>OY292378.1:6919424-8238809 GCA_958496195.1 Timandra comae
TTACGTTCAATGCCATCTTTAAGTCCAGTAGTTGATAATTACACATTACAATTTACAATTTTAATCTCCAAACTAATTATTGAATCGTATAATTTCGAATTAAACACTCAATTAAGTAAATCAAGTAATAAAGACTTGTTTAAGGTCATTGCTTAACAACTACTTTACTTGAATGGACAGTTGACAATCATTAAAATGTTCGTGGAGATTTTAATCCGGCTAAAATTATAAAGATAAACGTTTGGGATTATTTGTTTTGTATTTGATGAGTAAGCATCCGAAGCAACCGTTAAGAAGAAATTTTCAAAATGTGTACTCTAAGCTAAAGGTCTAAAGGACGTGTAGTTTGTGGGTCTAAAATTAATATTCTCCTTTGTTTTCTTTTGAACATATGTGACCCAGTGTGCAAATGCCTCTTCAAAATATCTTTACAACATTCTTAGTCCCATACAGCGTTAGTTTAGTTCGAATTATAATCGTAAAACCAACAAAAAGGTAATATGACATAAAAAATATCCAAACAAATGTAATGTTATTGTGTTATTCGGAATCTGTATTGTGGAATGCGCATGCGCACAATAGAATAACGGGATCCATGTGAAATTGATTATCCATACGCGCATTGAACAGAGTGTACATTGCAATCGGTACTTCATTATTTATATGTTTCAATTTATATTTGTAATATTAGGCAATAGCGTAATAGCTGGCGACACAGAGGTCGTGAATTCGATCCCTGTTTATTGCACTACTGACATGAACCTACTCCAGACACAAACTATTTAATTGGAGGGGTTAACAAGATTGCTAGAAATGTGTAAAATTGCTTAAAATGGGGTTAAGAACTTTTAGAAATATCATCAGTTCATATGTTTGACATGCTCTAATTATGAAGCTTTGCATAGGCCAAACATCTTCAAAATCAGTACAGTAATTTCAGAAAATACTCCTACATTTGTAGTAACGATTCATTACTTATAGTAAAAAATATTGAATTCCGTATATTTTACATTGATCATATAGTAGCAACATGAAGATTACGGAATTTCCTGATATTTTATCTAGTTTTAAATTGATAATGTCATCTAGTAAAAACGGTGATAGAAATTATTTGATGTGTTTATCAAATATATCTATTGTAAAGTCTATAATCTCTAGGCGCAGTCTACAAGTTCATAGAAGTACTACGAGTATTATGTTATCAAAAATATTTCTTTGAATTGTCACTTCCAACGTTTTCGTTTATTTGAATAGTTGTCGTCACTCTGTATACATACATACTTATTCAAATTATGTCGAAATCTAAATTTTGTCAAAATAGGTTCATTTTTTGATTTTAAGATTTATTTATACGAACACTACACATTGAATAAAACTACTTTTCGACACACTTATAAAGTGCTCTTCTTTCACCGCAATTAGGCATATAATCACACCTGTTATCAAACTGTCACTTTTTATACTACTATTATTTACTATAGTTTTATTTTAATATGTTAATTATTTTGTAGTAAAGACAACAGATACCTTCTTTCACATTTGTAATATTATTGGACTTTTAATTGAGCAGGAATTCCCTACGAAGGCCTTGACTAAGACTCGACGGTTTTTCATTGTTGTTTTTATTTGATTCACTGCGATTCGCGATTACTCGACCTTTGTTCAATGACTAATCTGCTGATATTAGTTTCACTATAGTAGCTGTTATGTCAATTTTTGATGTAATAAAACACTTACAAAAATATATGTAGAGGTTGATGTAGAATTATATAATTTTAGTTGATTGCAGTTTGCAGTCTTTTGATAGTTTAGTTTAGTAAGACAGTCGCATGCTTAAAATTATGCTACGGTTTTAAGATCGTGGTTTCTTTCAGGTTGCGTTACTTTTAAGTTAGCTTCAGTGTTAGTCTGTCAGTTTAATAATCTTTTAAAATGAAATAATTTACAACTTCATTTATAATTGACTACTTTTCGAACATAAAAAATATAAATCTGTTTACCTTATTATTATTTAGCTAATTACTAATTTAATGACTTAATCGACCACAGTAAACAATGAATACTTATTGTCATTGCTTGCATCAAATGCTAAATCATCACAATTTGTTGAGTTCAAACTATATTATACCTACAAATTTATACAATAATACTTACTTATGTATGAATAATTCAAATAAAATCAATAAAATTTATGACAAATATATTTAAATTTTACTATACAAAAGTTCTCACGGTTCTTTCGCAAATTGAACTATTTTAAGTAAAATTTATTGTATGATTGCAAATTTAATTAATGTATGTAATTAGTTCAAGTCAGTTATCTAAATCACGCACATAATGATTTATTACTCCGCAAAATTATCGTCGTATAACATAAAACGTGTCTTTCATAAAAATCACTTACAAAAATTTCTTTTAAATTTTTATCTTCATTATTATAGTCTTGTTAAACAAGAGTTTTTAAATCTTGTTTTAATCTTTAATGACGATCAATAAACTCTTTTATGTTCAAAAAACACGTTAGTTAATGTTGTTGGTCACATTTTCCTTCAATTCAAATTTGGGTCACGGGGATGTCGCGAAATTGCAAACGTTTCGGCTAACGCAATCGACTGACTGCGCGCATACCAAGTGATATATATTCGCATTCACACCGTCCTTACACGTCTGATAGTCAACTAGATTTATATTATTTGTCATTCAATATTAAAAGCATACATCTGTGTTGATAGTAAAGTTTATTTTACTAAATAAATATGTTGCTGTTCTAGTATTCCTCAAGGTTCACTTTTAGGTCCGCTACTTTTGAAGATTCATGCTAAAAACAATATAATTAATGCAAATCATCTAAATTCAAATGTAATAAGGTTTAAACTTGTACACATCAAACAATACGGTACCATTATCTAAACAACATAATGTAGGTTAAGCTTCAATACTAACAAGAGTAATTTGTACTATCTCTACGTCATCACAATAGCTCCTATAATTACCAACTCGTCACAGATTAAATAATTTCATACTGTTTAATTTGTTATCTGGTTTTACCTCGACAGTTGTTATGTGTGGTTTCAGTTATTTTATACCAGCTTCATCGTTATATTGACTTTAATTAATATTATTCTTCACCGATCAATATTTGTTATTATTTGATTCTTCTACTTCCAATTAGAGTTAGCTTAGCCTAAATAAGTAAGCTTAGATGCTCAGTCACTTAATTTTAGTTACTTATTTAATTTTGATTTATTTGGAAAACTAACCACTGAAATAAGATAAATAAAACTTAAACTAAGAATTGTAGGATACAGTAATCCACCAATACGTTTTTACTATAATGTCAGTTTATATCTGATATCAATCAGACTTAGTTTTATGAAAGAAACAAGTCTAGAACTAAACAGTCTCCTTTAGTCTACCATTTGATTATTCCCTACAAGCCCATGTCCGCCATAAATCATCATCTGGTTACACATGATGTAATGTACGTGTGTGCAACTAGTTATTGTACTGGGCCTTCACCTTAAAGAACCGGACCACTTGCATGCGCAGGCGCACGATCGTAATCAATGGCGTTACCGTCGCCATTGTTGCATGCGGCACGGTAAATTGTCTTGTTAAATTGTTTTTCGAATATATTAACATTATTTAGAATATATTTGTATGTGTTTGCGTTTTCTGTGTGACTTGGTATAATTTTTGCAGTAATAGAAATTAAGTTGTAGATGTTCGTTACCTTGTGGCAGTACAAGATTAATTATAATTCACTGAATTGTTTAGTAAACTTATGATTTCGAAAGGTTAAAACTAATTTTACTCATTATCATATCGCACACTGATCGGAGCACAGAAAAATACAGGTGATCTCAACATAGTATAAAACAATGCCGCTTCCGATGTTTGTCCTTAAGTGCAATTCCCTCCCTCATAAATCCATTAGTATAAGTTATCTTGTGGTATCCTATCCATGATCGGATCTTAGAATCGGGATATACAATGGTCACAATACAACCATCTTAAAATTCGCTATCCTGACCTGTAGAGTATTCCCACATGTCTAAGGTCAGTAGAATTGGGTCAAAATCGTCTACGTCATATTTAATTTGTATTAATACGTCAGCGTATCCCGCGTTTAAAAAATCTATTAGAGCGACATCCAAATTTAAACCTCCATTTAGTTATTCTTTTTAATCGTTTATTATGTTTCCCATCCCACTGGTGGGAAAGTTGCGATTCCGTTAACTTGACCTAATTAACCTAGATGACGTTTAATAGTTTGTAATTGTTATATAATTTGGGAATTGCCTTATCGTGGGATATAGTTTGAAGTTCAGTACTTACTACTATTTGTATCAGTCATTTTAACATCTTTATATTTTTAAAGTATGTCCACCATTTCGTTTATGAATTCGTATAAAAGAAACATGGATTTTTCTAACCGTATTATGTTATCCTCATCTATAAGTTTAACCAAAGGACGTTTAAAAACTGTTACTGGTTTTACGATTATCTTTAGATTATCCTCATTTCTGTATTTTCCTTCCTTGGTTTAACCCAATTCACAAACATAGTGAATCCACACTTTATCTTTGTAATTAGGTTTTTTACCATGTGCAACATTTTTTGCAAATCGTCCTTCAAACAGGTATCTTTTCTAAAACTTTTGGAGGGCCTTGGCCTAATATTACTTGACTTAGCTAATCGCTAGCATTTGCATACTCCTGCATTTCAATGCTTAGACCAGAGTCCACACACATCCCACTCAGTGCCGTAGCTAGCATGGGTGGCATACTGGGGCATTTTGTATAGTTGTCACCCCCCAAACATCAAAATTGCAGGGGGGGGGGACTTGAGTGGCAAGTAGGAATCTCTACATAATTATTGTAGTATTTAGATAGGTGGAACTATAACTGATGTTCATAGCCCATAGCCGCCCCCCGCTAGCTACGCCACTGATCTGGGCACGAACGTTCTTCAAAGTCACTGGAGGGTATTGCCGTAGGCCTTCTCTTCTACGCTTTCTTGGCTTCACCAGCATTGTACTCTTGCATCTCTAAGTCACCTTGTATCTCGTGTTTAGCGCGAAATAGAATAGCAGCATTATGTATTCTTCTTTTATCACCACATGGAATATATTAAGAAGGTATATTCAAATTGATATCGTTATGTAACTTAAAATTCACATCGTATTTATTAACATACCTAAGTGTTATAAAAGTATTTATTATCATTTAGTATTTTCCTTTAACTTGTATTTATATGGGTTTTTTTAATGGGAAATCACCTAGAAAATAACTATTTACACCTAGCAATTAGTAATAATACCTATTACTGACCTATGGAGCGATATGAGACAGGCGTACCTATCACTGAGCTGTAGAAGAAAATGACAAAATGATTTACGTTGAATAATACGATGTCGTAAATAGATGTTTATTATCATCTTATCCTTTGACCACATCATTAAAGGCTACGAGAAGTTAGAAGCCTCAAAACTCTATTAGTCTGACCAAATGTCGTAACACGTTCTGTGTTGTGAAGACTAGAAAGAAACTAACGACTTTATGTATGGAATGTATGAAAACCTCGCGCGTTTTCTTCAGTTACGAATCCTGCACTTCCTGAAATGTATTATAAGAGCTTCCAAATCGTTATTAGAATAGATTTTTGAGTATTTACAGAATAAAGGCACATCCTTTTTGTAAATTACGAGCTCTTCTGCTTGAGCTTGCTTGAGCTTCCATTGTTATGTTAATTTCTCATAACTAATTTAAATTGTCTTGAAAGCTCTTTTACGCTATAAAATGCTTCTTTGCCGATTTTTGAATATTTTGTCCCAAACACGACGAAGTACAAAATGTAGTTACGGCTCAAAAACTAACCAATGATATAATTATAAATGACTAGCTGTGCCCCGCGTAGTTCCCGATCCCGTGGGAATTTCGGGATAAAACTTAGCCTATGTTCTGTCCCGGATCATAAGCTACCCCTGTACAAAATTTTAAGTTATTCGGTTCAGTAGTTTAGCCGTGAAAAGGTAACAGACAGACAGACAGAGTTACTTTCGCATTTATAATATTATATATAGTAGGGATGTAGTGAATGATTACGTTATGTTAATTGATAAGTGACCCATAAGTGACCTAACCCGTCAATAAAAAGGTACAACAAACAAATCAATCGCGATTCTGTTTTGCGTAACATTTGTGCAATCGCTCAGAGGCAGTCTGAGGTCGTCGAAAGTGTATCTCTGCTCGGCCTGTCATGGGCGACTGGATACTAGCACTGTACAGACATGACGATACTCTAAATTAATAGTATAGGTACTAGGTTTGCCTCGTGGTTTTACTCGAACTTTTCTTTTTCTTTTTACTGATCCAAAACTATACAAAACATGAGGTAACTCTACTCTTAACTATAATATTATACTAAGGGCCTATTTCACGACCTCAAAGTAACGTTACTCGCCAAGTAAAGTTAGTTTTGTCTCTTTCTTACTTTATATCAAGTGACAAAGACAAAACATGTGAGTACCTATTTGGAAGGTAACTTGAAGATGGTGAAATAGGCCCTAAGTATAATGTACTAGTAATGCCCCTTGGTTTATTCGAGCTTTTTCTTTTTTCTTTCTTGGCCGATGTCTAAATCATTATAGCTGTTTATGTGAACAATTTCAGAGCAATCCGTTCGGTTGTTGCTGACTGACGGACTGACTGATCTACTCGTATCTATGCTATGTGTTGATCAGTTAGTTACGTTTACGTTGCCTTTTATATACACAGATTTGGTGATAAGAAAGTAAACAAAAAAACCGCTTTATTTTTCTTTCAAATACTTATTTTAAGAATAACAACGGTATAAATAATAAATGTTAATTACTGCAAAAATATTAAACACATAATTGCAAATAACAATATTTATTTGTTGACATACAAATTACATATAATTTAAATTAAATAAACGACAACTGAACTTATTATATACTTAACAAAATGTACCAGAACGTAATACATAATAATATATACTTAGTATTCAAAAAGTCATTTACATTTATACACTTAATGAATATATTCTTTTATTACTTCGTGTGACGTAAGACGCGATTGTGCTGAATATTTTTAGTGGCTTAAAAAAATATAAACTACTAGCTGCGCCCCGCGGTTTCACTCGCGTAGTTCCCGTTCCCGTGGGAATTTCGGGATGAAAAATAGATGTTGGCCGATTCTCAGACCTACTGAATATGCTCACAAAATTTCATGAGAATCGGTCAAGCCGTTTCGGAGGAATATGGCAACGAAAACTGTGACACGAGAATTTTATATGTATGTTAGATTAACATGACTGTGATGGGTCATTACTAAAAATGACTTTTAATTTCATGAGCGTTGCCGTGCTTCGGAGGGCACGTAAAGCCGTCGGTCTCGGTTGTCGTACTAACATCATCGACAGTCGTTACGGGTAGTTAGAGCCCTCAAAAGTCCAACATTTGGTTTAACAAAAAAATGTCGTATAGCCCTCTGGGTCTGATGGCAGTCGCTTCACGTAAAATACTGACATTCCGCCAAATCTGGTTAAACTGAAAACCGACCCCAAATAGACATGGGATAAAGGTTCGGAAAAAAAGAAGAAAAAAATATAAACTATTAACAGTAAAAATATAAACATTTATTGTTTAATTACTTATATAAAACAATGGAGGAAACCTTTGTCCAATAGTGGGAAAATATAGGTTAATGAACAAAAAGACAAAATAGATCATCTATAGCCCAATGGTTAAGATAAGACGTCAGCTTGGCAATCGGGAGGTCGTGAATTCGATTTGACAAGGAGTGGGTTAGCAAGTCTACTAGTAAAATGCTACCCCATTAAATGAAATGAAATGAAATGAAAATAATTTAATAGCATAATCAATTTACAATATGGTGAGGCAGCTCTATTAAGTAATAGTTAATATACTTGTGTCAGAGCTGGCTCGCTCTATGCCTTTACATTATGATAAATTCTTCACACTGATATATATTTATTAATATTATTATACACATTGCTAGTAAGCTTAAAAAACAACATAATATTGGACGTACTTTCTCCTCAAAGACAAATACTACCCTTTCCACCCTCTGGAAAGGGTAGTATTTGTCTTGAAAAGAAAAGGAAAATGCCAAGAAACTTACACCTACATACATGTCATAGTTACTATCAATATAAACATAAATGAAATTAAAACAAATTGAAAATACAATAAAAATAAACCAGTAATTATTTACTAATTAAAAACCAGATACATATTATCGGTATGGTAGATAATATAACACATAACATGAAATAATCGTAAGGTTTTATTTCACTTTAATTGTTATTGTCGTTAATTTTTCGTTTGTAAACGTATTTATGAGATAGTAATGTTCAAAGTGCCGATAATTACGTTATTTTAATATATCTAGGTATTATTTGTACGAGCAGAAATACTCGAAAGGTTTCATTTTTCCGTTCTGGAAAGCTGGGAAAAACCTAAGTTGTTGTAGGTACTGCAGAGCCGCGTTCATCTCAACTCTGACGAGGAAATTTTGGTATAAAACTTTGTGTTATATAGTCTATGTGTTATTCCTGGTTATTAGGAACATCCCAAATATCACGTAAATCGGTTCAGTATTTATACTTCAATTTAATGAGTAACAAACATCGATACATTGAGTTGGGTGGGGGTACCTACACAGTTGTTTGCGGCGGTTCTGGGTTCAAATCCTAGCTAAGGAGAATCTGTTAAAAATTCGCAGACACAATTTTAGAACAAAATATGTCTTAACAATAAATATATAGAAGAAGAAAGAGACAAAACATCAGATATCACTTTGAACATAAACTAGCGTTGTTTAAAACAGTATTACCGAATGACCGTATTACGGAACTAATTCGGTTCATTAGCGATGGCGACGCGGCTCTAGTAACGACCATGACTTGTAATTGCTAGACTCACTTCGTTTTAGATAGATAAATCAATATGTTTCATTAGAATCGAAGGCATATTAGTTCCATTCCCATATCTTTTGATTGTATTATTTACTAGCTGTGCCCCGCGGTTTTACCTGCGTGGAACCTTACCCGTGGGAATTTTGGGATAAAAGTCCTATATGTTATTCCTAGGTATGAGGAACATCTGTACGAAATTTCATTAAAATCCATTCAGTAGTTTTTGCGTGAAAGAGGAACAAACATCCACACATCTAAACATCCACACTCACAAAGATTCAGTTTAATAATAGTAGTAGGTTGTAATAGTTTTAAATGATAGTTGGAAACGTTCACCTTTCTTGAATTTGGATAGAAGTACAATGTAACGTAAACTTTTGATACATAATGTATCGGTCTAAAAGATTCCACTGCAAGCAAAGACAAATCTCATTAAATTATGGTACATATAAGTACAGAGAGGAGGTATAGGCGTACTTAATACTTGCGTGTTTATGATCGCAAATCATGTTTATAACATAACTTAACATAACATAATCATTCACTACATCATCTCATTATAGTAACTGACCCCTAACTAAGCTCGAAACTTGTATCTAGGGTATCAGAAACTACGCACACACACACACACACACACCCAGACCGAGACAAACATTTGTGGTTCACACAAATATTTACCCCGCACGGGAATCGAACCCGCAACCTTACGGATGGCAGTCCGGCATGGTGACCACTCTGCCATCGAGGTCGTCATGTCTTGATATGTTTACTTACCATTTTTTCTTAATTCGTTTAAAATATATTAGTAACTGTTTCACTACAAACCAAAAGACCTATTTCTCAACATCCATTCCTGCCCAGTGCCCAGTTTACACAAGAAACAAACACCAACACTAAATAATCACAGTACACAACTACCTAATTTGTTTAAATTTGTCAACAATGACTTTTGTGTACTTGACCATTCATTGTTACCTTGAGATCTTCTAAAACATGAAAATAAGTAACTGATCACAAAAAGAACTCAACTATTTAGTAACTAAAACATCCTTGGTTATAACATAGAACTCTAGTGGCCTTATTAAAGACAATTATTTAAAAAAAACCTACTTTTCGCTCTATTTAGTGTATTGTTTTCATTTCCTAACTGAGCTGTGGACAAAAGATTTGAATTTGGTCTTGAAGATGCGTTTGCGCACGTTTTTTTGTAGTATTTGTAAAGTTTGAGTTGTTGAGAGTTTTTGTAGTGCAATGTCAGTTGTAGGTTGTAGTTTTGTTAATAATCGGTTTATTTTTAATTAAAAATTAATGTGTTATGTTGGACTACATTTTGTTGGCTTGATCGAAATTAATGAAAAGTGCGACTAAGTTTTTAAAAAAATCGGGATAAAATTTGTGCCTATGTCCATCCTCAGGATACAAAAAATAGTTTTTGCTGATTTTTTAAGATTCAGGCAGTTTTCATACTTTAAATTCTCAAGGGATCAGGGGAGACAACCAAAAACAGTAATAATTATGCGTGGTTTTACTATAATGAAACTGAACCATTTATGATATTGGTTAAACTTAATCCATTGATACAAAAAGCCGAAGGCTCGTATAGCCTGCACGAGTTATTATATACGACCCATTGTTGGGCGACCTTCCTATAAATAGTACTAAAATAATTGTGTCATCAAAACGATTGCTTCCTCGTGTGCTGGGCTGTTCTTGATGTGGTTTAAAGGCAAGGATAGTTTGAAAACTTCGCACGTTTTTAAGAGTTGGAAATTATTATTCTTTTTATTCTCTGGGCTTAGAAGAGACTTGCAGCGCCCCTGGTTTCACTCGCGTAGTTTCCGTTCTTGTGATAAATATAGCATATGTTACATTAGCTTGCCATTAGTGAAAGAATTGTTGAAATTACTTCAATAGTTTCGGTGCCTATTCGTTACAAACAAACAATCAAATATCTCCTCTTTGTATTCGTTAGTGGATATGTAGAAAATGCCATTACGAGTAAAGGTCCAAAGAAAAGCCAATTTTCCACAATTTAGACAATTTTCTATTACAATTCCAGCATTACAAAAAAATCCTAACCTACTTGACTCGGAAGTAGCTCTACCTACGCACTCAATAATCTCTCTCAAGTAGTAAAGTAGAGCATACGTGTGAGCGTGGTGTGAGCTACAGTATCCTTGGGAGTGACATCTCTCGTGATGGATGGATCCTCGTATCTCCAGCCTCCTAGATAAGATAGTAAACACTTAAATAGACACGATTTCTTCATGTGGCTGCGTATTTTCGGCGTAGATTTTGTGTTAAGATAATAGAAAAGACTATATTTATTTGAGGTTGTGTCTAGAGTAATATCTAGTCTTGTGTTTAGCACAGAAGTCCGATACAACTGCTCTAATCCTAATCCTTACTAATATTATAAATGCGAAAGTAACTCTGTCTGTCTGTCTGTCAGTTGCCTTTTCACGGCTAAACTACTGAACCGATTGACTTGAAATTTGGTACAGGGGTAGCTTATGGTCCGGGAAAGAACATAGGATTTTTATCCCGAAATTCCCACGGGAACGGGAACTACGCGGGTGAAACCGCGGGGCGCTGCTAGTCTGATAATAAAGGACCGGTTTTTAAGAAAAAATACCATACTTCCATTCAATAAAAAAAAAAATCTATTGATTTATGTAATCGGACATTTTTTCCGCTACTATATCTCTTCAGTTGTATCCCTCGTGCATCCTGCAATATCGTTTTGTTTTGCAATCTATAAGACGTTTGACTACCCGTAACGACTGTCGAAAATGTTAATACGACAACCGCATAGAAATCTATTTATTTATTTATTTAAATAGGAACACCAACAGTATAATATATTAAAAATTACAAAGTGTTATAATAAAAAGGCCTTAATCTAATATATATACCAATTACTCGAAATCGAAATACTCTATGGTAAGTACCTACTTCCGATTTCTATGGACAACCGGAATTGACTGCTTAAACGTGCAGAAACGAAGACATTATAATTATAAATATTACCAGAACTTACAAATCTTATATAATAGGTAATCAGGCTAACAAAAGTCCAGACTTGGAGGCCGCGGTAACAATAAGACCTACTTGGTAGATAACGCGGGAAATGTTAGCGCCTGCGCTTGCGCATGACGTGGGGCCAGGTGCGCGCAACCTTCGGCTTGTTTAATGTTTATTATAAATTATTTATTTTATTACTCAATCGTGTAATATGTTCTTTACTAGATATAAGGTATAACGTGGTTTGTTATATAATTCTATATCTGTACATAAAGTATAGACATGTTGCCAGGTAATCAAATTATTAGACCTACGCCCACTCCCGCACGAGTGGGAAAATCGTCATCGTGCGTCGGGGCGAATCCCTGCTGTGACCTATCACAGCAATATAATCTTGTCCAATAGATAGATTTTAATCCAAATTGGTCCTAACCAATATTCCAAAATCTTAATTATTTTTATATTTGTATTCATGACGAAACATTGATATCTTTTACTATTCCACATTAAGTTCCGTAACATACATAAGTACCTCTTATTTTTTCAATATGAAGATAGATTTATAGTACACTAACTTCGTCCCACGGTTTTTAAAGATGTGCCTTCCTTCCATATCCTTACTACCAAACAATTTATAACACCAAAATGTTGACATCACCAGCCATTTCTATAAAATATAATAGTCGCCACACAACTTTAGTTCACATGTACTCAAATAATACAAGTATATAATAATGTATGCTAGTACATAATATACTTGAATACCAGTCGTGAGCCATCGTTTCACATCGTCTATGTAACTGAACGTGACATTATTTACTACATCTTATATATTAAATAAATATCTTACGTTGTACATACTTAGGTATTTATTTTCAAAAGGTATTTTGTTATTGACGCACTTAAGTTATTTTCAGACTTGAAGCGTAGATTTGTATTTAGTGATAAGTTTTAAAGGTATGTTAAATTAAGTTTTTGTATGATGGATTGAAATTATGTATAAAAAAAAATTCGTTCCACATCCCTCACTAGAAATTCTGTAGGATTATAAGTAGGTGCCCATGCCTATATGCCTATATGTCATATAACATACAATCATATACTTAAGTTACAAACAACGCAACACTTGAGATTGGCTTTTCCTAAATATTTGATATGCAAAAGTAAAATTTCAGTTCATAGAAATCAGAATATTATGTATCAGCTTGTAAAATCTAAAGCCCTATCACTGTAGATCGACCACGTTTACTCTACCCCTTAGAGCTGTACTAAAGTCTAACTACCCGGTAACAAAATTCGATAATATATTTATTTAACACAACCTCAACCCAAATTGGTGGATTGCGTCGTCCATATTGGCGATCCACGATGTCAGGCCGAACGTGCTAACTAAAGCTCACGTTTTTCATGATAACACCATTTGCTGTCCCAATTTCAATGAATTTCACTCTTACGTTGCCTCATTTTATACGCAAAAGAAACATTACTGAAAGTTTTGCATGTTTAGTAAAAAATAACGCATTGTAACTGTTAATTTTATTGCTGTGTCAAATTTGAATGACACGATGTCAAAATTTGACAATTTATTTTCAAAATGGCCGCCACTGTTGAGTTTGACAAGGTACTTGAATAGATTTGGTATTCGTCGATAAATTAATGACTCTTGTACAAATTGCAATCAATAAAATAAACTTTGAATTGTTATTTGGTAAATGAATGTTTAGTGGAACAAATGGCGTCAAGCATGACCACTTGTTTATTATTGATTCATAAAGGCTTTAGAAGTACGTATGTATGAATTATGAGAAGCGTTCTAATTCTATGCCTATGTACTACAGCATTATGGGAATTTGTGATCTGTGCAAAACGACGGACTATATTCACAACAAAATAGATTTCTTCCTGATTTTCCATTGAGAATATGCATAAAACCTGCTTGCGCCTGAGATTGAAGGGATGATGTCAGGGCGGTTATTTGGGTCTCCTGAAACTTTAAAGAACCCTTCTTTCTTTCTTCTAAACTTTAAAGAATCCAAAATGATTACCAATTAGAAACCACATAAGCGTACAACAGTAACATATCTTTTCTAAAACTCTGTCACTTTCCATTTCAAACCGACCTAAACCTCTTCAATTCTAATTCATTTGTGTTTAAACCATTACATAAACTTCAATACCTAGTATTGGTTGACCTGGATAATGTTAAAGTCTAGCTAAACTATAGTTAACTGGACATTACACGCGACCAGTTAAGACAATGTGTTTCAATATTCATGAATGTTGTTAATGCTGTGATAACCGTAGAGATCGCACGGCAAAGACTGGACAAGAGATGAAACATAAAACTGCGAACAGCTATGTGTTCGTAACACAAATGCTACAGTTGATATGCGTATTGCTGATGTATCGTGCACTAACGTTTTTCACTATGTTCTTTCTTTATTCATAGTTTTTTTTAAATATGGACTGTCCTCGTAAATAATTTGTGTAAGTACTTAATTTGTTCCCTAAATTAATGCATATCAAAGAATTTACAAAAGCAGACATAATCCATATTGTGATTAAAACTTACTTAATGAGTACGTTGAAGATTACTAATACTCATTGAGAAAACGTAGTGATTATACCCATTCCGAACTATCCCTTCATATCATCAAAGAGTTATACATATATACGTCTTTGTCTTGCCAAAGCTTGACGTAAAGCGCGATATAAACCAATTCTCAAGTTCTTGCTATGCTTTTGAGCCGATTTCGAATAGATCGCAGTTTAGTGTTTTGTACCTATCTTCTCGGAGTTATTGTTTAAACGACCGATTTATTAACTTTATCCTTGAAAGTTAAGTTCCGACGTTAAACGTTATAGTTTTTATTTTCAAGTTATTGTATTTAAATGTTTAGTCTTTTATTAGAAAATAAAAATAAATTATTTGTTTCTTTTATGCTGCAGTGTTTCTTTGCCAGATTTTGAATGAAGTTTTTCATTTGCGCATGTTACTCTCGAGGTTTAATACCTGGGTTTAGCTAGTCACAGCTTGTAGTGTTGTATTTTGCTAAACATGTCTCGGATTTCAGATCACCAACACAGTTAAAGCACATGGTGATGATGTCTTTTACTCATTGTATTAATAATCAATACCTTATCAGAGTTCAAAAGGGAATGATTTTGTTGTTGTGAAACTCCATGGCCTTCGTAAATCTTAAGTAACAGCGAAGCCTTTGATCTGCACCTAAAAAACTATTGTAAAACGTCTGAAAAAATATTAATATTTATGAACAACCCCATAATACCTATTTCTATAGTCTCAAATAACTATTTACTTAATATCTGCGGTTGTATCGAGACGGAAGTGTATTGTCATCACTCCGCGTCCATCCTAATTGTTACATAATGGTGTAAAACCTTGAAGATTACATAGAATTCTCAGCCAATCCGCTACAATGACAACTTTATGTACGGATTATCACTATTTATGTATTATTTACACTCTAACTTCAGTTATTTACTGAGTTCTGGTATTTTTTAATTTAGTCGAAGATTCAAATGGTTTTTTAATAGTTTCCTTTAGTAATAGAGGATACAAAAGGGGTTGTTATAGTAAGTTTAGGAAAAACTACTACGATTTCAATTTAATTTAAGTAATATAATAAGCTGCAGAAAGCTATCCTCAATAATAACAGGTTAAAATGTAAATTTCTTGTTGTATAGTCCATTTATTGAGGTAACAATGACGCTACGACTAATAAGGAGTAAGTACTTAGTTGTGATTTATTCGTAACGGGAGAGGGTTGGTGGTCCTATAGGATAACCAGGAAGATCTCCAGTTTGACGGGAGATAGTGGAATAAAGCCCAAGAACGAGACAAAAACAAAATTATCGGGGAAGACCTTTGCCAAACATTGCAACAAAATAGATGAATAAAAAATTGTTACAAATCTATGTAAAACATGTCCGTATTCATCACCAGTATATGACGAACTTCTCTCTCTTCGTCTTTATCGTCACGTAATGTATTTGTATATATGTATTATAATATATTTTTTACTTGATAATATAGTACGGTAATCAGTCTCGCGTGATTACTAGCCGGGTGTAAACGTACTACGTTATTTTACGTTGTTTATTTGTGATTGTTATACGTTTTAAAGTCTATTTTGTAAGTAAATTGTGTTATTTCAAATGGTTTGTTGGATTTTAAACTTTATTTCTGAGGAATTAGGGTTTATATTGCAATGTTATGAGTGTTTTCAGTTAGAATTTATGGATTATTGAATTTAAAACTTTATTTTCAACGAATTAGGGTGTAAATGCCCTGCTTTGTGTGTTTTCAGTTGTCGTTTGACCATGTTTGCGGGTTTTTCTAGAGTTTTTCTTTCCGATAGATTAGTTTTGTTTGTAGTTGTATTAAAGATAGATATGTTGTGAAGTTATCTATAACATTCTAATACTCGGATATAAAAATAATATGATACTAGCTCCGTTCCGCGGTTTCATATAACCTTAATAAATATAAGTACCTAAGTAATGCAAATAACCATAATTTTTCAAAATTGATACACAAAATAACATTTAAAATACTCGTATAAGAATAGATTTTAATTCTAAAAATAATGACAATGTTCCACAATTATTGTGAGTTAAGAATACATAACTAAAAAAATATAGTGATTACAAAAAAAAATTAAAACGTACTTAACTATATTTCATAGATAATAATTTGTCAGCGTGAGATTGTGATGTGAATCATACGGTCAACTTAGCTGTATTTAGGTTCTTAATACATAACATAACATAAAAAAAATATATATTTACAAATTTAATTTTTTAGAAATCATTCACTACATAATCTCATTATGGTAACTGACCCCTACCTAAGTTCGAAACTTGTATCTAGGGTAAACACGGAAATATCTTTTGAAAACTGTATAGAAATAAATAAATACTAAAACTTTTACGTCCAGTCCACACCTACGAAGAAATTCTAAGGTTGTGTGCTCCGTGACCAACCCGCACTTGGCCAGCGTCACAATATAATATTGAGTACTAGCGTACCAGCGTGGTTGACTAAGGCCTATTTAAGGGTAGGCTCGAGCCTCTTAATGGGGACATACATATATGAGCTGATGATGAAAACGTCGAGTTACTTTTGAAAGTATAGTCATAGAGACAGACGAACATACGTTATTCTGAAACATATTTCTATATGTATTATGTATTGATTGTATGTATCATAAACTAATGTGTCGCCCCGTTTTCGCACGGGTTAAAATTTCCCATGAATTTTCTGTAATACAAACGTTGTCGTGACTATATCTAATACAACAAAACATTATTATTATGATATAATAAGAAAAATAGAAAATAAGTAGTACTTGATCTTTATACATTAATATCAATTGCGGTATTGATATTGGTATTGATTATTCAGTTATGTTTTATTCGTAACTAGCAGCGCTCCGCGGTTTCATCCGCGTAGTTCCCGTCCCCGTGGGAATTTCGGGATAAAAAGTATCCTATGTTCTTTCCCGGACCATAAGCTACCCCTGTACCAAATTTCAAGTCAATCGGTTTAGTAGTTTAGCCGTGAAAAGGTAACAGACAGACAGACAGACAGAGTTACTTTCGCATTTATAATATTAGTTAGGATACTCAAGAGAAGATTTGTGGGAATGAAAAGTTTGGAAAACCCAGAACGAAATTGTTACTAAGCGGGATAAGTCGCTTGAATTGCGAACTTATTAGATACCAGATATATTTTTATTACAGCCCCCCTAGCATGACTGTGCGTTTAAAATATATAGACACCACGAAATAATATCGATTTCGCGAACATGACCAAATGAATAATGGCGTGGTACGATATTAAAAGTTAAATATGGCGGGTATTTTTATCAAATTTTGACAGTTAGATGTCAATAAATCGCTATATCTATCGCGTTTTCGAAGTCATGCTAGCCTAGCAGGTATCTTTTTACAGATTTATTTTTACCCAACTAGAATTAAAAAATTCGTATTAAAAGCCTTCACAGTTAAATAACGTAATATAAATCATTGCATAAACGTATGACAATATTAATCTGTTTGATAAATCTCTTGACTGTTGATATATTGTGATATATTGCAGTATTTGCGTTTTGTATCACGGCAGATAAATAATAATTACACATCGTCATATTATAGGTAATCTGTAATTTCTGTTAACATTTTAATTGTGATAAGAGTAAAAGCATTATAACGTAACTGCATTCGTAGATTAGCTAACTGAGGATTATTGGCGATTTGTTCGGTTAAGCAACGTTTGGCATCGATGTGATAGTAATGGGTGGTTGAAGTGGCTTTTGATTTTATGAGCTTTTCTTTTTCGGAAGGTATGATATGGCTAAACAACGTTTGGCGTCAATTTTACAGTGATGGGTGGCCGTTATTGGAGTGATTTTGATTTTATAGGTGTTTCTCTGTTTTGCAGGGCTTGTAAAGTTGTTGGTTTTCGTACTAAAATAAATTCCTTAAGAGCTACTTCTTCTTCTTCAGCTAATTCTTTCAACTTATTATAGAACGAAAACCAACAACTTTACAAGCTAGATATTCAAGGTTTCCATGGAATATATCATCAGTAAGAGAAACCTTTTGCACTACACTGGGATGGTCCTGCGCGGGTGAAACCGCGGGGCGCCGCTAGTATAACATAACATAATCATTCACTACATCATCTCATTATAGTAACTGACCCCAAACTAAGCTCGAAACTTGTATGAACTTATACTACTCTATCATTTTATTATGTTAACTGACCCCTTACATGGTGTGCTACCTGTATCTAGGGTATCAGAAACTACACATACATAGATACATATACCCAGACCGACCTAGTATATAAAAGCTAGACTTTATCAAATATCAGTCGTATGCCGCGACTTACTCGCGTTATTGTAGAATCATCAATAAAATGTTAAAGAAATACTTAAATATATTTTAACCTAACACAAGAAATATCGCTTTAAATCTTCAGCAATATGAATCTATGTGAACCAAGTGAAACACATACGTCATTATTTATCTAAAGAAGTTATGTAAATAAAGAGTTAAATTATCATATAGTTATGTCCTTAATTACACAAACATATATACTAATTGTATTAATTAATATATATGCTTGTAATTTGGCCTTGAATTATATGTATATAGTATTTAATTTAATTAATTTAAAGATAAAGTTGTTTCATCTTTCTTGATAATGATAACAATGGAGGCACTGTTTTCGTACTTTTTATTATTTAATTAATTTATTACTAATTGGAGAGGCCTTTTGACATGTTTCCTATATATTCTGAGTATGTATTTATATAAAAGTACATAAGTATGTATGAACAAGCTTTGATTAGTTGGAGCTAGATGGCGATGTGTAGTATGGTCTTCTAAGAAGTCTGTGTCTCATTGATGATATTAGTACAGTGCTGAAGAGTCCTAGGCGTAATCATGCTTTTCTCATACGTGTTGGTGATCTCAACCCTAAGCCATGTTGTAAAAACTATACAAAAAAAATATTTTCTCATTTTCCTACACAGTTTTGTTTATTTAAGTTTTTATGTAAAAATGTATCTTAGAAGTCCGTCAACTAGTCTTACATGAAGATTGATTGTCTGATAACGAGTGATAAGAAAATAAAAACAGAAAATTCCACGTTCTGTAATCCCGCCCACCAGATATCAAGCTTTATTGAGATAAAAGATTACCAAATTGTGTAACTCTTAATATTTTTATTGTGCGTTTATTTAGATTGTATATTTGATTTATCTATTTAATTCTTTTAAAGCGGCTTTAGCCCTGGATGAGGTGACGCGTGTTCGATTTCCATTGCAGCCCTTGCTACAATGACATTTCATTCATTAATATGTACCTACTCTAAGGCAGATCGCCAGACACATATCACTTGCTAACATGGAAAAGAGAACTAGGCATCTCTTTCACGGAAGTCCTAAACTGACTCCATGATCTATGCTTGCTAAGTTGGAGGGTTTAATAGCCCAGTATACAAATTGCTGGAAATATTTAAAAATACTAGCAATCCGCCCCGACTTTCCGCGGATGTACTTAGTTTCTGTAACCCTAGAATACTTAGCTTAGGTAGAGGTTATTAACTATAAGAAGATGATAAATTACTTAATACTTAGTGGGTTAAGTCTTAAGCGTATTTTTTCGGCTCAAATAGATACAAAAGTATTAAAGATTAAGTTACTTAAAGAATTTTATACTTATATAAAATCAAAAAGTTTGACATAAGTTATCAAATCTTTGTAACGGGTGGCGCGTCCCGTATCGATAACGATGCTTGATTATTTATGATAAATCACTCGCTTCACCTCGCCGTGATAGGCAGTTGACATAGTGATATGTACTGGTTTCTTTGGATGGACTTCTTTTAAAATTTTCTGTGTGTGTCAAATAATTTTACGAATAAAATGAGTTATATCGGAATTACTTACGTTGGCTTTTCACCATGATATGCCACTTAACACACATATACTCGTACATACACCTGATCTCGAATAGAATATCCTATAAGTATATCCTGAAATCGAAATAAACATTTGAACTTTTGAAGAATACGCAAATATTTTCCACACAAGAATCAAACCCACTACAGGGTTGGCAATACGAAACTCATTTATTCAGTTTAGGAAAGAAACAATCATGAAATTCAAAGTGCATACAAAAGAAAACTTAAGAGAAATTAATTAATTACATTAAAATTTAGTTGTTTTTAGTAAAACAACTAAATTTTAATGTTTAACTAACAAAGGTTAGATACAGCTAGGAAGTACCTTTAAGAATGTGCCAGTTAACACCAGAACGAGAAATGTATAATATAAACAATATAATACACATACTTATAAAGTTAAACAAACTGTTAAGTTAAAGAAAAACACGTTAGTAATAAATAACAGGCTATGTCCCAGATGTGACGATAAGATAACAATGATTCCATTTATTTAGAGTCACATGTTAAAACAGAAAGGAAACATCATTTGAGATGATAAAGAAATGGGATGCGGTTAATGGACTTTAGTTAGTTAAATAAATGTTTTTCACTCATTAGGCGTTAAGACTCATGTTTGTTTTATCAAATTGAAAAGTACTTGAATACATACAAGGAAAAAATGAGAGCCATAAGCCGTAGTGCACCCAAGGCAGTCTTCTTCTTTTTTTCGTGTCAGTGATTTCGGCCATGAATCTATTTTTTTTTTCTGCCCAGTATTTTGCTAGAGCGGCGATTGCAGCATCGTTAGATTACTGGGCTCTGAGAAGACCCGTTTGGAGGGCTCTGGGAAGAGAAGTTTGTGGGCCGAACCACTGTTTTGACAGGATTAGTCACCCCATTCCAATTCCTCCTCATGTGAGGAGACTTTGGAATGGGATGTCCATGGTGCTCCGGGCGCTTATGCACTTGCTTATACATATATTCACCACACGGGGAGGCTCCATTCATGCACCCAAGGCAGTGAAGTGTGTACTTGTAAGGGGGCAGTTTTTCTGCTATTCTTCTTGTAAAGGAGAGGTTCATTACTTAAGGTTAGCTGAGCAGTCTGTTTACAGAAAGTTTCTTTGTCCAGAGCCCGACATATCTGCAATTAGACAAGACTGAAGTGTCTAAAGAAATGATACGACAGAGGGCGATACGAAATTTTTAGACTTGAGGGCTACAATTGACTCCCTTGTCAATTGTTAGACTTTTGAGGACTCTAAATAACAACCATCGATGATATTAGAAAGAAGTATATCAACTATTTAATTACTAATTACTTCTAAACCTAGAAAGCACTTATTATCTCCCTTGTTTCAACCACAAATTGCGTTGCAAACCGCCACCTGTTTTAAGTACAAGATGTGTAACGTGTCACGCTGATAGCGGGAAGGTGGGACCCTATCTCTATCGCTGTGATTGATTATGTCTCCGTGTTATCACACAGAGTATACTTATCATATCATATATGTATGTATGTTATAGTATATAATAGAGGTTTCTCATTTATCCAGGTCCCACTTAACCTGGTTTCACTGTACTTACTAACCTATATCATTTTGCGAATAATATAATACGTTTAATGAATTGCACGTGAACGTGAAATGCAGTGATTTGGTGATAATTTTTGTATCAACTTTAAAAATGCATTTGTATAGAGAGATTTTAAAAACGGCCAAGTGTATTTGTTGTTGTAGAGGCAATAGAAATACATCATTTGTGAAAATTTCAACAGTCTACGTAGCTATCATAGTTCTTGAGACAACCTGGTGGCAGACGGATGGACAGACGGAAGGCGAAGTCTCAGTAATAGGGTCCCGTTTTTAACCTAAAAAAGGCTGAAATGATTTTACTGGCACAAATCATCTTTGAAAAGTACTAAAAGCTACGGCTGCTACGGGGCTACAAATAATACGTTCACTTTAGTGATGAAAACTTATAACATCCCTTTTTCAGCTTTAGGTTTTGGAAATCCCTAGTTGACTGTATAAATATACACACACATTCAATCTAACTCTTCTTCTTCTGCAAATTTGTCCCATTTACAATTAGGGTCGGTTTTGAGTGTAAAAAAAATTACATAACTTCAGTTTTTTACGTAAAGCAACTGCCTCCACAACACAGAAGGCAATACGAAATGTTTAGATCTTATCCTTTAATAATAAGTAATTTACATATTAATCAAAATAAAATCATAAATCATTAATTATTTGAAGTATTATTAAAAAACAATCCGATCTAATTAACTCATATTTACAAACGATTGGAGTTTGATATAAAATCAATTTTGTACGGATAATTATATGCATTGCATGTTTGTAATACGTAAACAAAATATACCTATACTTACAAGTACACAACCAAATAATTTTATTGTTATTGTACATATTTGCTGTAAAAAGACTTTTCATTTACCTGAGGGATTTAATACTCAATACTCAATTTTCATTGCTCACCACAATTACAAGATAGTACATGTTATTGTGGACCCTGCTAGGGCACACGCAAATAGAATACAATTTAGTTACAAATTTACAAAATGAACAAAAGGTACTAAAGTATCAATAGAAAAATAGGTAAATAAAAAAAAAGTTGAATGTTACACAATAAAATGAATACATAGACAAAATAATAATGTTAAAATTAAATAATTTAAATATGTTTTTTAAAAAGAGGACAGAGGCTTTTTTATGCTGAAAACTCAATTAAATTATAGACTGTCCAAGAAAATGAGCTATAGAATAAATATACTCGTTCATAGTGTTTATTTGTTTTATCATGCAACAGAGGGATGTTGTGGTAAATCTCTATTTTTTGCAACGTAGCTCCATAACGTCTAAACATATTTTAAGAAAACTTTTGCTATTGTATCTGTATCTAAGGCTACAAATTACGTATAAATATTTCCCTAATTAAAAAATACGTAATAAACATACCTAATGTTCTTAATGATGGATGACAATAATCCTTAGGTAATAGTATTTAATTATTTGTTAATCAGTTTCGATAATAATATTATGTCGACGTCACATCGCGCTATTACCTAAGTACTACTATCGAAAGTTAAGATTTGTTTGATAATACGAAGACTTTGGATTTGGTTTGTTATTACGTCAATTAAATATAAAACTACTGCAAGTACCACAGAACTCGGAATACTCTATGGTAAGTATAGAAATGTTATCTACTCTCTGGTTATATCGGAACGCGTGTCGCCAGTTGACAGTGACCAACATATTGACATACTATAACGCAAAAAATACTGGTGAATGGTGTCCTATGGGACCATAGAATAAGGATCACGACCAGGATTCTCTCATATAAGATCCTGGTATGGGACACACCTTTGCGGCGACAATATCACGCGTCTGTCAGTTTTCTTTACTTACCATAGAGTTAGTGTTGCCCAAATGCAAGAACAAGACGAGACTTAGCCAGTCTTGGTCTTGGTCTTGCGCCAATACACCTGGTCTTGGTCTTGGTCTTGGTCTTGCGCTCCCAGTCTTGGTCTTGGTCTTGGTCTTGCAGCAAGAGTCTTGCAAGTCTTGCAATTACCTATTAGTCTATTACTATTTATTAAAGTTTACTTTAAATCTTAGAAAAACGTATTAGAATTGAAACATTGTGAGCTTGAATTAACATAGCCATAGTAAAGATCAAGCAGATTAATAAATAACTGAGGATTTGATAAGAAATTCGAAAATTTGCTTTTGGGTCTTTTAGATCTGTGACTCAAACTCTCGTTACTCGGACTAGAATAATTTGAATCTTCGTCACTCATATTAAATTGTACACGTGATACGTTTTTAGAAAACAACAAGAATTAGTAAAAACAATTATTAAGTTAGACTCGAAGCACAGCTCAATTGGAAATGACTGGAATTAAAATAATTTCTTTATTTATAGTACGTTTCCTTGCTTTCTACCGCGCCGCCTCGCCACGTGCCGGCTCTATTAAAAGGATGCCGCCGCAAATCAAACGATGCCGCGTGCGGCGTACAAACACAGATTATTACCTACTTGTACAGACGCGACGCGTGAATAAAATATATGTAAAGAATTAGCGCCAATCACTATTCTTTACATATAAGTGAATGTTTTGGCGTACATCTATACTTATCTATACTAATATTATAAAGCTGAAGAGTTTGTTTGTATGTTTGATGACAGAAGTTTTAAAATAAATAAATAAATCCTGAACGTCACTATACCTCCAAAGTTACTATTCCTCGTGGACGAAGTCGCGGGCACTGCTAGTAAATACTTAATATCATCATCTCTCTCAGAGATATTCGGGCTGGTAAGCAATACAAAACTCTTATCGCAGGCTTTTTATTTTATTAGTAGGTAAGTAACCTACGCTTTTTATATTATTTTATTAGTTTTGTAGATTTTTTTTACACGTTTCAAGTATATTTAAAAGTGGCTACAATATTTATCAAACGGGTGATATTTGAACACTTTTTTGCTATTTTTTCTTGTAAAAGCTTAAGAAATATAATGACTAAATACAATAATAGTACCTAAGTAATTAGTTTGAAAACCATATAATCAATATTATAATATATACTTACTAGAATAAATTATTATGACATCTACTACCTATCCTTAACATTTTTTCCTATCATAATACTACTTGCGTGATCAGTATATTGTATTCATTTTCATTCTAACTTCTAACATTCTGACTTGACTGAAACTTATTTATTCTTTGGAACACCTGTAGGTACTCTTAAAATTCGAAATTATTTTGCATGAGTATACCTACGCCCTGTGGCGGCAATCAAATGTGTCAAATGTTGTGATTTCGGCGCGGCGGCAACGATTGTTGTATATGATTTCAAAAGAAGCCGCCGGCGCGTGTATCATAACCATGTACTTCCGAAAAGCGGCAAATTTATTTGAGAAGTAAGTACAAAACCTTTGATGCCGCATTATCAAAGTGCCCATGGTTAAAACATAACTATGCATGCACTCAGTTTGATTTTAATGGATATTTTTTTATTCGCTATGTAGGTATGTTTACGGTATTAGTCGTAATGCGCATAGGTCCAGTTTTTCATATTCTTTGATACAGTTTTTTGCGTCTCATAGAATTCCTAAGCGTACCTATACACCGAACTGTTACACCTAACTACTCCGTGAAATAGCGCTAAGTCCTAGCTGCAAGACGCAAGAGTCTTGCAGGCTTAGTCTTGTTCTTGCTCAAGTCTTGCACGGTCAGTCTTGGTCTTGGTCTTGCTAAAAATACGCGGTCTTGTTCTTGGTCTTGGTCTTGCAAAAACGCAAGAACAAGACCAAGACTGCAAGACCAAGACTGAATTTGGGCAACACTACATAGAGTATTACGAGTTCTGTGGCAAGTACAGTACTATAAGAAGTATGTACGAGTATAAGTACATAACATACTTTTTTTTTTGGGAGGGTAGTTGTGGTTAGAGGTCAAAAATATTTTCTATCGCTTAAATATATATTTTAAAAATAGTAAATTTGAGTATTATTACAAATATATGTATAAACTTACATGAATAAGTAATACTCCAGCTGGTAAAGTGTTAAATTTTGATCCAGAACAACACAAAATACAAAATTCAAGTTATAATGGAGTCACTTAAAGGATCACTAAGTGAAATGATGGCTATGTTCAACACTAGGATGGCTAAATTTGAGGCTGAATTACACAAGACTCCCACTGCCTCATCCAGTATTAGTGGTCTAGCAGCAGATTTCCAGTGCTTCAAGAACTTTATCAAAGAGGCATTGGGTTCACTTCAACTGCAGGTTGAATCATTGGCACAAAGTGTAGATGCTCTAGAAATGCATGGTCGTCGCAAAATGCTGCTGTTTCATGGAGTCACAGAGAATGACAATGAGGACCTTGAACAGGTGGTGTTTAATGTGGCCCGCGAGCACTTGAAGTTAGATCCATTCACAGCGGAAAACATCAAGCGTTGTCATCGTATGGGCAAGTCAGCAAACAGCAGCAAGCCACGGCCCATTCTGGTGAAGTTTCAGGCCATCAGTACTCGGGATAAGATCTGGTTTTCAAAAACTAAATTGAAGGGCTCCGGCATAACTGTATCAGAGTTTTTGACTAGAAATCGGCACGAAGTCTTCATGGCAGCACGTGAAAGGTTCGGGGTGAGCAGATGTTGGACCAGAGAAGGGACTATTCACATCTTGGGCCCTGATGGCACAAGGTATAGACTTGTCTCCTGCAGCGAACTAAACAAGATTCCTCATTCTGGAGATAAGACCGCAAAGGGATCTTCACCAGCGGTAGCTCAAAAGAGATCGAAGCGTACTGTAACAATCAAGAAGTGATTTTATTTTATGTCTGTAATTCAAAACAATAATCACATTTCATCTGGGTACAAATACTTACAATTATTATATCTTCTCAAGCGTCTGTTGGTCTACACAAACAACTACGAGTACAATTTCCTTTATGTTAATGCAATTAACTAATATGTAAGTAATTATAGGTTTTAGTTTAGTTGTTAAGATTGACTAATTATGTCTTTTAGTTCGAATTTGTTTGATCGGCACATCGTAATTTTGTTTTAATAATACTCAGTAAAGTTTTCAAGTAGGTAGTCGTATAAATGAATGAACTCTAACTTGTGTTCTGCATGGCCATTACAGACGCTCCACAGATAATAAAAGATTGCTTGATTTAACTGACAGATGACTGTTAAATTTTTTTTTTTTTTTTTTTCAAGTAATATTACAAGTTCAAGCTTTGTTTCTATAAGGAAGTTATTATGTACCCATTTAAATATTATTTCTCGTCCATAGTCATTCTTTGATTATTATTATTATTTTTTAAACTTGAATAGTGTTTTTTTGCAATGTTGTTTACTATTTTGTTTCATAAATTAGGTAAAAACACAAACTGGCTGGGTGAATATTTAAGTAGATACCTTAGTTTAAATTATAATATTGATTATATTTATTATTTATTTAAGTAGGTATATAATTTATATTTATAATTTATTTGATTTTTAATCTATTATATTAGTAGTATAAGTTTTAATACACAATGTTCAGTGGTTCTGATGATAGTTTTATATCTTGCTCTTCATCTAGCGCTTCCGATGAACAATATGCAAGTGCGTTTGATGACGATGACTCAATCCATTTGGGTGATCAACTTGCTTCAGTCTTCTCCGGTTTCCCCCATTTTCTCAATGTCGTTCACGTTAATGCTCAAAGTGTACATGCTCACTATGCCGACTTTCTATCTTCCTTTGATTCTAATTTAGTTCACGCTATACTCATTTCCGAAACATTTTTAAAACCTACACTTCCTTCTACACAATATGCACTTCCGGGTTACATACTTGTGCGCAATGACAGATTGGGCAAGGGTTATGGTGGTGTTGCTATTTATCTCCGCAGTGATATAGCTTATAAATTAATTGACCAATCTCCGAGTGAATATTCGAACTCTGCTGAACACTTATTTATAGAAATTGATTTCCGTCATACCAAACTTCTTTTAGGTGTTTTTTATAGTCCTTCTTGTCACATAAATTACTTCTCCTCTTTCGAATCTAAATTAGAAACGTACTCTTCACTGTATGACCAAACCATTATACTAGGAGACTTCAACACATGTTTATTAAAAAACGATTCACGTAGCCATAAGCTCAACACCCTTGTTTCCTCTGTCAATATGCATATACTCCCACTTAACGCCACTCATCAAGCTCCTCACTCTGCTCCTTCACTTTTGGACCTCATTTTAGTTTCCGATCCTTCTAAAGTCGCTGCTCATGGACAACTTCCTGCTTCATTTTCATACCATGATCTAATATTCCTGTCATATAAAATTCGTCCTCCAAAACGTAAATCTAAGTTTCTCTGGCTAAGAAGTTTTAAAAATATTGATTTGGAAAGCTTGAAACGCGACATAAGTGAAATTGATTGGTCGGCAGTCTACCAGTGCAACGATGTCGATACCCAGGTCAGCACCTTCAATGAGACGTTGCTGAAGATCTACGACAAGCATGCTCCTCTTAAAAAAATTAAAGTCAAGCATCTGCCTGCTCCCTGGTTATCCGACCCGATTAAAAAAGTTATGTCCACGCGTGACAAAGCTAAGCGCCGTTATAAAAAGCATCCAACGGAGGTAAATTGGGAGGAATACACAAAACTTCGCAATCGCTGTACTCGTCTGTGTAGAAATGCAAAAAAGCGCCACATCCACTCCACCATTCAAAATTCTAGCCCTGCTCAGGTGTGGCAGTTCCTCAAGTCCCTTGGTATCGGTAAGAATAACAACGAATCCTCTTCTATTCCTGATCTTAATGCTCTCAATTCCTATTTTTCCAAGACTCCGATAACCTTGGACACCTCTGTAAAATCTTCAACTCTGGATTATCTTTCTCATCTTCCCTTACCATCATGTACATCTTTCACATTTCAATCAATTACAGATCGAGATATTCAAAAACTCGTTAAATCTATCTCAACCAAAGCGGTTGGTGATGATGGTATCCAGTTACAAATGATCCTTCCCATTTTAAATGAACTTACCCCGGTCCTTCTCCACATTATCAACTTTTCATTAGAATCCAATGTTTTTCCTTCCGTCTGGAAGAAGGCACATATTCTCCCGTTACCTAAAACCTCTAATCCCACATGTGTTTCCCATTTTCGTCCCATATCCATCCTTCCTGTCCTATCCAAAGTCCTGGAGAGTGCTGTTCAGAGTCAACTGTCAAACTATCTTTTTTCCAATGCTTTGTTGAGCCCTTTCCAATCAGGTTTTCGTTCTCACCATAGCACAGTTACAGCACTTGTAAAAGTAACTGACGATATCCGGTTGGCTATGGAACATAAACAACTGACTGTGCTATGCTTGTTGGATTTCAGCAATGCATTCAACTCAGTTGACTTTGACGTACTTTTAGGAATTCTATCTTCTTTGAATATATCTCCTTCTGTAATTTCTTGGCTTAATTCCTATCTTCGGGGTCGCTCGCAGTCGGTTCACTCAGGAGAGGCTTTCTCAGAATGGTGTGAACTTGCAGCGGGTGTTCCTCAGGGTGGTGTCCTTTCACCCCTTCTTTTTTCTATTTTTATAAATGCTCTAACCAAGGTAATATCTTCTCATTTCCACCTCTACGCAGACGATCTACAACTTTACTGGCATTTTAATGTGGAACAGGTCAAACAAGCTGTAACTATTATCAACAATGATCTTGAAAATATCAATCAGTGGGCTAAGACGTTTGGACTACTAGTCAATCCAGGGAAATCACAAGCTCTCATTGTTGGTGGTAGATACATGTGTAATTTACTTGACCACTGTTCACTCCCTGCTATTGTGTACAATTCTGTGGTCATTCCGTATTCAGCTAGTGCTAAAAACCTAGGAGTATTCATCGATACTAATCTATCGTGGGATGTTCATGTGGCACAGGTGAGCCGAAAGGTTTTCTCTTCTTTCCACTCTCTTAAACGTCTTCAAAAGTTTCTTCCTCTCAACACTAAAAAAATGCTTGCCCAATCTCTTCTGCTTCCTATCTTAAACTATGCTGATGTCTGCTTCCTTGATGCAACCGAGGAAAACCTCAACAAGCTCCAACGACTGCAAAATTTATGTATACGCTTCATATTTGGCCTCCGAAAATACGACCATGTGTCAGAATTCCGCACCGAGCTGAAGTGGCTACCTATTCGGCAGTGTCGTGACCTACACATACTTTCTCTTCTTTTTTCTATCCTCAATAATCCTGACTCTCCTATCTATCTCCGTGAACGTTTTCAATATCTTGTCCCCCGAGGGAAGCCCTGTCGTCTCAACTCTTCTCTTTTACTTCTGACTCCTTCTCATAGCTCTAGCCGCTATGATGGCTCCTTCACGGTCCAGGCGGTTCGCCTTTGGAATTCTCTCCCACATCACATTCGCGCCTCTTCTTCCCCTTACATTTTTAAGAAGCAAGTTAAGGAGCACTTCTTTTCATCTTAACTATTTTAATGAACATTTTGTATATTGTGTGTATATATGTATATATATATATATATATATATATATATATATATATATATATATATATATATATATATATATATATATTAGCATTTATATATATGTATAGTATGTTATATATATAATATATGTACTCGTATATGTATTTAGGTATAAGTATGTATAAATATTTAAGTTTATTCATTATTTTTTTGTACTCCACTCTATGCCCTTCTTACTATTTTAATGTTTCCTACACCCAAAAGGTTTGCTGTAAGAAAACTCATTTACTGAGTTAAGCTCGCCTTTGTACGTTTTAGTATATAAGATCCAATTGTAATTTAATTTGTGAGTACAATAAAGAATATGAATATGAATATATGAATATATGAATAACATAATTAATCACTACATATATAATTTTCATGTAGCAATTGCCCCTCAGTATCTTGGGAACCAAAAACTACGCACACACCAATTCATACACATCTTCTTTAGCAAAATATGTAATGAACAACAGCTTTTAGACCCACCGTTTTACTCGCGTTGACGTTAACATACGACATGGTAATTTATGAGACTCGAGGATATGGTAGCTTCTTATAAGTAAAAGAATTTGCAATAAGCAGTACATTCATTTTATTCAAGTGTAGTGTCCTCACTTTATTTACTAATTAGCTGTGTCCCGCGGTTTTACCGGCGTAGTTCCCGTTCCCGTAGGAATATGGGGATAAAATTATGCTTAAAACCTTCCTACTGAATCACTCTAAGTATCTATTAAAACAAACAGCATCAAAATCCGGTGCGTAGTTTTAAAGATTTAAGCATACATAGGGACAGAGAAAGTGACTTTGTTTTATACTATGTAGTGATATCAGTGAGAGAGGCTTTTAGTCTCCGATGAAAAACCTGCCTAACTATTGAAATTTTACCTAATTTAGACCTAGGTCAATCAAGCTTAACCTGACCAAAATCTAGACTCAGCTCAAACTAATTTGACCTACTTAAAGCGACTAGACTTATGACGTCATTCATTATCGTTACACACCTAAACCAAACTAACATTATGTAGTATATAATTGATTAATTTATCTTAATTATGTACTTTGACACCGTCATGTTTTATGTAAAGCAAATATTTATCATTTGATATTGTTTGGACTGTATCACTATATGAACATTATTAAGTAGGTATAAAAGTTTGGGAAAATGAAATTTGATGACGTAAAGTCCACGTATTTTTACGGTGTACGCACTTGACAACATGATGAGTTTACTTTTAAAATATTTCTAGAATTAAATGTACAATAACTAGGTAGAGTCCCTCCCTCATAGTGAGGTTTAATTGCGGAAATCTGCCATCTGTATCAATATTATACTGAAAATGCATTAAGATTTAAATCTCGCTAAAACTCAGCGTTTATTTTGGTTTGTTTGTCTCAACATGAAATTGAGTTTCATGAAAATAGAAAAAATGGAAAATTTTAGGAAATGTGCGTCAAACCGCGAGACAAAGCTAGTAAAGTAGTCCAAGTAGAAACCAGATTAAAAACGCAAACAAAATATAAGTAAGTATATAAAATTTAATAATTATTTATAAATTTCCAAACACATTTCCACACACAAATCTGTTATATTTCCTAAAAAATATTTGTCAAAAATATTATATAAACTTGCCTATTTATTATATTAAATAATACCCGATAATATATGACATAATTTTATATAAAAACTTTGCTATATACTGTTAGTTACACGTTATCACAATCTATGTAGCGTAGACGTGTAATCTATCACAATACATCACATGAAATCTTGACATGTGGCTTTCAGTCATTCAGATTTCATACTCCACCTACGCCGGACCGCTCCACGTCTTTACTTAATAGTTATATAACTTATCTCTTTAAAAAAAATAAGTTTATTAAGTAATAATTGTTTATTTTCCAATCTAAGCTCACGTGTAACACAAATGATAATTATATCAATCGATAACTCTGCATCAATCATTTGAAATCAACGCAATTGATAAATAAGATAATTAAATTAACAAAATCGACTTATTATTACAACAGTTTTCAGTATTAATACAAGTGTGATTTGAAAAGTGATAAAACTGGACAAGTGATATTAAAGTTCCCAATTCAAAATTTAAAAGTGATAATTCCAATCGAACTGACTGGAAAAGTGATTGTTCCAAACTTAAAACTTTAAAAAGTGATAGTTCCAAACTTAAAAACTTTTAAAAAGTGATAGTTCCAAACTTAAAAACTTTTAAAAAGTGATATTACCAAATTCCAAACTTGTTAATTTTGAAAGTGATATTTAAAAGTGATATAGTCAAAATGTGTTACCAACGAAACGGTTTGAGTTAGTGAGTGAGTGAGGGGGTGCGATGGGGTGGCGATAGTGGCGTAGTGGTGGGAAGCACGGAAACATTCCTCTATTAAAATTTGTGACCCAGGGCCCGGCGGACAACATCAAGGATCACTACAAAATGACAAAGGGCCCTCGGAAAGTGAAACTAGTCATTGTAGTCAACAATAAGAAAGAGTAAGTATTTAGAATTTAAACATTTATTTATAGTAGGTCGATTCACATGAAAATGTGGAACGAGTCATTCATCAAGATCAAAATGATCATTGTTTTTATTTTATTAATACAGTTTTGTTACCTAATAGAAAACAAAAAAGTTGTAAAAGTACAAAAAATATACATAATGGACCTCTTATGGGCTTGAAGTAAATTAAAAGGATATTGATTCAAAGAACAATTTACCGATATTAAAGAAATCGCTTCTGCCGTTTTCAAAGCCAAATGTTTCGAAATAAGTTTTATTTTAAATATATAATTTATTTCTTCCTACTTCGTTTGTAGATTGTGGAAGGCTCTTTCCTCTTAGGTTTTCTATTAAAATGTCAATCTAACATATAAAATTCTCGTGTCACAGTTTTCGTTGCCAAACTCCTCCGAAACGGCTTGACCGATTCTCATGAAATTTTGTGAGCATATTCAGTAGGTCTGAGAATCGGCCAACATCTATTTTTCATCCCGAAATTCCCACGGGAACGGGAACGGGAACTACGCGTGTAAAACCGCGGGGCGCAGCTAGTTTAATATAAAGATCTAATAAAATGCTTCTCATACTAAAATAATCTCATTAATATAAAACTTCGGTTTAAAGACTAATAAAACTTGTATTGGAAAATACCCAGTAACCTTCAAAAGCTAGGTACACTAGACTCGCCATGAAACGAATTAAATAAAAAAACCCTATTTATTTCCACCCAAGATCATCTCGACTAGTTAACACCGGATGCAAACAATTTTATACCTATTACGTCTACTAATTAAGTCGATTTCACTTTGAGATAATATTTGCATATAATAATTTACGTTCATTCATGAAGTACGCCCATTCATTTGTTTTATCTATGCGTTGAATAAAATCCTAAGGATGGTATATTATTGAAGAAAATCTTATATCAGAGGTTCTTTAATAAAGCAACAGTAGAGAATACAACAGTTTAAGATTATTTCCTTTATAACTGTTCCGATTCAGATGAAATAGGGTACTTACAGATGGTCCTTAGAACTGGAAATATCACTTAAATAAGACAGTTATTTTCCAGTGTCATTTTTATTATTATAATAATTTTGATCCCAAAATGTCGACAGGATCGGTAATAACAACGCAGGTATAACAGCAGAGTGTTAATAATTTTGCATTCAAATATTGTTAACTTAATAGTTAACTTACTGTAAAAATAACTGTGTATCAGAAAATCCTTCAAACCTACTGCGCTCATTGACCTTGGGAGTCGACACCGACATTAATTTCTAGGTCTCATATGTCCAGTAATTCTTGTGACCACGGCCACTCAAATTGTAACACAGTAACGTATGTACTACTGTTTAGTAGAATAATATCTAATAAGGATCCAATTAATGACTTAGGTCTGTGATAGTCAACATTTTTGATTATGTGACCCATTTTAAATTAAAGATTCAACTTTATAATCCATATTTTTTTGGTGATTTTTAAGCCTTAGAAAATTCTTTGACACGCATTAATTAACAACGAACCAAATTACAATTCTTAAATGGCAATACGCAAATAGCGCGGTGCAAGGAAAAAAAAGTTCTAATGGAAATCTAAACTATAAGAAACTATGGACTCATTAGATCGTGATAAACATTAATCAAAATAAAACCATACTCAAACTAAGTAAAAACTCGAGGACTTATAACTTATATATGGAAATTTTGTAGTAACTACAACAAAGTATATTTAGTGATTCCCATAACAAGAAACCTAAATAATAAACCTAACCTAGGACTTTTTTACTTAGTAACTATAACCCCTTCTAAGCAAGTTAGTAGTATTTTTAGAGGTCGAAATCTACAGTTTGAAAAACACTGGACAGTAGTATTTCGTGAAGTGACTCAACATTTTATGTTGCCATAATCGTGATTATATCAGGCAGTCATAAAATTAATTTGAATGATTGCTCGGTAGACTTTAGTAGCATACATAAACATATGATAAAAATAATATCTTTTTTTATTAATATTTGATGATATTGAATGAAAACCGCCTCTTGGGATTTCCCTGCAGGTTTCAACGTAAAAAGGCACTTACTTTTTTGGTCGTGTGACGTCATATGTATATAACGAATATTTCTAAGTAAGAAGTAGTTTTTCCAAGTAAAAGTACTACTTGACTTGGGTAATCGGTTTCAATGTTATTTAATTATCTACTTAATAATACTTGAACATACTGACTAACTAACACACTGTCTAAACGTTTATTTATCCAATCAAAATCGTAAATTTTCGGACGTTTGTAAGTCAGATGCTTACAGGAGCGGAAAGTCGACCTAGCTAGGTTTCGGGAAATTTATTTTCTTCTAGGTTAGCATTTACACATAACATTCTTAATTGTAGTAGTTAAAGGGCCGATGTTTCCATCGCTAGATAACTTTTATTCGATTTTATTGACGTTTGACAGTTTTTGTATGAAATAACTGTCAAAATTTCAAAGTTATTCCTGGAATTAAGTTATCTGGCGATGGAAAAATCAGGCCTAAGTTTAATACAATGTGCAATACCTTTACTTATCTACCAACATTAACGAGTTGTTAATCGCTTGATTCAAAGTTTTTTACCAATTTCAAGTAAACAACTCACGCGTTAAGTAATTCTAATACTCCGTAGAACAATAAATGTACGATAAATGTCTTTTTTTAAACAAATAATCTTTTTTTCTGCAATTGTCGATTTAAGTCTCATTGTCATTCCCACAGATGAGGTTATGTCAAATTGACCTGTTAATTAATCTGTGGCCCAAACATCAAGCGGAATGCGATCAATTAGATGAACTCTATGACGTCGGAATAAAGCTTCTTTTTGAATGTCATTGTTAATGAGTTGCGTGTGTGCTTATGTAATTGACACAAAGTTCAATTTGGTACAAATTCTTTATAATTATTATGGAGTACAGTTGTTCGAATAGCTTTGGTTGGTATAAGTAAATACAATGATAAGATTATGTATCATTATTTTGCGTTTAAATAAGATAACTAAATAGTTTAGTTTGTTTTGAAATTGTTAAAGAAATTGCGTATACCTATGTTGTGACCCAATCCATGTCATTAAATTTTCGATAATTTCAGATAATTTCATGAATATTCATGAATTTATCGAAAATTTAATGACATGGTTGTATATCATGATTTGGGTAAGTTATGGTGAATCATTACATTACATACACACATATTGGATTGTGAAGGTGAATGATGCAAAAGTAAAACAAAATAAAACAAAAACCAACATCTCTACAAACTTTCGTGTTTATAGTATGACTAGCAGCGCCCCGCAGTTTACACGCTCAATTCTCGCTCCGTGAGATTGCGGAGATAAAATTATCTATTATACTCAAAATCTCAAAACTCAAAATATCTATTATAGAACAACAATTTAAAGAATTAAAGAAAACCGCATCAAAATTAGTTGAATAGTTTTAAAGATATAAGCATACATAGGGACAGGCAGCGGGAAGCGACTTAGTTTTATACTATGTACTTAGTGATGGTTAATACCCGTCCCACCTCATACCTTGTACCACACCCCCGACCTTGATCACCAGTGAGAATGCCACTCTCGTCCTCAGAGAGTGCACATCACCATTACATGGATGGATGGAGCTTCCGCGTCCACTCACTGATAATCACCACCATGATAACTATTATTAGCATGTTTTACTTTGTATATCTGTAAAAATGGTTTGAAAATGATAGTTTTTATTTGATACTCAAAAAAATAAAGAGCTTAAGATTAAGAAAACTGAGTAAAAAAGACTCCAAATCTGTTACTAGTATTACAAAGCCAAAAGAGTTATTTTTGTTTGTTCGAATTGCAAAATATTAGTGTTGGATAGCCCATTTATCGAGGAGGGCTATACAATACATGTAATATCACTAATAGGAACGGCGCTAACGCGGGCTAAACTTATGCAAATTGCAACTTGTTTTATAAATAGACCATAGGTTGAGTTAAACTATTTCTATTCTATTCTATTTTATGTTCACCATATACGCACTAAATGTTTGTCTCGGTCGGGGTGTGTGTGTGAATGAGTGAGTGCGTAGTTTCTGAGAATTCATTCAGTTCGTAACTTCTCTCTCTAGCTCTAGGGTATCAACCCTAGATACAAGTTACGAACTTAATTACGGGTACCGTAATGAGATGATGGAGTGAATGATTATGTTATGTTATTAAAAGCCAGAAGGGCTAACTAATTCCTTCACACGGTATGAGGTACCCCACAAATCACGAATGGCCATCATCGTAATGACGGAGTCACTCGCGGAAGGCACCGCTTCCTGTCATTAAGTCTAACCACCAGGTTTCATGGTGATGACGTTAACAGTGGAAACTGCACGCGATTAACGTGTCACTGAAAATTAATTCATAGGGCTTCATTATGTAGTAATTGGTGGTGCAGGGAAGGAAATATTTGACGCAACTTGAAATATTATTAGAAACTAGCAGCACCCCGCGGTTTCACCCGCGTAGTTCCCGTTCCCGTTTGAATTTTGAGATGAAAAGTATCCTATGTTCTTTCCTGGACCATAAGCTAAGTACCCCTGTACCAAATTTCAAGTCAATCGGTCCAGTAGTTTAGCCGTGAAAAGGTAACAGACAGACAGATAGAGTTACTTTCGCATTTATAATATTATTTAGGATTGACACGCTTGAAATGCTTTTTCGTTACTGTAAATTTACCATGACCCAGTCGACAAAGGACAATGGGCAGATTTGTATGGAGTGTGTCCCAAGTGCTGTAGCACTTCGTGTGATACATCATTCGATAGCTATCGTTAAGAGGAACAAATGATTCTTCGGGAGTGAAGCCGAATTCCCCGGCAGAAAAAAGTTACAGCCATTTAAAAAAAAAATATGCCTACTTTATCCAAGGAGTTCTAAGTGCTGTAGCACTTAGTGTGGTACATCATCCGATAGGTATCGTTAAGAAGAACAAATGACTCTACGGAAGTGAAGCCGAATTCCCCGGCAGAAAAAAGTTACAGCCATTTAAACAAATATATATGGCTACTTTATGCAAGAAGTTCTAAGTGCTGTAGCACTTAGTGTGGTACATCATTCGATAGCTATCGTTAAGAGGAACAAATGATTCTTCGGGAGTGAAGCCGAATTCCCCGGCAGAAAAAAGTTACAGCCATTTAAAAAAAAAATATGCCTACTTTATGCATGGAGTTCTAAGTGCTGTAGCACTTAGTGTGGTACATCATCCGATAGGTATCGTTAAGAAGAACAAATGACTCTCCGGAAGTGAAGCCGAATTCCCCGGCAGAAAAAAGTTACAGCCATTTAAACAAATATATATGGCTACTTTATGCAAGGAGTTCTAAGTGCTGTAGCACTTAGTGTGGTACATCATTCGATAGGTATCGTTAAGAGGAACAAATGACTCTACGGGAAGGAAGCCGAATTCCCCGGCAGAAAAAAGTTACAGCCATTTAAAAAAATATATATGGCTACTTTATGCAAGGAGTTCTAAGTGCTGTAGCACTTAGTGTGATACATCATTCGATAGCTATCGTTAAGAGAAACAAATGATTCTTCGGGAGTGAAGCCGAATTCCCCGGCAGAAATAAGTTACAGCCATTTAAAAATATATATATGCCTACTTTATGCAAGGAGCTAGCTATTTGGCTAAGCTACTTAAGCGGCTTCACTCCCGTAGAGTCATTTGTTCCTCTTAACGATAGCTATCGAATGATGTATCACACTAAGTGCTACAGCACTTAGAACTCCTTGCATAAAGTAGCCATATACAATTTTTTAAATGGCTGTAACTTTTTTCTGCCGGGGAATTCGGCTTCACTCCCGTAGAGTCATTTGTTCCTCTTAACGATAGCTATCGAATGATGTATCACACTAAGTGCTACAGCACTTAGAACTCCTTGCATAAAGTAGCCATATACATTTTTTTAAATGGCTGTAACTTATTTCTGCCGGGGAATTCGGCTTCCTTCCCGTAGAGTCATTTGTTCCTCTTAACGATACCTATCGAATGATATACCACACTAAGTGCTACAGCACTTGGAACTCCTTGCATAAAGTAGAATTTTTTTTTTTTTTAATGGCTGTAACTTTTTTCTGCCGGGGAATTCGGCTTCACTCCCGTAGAGTCATTTGTTCTTCTTAACGATACCTATCGAATGATGTATCACACGAAGTGCTACAGCACTTGGGACGTTTTGCCCAATATCCTTTGGTACTTTTATTGAAAATATCCGAAGTCAAATAAGTTTGTGGCAATGTATAGATCGGCTTAGCATTTATGACAATTTATTTCACTTGCATTTACCTATTATAAACCCTTCTATTGAATTACTCTAACTATTCCTGAAAACTGCATTAAAATCCGTTACGAAAAACAGATCTAAGCGAACTAAGTACAGCAGGAGTAATTTTGCTTTATTCGTTACTAGCTATGCCCCGCAGTTTTACCCGCCTGGAACCTTATCCCGTGGGAATATTGGGATAAAATTATCCTATGTATTATTCCTAAGTATGAGGAACATCTGTACCAAATTTCATTAAAATCCATTCAGTAGTTTTTGCGTGAAAGAGGAACAAACATCCACACGTCTAAAGATTCACACTTACTAACATTCGGCTTTATAATATTAGTAGGACTAGTAGGACCTACTACGAATAGATACCTACTATTACTGTAATCTCTACCAAAAAATCTGTATTACGTAAAATGATAAGTTCAAAAGAAATTGGGCGCCATATTTATTAGTACATAGTCAGTACTGGATTATCTATGATAGTAATAATTAGTGATACGAAAACTATATAATACCTACTGACGTATTATCGGACGCTAATATTGTTATTACCTAATGTACGTTTGTTTGTTTTGATAATACAATATTACGGGGTATAAAGTGTGTCAGTTCGACATTAGGTGATAATAAAAAATTTAGGAGTATTCAATCAAATTTTTAAACGGACTAACACTCGGTAAAATACCTATTTGTGTAGATAAAATGTTTGCTAAAAAGCAGTTTAAAAACTGATAGAACTTTAAAAACAGGAACCTCTTTACAATGCGTACCGTGTCCAACACTACTGAGTTCTGTGTCTATATTGTAAAGTTTTGGAATAAATTTCTGTCACGCGAATATGATTTGGATGACTTTGGATACTTAACTGCCAAAATTTTCATAACGGCCTGATGAGAAAGACCAATAAATAACAACCAATACAAGATGATCTTTCTCAGATAGTCCATCTAAATCTTCCAATAAGTATCACGCTATATTTCATGTAACTGAACACAACAATATACTTGTATCTAACTTGAAGGCACAAGGAAACGCGACCTTGTCCAGTGACGCTAAACTGTCTGTCACGAGAGTAACGCTTATTGGAATAATAAATATGGCAACTGTTTGATTTTACGTACATTATTAAAGGATGGTAACATCTCTAGGTATTTATGAAGCTTCAAGTACGGTCAGCGTCAGAGAAATTTGGTAATGCCCACTGGTATTGCCCATGAAGTTAAAGGTAAAAATGGAATCCACACTTCGAATACCTACTTGAAGCATACCTATATGTATCACTATCGCGTCTCTGTGTGCAGGCTCTCTCTTTCTAAGGTAACCTCTAGAAAGAGAAGGTCTGACGAAAAAGAGAGATCGGCCCACAGAGACGTAGGTATTTGACTCAAGCTGTTGTTCCAAGTGTGGGCTCCACTTTTTACCTACAAATTCATGGTATTGCCAACCAAGGGATGTACTTTTTCTCTGATGCTGACTGTACATACGTTAGTACCTATGCTTAAATTGCTTTACACAAGTTTAGATACATTACTACCTATTCCTTAATATTTTTTTAGCTGAAAAATATGCGTTTATCGCTAATTCTTCTCACCATCTCACCTTTCTTCTCATTCGATCAAACAAAATTCTTAGTAATATTTGTATAATGGTCAGAATTTTTGGGCGAAGGTGCCGCCATTTTGTCACTTCAGAATTAAAAGGTTTACTAAAGTGTTTACGAACAAAGGCACATCCTGGATTAATGTATTTGTTTTATTTAAATTTGATTTGGTGTTTTTGCAAACTCTTTGGAATTCATAAGGCATGTTTATTTGTGGCCTAACTGAATAAATGATTTTGAATTTGAATTTAAGTTTGATGAAATTTCATTGCCCTATTGTGGGCTCTTTCTGCGTTCCCTACTTCAACACTTCAGGGCGTAAAACATTTTTAGAGATTTTTTTCCAATAAGTCTCTTAGTTTCGGTAATTCCCGGGACCGTGGTTGTTGGCTTTCTCCTGTTCCGGGTCTTTGAAAGTGTCGGGAATCCTCAAACCTATCTATATGCTATGACAAACAACCCCGTTCACAAGCTCGATGCTCGTGGAAGCTCGTCGTAGCTCAGTCAATATGCTTTCAAAGAGACAAACGACATTTGTAGAAGCTCGTCCAAGCTCGGCGAACATACCCAAGGCTGCTACTTCAAAATAGGTCACACAACTTGCAAATATAACTTTTTATTTTCGCAAAAACATAATTGTTATTCAACTCGTGTTTATTGTAAGAGTTTTAGCGGTACGCGCCCTCAATAATTGATTTGTAAATACGACTGAACACGGATTGGAAGGTCGTTAGCTTATCATTATGGGGATAATTAGGAATATAATAGAATATTATCCTACTAACTAATATTATAAAGCCGAATGTTTGTGAGTGAGGATGTATAGATGTATGGATGTTTGTTCCTCTTTCACGCAAAAACTACTGAATGGATTTTAATGAAATTTGGTACAGATGTTCCTCATACCTAGGAATAACACATAGGATACTTTTTATTTCAAAATTCCCACGGGATAAGGTTCCACGTGATAAAACCGGGGGGCACAGCAATTTATTTATAAGCAGCGCTTGCGGTTTTAGTCGAGTTAATTATAATTTCGTGGGATAAAAAGTATCTCATCTGTTATAAGAATTATCTGTAGCCGTTCAGTAGTTACACAATTATAATTCCATTCGGGACTTTCGGGATAAAAAATGTCCTTTAAGTTATTCCTGACATAACAATTAAGTATCTGCATTTTGTACCAAATCAATAGTTTAGTAGCTTTTGCGTGAAACTTTCGCTTTTATAATATTGTGTTACGATTTGTCTTTGAGCACAAATAGTTTTCTCGCACGGGAATCGAACCCACAGCTCTCCGTTTGGATCGAACCCACAACAATGCAGGTTGTCAAAAAGGGTTGATTTATTTACCAAAATATTAAAATTAGTAATTATAAAGATACACTGTAGGTATGTTTATAACCTCATAATTGATAATTTATTTTTACTTTATATTATGTTGTCCTATTAACGCTATTACATACAAACCATAAAATGAGTAATAAACCTAAATATTATTTTCAAACTAACCATGCCCTGTGATTTTACCTGTTTTATAAATATTTTGTGTAGTTTATAAAAGTCTATAAAAGCTCTTTGACAGATAGACAATCATAAAAACACAGCATAAGGTACCTTCTGGACTACACAAAATCTTTTTTTTGCTACCCATAGCCGGCGGCTTAGTCTATGGCTAAAGCTTACAGCCAGGTAATAGAGATGAGTTGTGACTTCGATTCCCACATTAAGCACTATTGACATGAAGTGAACATAAAGTTGTGACTAGACTACATACTTATAAGAAATTACAGACATACACTTCAATTTGTTTACATATAGGTAGATAGCTAATCATAATCATTGATATTATGTTACTATCAAAACATAATTATGTAAGAAAATGTAGGTCACATAGTACGAGTGGATATTTCTAAGTGCTTTTGAAGTAACTGTACATACATATATGCAACAGTTTTATGTATCTGGGAATTTGATAAGTATATTCAGATTAATCCTTACAGTGTTTACTCAATTTTATAAATATGATAGAGAAAGGAAGACAGATAGAATGAAATATTTGTTTTATGAATTAGCGAATTATTTTTTACTAGCTGTGCCCCGCGGTTTTACCCGCGTGGAACCTTATCCCGTGGGAATTTTGGGATAAAAAGTATCCTATGTGTTATTCCTATGTATGAGGAACATCTGTACCAAATTTCATTAAAATCCATTCAGTAGTTTTAGCGTGAAAGAGGAACAAACATCCATACATCCATACATACAAACATTCGGCTTTATAATATTAGTAGGATTCGATTTGTATCTAAGTATTTTAAATGCTGACTCTCACTTTACCTTCCCTAATCTTCGTATACTTAACTCTTAATAATGACCTCCTAATTATGTTAACTAAGTATATTGTATTACTTTCATATATGTAATCGTTTGTAACTATTTGTGCCCTAATAGATATAAAATTAAAAATGTTTTAATTCAAAAATACCAAGCACAATTCAAACCAACAACAGCTACTTACTTTTTATATAAATTGCAAAACTCCAATAAACTTTCGCATATTACTAATGCCGCCAAATGGTAGTAAATATGTGCGAATTCACCAAGAACCTCCAATTGACATGCGTACGCGCACGCTTCATTACATCGCTCTATTGTTTAGTGTAACTGTTGTTTGACGTATGTATGTGTCGACTGTGAGATTATTTCTAAATAGCTTTAAATGGATTTATATTGAGTATAATAAGAATGAAATAAGAAATATCTAATATTAAGTGGTAGACTAGACTGATTTGATTTGTTGTAAAACTCGATGTGAAATGCAGGTTTTTCGCGTTGATATATTGCCTATAGACTTCTTCAATAAACAGGATATCTAATTTGATTTTGAATAAAAACTAAAATAATTAACAATATGACTTATTCCATTAAACTTTTAGCGGTAAAAATGCAAAATATCAATTATAAAGTTTTAAATTTCGAAGAGTTATTCCATGTTTTTTCTGATTCCCTTCATCATATCTTTTAAGCACTTGAAATCCCGGACAAAAGATCCCTGATTTTGACCCATAACCATAACTAACCTACATTATCTCGTTGTTGCAGTCCTACGTTCAAGACCCTAACGCCGACGTCACGGACCCAGCTGAAGCAGCAGTTGATGCGAGAGCATGCGCAGGAGCAGCTACGCAGAGAGTCTCTACAAGTAGGTATTCGTACCTTTTTATGGGTTTAGGGTGAATTATCTGGAGATCAGGAAATCTAAATACCAATTCTTTTAATGGGCTTTTACTTTGGTCTTCTGTATTGCCAGACCTTTTTACATAGGAAGTGTTTATGCTATCAGAAACCAGAAACAATTTTGGAATCCATTCTTGGGCTTGGGTTTTAGATTACCAATACGCGTTATTTATACAAGGTTACGTCTGTTCCTTGTCACTTTAATAGGCATTTAGTCTGCAGTGGGATATAATATCTTTTCAGGTCTACTTTACAAAGAAAAAATAATGAAATCACTCTTAGGTCTTTATGGTTTTACTCTTGTAATGTAATTCATGTCCATTAAGACATTCCCGTGTATGCTTTCCAGGCCCAACAAGCAGGTCAGTCCAAGAATGAGGAGAAGAAGAAGTCCTCCCCGGCGGAGGTGCCCCGGATCACTCCACACGTCGAATTACCGCCACAGGTGTTACAGGTCAGTAGTAAATCAATTATTGCCAGGTTTTTCGGGCACTTGCATGTCCCAGGCAATTCGAAAGCAATATTGGATAGTATGATACTACATCTCTACTCGCAGTTGTTCGTTTAAATTATTATAAAGACACTAAATCTAAATACTTACGTAAGGCTTCTTAAGTGTCTTTATCAAACAGAAAGGAAACTCTTCAATATTATATGCAGCTTTAATTTTCATCACACCGATTCCCAGTAACATGATTGACTCTATACCTTTCCGTTCCAGGTGCGAACAGTTCTGGAGAACCCCACCCGGTATCACGTGATCCAGAAACAGAAGAACCAGGTCCGACAGTACCTCAGTGAATCGTTTCAACCACAGCCGCAGGTCAGAACTACAAAAAATATTACACAGTATCTTTGTGAATTTTCGGTAATCCATACGATTTGGGCGGTTTGGCATAACTAGGGATGATGTATTTGGCGTCGAAACATATAGTTGTTCCGAATGTTTTTTAATTAGCTCCGTGATAAGGATAAATTATCCCTGAACAGAGGCACCCAAAAACTAACTGATTGAGATTATCATCATCATAGATATTATCATCAGTTAATGCCCCCACCGATGGTCTCAAAAATACCCTGGATTAAGAGATCCCACCAGTCAACCACGCTGGCCAAGTGCGGGTTGGTGGATTTCACACACAATCTTAGAATTTCTTCGCAGATATACCTGTAGGTTTTCGAAACATGTTTTACTTCGTGCCTATTCATTACATACGAATACCAAACATCATTTACTTATAATTTGTGTAAAAGGGAGAATACATCAGATTTTCTTGTCACAAAAGAAGAAAATGAAGAGAAATTAACATAATTCAATATTAAACTCTCTAGGTGTCGTCCACAACTGCGTGTGCGCCGGTGCAGTCTGCGCCGGAGCTGGGCGGCGCGCGCGCGCTGTCGCCCGACCTCGCCTCCACCTCCAGTCTGCTCAGTCCGGGGCTGTGCTCCGTCGGCACTACCAACTCAGAGGTTGGTCAACTATTTTGTTCTTTTGTAAAAAGGATAATATTGAAAATTGTTGTCGGTCAGTGTATCCAAAATTTCGTCAATTTGGATAGATTACTGACATCTAATCTTCCTTCTGCTTCTACTATTTGACAGAATGTAATGTAAATAGGCCGTCAATTAAATGACGGCATGACGCATTACGGGGGCGCCGAATTTACGGCTTGTGTACATTAAAGCCGTCATTGGCCTGTTTTGCTGGACACCCGTCAGACAAGGTTCGATTTACCAGGGGTGTAATGTATTCCGCTTCATACTAAATATGTTATTTTGGAGTATCCATGTATTTATCCCCAGAGGTGTTATATTGATTTTCATGTACCTGTTCCCAGACGGACGAGTTCCTAGAAGACATCCTGTCGCTGGACGGCGGCGCGGCGCTGGGCTCGTCGGGCCCGCCGTCGGCCGCCAGCTCCGTGGCCGGCGACTGCGCCCCGCTCACCGACGCCGACATGCATGCGCTCGCCAAGGACCGACAGAAGAAGGATAACCATAATATGAGTTAGTATACAGATACATATCATCCTTCTGAAGATACCTTTAAATCGTTTTAAAAAAAATAGAACGTCAATAAATTAATATGATTGGTGGATATTAAACGCATATTCATCGTAACATGCTACGTTATAAAGATGAGACCGCACTGGTACGGCAACAGTGCAAAAAAACATAAATATTATGCTGATATTGCTAGTTCCTAGTTCGTAGGAATTCTTTAAACTACTACAAAAACATGTAAAAAGCGTTGCATATAAAATTAATAGAAATACCCAAAATTGTACCATATGAATTACCACATTCAACAGTTTCATTTATTGTTGTATTACTATCGACAATCTTGTATAAATTAAAAAATATGTTCAATATTAAGTATACAGTCATCCCGATGTATGTAGTTTCTAACTCGTACTATCGGTCAGACGCACCTGCACTTGATAACGTGCTGATAACCTTGTGTCCATGGGTGATGCACCCATCCATCAATATGTTAATAATAGCTTTATCTATACAAATAAAAATAGGAGGAATTTATGTGATATAAATATTACTTTTACTTCAACATTCAACAATTGACATGCAATTTGATTGAATTGGCAGTTTTTCACATTTAGAACTCACTAATTGTAGTTCCTTGTGTGCGTGCTGCGTTATTTTTTGGGTCAGAATTTAAAAGCTCCAACTACCCGTCATAGTTCAGAAAAACCTTAATAATATTACAAACATTCGCCCTTTGAGATAGTGTATGCTATATTTAACACCTTATTTTTCACACACACTACTATTTTAAAGTCACAACACAAATTAAAATAGCAACATCAGTCGCACTAACTGAATCCATATATCAAACAAAAAACATGAACTATTATTACCAACTAGCGGCGCTCCGCGGTTTCACGCGCGTAGTTCCCGTTCCCGTAGGAATATGGGAATAAAATTATGCTAAAAACCTTCCCACTGAATCACTCTATCTATTAAAACAAACCGCATCAAAATCCGTTGCGTAGTTTTAAAGATTTAAGCATACATAGGGACAGAGAAAGCGACTTTGTTTTATACTATGTAGTGAAGTAGTGATTATTCATCTTCAAAATTATCTTTTCAGTTGAACGCCGTCGCCGCTTCAACATCAATGATCGTATAAAGGAATTAGGGACATTATTACCTAAGACAAATGATCCTTTCTACGAAGTGATCCGTGACGTCAGACCTAACAAAGGCACCATCTTGAAGAGTTCCGTGGACTATATCAAGTGTTTGAGGGATGAGGTGAACAGACTGAAACAGAGCGAGCAGAGGAGGAAGCAGATTGAATTGCATAATAGGAAGCTGATGTTAAGGATACAGGTTCGTTTTTTATGTTTTGCCTAATAATTTTGACTTGTTGACGAGTTTTTTGAGAATTGTCTGTCTTTTATTTATTAATACTTACTACTTTGAGTATTTTCGGCGGGCGTTATCAAAAGGTTATTAGACCCAAAATGGTGTCAAAATATTAAAACTACTACCCGATTTAACCGTACACCATGTTATCATTAATATCACAAGCTAGATTTTAATGATAATGTGATGGAAAGTAGGTACTATAGGTAGGTAGTATAAAAGGACGTGTCCTCTCTACATAAAATTCTTAGATTTTAAATATTGTAATACCCAACAGGGTCCATAATTGATACTTTAATTATATTATCACCTTTGTACAACATTATGGTAACAATAAATATTTGAATATATAATATCCACAAACATGCCTTCGTTAAGCAACGTCCCACCCTGTTCCATTACTGATGGGTGTCCGTCCCTTCCCAGGAGTTAGAACGTCTGGCGCGCGTGCACGGCCTGCCGCTCTCGTCGCCAGCAGCGGACGACTCGGGCGTGGAATCCGCGCCCGAGCAACCGCCCGCGCCCCCGCCCCGAGCGCCTTCCCCGCCCCCTAGGACTGTTAGTGAACCACCGGTAAGAAATACCATATATATTATTAAACCTGTATTTTTTACTCTTTGGTAGATAAGTAAAAAAGTTAGTGATTATTGCAGCTTGATGATATGGTTCCATATTATCGGGTATTGGTTCCTGGCTAACAATGTTGTTTAATCTAAATACGTACAAGTAAATGTTACTGAAAGAGTACCAAGTATTTGAAGTCATCATAAATAAATACTGCGACCTAGTCCAAAACTAAGCAAAGCTATGGACAAAAAATAAATGATAAGTGTAGAGCCCAATGCGTGACGGGGAGTTTACTCCGAACATTTAGTGTAATATTAAAAGATTTTGCTTATGGTTCCAGGAGATGATCCTCCCGAAGACGGAGCCGTCCCCGCTGATGGAGCTGGGCGAGCAGCCGCCCGACCTGCTGCGCGACATGCCCGCCACGGAGTGCCTGTCTGCATTGGATGCATTAGGTAAGGATCACTGACATTATATATTAAGGATAATTTTAGTAAGAGCTTCGATAACGTTGTGGTCTTTGAGTTCTAATCGGATTCCGACTAGAATTCTAAGACCACGTCATCATCGACGCTCTTACCAACTACTGCCTGTCGACTAGAACTCAAAGATGACACCGTAACTGGTCCGATCCCTGTAATTATTACACACGCCATTTTTTTTAATCAAGGAACACGAGTGTCAAGTTTTGTCAGGATTTGTTAAAAATGTGGCCTCTAGAATTAACATAAAAAACGACACACAGCCATAAATACAAAGTCAACACAAACGAAAGCAAAAATCGACCTATCTTATTTTGATGCTTTGCTCGCTCGCTCCGCTCGCTCGGCTAACTGTCACCTGACGGCCCCAGTTGACATTGCAGACGGGCTGAAGCTGGGCGGCTGCTCGCCGCTGTCGCGCTCGGCGCTGGCGCTCGGCTGCCTCGGGCCCGACCTCGGCCTCGATACAGACTCGCACACGCTCTTCACGCATAAGGATATCAAGGTATGTCCTGCAGAATATCATTAAAAAACAAAGACAAAAGCCGCTGGTGTAGAAGTGGCTGAGTTTTGGTCAGGAAAAATTCATCAGCGCCTTCGCGCGAAACAATAGTGTGCGTGAACATAAACTACTAACTATGCTCCACATTGTACAAACTAACGAAACTTTTCGGTTTTATAATATTAGCCACGCCTATTCAAACAAACTCTTCATCCGTATAACATAACATAACATAATCATTAACTCCATCATCTCATTATACTAACTGACCCCTAACTAAGCTCGAAACTTGTATCTGGGGTATCAGAAACTACGCACACACTCATTCACACACACACCCAGATACATTAGTATTAAAGTATAATTACTAACATGTCTGTCTGTGTGTACAGATGCGTCTGTCCCCGCGCGGCGGGCTGCTGGACGAGGACGCGGAGGCGGTGCTTAACCTCGCGCAGATAGAGGACCTCATGGACGACGACTCACACAATCCTGTTACGCAAGGTGAGGAATATTACAACTTGTCACAAAGTTATTAAATTCTGCCATTCATGGTAATGTTATATTTCATCTAATCACACAGAGAAATTTTATATTATAACCTGGCAATATTAATTTAGTATAATACTCGTACTATACTTTTGCACTCATGATTTTACATTAGTCACAAAACCGAGTCTCACACAGCAACGAAAGTCTACTTTGTGACGACAGTGACTTCCTGTCAAATTAATCCACTACTGTCTGGTACGCTACTACTACATACTACAGAAACGGGTCGTGGGGCATTTGGGACCGGGACCGCGGTCCAAACTTACACCTTTTAATTTTATATTAATTTTTAGTAGTATTTCGGGACCACAAGAAAAATGAGTTTAAAGTACAGTTAACAAAAAAAACTAATTGCTGAGTTCAAAATAAACATTATGTATAAGAAATTTTACAATAATTTATTTTAAATACCAGGAGAACAGAAATGTAGAAAAGGTCTAAAACTTTGTTAAATTGATTTTATTATTAAACGAAACGTACGACATCATATATAATTATTAAGCAACGGGATGTTTGTACGTACATATATGTACGTACATATGTACGTACAAACATCCCGTTGCTTAATAATTATATTTGTTAAATTGATTCACAATATTAAATAAGGTAATTGGTCTTGGAGAATTTATTATTAGAAGTACCAGGACAGCATAACATTAAAGCGTTATTTTTTAAATAAAAATTGTTATACTCTTAGTAAGTATATTTAAATACATAAATTCAGTCTTTACAACAATAATATATGTTTGAAACTAAATTAAGATAATATTTAGTTTCATTGGAATACTTCAATAATTTCAAGTATCTGTGACTTGCGAGGTAAGCCCTTTGCCATGTCTATTCGGTTAGTAAATCTGTGAGTTTGATGTAAAATACCAATGACGAACGAATCAAAGTGAATCAAAATGATTGGGCGTACGAAACGCGACTATTCAATAAAGCTATTTTTTATTATATTTTACAAAACGCTCGAACCGCGACCAACTTACATGTTTACATAAATTCGACGACGCACGAACCGCGACCTATTCTCTTATTTCTCTGCAATCAGGCACATAATGACACTTATTATTCACAAGTGAGTTTTTTAAGTTGCATTGTTTTTAAAAAACAATGGAAATTATAATGGGCATAGATTATAAGAATATTATAAGTGCTTATCATTTTTTTTTTATTGAAGTCAACATAAAGTACATACTGTCAAGATACTGCCGCACACACAGAATTCAACCATGGACGTACCAAAAGTAAGGCATAATGGTGTGAATTTCTTTTTAAAATCTATGGACAAGATCTTTTTTGTACCGAAACATTTTTAAAAACAAAGCACCTTAAAAAATCTATAACTCACTTGTGAATAATAGGTGTCATTATGTGCCTGATTGCGGAAAAATAAGAGCCACTTTATGAGCAAGTGTGTTGAAAACTACACACATCAAAAGTGTCTAGGGATCAACATATATTTTTGCAATAACTTTTCTCCTGATTGATATTAATTAAAATTTTCTTTAAGGATTCATCAAATAAAGTGTTTTCGTTTGTCACAGTAACGATAAACCAAGTCACCTTTGCATTAATAAAGAAATTTGCCATTTTCCTAATAAAGGGATTTTTGACATTTGAACCACTAACATTAAAGTTCGAAAAAAAGACTGAAATAACAGTTTTCTTTAAAATTTTATTGGGTAACTTAAACAATTAATAATCCGTGTTTCTACCGCGAACACTAACAACACAAGAACATCGGTTTGGCATACTCAAAATGAGTTCATCCAAATCACGCTGTGGAATGGCCGCCCATGTTCGTTGCAACAACAAAAAAAGGTCTTCTTGCGACTGGATACCCTCCATATTCGGCAGAGCTCTTCTCTGTAGCATATCCCATGCATGCTCAATCGGGTTCAAGTCTGGCGACTGAGCAGGCCAGGGCAGGACATTGATGTTAGCTGCGGCGAGAGTCTGTCTTACAACTCTTGCGGTGTGCGGTCGTGCATTATCATGCATTAACTGAAATAAGGGACCGATTTGCACTTGTAGAGGAACGATGACGTCTGATACAATCGTCTCAGCATAAATTTGAGCGTTGAGGTTGCCTCTGATCCAAATCAACTCAGTTCTTCCGCCGATCCAAATACCCGCCCATACCATGATGGTTCCACCACTATAAGGATGGACTTCCTGGCAGGATTTTAATCGCTGTTGGCGTCCAGGGGTTCTCCAGTGTCGTATACGTCTTGTATCCGGTCTCATACCAAAACGAGACTCATCAGAAAAGCACACGAAACGCCATTGTTCTTCTGCCCAATTTCTGTGTTCAAGAGCCCATTGATATCGAATCCTACGATTGTGCATTGCTATAGGTGGTACCCGTAGCGGTCTTCGGGAATGAAGGTTCACTTCATGCAAGCGGTTTCTGACTGTTTGGTCGCTAATTAAGTTCCCTGAAGAGTGATGAAGCCGCACGGCTAACATCATGGCGGTTATTGTTGGAGCTCTTCGAGTTAAGATTTGAATGTATCGGTCTTGTCTCCGTGTGGTGCAGCGATACCGTCCTCCATGGCGCTCAGCCACGGTACCAGTGCTTCGGTAACGTGTCCAAAGTCGACTGATAACACTCTGACTTGTATTCAGAGCTAAAGCCACAGTACGTTGCCGGGAACCAGCTTCTATCATTCCCACGGCTCTGAGCATTTCTTCCCTGCTTAAATGACGTCGCCGCTCCATAATAACGTTGGTTTTAATCAGTAGTAGGGAAACAGTAGCACTAATAATGTCTTCAATGCGTTGTATGTTTTTATAGGGAAAATATTGACAGCTGATTTTCATCTTTTACTCGAATTTGATTCACAGTTCCTGATTCAAATTATGAAATGCACCAAAAAGGATCCATATAAATTTATAAAATCATAAATTTATTACAAAGCCACATCTCAATCTCAAGAAATCCGCATAAAAATGCTTGATCCCTAGACACTTTTGATGTGTGTATATTATAACTATACAGGATGAATTTTTCAAGTAGGTTTGGTAGACGATATCCGAAACTACTTATAAGGAATCTCAATAAATGCTGAAAAGAGTAGTTTCTTTAATAGCAACACTTTCAGATGACACGATAATACAGGGTGTGTATGTTTTTGTGGCATACTCAACTGGTTTTATTCCTGGCAAAGAATATAGATTTTTCAAAAATATAATGATGTAGTTTTTGTTTTTATCAAAATAGGTCTCGAGACTTCTTTTAGCATTTTTTCGGATTTAGTCTACCACGCCCACTTGAAAAGTTCACTCTGTAGAAGAAGATAATATTTATATTATTTGCTATGTTTTTGTTAACAGTACTTTAAACTCATTTTTCTTGTGGTCCCGAAATACTACTCAAAAATAATATAAAATTAAAAGGTGTAAGTTTGGACCGCGGTCCCGGTCCCAAAAGCCCCACGACCCACAGAAACGTGGGTTACGTTTCTCGTCTATCACTCATTTACAACTGTCTGTCTGTGATAATAGAAACTACATTAATCATTGCTATGTGTGTGCAGGCGACCCGATGCTGTGCTCATCCCCGACGTCCCAGATGTGCCTGAGCGAGGTGGTGGCGGACGCGGCCGACCGCACCATTGCCTCCATGTTGCACGGAGACAACTCCTCATTCTCACATAATACAGGTACTTACATACTTTAAATAATACCTGACTGATATAAACATTTTAATAGATGCCTTCAAATTCTTAGTTGAAAGCGTAGTTAAGAACCCATTACATACCTTTATCTGTTACTTTTTATTATACTTTCTGAAATATGTATCAAAATGCCGTAAATTAGTCTTTCAAAATCTCGGAAATTACAGATTTCGGTGAAAGTTTTTATCTGATATCCTTCATATTCTTTATAAGTTTTAAAATGTAACCTCGCCAAGCTAAATATCCAGTGGTAGTCTTGTTAATCCCTCCAAATAAACGCCAGACCTGTCAATAGCCAAGCCACTGCGCAGGTATCGAACCTTTGGGTTGTTTGCTCGAATACGTCTCTAATGTAAAGTCAATCAACCTGTAGGCGAGTACCTATACAGCATATCTCACTTGTCGGAGGAGCTCTGGGCTCTAATGACGTCTCAAATGTAATGTCCACCCTCCCCCAGGCGAGTGCCTATCCAGTACATCCCCACTGTCGGTGGAGGTCTAGGCTCGTATGACGTCACTAATATGCAGTGTGTCCACCTGTAGGCGAGTGCCTGTCGAGCACGTCGCTGCTGGCCGAGGGCGGGCTGTCGCTGGCGCTGGGCGAGGGCTGCCTGCCCAGCCTGCTGCTGGGCGGCCCGCACCACCACGCGCCGCACTCGCCGCACTCGCACCCGCGCACGCACTGCTTCGACATGGACCTGGGCGCGTGACCGCCACGGTACAGGGGGGGTGGGGGGGGGCAACGCCACTACCGGCCAACAAGCGGGCTTAGAGGTGACATACACAATCAACATCATAATAGTCAGCGATATAATAGGAGAAATAATGGGAGAAATGGGTGACACAACCAACATCACCACCTGCGTGCCACCAAACGGACCACGGACACTATAGTTGACATACATCACTATAGTTACCGCCACTACAGGACGCGGGGGCAATGGATGAAATCGCTACCAGTTATGTCACCACCGGAAATATATATAAATAGTGGGTGCTAATGACCACCATCATAGTTACAATAGTCATCGCCGGGTAGTGGGTGCTATGGACGTGTTCAGACGAACTAACATCTTACTAATCACAGTAACTCTCTGTTCTTGTATCAATCAATTGGATCAGTTTAAGTATCGAGGGTATCAGTATTTTTTGCGTGCACCATTGGTCGTAACATCGCTTATCCATGATAATAGATAATATTACCGTGGCTTAATATCAGGCGAGTTGCAGTCAAACGCAATGCCAATCTTAAACCACACTTAAACTTAGCAAAATTGCCGCCACTTTACGTATAGTTCTGTCACTTTTGACACATAAACTATGACGGCAAAAGTTAGTAACTTTGTTTTAGCTGAAACCGGTAGCGCTCAGTTTTCCGACTATGTTACTAAGTTAACTAAGATGTTAGTTCAGCCAAACGCCGTCCGTTGTCCTCCATTTACTTAAACAGATGCGTACAGGGTGTTATTTTACAAAATGGTACATCAACCAACCGCTAGATGGCGCTGTTCTTAACTCGTATAAAAATAAAATGTGGCTAATTACGAAGTGTAGTAATATGTTGAACTCCTGTTAAGTTATAAGGATCTCTTGTATGAGAGTTTGTATGGAAAAAGACGTTTAAAATGTATGAATGAAAAGTGTCTGTAAAGTAAAAATCGAAGGATAATTCTCAAGTGTCAATCGAAAGTGTTTACTCACAAAATATTGGATTCTGTACATATTTCATTTCGCATTGTTATCGTAAAATAGTTCCTAAAGTCAATATAAGACATCACAGTTTAAATTTATTACTTTTGTTACTGATTTTTTAAGTAAAATAAAATTAAAAAAATATATTTTTAAAACCGTTTTAACAAAATTGTCTACATGTTTTTATGCAATTGATGTGTTACATTGTACGCAATTGAGAAAAGTAAAATATATGTATGAATTAAATTTTAACAATAATTATTCAATAACAGAACAATTTTAAAGGAGAAAAAGCCAAAGAAATCGCAATAAAAAATAAATTACTTAAAATATTTGCATATCTAAGTGTATCGTCACAAGAGAAGCATAATAGCATATCTCACAAAATTAAATTTACTGTCATATTTTGACAGTTCTGCAAAAAATGCAGTAAGTTAAAAACTTTTAAAAAAAGTAAGTAACAAATAAATTGTGTCATAATTTCGTGATTTTCAAAGTTACCGTTTTAACATTGTTTTCTAGTAATTTTGGTTTGTATTCGTGGTATGGTATGGTGCGATATGTATAAATAAAATCTATTTTATATAAAAATATACAGTAAAATAATATTTTAATAACGTATAATATATCACGTTATAAATAATTCCCTATAAGGGCGCATAAAATGCATTAAAAGTTATATAAGGTGACTATTTTTACAATTAAGTGATATACAGACACAAATTATTAAATGAATTTTGTAAATAATCTTCATTATATAAAATTGTTTATTTACTTGTAAAATAGAAGCTATTATGTAAGTTCTATTGATAAAATTGCAAAATTTTACTTAGAGCATTTTGCCCTTTGTCCGTCGATGTAACAAAAAGTATTATGTTTGTAATTTTAAAGTTGGTGCTGTATTTTTGAGGTTAAGTAAATACATACAATATTGTTCATGTACAGTGCCACAATCTTTTCTGTGCCGGTGACAGCGTCGCTGTAATCGCGTCTTTTGAATGTCAGTTTAAAGAAAATGTATAGGAATGACAGTCAGAATTAAACATTATAAACAGAAAAGATTGTGGCGCAATATTTGATAAAATATGACAGAATTAAGGAATAAAATTTCGTATTTTTGATGATCAATGAATATTGGTAGCTTGAGTAAAAAAAGGCAGCCATAGATATTTTATTCTCAAATCTATTGCTATTTCAAAGTACAGTTAGCAATCCATTTAAGATTAGCAAAACTACAAACAATTGTCTATACTTTTCGAGATTTTCATTATTTCTATTGGTAAAACTGTATGAAAATCAGTTCAGCAGTTTTTGAGATAAGGCCGAACTTTGCATAAAAAATCCTTGATGGAAAACAAAATTAAATACTATAGAATCTTGTCTATCAACTGTTATTAATCGACGCGGACAATCCCGCAGAACACAGCTAGTTAAGTATATAAAATGAAATAAATAAATATAAAATTCTATGTATATAAATACATATATAATTTTATATAAAGGACCATATTGTACAGTAATACATTTTGTGATAAACTTTTATTTTTTGATGATATTTATACAGATTATACAAAAATGTAGTTTTTACATTTTATATTGTATTTTACATGTTGTATTGTATTTTTAAAAGTTGTGTTTGTGTTATATATACCACGAAGTGCCTTGCTTGTAGACAATTAGGTAAATGCTTTATTTGATAATTTACAAAGATAGTGTAAATATAAATAGTAGTTTTTTTTTGATGATTTGTCTAACACTGGTTAAGAAAATTCACGCGTATTTTGAAGTTTGAAAAAATATTAGACAATATTTATTTACTTAAGTAAATATATTTGTTTCTAGATTCTAGAATAAATTAATTATTTCTATTTATGAAATCTTAAAGTTTTTGCTTAGGAATAAGTTTCTAATGCGAAATTGTTACCTAATGGTCGTTAATTCTACAATAATTAAGTTAAAAAAAAACTTCAAAACGTGTCTATAGAGAACAAATGTAATAAATTATTGAAAAACTTAATTTTTATAAAACAGATCTTTTTCATAAACGTTTTTATACATTTTAATAGTCCATCTTTATTTTTGCCATGTTTTCTTAACTACTAAGCCGATTTTGATAAAGTCACAGATCGAATAGAAAAACTCCTCTATTTTGGAAGCCGGTTTAAAAAAATTTAAAAAAAGTATGTAAAAAACAAATAAATTGTTATTGTTTAATAAACGTTTATGAATAAACTTCACTAAAAAACAAAGTAAATATGTTTTCTCTCTTTCACTCTTACACAAAATTCTTTGTAAAAGAAAGAGATAAAACATTTTTAAAATGTTTAGCTAAATTAGTGTGTTATGTATGTAAACTTGAAACAGTGATTTTATGGATAATAATTATTATTATTAATAGTTAGAATCGTTTTTGTTATTATGATTTTAGGAATATTATTATTTAGTTGTATGACTGTGTTCGTACGTTTGTTATAATTTATCAAAATTTGTTCAGTAATAGGCTGTTCTCATAATGAGAATAAGTCTTTTTAACATATTCTATGTATCGTTACAACTTTTTAAAAAAAAACCCTGTTCGGTCTTTTCAAGTGCTATTTATTATTATGTAGGATTGGGAAGAAATATTTCTTACGAAAATAATCTAGAAAAAAATGGCATGTGAAACATAAGTTTTACAAAACTCATAATAGCAAAATGTCCCCATAATTATCGCAATTGTCGCAAACGTTGGCAACACTGTTAGAAATAGCAAAATAATCTTTGTTTTATGATCAGTGTTGCCAATGGAGATTTGAATACACAAAATGAATAAAATATTGTGGAAAATTAATTACTTATATTACATTCAAGTTTGAACTGTAAGTATTTGTTTCGTATACCTAATAAATAACACATAAGATCGAACAGAGCTAAATAAAATACATATTTTACATAAGTAAGACATTTTTACCACCAGACAATATTATTAAAAAAAACAATAATTATGCAAAAATGATATTAAGAATGTATGTATATGATATTATATAAAATGTTTGTATGAATGATATTTAATAATGTATGAGATTACGTTTTGTTGTTGAAGTACAAAGAAAGATTAACAATATAATATTGAAAACTTATTATTGTTTTATTTATAACATTACTATAATACCTTTACTATCAAGTTAAGAAAGAAAGAAAACATTTATTCAGACACCAAAACATAAAATCAGAGAAAAAAAAACGTGTGGCACTCGGGGACTGCCGCGGTAAAGCTATTGCATAGCAATTTTATCAACTAGTTGTTTTTTTTATTTTTGTATTGCAATCCTAACCTTAGAAATTTTGATATCGTACTTGGGACTTCATACAATAAAGACTTTGTCTACATTACTATAAAAACTTTTTGAAAAATTTACAAAAAAAAAGTTTTCGATAAAAAAAAAAAAAGTGAGGTTTTTTTTCGTTACGGAATTTCTGGATTCCGTCCCCGCGCTCAAGGCCCTCGATAGAAGCTATGCAATAGCTTAAAAAAATAATTTAAAAAAATAACAAAATAATAGATGTGCTGAAATGGTTCTGTCTCAGCTATAGCTCCATCGTGTTAAGTCACGATGGAGCGCTGGTCTTCCGACAGAACCCTGGCAGCGACCCTTCTAACAGCAAACACAGAAAGACAAGACAACAATGTATAAGTAAGCAACAATACATAACAGTTTTTTTTTAACACAGAGAACAGAACAGAAGTTCTAGATATGATGTTACAAAAATGTTATAAGTATACCTTAGTTTTATATGACCATGCTTTAAACAGCGGGGCACAGCGAGTAGATAACGATTTGGCATATAACATAAAGGTTAGGATCTTAAATATTAACTTCTCTCTTGTTAATTAATGGTTTAAAGTTATAGTTTTAAGTTACATTTTTATGTAATATCTCGGAGTCCGTATCAGACGCGCCCTACACTACATGTGCAATGTGCATCTCCCTTTATAGTTTACAATAAATCAACATGGAGTTTGACCATGCAAAAATCCTTATTAATTCAAATGTCGCTTGCATAAAAACTATCGTTAATTCTATTCGTTTCGGCACACTCCTGCGCAGAAATAAAAAGAAATTTTCCCCTAAAAATGAAGTTGCAACGATTATTTTTATTCATTCCTACTGGCAACACAATGGACCGTTTCAAATTTCGAACGAAATTTGCGTTTTTGCATAAAATGGTGCGCGGGGCGGCGCGTGCGCCGACACCATTTGATTGTGCTGTGACCATCATGTTTGAAAAAAACAGGAATTATATTTACTTAGATAATCGTTTTTTTTATTTCTCGAGTTTTACATCTATAATAGGCATAAGTACATATCCATAAAAGTTTCACTCAAGTTAGTATACTTATAAGTTTGAATTTAATTGTAAAGGTTTTCTTTTAACAAATTAAAAAGTGACTACCAACTTTTCGGTCTATAAGATCCCACTGCAGACTCCAAAGGCTCTCCCGGGTTCAATTCCTGTGTAATAAAAACTAGAATAAATAAAAAAAAACCTCTTTAAAAACAAGCTTTTTAGCTTTTATTGCACTGTCATGGGACTTACAATAAGTACCAGTACCTGCCTTTCAGCTCAATCGGATAACCAGAGGTAGTCGAAAAATGACTTGCAAGATTTAATTACAGACAACGGGACATGTGACACTAAATAAAAGCTCGTAATATAGCAGAACGCATAACCTACTTGAGTACTTAATTTTAGATATTACTAATTGTTCATAGAACCCAATCTTCTTTCAACATAACTGACTCCATGATCTGTGTCTTTCAAAGTAATGTTATTGTAAAAATCCTACCCAAACACAGTACTTGTGTCACCCTACATCTTTTGTAAGTCATCCGATATTGTTAATATCGATTGATAAAACCGATACAGTTTCTGGATAAGTTTTTTTTCACAAATTTAAATGAAGTCCCCCTTTTTGTAATAATAACGGGACATTTGCATCCGATCACATTAATAGGTAATGGACAATGGACAATGGACGGAAAAAACTGGGGTTCGATTCGCATTTTATGTTATTTTATAGAAATATTTTAATGGTCAATGTTATTGTAACTTTTATAAAAGTTGGTTTTAATAATAAATTGTGTCGGAGATTTAACGTTGCAGTTTTGTACTCATGTTATTTAGCAAATTTCTCATTTGGCATCGCTGGCGATTAATTTTGTATTATGGAACTTTTTAAGCTTTGGGATAGAGAAATATTTTCTAGGTACATAGGTATATATTATTCGCTTACTTCAAGAAAATTTTAAGTAAGTATAAAGACGATGACGAATCTATAAGTACTTACTTATTCTATTTAAGTGGCAAGGTAAAAATATAAGTTAGTTTATTTGTGACTCTTTCACGCAAAAACTACTGAACGGATTTGGATGAAACTTTGCACAGGAATAGATTATTTCCTGGATTAATTTATGTATATTCTTCGGATTTACCTGAAAATAATAATTGTAATATTAAGTATCAAAACCATTTACACGCACTATTAATGACAAGATAGACTTTTAATGAAGTGTTGCCAGCCACAGATATACTTAGTTAGTTCCACAAACATTAATTTCTACTCTTGTTAGACGGACTATACCAGATCGCTAGCAAATCACATTCCACATTGAATATTAAACCTATACCTACTTACAAAGCCCACCTCTTTTCTTCTAAGCCATTTCTTCCTCCGCTGACTCACGTCACCTGTCCAAATAATAATGTCATTTATTTATGAAAGTGGTTTGTGATATTTACATTTCTGTTTAATTTGTGATGTTTTTTTAATTTAACAAGTTTATTTATTGATTGCACTCATGGAAGTTATGGCGCAGGCGGCTCCTATAACATCGCTCCCTTACCCGGAGATTCTGAAGGAAACTCTGGTGGAAGTCATCCCTAAGGTAATTAAGGAACTGTGTTGTTCATGTACTACGTACTAGAGACGCTATTCCAAACAAAACCTGTTTTACATAACATAATCATTCACTCCATCATCTCATTATAGTAACTGACCCCCAACTAAGTTCGAGACTTGTATCTAGGGTATCAGAAACTACGCACACACCCAGACCGAGACAAACATTTAGATACTAGACTTGGCGAACCTAATAGCAAAGTGGTCACCATGCCGGGTTGCTCTCATCGCTGTTGCGGGATGACACAAATTCACACCTGCCGTCGCAAGCTGGCTAAATAACCAGAAATCTGATAGACTTAATGCCGTACGAAATAATGAAATACTAAAGTATACAACGCTATATTGCTAGAATACAGCAATGCCCATATAGCTAATATTTTTTCTCTTGAATCACTATCTATTAATGAAAATCTTATTATAATCTGTTGAGTGGGTTATAAGATCTAAGCAATTTTGTTTTATACAAAGCAAAGATTAACAATTAAAACCCCCCACACAATTACTTACAAACCCCCTTAACTTTTAAACGGGGCAACCGATTTTCATCAAACATGTCTAAGAACACTCGCACGTAAGTCCCCTTTAATACAAAAAAACTAAATTGAAATCGGTTCATCCGTTCAGGACCTATGATGCTACAGACAGACAAATACACACACACACAGACACGTCAAACTTATAACATCCCTCTTTTTGCGTCGGGGGTTAAAAAGAAATATAGATAATCCTTGTGTAGAATGTTCAAGCTGCACGAAAATAGAGCGTGTAGATGCAATATAGTTCAGTTAGACAGAGAGTTGGAATCGTGATATCTAGTACGTAGTACATTACAAGTTGACGACAACAGTATAACGATAAATGGAACCTGGAAGTGCTAGGAATAACTTATTACAAACCTACTTACTTATTACAAAATGTCGAAAGACCAAATACGAAAAATTGAATTCGAACCTATTTATTTTTAAACATGACTGTGAATTTTATATCTTTTTACTTTAACTTTTATTTAACATAATAACATTATTATGCTAAATAAAAGTCAAAGTTAAAGTATACAAAATATAATTAAATTACATAATTTAATTCTAATAGATATGTGTAATATGACATGCCTTTATTATGTAACATAATTTTATGGTGAATAAATGAATTATGAAAACACCTATGCCTCTGAGCTAGCTCTACCAGCGGCATTATTGTTATATTGTCGCCGTCACATTAATTTATCAATTAATTTAAGGCCAACACATGACAGAGATGCTATAATATTTCGAGCTAAGATAAAATATTAATCGCCATACCGCAAGTTAGCTTCAAAGTGTACAACACATATATTATTTACATAAGCTGTCGCAAATAGCGTTATTCTATAGCATTCTTACACATCATATCCTGATCATAGATATAACTAACTTCAGATATAAAACGGACTATTTTAATATCCAATCTTAACATGAAATATCATAGCATTTTCACCATATAACTGTAATTTTAATAAAGTCTGAGTTAAATATTAGCTATGACCGACGACCGTGTGCCGCTGTGGGGCTGCGGTATTTTGTATTAACGAACTAAATATTAAACATGTAAGATTTGTGTAAGATCCACGCTTACTGCGCTGTCGACGACCGCTGCCGATGGGCGTGGTCCCAGCCGTGCCCGTGCTGGGCCGTGGGAGACGACTGGTCCAACCCCGACCGGATACTAGGCTCCTTGAAGGACACTATTAAAGGAACAGTAAGTGTCGAGTGACACCTGACGTAGCTACCTAATGAAATATACTTATTTATTTCAATTATATCCAAAAGTATTATTTTAATTCACAACGTTTGGCAGCGTCCCACTAGAGAGCACCTAAAACGAGAGAAACGGGAGACAGTCCAAAAATTTCATGCTTTTTGACCTGTACGAAATCCAATCTGAAATCTGTAGGTCCCATGAAGGCCCTTGAGTAGGTTCGGTGTTTACTTCTTAGCAAGGAATATCGATAAAAGGATGTGTATGAAACACCAGTTAGGGAAAAGTTCAACGTTCAACTCCTTATGTGCAACTTTTTCGATTAGACCACAGACCCACAGTGGCGCACGCGCGTGTATCAATGACGTCACGGGACACATCACAGTACGTACGTAAACTGCAGTAGTAGCACAGTCTTAATTAGCTTCTTACGTTCAGCGGCCTTTAAGACTAACAAAACTTACCGTACAAGATCCGTAGCTCCGCCATTGACACGGAATGCCAGTGGGCGTGGGGCAATCCCTGTCCCATGTGGACCTGGGGCGATGACTGGACCAACCCCGATCGAGTACTGGCCAAAGATCACCGGGATATAGAGAAAATAGAGACAAATGTAAGTGTCTGAGGGCACCTGACATTCTAAGTCTATTCATCATCATCAACAGCCTGTATTAGTCCACTGCTGGACCTAGGCCTCTCCCAACTCGCGCCAATGTGCCCTGTCAGCGGCACATCGCATTCACTCTCCCGGCTACCCTGTGCATCAGATCATCGCTCCACCTAGCCACAGGACGTATTACACTGCATTTACGTTCTTAGTCTACGTAAAAATCAATCCCTGTTTCTCTTAGTTACGGCATTATGTTCAAAGGCTGGACCGATTTTATTATCACATCTTAGAAAACTGGTTAAGACACTTGTGGTATAACAGGTTTGAATTGTGTCTGGTCACAGGTACTCTTGACCTTAGTCCCAATTGCCCAGGAATAACCAACACAATGCAGGAACAAAGACGTGGGTAAACAAATTGAAGAGTGCTTTACGCATTGGTCTCAATTTAAATTATTTTTAAAATGGACAGAGAATAGAGGTAGCGGTGACAATACAAAGCTGGAAGTGCTTGTTTATAAAAATAGTATTTTTTCCTTTGGCCGTGTTTTTTTGAATAAGATTCTACCTTCACCATGCGAAACGCAATACCTCTACTACTTGACGCCGATATTCTGTGAGAGTGTGGTACTTCCCGGTTCAAGCCAGTCCATTTCGAACTATGATAATCACAGTTTTGTTCTACCAATCTTTACTAATATTATAAATGCTAAAGTAACTCTGTCTGTTGCCTTTTTACGGCTAAACTCTTGCACTGATCGACTTGAAATTTGGTACAGGGGCAGCTTATGGTCCAGAAAAGGACATAGACTACGTTTTATCCCGAAATTCCCAGCTTATGGTCCGGGGAAGGACATAGACTATGTTCCCACGCGATCGGGAACCATGCGAGTAAAATCGCGGGGCACAGCTAGTATTAAATCTTTTACCCTTCCATTAAGGGTCAACAACATATTATCTGTCAATCAACAATAGAGGTACTATATCTTGATGCCCATTGTCCACGTAAGGTGATCTCCTTCCATCAGGTGACACGTATTGTCTCACCGTCCCAAATAACATGTTTCAATAAGCTCAAGATGAAACAAAAGAAACGCTATCATTGACGTCATACAATATCTTTACGTCCCCCTGTTTTGGCTGCGTGATGTGTGGAATTATTTTATCATGTTTCCTCTTTTTATATACGAGTAGTTACCTATATTGTCCTATATTTGGACAAAAATCTCCTCGGATTTTCTGTATTTTATCCTGTCTATTTTATCCCACTATTGGGAAAAAATCTTCCGACTTTTTGCATCTTCTGTTCCTGTCTTTGGCAGGTTTTCATTATGACTTATAAAATGTACTATGATCGTTCTCATAACTATTTGGCTTGCCCTGCCTAATAAGCGTAGGTAGAACTACCAAGTTCTGCCAACGTATTTGCGTCCACAGGAAACTAAGATGGAACAGCGTATTGTCTCCATGTAATGAAATCTGATATATAAGTTATTTATTTTGATCCCAAAAATTATAAATATACATTTTCCGTGCTTCCTCTCTAGACAAAGCCTGTATCGAGGTCACCAATAAAATGGGTAGGCGTCTGGTAGGCGATATTATTTTCTTTCCTCAAAAAAACTATTTTAAAACATTACATATGCCATTTGTCGGTGTATTTCCCACGTCTTAGGAAATTTCTTTACAAATCTGTTCATTCATTTTGTCTATAAAAGGTAACAAACATACTTTCGTATATATTATTATTAGTTGAGTGTTTGCGTCATTGTTTTGTTATTACCGCTATAAGTTGCGACCTAATTAAGTTGACTTAACCGTGTTGTGGCTCTAATTAGGTATAACTATCGTTAAGTTATTCAGTTGTTGTTAATAAAGCTAGGATTCAACAAAATGATTTATATTTACAATCAGCTTTATACATTAAGTTTTTATATCTACTTTTTATGTTCAAATGATAGATTTTTTCAACAGTTAAACATGTCCAAATATTATTAACAGACATCCTATGTGTCCTACAAGTATCCCTCTGCTGGTCAAAGGCCTAATTTCCCGAAATCTGGGAAGACATTGTGGTCATGTACCAAAACATCACTATTCATTTAAAGGTTTTATCGGTGTCACAGGTGCAACTTATCTGCTATTATCCAAAGCGGGCTCTGTTACTCCTGTCTACGATATCACAGTGAAGTACGCCTTTTACATGTATCTAGATTCCCGATTAACCCATCTCCCACTCCCCAGGTCCCAGAGCCAACAGTTGAAGTAGCCCCTCCAGTCCCCGTGGTAGAACAGCCTCCCATATCCATCCTCCATGACCTGGAGCCCATCGAGAGGCTGCTCATCTCCAAGCGGCTTCAGGTGAAGGACGTGCTCATACTCAAAGGGAAGAAGAACAGGTTCTGCGTGAGGACGCCCGCGCAGAACATGGTCTATACTATTGATGAGGAGAATAGGTAATGGAAGCCCTCATTTCCAATTTCAATACAGTAGTTTATTTATTTTCAACACACTTGCTCATAAAGGGGCTCTTATTTGTGCAAAAACAGTTGAATAATGACACGTTTTATTCACTAGTGAGTTATAGATTGTTTTTTTTTAAATTGCTTTGCTTTCAAAAAAGTTTTGACACCAAAAAAATTGTGTCCATACATTTTAAACACAAAATTCAACTATGTTGCCTTACTTTTGGTAGGTCTATGGTCTATTCCATTCATTCATTCATTCGTTTTTTTTTAATAAGTATATTCTTTTACTCTTTGGCCAATCACCATTGTTGTGTAAAATGCGCGCGAATAGAAAAACTGTTTATTTATTAGTGAAAAATGATATTTTATTATGAATATCTTCGCAAGTGTGTTGAAAAACGTTGTATGGTACGAACGTGTATTGATGATTACTATTGTTCGTAGTTTTTAATACCCTAGATACAAGTTTCGAACTTAGAGGTCAGTTACTGTAATGAGATGATGGAGTGAGTGATTATGTTAAAAAATGCAATCGCGGTCACAAACGTCACCGCATTTTGTGGTTCTTAGAGTTTAGCGTTTCGTGATTTTGTAGATAGATAAGAGGTATGGCAAACATGCATCGCTTGTCGCAGGAACCTGGACCTCGGACCTGGCACCACCAAACACTCGGCCAGTGGTTGATTAAGGCCTGATCACCCTAATTCCTCGTAAATATTGGGTATTTGAAGCTCAATATATGAATATATCACAAGATCTGAAAGAGTGTGCGCGAGTGCTTCTGAAATAAAATCCCTACTAATATTATAAATGCGAAAGTAACTCTGTCTGTCTGTTACCTTTTCACGGCTAAAATACTGAACCGATTGACTTGAAATTTTGTACAGGGGTAGCTTATGATCCGGGAAAGAACATAGGCTATGATTTATCCCGGAATTCCCACGGGATCGGGAACTGCGTGGGTGAAACCGCGGGGCATAGCTAGTAAATAATAACAACAACATTTAGGGTAGGCTCGAACCCTTTCTTGACACATTTTATATGAGCTGTTATGACTAAAATCTTACAGGGACTGAACCGCGTAATTAGGTATAGGTACACGTACTTTTACATTATTTATTACGCATAAGAATAAGTGACTACTAACTAAAGATAAGCTTGTTGTTTACAAGACGGCTGCGCGTAGGGTTTTGACTCAATTACAGAAAGTACGTCAATGTAGTGCGTTATAAGGATAATTTAATAAAACAGTATTTGAAAAGGAACGGCAATTAAAATTAAAATAACTACATTATATGCGTATTTAAAGACATATAAAATGATAATAATATATTTATTAGTTTTATATAAAATATATTTTTTATGAATTCCTATACTAGTATCGTCAAAAATACATAATGTATTTGTGTTCCAGATGGTGGGTAGGTTACTTATGTTACGGCCTCCGTCCGCTGGTGCTGAGGGTGCGGAACCAGTGCGGTGACGAGGTGATGAGGATAGTGCGGCCCTATGCGTTCACCGGGCGAGTGCTGCCCTGCAGCTTGCAAAGGTTACATAATGCAATGTTGCGTATCTTAGAAGAATCAGGATATTTGAAAAATGCATTCAAAATTTTCGCCTCAGCCAGGACACAAAATTTTATGAATATCAAAAGAAACTAACAAAAAATATAAGCTAACATCCAGGGTATGTCAAATGTGTGACAGTTAGGTAAAGATCACCCTTGGGCACCGAGTACTAGACCAAAAATTGAGCCACTAAAACCGAAAACCCAACTCTCTGGTAAAAAGGAAGAAAGGCCTAGCAGTAGGAGACTATAGGCCGTTAAATAATTAAAAATAAGTTAAAATAAGTAGTTTATCCATAAATACATGTGCTTGTAAATTTTGATGAAGAGAAGAAATTTAGGATGCAGTTGGGATAAGATGATAGGAGTGATTGATAATGTTATAATACTCAGATTAAAGGTATTCTCCCCGCCCGACCACCTGATCGGCTCCGTGGAACAGATCTGGACGCCGGTGAAGCCGCTCTACGTCGTCAAGGACGAGTTCGGGTACACCAAGTTTCAGATTCAAGGTGAACACCAGCTAGTCACAGCTAGTTGTAATATAAATAATATAATTGCTACAGTTCTCTCAAGCGTTTTTACTTTATTGCTTGCCTTGCTAGTTATCTGAAATTGCCAGAAGTTTTGCCCTTGGTGCTGACAAATATACACATTCGCACACATACTAGGAACACCTCGCACTGCTCGTCAGTCGATCGCGATTAAAGGCTATCATTAAATACTTCTTCATCACAACTATTCCGTGTCGCCCAGGTCCCTGCATAACGGTGGCCTGTTACAACGAGTTGAAGTTTTTCATCAAGAAACCAGATGGCTCCACCATCGGCATCACCTCCAAGCGGTGGCAGGGGCTGATGCATGCTCTGTTCTACTCGGCTATCGCGGACAAGTATGAACACATAGAATAAATCATCATCAGCCTACCTCAGGCCAAAAACTGCTGGTAGACCTCAGAATACATCAATAGTCAACGTCAGTCCACTACTGGACATAGGCCTCTCTCGATATTCACCACTGAGCCCGATCTTAGTCTTTTCTTTGCCAATTTCTAGGAGACTTCTAGTAGAAAACAAAGTTACACCCGCTTGAAATAAGAGAGAGCATTACTCCTAGATTACCTATCCTTACTAATATTATAAATTGCGAAAGTAACTCTGTCTGTCTGTTACCTTTCACGGCTAAACTACTGAACCGATTGACTTGGTACAACGGTAGCTTATGGTCCGGGGAAGGATATTCTCATGTGATCGTAAACTATGCGGGTAAAACCACAGAGCACAGCTATTATATAATCAACATCTGTTACTAATATGTCACATGTAGTTTTTAAAGTGCACTAGTAAGTAAGTACATATTTGTTTAGCTAAAGGCATACTAAAGTATTTACTACTTTCTAAATTAATCTTATATTATGTCCAGGTTCAGCCTGTCCCTGGACAAGGCCCTGACAGTAGAGGAGAAGGCGCTCCTGCTCGCAGCCACACTCCTCATCGACTACATGTACCTCGACTCGTGAACTAACCAGGATCGGAATACCGCGACCGGCATTGATTGCTCTTCCTTTCAAATGATAAAGTATTTATTTGGTAACTGTGTTTGTTTATTTCAAAAATACCTTGTAGTATTCTTCTGTATTAAATGTGAAAAGACAGCATATGTTAGAACAGGTTTGCTCTGCTCTCTGATATAAATTTAAAATTATTGAGTAAGTACAGTATGAATAATAGGTAGCTATTAAAGAAAAACTATTTGTAGAATTATTTGTTACGAATACAGTTTAATACCGCCGTATTCATCACTGAGTTTTCTACGGAAACGCGGTTAAAACACCACTAGTAACAAATATTTAAAATCTCACAATAGAACAATGTTTTGTCCGATTTTGTAACAACAATATAACATCATCTCTTTGTTCACGTCATAATAACAAAACGATTAAATAAAACACATAAAATTAAAAAAATAACATGCAAACTTAACATTAATTCCGAAAGCAATAATGATCAAAATCGTCAAATCCTCATTTGGAGGACATTAATATTAAAATCAGGGGACAATATACGTTATACTTTAAATGCATTTTTATATTTTGCACCCAAAAATGTATTTTTTCCCCTAAAAATTAATGTCGTCCGTCCCTCCCCTATTTGCATTGTGTTTAAACTTTTTTCTTCATCTAGAATGCAGGCAGATGTCCGAAGTAAATGGCGCGAAATTTTGACAGAACGTGTAATTTCCCGCGCACAATGACAGCTCGATGTAACGTCAAAAAAACGTTAATATTGGGTATTTTATTGAACCCTTTTCCAAAGGATTGAATTCAATTAAGAAAAAACTTCAATAAAGGGGTGCTTTTACGTATTTTTGGAAAAAATCAGGGGTTTAAGTGTACATGTAGGTCACTGGGTGTACTTAGTGAATTAAAGTTTTTTTACGCTTTTAACAAAAAACGAAGCGTGGCGTACGCGTGTTGATCTCTAGTCTATGGCAAGGGGTTCAACAATAGAGTTTAGATGTGATTTAGAGTCCTTTTTATTTATAATTTTTTAGCTTTTTTTTGTAAAAAAATGTTATTTTTCAATAAAATGAGCAGCGCATGTGTCTAGATAGAAAAGCTGATTCGATGATTGATTATACATTGTTGTGTCGTAGATTCGATGCGGGCTGTTTTTTATTAATTTGGAAAGTTTTGAGCGATAAATATTAAAAGATTAATAAAAATATTACTTGGTGGCATTGGAATATGTTCCTAAAAATTAAAATCGTAAAAAGGTCACCTAATTGATATTTAATAAGTGAGACTCAAAATTCAAAGTCATTAAAATTAAGTATGATTCTCTTGATGATACTGAAATCAACTCTTTCAAAGAGAGTCCTCTGACGAATATACTCATTATTGTTATTCTATCATTCAGTTACCTATTTAAAAGAGGAACTTCCAGAAAATTACAACATATTCATATTTTGTCTCAAAATAAAATTCAGACAAATCTTTCCTTAGAAAGTACACAACGTGATTATCACTTTATGATCTTTAAGAAGAAACTAACCCCCAAAGATGTTTATTATCTACCTCTAATAATAAAAAATGCTGCCCTTCGCGCGCGTCACTGGATAGATTTTTTATAATTATACTATAGTGGAGGTACTCGACAAGGTGTAAGGAACCGTATATTAATCTGCCATGCTCGAGTAAATCCAAAAATTCCCTCTTCGGCTCTCCTACTTTAAGTCTAAGTTTAAGGTATTGAAACTACGCACACACACACACAATCTGACGGGAATCGAACCTTCCGTCTAGTAGAACATGGCATGGTGACCACTCTGCTACGTAAGACATCTATCAGCCATCTTAAATTTTATATAACTTTAACAATATATAAACTTAATTAAATCAAAACAAATGTCCGTAAAGTTCAAGAGTATAACGTGGCATGACGACATGCGCGCGCGCAGCCCGCGGGGTTAACACCGTGTAATGTTGACAAACTTAACCCCACAGCGCGGATGTTTTTTTGACATTTAACCCATTTTTTAACAATTTCACAAAATTTCCCCTAAATGCGTTTGACAGATGTGTATAAAAAAGCACCCTCGTGATTTTAATGGGTGTCGCTTTTAAATAAAGGAGATTAAAGAAAAATGTTTATTTGAAAAATGAAGCTTTTATTGGCAAATATAAAGCTGACAGTTGACGCGAACGTAATCTACAATTAACGGGAGTTTTGGGGATTCCGTTGATATCTTTTATTGTTGAAATTTTTAAAACTATTCTTAGAAAATTGGGAAATATCTTTTGATAGACTTATATGAATATGAACTCGGTATAGTGGCACAGAGAGGCACGTTTCTTGCCACTCTTCAGACGGTCTGTATTCCATTTCTGCATCGAGCATACAATAAGAATAACAACCAAGATTTTCTCTGGTCTCTGAAGAAGGAGTCAGACGTTCATCTGTCAACATTGTCTAGCTTCTCTTTCTATTGCACTGATCGTCATATAGAGAAAGGATCGAGCGATATAACGTTTTCCCAAATATGTTACGAGTTTGAAAGAAACTCGATTACTTATATTGAGTTTCGATCGTTTTCGCTCCTTAAATATTACAAAACTTAACATAACATAATCATTGACTACATCATCTCATTACAGTAACTGACCCCTAACTAAGTTCGAGACTTGTATCTAGGGTATCAGAAACTACGCACACACTCATTCACACTCACCCAGACCGAGATAAACATTTGTGGTTCACATTTATTGACAAAAGGTAATAATGTTAACACGCTAGAATATTAGTAAACTATCCACTGAATACTTTACTAATATTATAAGTACGTTACTCAACACTCCTATGAAATTCGAGAAACTAAGTTACTTATTTAGATATATTGACGTTAAAAAACAACTAATAATTCTGTGATTCATATATACTTTAATTAGAATTATTAAGTTATAGTTAAATTACTCATTTTACTGATTTTTGAAGGACAATTAATATGGAGGAAAGAGGGCATTATACTACGTATAAGTTTAACTCGACTACGGCGCGCGTAGCAAAAGGAGAGTGTAGGACTGTAGGTATGTTACTCAATTATTATTTACTAGCTGTACCGGTTTTACCCACGTGGATCCCAATCCCATGGGAATTTCGGGATAAAAATATCCTATGTGTTATTCTTAGTTATAAGGAACATCTGCACCAAATTTAATCAAAATCGATACAGTAGATTTTGCGTGAAAGTGGAACAAACATCCGAACTCACAAACATACAAACTTTCGCATTTATATTATTATGTACTTACAAAAGTTTAAAAACATTATACGAGTAAAGTGTGTGTAAGTATGTTCATATACGACTAACACATTTGTTGATAATAGGATTTTAGATGACTATATTACACAAATAGCTTGCACGGGAATCGAACCCGCAACTCTATATTTAGCAGGCCGACATAGACACATATTTTTCCTTGGAAACTATTATTTATATTTTACTTTTAACTATTCTTGGGAAACTTAAATTAAAATAAATATACCATATTTTTTGTATAATTAATTTATTGAATACGGTAGAAATGCTTCGTTAATTGAAAAACAAATACAAGTAATAACGGTGCTAGGAACATATACCGATCGCTGGTTCTAATGCAACTGTAAATATATGGACACTTGAAAACGGCTGTACTCATTTTGATAATACTTTTTGATATAAGTAGTTTGGAATTTGGAAGAAAATTTAGTAAAAACTTATACTTTTTTATAATACTTTTTATTGATAAAGTTGAAAATTTGGAAGAAAATTAAGGAAAATCTTTAGACACTATTAAAATGGCTGTACTTATTTTGATAATACTCTTTTTTTGGGACAAAGCTTGTACGATTTGTTTTGTTTAAAAACAGCTGGTAAATTATATCCTTTTGAAGCCAGGTCATGTAGCTTATTTATATTAATAAAAACAAAGTACTAACATAGCAGGTTAGAGGAAAGGATCAGGCAAGAATAAGTTACATGAGACAGATAAAGGATGAGGTCGGTGTCGTGTCGTATAAGGGGGTGAAGGAGGCCACCTTGGATAGGGGCAGATGGAGGGAGTTGCACCTGTTAGAGCAACAGCTCTTAAGTTGATGATGACTAGCCTAGTAGCATGTACAGCTGCCTACCAAGACTCAACATCTTTGCTATATTTAAAACATAGTTCGGGGCTAAGATCACCAACATGCAGAAGGCAAACGTTATGAATACGCCTATACCTCCTCACTGTACTAATATTATCAGTGAGTGAGGCCTTTACCCTGCAGTGGGATCTTTCAGGCCCATAACTAACTTTTATTTTTTGAGTTCTATATTAACGTATTTCTTCATTCTGTCTGTTTGTCTATGTTAAACTGATTTTAGTCTTAAGATGTCTCTAATTTTATCATTACATCGAAAGACTATGTGATTTGTATAAAATTACGTAAATACTTGTGCTGACAATTCAGTTCTATCCTTTGCTAAACTGCATTAAAGAGGGCCACAAGACTCATGACAATGACTGGTTTAATAGGCTCGCAGTCCAAAGAGCCAAACGGCACGATAGTGACAATATTCCACCTGTCTCATCACACGCCTGCACAAGGTGTGGACGCTGTTGCCGTTCCCGCATCGGTTTAACTAGTCACCGTAGGAGGTGTCGCTCAATATCACCACACACTGCTTAAATCATCTGTTACAGATGTAGAGGCCTTTGATTGATTGTGTTGACAATACTCTTAAATAAAATATTTTACCATAAATACTGATACAAAAAAAAACGTGTGCCACTCGGGGACTGCCGTGGTAAAGCTATTGCATAGCAATTTTATCAACTACTTAATTGTTTTTTTTTTTATTTTTGTATTGCAATCCTAACCTTAGAAATTTTGATGTCGTACTTGGGACTTCATACAATAAAGACTTTGTCTACATTAACTATAAAAACTTTTTAGAAAAATACAAAAAAAAGTTATAAAAACGGGAGGTTTTTTTTCGTTACGGAATTTCAGGATTCGGTCCCCGCGCTCAAGGCCGAGGGCCTTGAGCGCGGGGACCGAATACTGAAATTGAATAGAAGCTATGCAATAGCTTAAAAGCATTTATTGAAGAATTAAATAACAAAAATTATTCTGGTTAGTAACTTTAAAAGGAACACTTGTAATTATAGTTTGTGTAAATTAGAAAATGCAGATTGGATAAAAATTTTGCTATTTAGATCAAGTTTTATAGATTTATTTTTACGGGGATTCAGAAATTAAATGTGAATTAAGTTCTTATCTTTCAAATTACTTTGATTTTTTTTGGAATAATTTGTTTATCTTTACATAGTACGTATAAAACAAAGCTCTCTCTCTGTTTGCATGCTTAGATCTTTTAAACTACGCAACGGATTTTAATGCAGTTTTTATTAGTTTTATTAGTTACAGTTATTTTATTAATAAATAGAGTGATTCAAGACAACGATTTAAATCTATATATATATATAAAAATCAATTGCTGTTCGTTAGTCTCGCTAAAACTCGAAAACGGCTGAACGGATTTATCTTATCTTGGTCTTAAAATGTTCGTGGGGGACTAGGGAAGGTTTAAAAGCTGAGAAAAATTAGAATAATTGGAACACGGAAACAGGTACTACGCGAGTGAAACCGTGGGGCACAGCTAGTGTATAATAAAATGCGTGTGAGACCGCGTGGCTCAGCTAGTCTTCTACAAATATAATACGTTTTATATTTTTCTGTAATAATCGTGTTATTAATGTTTACAGTTGCATTATAACCGCGATATAAGTTTTAGCTTTCACCTAAAGCTTTCATATAATTCTTTTTATATAAATTTAAATTTGACCAATGAGGATGGGTTATATTTTATACTGTTTTATATAGAAACACAAACTATACTCCATATATTATATGTAGATAACATCTTAACTTCAAAATTACGTATTTTCATCTCCTTTAAATAGTAATAAAATAATGTTATATACTTAGTAGTAGTATATATTTATTTGTATATATCTCCATCCCCATTGGGGTTATATATTATAAAATAATTTGACTAGAAACAACACAGTATAATATATAATAAAAACATGACAAAAAATACCATTGTTTCCATTTGCAGTCGCACTTTTAAAAACAATTTACAAGACTAGATTATTGTTTATGGAATGTAGGATTGAAATGAGATCAAAAATTATAAAAAAAGAACGCGCACCCGATTTCATTATAATAAAACCTTCTGGAACAAAAGGTTGCGTTCCTTTTTTAAATTAAAACTAATACAAAAAATCTTATTTCATTAATTTGTAATAACTGATCAATGTACTTATATTAATTAATGAATCCCTATTTCCTTAGTCCCGCAATAACTTGAGAACAACTGCACCAAATATAGATAATTATTTTTTTGTGTTCGTTACTGCAGACCAGGATTTCGGGTTTTTTTGGGGAAATCTACTGGATATTCGGCCTGTACAAAGCTGGGATTAGATATAGTAATGGCTTTATGTATTGACTTATTATGTAAGTATATATTTGGACTAGTAAATGAGTCATAGGCAGCAGTTACGACTATAATATTACCACCACTATGACCCACCATTATGATACTGTGTTACGGTAATGAATGACAACAAATGACTATAAACCTACAAGTGCGACTGTCACAGTATTAAAGCATTGTACCCTCGAGTGAATCACTTAATTACATATAAAAATTATTGTTATTTCTCCACCTATATATGTTCTCCATTCACCTACACTTAACATTAATTTGTACTGTTGTCTTACCAATCACCGTTATCATACATTCTTTGGTAAAATTCATCAATTTGTACTATTGGTTATATAAATTTATTGGTCTATATTCACTCTAGGTACGAACGCCACCGAAAATAATATATAAAACAATTATTTTTCAATACATTTTTTTCACTACATACATTGACAACGGGTCGATGGCCCCCAAGCTCTCATATAGTAAAAATTTAACAGCACTTCATCTAACTACGGTGCAATAATGCCCCTCCTTAAAGTAGGGCCTGGGAGCCGGCGAGCCGTTGCCACGCGCACATTTTTATTTATTTTGTTTATTTTAAAACATTATTTATTTAATATAATTTGTTGTATCGCGCGACAGGGTTTCGGCTGCGGACGGTCGGTTCGTTTGTTTGTCGTTACATTTGGCTGCGTTTGGAGGAAGACACTTTATCATGGAAGGTTCTAGAATGGTTCCAACAAGTACAATTTAAACAATAACATTTCAATATAATAGTATTCTCATGGAAGTTTCATAGGAACTCTCGTAGTGTTTGTTGGTTAGTTAGAGGCAGTAAGGACGCGTGCGGCGCGACGTGTATTGACTAGCTCTGTCGCACTTATCGTAGTATGTAAGGTTACCCTGACTCATCACAATCACATTATACATCAGGTATCGCCTCGCATCACCCTCCGCAGCCGACACGCTGGCGACCTCTAATATTTTAATTTAAATTACAACTTACGTACATACATAGGAACTTTCTTTAGAAGCTGCATGGTTTGTACAAGCTAACCTCCACACTGATCTACCGAATAATGAATAATTAAACAAATTCACCCGTCAAATAAGTCTTGATTATCAAGATAATAAATTTGTAATCTTTCACTTACAGTCTTACACGACTCTACCGTGACCTTTACAAATCGTTACTCAAAAATCAGTCTTAGCGATATAAATGTGTGTGTTGTAAACGTTAGGTACTTTGTGAAGAGGTAGAGGCGGTTCAGGCGGTACTGGAGGAAACGGCGTCGGGCGTCGCGGAGGTGGCGCGGAGTAGACCAGTCCGGTAGAGTCGGCTAAGAGACAAATACCTTGCAGTAACATATTCAGTTAATTATAGGATACAAATAATAGTAAGGGGCGGCGCGGGGGCGGCGCGGCGGGCGGCCGGCTCAGCCGGACGCGCACGAACAATGACCCGTATCCCGTGTGTTATACAACTAACGTACCCCGGCCCCGCCCGCCCCACCAACCACTATCTAATCAAATTTAATACTAAAATTACGTTTAATGTTGATCACTGCCCAATAGTACGTATCTTTGTGCTTTAAGTCACTCGTAGACAACAATAAATAGTATCGAGTAGCTAACGGGTCGCGCGCCGCGCCGGTCTCCGTCCGACGCGGCGCGCCCTAACGTAACGTAACGCACTAACTATAGGTACCTTTGTACTTTATTGTAACTCCAAAATATAATTTATACAATAACAGCTAATATAAAACTATGGTGTTGAGGTAGAGCGGTTGTGGTCGTATCGCAAGTAGTACACTCCCCCCCGGCGCGTGTACTGCGGGAGTGTCGCGTCGCGGGCCGGCGCGGCGCACGGCACAAGTCACGAGCCGCGCGCCGGCACGGCTCGCCGCCCAGTGATCAACATCGCACCGGTACTACGACGCTAACGTGAGTGCGCACTCACTACACAATACATACCATTAAATAATATATAATTACTTCTAGGGTGTATTTCTTCTCCCGATCGAAATCGACGTTTCAAAAACTCGTCTCGGACCGACCCGACGGAACATCGCGGAGATAATATTAAATAAAAGTATTTATATAAGCGGCAACGTGTCATATATCACCCGTTCAATATAATTCTCAATATATGAAGTTAGACTCTCGAGGAAACAAACTAAAACGTGGCCAATGGCCGCCGCGCGGTGTGGCGCTCGGGCGCGGGCGGCCGCGGACAGCTTCTCCGATTATAATTACGTCTCATAATATTTTTTAGCAATCGCTTGAAGGCACACAGCGTTAAATGTAGTCAGTAGAGTTCAGCGATCGGAGGCGCGCGCCCGCGGTGCGGTGTAGTCGCGTCGCGTTCGCGGGCGCGCGCTCGGTCGGCGGGGCGGCGGCGGCGGCGGCTAGGCCGGCGTCAGCGTGAGCGTGACGGTGGCCCGGCGCGTGGCGCGGCGCCGCACCGGCAGGAACACGAGCGCCGGCACCAGGCTGAGCGCGCCGCCCGCCTCCTCCACCACGAACGGCTGCATGGTGAGCGGGGCCTGCGGCGCGCGCGGCACCGCCAGCAGCGCGCCCGCGCCCCCGTGCGCCGCGCGCACATGCGCCTCCAGCTCGCCGAACCCCTCCGCGCGGAACTCGCACCGCGAGCACGAGTACTGCGCGGCGCCCCCCGGCTCGCCTTCGCCCTCGCCGCACTCGCTCGCCTCGCCGCCGTTCGTGCTCTCGTTGGTGTCGATCTCGATGCGCGGCTCGAGCGGCAGGTCGGGCGGCGAGCTCGCCTGGTGCTGGGCGTGCACGCGCTCGTGTGCGAACAGGAACGCGAGCACCTCCGTGGTGAAGGGGCAGTAGGAGCACGAGTAGGGCTTGTCCCGCGCCAGCAGGTCGATGGGGCGCGGCGGGGGCGGCGGCGGGCGCGCCGGTGGGGCGTGTTCCGCCAGGAGGTGCGCGCGCAGCGCCCGCGGGCCTCGGAACCGGCGCGCGCACAGCGGGCACTGCTCCGCCGGGGAGGCGGCGGTGGGCGCGGGTGGCGCCGGGATGCCGTGCGTGTTATGCTTGTGCACGCGCAGGAAGTATTTACTGCACAGCTCCTTGTGGCAGATGTCGCAGGTGACGCCCCCCAGCTGCGTGCCGCTCTCGAGCGAGATGCCGTGCATGCGCTGCATGTGGGTGCGCATGAAGTACTTATTGCATAGCTCCTTGTTGCAGATCTCGCAGAAGCTGGACCCTGAGGATGAGGCGCGGCGCTCGTCCTGCGGCGGCGGGGAGGTGGAGGGCGGGCGGGGGCCCTGGTCCGGGGGCTCGTCGGCGAGCCGCTCAGCCGCCAGCTCGTTCAGTTGCGATATCATCGTCTGCAACTTGCGGAGCTCCTCGCTCGCGGAGCCGGGGGACGCGACCCCCCGCTCCTCCACTATCAGGTTGAGGGGGCTCGTCTGACCGTCCCTGATCGCCGCTTCCAGTTCGTCTTCACACTCGCGTTTCACCTCCATCATATCATCGTTGTCGTACGGGGGAGGCAGCGAATGCGAGCGAGGCGGGGTGTCGGGCGGCAGCGTCGGCAGGGCTGGTGGAGTCGCCAAGGGAGTCGACATGGGAGTGCCGAGTGACACCGGCAGCTGCATGGGTGGGGTGATGCACGGCGGGGACCGGTCCGACGGCGACGGGTGGGACGGGACGCCGTGACGTCTCTCCCGGTGCGTCCGCAAGAAATATTTGTTGCAGTACTCCTTGCAGCAGATCTCGCAGAACGCCTCGGGGTTGATGACGCCGAGCCGGCGCAGCGCGTCGGGCTGGAAGCCGGCGTCGCGGGCGCGGCGTGCCGAGTCCGGGGACAGTCGGCGCGGGGTGCCACCCGACTCCTCGTCGGATGCGCGGCGGGGCGGCGACAGGTGCATGGGGGGCGGCGGGGCGGCGGGCTGGGGGTCGCCGCCGTCGTAGATGCCGTGCTTGTTGGCGCGGTGGGTCTTCAGGAAGTATTTGTTGCAGAACTCCTTGCAGCAGAGGTCGCAGTACGCCTCGGGGTTGAAGATGCGCGGCGGGTCGTGCCTGGGCAGCAGGCGGAAGGCGGCGAGCGGATCGAAGGCAGGCAGCGTGAGCTCTCCGAAGGCGAGCGCGCTCTTGTAGATGTCGGCCATTTTGGCGTGGAGATCGAGGGGGGGCGGCGCGAGCGGTGGCGGGGCCCGGCTCGGCGCGGCCTGCTTGCGCCGCTTGCGGCCCGGGCTGCCGCCGCCCGACTCCGGCTCCACCTCGCGCTTCACCGCCGGCGCCACTGACATCTCGTCACCGCCGCATCTACAACAACACAACATACAAACGTCAGTTTCGATATTGAGGGTACTATGAAGACCAGTTCCAGAAATATTTTAGTTAAATCAAATAATTAATAAATTAGGATTTTCAAAAAGTTCCTTCTCAAGATTACGGTGCGCTTTTTAACTGTCATTTGAAATTTCGATATTTTAATTGGGTTGGTTACACTTTAATGGAGAATTTTCCAAAGCCGGAAAAAAACCACTCTTTCTCTCCCTGATGAATAGTAGTAAGGAAGAATAGAGAAGAGCCGAAGATCGGGCTCAGTGACGAATATCGGGAGAGGCCTACGAATATGATCAACAGAAGACGAAGATGAGGTAGGCCGATAAGAAATAAAGTCTAGACGAATACTGAAGAACATTTTAGCATAATCTGACGTAAACACCACGACAAACAAATATTAACGAGAAAAGCTTCACTCGATGAATAAAGCGTTTCCTCGGAAAATGTAGTGAATTCACAATAAACACATACCGCCTTTAGAACAAACAAACCGCATTTTACTTATTTCTTATAAAACCACATTAATAATACACAATATAAGTGAAATAATAAAGACTTCTCTAGAACACGTTCCGTTCATGTAAACAGGAAAAAATGTGTTCAATTCGAATTTCTTTCAACAATTTGTAAGTAGTAAAGGAAAACAAGAAATCAAGTTTCTTTGGAAAGCCGACAAAGGATTTCATGTATTTTTACATTAAGTATGAGGTTCGTAAGTACTTATAATAAAAATATTTTGATAGAAGGTAGATTATCATTTTGAATGTGTCTTACTAAAGTATGAGTATGTTTACTCGTTGTCTTCCATATTCCAAGCTTTGCTTCATTTGATGGCAGAGTGGTCACCATGCCGGACTGTCATCCGTAAGGTTGCGGGTTCAATTCCCTGGCAGGGTGAATATTTGTGTGAACCACAAATGTTTGTCTCGGTCTGGGTGTGTGTGTGAATGAGTGTGTTCGTAGTTTCTGATACCCTAGATACAAGTTGCGGACTTAGGGGTCAGTTACTGTAATAAGATGATGTAGCGAATGATTATGTTTTGTTATTATTTAAGACTAGATGCCGATGTACGATATGTGCCCGGATATAAACAAAACATCGAATCAAATCATTTATTCCGTTTGGGCACCAAAAAAACACTTATGAAAGTCACATATGAATCTACCACCGATTCGGAAATTACATCAGCCGAGAAGAATCGGCAAGAAATTGGGGCTTACCTTGTATATTTTATTCTTTCTTAGTGTGTGAAACGCTATCAAAAATTTAATTCTAATGTAATATAATGATTACGGCAAAAGTGTGGAAAACCTATTGTTGTGGAAGTCGATGGAAGAGGTCTCAGTTCATCAGTGGACGTCGAATTAGGTATAATGGCTGAGATGATAGCAAAAGTATATCACTTGACGAATTCATCCTAATGTACTTAATTTAGGTTTTCAGGTGATTGAACCTATGGTTTCTATGAATATAACTAAAAGATGCCGTAAAGTCAATCCCACCAAAAACATTCTGTAAAAAACTAGCCAAGTCTCGATGGAGCTGCTTGTTTAACTCTAAAAAGTAATGAAATCTAGACAGACTCGTGCCAAGTCTAAGGTTCCTTACTGCGATTTCTTTATTATTATAGTTAATGTTGTGTGACTTGGCCGTTGAACATTGTTTAAAAGGTTAGTAGTGGGTACATGTCAATTTTGTTTACACGTAATGTTATAACATTATTAAAATACGCAGCTTTATCAAGCCTACAATTGACTGGATATTAAATCAACATTTTTCAAGTGGCTATAATTAAGCAAATTTTCTATCGGATAGGTTCTGGATTTTTTAAGATTGGTGCAATAGCGTCATGGAGCACCTAGTTTTGTACCCTTGTGTACATACATGTGTACCCTTCAACGGCCAAGTCACACAACATTAACTATAATAATAAAGAAATCGCAGTAAGGAACCTTAGACTTGGCACGAGTCTGTCTAGATTTCATTACTTTTTAGAGTTAAACAAGCAGCTCCATCGAGACTTGGCTAGTTTTTTACAGAATGTTTTTGGTGGGATTTCATTTCTTTTTGTTAAAACTTGTTTATATTGATTTATTTTATTAGATTTTCTTATTTGACACACTTATTTTTTAGGAGTAGTATTATATTATTAAGCGCCCCACGGTTTCACCCGCGTAGTTCCCGTTCGCGTTTCCGTGGGAATTTCGGGATAAAAAGTATCTATACATAAATAGTTTTAAGCTACCTCCCCACAAATTGTCAGCCAAATCAGTTCAGCTGTTCTAGAATTATAATTCCCGTTCCCATTCCCGTGGGAATTTCGGGATTAAAAGTATTCTATGTGCTTCTCCTGGTTCTAAGCTACCTCCCCACCAATTTTCAGCCAAATCAGTTCAGCCGTTCTTGAGTAATAAATTCCCGTTCCCATTCCCGTGGGATTAAAGTGTTCTATGTTCTTGTCCTGGTTCTAAGCTACCTCCCCACCAATTTTCAGCCAAATCAATTCAGCCGTTCTTGATTTTTAAATTCCCGTTCCCAATCCCGTGGGAATTTCGGGATTAAAAGTATCCTATGTCCTTTTCCTGGTTTTAAGCTACCTCCCCACCAATTTTCAGCCAAATCAATTCAGCCGTTCTTGATTTTTAAATTCCCGTTCCCAATCCCGTGGGAATTTCGGGATTAAAAGTATCCTATGTCCTTTTCCTGGTTTTAAGCTACCTCCCCACCAATTTTCAGCCAAATCAATTCAGCCGTTCTTGATTTTTAAATTCCCGTTCCCAATCCCGTGGGAATTTCGGGATTAAAAGTATTGTATGTCCTTTTCCTGGTTTTAAGCTACCTCCCCACCAATTTTCAGCCAAATCAGTTCAGCCGTTCTTGAGTTACAATTCCCGTTCCCATTCCCGTATAATTCCCGTTCCCGTTCGATTATCCTAGTTTTTATAGTTTTCCCTTTATGTGGCCATTAAACCCTAACTCTGTACCAAATTTCAGCTCTCGAGGTTTATGGGAAGTACTAGTTCTATTTTGATGATCATGAGTGAGTGAGTGAGTGAGTGAGTGAGTGAGTGAGTGTCTGTCATAAATACGAAACTTTGCTTTCGCTTAACTTGGGAACTAAATGACCTACAGACTTGAAATTTTATTTTAAGTATGTGATAGTATAGCTTACTGGATGACGAAAATTTCAGCATTCTAGTCCTATCCAGAGGTTGTCAAATAGGGGCCTGAAAATGCGGCGAAAGGGTTCCTGTAAAGGATGGTACGGCAGTGTTTGCTTCGCGCTCGACTTGGCGGGGGGCACTGCCGTGCCCCCAGATAAACACAACAAAAAAAGACAACCCCACTGAGTTTCTTGTTAGTTCTTCTCAGTATTGGGCGCGTAGTGAACTAACAATCAAATCAATTTAGTTTAAGTTTTGACGATTATAAGTGATTGTATCAATCCTTGATAATAAAGATATTTTTGAGTTTGAGTTTCAAACAACATTTTTAAAAAAAATAGGTAAACGATTTCGACAAAAAAGTATTTTTATTATATTTGGATTCATTATAAAATAAGCATTATACTGCAGTTGATTTAAAATTATGAGGATGATAAATAATAGCACTAACTATCACTTAAAGTAATTACTATCAAAATTTATTCAGTAATATAGTAATTAAAATAGGAAGTCATGTTGATCAAGACACAAAACTACATACAAACTTATTATTAAGTTTTTATTTTTAAATGTTAATTAATAAAATTTAAGCGATTGATTTACATGACGCCAAAACATATACATTTTTACACTATTCCCTGACACTACTACGATTAAAAGTTCTCATTCTCATCAGTTTATGATTAAATTTTTTGTTTGGATTGGATAGTCTGTCATAGATTTTATACGGACGGATAGACGATAAATTCGGAAGATGTTATTGTAATTTTAACACCGTATTTATATTTATTCGCAATAAACAATGATTTTGGTTTAAAATACTATCAATTAACGCATAAAATAAATATTTAATTTTACGGTACGAGTAAAACTTAATTAATACTGAATTGCCTTTTATGGCTGTCACAAGAAAATTTTAATACAATGAACTTTAAATAAAATAAAAATCTCGACAAAAATCTGTTTCAAATAGTTTTATTTCACATTGACATTGCATAAGTTCTTACAAGATTCTAACAAGAATTCTTACCGATTATTTTGTCTCAAATCAAGCGATCCTTCACTCATGATGTCTGTGTAATGATGTTATCACATTTATGATAAACACACCAACATTTTCAACAATATCCACAATTCACTTTTCTCGACCAATCCATAGTAAGAACACATATTTTTCTGTTCTAAAGTTCATATTGTTGACAAAGAATTGTAACTTAAATAAAAACTATCGTACTTAAGGATTTAATTTTGACATAAGTTAGTTTTAATTAGCACCAACATTGCTTAAAACACACTTGTGTATAAACATTGTTTTCAAACAATACTTCAAAAGTTTGATAAACTATTTCAAAATCAAAGTCCAGTTGACATTTCAAAATTCAAAAAGTTGACGATCAAATTTTGAAAATGTTACATTATCCGTTTGGCACGTGTTGCCGGGTGCGCGTGCGCTCAAAACTGGTGTTTTTGGTAAAAACGAGTGCCTAATATTTTTATTTTTTGTTGAAAATGCCAAAAATCGTGTTACCCCACCCGGCCACCCCTCGCCCGTCTCATATTGACAGGGGGCCGGTGCATTACTTATTGGGATTGGGTTACATGACGGCAACACAATATTTTGAATTTTATTATTTACAATTTCTTATTTCTACATTTTGAAATCTTGAATATCTCTCTCAATAATAAATTAAAGTATGTAAATGCATGATAAAAGGTAGAACTGATGTCTACATTTATATCTTTAAGATTAGTGACTGATTATTCATATTAGTAGAAATACTCGTACTAAATCTATAAATACTACATCTTGAATCAAGTAACTTTGTCTATTTGAGCTTTTGACGAGCATAAACGCTTCTTTGAATCCCATAATAAATTAATTAATATGTTAAATTAAATTATAATAATTAAAATATATAACCTTCCCACAGTACAAATATCATCGATGAGAAAGACACCTAACACTTATCCTTCGATCAGACCATACTTTTACTTTTATCACCTCCCACTAAACCAAGCGTCATGTAATACAATTCTGCCATCAAACAGCAACATTACTTTCCGTAAATTTGGAAACACTATCAAAAGGGCGTCTCATTGTAAACACTTCCGTCTCTCTCCCACACCCCTATTCTCCTATCTATCCATCCCTTTCTGTATCCCACAGGGTATTTTGTCTCTTTCTATTGCATTCCCCAGTCATAGTGATTATGAGTTATGGTTCTATAAATTTAACTCAAGATGTTATATGATTGTTTAATCATTTTGTTATTGTTGGAACTATTGTTTGGAGGTAGCTGGATAGCTAGTTGTAAAATTTAGTATCAGTTTATAGTTTTAGATATAGTAAAAATAGTTTTTTGGAAATAATCAATTAAAGCCTGGATCAAACTGCAAACCTCTCTGATGATATTTATAGTGAGAAGGAATAACTAATCGTCATAGAGCTTGAACAATACAAGTTGGTAATCTATAACCAGAACCATGTATAGAATAAAACTAATTAAAGAATTCATAGTTCTTTCTAGGTTTCACCCTGTATCTTTGCGAAAATTTATGCGGTCAGAAATCGAACCCGTGATCGCTTGGACTGAAAGCTGCGTATCCCTAGCAAAAGTTGACTTACAGCAAACTGGCTCGGATACGTACGATATAAATAAGCAAAAATTGATTGATAGATCTATCATGTAAAAGACCAACTTTATTTAAATTTAGTAAACAGAAATAATAACACATACAATTATTTTTATCCCAAAATTCCCACGGGATTGGGATATCCGCGGGTAAAATCACGCTGCTAGTTCTTTTCGTCTCTTGACTCCTCCCAAGACAAAAGGTTTTTATACCTTACTTCTTCTTAAGATCCTTAAAACAGAATCCAATATAGGATACATCCTTTTCTTTGTAAATTATATAAAAATTAAAAAACATTAAACTTTTCCAGTTTAAATCCAGCAATAACAATATAATAAGCTGAATTGATGGCCGTGTACCTTCAAAATGTAATTAAACTTCCTCTGTTACTTTTTAATATAAAACTTTTTACTTGGACGAAAAAATGAGGGATGAAACCACCCCTCTGCACTTGTTTATACCAATAATAACACCCGCCAAGTTTCAGAGTTTTTTAAAATTTTCGAGTTAAGTTTGTTTTTAAGTGCCTGTCTGTGGTTCCGTATAAATGAAATATTTTTAGAATTTTACACGTTTTTGTGTGATACTGGTAGGTTTTGAGCAACTTTAATGAATTTGGTTTTTTAATTAGTTACCTTAATTTCATTTACTTCGTTTTGTCCTTTTGTTAGTTTGAAGAATAATGCAACTTTAGAATTTTTATACTTAACATTTATTGTTAACTTGCTGTGTCCTTAGCCGCAAAATCCTTTCTTAGCGAATGCTTACGTTATCTTAACTAATCCTAATCCTAACTAATATTATAAATGCGAAAGTAACTCTGTCTGTCTGTCACCTTTTCACGGCTAAACTACTGAACCGATTGACTTGAAATTTTGTACAGGGGTAGCTTATGATCCGGGAAAGAACATAGGCTATGTTTTATTCCGAAATACCACAGGATCGGGAACTACGCGGGTGAAACCGCGGGGCACAGCTAGTAATAACTACATGCGTGGCAAATTTCAGCGCAAACCGTTCAGTGGTTTTTGCTATCTCGATAAATCAGTCAGTCAGTTACAGCCTTTTATAAAAAACTTCATTATAGATTCTTCCCAATCAAATTATTAAAATAACAGCTTCACTTTGATAAAGGTGCAACTCATTAACACCCTTGGATGAACCCTTGTGCTGACGTCACCTCAAGGACCTTGTCACAATAACTGTCAACATTGGCCACGAAATACAAATATACAAAAAAAAACAACTTCCGTTATCCAGTATTGCCAGTCATCGATTGTAATGAGACTGGCAACACATAACTACATAAGTAAATACATAGAAACATCGTGTACCAAAATAATCACTACATAGTATAAAACAAAGTCGCTTCCCGCTGTCTGTCCCTATGTGTGCTTAGATCTTTAAAACTACGCAACGGATATTAATTCTTTAATAGATAGAATGATTCAAGAGGAAGGTTTTTAGTATAAATCATTTTATCCCCGTAGCACCCCACGGTTTCGCGTAGTTCCCATTCCCGTGGGAATACGGGGATAAAATATACTCTATGTCATATAGCCTACTGATAAATTAGCTTTCCATCAGTGAAAGAATTTTGGAAATCGGTTCAGTAGTTTCGGAGTCTATTCGTTACAAAAACAATCAAATCTTTCCTTGATATAATATTAATGTAGACCTATAAACATTTATCACACAAATATTCAATCGTACGGGAATCGAACGTGCAACCCTTTGTTAGAAAGTCGGGCATGGTATTGTTATTTGCGTCATCATGAATACTAGTTTCACCGTAAGGTTGTTCTTGGGCTCAAAAAAGAAATATTGTGAAAAAAAAATCATATAATAGTTTAAAATATAGCCTTGAAAATATAACAAATAAAACGTATTTTTAGACGTCAAGGACTTATTATAACCGTGGTACTGTTACCTTGAAAAATATTACTGAACATTTGTACCCAAGTGGTTACCATGTCAGGTTTGGTGGAACCAAGAGTAGGTTTGATTCCTAATCGGGGTGAAATTTTAAAAGGTCTGCCTAAAAAAATAAGGGATGTTTCAACAATTGAAGAAAAATTCCGAATCAAGCAAAAATTTTGTTAAAAATATTGTAGATCATCGGACTTTGTGATTCAAAAGAGGTTGTGTTTCCTAAGGTTATGAAGTGTTTTCTTCCTCTTCCCCATAAAATCCATCTAAAACAGTCCCTCCTCACAATAACTCAAATAAATAAATTAATCTTTCGTTACATAAACAAAACGATCACACCCAAATACTCAATATTCATTCATTTTTTTTCAAGTGCTATATTTTTACGGCGCAGTCGTTAACTTTGAAATATCGGTCGTGGGGGGTGTTCTGGGGGTGCGAGGGGGTGGGGGGTTGGCAAATAAAATAAAAATAAAGGCCGATTACTGCCGACATTTTATAATGGACGTCGAAATGACATGCGGGCGCCGCGCCGACGAACGCCCCACTAACAAACATAATGTCACTCATTTCACATTTTACACATTATTAAATTTACTTATGTTACGTTTATTTTAGACGTTTAGACGTGTTCGAATCAATTATTGTGATTAAATGTGGTTTTTGGTGGGGTTATGAATACAATTGTGTTTTATTTTGAGATTCTATTAGTATAGGCTCCCTCACTGAAGATGCTACATGCGTAAGAACTAAGTACATAATTTTAACATAACATAACATATCATTCCTACATCATCTCATTACAGTAACTGACCCCTAACTAAGTCCGAAACTTGTATCTAGGGTTTCAGAAACTACCCACACACTCATTTACACACACACCCAGACCGAGACAAACATTTGTGGTTCACACAAATATCAAATATTCACCCCGCACGGGAATCGAACCCGCAACCTTACGGATGGCAGTCCGGCATGGTGACCACTCTGCCATCGAGGTCGTCGTCATTTGAATAGTAGATAGTTTCGTCATATAAGATTCCACTGCATTGCAAAGGCTTCTCTCTCACTGATGATATAGTTCATAGATTTTAGATTAAGTACATAAAAAATAGTCTCTTCCTAAACAGTAATATTAATGGTGGTGAATAGAAAATAGCGTGACCTAATTTAAAACTTAAGGTCATTATAATCATGTATAGAGACACAAATAAACACAAATACCCAAAAATTAAATCGAATCTTAGAAATAACATTAATATGTTCAAATACGAATAACTTAACTTACACAAATAAAATAATAATCAAATAAAAAAAACCGCCTCCACACCTTTCGTGTTGTCCCGTGTGTCACCGCACACTCAATCATGGGGCGGGAATCGAACCCGTCCCACGCCAGGTGACGGCTTCATAATTATTGACATGTCTGTTAAAAGTTGATAAATTTTAAAATTATTTTTAAAGTGACCTTTGTTTGTGACACTACTTGGAGTAAAATCTTTGAAACGTTTTACTGTCTTATTTAGTAACTACTAGCTGTGCCCCACGGTTTCACCCGCGTAGTTCCCGTTCCCGTGGGAATTTCGGGATAAATCATAGCCTATGTTCTTTCCCGGATCATAAGCTACCCCTGTTCCAAATTTCAAGTCAATCGGTTTAGTAGTTTAGCCGTGAAAAGGTAACAGACAGACAGAGTTACTTTCGCATTTATAATATTAGTAAGGATCTTAAAGTAGGCTATGCACAGCGATTTCGCCTGCCAAGAAACGTAACAACGTCAGGAGACTGATTGGTTTTTTGGAGGAACTGAACTAATACCAGAAACCTACCTCATACTTAGTAGATACAACTATGACGTCTTACGTAGAGCCTGTCTACACGTAAACAGAGATGTATTTATTATAATTCGTAATCTAATCATGGTTTCATAAATGGCTCTACCAGTTACGATGAAGCTTTGATATAGAGGTGTACTAGGTCCAAAGCGATCTAACTAGATTTGGAAAATTTGTTTCCTCTATTTTCTTTCATACGCGTAGAGATCGGTCACTGTAAGTGGGAAATAAATTAAGACGAATTTCTTATTAGAAATGGAATTTATTAAAATAATAGAGTACACATCACCATAGTCTTGGTGATGCTTGTTTCGGGAGTGAGTTCACGTCAATAGTGCAATGGGTGAAGATCGAAGTCACGACCTCTCAATCGCCAGGGTGACGTCTCTACCATTAGGCTATTGTCTATAAAAAATAAAGTTATTAATAAAACTAAATTAAATCGTGGATATTATAGTAACAGTAAACATGTTCGCGTTCAAATATTTCCAATATTAATTTCCGATAACACGAACCGATATATTATGATTTAGTACATTTTTAATTTAGCTTATCTCCGATGTAATAGGGTCATCGATTTTCGTTACTCATTTGAATAGACGCACTGAATGTACTTTTAAAATTAAATAAGTTATGTTCTTAAACATGCTGTGGGGTTGGCATCACCAACACGCGGTTGCTCACGAAAAGTTGACGGATACTCTATTAAGGGTTGCGGGGAGTCGTTGGAAACATATGTATAGCATACTAGCAGCGCCCCGCTGTTTTACCCGATCCCGTGGGAATTTCGGTATAAAACGTTGCTTATGTCCTTCCCCAGACTATAAGCTACCCCTGTACCAAATTTCAAGTCAATCGGTTCAGTAGTTTAGCCGTGAAAAGGAACAAACAGATAGAGTTACTTTCGCATTTAATATTCGTTAGGATATCTGATTTATTTCTTCCTGTATGAACTAATATCATCAGTATGAGAGTGATGTATTAGCTTGTAGGATCCCACAATTCAATACTCAACTATACTTTGACAAAGTCCCTGTTGTAACAACAATGTACATGACAACCCTACACTATCTTTAAACCAAATCCGTAAAAGATAAAAATAAAATTTTTTTCGACATAAAATCGATATTGCCGTGACCGAATCGCGATGGTGTATTAAGTATGCTAACGTATTATATACCTATATGTATGTATGTACGTACGTATGTATGTGACACGCTCGCTTTCAGCATTAATATATACATTTAGATCGGATGGTTTATGTATGTCTGAAGTTGTTGTCATGTCAAGTTTTAAAAGCACTTTTAAAGGTTTGCCCGTTTAAACTTCCTATTTTGACGCTGAATATCTTAGCGTAACCCAGCCCCACATAACCACCGGGATCTCTCCTTTGATTCCCGGTGGTAGACAGCAATGTCTTTCCCCAGCGTCAAAAAAGGGGAAAGGCTCTATGTTTCGTGGGCTCAACCCGGGAAACGAACCTGGGCTCGGCAGTTACACAATGCCAATAGATCAAGCAGGCCCATTGATGAGTTAGTGACAAACCAACACACACTTATAGTTAGATATATTAAACACTGACCTTGATTCAGGATTTCATTGTTACGTAAAACTTTTACGGTTATCGTAAAAAATAGATTTTGTTAAAAGTTTTTTTAGTTAATTGATTCAAGAATTGTCTCACACGTCAATGCTTAGAGCAAGTTCAATAAAAGCTTGTTACGAGAGTTGAATCGAATAACTCCAGCAGACCGACATCAATACATTTTTTTAAATAATAGCTTAGCGTTTTATTAATATGAGATAGTTTTTTTTGTATATTTTTCAGATAAGAATAAGTACGGGCCTATAAGTTCCCACTGCGAGCAAAACCTCTCTCACTCACTGGTGATTTTAAGACGTCAGGAATAGCATACAGGCAGCTTTAATTCTCCAATGTTTACTTAAAAAAACAGCAATCACTACTGAAATACCGTGAAACACAGCTCATTATTAATAAATATATTTGGTACACCAACTACATGAAACGTTAAGAACCCATTGTACCCGGAAGTACTTTCAACAAAATGAAATAGAATTCCGCGGAAACACTTCAATTGCTAAGTATCAGGAAGTTGTTTTCATATATTTTCACACAAACATAACATTTATAATATAAGTATGTATACAGAACAAATATAAGATTATTTCTCGAATGTTCCCAATACCTTTTTCTATGAGGTCCCTGACCTCTGAGATATTAAATTTCTTGTTTCTTGAAGGAAATATTCAGAGATTGTTCGCTATTTTACGGATCATTTCTATGAAAAATTCTTCCTTCATATATTCTCTTTTAGACGAAATATTATTTTTAATTTTATTTTTTCATATTGGAAACCTTACTTGTTAAATTAAGTTAATTAAAGTATATATTTGATGTAGCTTTCTTTTGAATATATATTTATTGGTTTTATGAATACCTACCTAATTAGGCTTTTGTATATGGTTAGGTATATTTCTGTATAATTCCCTCAAATTTTTAGTAACTACGTATTTTGTATTTATTATTATGGCAATAAACATTATTTTTTATTTTATATGGTAACTTATTTAGATACTTTTACATACATTTATCCAAATATATCTAGGTCATCTTGAAATTATACCTAGGTACTTCTTCTTCTTTGTGTCGATTGACAAGACTTTTTTAACAATAAAGTTTAGATATTAGAGCACCAATGAGTGGCCCCCTCGATGGCATAAGGTTGGCATGACCTAGGTACTTATTGATAACTACTTAGACGATATTTCTGTTGCCTGGTGGTATATTATTTCATGATATTATTAGATTTCGTTTTATTTTGAACCCATACTTTTTCAACAAGGGTTAACAAATAAAAACTTACTTTAAATTCCTATTAATTTTCCTAGCTTTATATGACCACTAGCAGCGCCCCGCGGTTTCACCCGCGTAGTTCCCGTTCCCGTGGGAATTCCGGGATAAAAGTATCCTATATTTTTTCCCGGACCATAAGCTACCCCTGTACCAAATTTCAAGACAATCGGTTCAGTAGTTTAGCCGTGAAAAGGTAACAAACAGACAGACAGAGTTACTTTCGCATATATAATATTAGTTAGGATTGAAGTAAGTCGTTTCATACAATTTTCAACCATGTGTAAGCTCAAAAGCTTATGTACTCGTAAATTCAGTGACATTACAATATAATGATAATTTCCACGATCAAGCTCAAACTTATGTAAATTTATTGACATTACAATAAAATGATAATTATAACCAGATTCAAAACCCTGAGGATCAGTCAACGAGAGAACTCCTTAATAGTTAACAGTACAGACATCTGGTACACACATTTAGTTTTATTAATGCTTCTTCACTGCATAGTATAAAACAAAGTCGTTTTCTCTGTCCCTATGTATGCTTAGATCTTTAAAAACTACGCAACGGATTTTGATGCGGTTTGTTTTAATAGATAGTGTCATTCAGTGGGAAGGTTTTTAGCAATTTTATCCGCATATTCTTACGGGAACGGGAACTACGCGGGTGAAACCGCGGGGCGCCGCTAGTTATAGTATAATTTATGAATGTATGAGGTAGAATCAACTTCACAGTAGTGAACAATATCGACGTCTTGTGTACAGAGTATAAACTTTGTTTAAAAAACAACTTGTATGAATATTTAGTGTTTATTAAAAAGGACTTTTTATTAATTTATGAGTAGTAGTGTCCCTAATTACGTGTCCCTATCCCCAGCGGCCGACGAGCTCTCGTCGGTGGATCTCCGCCATAATAAAACTATGGCTCAACTTGTTCGTTCCCCGAATTTTCCGAGAACGCACAAACGCGGTATATTAATCTAATCACACTCGTTTCCAAGTGTGTGTGAGTATACGTCTTTAATAATATCTGGGGGAGGCGGGAGCTCCGCCACCCCACCCCACACTAGTGAAAAAATATATCCTAAGGAAAACAATATTATAAATTGAGCCGCGTGTATGTGTGCGTCTCACTGTCGAAATGGGAACGTATTTGCTCGCATGCCTTTTTATTTCATTTTACTTTATTCCTTATGTGACGTACTATTTTTTTTTCAGTTTTATTATATTTTCTGCTTTCTGGAAGGCAGTGTTGCCAACGATTCTATTCTTATTATTCTTGTCATTTTGCTTCGCCATAACTTTCAGTTTTATTATTCGTTTTATTTTGTGTATTATCAAGTTTTTGCTGAGTCCGTTTCGATGTGCGTTCGCGTTCTAGTGTTTATGTTAAATTGATTTTGGACGATTGAATGCCAACAGGAACGGGCTTGTTTACTTAACATAATTCATGAGATTGCTTTTCACAATAAAATATTGAAGAATTGTTTGGAGGAATCAAGACCTAAGGGCAAGAATGTGGGAAAAGAAATTGGGTAAATCCAGCCTAGTTTCGTGAAAGCTTTGGTGTACTATACCGATAATTGTGATTTCTAAATTCTTACATTATTAGACATCATCACTATATCGAAGGAAGAGGAATAGATTTAATCACACTCTTGTCCCATGCCTGCCGGTGCCATGTTTGGAAAATGGCAAACAATAAAGCGAAACAGATTATTTATTACATTATATTTCATTTACTTAGAATTATAATCCCAAAATTGTTTTCAACAAATGTCAACCCAAGTAAACCCATGTACAGTAAGTAGTATGTACAATATGAACAATTTAAAACTCGTGGGTAAGACACGCCGCCCGGTTTCCTCAAAAAGTTTTTCTTGGTTGAAGTGATAAATTCACATCTACCTAAGTCATTTTGATTCATTGGTGCGTGCCGAGGTTCTATCGAACTATACTTACTTATATTATATACCGTCTAAGTTATGAAGGCACGTTCTCAAAAAAATTGCCTTTTGATAAATTACTTTGTTAAATTACAAGGTTTAATTTGGTAAAGCATTTTCTTATGCGATTTGGTAGTTGGGAGAGTATGGGGTTCATTTGATGGTGTTGTTACTATTATCTATACTTTACTACATAAATCTGAAAAGATTTTTGTTTGTTTGGTAAAACGCGCTAATCTACTGGTTCTAATCGTTTTTCTTAAGTTGGTTAGCTCACGAGGCCTTTCTTTCAACTTATCATAAGTCTAAGAAGCAGTAGTAATTAACGTAAAAAAATCGTAAGTACCTACTTATTTTAAAATAAATGAAGTACATTATGTTAAATATACAAAAATAAACACATTCTAAATCAAATCAAATCGACTTAAAAACAAAAGCTCACATTGTTATTAGAACATCACCAAAGAAACCGATGTTAACCTTTACCAAGAAGTGATGTTAAAACTGGCAAAGGTCAGTGTTCGATCGTACTACTGAGGGTAGTCGGACAAATTGTAACAACATGTCGACCTGGACGATACATAATAACGCTTTATACTGAGGCCACTTGTAAACATTTCTCTAAGTCGAGTGGGGAGGCCGCGAATCCGAGCTTTTACCGTATTTTTTACTATTAGCAGCGACCCGCGGTTTCACTCGTGTAGTTCCCATTCCCATGGGAATATCTTCTTTCTTTTCCAAACTTTGATCCCAATGTCTATTTGTGGTCGGTTTTCAGTTTAACCAGATTTTATTTTACGTGAAGCGACTGCCATCAGACCTTCACAACCCAGAGGGATATACATACGTCATTTTTGGTTAAACCAAATGTTAGACTTTTGAGGGGTCTAACTAGCCGTGGGAATAATAGTTATTTATGGTACAAGCGAGGTAAGTTGGTGATTACTTCCGAGGCGCTATTGAGGCCCGAGCCGTCAGGCGAGGGTCAGAAAATAGCCGAGGATAGTAATCATCAATACACGCGTGTACCATACAACGTTTTTCAACACATTTGCGAAGAAATTATCATAAATATAAGGCAACATAGTTGAAGTTTGTTTTTAAAATGTATGGACACGATTTTTTTTGGTATCGAAACTTTTTTAAATCTAAGCAATTTAAAAAAAAAATCTATGACTCACTAGTGAATCAAGCGTGTCATTATTCAACTGTTTTTGCACAAATAAGAGCCCCTTTATGAGCTAGTGTGTTGAAAAATATATAGCATATGTTACTCAGGGTGAATGTAGCTTTCTAATGATGAAAGAATTTTGGAAATCGGCTCAGCAATTAGGAGCCTTTTCGTTACAAACAATTAAACAAATTTTTCCTCTTTATAATATTGGTGTAGATATTGAAAAAAACATCGTTTTAAACTGTAATTTGATAATAGCTTTTATTGAAAGTTTATTTCTAAGTCTTCTTTTCAATTTTTAAAGTAAATAAGTTTGGGTGTTTTATTTCGATGTAAATAGATTTTGTAGGTTTTTTTATAAAGGTTGTTTTGGAAGTTTAGGGAGGATTTAAATCAGATTTTATTTTACGAGTGTTTTAAGAATAAACGTCCTTAGTTTTTGATACCCTAGATACAGGTTGTAAACATAGTATATTAAAGTTTTAACGTCTGTCTTAATCTAAATTTAATTTCCTTAGGATGTTGTTATAAAACTAAAAAGTTAAAAGAGCTAGAACTACCTACTGGTTCAAAATGAAAAAATATCTTAGCGTTGGATTTTTCATACAATAATTGTTGTAATTACAAAACAATAATAACTTAATTTATCTAAAAATTAGGGATGTGCCTGTTTTATCTAACGGAATCTGCCAAAAAAGGTTCAAAATCTATAGACCTACTTTGAATACAAAGTTAGGTTAGTTACTGTTTTTATATAAATCTAGATACAATATCTTGATTGGTTTATGTTTTTACTATCTGTATATTTTAACCCCCGACGCAAAAGAGGGGTGTTATAAGTTTGACGTGTCTGTGTGTGTGTGCGTGTGTGTATGTGTGTCTGTCTGTCTGTGGCATCATAGCTCCCGAACGGATGAACCGATTTCAATTTAGTTTTTTTTTTTGTATTAAAGGGGACTTACGTGCGAGTGTTCTTAGACATGTTTGATGAAAATCGGTTGACCCGTTTAAAAGTTATGGGGGTTCGAAAGTAATTGTGTTGTTGGGGGTTTTTTAAATTTTTAATTTTTATAGCACTGTTTGTGCCTATATAAAGATAAAATTAAATAAATCTGCATCCAGTCCAATCGCGTGGTCTCCCCACTCTGCCCGCTTCCATCCATCTTCTCTACACATACTTACATCCAACTAGACTAGACACTCACGGAACACACTCTAGATCTATTTTCTTAAAAACGACATTAATTTTAACTAGCCTATCATGAGCGACCCTTGTTACTACTGGTTTAGTACTAAATCTAGATTTTAACTTGTGAATACAATCATTGAAAGACAACAAAAACGAGAATCGAACCCGGAAGTTTTACAACTCTAATGTTAAAACACTTTGTTAAGATCCAAGATGTCCGCGAGACACGAGAGGGGCATTACTATTACATATTAAAAATAAAATCGTGAATCGAACCTTGTGACTCTCAGAGTCATCAACTACACCATTTTGTCACCAAAGTAGTACTAACAATGAAAAGTTTGTCTTGAACGGGAATCGAAACTGTAACCCACAATATTGCCAACTACACCACTTGACGTCAATGTACTCGTATAATAAATCAAAGACATTTTATTTATACCTTTTTGATAATAATATGATTAACAAGTATATTCATCAAAAAAAAAACACAAAGAAGGAAGTTAAGAATACCGTCCCCAATAGTTGCGGGTTCGTTGCCCACCCCTGTCTCATTGAACGGGAATGAACCCTGGTCTTCACCTCGGTTACCAAGGGTACATACTTAAGTATATTTATATTAAAGTACCGATAACAACCTTGTAACAAAAAGATAAATAAAATTACATAGCGTTATAATACCTTATAGGTACTAAGTTATTCAAAATAGCAGATAATTGATAGCGTATCAAGTAAAGCTTTATATTTTACATCATTTAAAAAAATAAAAAGTAGTGTCCCGCTGTTTGTGTGTGTATTTATGTAACGTATCTTAAAGGAGTTTTCTTCAATTAAAGGATTTACTTGAAAGATAAATGTTTATCTTAAACTTAAAAAACTTTAATATAATATAACGTGGGTGAAACCGCGGAGCACAACTATTCCTATACAAATCAAAATGTAAAACCTGTATTTAGGATCATCTCACCACTTGGTTCATCCAATATAGCTTAAGAATCTGTGGTAGATTGTCATGACAGAAGGTAAGCTTAAATAATTTATCTAAAGCTCCATTTACAATCAAAGAAAACAGTGAACAAAACTTCATCAAACATAGAAATAAAAAAGCGAAATGAAATTAACATTAAACAGTTTTTCAATATTAATTAAGCCACATCTCAAATATAATAACTTCCATTAATTAAGCCTAAACTATAAATTAAAAACCAGATGAATGTTAGTGTGTGTGTGTGTATTAATTAAGAATGTTTCGCCGGTCATTGTGTGAGCCATATTGATTTTCCGATCACCCCTGGCGGCGGTCGTGGCGTCGTCCTCGCTAAATTATAGAAATCCAACAAAAGCATCCCGGACTCGCAAGAAAACTAATAACTGGACTTAGAGCGCGCGTGTATGTGATGTGAGCGCACACAGCGCGGGCGGGCGGCGCACACGAGCGCACACGAGCGCACACGAGCGCGCGAGGCTCCATCACGCACGCACACCACCCGAACACAAGAAACTCTAATTATATACGTCTACGCAGAAAATAAAGATTGGGGAAAAATTTTACAAGAAACAAGTGCGCCGGACGCGAGGGTGGGGTGCTGACCGCTCCCCGTCATTAACCCCCCGGCCGCCCCCCGGGGGCTAGTTCCCCCCTCGATGTTTAATAATATGAAGAATTGGAGATAATTTGCGAGAAACTAAATAAGAACCGGCGGAAGAAAATTGAAAGGAATAGAGATATGTATCTGTCTCGCTCTGTTGTCGGAATAGTTCACGGATATGAAATTGGGAAAACGGCGATGAATAATGTTCTTCCTCGGGGATAAATTGGATTACGCAATTTAATACTAAAAACGGGATTAGCGAAGTGCCTGCGTCCCGCGCGCGCGCCCGTCTGCGCTCGCCCTGTGCTACAGTACGCCTTGGGTCCTGAGTCTGGATGCTGAGCCATAATGAATAAAATTATGTAAATTAATTTCAAAGAGACATGGAGTTTCCACGTATATTTTAAAGTAAATGACGATGAAATGATAAGCCCCACATTACGGCCCTCCGCTGAATAAATAGATTCATTAGACGATGTTTAAATAGTACAGTTTGGGGTGTAATTATAATCTCATTAAATAACTTTTTAAGTTCATAATTAAACTTTAAATAAAAATAATGTATGTGTATTGTCTGAATCCTCTTTCAGACATGGAAGGTTAGTTAATCCTGTGTAAATCTAGCCACTTGGGTGGACCTAGAGATACATCTCGTTGTCAGACAAGGAGGCCTGTTTAAGCAGTCTTTACAAATTAACAAGCGGGCGGTATCGATTGATCTTTACGGCGTCGTAGGGTTCCCTCGCGTCTCATAAATATGTAGTTTTTCGAACGGAACCCGACTTGTTAAATGACCAACCGGATTTATTGGAAACTGACTTTGAATTAGAGATACTACTCTTGGAAGAATAATTTAATTCTCTGTCGAATTACACACGCAGTGGTCAGTTTGCTGAACTGCCTAACAGATGATTGTGGATTCAGGTTTTTTTATATGTAACCTTATTCAGTTATAAGTCCAATGATTTATGGTAAAATCGCATAACCTAGAATAAACATAAGAATACTTTGCATCTCAATATACCCTCAGGATTTTTTACGTGGATAAAATCGCGAGGTATACTGCTAGTGTTAAATAAAACAAAATCAAAATAAAAAGTTATATTGATTATTAAGTGCAGTTTTTATAAGGGTAAATTGAATTATAATTTATTAGATCAAGGAACTCTGCATTTGAAATGAAGTTGTGTGTCAGTACTGTAAGATTTTTAAAACTATTTCGTAACTTATTTGTGTTAAAAACTTTGTATCCTAAGATTACTTGGATGGAATTTGTCCCTCGTAAATAAAACTTATAGAATAATCCATCATGAACTAATTAAAACCAATATCTGCAAGACCTCAAGATACTGTCAGCTCCGAACATACAAATGAATAGGAAAATTTGAAATTAAAAATTAAAAAAAAAAAAAAAAAATATTGAGGGTAGATTGAACTCAGTCATCTATCAGATATGTAAAAAATATGCACTTGTTAAAAATAATCGTTTTGGGGTTCCTGACTCTTCACCTCTAACAATCTTGGGCTCAACTTATTTAATGTCGATTATTAACTAAGTGTTATTTAGTTAATTAATAAATTTAAGTAACGTCTTCTTTTGTAAGTTCTTTGACATTCATAAGTGCTTCTTTATAACCCAAAAAAAAAATGCAGGTAAAACCATAAAACAAAGCCAGTTATAGATGTAACAAATGCTTGGTAAAACCAACGAGCAAAAAGTATTTGGGTTTCTCCTCATGCCTTTCACTGGCGCTATAACTTTATTTTGACATAATAGCTTTAAACAAACGGAATTTCCATTTTTCTTTTTACATCATACATTGTAACTAATACCATCAGTGAGTGAGAGAAAGACCTTTGAGGTGCAGTGGTATCTTTAAAAGGTGAAACTTTTCGATACTTTATCTATATGTAATCTACAAATATCAGCCTGATACACTTATACTTACATATGTATAGAAAGATAGTTTGATAATTTCATTAGTAAATCCTTCATTTGAAAACTGTATATCTAAAGTCAGAGACGTATTCCAACTACTCGTACATAAGGAAGGATATCCCTATAGTTTAATATCACAATAAAGTGGGTACCATATTTTACGTCAATGTATGCAAAGCATTACTTAGCCAAACAAGGATAACATCAAATATATGTAACTGGAGTAAGAGAGCCGCGACTGCATTCCACAAACAATATATTTACAATCCATTAACTGTTGAACAAAACATCGACATTCATGAAACATCCAAACCAGTAAACTGCTAAATACAAATGACTATTTTCCCCAATTTTCTTGGATACTTTCCCAATAGTTGACGCACACACACAAGAAAAAAATCCATATAAGTTTGAGATCGTGTGTGTTTGTTGAAACGAGGGGGGACACCCTCGTTTAGGGGGGGAAGTGGGAGCTCGAACACTGTTAAACTAATTATTGTGAGCTGCCCTGCGCGGAGGGGGGACGAGAGATTTTTCTCCATCGTGATATGTCGGTGTGTGTAAATATATTACTATATGTATATCGTACCAAGCTATAGTATTGTGAGATATATCATAAGATTAATATTTGTAATATTCCGTACGTGTGGAGCCTCCACAATGTTATACCGAGATGTAATCTTTTTTTTTAATTACACGCTAATGTTAACTATTTTATGTTGGAGGAAAATGGTTTTTATCATTGTATAGTAAAAACTAGTAATCAGGAAAATACAGAATAGTTGATTAAGTAAACATTAGGACTTTCCGAAATCGATGGTTTTTGCAACGGTTATTTTGAATCGTGTTTTATACGGTGACACGTTTCCATATTCATTTGAATGTGAATAAATAATGAATGTGGAAATTAGTCACAAAAAATAATATTACATATGTTGTATATGTTAAATTATTTGTTAGAAAGATGTCATTTTGTTATAATTTCGACCATAAGTAGTGGACTATTTACTAAATAATTGTAATTTAACTTGGTAGGTGAAATTCGTCTGAAGTTATTTGGTCAAAGAGATCATACTAACTTTATGATCATTGCTTATAATTGCAAGCATGTTGTATTTTCTGCACCTTCATACTTATATGTAGATAAATCTAACTATAAATAACCTTCTAAAGAAACCAATCCAAAATTGTTAATTAGTGAAAATAGCACAGACGGACATCGAACCTGCGTCATCACTGTCCAATAGAGTATCAAATCAATCCTTATTGTCACCCCACAAGTGCCGTTACCGTTAGAGAGGACAAACAAGTGGGTCGAGACTTACCAGTAAAATAATATAAAAATATGTGTACTATTGTATATGTATATCTGCCAAGTCTGAGGTCTCCGGTTCAATTCCTGGGACGAACGCATGTTTGCAATTTTCCAAACATGGTCACGGTTTGAAATCACCAACATCCATTGAGTAACCATAGTTATTTATTACCTAGCCTATTCCTCCGTCACTGTAGTACGCTAGTACTCATTATTATATTGTGACTGTAGGTACTAAATTATCAGCGATAAAGACTTTTCTCTACTTTAAGCTTTTAGAACTTCGATGGCGGAGTAGTGAAAGACTTTGACTTCCATTCAGAAGGTACCTGGTTCGATGCCCGTCACGTACATATGTATATTTTAGATTTTCGAATTTTAATTAACTAAGGCCTGAGCGCCCTAATTCAGGGTAGGCTCGAGCCCCTCGGTGGGGACATATACTTATGAACTGATGAAATTATGTGAGCTTATGATTATGGTGGTAATATTTTTATTAATTTCACACTGAAAACGTTGTGGATGTTATTAATTTTAATTTTCTTTACTTTCCAGTAGTGTCAATTTTCAATGACTTTTCTACCTTAAAAGAAGGGTGAATAATTGACATAACAATGAGTGTACCAACTGGGAAGAAGCCTTTTCAATAAGGTCATATCATTAGATAGGACTGTCATAAACATAAATTTCAATATTTTTACAATCTCTATAATAAAGATTTACATTATTAACAATTAAATAATTTTTCTTTAAATAAACTCTTCTTTTACCGAGTGATGACTGACTTACAGACAAGACAACGCACAGCCGAAACTACTGGTCATAGAGAGCTGTAATTTGGCACGTATGTTTGCTAGATATATGTAGACCACCACTAAGGTTTTTTGGAAATTCCCCCCCTAGGTGGAGAATAGGGGGAAAAACCCAAATTCTGCCGGAAGTCATTATTCCACGCAGACTATGATTATCAATTAATTAAATTTGTATACGTGCGTAATTACGTAAGTATACGACTATTATTTATCTGTCTGTACGTCAATACTTCCCTATTCCGAGTTGCGACCAATAAACGCCAATTGCAGGTTTATAGTCACACCATGACTAATAACGACCAGCCCATTTATTACATTTATGTATTGTTAATACCATATATGGATGTGTTTTTTATTAAAATAGTTTCAGGGACATAAAAATAGTAAATAACTAGCAGCGCCCCGCGGTTTCACTCGCGTAGTTCTCATTCCCGTGGGCATAACGGGATATAAAATATAGCCTACTAACTGCGCCCGTAGCTCGTAGTATCATACAATCTCGGCACAATTCACCATCATGTGTTAAAGAATTAAGTAACAACGCCATCTATTGGTACTTTTTGCGACTACAAAAAGTCAGCAATAATCCAAACTCACAAACATCCAAACATACAAACTTTCGCATTTATAATATTAGTAGGATACTATCTACTTATCCTACTAATATTATAAAGCCGAATGTTTGTGAGTGTGGATGTATGGTTGTTTGTTCCTCTTTCACGCAAAAACTACTGAATGGATTTTAATGAAATTTGGTACAGATGTTCCTCATACCTAGGAATAACACATAGGATCTAGGACTTTTAATCCCAAAATTCCCACGGGATAAGGTTCCACGCGGGTAAAACCGTAGGGCGCCGCTGGTAATATTATAAAGCTCAAGCGTTTCGTCCAATAGTGTGGACAATTGAAAAATTTAATGAAAACACTAGTTCTTTGGAACTACTAATTTATAAAATTCGTTTTCAATAATATTTTATTGTGCAACTAAGAAGTATGGTCAGTTCCTCCAAAAAACATAAGCTATTTTTATTCAATAAGTTAAATTGAGAATCAGAGTAAAATCGAATTCCACGAGGGCAAAGCCACAGGTGGATGGATTAGTGAAAAAAGGTGTAATTTAATTTAAATATATACCAGTATTTCTTTCCCGAGTTTTATCAAACTTTATTAAAATAGAAAAGCATATTGTTAACCAACATGCTAACCAAATATGTACTAACAAATTCTTGTAAAATTAAACTAATAAACGATTTCTTAACCGACTGCACTCAATACGTTTAACGTTTCATTTTCATAGAAATTATTGCTAATATACCATATAGTTTTGTCATGTCTTAAAATTTAAATAACCAACACACATTAGACAATCGTAGAGATTACAAAAGTTAATCCTTATCTACAATATAATATTATAAAGAGAAGGATTTGTTTGTTTGTTTTTAACGAATAGGCTCCGAAACTACTGGTCCGATTTCAAAAATTCTTTCACTATTGGAAAGCCACATTATCCCGGAGTGTCATACGCTATATTATATTTACGCGGTTGAAACCGCGGGGCGCTGCTAGTAATATTATAAAGAGGAAAGATTTTATTGTTTCTAACGAATAAGCTCCGAAACTATTGAACCGATTTAAAAAATTCTTTCACTCATGGAAAGCTAATTTGTTAGTGCGGGACATAGGCTATATTTTATCCTATTTTATTCCCACGGGAACGGGAACTACGCAGGTGAAACCGCGAGGCGCTACTAGTTGTACTAAAATTTGATCAGTGAGAGGTATTTGTTCTACATAAAATAAGTTACTTAATATATCTAATTTTATAAATAATTGTTTTTTCATACTTGATTCTTTCTGACCCCCATCTGAAGCTCAAAATGCTAACTTCCACACTGCTCTAAAATGTACTAATAAAAAAACCTCTTTTAAAAGCTTTAAACATACCCTACACTAATTACCATTTAAATATATGTTTAATTTCAAAATTAATAATAGATTTAGAAAAATATTTCTGCTTCACAAGGACATAAAATAGGCATTAATTTTCCTAGGTAAGACCTCTGTGACAGGGAAAACCGTACTAAAATTCGTTCCTTATTTTTTTAAAAGAAGCATGAGCAAACTTACAATTTAGTTTACATTAAATTATATTAAGTAAATACTGAACTATTATAAATAAAAATAATAGGTTAATACATACTTCTAAAGAAAAATTGAAATCAATTTGTAATAAAGTAACTGTTTCCAAGACACTAAATAAAACGTACTTTTACAAACAAATAAATAATAACTTAACTAACAAACAACAAATCAATGACAAATTACTCTAATTAACGTCAAACAATTTACGTTAATACATTATCAATAATACAAACAAATTGAACTTACATTATATGAGTCAGAACGCCCTTTATATACTGAGTAAATAGCCATCAGAGACCAGTAATCAACCACTATTCAGACCGTCAACATGTCTGCTAAAATACTGCTAATATTCCTACTCGCAGTGTCTTTCTCGAAATGTGAAGAAAGAAAACAGTGTCCGTGTGACACAGACGATTCAATAAAAGAGAATAAATTGCTACAATTATTCTTGAACAAAGTACCAGATGTATTAAACGAAGATGAGAAGAATATCCACGCAGTATACCCCGGATTTCTGTACCAATTTGACTGCAGTCGCTGTGACGAGAAACTTAGAAGGAAGAGGAAGATTCTTCCTGATGTAAAGGACTCTGAGGAAAGCAGTGAAGAGATGTTACATCCCAAACTCGTGCTAAGCAGAAAGTGCCCCAAAGGATACTACAAATTGGCCGGTCTCTGTGTGTCGCCAGAAAACTTTGACTATTAATCGGTAAAAAAGTGATGTGACCAAATATTTGTCTTAAAGTTTTTATATATTAGTTATTTAATGAAAGTGTTACCAAAATGTTTGTTCTTGGATAATTTTCAAAGAGACATCTGACATAGTTACCTGCGAATCGACTCCTGCGCAGCACTTATGATGGCCGCAGTTCATAGTTCTATATTTAAAATTTGAATTTCTAACCAAAATTTTCATTCCAAATATTTTCTATTTCTTTAAATATTGTTTTAAAATATTAAAGTGATATGAAAAGTCGTAAAATTATTTTATAGAATTAGTTATTTTTTATAAATATGTATATTATGTAATAGAACTTTATATACAAAGATTTAATATAATTGTAAATAAATTTAAACTATATAAACTTGAAGGAATTTCCTTGCTTGTTTATGTATACTCGCACTATATTAATTAATATACTAATTATGTTATATTAGTATAATTAAATTTATATTGTTTATTCAAATAACTAGTCTTAAACAAAGCGTTACCAAATGAGTATTATTAAAATAAGTTTTTTTTATAATAAATAAAAATTGTAACTACAAATTTTTCTTTTATTATTTTTTCTTCTTAAGTTTATGATATTTTTCATAATTACCTATTACATAATAACCATTTTAGTACTTATGTACTCTTGATAAACCAGAGGACGGGGATGGGTACGTCAATATTTATTTATTTATTTTATAGGAAGCTTTCTTCTCTTTTATAAGTAGTATGTAGTGATTAAATAATTCAATAGATTAACATAAGTTATTCTACTGTTTCTTTTAAAATATATATTTGGCATCGTCTTAGTAGCAATTTTCGTTTATAAATCATACATTACAATATATGTAATACTTATAGATGTTTATTTACTTTTTGTTTTTACGAACTTAGTTTGGGGTCACTATAATGAGATGATGTAGTGAATGATTATGTTATGTTATGTAATGTTTAAGAAGTGTTTAAGTCACATGGAATTCATTCGTTAGAAATTTTTAAATATGAAAAAGAAAATACTTCACACAATAAAGTCTTTCACAAAGACCTTACAACACAACCAAATATAATTTTAGCAAAATAGCCTCTAAAATCATCACCACAAAGTTTACACTTACATGACTCAAAATTACTGAATATTTAGATTAAGTGGGGGGGCACTTTTCATCACAACACATACATTTCATATGAACATACAATTTTATTCTCTTTACAATATATGACATAGGTACATTTGTATGCATCTACACTAATAAATATAAAGAGGAAAGATTTGTTTGTTTGTTTCTAACGTATAGGCTCCGAAACTACTGAACCGATTTCAAAAATTCTTTCACTAATGGAAAGCTAATTTATCAGTACGTGAGATAGGCTATATTTTATCCCCGTAATCCCACGGAAACGGGAACTACGCGAGTGAAACCGCAAGACGCCGGTAGTACAGTATATACCTACACGGTTAGACGGTGAGTGTGATGAAGGTATTCTAAATAAATATCATATTTTTCCTAATATTCTTTTATTAGTCACCACTCACCACCATGATTAGTCATCATATTAGTCAAATCAATTATAGAAAATAAACAAAACATGGCATAACATTTTTGCCTTAGTTATTTTTCCTTTCCTATTCAATGAAAAAAGTTTTGCCCGGAAATTATTTTATACTAGCGGCGTCCCGCGGTTTAACCCACGTTGACTCCTCTCGTTTTGATCTTAGCGTAATAATATATAGCCTATAGCCTTCCTCGATAAATGGCCTATCCAACTCTGAAAGAATTTTTCAAATCGGACCAGTAGTTCCTGAGATTAGCGCGTTCAAACAAACAAACAAACTCTTCCACTTTATCATATTAGTATAGATTATAATGAGACAAAAATTTAGGGTGTAAACTTCTTATGGGATTCAGGATAATTCTTAAAACCATATTGCCCAGCAGTGAAACGATAATGGGTTCACAAAAAAAGGCTACTTAGGGGACTATATAAAATATTCTCTTCTTCTTTAGCCCATTTCTAATTTCTAAGTGTTTTTCTTTATATTCTGTATGATCATATGTTTAATTTTATTTTTAACCTATAAATTTTTAAACCATAACGCAAAAAGAGGGGTGTTATGAGTTTCACGTGTTTGTGTGTGTGTGTGTATCTGTCTGTCTGTGGCATCATAGCTCCCGAACGGATGAACCGATTTCAATTTAGTTTTTTTTTTATTAAAGGTGATTTACGTGCGAGTGTTCTTAGACATGTTTAATGAAAATCGGTTGACCCGTTTAAAAGTTATGGGGTCTGAAAGTAATTGTGTTGGGGTTTTTTTTAATTTTTAATTTAATGTTTTACATAATTAATTTTTGTTTTGCATATTTTTATGTCATTATATTTTTATATTATCCAGAGATTGATTACTTTTCATCTTTAATCTATGAGTTCTATAAATAACGCGATCGATTATATTGTGTATCACAGAGGAAACCGCGGTCTGAAGTTGAGTATATTTCATAATATTACGAGTATATTTCCTATGACGCAAAAGTTAAAAAGAATTATGACAAAGTTAAGGAAATATAACTTCTGTCATGATGTAAAACCAAAATAATTATGAGGATAGATGTTTGTTACTCTTTCACGAAAAAATTACCAGATCGATTTAAAAAATTGTAAATGAAAAATAAAATAGAACTTCGTAGAAAACATTTAAGTAAATCGGAAAATAATTTAATACTTAACAAAAAACCCAGATAGATACATAGATACAAATCTTTCAAAAATAAACTATTTGACAAAAATAAAATAAAGCAAGAAACGAAAACATCCTTTTTTTATCTGGTTAAAAATAAGTAACCTATTGTAGTAAATGTAATTGTAGAATAATGTAATGTATGTCATGTTGTTTGTTTGTACATGTATTCAGTTCCTTGTTGTGTATCTCATTATTTATAAACAATACATAAAGATAGGGGGTAGTTCGATTTTTCATGTTTTGCGAAAATACAACACAGAATGACTGTAGATAAACGTTGTGGAAAAACAACATACAATGTAAGTCAGTTCATACATACTAAATTTGACAAATGGCGAGTAAATTTAACTGATCAGTTGAACTGGCGTCTATCCAAAAATGGTCGTCAATCACCGGAGCGATTCTAGATTCCAGTGGAGAAATCTAGTTGACCTAAAACTTTTAGAGTGACGCACAGTTTTGTGTCTGGACTGATCAGTTCAACTGAGATACTTTACTTACTTGTACCTCATCGTTATAAAAGTTAAAATATTTAAGACAAAGCTTCTAATTTTCTACTATAGTAATGACCTTTTTTTTTTAACGCGGTGAAAATGCATAGAACTGCATACCACCGTGAGCCGATATTGGGAGGGCCCCCGGGGCATGTAGGGCTCTCCCAGCCAGAACTATAGTAATGACTTGTGGTCAATCCTCGGTCGGGTATGAATAAAGCCATATATAAAAAGGTTATTATAGTTTTTATAGTTATCATGGTTATTACCACTCAAATTATTATAATTAACGGGATATTTACCATGTATATTATTTATTTCGAGTTTCCGATATTTCGACGCTGTTGCAAGCGCCATAATCACGGATGAACAAACTCGAAACTCGAAATAAATAATATACATGGTAAATATCCCGTTAATCATAATAAAAAGGTTATTGTCATTTAATTAGAACAAAATAATTTTAATCTATCCTTTAGTACATATACTTACCTAATAATACTTATATAATATACAATATTAATTATTATAATAACCAAGTGACGTCTTATAAAACCCCGCTGATATAAACCACTGTTATCAAAACTCCATAACATATTTTTCCTTATATATTTACATAAATACGTAGATATGTGTTGTATATAAGGCATGGCTCGTTATATGGTTTTCCGTCATACTAATATAGGATTGTAAAAAAAATAGATACGTAAATTACGAGTTCACTATTTTCAACTTTCACTATTTTTCACAGATCACAAGTAATCAACTGTTAGTTGTTTATGTAATGAGATGATGTAGTGAGATCATATACTTCACAACAGCATAGGTGGACTACGGGAAAACATTATTTCCCATAGTACACCCAGTTAGACTGTGGTGGACCACGGGGAAACAAAATTACCCGTGGTACAACCAGGTGAACTATGTAGGACCACGGGTAAGAAGCGAATGATTATAGTACTGGGCTACTTAATATAATGGTCTTATAGAGTTTCTAAAAACATGATTTTCTAAAGTCTAATTTGGCTTTGCAAGTCATAGAGTTATTATAAATTCATCACAAATTATAATTGATCTTGCCTCTTAATATTTTTTTGTATAAATATATTTTTCAGCTTACAAAAGCCTTAAAATAATTAAGTCGTATACAAATAACTATAACAATAATATAAAAAGACAAACTGTTGTCTTGTGTAATTATTGTCAATGTTGTGTACATTTGTTAATGGTAGTCATATAAGAACAAAACCACCTTTATAATACTTCATATCTGTATATTATATGCATTACTGTAAATGTACCTTTCTTAAATAAATAAATAAATAAACTGTACAACATGTACCAACTTTCCGTAAACACTTTATAAAGGATTTTTTCTTTATAAATACAAGAAAAATTGAAACTGGTTATTTTAGTTTTTGCGATAGATGTGAATTCTTTGTGGGGTGCTGTGTTTGAAATATGAAGTAGGATCCCAAATATTTATATTGTTTTATGGGTACTGGTAGCGAACCAATTTTCAATATTCTAGGTGAATTTTCTTTTTTTGGTAAAGAGTGACATACAGACGGACATGAAAACATTTTAAAATAAAAACTGCTGAACGGATATTCCTGTTTTTTTTTCATGATTTCGGAGATTTGGAAAATAATCAAATTTTTACTAAAATGTTTATGTTTATTTGAAAAGTTAATTAGAAGTACGTAATACCAAATTCAAAGTCAGGGACATCAGCTAGTTTTAAATATATACGTATGGACGGACACACTTCCAATCTCGGGTTCGATTCCTGGATGCAGTTCCTATTTTTAAAAGGTTTTGCACAAGCGTGGTGACAACGTCTATTCCTCCTCACGGTACTAATATTATCATAGAAAGAGGCTTTTGGTCTGCAGTGATGTTGATCTCGGTCTAGGGGTGTGTGTGTAGTTTCTGATACCCTAGATACAAGTCACGAACTTAGGGATTAGTTACTGTAATGAGATGATGTAGTGGATGATTATGTTATGTTCTTTTTTCAAACAGCTCTAATATCATTTATACGTCGCTAATCTGTGCAGTGACCCGATTTTTTCCTATTTAAAACAAACCGGTATTTCCACTACACAAGGCCATAGATAATAAGATTAGTGACGTACGCGATTTAAAACTATTACTATTTTGTCTACGGGCGATGATGACTAATCCGGTTTTTTTTTATTTTGAATTCGTTTTGTAATGTCTGGGGAATTACATATTAAGTTGTTGGCCGTGTAATACATAAATCTTTTATAATACGTATAATTATTTTATTGTAGTGTTTCATACTTTTAGGTACTTTGAAAAAAAAAATTAAAAAACCCCCAACACAATTACTTTCAAACCCCCATAACTTTTAAACGGGTCAACCGATTTTCATCAAACATGTCCAACAACACTCGCACGTAAGTCCCCTTTAATACAAAAAACTAAATTGAAATCGGTTCATCCGTTCGGGAGCTATGATGCCACAGACAGACAGATACACACACACACACACACAGACACGTCAAACTTATAACACCCCTCTTTTTGCGTCGGGGGGTTAAAAATGTTCTAAGGTGTTTTTTTTTTATCCCAGTAGAGTTGTCAATTTTTAAAAACAATTTTTAATCTACTTGTACTTAATGAAATGTAACTAACTGATATGTTAGAGTGATGGCCTCTACCACAGGCATCAAGCCTTAAAAGACGTCATCAATTACTAATTAACGAAAATATGTGTTTTGGAGAAATATTTTTTTTTTTCACAGATCTTATAGTTATACTAATAATCTGGAATAAATGTTATTACATACCCATTAGGATAATCAGGATATGCAAAAATGTTCTGGAAAATTATCTACCTGATTGTGAAAATTTCGTCAAAATCAGTTCAGAGGTTTTCAAGCGTGGTTAGGGCTTACTATTAATCACATGAGAGAAAGAGGAGCTTTTGGTCTACACTTGATCAAAGGAGACAAGACATTTTATTGCTCAAAATCTGTACAGCACACTTCTAAAAACCAAACGGGAATTATACCCTCTCCAACAAAAAGAAATCAAGTCGGTTCCATACAGCGTCCCTTTATGAATCGAATAGAGAACCTCCTATTATAGAAATCGGTTAAAAACCGATAAAACTAAAGGCTAAAAATAGCAAATAAATACTACGTACAAATCTGTGGACCAATATAGAAAGAGCCTGTTTAAATCACATCCTAACTTATACCTATATCGTCCTATATCTAGACCGCGGCCACAGATTACTGTACAGTTACTACGTAAACGCCGGGGGTTATATTTTTAAAGAGTCCTCGTTTATTGACCTCGCTAGAGTCAGGTGTCCCTCAGACCCTTGTCAAAACATTCAAAACGGTTTACCGAACTACTATTTAAACATTACATTTTGATTTTCGTTATTTATTTGATTTTGTTACTGAAAATGGATTTTTTATTAAGTTTTATAACTATAGCTTTGCCCCGCTATTTTACCTGCATATTTTTAATAACTAACCCTGGTTTTTCCCGCGTTATTTCCATCTAGAATCCATCAGAATAATTGTCCGTTGCGTAAATCAGTCAGTGGCTCTTTTTGCCTAGCAGTGCGAAATACAGGTAAAAAAAAAAAACAAAAAAAATTGTGAAAAATAATTTTGGATAATCTACTAAAAGTGGCCATTGACGAGTCAGTTGAACTGATCAGTCCAGACATAAAACTGTGCCCACTCCAAAAGTTTTAGGCCAACTAGATTTCTGCACTGGAATCTGTAATCGCTCCGGTGATTGACGACCATTTTTGGATGGACGCCAGTTCAACTGATCAGTTAAACTGACTCGTCAATGGCCACTTTAAAATATCATCAAAGGAATAAGACAGGTTTTGTAATTTTAAGCGGGCAGTTTCCGAATTAGATCTCTCCAGTGTGGGTCCTTTTGGGCGTGCTAGTGCCGAGGACACCTCTGAGGGATACACTATAGGTAAGTGTACACGTATATGACGAAGTCGGTTTGCTATCAAACTTGCAACTCAAAAATGGCTGGACTGATTTCAGTGAAATTTGGTACAGATGATAGTCAAAATAGAAAAATGATGAAAAATAACTAGCTGTGCCCCGCGGTTTTACCCGCGTGGGACCTTATCCCGTGGGAATTTTGGAATAAAAAAGTATCCTATGTGTTATCTATAGGTATGAGGAACATCTGTGCCAAATTTCATCAAAATACATTTAGTAGTTTTTGCGTGAAAGAGGAACAAACATCCACACATCCAAACATCCACACTCACAAAATTAGAACGCGTTTTTTGTGACAAATAATAATCTTTCAATAAAATTTGAGAATTTTGCAATTAAAGCTACTTTACCCGCGGATATCTCAAAGCCGTATGAATTTTGGGATATAAAAATATCCTATGTTTAAATTCTGGTTTCGAGGAATATCTGCATCTGTCATCAAGCATTATCGACAATCATTACGGGTAGTAAGAGCCCTCAAAAGACATAACATAACATGATCATTCCCTCCATCATCTCATAGTAACTGAACCCTAAGTTTGTCACTTGTATCTAGGGTATCAGAAACTACACACACACTCAGTTATTTTGATGAAAAATGATGTATCGTCCTTTGGGTTGTGAAGGTCTGATGGCAGTCGCTTCCCGTAAGTTTTTTCTATTATTTCTATAGTTGTTTTCTATTATTTCTATTAAAAGTATGTACCTAGCCGTAAAGAACGATGAAATTATTGTATCCTAAACTATATGTATTAATTGTGTTCTCATGTAAGTGACTGTTGTGTCTTTTTTTAGAATAAATTCTTTAAACCGACAATTCAGACATTCCGCCAAATCTGGTTAAACTAAAAATTGACCCCAATTAGATATGGGATAAATGTTCGGTCTCCCTAACCTTCTGAGAAATAACGTCTGTACCAAAATTTACCTAAATCGGTTCAGCAGTTTTAGAGTTTATTCGTTACTAATAAAAAATATAATGTTTCTTTTCAATAATGTAAAATTTACAGTTTACATAGGTATTTATTTTAAAGCAGAAATGTCACAGCAGGTACCTAAAATAAAAAAATTACGTATCGGATAAAGCAGGAAAAACGAGACGTACTTCAAGAACGACTGGACAAATTTTGAAGAAATTGGAGAAGCAAATAGTCTGTAACCTGGAGTAATAAATAAATAAATAAAAAATATTTCTAAAAATGGAATCTGAATATGTTAGGTACCTTGTCAAACCACGTCGAACAAAGCGAATGACAACTGACAAGCTGTCAAACGTCATATTAAATATAAATTATTTGAGTTGCAGAAGGTATGATCAATAATTTTGATTTAATCAACCAATAAATCGGTAAAAAAATCTCAATATATTTATGTATTTTTTTAATAATAAATTGTCTTGAAAGTAAAACTGACATATCCAATATTTGTTAAATTAACAGCTGTTCTGGTTGATCATAACTTGATCATACCCTTTCAGAAACCAGGGGTTAGTTAAACAAATTATCTTAAACTTTTACTATTTTAACCATAAATCGGTAAAGTAGTTCTAGAGATATATTAGTAGATGTTTATAGTGTACACGTGCATACGTGTCCCATAGAATGTAGTGGTAAATCTAAATGATATTGAAAAAAGTTTCAAATGAATTAAAAAACAAGTTAAACTTCGGTAAAACTTTTTAAAAAGAAAGTGTAAAGTTTTATCGTGTATACCCGAAGCGAGTGAAGTGGAATAATTCAATAGTGCACCACATTATTGTAAATAGGAACCTTTTGAAAACCTTAAATAAATAAACAAGTATTGAAACATCGGCCGTAAAAGTTTTTACGTGGATTCAAACCTCGAACCGGCGGTCAGAGGGCAACAAAATAAACGCACGGAATTATTGTTGTCGTGTGTCCGGCAGACATCACTCCGAATCGCTCCCCCAATAAATGAATTTAACAGAATGAGGGAAAAAAATCAATACTAAAACTAGTAACTCGGTATCGGCCACTATCGCAGCCCCTAATTTACTAGCAGACGATAAAAACAATCGCGTTTGTGTGCGCGTGTGTGCGTCCGGCGTCGGCACACCGCACACACCGCACACACCGCACACCGCGCCGTCATACACGATATTGATGGCACATCCACCTTACATAACATCGCATCAATTATTCAATCGATCACTTTACAAATGGTCGGTGATCAGTGAGCACTGTTCACCACACCACTAGCAGTAGAGGGTACTCACGGATGTAGCAGCCGTCAGATGTCCTGGCAGTGGGGCATCCTACGCGAGGTCGACGAACCCCACGATCCAGCAAACAAACACTACCGCCATATTTAAATTCAACTGTCAAATTGTAAAACCCGCCAACTGTCAAACCGGTGACCGTTACGATTCGAAACTTAAATGTGACATTAAACTTTTCAATTTGAACTCGCCGTGTTGGTGTTGCTCTAAAATGTTTATGTTGTAATTACGCCTATCTAAAAACACTTTGTTGTATAAAACGGTATAAAAATATTAAAATTATGAACGATGGAAAACTTGTAAATTAAAACGAAATATAAATATATATTAATAATAATAAAAACGTTGTAGCGCGTCAGAGTTCGAGCGCCTACTGAGTTAAAATTTTTGGGTATAAAAACATGCTACAATAGCCCTGAGGGAGGCGCGCGCTGTCTTGATACTTGGACCGGGAAACTCACTGATAGCAGGAAGTACCGGGAGCCGCTATTGATTTATGTGCGCGGGATATTGTGCTTTATGACATACAACTTTATTGTCATATTAGTTTGTGACGTGTGGCCGATATTTGACGCAAACAGAAGATGAGAGAAAGAATTCAGAAGATGAAAGAGTTCTGTTTTAGTGTAGATTGAGTTACATGAAGTTTTATAATATTTTGAAAAGTTCATAAAAATAAAGTTATATGTCATGTCACAAAAAAAAAATAACTTTTTGAAAGCATCAATTCCTATCTTACATTTTTTTCTAAATTTCGATACATTAAAATACTTACAAACTTTCTCTTCTTTACAAGTTTTATGTGAGAAGAGTAAAGTTCTTATAAAAAACAGTATGTTTTCTACTTCAGTATTTAACGACATAACTCTAGTTATTATACACTGATTAAAATCAAAACACAAATAAAAAAATACACACGTCGCATAGAGAACCTCCTCCTGTTTTTTTTAAGTCGGTTAAAATAATAAGTAAGTACAAACTTTATACAAAATACAACACATTCACACAACTACCGCAATCTCAAACTAGAAAAAACTCAACAAAAAAAACAAATTTAAAAAAAAATACCAAAAACTATTTCGTGTAAAGTATCAAGACGGTGCACGCTATACTGGGGAGCGCGTGTGTGCGTGTGAGGGCGGCGGGCGGCGGGCGGCCGAGGGCGGGCGGCGCGGGCCAAATTTTTCGTTTTTCGCCCACTTTTCCGTCCCGCTCTAGTTTTTCGTATCTCCCTCATTTTTTCCTTCACCCGCTTTCTTCTTCCTAGTGCCCCACCACATGTGTGCGAACGTAGAATACAGTAAACTAACAGACGGAGTTTTCAACGTTTCCGGTATCAACTAGCACGGGTAGTTGTGACGTCATTTGATAGTGACGTTTGTGTCTGAGTTAGTACTTGGTTTGTTAGATTGTTCGCACAACTGATTATTTTCAGGTAACTTTAACTACTTATATTAATATTATTTTCTGCTTATTTGATGACCTGATTTTATTTTTAGACAACGGTAACTTTTTTTTTGTTTTTATCTGCAAGTGTGTTGCAGAACTTTGTATTGTTACAGACGTTTTTTTACGCGTACTAAAGAACCTAATTTCGTATCTATATTAATAAAATACTTCAAATTAAAGTGGTAATAAGTTTAGAAAGCAAAATAAATATAAAATTACGAATATTAACTTCTTATCATAATCGCTTACATATCAGCTTTTGACCGTAAACGTAATTTTATTCGGTTATAATATTTCAGTATTATACATTCGCTAAGCCGTTAAGAAAACTAACAAACCAACAGATTTACTTCCCCGTTTACACAATATTAAAAGATAGATTTTTATTACTCTTTTACACCAAAATATCTTATTTTACCAATCATTTTAATATTGACCTTTAAAAAAAAGCCTAAAAACAATAAAAGTAATACATCAAAAATATTAGTTCCGTCTGTCCGTTCGTCCTTGTACTAGACAAGGCGCGCCGCCCGCCCTCGCTCCTACGGCGGCGCCTTACAACTATACGGCGTGTTCGGATATTCACTTGTATATTTTAATTACGTTTTTTTTTTTGTTTTTTTTTTTCGGGTTTTGTGATGTTATGGAATGATATTTGTTTATAGATTGATTGTTAAAGTGATGAAAGTAACTGATTTATTTAATAATTTGGTAAAAAAAATTGGCTGTGAAAAGTAACACTATAAAAAGCATGCTTTGTAAAAAAGTATTATTGTATTGTAAGTAAGTATTTTTTTGGTGGTTTTTTTTTTGTTTCACTACCAGCTTGTCCCGGCACACGTCACACGTGTCAAAAAATCTCGTGGATTTACAAAAAAAATCTTCCACACAAACCTTGTTTTGATATTAATGAACACAACAAAATACTATTTAAGTCGCTCTCAAGTTATGAGCGTAACATACATTTCGATAATAATTTTTCGATAAAAAATCGATAATTTATTGTTATTTCTATAAAGTTATAATTTAGTTCTAGTTTTAGTCACCCTGGCTAATATTTCAAACCTTTATATTTTTGTATTCTTACAAATTCTTATTCATAACTTCCTTATATTTGTAATTGATAATTATTTATTAACTTCCATTATTCAATCATAATCCTTTGGTCCACTATCGTAACTGATCTTTCGTAACCAGCTACGAACATGGATTTTTTTTCTTCCTTTGATAACCAGCTACGAAAACAGAATTAATTTGTCGTTTTGGTAACCAAGTTTCGTAACCAGCTACGATACAAGATTTTTATTTCTTTTTCTGTAACTGGTTACTAATCGGGAATAATTATTCTAGGTTTGTAACCATGTAAGGAGGTAGGTAGGCATTTTGTCATTATTGGATAGTAGATACTTCATAGATAATTATATTCACTTATCTAGATGTCATGTAAATGTCATTTTGCTATGTTTATTTTCAATAAGTACTCAAGACTACTCATTTAGTTCAGTATTAAATTATCATTATTACTACCAATTTTGCTAGTAAATAATAAAAAACTGAACATGGACTGTGATGATTCAAATCCCATTCAATTTGTGTCGACAAAACGTGGAGGAAGGAAAATGCTGTTTAACGGTCGTCAATATTATAAAAGAAAAATTTACACCAACGGGAATACATTTTGGCAATGTTACAATAAAATTCAGTGTAAAGGAAACATAACATTAGACCCTAATAATATATTTTTAAAAGACAAACCTCATGACGAAGGCTGTATCCCGAATTTCTCCAAAAACATTATTTTGAAAAAAATTAACTGTTTAAAAATAAAAGTTGGAGAAAATCTCGATCCAATTCAGAAACAATTTGAAGAAACTATTTGTCAATTGCAAGATGATGGCGTGGATTTAATTGCTGAATTACCCAAATTTAACAACATTAAAAGTAGTCTTTACAACGAAAGACATAAAAAAATGGGCGTGACTAAGTTGCATTTTCAAAATCCTTTAGAAGTAACAATACCAGTAAAATATGAATATTTTTTATTGGCTGACTACAAATATGAAGAGACCAGAATTATGGTATTTTGCCCTCCTGACATTCATGAGCTTTTAAAGGACAATCAACATTTTTTACTTGATGGGACGTTTAAGTCATGTCCGCCACCTTTTAATCAAATTTATACCATTCATGGCTACAAAACAACAACAAAACAAGTAATTCCGTTAATATTTGCATTCCTGCACAATAAAAATCAAAAAACCTACGAAATATTATTTAACTTGCTCAAGAGTAGATTACGTACATGGAATCCAGTGAAAATTACTCTGGATTACGAAAAACCTGTAATGAATGCCATTGCAAAAGTTTTTCCTAAAACTGAAATTAAAGGTTGTTTTTATCATTTTTGCAACAGCTTACTAAAGAAGGCTAAAAAATTGGGTTTAAAGTCAAGAGTGCAAAGAAGACATGTATCAAGATGCATGGGTTTGGCTCGATTACCTCTAAAATATATCATGTCAGGGTATAAATACATAATGAAACGAGCACCAAAATGCCCACAAGTGGTGAAATTTAACTCGTATTTTAATCATTTTTGGTTAAATGACGTCCAATTTATTAAAAAATGGTGTTGCTTTGGTGAAGAGCTTAGAACAACAAACCATTTAGAGGGTTGGCACGCCCGACTAAATAGATATGTGGGCCGTAAAAATCCACCTCTGGCCAAAGTTCTTGAAATTTTGGTTAGAGAAACAAAGATTCGTACAAACACTAAGTCAAATAAAAGTAAACAATATCAAGAAATTGATTTTGAAATAAATTCTGCCGTTCAAGACTTAGAAAACAACACTATAAGTGTAGGTCACTGTTTAGAGATTATCGCACCTTTCTGCTTTTAATTTTAGCAAAATGATTATTACTTCATACTTATGTTTAATTTTATGTTATACTAATTTAGTACCTATTAGATATTTTTATTTTACTAAGTTTCATAGTAGTCGAGAAATCGAGAAGAGGATTCTTGTAATTTCACCATGTCGGTACATCTGTCTATTCAAAATTTAAAGATTATCGGTATGTTCTATTATAATGTAATTTAGCATAGTTAGTAGTTACGTATAGTTAATAAGTACCATTTGTGGCAAATAAAATCATAAAATATATTAATTTGTTGTAATAGTATATTACCCAGTGTATTTTTTACCCACTTACATGGTTACAAACCTAGAATAATTATTCCCGATTAGTAACCAGTTACAGAAAAAGAAATAAAAATCTTGTATCGTAGCTGGTTACGAAACTTGGTTACCAAAACGACAAATTAATTCTGTTTTCGTAGCTGGTTATCAAAGGAAGAAAAAAAATCCATGTTCGTAGCTGGTTACGAAAGATCAGTTACGATAGTGGACCAAAGGATCATAAAGTAAGAGAACTATTTTGTAATAAAAACTCAATTTAATCAATTAACTTATTGAACATTAATCAAAGACAAAAATTAAATTAGTTAAGTTAACAAACACGGGCGTGAAAGCGTGTTCAAGGCTACGGGCGAACAGAAACAATAACACGCTGTACATGAATCTGAACTAGGAAATGGGGGGGTAAGTACACACGGCCCCTCCCTCCCCCGGGGGGAGTACATGGCAAATACGCGAAAGCAATAGGACTTTTAAAAATTCTCCAGAAATATGATTTATGTGTTGACGGCAATGCCTCCTTTCCCAAGGACGGGGGTATGATTCGATTTTTAAACCACCCTGTGTAGCCTGGGCCTTTTTTCACTGAAAAATTATATATATCTATACATTTTTTTGCTCTTGTTTTAAAATGAAACGTGAATTGATGTCCTTTTTAATTTGTTTTCGGTTTTATTCAAGTTTGCGTCCATTGAACGTTTGTGTACGGACGTTTTGACAATGGCCGTGTTTCAGATTGTATTTATTTTGTGCTTTTGATGAATAGTTTTTGAGTTTATGTGACATGTGTAAATATATCTCTGATTACAGACGCACGTCCAACATTGACTTTAACTAAAAATGTTGTACCGCCTTCTGGATTGTGATAGAAATCGCTTCACATAAAATACTGACATTCCGCCAAATGGTTACTGCAAAACCGAACCCAATTAGAAATGGGATAAATGTTTGGAAGAATAATATTTCAGTATTTATTATACTTTTATTAAAGAAGAAGAGTATTTCGACCGTATACTTCAAATAGTCAAATAGTCGAGAGTTTTTATTAAGTACCTACTTTTGTTGTTAACCTATATTGTTCCACTGCTGGGCAAAGGTCCCAAACATTTCCAACGATCCATATTCCTATAGGTATAGGAATAGTTGCAAAGGATAATGATGAAGAACCAACTTCAGTTTTTTAAATGTAATAAGTGTTACAGACTTACGTCGCGTCGAGTGCCGACGAAATAATAGATTACAAATGTACCGAATGGTTATCGCGCGACCACTACACTTGAAAGTGACCAAACGCACGTCCAATGAAATGATTTGTATATTTATTCTGTCTGTTTGTTTCAGCAAATACATTCACAATTATGTTTGTGCTTTTATTTCCATATTTGTTATTTATTTGTACTTCTTTTCAAGTTTTTCTACCTTAATTTATTGATAGAGTTTTTTGACATTGTTTTGTAAAAATCAATTGGTGTACTTTTGTATGTTCGCGTATGTTTTCAGAAAGGCTGTGGAATTTTGGATAATTATTTTTTTTGAAGTAATTGACACAAGCAGAACATTTTTTGTCGGTCCGTCTGTTTGTTTGATCGATTTTGACAAGACTTTCGCAAGTAGCTATTAAATAGTAACTTAGTCTACTTTTTATCCCAAAATATCTTTAAATGTACAATCTATTTGAAGAAAAATAAATGCCAAAAGACGGGCGTAAGGGTCAAGGGCGGCCAAAGAAAAAAATGAAGGATATTTACAATGAGATGAACCTGAATGGATGGAGGATAGAGTACACATATACATACATAACGGTAGTAAATATGTTTTGTTCATATAAAGTTACAACGATATATCGCTACTTGGTCGGAGTATCTAGTAACAATAGTAATTAACAAAAATAATAGTAATAAACAAACCCCAAAAATTTTCACCTCAGCGGGGATTGAACCCGGAACCATGTCGTGCCGTGGCAAAAACTAACCCTAGAGCTATTGAAAATATTTTGTAGTCAAAAATAAGAAGTATATGTTGTTTTAATAGGATATAGAATAGTTTTCATCCCAAAATCTATATAGACTTTATCAATAGAAACGGGATCAAAATAAAAAAATGTCTATCCATATAGTTTAGGCAAAGCTTCAAGTAGAAGGAAACAAAATATTTTTCAATAATATTGAAGTGTGCGCATCATTTAAGGGCGCCGCGGAGTCTCGACATTTTTTTTAAAACATCTCATACGTTACTCACCCTCTTACAAACGAATTTAGACTACAACCCCATAAAAATAACGTTCACTTTCCCCTACATTGAGTTAAACATAATTTAGAAAGAAATTATATATGAAAGAAAAATGTGTTTCAAGTTTAACCAAGTTCCAAAAGTATTTTATTAATATGATAAGTTTTTATAAAAGTTTCTGTTAATAAGTTTGGTATATTTTTATTAGAAATATTAGATCAGTGACTGGTAGCCCAGTTTGAATCTAGGTCAGGTCAATCACGAATGTGAAAAGCCATATTTTCGATTTAAAACTTATTCATAGGCCCGTGATTTCAATCATACTTCAGTATAGAAGACGCAATTTTTTTATTAACACTAGCTGCGCCCCGCGGTTTCACACGCGTAGTTCCCGTTCCCGTTCCCGTAGGAATTTCGGGATGAAAAATAGATGTTGGCCGATTCTCAGACCTACTGAATATGCTCACAAAATTTCATGAGAATCGGTCAAGCCGTTTCGGAGGAGTATGGCAACGAAAACTGTGACACGAGAATTTTATATATTAGATGAAACTCTGTATTATTTGTTATACCATCTAGAAGGATACAAGACTAAGGATATATACTTTTAGAGAAATTCTGTATAAATATGTCAGAGGTCACCTTGACTGACTGACTGACTGATATACCAATGTACAATTCATACTACTTAAAGAATTACGCCTGTAGACATTCGCACACAAAAAAAAAGAAAATCGCAGGTAAACCGCGGGACACAGCTAGTAGATCATATAGATATAACTTTAGCACAAAAAAATAAACAAAAAATCAAACTTAATGATCTTAAAAGTATAAAAAAATATTAAACACACCACACTCCTATTTTCACGTTCTCAATCGGATAAAATGGCTCACCCTCTTTCGGAAAGTTTAAAATGTAGTGACTTGAAATAAAATACGTGTCACTGGGATTACAGGTCCGTAGTACGGGAATATGGGGTAGTGACGTCACGGGACGCGCGGGAACACGACAGGAATAATGGGACATCAAATTATAATGGTTCGTTCTTAACCGACTTTAAAAAAAAGAGAAGGTTTTCAATTCGATTTTTTTTTGATTACGTAGTTATCTTGACTTTGTGGGTTACTAAACGTTGTGGGTTCGATTTCTGGTTAAAGAAATGTGTGCGTAAAGTTAATGACTATCTTGGTTTATATGTTTTCCATTTATCTTAAACTAGTTTTAAAAAGAAAATAAAAATAGTTCTGCCACTCGCGTTTTTCAAGCTACCCCACACTTCTTCTACTACTGTGTCAATGACCATAAAACATTAAACAGTAATAAAACAAATACTTACATAACAAAAGTTAAGACACAACGAAAAATTGTTATAAATATTTATCATGTGGTAAAAAACGCGGGAGTATAAATATAAAAAACGAACTTATATTTTATGTACAATATAATAAAACAAAAATCCTAGAATATCAATTTAGTTTGTGAAATGAATCCTAGTTCCCTGAGGATATAATGCTCCTTCACAAATAAGGTATTCGTCACACCGAACACTAACTATAAACTTGTTTATCGCTTAAGATATATACATTAATCTGAATTATATTAATGTACACAAATATTATAAAATTGAATAAACGTGAGTTAGACCACGAGGAACAATTGAGCTAGTATAAATACTACGTAGTATGAAATCGTAGCATCAGTTACTGAATTCGAAGCATTAGTTACTGGAGTCGTAGCATCAGTCACTGAAGTCATAGCATCAGTTACTAAAGCTACGAGTTCCATGACTGATGCTACGAGCCACATGACTGACGCTACGAGTCTCGTTACTAATGCTACGGGTTTCGAGACTGATGCTACGAGTCCCATAACTGATGCTACGAGTCCCGTGACTAATGCTACGGGTCTCGAGACTGATGCTACGAGTCTTGTGACTGACGCTACGAGTCCCGTGACTGATGCTACGAGTCCCATGACTGATGCTACGAGTCCCATAACTGATGCTACGGGTCTCGTGACTAATGCTACGAGTTTCATAACTGACGCTATGAGTCCCATGACTGCTGCTACGAGTCCCATGACTGATGCTACGAGAGCACCAGTCATTGGATCCGTAGCACCAGTCACTTGATCCGTAGCATCAGTCACTGAAGTCGTTGCACCAGTCACTGAAGTCGTAGCATCAGTCACTGACTCACTAGATACTCTTTGTTTCTAGTTTGAAGCTTTCCTCGCTTATCGCTAATCGTAAGCAGTGGATCAAGTACCTATCATCCCATTGATAACATGAGATATTACTACGTGCCAACATTTAAAAGTTGTGGATATTTTAAAGAAACTACTTATACATAAGGAACGAATTATATTTTTCGGAATTAGAATACAAAATAAAGAGAGCATAAGCCAATTAGAGTATTTTTCAAGTAAATAGAATAAGAACATATTACAATCATAAGAACACTCATAAACAAATTGAAGATGATTTATTATATAATTACTTACGAGTATTTAAGAAAAACTATAATGATTTCTATTTATTTCTTATCAAAATTTTATTGATAAAAATTCAATAAAAAGTCAATCTTTCCAAGTGTATTTTCTGAGAAAACATGATTCAATTATTCTATTAATACTGCCCCGAAAGATACCCACTTCAATCATCATCATCAGGCTCAAGACGTCTCCTGCTGACCATAGTCCTCTCCCATCCACTTTCACAGCGACCGATCACACGTGCAACGAATACAACGACTACCCGACACCCTTATTAAATCATCTGTCCGCCTAGTTAGAAAGTGTCGTCGAATACTAGAAACAAAATTAATAAAAGTACTAAAATTAAAAAGTTATTACGTATACAATTTAAAGCAATAAGTCATATCACAAACGATTCTACAATCATATCAAATAAACGATTTATATCTGATTTATTGCCGACCTTTTTCTGTCCCATTCTCTTAACAAGTTACTACAATAAAACACAAACAGTTACAACACAACTTTACCTTCAATTTATATGAAAAAATCAATTAAAAATCACAACGATATTGTTGTACAGATTTAAGAAGAGCCCCAAAATATAATATTTCTTTATAAAACTATCGTAGTACGCCACCCCGCGCGCACACACCCGCGCGCGCTCGCTGTGTGCGCACAAACACGTGTACGCACGAGACACCCCCCTCCACCCCCCAACCCCCCCTTCACGGTTCTAATTTTTGGGGAATTTGGGGCATATTCGTAAATATGAAATGGAAAAAATATTTCGCGATAAATACGAATTTTGACTCTAAAATCGTTGTAGTAAGGTCGTATGTCGTGTGCCTCGTGGTTGGAAAAAAAATTACTTCATATGTCGTCCTTAAGACGAAGCGTGGCTTCGTATGTGTGTTCTGGACAGGGCGCGCCGTGGAGTTGGTCGCATTAATTAGCGTTTGTTGGTACACAAGTTGATATGGGAATTTTATATTTCATTTCAACTACTATCGCTCTAATAACTAAAATTAACTAAATTCGTAATAAACTTTACTTTGAAATTTACAACTGTTCTGACTATTGTTGAGATATAAATAATAAAAAATCACAATAAAGCAATATACGTGTTCATTAATAAAAACAATAAAAAGTAATTACCTAGTTAATAGATTTTATTAGACTCGCGTCGATGTCTTTTCTAAGAAACTAATCGATTAAACGATACTAATAAAATATTTCAAATGTTTAATAAAATATAGTTCTTTTGATTTTATTAAAAAACGGTCTCATTTAGATAAGGAACTAAATTTTGAGTCTGATCTCAATCTCAATGAATCTAAAAGTTTGCGAAAACCAGCGCCGCATGCGGCCCTCCCTCCAATACTTTTTCATGAAAAAGTTGCAAAAATCATTACACAAACATTTTTTTTTCTGAAATAATTTTAAAAACGAAATACGATTTATATTAAGTAAATATTATTTTTTCTTACAAAGGTCACTTTGACCTTATTACAATAAAATCACGGATGAAATCGCGAGACACAGTTAGTGATTTAATATTAGCATTTCGGCCATCAAGTGACTTATATTACACTTTATTTTTTTTTATACAAAATAGAAAAAAAACAGTCTAGACATTAATTACCAGCATAGATTTTCTTCCAGAAATTCTGAATTATACGTAACAAAACCATGCTATCAATGCCACAAACATTAATTAAAAAAAACCAAAATATTCTCCCCACGAAGCCCACTCCACAGTTCCCATATTCTATCAACTCGCAATACGTATAGTTGAAGTCGGCTATGCGAACAAATATATTATATTTTCCTATATGTTACTTCCATCATTTATACTTTATTACTATACGTATATATATACACTATTTATACACAATATCGTGCAAAGTATTTGTCTGTGTGTATGACAATGGGGAGGCAGGACTCAATTAAAGATTTTTTCCTAATAAGGAGCGTCGAGCGGAAGATATGTAACCGTATATTCTTCCTAAATAATTTTGATAAGTTTGTTTTTGTTTTCTTGTATTTGGGTGTGCTAGTAGTATCCCCGGGGTTTGTTTGTTTAATTAAATGGTAATTGGTTTTGCTGGTTTTATGTAAGTATGAATTAAAATAAGAAGTGTTTTATTTACGTTTCGGTGAATGATGAATAAAGTTTTTTTATTCTATAATGATAAAAATGTTTGTGTTCTATCTATGTGATCTCTACAAATAGAACTAAAACGACTTAGACTAAAAATTAATTGATCTTTTTTAATATTATAAACCCGAAGAGCTAATATAAATAAGCTACTACTTGTTGAAATAAAAAGAATCTTTAGTATTGGAGAGCCCATCAAGAAATGCCACAACATCACGCTACAACGGGAGCGGAGCATTATGTATGTTTATACATAATAAACTTTAGAAATATAAAATGTTTCTTATACGAATATTTATTAATATTATCATCTGTATATTTAAGCGTACTTATCTGAGGAACAAATTGTTTTTCATCCGTTCGTTATCCATTAGTACATTCAAATTAAAGCAAGCAGACATGTTTACAGACACAAACGTCTTTCCTGATCAGGAATCTGGGGGCACGGCAGTGCCCCCCGCCAAGTCGAGCGCGAAGCAAACACTGCCGTACCATCCTTTACAGGAACCATTTCGCCGCATTTTCAGGCCCCTATTTGAGAACCTCGGGATAAGTCCAGAACGCTGAAATTTTCGTCATCCAGTAAGCTATACAATCACATGCTTAAAATAAAATTTCAAGTCTGTAGGTCATTTAGTTCCGAAGTTAAGCGAAAGCAAAGTTTCGCATTTAGGACAGACACTCACTCACTCACTCACTCATGATCATCAAAATAGAACTAGTACTTCCCATAAACCTAGAGAGCTGAAATTTGGTACAGAGTTAGGGTTAAATGGCCACATAAAGGGAAAACTATAAAAACTAGGATAATCGAACGGGAACGGGAATTATACGGGATCGGGAACGGGAATTGTAACTTAAGAACGGCTGAACTGATTTGGTTGAAAATTAGTGGGGAAGTAGCTTAGAACCAATAAAAGGACATAGGATACTTTTAATCCCGAATTTCCCACGGGACTGGGAACGGGAATTTAAAACTCAAGAACGGCTGAATTGATTTGGCTGAAAATTGGTGGGAGGTAGCTTAAAACGAGGAAAAGGACATAGGATACTTTTAATCCCGAAATTCCCACGGGAATGGGAACGGGAATTTATAACTCAAGAACGGCTGAATTGATTTAGCTGAAAATTGGTGGGGAGGTAGCTTAAAACCAGGAAAAGGACATAGGCTACTTTTAATCTTGAAATTCCCACGGGAATTGGAACGGGAATTTATAACTCAAGAACGGCTGAATTGATTTGGCTAAAAATTGGCGGGGAGGTAGCTTAGAACCAGGAAAAGAACATAAAATACTTTTAATCCCGAAATTCCCACGGGAATGGGAAAAGGAATTATAACTCTAGAATGGCTGAAATGATTTGGCTGACAATTTGTGGAGAGGTAGCTTAGTACCAGGGGAAGCACATTTGATACTTTTTATCCCGAACTTCCCACGGAAACGGGAACTACGCGGGTGAAACCGCGGGGCGCTGCTAGTGTAATAATGAAATACTAATCCTAAAAAGAAAAAAATGTGTGAAATAAGAAAATCTAACAAAATAAATCAATATGACCACGTTTCTACAAAAAGAAATGAAATCCCACCAAAAACATTCTGTAAAAAACTAGCCAAGTCTCGATGGAGCTGCTTGTTTATCACTAAAAAGTAATGAAATCTAGACAAACTCGTACCAAGTCTAAGGTTCCTTACTGCGATTTCTTTATTATTATAGTTAATGTTGTGTGACTTGGCCGTTAAAGGGTACACATGTACGTACATTGTACACAAGGGTTTGTACCCTTGTACCCTGGTTTTGTAACCAGGTGCTCCATGACACCATTGCGTTATATCTGTTGTAACTACTTTTGTCTGTTAAGCGAGATAATAGCCCCTACTGGTATTGGTAATGGGCCGCTAGTGTCTCATTTTAGGCTGTTGTTGATTGTGCCACACTTGCATTCAGCATTTTCCATCGTCAATAGGTAGCGGTTCTGGCGACAGATTGGTGCAATGGTGTCATGGAGCACCTGGTTTTGTACCCTTGTGTACCCTTCAACGGCCAAGTCACACAACATTAACTATAATAATAAAGAAATCGCAGTAAGGAACCTTAGACTTGGTACGAGTTTGTCTAGATTTCATTACTTTTTAGTGATAAACAAGCAGCTCCATCGAGACTTGGCTAGTTTTTTACAGAATGTTTTTGGTGGGATCGAACTTACAACTTTGACATAGCACGCAAGGCAGCACCCACCGACGCAATCACTAGGTTATCACTTATTTATTTATTTAAGTATGTATGTTACACCAACAGCGTTTACACATATCAATTAATATTAAACTTGATACAAGAACTAATATATCATTCAATAAATGTATGATGTAAGTACCTATGTATCAATATAAAACAATCCCTCTATTATCTCATAAGGAATGGCATGTGCCACCCCCTAGGAACTACCCCTAACTAGATTCGGGAACTATATATAATTAGATTTATTAAGCACTAGCTGTATACCACGGTTTTATTCTCGCGGTTACTTATACTGTGAGAAATTTGGGATATAAAGTAGCCTATATATAACCTATATCCTTTCACAGTTCAGTTAAGTATTCTTGGCTTGCAAGCGTGACAGACAGAGTTACTTTCGCATTTATAATATTAGTAAGGAAGTAAGGAATAACTGTGCCCTGTGGTTTCGCCTGTGTATTTTTTGACATACATATAAATAAGTACTTAAAACACATAAAAACCTTTCTCTACAATAAATTTATTGCTAAAAATCCGTTGCGTAGTTTCAAGACCTAAGTTTACATATGTACTGATGGACAGACAGAGATATGACATAGATAGACTGTGGATATGGAGAATTGATAATAGAAGCGACTTTGTTTTATACATAGTATATGAAAATTAATAAATATGATTAGTAAGGTATAATAAATACGTTTTTGTTTTCGTCATTATTTCTTCAATAAAGGAAATCCGATCCGATACGGATTAGTGGGCTAATACTAATGTTGTGACTATAATCGTTTTTACTAATGTTCCTATTATTTTTCTCATAAAAGAATAAGGTTTTAATATGTATTTATACTTATTTATATTATACGTACATTATTTATCAGTATTATGTTTCACTCACGTTACATCGCTTTTACTGAAACTTTTGAAACGTGTTGGAAAAGTTTATGTCATTCTCCAGATAAGACTATCAACTGTTTTCTATGAAAAATGCTCCATTTCAATTAAAAAATGCACAATAACAATTAGCAAACGAATTTGTAACAAATTCTTCATATGAATGCTTACTTTCTTAATATTTTATACGAAAAACAACTTTTAAGTAAAGTTGTTTTTTTTTTATTTCAGTAGTGTTTGAACGAAAATATATTTAGGAAACAACGATTAATAGTTTCAATATTCCTGCAAAGTTTTTCCCATAACATTGTCGTGGTTTAAATTTTGTATAAAATATAAGACAGCGCCATCTAGCGAATTTATTACTAACTAAAATACAAAAGGTTACATAAAATTCGAACCCTTGTTTGTGCTCCAAATTTTTGTTTCGATATGTTGCCAAGTAATTTAGATAGATGGCGCTGTTACTAATAAATATGAAAGAACTAAAACCTGTACTTTTCTAAGAATAATTACATAGACACAGATAAAGCCTCATTACTTGGCTATGCTAGAATAACTTCAGTCAGTCAAAAAAATGCCTTTCAAAATCATCTGTGCCCCCAAAAGCGAGAAAATCTAAAACACTTTGTTAAATACCAAAAAGCTTAAATAAAAATCCAATTAAGATGTTTAAAACAGCGTACTACACATGAAATAGCATGGATAATCGCCGTCAACTGAAGAATGAAGGATAAACCTTCGAAAATAAACTAAATGACAAAAACCAAGACCAGGAAGAGGTTTGAAAATAGAAATGTGACTTCAACATCTAAATGGATGCCGTGTCCGAAACATGAGACAGATTATCCTGGACTGGCGTACATAGACCCGCTCAGCGAACTGATTGTAGTGAAACAGACAGACACCCTACACGACGCGATAGGCACCAAGGGCACAGGGTACACAATCTTCAACAATCAAGGTCAAAAAGTGTTCCTTGCCATCCAGGAAAAGCACTACAAAAGGTTCGACCTCAAAATATTCAATTTCTACGGCAACGAAGTGATACAAGTGAAGAAACCGTTCAAATGCTGCCTCAATAGAGTCGTGGTTTGGGCCCCGCCGGGTCACTGCGTCGGCTCCGTCAAGAATATAGCAAAAATAAGAAAATGCGACAACACATTTCTTGTAGAAAATAGTGAAGGACAAGTTATAATGAATATCAAACCTGACAAATGTTCGAATGTGTTCAAAATAAGGTTGAATGATGAAGACATCGGTATTGTTAACAACAAGTGGAGCACGATGGACAATTTCAACGTGAATCATTTCGGACTCACATTCCCGGTTGATATGGACATGGAAAACAAAATAGTGCTACTCGGAGCCTGTTTTTTAATCGGTTTTCTCAATTATTAATTAATATAAAATACATTTAATATCCGTAATTATGATTGAAAGCTATTTATTGGATATTTAATTAATTATTTTGCTAGATATACCTACTAGAACCGCGTTTTCTTTGTTAATTTTGATTCGGCGAGTATCACAGGTGATATAATTATTATGTGTGAATAAGGGATGTAAGTTATCCTGTATCATATATTATTAAATCCGTTCAGGTTTAGGTTTTAATCTAAAAACATCAAACATGTAGGCACACAAACTTACACCTTTCAAATAATCACACTCCTGAATGCGCCTGTAGTTATTATCATAGCAAAACGTATAGTGACCACTTACATATAAGTACGTTAGGGGCACAATAATGTTGATCTTATGTAATTAGGAAATAATTATTATGGAGCTGGGTCCATATAATGACAACATTTTATAAGCCCTTTCTACTATTCTTACCTATTAATTCTTTTTCTTCAATTACACCACAGGAGTACGAGGAAGTAGAGCGTACGAAGATGCAAGATGCAACGCTGCGCTCATTTTGTACAGAGACATGTTTATAAGCGAGCTATTATTTATTTAGGTAATGCTTTTTGATAGAGTGCTGACTATGGGGCTCGATAAGTAATCTTATAAACTATCAAACTAAGATATTGATGTTTGTAAATACACCTATTTAAAATGAAACAACGTAATTAAATCAAGTAAGTAAGTAATTATTTATTGTAGGAATCAAAATCAGTCTTACAAATTATCGCAAAAATTATCATTAAGTAGGTATTTATGAATTAATTGTACTTAACTTAAACTATAAATGCTAAAGTATTAATTAATTTACTTATAATCTAACTAATCTAACGTCTTCGCTTTTTCTGCGGACTTTTCTGCTCTTCTTCGGCTGCCTCTCCATTTATTTCTTCATCTTGGGGCTTCCTTCTCACGGGACCAGTTTGAGTAATAGGTATTGCTCTCTCATCTTTGTTTTCACTAACTTTAGGAGCCGTCACAGAGAGCACACCATCAGAAGATAGCCTAGATTCAACTGTCTCAGGCTTACATCCTTCCGGCAAGGCGTAGCGACGTTTAAACTGGCGGGAAACGTAACCATGTTCATCTTTCTTCTCCTCGTGCTTGCCTTCAATAACTACGTAGCCATCAGAAGTCTTCACAGATATCTCCTCAGGCGCGAAATGCTGCACATCCAAATTCACTTGGAACTTATCCTTGTCAGTTTTTATAGTGGATCCCACGTCTCTGGCGGCCGCAGCGAGGTTCCTCCATGGACGAAGGTAGCGACGCACGCTGACCATTGGCCGGTCGAAAACGTCGGTCAGAAAGTCGTCCGGAGACAAATCCAACCCGAAGAGCTGATCTTGTAGTCTTCGAGGGCGTAGCTCGTCAAGTAAATACGGAATTAGTGCCATTGTAAACTCTGAGAAAAGTTGCTTCTCAATAAACTTCGCTTGTCTTGTCCTCGCTTCGTGTTCACTCACTTGCGTTTGAATACAATCTGACGACCGCTACACCTAGAGCGCTTTTATATTGAACCTTATTCAGTTCTCGTAAGGTCGAGAACATTACAGAATTTTCGAGAACGGTGTATGCAGCAGCGCTGCGTGGTGAGGGGAAGAATTAACTATGCTGACGTTATTGCCATCTGCCGGCGAGTAGCTGAACTTCAAGTATTATGTTATCACTAATTCACATAGATGGCGCTTACATTAATTGTTATAATTTAATTTAGTTGTATTTTAATCTAATACATATTATTAATTTATGAATGAAAATTCACAAACTAAGTTAAAGTTATTGAACTGTATTCTAATAAATGTCAATGCCCACACAATTCGGTAGGTTATAGGTTACTTGTAGCTTTATTTTCATTAATTACCTATCAACATTTTTATCGCATACACACCACACCACACATAACCAACCTAACCTAAAAATAAAAAGGCGGCAAAATAATTTATCGATAATGAACATGCATTCTATATACCTATTTAAGTTATAATTATTATCGTACATGACAAAAGTTATCAAATATGTACAGTCTCGGAATGAAAAGGTTCGTCAATTTTCAAATTGATTCGTATAATGTGTCGCGAAAACATAGGTATTACCTTTTGAAACTATGGTAAAGAATAAACTCGGGTTAGGGAAAATAATGTTCTACTGTGCGTTAATAAAGTTCAAAATTATTCAGATCAGTGTTGTTTGACAGGATAAATATCTCGTCAACAAGATTTTTGATTAGCTAAAACCTTCTTGTTGGTTCAAACTGCCATTATTATTTTTGTTTAAACTATTGTCAATCGGTCAATGTCATCATTGCAAAATATCAAAGAGGATTTTATATGCCGCGCGCACAAGGCAGTGTTTAAAAAAAGGATAGAAAAATCAAGCAAAACCTTATTCGATAGCAAACGTCATTCTATATTTATAAATGTTAGCATCACTGTTTCTTACACTTGTATGTTGGTATAATTGTTTCTTGCAGTACTAGTGCAAGTGAAAACCGACTCTAAGGTGAGGAACCTTTTCATTCCGTGACTGTACCTAAGTACGTATGTATGTAGCTTCGAGGTTAGCTTAGTTATCTCTAGGCCTCTACTTAGATACTCTACGACACGATGTTGTTACTTCGAGGTAACAAGTTCAAATAGGTATAGATTAATTAGGTCAAATTTTATGGGTCAAGCTAAGACGAATCTTTGGTTAGAAGTAGGTATTTTTGTGTCTATCTGTCTAGGAGTAAATGCATCACCTATTGTAGTGTTGGCACCTTTAGTACCTAGATACCTAGGTCATACATTAATTTCGCCTAGGCTAGGTAATTCTAGGCAACTTTTACAATAACTAGGTAGGTAGGCAGGTTAGGTACCTACTACCGACCTATTTATGGCAGTTTGGTCGATTGGTTATAAATAGGCAGAAATTAGGTTACCAAATTATGGCATTTTACTAGATGGATATAAAGGTCAGTGACCGAGGGCACCGAGGCCTTGTATTGTAGCCTGTATGTACCTACTTAGGTACATGCTTGCGACTTTTTATTAGAACAATGAAATAAACGCAAGGATAGGTAGGTACAACGTGGTTGTAAGTGCCATGCTTATTTTCTTCTAAAATTAAATACCTAAGTATAGATTGAAATCTAACTTGTTACATTACTAGGTACATAGGTACCTAACCTACCTACCTACCTATATTTCTACTAGGATAAGAACCTAGAAGGTAGATAAATACCTAATCTACCTCGAAATAAAAAAGAACAAACGACGTAGGTACTACCTAACTGGTGAGCTTTTCTAGAATTACCTATAAGTTTACCTAGGTATTTTCTAGAATTACCGAATGTATGTTTTCTTATTGACTTTAGGGAGGTACCTACCAAAGTATTCCCTAATTGGGTTGTAGGTACCTAACTGCATTTATTTTAGGCTCAAAAGCACATGTCTACGAAATGTACCAATTAAAAAAATAATGAATGCACTTTGTTTTGTACAAAAAATAAGTTTAGAACAAGGCGTTTTTAGCCAAAAAATTCTAGGTAGGTATGATTTAAATAAACAAATATGAATCAGCGATAGGCATCTAGGTATCTATGATATTTATTTATATTAAAGCATTATCTGATGCAATACGTTAAAATTTTAATATGTTTAATACATTAAATAATAATAATTAGGTACTCTTCTAGAAAATACAAAATTCATTCAAGAAAATCAATACCGGCAATATCATCCGTTGTGTTGCCATTATAAGAAGTCAAAATTACACTGTTATATTGGTTTACGGTTGTAATGTGTATTTATATCGATAGTTCAATGATACTGTACAGTGAGGCCAATGAGTGCTGTTCTTAAATCTGAACCAATTTTTGGAAAATAACTAAGTACATACATATTAGCTTGACCCAGGACTTGATCCCAGGATTGAGGTCCTAAGCTCTAGTATGTTGAAAACTCAAATCATATTAACAAAATATGAAACTGTTTTGTGATATTAATTTATAACATTGTATGAGTACCTACCTACCAGCTGAAGAATAAAACAGTAAAATTGATACTTACATCATATTTGACAATATCTAACTAAGTCGAGAAATTTTCTTTTTTTTATAGTCGTGTTTCCCAAAAAATATTTTGGGAAATACGTGCGGTTGCGGTACCTACACGCAATGTAATTATTTCATTGACAATGTATTAATAATTTAATTATAATTATTTTGTTACATATTATGTTTAAATAAATCAATATGAGCCAACTAAATTTGTTTTTAATTGAAAGAAAATATTTGTTTTACTTTAATACATAATATATTTATTTATTTAAACACATCAAATGTGTCTAATATTTTTTAATTAAAATAAACTTATTTTGGTAAAATTTAAATGCTGGTAACATTACAAATTCACAAAAGCTATTCATATAAAATAACCGGAATACTCCAGCGCCCCAAGCGACATGTAGTGAAGTCTAAAACCGGATATGGCAGGAATGTTCCAGACGAAATGTTTCTTTTAACAATTTATAGGAAATAATTAATGAACATTATATTTTAAACGATTGAAATCGTATAGTTAACTTATTCTTGACATATTAAAATGATTTTTGTATAATGTTTACATTCATTTATTTACAATACGAGCAAGATTTCTGGAAGGATCTCGAACATTCTAGAACAATCGAACAACTTTACCGGTGTCGATAGTAGCGCCATCTAGTGACGAGCAGCAAAACTACAATTTTCAAACAGATACTACAAACCTTTGGTATTTATTTATCGTTATTAGTTAAAACTAAAGAAATACTAACTGGCATGAAAATCAATTATGAGTATATAGGTACTAACATAGGAAATGATTTTATCAGACCAGCTGTTTGTTCTAGTTCAATAAATAAACTAATGAGTAAAGTTGTTAACCATAAATACATTAATTAAATATTAACTCGTATGCTTTATATTTAAATGTAAAAGTACATAATTAATGTACTTACTTTTGAATTAAGTACTCAAAGCAAAAAAATATTTAGATTTACAAAAATAATTAATCATAAAACAGACAAATATCTCATGTTTTGTTTTTAAAGTTTTATTGTAACTGTTAGTATGCTTGCATGCCCGTGACATGTAAAAACTGCTGTCCAATTCATATATTTTTAAGAACACCTACATGTACTAGTTTTTTGAGCAATAAATTATTCCTATTCTTATTCAAAATACAGCTACTAACGTATTTATTTTATTTTTAATCAATTTATATTTTTTTTCCTAAATATTGATCAATTACTTGTTCTACTGGATAAATACTTATGAAATATCCATTAAATTAAAATGCTAAATAAATTGCCTAATAACTTTTATATTATTTTAATAGAATTTGCCAAAGGTGTGAACTTCTGACGAGTAGTCCTCTAAATCCAGAAAATTCTACTCGTCCATAGATGTCTCTGTGTGTCTACTCTATAAAAGCAAGTTGACGTTTCGTCGGCGCGTTATTACAAAGAAAATTTCAAAGAGAGAACACAGTGCGTTTCTACTGCGAATTCTAACCTAACACGTGTTGCGGCATTCGAATATCTTCTGAGAAAATAGAAGCAAGTACAGTTTTATTCAAGTATATTTTAATTTGTAAGTGATACAAAATGCCGGAAGGAATGGAGACACAATCTGGAGAGGTGGAGACCTTCGCGTTCCAGGCGGAGATCGCCCAGCTTATGTCATTGATCATCAACACGTTCTACTCGAACAAAGAGATCTTCCTTCGTGAGTTGATTTCAAACTCTTCGGACGCTTTGGACAAGATCCGCTATGAATCACTCACCGACCCGTCGAAGTTGGACAGCGGTAAGGAACTTTACATCAAAATCATCCCCAACAAGAGCGAAGGCACTCTGACAATCATCGACACCGGTATCGGTATGACTAAGGCCGATTTGGTGAACAACCTGGGTACCATCGCGAAGTCCGGCACAAAGGCGTTCATGGAGGCGCTGCAGGCCGGCGCGGACATCAGTATGATCGGTCAGTTTGGTGTGGGATTCTACTCGTGCTACCTGGTGGCCGACCGCGTGACCGTACACTCGAAGCACAACGATGACGAGCAGTACATGTGGGAGTCGGCGGCGGGCGGATCGTTCACGGTGCGCTCGGACCCCGGCGAGCCCCTCGGCCGCGGGACCAAGATCGTGCTCCACGTGAAGGAGGACCTCGCCGAGTTCATGGAGGAGAACAAGATTAAGGAGATCGTGAAGAAGCACTCGCAGTTCATCGGGTACCCCATCAAGCTGATGGTGGAGAAGGAGCGCGAGAAGGAGCTTTCTGACGACGAGGCGGAGGAGGAGAAGAAGGAAGAGGAGGACGAGAAGCCCAAGATCGAGGACGTGGGTGAGGACGAGGAGGAGGACAAGAAGGACAAGAAGAAGAAGAAGACCATCAAGGAGAAGTACACGGAGGACGAAGAGCTGAACAAGACAAAGCCCATCTGGACCCGCAACGCGGACGACATCACTCAGGAGGAGTACGGCGACTTCTACAAGTCGCTGACCAATGACTGGGAGGACCACCTGGCGGTGAAGCACTTCTCGGTGGAGGGCCAGCTCGAGTTCAGGGCGCTGCTGTTCGTGCCGCGCCGCGCGCCTTTCGACCTGTTCGAGAACAAGAAGCGCAAGAACAACATCAAGTTGTACGTGCGCCGCGTGTTCATCATGGACAACTGCGAGGACCTGATCCCCGAGTACCTGAACTTCATCCGCGGGGTGGTCGACAGTGAAGACCTGCCCCTCAACATCTCCCGTGAGATGCTCCAACAGAACAAGATTCTCAAAGTTATCAGAAAGAACTTGGTCAAGAAATGCCTAGAACTATTCGAGGAGTTGGCCGAAGACAAAGAAAACTACAAGAAGTTCTATGAACAGTTCAGCAAGAACTTGAAGTTGGGCATCCACGAGGACTCCCAGAACAGGTCCAAGCTCGCCGACTTGCTCCGCTACCACACATCCGCCTCTGGCGATGAGGCGTGCTCTCTGAAGGAGTACGTGTCGCGCATGAAGGAGAACCAGAAACACATCTACTACATCACCGGTGAGAACCGCGACCAAGTAGCCAACTCATCATTTGTTGAGCGAGTGAAGAAGCGTGGCTACGAGGTGGTGTACATGACAGAGCCCATCGATGAGTACGTAGTGCAGCAGATGAGGGAGTACGACGGCAAGACCCTTGTCTCAGTCACCAAGGAGGGTCTGGAACTCCCCGAGGATGAGGAAGAGAAGAAGAAGCGTGAGGAGGACCGCGTCAAGTTCGAGGGTCTCTGCAAAGTGATGAAGAACATCCTTGACAACAAAGTTGAGAAGGTGGTTGTCTCCAACAGGCTGGTAGAGTCCCCGTGCTGTATCGTCACCGCTCAGTACGGTTGGTCGGCCAACATGGAGCGTATCATGAAGGCTCAGGCCCTCCGTGACACATCCACCATGGGCTACATGGCTGCCAAGAAGCATTTGGAGGTGAACCCAGACCACTCCATCGTTGAGACCCTCCGACAGAAGGCAGAGGCTGACAAGAACGACAAAGCTGTAAAGGATCTAGTCATCTTATTGTACGAGACTGCTCTCCTGTCGTCGGGCTTCACCCTGGACGAGCCTCAGGTGCACGCGTCCCGCATCTACCGCATGATCAAGCTGGGACTGGGCATCGACGAGGACGAGCCCATCCAGGTGGAGGAGGCGAGCGCCGGCGACGTGCCCCCACTCGAGGGCGACGCCGACGACGCGTCTCGCATGGAGGAAGTCGATTAAATCTCATAAATACCCGCGCCGCCGCCTATAGTAGCCATGTTATAATGGTTTATGTGATTGCAGTGAAATTGTTTTGTGCACTGGTGTACAGCCAAAGACTGATTTAGTTCAAAGAATTCCATAATTGAGTAATAAATGGTAATAATGATTATCAAATTATTTCTGACTTTTCATTGAATCCTGTGTATATTTAGAAATTAAGTTATCTATGTAGGATAGGTAGGTACACTAGACAAAATAAAAAAGTTGTCTGTAATTATTTCTACTTTTTATTTTTCCTCCAGACATACCTAAACAAAACCCATGATAGGATATAGATAGATAGGTACATACAAGACATAAAAATCTAAGCATATCAATCAAATTCTTTTCATGGCAAATACTATCGATAGTCCAGACTAAAATAATTACCTGCAACAATACTATTATAGTAACCATCGATACCCTACTACTATTAATAGTATTTTACGCAGATACCTAATTATCTGACAACCTTTGTGTAATTGATGAATCGATACTAGACGACTACTACAAATACTATCGATAGTATTTGCCTTAGTGTATATACGATAGGCTAAACGATAGTCTATATCGATCTCAGCATCACTACTACACACACAACTCATGACATAAAAATCTAATCAAGGTACAGGTACTCAAAATGAAAAGTGCTTCCTAAACACATAGGATAGGTCCTATCCTAACAGTCAATTAAGTAAATATTAGGACTCTTAAGGTAGTCAATAATAATCATAGAACTCCTAACCTTTATTTACTAGAATTTAATCGAATATTTTATCTATGCACCTGCTGCCTATAAAGACACATGTAACTTGTAAGTGTGTAATGTCTAGAAAATACAGTCAATGAAAAAATTGAGCACAGAAACCTTTTCTAGAACTTTAGCTAGAATCATCTAGAATTGCAAGCTACGAAAATTTGGTCAAAATTGGGGTCGGTTTTCGGTTAAACTAACTGATAGAGATTTTCCTGTAATGTATGACACCATATATAATACCAGATGCTTTATCCAAACATTTACACACTAATTACCTATTTGTTGAAACTTATAAGTTTTTTTTTCATTGTACCTTTATCAAAGGATTGTACTTCTATTAATGATGCAGGGGGAGTAAAAACTAAGATGGCGGTGTTGTCAATAAAGGGTAAATTTTTAACGAGTGATTATTTTATAAGTTTATCATTAATAATCGTCATTTTCAATAAACATAGGTACAATGTTAGTTTTTTTACGAGATGACTGAAATTGCTATACTACCGTCAATGTGGCAATTTTAGGAAACTAATTGATAAATTTCGGTAGACATTTTTTCTGTCTTCGGAGATTATATTTGTTGTAAACTATTGTTAATTTTACACATGAAATTTATAAATAAATTATTGTTTTGTACTTGCAACAAAATACTTACATTTTGTTTAAATGTTGCTCAATTTAAAATACTTCTCGCACAGCGCCACCTGGCGTCAAGTGGCAATTTTCAAGTTTTAGTTACTGTGGTATGCGAAAAATGATCTTTGTTTATTTTTAAGGCCGAATTTTACTAGATTTTAATATTAGATTCAATTAGTAGTTATTTTAGATATCAAGATTAATAAATCCACAAAAGTTTTGTGTCCAGAGATTTCACACAACAGTAAATAATGGGCTGTGCCAGATACGACAATTTTTGTTTATGAATAAATATCCTAAGTAATATAAAAGAAAACTATTTAAGTATTATTTTATTATGCATAATATATTCTTATGTTACGTCGTATTTCTATTGTTACGTCGTTAAATTGATTATAGGCGTAGTATATTGTAATTTTATATCTCAATGCGTAAGTAAACAATATTTTAAATTCGCCTGTTTCTTTTCTAAGAGCAATTACGACAATATGTGGAACGAAATTTAAGTAGGTAAAATTAGTGAAAAAAGAGTGACTATAGCAGGACAAGACAATATGAAAAAATGCTCTAGAGGCATTATCCAGGATGGAAATTCGTTTATATGGAGAATGGCTTCTAGATTACTCTTATAAATTATAAATGCAAATTGCACACTTCTTGAATCACAGCTAAGGATATTTTATAAAAAAACTTAGTCATAATTAACATAACATAATTATAATGTACTTACTTATCCTAATTATAATAGCATAAAATACAATAACATTATAATTATATTAATCATCATCTCACGAAAAAGCTTTTAAAAAGGTCACCTAACCTATTAACAACCCAGACTCAGTACCTACACAGTATAATGTTATTCGTAAAAGTCTGGAAGGTTCTACAACATTGTGCATGACCCCAGTACGCCCTGTAGATCTAGAAAGTTCGGCGGGTGACCTGAATAGACCGATCAATAGTGCTGACGTTCACTCATCCCGCCTCGCTGCAATGTGGGCGTTTTCTCTGGAACATTCGATGGATTCTACCTACAAGTAATACATTAGGGGTCGTTAAAAGGTAACGTGTTCGTATGAACTTTATGAGTGCATATTTTTATGTTAAACGTAACGATATATAAATAGAAACATAAGTATTTTTTATTTATTTTATTGAATAAATAAATGACCCGATTTTTCTTCTCCTTAAGGGGTAGGTATCACTTGGGGCCCCGAAGAAAGTATGGATTATAATATCGTATTGGATAATTATTAAATCGGTTCTAAACATCTGGAAACAAATACATTCGAGAAAATCGGTCTGGAAATATTTTGGATTATGTTCATAACAATAAAATGGTTTTAGTAACTGACTGAGTAGCTCAAGTAAACAAGAGTTTTAAATTTTTTGAGTGATTTATTAATTCCGGATCTCTCAGAAACTTAAGCATATCTTTAAAATAATGTACCATGTCAAATACCACCACCACAATAATAAAATCAATCTCCCATGTGAAATACTTAAGTATATAAATATGCAATATCTCTCAATAAGATTTTGCTATAAAATATATTATAGGCGCTTACGTAATCAGAGGAAAATAGATCATGATTCATCATCTCTCCAGATAAATTTAGTTTTAGTAAATATTAGTCACTAAATGATATGGAATTCTCTAGAATGGGTTGTTTGCGCCCACACAAAAGATCTCTGTTAGATTGATTATTAGGTATAAGTTCAACATTCGAGAAAACAGTTATTTTACTGTTTGTGATGTGTTTGTAGTTCTTTGTTCTATGTTAATTTATGATTTGTGTTTTTGATGATGAAATTATGATGAAATGTTGGAAATTATACTTAATTTTATTACCTATAGCTATAAACTATATTCTATCTACATTGTTATTTGCCTGTGACATGTTTACCAACAATCCTAAAAATATAAATGATATGAAATTATTGATAGCTCAATTTCTGATACCAAGGACAACATTAAATAAACAAACATATAAAATGTATTATTTATGCTTTATTTATGAGTATAGTAACCAGACATACTCCCATAAAACCAAAATAGATAGCCTCTAATTTAATGATTGATACATACAACGCCATCTACTGGTTTAGTCATAAATTACAGGTTTTGCTGCAGGTTTTGCAGGTTCTTACAACTCCGGTTACAAAACCTTGCAAAGGAACCTAGGTTTTTATAAAAAGGGCACTAGGGTTTTGGAAGTTAGAAGGTAAGATAGTATGTATTGTATAGGTTTGGAAAGATATAAATACAAATTTAATACGTTTTAGTGCATTAGTTTTACTTGTCAGCAGGTGGCATTGTAAGCTAACTTGACGTTCTCTAACCAAAAGCTAACTAACTTTGCACGTCATGAACTCATGAAGTATTTATTTCGTGGGGCTACTAAACTCAAAAGCTAAATATGGTAGAGAATATTGTACCAAAAATAATTGAACTGTCTTGAATTTAGTTGCCGACTAGCGACTAGAATAGTTTATGATCTTACTCTATCTATTTAGGCTGGTGTTCTATCTTAATTATCTAAGTAGGTACTTAAATCTAAGCTTTCAAATAAAACGACCAAATAGATATAATTAAATATTTATTTTTATTATATCCGACAAATGATCAATAGCTGTTATAATTATTCGACAAGATGATCACATTACTAGAAATAAATTAAGTATCAGTCTTAACAAAACATATCACAATCAACGTTAACTAACTCTAAAGGAAAAGAGTAGGTATTGAGATTTAGTCCACTTCCTCCACTGTGGGGCCTTCGTTTCTCTGGTAACCTCCGGGCATTCCTCCTGGGTAACCTCCGGGCATTCCTCCTGGCATACCTCCAGGCATACCGCCGGGCATACCTCCAGGCATACCACCGGGCATACCTCCTCCCGCTGCCCCGTGCATCTTGCTCATGACCGGCGAGCACACCCTCTGCACGTCCTTCAGTTTGTGCTCATACTCCTCCTGCTCGGCCAGCGTGTTGTTGTCGAGCCACCGCAGCGCCTCGTCGCACGCGCCTCGCGCCGTCTCCTTGTCCTGCTCGCTCAGCTTCTCGCCGGCCTCGTCCAGCGCCTGCTTCACGCTGAACACGTACGACTCTAGCTGGTTGCGCGCCGCCACCCTCTGCCGTTGTTTCTCGTCCTCCTCCTTGTACTTCTCAGCCTCGGACAGCATCCGGTCGATCTCCGCCTGCGACAGCCGGCCCTTGTCGTTTTTGATGACGATGTTCTTGCTGCGGCCGGTGCTGTTCTCCTTGGCGGACACGTTCAGGATGCCGTTGGCGTCCAGGTCGAAGGTGACGTCGATCTTGGGCACGCCGCGTGGCGCCGGCGGGATGCCGGTCAGATCGAACGTGCCCAGCAGGTTGTTATCCTTGGTCATGGCGCGCTCGCCCTCGTACACCTGGATCGTCACCGCCGGCTGGTTGTCAGAGTACGTGGTGAACGTCTGCGACTGCTTGCACGGGATCTTGCTGTTCCTCTCGATGATCTTGGTCATGACGCCGCCCGCCGTCTCGATGCCGAGCGAGAGCGGGGCCACGTCCACCAGCAGCACGTCCTGGATCTTGGCGTCGGTGGCGCCGCTCAGGATGGCCGCCTGCACCGCCGCGCCGTACGCCACCGCCTCGTCTGGGTTGATCGATAGGTTCAGTTTCTTACCGCAGAAGAAGTTCTGCAGCAAGTTCTGGACCTTGGGTATGCGGGTGGACCCTCCGACGAGGACGACGTCGTGTATTTGGCTCTTGTCCAGTTTGGCGTCCTTGAGCGCCTTCTCCACGGGGTCGAGGGTGCCTCGGAACAGGTCCGCGTTGAGTTCCTCGAAGCGCGCGCGGGAGACGCGCGTGTAGTAGTCGATGCCCTCGTAGAGCGCGTCGATCTCGATGGTAGCCTCCGTGCTGGAGGAGAGCGTGCGCTTGGCGCGCTCGGCGGCGGTGCGCAGGCGGCGCAGCGCGCGCGCGTTCGACCGCAGGTCCTTCTTGTACTTCCTCTTGAACTCTTCTGCGAGATGGTTCACCAGCCGGTTGTCGAAGTCCTCGCCTCCCAGGTGGGTGTCTCCCGCCGTCGAGCGCACCTCGAACAGCGAGCCCTCGTCGATAGTGAGGATGGACACGTCGAAGGTGCCGCCGCCCAGGTCGAAGATGAGCACATTTCTTTCGCCCTTCAAGTTCTTGTCGAGGCCGTAGGCGAGGGCGGCAGCTGTAGGCTCGTTGATGATTCGAAGAACATTCAAGCCGGCGATGGCACCTGCGTCCTTGGTGGCCTGCCGCTGGGAGTCGTTGAAGTACGCCGGCACTGTGATCACCGCGTCGCGGACCGACGTGCCGAGGTACGCCTCCGCCGTCTCCTTCATCTTGGTGAGGACCATGCTGCTGATCTCCTCGGGGGCGAACCTCTTCGTCTCACCTTTGAATTCCACTTGGATCTTTGGTTTGCCGCAGTCGCTGATCACTTTGAAGGGCCAGTGCTTCATGTCCGCCTGAATCTTGGGGTCTTCGAACTTCCTTCCGATGAGCCGTTTCGCGTCGAACACTGTGTTGTTGGGGTTGAGGGCGACCTGGTTCTTGGCTGCATCTCCGATCAGTCGCTCGGTGTCTGTGAACGCGACGTACGATGGTGTTGTGCGGTTGCCCTGGTCGTTTGCGATGATCTCCACGTTCCCATGTTGAAAAACTCCCACACAGGAGTAAGTGGTACCAAGATCGATTCCAATAGCTGGCATTTTGTTAACTTGATTTGATACTGTATCCAATAAACTCGTATAAGAACACTTGTAAATAAACTCTTCTAAACTTCGCTTCGGTTTGCGCCGAACTCTCTTCGTCTGTTCTGTTTCGTATTTCGAATTATTATGCCTTCCCGCCGGCCAGTCCGCGCTTATATACGAAACGTACGGATTCGAGAATGATCCACAATATTCTACCAATCAGAACGCGAAAGTCATCGAATATTCTAGAGTTGTTGTAGATCAGCCAATAGGAATGAGGTTCTGAGTGAAAGAGATAGCATGTTGTTTTGTTTCATTCTTACATTTGGGGTTACAAGGTTAGTGAAATTTCCCCAATTTGTGGTAGGTTTATAATTTATTCAAAGAAGAACAAAATATTTACAATAAAAATATTTTTATTCGACATTTTATCAATAACGCAAATATTATTTGATTTTACAAATGGTCTATTATTTTACTATATTTGCGATATAATAATCGATTCTAAGATTAAGATTATTTACTATAATAATCTTAAACTAATATTATAAAGGCGAAAGTTTGTATGTATGGATGTTTGTTACTCTTTCACGCAAAAACTACTGAATGGATTTTAATGAAACTTTACAATAATCTTGCTTATACATCAGAATAACACATAGGATACTTTTTATCCCAAAATTCCCACGGGAACGGGAACTACGCGGGAGAAGCCGCGGGGCGCTGCTAGTCTTAAATAAAATCCAAATATATTGGTGAATTAATTGTTTATTGAAGTAAATTAAAAAAAATTGTCTTATCTAACTAAATTTGTGATATAATATTTAGTATTAATTTGTTTATTACCATCCCATTTTATTTATCAAATACAAACATTAATAGCATTGTCACATAAAAATAATATTATCATGAAACTAAATTAAAAAATATTCACCACTAAATATTTAAAGCAAAAATCGGGTAATTTGAGTTCCAACATTGGAGTTTTTCTGGGGAACGCTCTAGAAATTTCACTTCATTCATAAATGGAGCGAATGTCATCGCGATGGTTCGACGACAGAGACAGATATAGTGTGCGATAGAGATAGTATATGTTTTGTTTACATCGAACAGCTGTTTGGAAATGTTTGGAACATTTCGCGCGTAAACAAATTATTCTACGTACTAGAAAAATCTCCCAAATATTTTTTGGGATTTTATTAGAAAAGATATGAATATTTTCATCAAATTCTTTAGAGGTTATTTCTAATTTTGTATGGATGTCTTGAGCGTGGGTGTCATGTGGGTTGTAATGTAAATAATTATACATATCTTTGGACAATATAAATTGCTTGTAATATTTTATATTAATACATACATATCATATTAATGTCTGCTAGGTTGGTATCTAAATGAAAATTTCCCCTGAATCACAAGCTTCTAGTGTCAAGGACTCAGATTCGTGCATTTTAAACAAATCTAAATACTTACTTATATCCAAATAACGTTCAAAAATGTTGACATTTAATTTTACAAAATACTTGCTAAAAATTCTTAGGGATACTGGGATAAAAACGCATGATAAAAGTTCCTATGGTTTATTCCAGGTTATTAGAAAAGGAACATCTGTACCCTAAAGTCGTATGGTAGGTAGGTACTAGGTATCTAGGAACAATAGTGACCTCTAATTACTTAATATTTGCAGATTTGTGAATTTATTTTATTTGAGTTGACTTGTGTTTGTGTATTCGATTTTAGTGTTTATTTAACAATTACTAGTAGGTAGGTATCTAGGTGTAAAAATACCACGAGTGGATCTAGGTAGTTATAGTTAAGCGTTCTACCTAGGTAAGTAGGTATTTTAGTTTTGGTTAAAGTAGGTACACGACACGGTGGTAACTAATTAGGTATTTCCTATAAAATACTAGGTACCTACCTATGCTAAGGATCCTTGCTCAGCTTCTCGCCGGCCTCGTCCCATATTTGTATACCTTCCTAGTTAAGTACTAAAGCCAGGATTGTTCTTTTAATTCAGATTTAATACCTATTTACCTAACTATAATTACTCTACATAGGTACATACCTACCTACATTACATACTCTATCACAAAACACAGGTCTATATTATTATCAAATACCTAATAGGTAGGTAGGTAGCCACCATAACTACCTCATGGTCAATCAAGGTATTTTAGGAGAAAATTCTGGAAAGTTGTTTGCGTCAATAAACGCGGGAAAGGTCATCTCTGGAGAATTCGACGAGAGAGACAGGTGGAGGCGATAGAGGGAGACAGCATGTGTTATTGTTCTCGATTACAGCTGCAATAACCGCCAAGGTAGGTAGGTAGGTATGTAGGTACCAGAAAATTCTACCCTCTTGTCTATTTGTTGTGATATTTATACTCGTAATGGAAAGTTGTGGAATGTTATCCCATAATTATTATTACATACTAGCAGTGCACGTGGATTTATCTGCGTAAATCTACCTAGATCCCGTTGGATTTTTGGATTGATGAATGCTAGGTACCTATTCAGTCTAATTTCATCTAAATCGGTCTACCTTATACCTAAGATGAGTTTTTGCGTTAAGGGTACCTAGGTACCTAACCATATTTTGCATTTCTAGGTATGTCTGGTCAAAAGTCCCAGGTTCGATACCTGGGGAGAGCGATGCATGTCTGCATGTACCTACCTACCTACCTAACCTACACTTGCTAGTTACCTAGGTATTTTAATAAAGTCTTATACCTAGGTAGGTAGGTATATGACTGTACTACCTACCGAGGTACCTACCTACCTACTTATTAATAGTATCAGAATTATTGAGAATGGTGAAAGTTATTATATTATCCCTGGTAGGCACCTACTCAGGATTGTATTTACAAGTGCATAGACCTAACTACATTAATAAAATATCTTACTTGTACCTATTGTCATTTAACAAGAACATTGTACCTAGGTAGCTACCTAAAAGGTACCTAACCTACCTGTGCTATGGTCTATGTCAATGTATAGGTAAATCATGAAATACCTACCTATGTACTAAAAACGATTAAAAATAAGCGTGTTTACAATAACAATATGACTCATCCTTATCTATCTTTCCATCAAAACAACAAAATAAATTATAGCTTGATATTTAGTGCACCATCAGGAGTTCTCCAGACATTGCCACAGTAGCGCCACGGTGCGGCGTCGCAGATAAATATGCAAGTACTACCAAAGTTACGGCCCTTTCACTTTTTACTATTGATTGGGGTAGAATTTATGATCGATTTTCTTTGTTGTTATACCTTGAAAATAACTATTTGTACATACTAGTATTATTTGTACATACTAGTATTTTTAATTAAGAAAACTTAAAAATATATTTCAGTTAGATTTATTTGCCATTTTTGAGTAAGTTGTTAACTGTTTTCAGTTTAGTAAATTCTGAATCTTGAATAAAAAAATATCAATAACAGTCAAGTATGTATACATACATATCTTATTTGTCGTTAGATTTTTTATGAAATCAATGATTTTCCATTGAATATTTGTGTTTACTATAATTTTCACAAAAAAGTTTTTATTATTAAGCTATGCGGGCCACAAAATTGAGAATACTTGTCTTTGAGTAGCGCTACCCTGTGACGTCATTGTTCCAGTCGTTTCTACCAGATACTAGATGGCGCTATTTTTAATATATAAACGCGTTGTTTGGAACTCCCGTCAGTTGAATATTGTTGTTCAAGTGATCAAGCGATTACAAGCGCTCTACAAGCAAATTTGTCTTCGAGTTTATTTGTGAAGAAGAAGAGTAAAATACGTAATAATGTCTCTGCTACCGTATTTCCTGGACGACTTCGGTTTCCGCCGCCCTCGCCGCCTAATGGACCAGCATTTCGGGTTGGCGATATCTCCGGATGACATGCTTACCTTTGCTGCACCTATGCTGGCCAGGGACTACTACCGGCCTTGGAGACACCTGGCTGCGGCTGTGACAGATGTCGGCTCCAGCATCAAGGCTGACAAAGACAAGTTCCAGGTGAACTTGGATGTTCAGCATTTCGCTCCGGAGGAAATCAGCGTGAAGACTGCTGATGGATACATCGTGGTTGAAGCGAAGCATGAAGAGAAGAAAGACGAACACGGGTACATCTCTAGACAGTTCATCAGGAAGTACGCTTTGCCTGAGGATGCATGCCCGGAAACAGTGGAATCCAAGTTGTCTTCCGACGGAGTGCTGACCATCACAGCTCCAAGGAAAGTGCCAGAAGCGATCAAGGGCGAGAGGGCAGTGCCCATCACCCACACTGGACCAGTTCGCAAGGAAATCAAGGATAAGGAACCACAAACAAATGGTGAAGAAAAGAAATAATCTTATTTTGGTTTTCCAATCGCCTGGTGTATGTTACTTCCAAAGTGCTGCGTGGTGCCATTGAGACTGACTATTTATTTTAATTGTTAATTTCTTAATAAAAAGTTGCCTATAAATATGTATTTGTGTATTTTTCTTTATTAGTTTTTAAGTTCCTATTCTCGTTTATTATCCTACCATTATCCATATGTAGTAGATTTCTTATATTTATACAATACACGTTACATTTCCTTGATAATTGTAGGGTAGGTAATAAATAGGTATATGGGGGTAGGTTCCTAGATGTGTATCCTACTAATCCTACTTAATATTCAATGCGAAAGTTTGTATGTTTGGATGTTTGTGAGTTGGGATCCTTTTTATCCCGAAATTCCCATGGGATTGTGTATAAGTAATCGTATGTTTTATTGTAACTTTTTGTAGTCACAAATCCTACCAATAGATGGCGGTGTTACTTAATTTTTTAACACACGATGCTGAATTGTGCCGAAATTGTATGATACTACGAGCTACGCATTCTCACGGGAGCGGGTACTACGCGGGTAAAACCGCGGGGCGCTGCTAGTTTTTATATAAGGTAGGAAAGAATGCACTGGTATGGTAGGCCCTAGAGAAATGTTACTACGAATCAGGCATTAATGAAAAAAAAAGCCTATTCCCCACCTGGGTGGGATAGGTAGGTAATAGGCTTATAAATATAATACCTATAAATAGAATAGGCAAGAGTGGAATAAAAAAACTACACTCTACCCACCGTGGGATGGCCAGGTGGGATAGGTGATAAAATAATTGATTTGGTAGATAGATAGGGCTAGATAAAATTAGTTTTAGATTGAGTTCAACAATGGGCCCCAAATCACCAATGTCAATTATTACTAATAGTAGTAATTTCGTCCAAATTTTCTCAAAAAAATATCAAAAAATGCGCCTGCAAAATATTTTTAAGCAATAACGTGAAACTACAGTTGCTATACGCTTTTATGCAGGCGTTTTGAACATGTTGAAATAAAACTTAATTTTGAAGCCTTCTTACGGACTGGAGGTTTCAAAATTAAATTAATGAAACCGGATTCCCCCTGTATAATTAGTCTTGTTTAAAGAATTATAATATTGTGTCCTTTTGTAATCCTATTCTTCTCTTTCTTTATCTTCAGGCAGAGGTTTTAAAGCGTGGCCATGTAATAGCATAATTATATAGATTTAACAACCTTACATTAATACTTACGTGTAAGCAATATAAGTACCTATATACTTTCACATAACAAGCTTAATTTTCAGAATTTTCATCAGTAGATATTTAGATTTCCTCTTTCACTTCACCGATAATAATAATGTTTACCGTTGTTGAATCCATAGGACTCAACTAGTAACATTTCAACATTTCATTTTGCTTAATTTTGACATGGATGATGCTTTATGAATATTTAAAATGATAATAGACATAAGAACAAAACACCAATTGATCACAATACTTTGTACCTACATAAGTAAGTATATGTGTTATGTGTTTCAGTAGCAACTCAGAAATTGTAAATAAAGGTCGTGGTTTTTAGTAAAACGATGTTTTTTGTGAATTCTTCTTTAGATCATATTTTTCAAAGAAAATGGGTGACCCCATTTACAAAACAGGTAAATTGTTTTGATTTTACATTTACTATGTTGAGGTTCCTGTAGACCTTTATTCCACTATTAGCAGCACCCCGCGGTTTCACCCGCGTAGTTCCCGTTCCCGTGGGAATTTCGGGATAAAAAGTATCCGATGTTCTTTCCCGGACCATAAGCTACCCCTGTACCAAATTTCAAGCCAATCAGTTCAGTAGTTTAGCCGTGAAAAGGTTACAGACAGACAGACAGAGTTACTTTCGCATTTATTATATTAGGATGTGGGGTCGGCACAATATGATTTTCTCATTCAATCTTCTCTATTAGTCGTCATCTCATCATTCACACTTTACTTTCGCTGATCATCTTTCATACAATCCATCCATCTTTACTTAACATCCACACTACACTACCATCCGCAATAACATTCAAAACTTTTTTTTACTAAATGATGTTCATACGTTCTCATTAGACGCTCTTAACATTACAACCTTTCTCCTGTAAATCCTTTACATATTTTTTTTATCAACCCACATCGTCTCTCTGCTGGGCAAAAGTCTCCCCCAAGCATCTCCAGCTCTCCCTATCCTTCGCAGTCCCCAATCTATCTTAACAAATAAGAGATGGAAATAAATTGAGTCTATCCTGAAACATGTTTAATACATATTCAATAGTATTGTCGGGTTTCAGCTCGCTAAAAGCATAGCGTAAGAGACTTATGTAATAAGACTAATATTTAAATATTGTGAATATTAAATATTTAAATGGTTTATATTTATTCTCTTTATATTTTATAGTCTGGGTGTGTGTGTGAATGAGTGTGTGCGTAGTTTCTGATACCCTAGCTAGATACAAGTTTCGAACTTAGTTAGGGGTCAGTTACTATAATGAGATGATGTAGTGAATGCTTATGTTATGTTATCCAATACCCACCTTTTTTATTAGAAGCAGCGGGGTATGTGGGACTCACCCTCCACCAAGATGGAGCGGTGGGGGTGCTCAAGAATATTTACTTATTTAGTGTCATCTGCCCTCTAGTATTAAGATTATAAAACAAGTAACTATGATAAGTCTTATTTCAGTTAACTTTTTGTTTCCACAAGTCAACCGTAACTTTGTATTATTATGCTGATATTTGTTATTTCACAATGCAAATGACGTCACTGGGGCTTAAGATCTACGTTGTTTTAAGAAAAATACAACGTTAACGCACTCTTATTGTATAACGAGTATAATAATGATAATTATTTTTAATGTATTAACATGATGCATGAATAACTTTAGAGACACCTACGTGTTATATTGGATCATACATATTATCATCAACTAATCATTATACATACATATTAAAATATCATATAGTTAGTTGTTATGAAGATTGACTTAACATGCAATCAATTTTGATTCCAGTTCTCATTCCTGAATAATTTCATGGTCCACGATCCATTACCACCATCAAATTTAATCTGATGATGCGTGTGAGTAAATAGACATCAATGTATCTTGATTCCAGTGCTTCGTGGTGGTCAGCGCGTCGATCAACATGAGTCAGCTGAGCATGATCATGGCCGTCCTCGTCTCTCTGATCCCTCAACTGAGGGAAAGCCACTCCAGCATACCTTCAGATGATCAGTCCATCTCCTGGATCGGTTGGTATTTATTTCAAAATAGATTTAATTTTTGGACCAAAGTAAAGAATTTCGGCATATTTCTCATCTTTATGTATCTTTCTTTTCCAGCGTCCTTGCCTGGCATCTTACAAATCCCGGGAAGTATATTTGGTGCCTTTCTAATGGAAAAGTTTGGTAGAAAAAAAGCCATGTTGATCAATATTTCGGTATACATAATAAGCTGGATCTCGTTTTTCGTCGCCAACAGCTTAGTGGTACTCCTCATAGCCAGGGCATTTCAAGGGCTCGGCATGGGGCAGTCTTTATGCCTGATTCCAATAATTATCGGAGAGTCCACCAGTCCTAAGAACAGAGGTGCCTTTTCTATGGTCATGTCATGTTTACTAGCCGCAGGTAACCTCTTAGTTCATACGGTAGGTTCCTTTGTAACTTGGAGAACTGTAGCTATTGTTTGTACTTGTATAACAGTAGTAAACTTCGTCATGTCGATATTCCTACCAGAGACCCCCAGTTGGCTAGCTAAACATGGCAAATACGAGGAATGTCGGGAAGTGTTCCGCTGGCTGAGAGGTGACGAAGAGGAAGACGAACTAGCTAAACTGATTGAGGCTAGTAAGGAGGAGAATGATTCAAAACATTGTGAAAAAAGATCTTTAAAAGAAAATATTGAAACAACTTGTTCGACTGTCGTAAAAAAAGAGTTTTATAAACCTATAATTATTATGATACATTTATATATACTGAAGCATTGGGCCGGGATGAATATTATCACTTCTTACATGGTTGACATCATCGATATAACTGTTGGTAAAGATGTGAACACTGCTGCTGTAGTAATATCTGTAGGTATAGAAAGATTGTTAACGTCTACTGTTGCTGTCTTAATAATACGGAAGTTAAAGCGTCGTACGATGTTGTTCTCGACGGTTGGTCTGAATATAGTATTCCTGCTGATATCTGCTGGTTATATCTATGCGAAACAACACAACATGCTGCCGTTTGACCATCCTGCTATAGGTGGATTGATGCTACATTTACTAATGATCTTGGTAGCCTCTGGATCGTTACCAATTCCATTCACAATTGGAGGAGAAATATTCCCTCTAAGGTTTAAAAGTGTCTCCAGTGGTATTACATTACTCTTTTTCGCAGCTAATCTATTTTTGTCAGTTAAAACGTTTCCATTTCTAATACGAGATGTGGGTTTGCCAGGAGCGTATTGTGTGTACGCGGCTATAGTGACGTACTGTCTGGTGGTCGTGTGGTTCATACTGCCGGAGACCAAGGACAGGACGCTGCAGGATATCGAAGAGGAATTCAAGGGGAAACAATCATAATTGATAATAATGTTTAACAGATTGGTTGCGATATGATAAACACGTCTTATGTAACATCAATTATTTTTGCATAGCTGCCATATCAACCAAATCTTATGTTCTCATGTAATCTCTTCTCTTCTTTGTCTTCTCTCAATGAAGGTACTTAAGCTGGAATATTAGGGAAACAATGAATAGTGTGTCCAAAGAAAAGATAGACCAAATATGTAAATTGTAACCAAATAAATAATATAAGGCACAATTAGGTATAAGGACCATCTTCAACAATTACAAAATTATAAATACATACTAATTATGTGAAATATTACTAATAAGTACACATTCAAATCCCTTGGCGATGGGCCTACTACAAGCAAACACTGCATCCCGACTCAAGAGGAAGAGGATGCTTCAGCCTACTTAAAGTCACGTCACAATGGGACGGCTTCTAAATAAAAGTCATAATTTTGCTCACAATTAATTTAATTAAAGTCTTGCGACTAATTGTGAATTGAATATCACAAAAAAATATTATAAATATAGTTACTACTAAAGCGTTGGATAGGGTTTATAGCCTTTTAGGCGATACTTTCTGGCGTACCTCAAGGGTCACCTCTCAGTCCACTACTCTTTATGATGCATATTAATGAATGATTTTATAAATTATGTTACAAATCCAATTTGTTTAAAGAAATATGTACTTATTATTAATTTTATGACAGCAAAAGACAATTTATATGTATTTTGTAGTTTTGTCTAGAAATGTATTCCAATAATCCTTCTATTATAAGGCCGGAAGTTTGTAAGGGTGGATGGATGTTTGTTACTGTTTCACGTAAAAGATACTGAACTTTTTTTAGCCAAAAATATCAGACAAGATACTTTTATCCCGAATTTCCCACTGGTTCAAAATGTATGAAGTCAACCAACCCGCATTTGGCCTGTGGTTGACTAAGGACTGATCGCTATCAATCAGGGTAGTCTCGGTGGCGACATTATATGAGACGATGATGATGAATGAATAATGTCTTTTTATGAATTGTTTTTATTGAGTATATGTATACCATACAATCAATATGGCATTATGAGAATACAATAAATAATAAATATTATAATTAAGTATACTTTGTTTTACTATTTAACCTGCTTCGTTATTGCCGTTGAAAAATTAATGACAAACATTCAATGATTTTATTATTTTCTTTTATTTTTCTTCTTCTTTCTTTCTTCAGTTATCAGACAGAGATTTTAAAGTTCGACCTTGAAAGTTGCAAGCAGATAATATTACATTACATAATCGATTACTCTATCATTTTCATATGGTAACCGACCCCTGATTAGAAAAAAAAACACAAATATTTACAATGCTTGGGAGTTAACCTGTAACCTCTGGTTTGGCAATTGGTCATGATTAGCCACTCTGGTAGATTTTACTTTGCCCTCGATTTTGATCTCTATTAGGTGTAGTCTATACTAATATTATAAAGAGGAAAGATTTGTTTGTTTGTAATGAATAGGCTCCGAAACTACTGGACCGATTTCAAAAATTCTTTCACTAATGGAAAGTTAATTTATCAGTGCGTGACATAGGCTATATTTTATCCCCGTAATCCCACGGGAACGGGAACTACGCGGGTGAAACCGCGGGGAGCTACTAGTATACTTATATGTTTAATTATTAATACTTATAAGCTTGCTCTTGACGAACACTGCCTACACTATAACTTTTTAAAGTTTCGCGATCGGAATTCATTGTTTGCATGATGATGATTAAGGCCTGTTAATCATGCAAACACTTCCTACACTGACAATATCATATTAGAACAATATATTTAAAACGACAAAAGACCAATTGTACACATAATTCTTTACAACTCTCAAAATACTTCATCAGTAGCTACCAGTGAACTATATGGAATGGTTGTGGTCGATGAAAACTATGTTTGTGAACAATACATCGCAGAAAATTAAAACATGTTTCATAAAAAATGGTTGACACCTTTTACCAAACAGGTAGGTTTATTAATTCTTTTATTAATATAATTATTTTGGTTATTAATTATTGACACAATAGTACACATATATTATAAACTAGCAGCGCCCCGCGGTTTTATCCTCATAGTTCCCGTTCCTGTGGGAATGAGGGGATAAAAGCCTAACCTTCCTCGATAAATGGGCTATCTAACACCGAAAGAATTTTTAAAATCGGACCAGTAGTTCCTGAGATTTTATGTCATTTAATTAATGATCATGGCATGGCGCTTGCTACAGCCTCGAAATATTGGAACTTTAAAGTATTTAATATGCTTGGTAAATATCCTGTAACCTGTAAGCTATGATTGATTTGTCAATTTAACCATAAATATCGTTGAAGTTATGTTGTTATTGATGTTAAACATTATATAATTATGTGATACATATTTTTTGTCTGTTGCTGGATGAATAAACTAATTACATATTCATACTATAAGGGAAGAGGGCTGCATCGAGAGGGCTGCGTCAGCAAGTGTCATTTCCTTCATTTTAACATTAATTTAATATTATATTCATTATAGATCCAACTTCGATCGTAATCGTTTATTGTAAATTAGCAATTAGTTCTTTATTAATAAATCAGTTATAAGTAATTTTGGTTTTTTTTCGAACTATCGGCGGCAAGTTCTTTAATTGGCGCAGTCGGTAGGATACTCGGGGATAGTTAGTTAGGGTATCTTCAGCATCAAGATCTCTACGCAACGCATCCAGGAGGCTTTCAAGTCACCGTCACCGAGTATCAAAAAATCCAAGGACCTGCTGCAAGCCGAAAGGAATCCAAAACTCGATTCACGGAGAGAAACCAGAAATGACATATATGTAAGTACACTTGAATTGTTCTCGTGTTGCTTCCTGTCTTTATCCCATAAGCCTTAATCTTAAACTTCAAGATTTACCACCCTAGAACCTATAGGACCCGGGAGTCTGCATCACGACAGGCTCGCCGACACATTAGTGATAGTAATAGAGATTTAGTGACAAATTTAGATTTAAACTTAGATATATTATTTGAAGAGATGTCTCACGATCCCGATACTATTTTCAAGGCCTTACGCCTAGTCCCGGAGTTCGACGGGAACCCGAATGTTCTCACGAGATTTATCAGGATTTGTGACCAATTAGTTACGCAATACCTTAGTAATTCACCCGGAAGTGAATTTTCCAACTTGTGTCTTTTGAACGGGATATTGAATAAAATCACTGGACCCGCCGCTAGCACTATTAATTCAAACGGCATTCCAGAGAATTGGTTAGGAATACGCAACGCGCTAATTAATAACTTCTCTGACCAGCGTGACGAAACGGCACTTTACAGTGATCTCTCTTTAGCCAGCCAAGGGAATAAATCACCCCAGGAATTTTACGAACATTGTCAAACCCTTTTCAGTACGATAATGACGTATGTGACTTTACATGAAACCATCCCGACCACTATAGAGGCGAAACGCGAACTTTATAGGAAAGTCACAATGCAAGCCTACGTTCGAGGTCTAAAGGAACCCCTAGGGTCCCGTATACGTTGCATGCGACCTTGCTCTATTGAAAAGGCACTTGAGTACGTACAGGAGGAATTAAATACCATGTATCTCCAACAGCGCAACGAACCCCTTAAAGTCCAATCGACCCCTAAGGTCAATATGCCAATGCAAAGTATGCCTTTTGTTCCCCCGCGTACCCCGCACCACACGGCGCCCGCGCCGAACTGGCCAATGCCTATGGGACCACGTCCTATGAGATCACCACCTCAACCATTCAAATTTGCGGAACCGATTCGTAACATGCCGACTAATACGCAGAGGATGTTTAGCGCACAACCACCTAATTACAACCCCCGTAGTAATGTATTTCGCAGTCCACCGCGAAATAACATTCCCTCTTATTCACAAAACCCTCAACCTATGAGCGGTGTACAACGTTTTGTGCCAAAGCCTTTACCACAAACCAGGATGTTGACAGGACATGACTGGAGTAAGCACGGCAATCCACCACCCAGTAATTATTTCAAAACTAAAGAAATGAATATAAATCAATGTGCGTCTTATAACGATTCATATAATAATTACAATTACTGCGACACATATGATTGTTACAATGGGCCGGTGTACGATTACAATAATGAACATTATTGCGATACTAGCGTTTCACCTGACTTTCCTTGCGAATTATTGTACACTGACAATTTGACTAACGAAAATTATTTAACTAATGAAATTCAACCTCAAGATACCTCTTGTTATTCCGAACAGGATTTTCAGAAGGATTCGAACTCACAAAGACCCGGATAGAATTAAATTTACAGACCCAACGCCAGTTACCGTACATTCAGATATCGAACCCACCTTTAAAACTGTTGATAGATACAGGCGCTAACCAATCGTTCATTAGTCCCGACGCAGTCAAACACTACTATGCCGATTTCCCAGTCGACTTCGACCCCTTCGAAGTAACCAACATACACGCGACCACTAGGAATAATTATTCCATTACTTTACCAACTTTTCCGGAATTAAATTGTAACGATTGTATGAAGTTGTTCATATACCGTTTTCATGACTACTTTGATGGTCTTATTGGATTAGATTTGCTTAGTAAATGGGAAGCGCGAATTGATTTAAAATCGTGTCAATTACTTACTAGCTCAGCTTCCAACCCGATATGTATGTATGACTCGCGCAACGCGAATTTATACGAGGACATTATACCCGCGGGAACTTCAAAAGTTATCCGTGTCCCTATTGATTGTTCGAACGGCGATGCATTTATAGCTAATCAGGTTATTTGTAATTGCATTATACATGAATGTATTACAAGTATATCGAACAACCGCGGCTATATAGAAGTAGAGAATCCGACACCTAATGACATCATATTCTCTTTAGACCGGCCGGCACAAGCGCAGTTATTTAATATCCAGTGCGAGCGTACCGAACAATTAGACTCGACTCGCGTTCAAGATGTCATTTCGCGATTACGAACGGAACATTTGAACGAGGAAGAAAAGGCTAATCTTCTTGCCCTTTGTTCACGTTATGCCGATGTTTTTTACATTGATGGCGAAACGCTAACCTTCACCAACAAGGTCAAGCACCGAATTAGGACCACTGACGACATACCAGTACACACTAAAAGCTACCGGTATCCATTCGTTCATCGTCAGGAAGTTAGGGACCAAATTGGTAAAATGTTAGATCAGGGGATAATAAGACCTTCGGAATCAGCGTGGAGCTCACCAATCTGGGTAGTTCCTAAGAAAATGGACGCGTCCGGTAAACAGAAGTGGCGTCTTGTGGTTGATTTCAGAAAATTAAATGAAAAGACCTTAGACGACAAGTACCCTATCCCAAATATCAATGATGTCCTTGACAAATTAGGAAAATGTCAATATTTCACGACCTTGGATTTAGCTAGTGGGTTTTATCAAGTGGAAATGGACCCATTAGACGTTTCCAAAACTGGCTTTAACGTCGAAAACGGGCACTACGAATTTCTTCGTATGCCCATGGGTTTGAAGAATTCTCCATCTACCTTTCAAAGGGTAATGGACAATGTGCTGAAAGGCCTTCAAAATGATGTTTGCCTTGTTTATCTGGACGACATTATCGTCTTCAGCACCTCCCTACAGGAACATATCGTCAACCTCGAAAAGGTTTTCCTCCGACTCAGAGATTCCAATTTCAAAATCCAAATGGATAAGTCCGAGTTTTTAAAATTAGAAACAGCTTATCTCGGACATATCATCAGCCGAGATGGGATAAAACCCAATCCCGATAAGATCTCTGCAATAAAGAAATATCCGATACCCAAAACTCCGAAAGAAATTAAACAATTTCTTGGTCTTCTCGGTTACTACCGAAAATTCATACCAAACTTTGCCAAGACAACCAAACCATTAACACAATGCCTTAAGAAAGATAGAAAAATAACCCTTGACCCTGAGTACGTTAATTCTTTTGAAAAATGTAAGACACTTTTGACAAACGACCCGATTCTACAATACCCAGACTTTTCCAAAGAATTTAACTTGACAACTGATGCCTCCAATGTAGCTATTGGAGCTGTCCTATCCCAAGGCCCAATTGGATCAGACAAACCCATCTGTTACGCATCCCGGACTTTAAACGACAGCGAGACTAACTACAGTACTATTGAGAAAGAATTACTTGCCATAGTGTGGGCTACCAAATACTTTAGACCTTATCTCTTTGGTAGAAAATTCAAAATCCTAACGGACCACAAACCGTTACAGTGGATGATGAATTTGAAAGAGCCAAATTCACGACTTACTCGATGGCGACTTCGACTTAGCGAATACGACTTTACTGTCATTTATAAGAAAGGAAAGATCAACACCAACGCTGATGCTTTATCACGCATTCAGATACATGCTAACGAAGCTATGCCATTAATCGAGGAGATAGATGAATTAAACTCTATAATGGGTAATCCATCAGAATCCATTTTAAATAAGCCTAACTCTTCCACACAGACAGCACACACTAGTAACGAACACCCCATCTTAGAAATTCCTATTACAGATGACCCTCTTAATAAATTCAACCGTCAAATAGTTTTTACAGTTGTCAATGATATCAAGAAGAAACCGTTAGTCACAAAACCTTTTGAATCACATACCCGCACTAGTGTCCAATTATTAGAAAGTAACTTAGATGAGGACGTGGTTAACGCAGTCAAAGAGTACGTTAACCCCAAAGTTAAGACAGGCATATTAATCATTCCACCTCTTCAAATGTATTCCATCATTCCAATATTACAGGACAAATTTAAAAGTTCAGCAATGAACCTTGTCTTGTGTAAGTCTGAAATAGAGAACGTAAAGGAATACCTCCGTCAACAAGAAATCATACAACACTATCATGACGGAAAGACAAACCATCGCGGCATCAATGAATGCTATTCAGCCCTTTCACACAGGTACTATTGGCCAAAAATGAAGGACCATATCACCAAATTTATTAACGAATGCGTCATATGTGGACAAGCCAAGTATGACCGCAACCCAGTTCGTTCACAATTTAACATTGTACCCCCAGCAACTAAACCATTCGAGACAGTACATATGGACCTTTTTTCAGTACATAATGAGAAATACGTTACTTTTGTAGATGTATTCACAAAATACGGTCAAGCTTACCACCTTCGTGACGGTACGGCTCTTAGTGTATTACAGGCTCTTCTACACTACTGCACTCACCATGGAGTACCCCTTACTCTCATAACCGATAATGGAACAGAATTCACAAACCAGTTATTCCTAGAGTTCACCCGACTTCACAAAATTAACCATCATCGCATTTTAGCTCACTCCCCTAATGCTAACGGCAACATTGAAAGATTCCACCTAACACTTCTTGAACACCTTAGAATCCTAAAGCTTAAACATAAAGGCGATCCCATAATCAACCTTATGCCTTACGCCATTATAGCATATAACAGTTCCATACACAGCTTCACTAAGTGTAGACCTTTCGATTTGCTGACTGGACATTTTGATCCCAGAGACTGTACTGACCTCGACATTACGCAAACCTTACTTCAGCAATACTTACAGAATCATAGGGAACAAATGAAGACTGTTTATGACATTGTTAACAGCACTTCCTTAACCAACCGCACAGCTCTTATCGAAAAGAGGAATCAAAATCGGGAACCTGAAAAGGAGTATACACCCGAACAGCAAGTATTCATTAAAAACCCAGCTGCTAGTAGACAGAAAGTAGCACCCAGATACACGCAGGATACAGTCCTAGCGAACTTGCCTATTCATATATATACATCAAAGAAGCGCGGTCCCGTTGCTAAATCACGCCTTAAGCGCGTCCCTAAGCAAGTAAGTTTGTTACAGGATGCTGATAATAATGGCAGCCCTTCTAACAAGGACGACCCAACAGGAGATAAAACTTGAAAGTTTATCTGACGGACCCGGACTACTTCCTTATAAACTTGGACCCATGAGACTTACAACTCATTACCACACTATGTTACAGTACATACAACTAGACGACATAGAAGACAAAATCAATTCCTTAGAGTCCCAACTACTCAGCTATAGACATAGATTGACTAATGATACTTATTCCCTCTACGAAATACAAGTCGATTATCTTACTGAAAAGCTTAACAGAATATTAGTTCAATTAAAGTCTTTAGAACCCAACAGAGCGAAGAGAGGAATTGTAGACGGTCTTGGCTCTATCATTAAGAGTATTACCGGTAATCTCGATCACTCCGACGCAATAAAATATGACAGTGCAATCAATATCCGTAGTAAAAATCAAGATAAAATAGTTTCAGAATTCAACAGTCATATTAGTCTCAACAAGGAATGGATGTCCAAGCAAAACCTTATCTTAGACCAGTTAGTTAATAATCAGGTAAAAATTAATAAGACAATAGAATTAATAATTAGTAGTAATGCCTTAAAGGAAACTAGTTTAACTAAGTACGCACAGCTTGCGCAACTTCTAGTGTTAATAGGAGAAAACATAGAAGATGTGATGCAGGAATTAATTAAGATAGAAAATAGCTTAGCTTTTATTCGTGCATCGAGCACCCATCATTCGATGATAGATGTAGACATATTAGGTACTATGATAGATAAGCTTAGGAATATATATGGGATAGAACATATTATTAATTTAGAATTAAGACAATATTACGATGTCATAAAACCAGGATCATATTATAGTAATAGACAGATAGTTTTCATATTTAATTTTCCAGTTATATCAAAAGATATATATCAGTTCTATAAATTAGCTATTGTACCTAATAAAGATTCGCAGGCTCTCATCCCTTCCTTTCCCTACATAGCAACCAACGAACGATCCTTTGTGTACATAGAGACTGAATGTCCGAAGTACAACAACTGGTATCTCTGTGATGAAGGTTTCCATCATCAAATTCGCACAAAACCTGATTGCATTCACGAACTCATTACCAATCAGGCCCTGCAGAACACATGCGAGTTCACCAAAGTAACCCTCGCCCGGGAAGCCATGGAAAAACTAGATGACATGCATTACATCCTGTCATTCCCGTCTCAGACGAAAGCTCAACTCATCTGCGGCCGACAAGACTTTACCACTCTTCATGGAAGCTACCTTGTCACCGTTCCAGCCAGGTGTCACCTCAAGACACCAGAATTCACAATCGTCAACGAGAATAACGAGATAAAAGGACAACCTCTCAAACTGACAAAGATCCCGCAACCATCCGAGATCCCCACGACAACGCTGAACCATGTTCAAGTATCCAGCATCGACCTGCAAGAACTTCATAAGATTCAAGATAGAATCATGCTCCAGACTCATCTTCAGACCGATCCCGTGACGTCATCATTCTACCATACGACAGTCCCCTTTTATGTCATAGTCTCCGGCGGAACTCTTCTCATATTAATCATGATAACCAGGCAGCTCAGATGGAAATGCAGAAAGACTCCACGGAACTCATCATCGTCACCAGCATCCCTGGACCACCACAAAAGCCCTGGAGATATGCCGGCAACTTTTTCCCTCAACGTCCTGAAATAGTTGCCTTTCTAAGGGTGGAGGAATTACATATTCATACTATAAGGGAACCGCTGACTCAGGCAGTTGCGGCACGAGGCGAGAGGGCTGCGTCAGCAAGTGTCATTTCCTTCATTTTAACATTAATTTAATATTATATTCATTATAGATCCAACTTCGATCGTAATCGTTTATTGTAAATTAGCAATTAGTTCTTTATTAATAAATCAGTTATAAGTAATTTTGGTTTTTTTTCGAACTATCGGCGGCAAGTTCTTTAATTAACTTCTGTCTTGCGATGAACCAAATGTTTATAATTTGTATATAATACAGAAATGCAAGAAATCAAATGTTATTATAAAGTTTTTTTAGCTATCCTTAAAATATTCTTTAATAAACTGGCATACATTATAAGTATACGTAAGTTTTTTCGTCTGCGTAACTTCTCAATGCTTGGTATTCCATTATTATCAGTAAGGTCGACACAAAATGGTTCTATTTTGTCGTATTATCATGCTGATTTTGTGTGCGTAATGTAATTTCACAATGCAAATGAAGAGAACGAGACTAATATCTGGAACCTTCTACGGTATTTTAAGTACTTAATACAATGTTGACGAATTCAGATTTAATAATAATGATGCTAAAACGGCTAAAGAAAACATTGAAAATCAATTCAGAGATTGTTAATTTATCATTACAGAAAAAAAAATGATAAATTAACACAAAGAACATATAAAATTTAAAACATCACCAATTTATAAAACATTCTAGATCCCTGATGATTCAGCTAGAGCTAGACTGACATAGAAAAAACAGTTAATGAATGTGAGGAATAATGAGCATATGTATAGTAATGACCTTGGTTCCAGTGCTTCGTGGTGGTAAGCGCTTCTATCAACATGGGCCAGCTGAGCATGTTCATGTCTATCCTAGTCTGCATGATCCCCCAACTGAAGAAAACTGACTACGGCATACCTTCTGATGATCAATCTACATCTTGGATCGGTTAGTATTCCTTAAGAAAGTATTTAATTGTTTAGAACACTAAAATTAGAAACTTATTCTCACTTTTATAAATCTTTCTTTTCCAGCGTCCTTGCCTGGCATCTTACTAATCCCGGGAAGTCTGCTAGGTGCTATTCTAATGGAAAAGTTTGGTAGAAGAAAAGCCATTATAATTAATATCTCGGTTTATATAATAAGCTGGATCCTGTTCATCGCCGCTAACAGCTTAGTGCTGCTCCTCGTAGCCAGGGGCCTTCAAGGTATTGGTTTGGGACAGGCTTTGTGCCTGATTCCAATAACGATCGGGGAATCCACTAGTCCTAAGAATAGAGGTGCCTTTTCTATGCTCATGTCATGTACACAAGCGGCATGTACCCTTTTAATCCATGGGGTGGGTTCCTATGTGTCCTGGAAGATTGTGGGCATTATATGTATGTGTATAGCAGTAGTTAACCTCATCATGGCTATACTCACACCAGAGACCCCCAGTTGGCTCGCTAAACATGGCAAATACGAGGAATGTCGGGAAGTGTTCCACTGGCTGAGAGGTGACGACGAGGAAGACGAACTGGCTAAACTGATTGAAGCTAGTAAAGAGGAGAATGATTCGAGACATTGTGAAGAAAGAACTCTTAAGGAAAATCTCGAAGGAATTGGTTCGACTGTCGTTAAAAAAGAGTTTTATATGCCAATAATTATAGTTACACATTTGTATATTTTAGGGAATTGGGCTGGAATTAACTTTATTACTTCCTTCATGGTTGACATCATCGATGTAACTGTTGGTAAAGATGTGAACACTCCTGCTGTGGTCATATCGTTGGGCATACAGAGAATGATAACGTCGACTCTTGCCGTCTTTATAATCAGGAAGTTGAAACGTCGTACGATGCTGTTCATGACGGTCGGTCTGAATGTAGCAGTTTTGCTGGCGTCTGCTGGTTATGTCCACGCTAAACAGCACAACATGCTGCCGTTCGACCATCCAGCTATAGGTGGACTGATAGTACATATATTTATCATCACGTTAACCATTGGATCTTTACCGTTGCCTTTCGTAATAGCTGGAGAAATATTCCCTTTGAGGTTCAGAAGTGTCTCCAGTGGGATTACGTTAATAATTTTAGCAATTAATTTTTTCGTATCAGTTAAGACGTTTCCGTTTTTGCTGAGGGACATAGGTCTGCCTGGAGCGTATTGTGTGTATGCGATCATAGTGACGTACTGTCTGGTGGTCGTGTGGTTCATACTGCCGGAGACCAAGGACAGGACGCTTCAGGATATCGAGGATGAGTTCAAGGGGAAACAATCATAGTTTCTACTCAGTTTAATAAAGGATTTTCATGTTTTAATCCTATAGGAATTCCAATTTTGCCAATACGTACAAATACTAAAGCAATTGTTACATCATTTACTTAATAAAGATTATATTTGTTATATTGTTTGTTTCTATATCAAGTTGAAGGCAATAAAGTATTTTCGTTTCACTTAAAACTCCTTTGATTAAAATGGCTAGGAAGACTTTAGCTACATTGCTGTGGTTTGCTCTAAATATTTAAGAAGGCGTTTATTTTTCACGCTAATAACATTACATTGATCATCATAAAAGAAAATCTCTAAAGTAGTAATGGTTTGTATATTTTTTTTGCCTTGAATATAATATTTACATATCCGTCACGGTAAATGCTGTTTTATAAATATAAGGTGACCAAACAAAGTACCTACGTAAGTTAGGAGGCCATTTTGTTAGAATATTACTCGTAGTAGTATCGAGATTTAGGAGGTATCCATTTATCTTTTCTTATATAATACATAAATGGATTGCATTTTCGATTTTGTAACTGATTTGATAGACACGATTTTTATAACTCGGCCTGAGTTACAAAACTAATTAAGGGCAAGAGTAGTCGCACTTTCTAGTTAGTGCCCTACATGCTACATTCTTGAAATTGGCAGCCTACTTAGGGTAGTGTAAACAGAATGCCCTAACTCTCCAATTTGTACGCCCTAATTATCGTCAAGTGTAATCTCGGTTTTTGTTTTGTATACTATGTTATATACAGATACAGATTTCATGCTAACATCTATTTATATAATATACATTTGGATAGATAACCTTATGTACTTGTACAATCGGTCACATAATGTCATTTGCTTCCGCAAATAGCAATAAAATTCGTAGTAACAACTCAACTATGTAAAGACATAAAATTTTAACGGACTTCAAAAAAAGGAAGTTTATAATTCGATTGTTTTTTTTCCTGTTGATCGTTACTGACTGACTGATATATCAACACAGCTCAAACAACTGAGCGGTATCCGATTAGAAAGAAAACAAACTCGGGGGCACAGCTAGTGTGTTTGTATTCTTTGATATTGACTATAAGTACTTATGTATATTTTTTGGAATATTTTTATATTTATCTCTGACTGTTTTTATATTGATATTTATACTAATTGGATTACTTACTTAATTTAACTTAAGTTTTTATAAAGTTGATTTAATTAACCATTATTTAAGTATTAAGGTATATTTAGCGGTATTTTTAATGTCTTAATTAAGATTTAAAGTACGGTTTGTTTAACGCGAACATTGAAATATTTTTGTTCCTTGTCATACCCAAAAACTTTTAATTTTAATTATGCGGGTAAATGTATGAATTTCCTTAAATAGATACTTATGAAAAATATAATTGTGGTTTTCTTTGTTATTATTTCATAAAGGTCAACCAACCTTGTGCTAAAAAATAAAGCACAAGTGTGCAATTGTGTTTCTTTGCTTTCTAACAATAGGACACACTACTATAATTAATATCACAAGGGGGTATTTGTTTTTCCTCATTCTTTATGTAATATATAGGAGCCAGAAAGTTTGCATAGAATTAAGTAAGTATACTTACTTAGTTCCATAAACTCATCTGACCGTTGGCCGCGCCACTGTCATCGCATCTTTGGTTGACAAATACTTACTTATCGGTCTAATTTATTGTGCCACAATGTTTTCTTTACCAGTGGCCAAAATTGGAAGCTACTATTGTCATTTTGACTTTAATACATTTTCATTGCACTGACAATCATCTGACAACCAAAAGATGCGATTACAGCGACGCTGTCACCGTCACAGAAAATATTGTGTCACTATAAATGAATACAAACACAATGCAGGTACATATTATGTCCATTTTCCCGCCTCGGGTCAGTATATTTGTGGTACTATAATACGAGTAATAAACATGTACGGCGTAGTGAAACCGCACGTTAACTAAAAGTCAAGGTTTCGTAGTTGTTTGTGTTTAGTGATCGCTGGTCTGTCGACAATGGCGGGCGAAAATAGTGATTGAAAACATGGCAATTTCAACATGGATAACACCTTTAACGAAACAGGTTGGTTTATTGGCTGTTAATTTAAATAATTAGATAACATTAATTGGTTCATTTCTTGTTTCAATTATTAGACTTGTGCGAATTTTGGGTTGAAAAATATCTGTTATGTTATCTACACTAATAATATATCCTAATCCTAACTAATATCCTACTAATATTATAAATGCGAAAGTTTGTATGTTTGGATGTTTGTTCCACTTTCACGCAAAAACTAATGTATCGATTTTGATTAAATTTGGTACAGATGTTCCTTACAACAAGGAATAACACATAGGACACTTTTTATCCCGAAATTCCCATGGGATTGTGTATAAGTAATCGTATGTTTTGTTGTAACTTTTTGTAGTCGCAAATAGTACCAATAGATGGCGCTGTTACTTAATTTTTTAACACACGATGGTGAATTGTGCCGAGATTGTATGATACTACGAGCTACGCGCACGGGAGCGGGTACTACGCGGGTTAAACCGCGGGGCGCTGCTAGTATAGGGTAAGTTCGCCGGTTCGCGTCCACTTTAAGGATCTCCCTTTAAAAATAAGTAAACTAACACACCAATTAAACGAATAGACATTACCGATAATACCTCAATGTATAAGGAGCACACACGCATGGACAAAAGGTCCGTGCGACAAACCAATCTTGTAAAAAAAAAAATTTAATCTGACTGGTAGTCAAGGTAGAGCGTTTGCGCGGTATTTTTAGGAAACAAGTAGTGTGCAGCGACGCGTTCGATGGTAAGTTTTTAATAGTTTTATGTGAATTTTAGGATACATAGCTGTTTCTAGACTTTAATAATGAAAAAAGGAATAATATTATTTATGAATTTGCTAATGTTTTTCATATTTAACGAATAAAATAAGGTGGACGCGAATTGCTACATCGAATATACAAAATTTCCAGTTTGCGTCCGCAATGGACGCAAACTACACCTACAGGTGATAGTAGTAAACCAAATTGCGTCCACTATTTTCGTCAAATAAATACGATTGACTTGCTATATAATTATAATTTAAATTGTATTAATTATTCATATATCATTTATTTTGTTATATCTTAAGTTTTTACAATATAAAATTAATTATTATTACTGTATTTTTTTATGAAGACTATGTGTTTATAATTAATTTTTTAAATGAATTTCGTTTTTTTTTCTAAATAGGATTTCTCTCTCTCTCTCTTCTTGTCTCCAAAGAACTCATTTTAAATAAGATGAGTCATCATTTTTTAGATTATTTGTCATTTTCTTAAAAACTGACCCCAACAGACTACATTTTTTTGTTGTTTATTAATAGTACAGAATATTTACTCAAAAATAAGTCATGCATTTTATAGCCCTATGTATAATAGTTCAAAAGTTACGGAGGTTTGAATATGACCCTTAACCGTGAAAATCGCCTCGCATTCTCAGGATTACTCGTCCGTGGGACTGTTTGGCTAAGGGTCATATTCAAACTGTCTAACCTTTTGAACTTCATAGATACCCTAAGTAAATGTGCTGTACTATCAAAACTAAAGAAAAAAGTAGCTTAATGGTCATTTTTTAAGAAAATACAAATAATCTAAAAAATATACGAAAACATATAATGATTTTTTTTTATCATCCTCTTTTGTTATTTTATGATACAGATATGGAGGAAAATGTAGCATTTTTTGATCAATTACCTTCACTTAGACGGACTAAATAATATTCCAAGTCAGATAATCCTAACAACGCAGTCCCATGGACGAGCACGTCGAGCACTCCTTGCAATACGAGACGATTTTCTTGGCTAAGGATCATATTCAAACCATCGTAACTTTAGAACTATCATACATAAGGCTATAAGATGTATGATTCTTTTTTAAGTAAATATTCTGTACTATCAAAAAACAAGATGAAAAACGTAGGTTAATAGGTCAAATTTTTACAAAAAAAAAAAAAAGCAGAAAAAATCAGAAAAAAAATATTGATTTTTATTTTTGTAATGTTTTTTTGTTACTTTATAATTAAGATATGAAATAAAATCTTACATTTAATAATACCCTGCATTATTAACTTTCAAATAAGACATCTTTCATCTTTCTAGGACGTTTACATGGATAGCAATGACTAAATCAGTACCAGCACCCGCGCGTCGAGTTGAAAAAAAAACAAAATGGCTGCCATTTTGTAATGGAGGTAGCTAGAGAAAATTGGAACCGTGATTTGTCGATAAAAAATACCATATTTTACCCCCTTAAAGTATCCGACATCGATGCCCGGACACCCTGTATAAACGCGTCGTTTGAAATTCCCGTCAGTTGAATATTGTTGTTCAAGTGATCAAGCGATTACAAGCGCTCTACAAGCGAATTTGTCTTCGAGTTTATTTGTGAAGAAGAAGAGTAAAATACGTAATAATGTCTCTGCTACCGTATTTCCTGGACGACTTCGGTTTCCGCCGCCCTCGCCGCCTAATGGACCAGCATTTCGGGTTGGCGATATCTCCGGATGACATGCTTACCTTTACTGCACCTATGCTGGCCAGGGACTACTACCGGCCTTGGAGACACCTGGCTGCGGCTGTGACAGATGTCGGCTCCAGCATCAAGGCTGACAAAGACAAGTTCCAGGTGAACTTGGATGTTCAGCATTTCGCTCCGGAGGAAATCAGCGTGAAGACTGCTGATGGATACATCGTGGTTGAAGCGAAGCATGAAGAGAAGAAAGACGAACACGGGTACATCTCTAGACAGTTCATCAGGAAGTACGCCTTGCCTGAGGACGCATGCCCAGAAACAGTGGAATCCAAGTTGTCTTCCGACGGAGTGCTGACCATCACAGCTCCAAGGAAAGTGCCAGAAGCCATCAAGGGCGAGAGGGCAGTGCCCATCACCCACACTGGACCAGTTCGCAAGGAAATCAAGGATAAGGAACCACAAACAAACGGTGAAGAAAAGAAATAATCTTATTTTGGTTTTCCAATCGCCTGGTGTATGTTACCTTCCAAAGTGTTGCTTGGTGCCATTGAGACTGATTATTTAAGTTTATTTTAATTGTTAATTTGTTAATAAAAAGTTGCCTATAAGTAGATATCTATTTGTGCAGTTTTCTTTATTAGTTTTAAGTTCCTATCCTCGTTTACTACCTATCTTACCATATTTATACAATACACGTTAAATTTCCGTGATAACTGTAGGGTAGGTAATAAATAGGTAGGTATATGGGGGTAGGTCCCTTTTTTATAGATGTGTATTTTTATATAAGGTAGGAAAGAATGCACTGGTATGGTAGGCCCTAGAGAAATGTTACTAAAAATAAAATATTCTTCCCACCGTGGGATGGCCAGGTGGGGTAGGTGATAAAATAATTGATTTGCTAGATAGAGAAGGCTAGATAAAATTAGTTTAACATTGAGTTCAACAATGGGCCCCAAATCACCAATTTCAATTACTAATAGTAGTAATTTCGTCCAAATTTTATCATAAAATGCGCCTGTAAAATATTTTTAAGCAATAACGTGAAACTACAGTTGCTATACGCTTTTATGCAGGCGTTTTGAACATGTTGAAATAAAACTTAATTTTGAAGCCTTCTTACGGACTGGAGGTTTCAAAATTAAATTAATTAAACCGGATTCCCCCTGTATAATTAGTCTTGTTTAAAGAATTATAATATTGTGTCCTTTTGTAATCCTATTCTTCTCTTTCTTTATCTTCAGGCAGAGGTTTTAAAGCGTGGCCATGTAATAGCATAATTATATAGATTTAACAACCTTACAAAAATCTGAAAATTAAGTTAACAAACTTAATTTGCAGATTTTTCATCAGTAGATATTTGGATTTCCTCTTTCACTTCACCGATGTATAATAACAACGTCTACCGTTGTTGAATCCATAGGACTCAACTAGTAACATTTTAACTTTTCATTTTGCTTAATTTTGAAATAGATTGTGGGTTATGAATATTTAAAATGATAATAGACTAAAGAACAAAACACCAATTGATCACAATACTTTGTTACTTATGCAGGTCTGAAACACATAACACATATACATATATATGTGTTATGTGTTTCAGTAGCAACTCTGAAACTGTAAATAAAGGTCGTGGTATTTAGTAAAACGATGTCTTTTGTGAATAATAATTGTTCTTTAGTTAATATTTTTCAAAGAAAATGGGTAACCCCATTTTCAAAACAGGTAAATTGTTTTGATTTTATATCCCTACTAATATTATAAATGCGAAAGTAACTCGGTCTGTCTGTTACCTTTTCACGGCTAAACTACTGAACCGATTGACTTGAAATTTGGTACAGGGCTAGCTTATGGTCCGGGAAAGAACATAGGATACTTTTTATCCCGAAATTCCCACGGGAACGGGAATTTCCCGGGTGAAACCGCGGGGCGTTGCTAGTTTACAATATTGAGGTTCCTTTAGTCCTTTATTCCACTATGTGGGGTCGGCACAATGTGATTTTCTCATTCATTCTTCTCTATTCGTCGTCATCTCATCATTCACACTTTTCTTTCGCTGATCATCTTTCATACAATCCATCCATCATCCACACTACCATCCGCAATAACATTCAAAACTTTTTTATTAAATGATGTTCACACGCTCTCATTAGACGTCCTTACCATTACAACCTTTCTCCTGTAAATCCTTTACATATAAGAGATGGAAATAAATTAAGTCTATCCTGAAACATGTTTAATACATTACATATTCAATAGTATTGTCGGGTTTCAGCTCGCTAAAAGCATAGCGTAAGAGACTTATGTAATAAGACTAATATTTAAATATTGTGAATATTAAATATTTAAATGGTTTATATTTATTCTCTTTATATTTTATAGTCTGGGTGTGTGTGTGAATGAGTGTGTGCGTAGTTTCTGATACCCTAGATACAAGTTATGAACTTAGTTAGGGGTCAGTACATAATAAGATGAAGTAGTGAATGATTATGTTATGTTATCCAATACCCACCTTTTTTTGTTGTCCCGGGGAAAATGTGTTGACACTGTTGACGTATCCCCGCGCCGAAGCAGCGGGGTATGTGGGACTCACCCTCCACCAAGATGGAGCGGTGGAGGTGCTCAAGTATATTTACTTATTTAGTGTCATTTGCCCTCTAGTATTAAGATTACGTAACAAGTAACTATGATAAGTCTTATTTCAGTTAACTTTTTGTTTCCACAAGTCAACCGTAACTTTGAATATGTATTATTATGCTGATATTTGTTATTCCACAATGCAAATGACGTCACTGAGACTTAAGATCTACGCTGTTTAAAAAATACAACGTTAACGCACTCTTATTGTATAACGAGTATAATAATTATTATTATTTTTAATGTATTATGATCCATGAATAACTTTAGAGACACCTACGTGTTTTATTGGTTCATACATATTATCATCAACTAATTATTATAAATACATATTAATAGTTATTTATGGTACAAGCGAGGTAAGTTGGTGATTACTTCCGAGGCGAGGGTCTGAATATAGCCGAGGATAGTAATCATCAATACACGCGTGTACCATACAACGTTACAGGTAGAATCGGTTTAACTAATTTAGCAGCACATGCAATCTTAAGGTGGCCATTGACGAGTCAGTTTAACTGATCAGTTGAACTGGCGTCCATTCAAAAACGGTCGTCAATTACTGGAGCGATTCCAGATTCCAGTGGGGAAATCTAGTTGGCCTAATCTAAAAGAGCCGTTATCATTTGTTGCTATACTGAGGTCGAGATCTCAGATGTTTGTACTAATATTATAATCAAAGTTTGTTTGTTTTGCTGAAAGTAATTCCAAAACTATTGGTTAGACTAAAAAAAAGTGTGTTGTATAGCCCATTTATCATGAAAGGCTATAGATTATTTTGACATCGCTGCGACCAATAGAAACGGTGTTAACGCTATACAATACGCGGTTCAGAATCAAAATATCTAAATCACGGATAACGTCTGTCAAAACATCTAACCTATGAGCGGGATTCGAATGCGCTACATTCGAATCCCGCTTTATGTAAATGTACAGTCTCGGAACGAAAAGGTTCGTCAATCTTCAAATTGATTCGTATAATGTGTCGCGAAAACATATTACCTTTTGAAACTATGGTACAGAATAGACTCGGGTTAGGGAAAATAATGTTCTACTGCTCGATAATAAAGTTCAAAATTATTCAGATCAGTGTTGTTTGACAGGATAAATATCTTGTCAACAAGATTTTTGATAAACTAAAACCTTCTTGTGAGTTCAACCTGCCATTATTAATTCTGTTAAAACTATTGTCAATCGGTCAATGTTATGTTGCAAAATATCAAAGAGGTTTTTATATGCCGCGCGCACAAGGCAGTGTTTAAAAAAAGGATAGAAAAATGAAGCAAAACCTTATTCGATGACAAACGTCATTGTATTTATTTAAATGTTAGCATCACTGTTTCTTACACTTGCATGTTGGTATTATTGTTTCTTGTAATATTAGTGCAAGTGAAAACCGACTCTAAGGTGACGAACTAATCGAAATCTAAGGTTTTCATTCCGTGACTGTACATGAAATAACAAAACGTGACAGACGAGATTCACATGTGGATATAATTAAATATATTGTAGCTAAATAGAGTGTTTTAAGAAAAATATGTACATTTTAGTTGAATATTGTTTAGAATTAGTTACAGTTTAAAAAACATTGAAATTTTGAAAGTATGTGATCCCAGTATAATTTAAAATACAGTTATGTTCTATTATATTTCATTGAAAAAAAGGAAAATTTAGAGTACCTATACGTCCAAGCTTTTTCCGATTATCCTCGGCTGACGTGATTTCCAGAAGTTTACGGAAAGAACTAAGAATACATAACAGGCAGATCCTTGTTGCATTTTTATACTATCTAATTTTTGGTTTATTTACTTACATATTTATCTATTTGCAGGCGATGATGAGTGAATATTAGAATAGATTTTATTGAATCATTTAATCAATATGTCTCATCCTCAAATTATTATGATTAACTATATTTACCATGTATTATTAGTTCCATCCGCGATCATGGCGCTTGCAACAGCGTTAAAATATTGGAAACTGGAAATAGGTATATTTATTTCGAGTCATAGACATGGCAAATATCCCGTTAATGATAATAATTTGAGTGCTAATAACCAAGATAACTATAAAAACTATGTCTCATCCTAATTCCAGTGTTTCGTGGTGATTGGCGCGTCGATCAACATCGCCCAGATCGGTATGGTGATGGGGTACGCCGCCACTCTGCTCCCGCAGCTCACGGTCGATGACTCTCCCATACCTTTGGACGATGACTCCAGCTCCTGGGTTGGTAGGTAATCTTGAAAAGTAGTTTTAGGAACCTTTTTGTGGGTGAATTTAGGGGGGTATACACTATACAGTGTCAATCTATCAATCAATCAAAAATCATTTATTCACTTAAGGCCTCAATGAGGCACTTATGAAGGTCACTGAATCTACCACCGATTCGGAATTACATTAGCCGAGAAGAATCGGCAAGAAACTCGGGCTCGTATATTTTTTAAAATAAAATGAACTACAATTATTATTGTCACTTATAACTAATGTCAACAATAAAAAAACATGTCAAAAGGTATATACCAAAAAAAACTATGAATATAGAAGTAAAATAATTACATAGGTCAAAAACTAAAAATAGCGTGTGCAGTTTAATGCCAAACAAAAAAAAAATGTCAATCTTAGGGGTTACAGTATTCGTGGTAGAATTTTACACGTGGTAGAATTTTACAGATCCTACGGCACGCCCCCTCAAGACGCGGAACGGAAGTCGGTGTGTTTTTAGTGGGTAGGCCCCGCCCTTCTGGCGGGGAGAGCCCCACATAACCACCGGGAGCCACCTCCCATTCTCGGCTCCCGGTGGTATGCGATTCAACGCATTTTCACACCGAGAAAGAAAAAAAAAAAAAAGGGGTTACAGTATTAAATCAAGACGATATAAGAATGTGGTGTTACTATTATTTGTATCCGTCATTTCAATATATGCACTTTATGAAGATCAATAGGTCAGAAAGGTCTCAGGTTCAATCTTGAATTAAACTAGGAATTTTGACGTGACTTGAAGGTTACGTAGAGCGTTTCGCATGGTGAGTGAGAGAGGCCCAGGGCTATGATTCTCTAAACTATTAAGCTGTGATAATGCTACTCAAATGTGTTTTAATATCAATATTATGGCCGTTTTATTGACATTTGTTGTCATCTCGGTATTCTCTTAGTGAAAACTACTCAACTGACTCAATGGCTCCATAAAACTTAGATGGTTGTCATGGAAACAGTATTCTGACGTTTATTTGACAAAAAATATATTTGAATTTTGATATGCAACAAAGATCACTGAGACACCGTAGCCATATGAATAAATTTTGAGCAGAATACCAAATTTCTGACACTCTCGTTATGGTGCCTCAATATAAACATATTGTCTGATCAATAATGTCAAATTGCAGACTTAGGCCCCTGAGCTTAAACCCTTCCACACCTCTTCTCCCTACTCTTTAAAGATTGATAAAGCACTTGTAACTCTTCTGTGTTGCATCTGTCTATGGGAGACGGTAGTTACTTATCATCAGATGACCGTCTGCTCATTTGCCCTCTAAGTATGTATATTATAAAAATCTGCTTATTTACTTAGATTGTGTCGGCTAATGATGACGACAATGTTATCTTAAAACGGACGACTGATGCAAGAGAAGTATAATCTAATTAGTTCTAATGTAGAAACATATTTCAAAACTAGTATCACTACATAGTATAAAACAAAGTCACTTCCCGCTGTCGATCTTTAAAACTACGCAACGGATTTAGATGCAGTTTTTTTTATTGATAGTGATTCAAGAGGAAGGTTTGAGCATAATTATATCCCTACATTCTCACGGGTGCGGGAACTACGCGGGTAAAACTACGGGGCGTTGCTAGTTAGTAATAATGTAGGGACATCTAGTACATATTTCAAAATAAAACGGAATGCTACTTGAAATCAAGTCATTAATTAATAATATACTAATTATAAGTGGTCACTGTAACTGGTTTTAATTATCTTTATCTTTGATAGCTCTGATATCTATTTAGTTTGATGCATGTAAGTAAATTACGAACTATTTAGTCTATGAAGCATGACTGTGATTATCACTGAACTAGTAGCGCCCCGCGGTTTAACCCGTTTACTCCGCTTTTATTAGTCTTACTATGATGTTATATGTATATTATAGCCTTCCTCGATAAATGGACTATTCAACACTCAAAGAATATTTCAAATCGGACCAGTAATTCCTGAGATTAGCGCGGTCAAACAAACAAACTCTTCAGGTTTATAATATTAGTATAGATATGGGCCGGGGCTTTGGGCTGGATGAACTAAATAAGGACTACCCTCTGAAAATAGAGTGAAATAGTAAATTAAGGTGGTATCATCACCCGTCTACTTGTTTGTCACTATCTCTAATAACATTAAATTTAAAAAACCCCCAACACAATTACTTTCAAACCCCCACAACTTTGAAACGGGTTTACCGATTTTCATCAAACATGTCTAAGAACACTCGCACGTAAGTCTCCTTTAGTACAAAAAAAAAACTAAATTGAAATCCGTTCAACACCCCTCTTTTTGCTTGGGGGGGTTAAAAATATCTTATTCCAATAGGTATTTCTATGAAGGACTAAACAATAAAAACACTTTGATTAAAGAGATATGTAAATGCATGGAATGTAACTATTTGTATGCTATAATTATAACCGGTTTAAGAATTAAAAAGATAATCAAATTAGAATGATACATTAACATTTATTTACTTAAGTGTATTTAAAAATAACACAAGATTCATATAATAGCTATAAAATTATTTTTAATAGGTACTAATGAAATGACAGTTATACCTATAAATAAATAAATACGTATATAAATTTTAATGTCTGTATACTTAATTTATTCATAAAAGTAAAGTCGTAAAACATACTTAAAATATTCGAGAATATTCGAAATCCAAATGCCAGTGTCCTATGTTATTTTTAGAAGTCATAAAATGGGATTTGCAATCTATTTGACCCCTGACCCCGTCACCTAAGTCTAAAAATAAACAAATGTATCTTAGTCTAAATAAAAAACTTCAATAACAATTAGTATCTCAATTTGGCTGAGCCTGTGTTTTAATGGTAAAATAACTAAGCCAAAGTTTTTTAACAAAATTATTATTTGAATAATAACAATTAAATTAAAAATTTAAAAAACCCCCAACACAACTTTCATAACTTTTAATCGGGTCAACCGATTTTCAGGAAATTGAAATCGGTTCATCCGTTCGGGAGCTATGATGCCACAGACAGACAGATACACACACACACACACAGACACGTCAAAAAAAAAATGTATTAGCCAAACTGCTTACTTAGAGAATATGATTATCTAATTATTGTACTTCTCTTACTTTCCAGCGTCTCTGCCTGGCTTCACACTGCTCGTGGGTAACAGCATCACTCCCACGCTGATGGGGAAATATGGCAGAAAGAGAGGGAATATCTTCAGCATCATCCTCGGACTCATCGGCTGGTCCCTCATTGTCGTCACTAACAGCTTAACCCTGCTCATCATTGCCAGGTTCCTCCAAGGAGTGTCCACTGGCATGGCTTGGTGCCTGACTCCGATAACAATCGGAGAATATGCCAGCCCCAAGAACAGAGGCGCCTTTTCTATGCTCATGGGATTTATTATGGCTGCTGGCACCTTTGTAATCCACGCTGTAGGATCCTACGTGCCTTGGAACATGACTGCATTAATAGCCGCCATAATAACGATTATTGATCTCCTGATGGTGGTACTTTCACCAGAAACCCCCAGCTGGTTAGCTGAACACGGCAAATACGAGGAATGCCAGAAAGTGTTCCGCTGGCTGAGAGGTGACGACGAGGAAGATGAACTGGCTAAAATGATAGAGGCTAATCGAGCATCCAAAGAGTTAAAATATTGTGAAAAACAATCTTTTACAAAGGATTTTAAAAGATTATGTTCGACTTTGTCGAAGAAAGAGTTTTATAAGCCAATTATAATAATGATACATTTGTTCACGATGGGGCAGTGGGCTGGTATAAACCTCCTAGCGGCGTACATAGTCCATTTGGTCGATATAACTGTTGGTAAAGATGTGAACACTCCTGCCGTGGTCATATCGCTAGGTATACAGAGAATGATAACTTCTAGTATTGCCGTCTTCGTTATAAGGAAGATGAAACGTCGTACGATGTTGTTCACGACAATCGGGCTGAATATGGTAGTTCTGCTGATATCTGCTGGGTATATCCATGCTAAACAGCACGACATGCTGCCGTTCGACCATCCAGCGATAGGTGGATTACTATTACACTTGCTAATGGTGACAGTAGCTTCAGGCTCATTACCGATGCCGCTCGTAATAGCTGGAGAAATATTCCCGCAAAGATTCAGAAGCTTATCAAGTGGGATCTCTTCATTCTTTTGTTCCTTAAACATTTTTGGTCCTGTTAAAACGTTTCCATATTTATTACGTGATGTGGGACTTTCTGGAGCCTATTGTGTGTATTCCGCGATAATGATTTATTGTTTGGTTGTCGTGTGGTTCATGTTACCGGAGACCAAGGACAGGACGCTGCAGGACATCGAGGACGAGTTCAAGGGGAAAGTGTCTGATGATGATCTCAAGTCAGCTGTGCCTTTGAAAAGTATTAATGGAGTAGATGATAATGTTTAGTATAGATTAGACAGGGTATACATTGCTCTTGCACAAAATATGTTTTAAGTAAGGGATCTATGATACTAAAATAGGATGTTGATACATTAAACAATGATGCATGACACAAAGATCTGATATCAAAGCAGGTTTATACCGGGCTGCCAAATTAAGAGATGCAGCTTCGATAGCTATGATAATTATTTGGAAATTCAAAAATGTTTACCTCAGTGAGCGTGAGGAGCGTGCGAATGATGTGGGTAGGTACTTCTTTTGTACCCCAGATGAAGGTGTGGGCAAGAAATTAACGATGAGAAAACATTGTTTAGGTATGTATTGTTATTGGTTGTGAAATTTAAGTAAGTAAAGATATTTGAGTATAGCGACGACATTAAAGCAATAACCGAAATTACTGGCTTTAATATTCAAACAATTACTTTAAACTAGCACAAAAACTAAAAATTTAAGATATTTATATGCTGGAAATACAACTACATATAACAATCAAAATACTTATACATATTTTAATGATAAAGTCGCTCGTTGCATTAAGTGCAAATAATTTTGTTTATCTTTCAATACCTATATAGGTACATAAATTAATCTATGTTGTATGTATTCAATGCACGCCAGTTCGTTGCCAGATAATCTAAGCAAGGTTACCAATATAAATATTGTAAATTTATTTTAAGACTGTAAATACATAGAAAACAACTTTGTAAATAAAATTATAAAAAAACACTCCATTTTATTTTATTACATTCACGAATACAATTAAAGTTTGTCTATTTGTAAAATAAAATAAAAATGACGAATTCTAATCCTAACTAATATTATAAATTGCGAAAGTAACTCTATCTGTCTGTCTGTTACCTTTTCACGGCTAAACTACTGAACCGATTGAGTTGAAATTTGGTACAAGGGTAGCTTATGGTCCGGGAAAGAACATAGGATACTTTTTATCCCGAAATTCCCACGGGAATGGGAACTACGCGGGTGAAACCGCGGGGCGCTGCTAGTTTAATATATAAACATACGTAAAGGTAAGTAAATCTTTGATTACATGATCAAATTTCGCTAAAAGACCTTACTATCCTTATATACTATGAGGCAACATGATATGGGTATCAAATGAAGGATGAAGGGGATAGATAATAATAAAAAAAGGATCTGAAGGCAGTCACTTCACGTAAAATGTTGGCATTCCGGCAAATCTGGTTAAGCTGAAATCTGACGCCAATGAGACATAACATATTCATTCACACATCATCTCATTACAGTAACTGACCCCTAACTAAGCTCGAAACTTGTATCTAGGGTATCAGAAACTACGCACACACTCATGTACACCCACACACACACACCGAGAAAAGTCATGGAACAAAGGGATTGAATAAAGAAGAACACTATTTTTAAATGATGGAATAAATAAAAGTGGTTTTCCATTGAATTAAGTAGGTGGTAAATAAATGAATGACACCGGAATATTTATAATTAATTCACAAGCAATTGGCAGCACTGTTTCATTATATTCGTTAGATTTTAGTAGGCGTTTTAATATTCATTGATATAAAAATTAAATATACTTACTTATTATGCTAAAACCATACTAAAATTAATTAATATTTTTTCTACTATCTAATTCACACATTCCTACATAAATTTAATACTATCTAGTCATTTACCATTAGGTTTCATTTAATACAAAAAAATCGTTATTTTTATTGTATTTTTGCATTTAGTGTATCATATGTCGCCTTCATTGAGTTATGACGTTTCACATCTTATGGTTTTATTAACTCCGCAGGTGTGTATGAGAACCAATTTCAGTTATAATATACACTTTAATACACCTCTCTATAGGTATTTAGGGTCACTCGTGGAAGTCCGTGTTGAGAGTTGTAAGACATCATCTATCATTAAGTTTATTCCAACGATTTCCTAACGTCTCCATCCTCCTTCAGCGCAGTAAGTGGTAACATTTCTTCGCCACTCTGCACTTCGCCTCCTTCATTATTCTCCAAACGCATCGACTTATCTTTGGGTATCCCTCTCAGTTCCTCTTCAATTTCTAGTAACGTCTTTCCTTTCGTTTCTGGGAGATAACACGAAACAACAATAAGACCGTAAGTCAAGAAAGCAGCATACATGACACATGTTCCTTCGAACCCTATACTCTGGATTAATCCAGGGAAAGTTTTAATGGTTGAAAAACCTGCTATTGTTATCCCAAGAATGCTGACACTGCCTCCTATACTCCTGTATTTAATGGGGAATATCTCTCCCGCTATGATGTACGGCATCCCGATCACAAATACCATTGTAATATACATTATACTCAAGAAGAAGAGAGGCAGCCAAATAGGTTCGTAGACCAGTATCTTCTGATCCCTCAAATACTTATATCCTCCTAATACCAAGTAGCATAAAATGGAAACAGTCCCACTTGTTATAATTATAACTCTTCGTCTTAATTTCCTTGTGATGAAGATGCCTACGAAATTGGAGGTAATTCTCAGGATACCGAGGCTGATTATCCAGAAGTTAACGTCTATGTTTGGGCCGGTGACGGCAGTTATCACCATGGAGGGATAGGCGGCTAAGATTGAGGGTCCGCTTAACTCTCCCATCATATAGCCATGGAATATCAAAACAATAGGCAGGTAAAACTCTTTTTCGGACAAAACATTTTTAAGATCTTTTAAAGAAGATATCTTATGTTCTGAGTGCTGATCAGTTCTTGCTTTGATCATCTTCTCGAGCTCATCGTCTTCTCCGTACCCTCGGAGCCAGTGGAAGGATTTTTTGCACTCTGAGTACTTTTGTTTTTCAGCTAGCCAGCTCGGGGTCTCTGGTGAGAAGACGGTGATGACTAGTGATACGACTGCGATGGCTGCGCAGATGTAGCAGGACGTTCTCCAATGGCAGAAGGTCCCCACCAGGTGGATGAACAGGACCCCACCGCCCTGGGTCAGTGATATGGTGGTGAGGAAGGCTCCTCGGTTCTTCGGGCTGGTGTATTCCCCGATGAGGACTGATCGGAGAGGAAGCATCATGCCGAAAGACAGACCTTGAAGAATTCTGCCGATTAGAAGAACCTGCAAAATAAATAATTTAAACTTTTAATAATATAACTTCGAGTACGGTAATTTTTTGATACGCGTTGGTTGAAACTTATTTCTTCTCGATAGCATTTAGTATATTACAGGGTAGCGAGGATAATTTGATAACAAGTATAACCTTGAAGTTGCTAGTGTAAAGGAATACCTTGAGTTTTATTTGGTTTATATGTTTTGTGTAATAGTGTATTATTATTTTACTTCTAGATCATTGTTTCCCTTGTCATTTCACCCGAAAATACAAAAATAAGTTTTACAGTAATTAAATATTATGTGTAAATTATTTACGGATAATTACAAATGTGCAAATTATTTAAACAATATCTGAATACACCATCTATTTTTGAACAACAAAAATGTTTTTCACAAGGATCGTTGACATATAATATAATCACACTAATATTACAAAGGCGAAAGCGTATGTTTGTTACTCTTTCACGCAATTAAATTTTCTCACGATTGGGATTTATGCGGGTGAAAAGGAGGGATATAATTATTATCTTAGGTGAAGGAAAACATCTTAAGGAAACCTGCACACACCTAGAAAGAAATTCTAGGGTTGTGTGTGAAGTCGACCAACCCGCACTTGGCCAGCGTGGTTGACTAAGGCCTAATCACCCTAATTCAGGGTAGGCTCGGGCCCCTCGGTGGGGACATTATATGAGCTGATGATGATGATATCTTACCGTGAGATCGTTGCCGAGTGCCAGAATGACCCAGCTGACGAGTATCAACACTATGACTACCAAGTGGGCTAGTTTCCGCCCAAGTTTGCCCATGATGGGCGGAATCAGGAACCCGCCCACCAGCGTGCTGATAGAGGGGACTGACGCTGGAAAAGGGATAGAAGAACATAATAATTTTGGGATTATATCAATTGTCAGAATAAAAAAATATTATTTTTATACCCACCAAACACACTTTCTGGTTCTTACTAATATTATAAATCCGAAAGTAGCTCTGACTATTACGTTTAAAGGCTAAGCGGTTACACGATGCTACAGGCAATATATTATTTCTGAAGGAAAGTAATCTTTGGTCTAAGAAAACCTTAAAATGTGAAGAAGATGACAAGAAATTTATGGGTCTTGGAGCTTTTGGGACCGGGACCGCGGTCCTGAATTGTACACCTTTAATTTTTGAGTAGTATTTTGGGACCTCAAGAAAAAATGTAGATCTACAGACCCAGCCATGATATGTCCTCCTTGGTGACCTCAACTCCGTTAAGATGATGCATCTGTGTCAGTAATACGGAGGGTACTCCGAACAGACTTCCTTGACTCAGGTTGGTGATGCCCACCGCTGCTGTCACCAGGCACTGCAAGTAAATATAGCTACAATTTAGGTTATTAAGTTTGGACCTCAGAGAAAAAAATAACCTCTTGTAAATAAATTAGGAACGATAGAAGGTAAGGTAGAGTATCTTTCTTCATATCTTGTAAGTTCTCATAGTATATTAGGTCCCCATCGAGGGGCTCGAGCCTACCCTGAATAAAGGCGATCAATCCTTAGTCAACCACAGGCCCAGGGCGGGTTGGTAACGGAACATAAAAAGTAGATCATATACAGGGCGTCCCACGGCCATGCCATATGGAGGGAAAGCTGGGAAAGCACCTTTGATATTGTAGATGGAACATTTCAATGAAAGAAGACATTATTATAATTTCAAAAACAATTAAAACTGCATTCATAGATTTTTAAATAATTACACGGTTGAACCGGGAATCGAACCTGCTACACGAGAAAAAAAATTACGCTGTAGTTTTATCATACCGATCGAAATGCTTCAGCAAGCATTATTCCTTGTAAATAACATAGTGTCAGAAATAAAAGGAAGACCGTGAATTTTAACATTTGATGTGGGAGTTAATTCAGATTAATGATAAGCTAACATTGCCGTAAAGCCATACAACTGACATTATCATAAGTAGCTATTACTAATCAATTTACCCACTTGAGAAATATGCATCATTTCCCTATTATAATTGAAGAGCATGATAAAATGATAAAGAGATACGTATTTGGTGGGTACCAGGTTGTATGCAACAAATCGAGCCGTATCCTGAGCTGAAAGACGTAAATTATTTTATCCATCGCAAAAAGGGTGCGCTTCAAGGAATAGTTTAGGTGCGCTCAAAATAGTTGCGTTTCGAGGAATTCCTCCGCAATGCGGCTGGCTGATTATAAAGAAATACTTAATTCAAATGTGTTCCATTTTCAAACTTTTATTCTTTTGTTTCTGTGATTTTCATTGTGGGATTTTTGCATAGAATAAGGATCACGACCAAGATTCTCTCTGGTCTCTGGATTTTTGCCTTGTCTTCTATCAGTAAAATGTTCCATACAATATTAAAGGTACTTTCCCTCCATGTGGCATGGCCGTGGGACGCCCTGTATATGATCTACTTTTTATACTCCGTCACCAACCTCTACATATATCTAGAGGTTTAGATCAGATAATAGTGAGGCCTCTTACCGTGGTTTCCGAAACATGGAGTTTTCAACATCCATAGACCTTATCCCATGTACGTCTATATTTGACCACAATTTAGAATACTGCTAACGATATACCAATCTAGTTATTATTACTTGTCCTACGAAATTTCCTAACCCACATGCTATGAAATATAAAAAACATTAAATTTAAAAAACCTCCAACACAATTACTTTCAAACCCCCATAACTTTTAAGTGGGTTAACCGATTTTCATCAAACATGTCTAAGAACACTCGCACGTAAGTCCCCTTTAATAAAAAAAAAAAACTAAAATGAAATCGGTTCATCCGTTCGGGAGCTATGAGGCAACAGACAGACAGATACACACACACACACACATACACACACACACACACACACATACACACAGACACGTCAAACTTATTTAACACCCCTCTTTTTGCGTCGGGGGTTAAAAATCACAACTTACTTGTTTAAAGAACGGCGATAATTTAATTTTCACTCGCGACATTCCAATATTTTGTACAATAACTTAGCCAGTTTAAATAATATACAATTATACATGCACGTCTGTTCGGTACGCTCAAGACCATGTTATATTATATCGCAAAAGAATAGAATATATTAAGTGTAATAATGGACAAGATTAAATATATTAATACCTAACAGACTACATCTGTGCATGTAAAATGAAGCTTTACTTTATCTGTTAATTTACGTTTAAACTCACAAATAAAATGCCAGTTTTTTATTATTTTAAGCAATTGATACATCCATATTGTATACTTAAGGCCTATTTCACCATTTTCAAGTAACGTTCCGAGTAGGTACTCACAAGTTTTGTCTTTGTCACTTTATATAAAGTAAGAAAGAGAAATGAAATGAAATGAAATGAAATTGAAATGAAATAAAGCTGAAGAGTTTGTTTGGTTATTTGGTTGAACGCGCTAATCTCAGGAACTACTGGGCCGAATTGAAAATTATTTCAGTGTATAGTGTATGATAGCAAGAGTGTAGGATAGGTGAGTTTGTGGGTTTGGATGTTTGTTCCACTTTCACTCAAAAACTACTGTATCGATTTTGATTAAATTTGGTACAGATGTTCCTTACAACTAGGAATAACACTTTTTAGGATACTTTTTATCCCGAAATTCCCATGGGATTGTGTATAAGTAATCATATGTTTTATTGTAACTTTTTGTAGTCGCATGCTCACGAGAGTGGATACTACGCGGGTAAAACCGCGGGACACTGCTAGTATAAAATAAACGTCAAAATGGCGGGATCATGGCGTTACGTACAAATTACTACTCATTTTATTAAATTGGCTACTCAGGGTTCTACTACCTGACTTGGTACCTCCAAAAATCATCTAAGATTACATGATTGTGTGTAGTTTTTATTTATGCTCATAACGCCTACCCAGTTTTAATAGCAAAAAGGACGCAGTTGAGAATTGCTAATCGATTGTGTGTAGGCTCTTCGCTCATTTTTTCAAAATATTTTATTTTCTTTATTTAATTATTGTAAATGCATATAAAACATATTTAACAGTATTTATGAGTACATATAGATGTATAAAGCAATCTACTCACATATTTTTTATGGGTAATTCTGCAACAAAAAAATGTGTATTGTCACTACATACATAAAACAAAGTCGCTTTCTCTGTCCCTATGTATGCGTAGATCTTTAAAACTACGCAACGGATTTTGATGCAGTTTTCAGTAATAGATAGAGTAATTCAAGAGGAAGTTTTTAGCAATTTTATCCCCACATTCACACGGGATCGGGAGCTACGCGGGTGAAACCGCGGGGCACAGCTAGTAATACATATATGGATAGGATAGGCAACTTTACTTCGCTGTAGGCTGACTCAGTGGACATCCCGACTAGGGTTACCAAATCTCAGGATTTGTCCTAAAATTTAAGGATTTTTCGATTTTTCTCAGGATTACGGCTTGGTTTTGAAAATCTCCTGATATTTCAGGATTTTAAATTAAACGCAGGTTACATTTTAAAGATTATAAGCTTTTTTTTTTTCGTTTTATACTGCGGATCTAGCTCACGCGTTTCATCTTGAAGAAGAAGATTATTTTAGTTTATTTAGGGCTGATTTATCCATCGCCAGATAACTTATAGGTATTCGATGAATAAAATTGACGTTTGACAAATTATTCCTCGAATAAAGTTATCTGGCGATGGAAAAATCGGCCCTTACTTGGACAAAGATGTATTGATTTTAACTGTTCAATTGTTACCAAAAGAAGATTAGTTTTAGTTTGTTTATCTTTCAATTATAGGATCTTTAAAATTCAAGATTAGCCAGTAGGTTAAAATGCTAATAAGGCTTTTCTTATAAGAATAACGGAAAACAAGCAGGCCACGTGCGTTTCAAATCCATTTATTCTAGATTTTAAGAGTTGTATTTTGTTTTGTGCAATAAATAAAATAAAATAAAATAAAAATTTCGTAAATGAGTACGTATAGTTAGCGAAAAACAAGTTATACAGGGTGTCCGGTCCGGGCATCGATGTCGGATACTTTAGGGAGGTTTAAATATGTTGTTTCTTATCGACAAATCACGATTCCAATTTTCTCTAACTACCTCCATTATAATCTATTGGTGTAAGTAATATTATAATATATTGAGTAATACAAATAACACAGTCTCTCACACACATACACGCACTACATTCAACTCACAGAGAGAACGTTTTATATTGTAAGTAAATATGGATGTACATTGTTAATTTGTTATTTTCTATTTATCCATATGGCGAAGTAGTGACACGCTGTATAATAATGTAAAAACATGTTAATAATAACGCTCTATTACAGTTATCGATAGGTTGTATTATATTACTCTGTTAGGCGCGAGAGATACATGTAAATAAGATATTTAGTATTTAATTGTACGAGTATATTAATTTTTCACACAATATGCCAATATCAAAATGGATAAATCCTAATATAAAACAGGTAAGTTTAAACTTTTTTTAAAAGAATTTCGGAAGAAAAGAATTCATTTTATTGACTCACATTTAAACAGAGCAAAGTTTATTTTAATATTACAAACAGAAAAATAGTTTCTAGGAATCGAAACTAAGCCTCGCCGCCCGAGGTGTTGTAAAAATTGCAAAAAAAAACACGACTTATAACGACGTAAATGACACAGGTTATATATTCTGCCTATCCTAGGAATTGAAGTCAAGCCACCGCTGAGGCGTTGTAAATTTTGATTTAAAAATTCACCCTTCTTCTAGATCTGGGTATCACTTCCAGTATTTTTAACGAAAATCGGCGCAGGAATGAATCTAGGATTCGCGAGTTGTTTGCTGACAGCCATACAGGATCCCAAGTCGGATATCAAAATGGACATACACACTTCTTCGTGGTATGGTGAGTAACTACACAAATAAACTTAAATATATTTTGAATTATTTATTTATTAGAAGCGCCCCGAAGTATCACCCGCGTAGTTCTCTTTCCCGTGGGCATACCGGGATAAACTTTAGCCTATGGTTACTCTCAAAAAGTAAACTTTAAAATAGTGAAACAATTTTTTTCACGGATTCTGCCTAGTTTGGGATTACCTTTCGCTAAAATTTAATTTAATTAAAAACCATATATTCATATTCAACATTTGTCATCATTTTAAAAATTAATATATACTTTTCTTTTTCAGTATCATCAATAGCACTATCCTTCGTAATAGGATTCTTCATAGCATCATGCACAATATCAAGATTCGGACGTAAATTAGCGTTGATAATCCATTGCCTCCCGGCGATCATTGGGCAGTTAACCACATACTTTTCTTCCAACGTCTCGAGCCTCATGATTGGCAGGATCCTCACCGGAATCACGATGAGTAGCAATGCTCTAACTGGCATCGTTGTTATCGGAGAATATACCAGCCCCCAGAACAGAGGCATGTTTCTAAATATGGTATCTACATACATAAATGTGGGCAGTCTCATAGTACATGCAGTGGGGTATTATACCACTTGGAGGACGCTTGCATTGATTATTCTAATTCCATTTGTTCTGTGTCTGCTTATTGGTTTAACTTTACCTGAGAGTCCTAGCTGGTTAGCAGAGAGGAAGAAGTACGAGAAAAGCAGAGAAGCATTCTACTGGTTGAGAGGCAGAACAGAGGAGTCCACCAGAGAAATAGAAGAGCTGATACGAGCACAGAACCACAAGAAAATAGATAAGACGGCTAAAGAAAATGTTGTCGATTTCTTCCTTAAGTTTAAGAAGAAGAATTTCTTAAAACCTATCATCGTAACCTGGTTAGGAGTTATATTGATGGAGACCAGTGGGAAACACTACTTCCCTTCTTACGCTGCTCAGCTGATCAAAGCAATTATGTCTAAAGGGTTTAATATTCAATACTTCAACATAGCAATAGATATACTGATAATATGCAGTGGGTTCACAGCTTCGTACTTGATAAGGATTATGAAGATGAGGACGTTGTTGTTCACGTCAGGATCTGCTACAGTAGTAACGTTGATCTTGGCATGTTTGTCATTATATCTTGTTAAAAATGGTATTATTTTAGCTGAGTATTCTTGGATATCCCTAACTCTCTTCTCTTTTTTCTTTATATTTGCAAACCTAGGTTGTAATTGTATACCATTAGCTTTAAAAGGAGAATTGTTTCCTTTAGAACACAGAGCTGTAGCGAGTATGATATCGTTTGGTCTAACGGCAGCAACAATGGCAGTTTTCTTAAAATTGTTGCCGTTCATGGTGTTTAGGTTCCAAATTTATGGTGCTTATTTTATTTTAGCGATGTGTATGGGTGTAATGTTAACGGTATTATATTATTTGTTACCTGAAACTAAGGACAGAACGTTACAACAAATAGAAGATTACTTTAATGATAAGAGAGAAGGTGATGAGACACAGACTGATGATGATGAAACGCGAAAACTAAATGAAGTTTGATGACAATTATATTAGTTGTAAATCTAGTAGCAAAGGCTTCGTGCACCATTTTTTATATTTTTATAAGGAAAAAAGCCAACCTGAGTCAGGCTATGGATATCTCTATCATTTCGTGATACGTGACAGCAATTAAGGAATATTTATTTGTATGTAATAGGTTTTACTATTAAAACTGTTTTAACTAACCCATTAAAATATTTGATTGTTACAAATTAGATTTAAATGTGTTAATCAATATATTTATCGTGTTCAATCATATTATATTAATGTATTTTAACGGTATTGTATTGTCTTTTAGTATTATTTCTTCTTTTATATTTTATACAGATCTAAGTTAATACTACTTATATCTATTTGATTTAAAATATAGACTCTGAAAGGGCATGGGAAGATAGAAGTTCAAAGAAAGCTAAAATAATAAATATTTCTTATTTGCTCTCTAATCATCAGCTCATATATTTCCCCACCAAGGGGCTTGTGCCTACCCTAAATAAGGGCGATCATGTTTTAGTTAACCACGGAGTTAGTGCGGGTTGGTCGACTTCACAAACACCCTTAAAATTTCGGTACAGTGCAGGTTTCATCACGATGTTTTCCTTCACCGTAAGAGCGTCGAAAAAACATTCATATTATGAAATCGAAAACACATTAGTAAGTAGCGGGGATCGAAATAGGTAACTTCTTAATGGAAGTCAAATGCCTTAACCACTTCGTCATCGACGCTCGAACTACTTATATAATAAAACTGTATTATAGATGTAGACTTTTTCAAATTGGACCAGTAGTTCCTGAGATTAGCATGTTTAAACAAATAAACTCTTCATCTTTATATTATTAGTATAGATTAACGTATTTTAAGAATTATAATTGTTTTATTAATAATTTATACATAAAATACAAATAGTTTGTTTCATTTCAATTCTAAATACTGACACGACACTTAAACTGTGCAGATTGTATGTCATTTGCATAGATTAGGAATAAAAGTGGTCGCAATAAAAGTCCTTGGGGTAATCCTTCTTATTAAATTCTGATTCATGCAATGCCTTTGGATTTTATTGTTTGTTAAAAGTAGTATTCAAGGCTCTTGATGGATACAAAAAATCATGACGAATTTACATGTCTGTATGTAAATAAATGTAATAATATGTTAATTTCAATATTCTAATTAATTTCACTTCAATTGGCATCACTTTTGATAAAAGTTGAAGCTATGGAAACGCAGTAGCTCTCACTACGACTTGAATCCGATATTCTGAGACCGACCATGTTCCAACTGGGATACTAATAAAATCAAAATTTTGCTCTATCACATGACCAAACATAGAAAAATACTTTACTACCTTTTATGTTTTGTATATTGAATCTTATCTGTAATGGTATGATAATGTTTGAATAAATTAATAAACAATTAACTGGTTTGACAAGATTGGAATTATAGCTAATATTAAGTTAGGAAATCGGTATTGTAATGCCAGAAATAGACTTATTAGATCAGCCTGCCTAGCATGTCTGTGCGTGATAAATGATATAGACACCACGAAATAATATCGATTTCGCGAACATGACCAAATTAATATGGCGTAGTACGATTTGATAAAATTTAATATGGCGGCTATATTTATTATATTTTGACTGTTGGATGTCAATAAATATCTATATCGATTTCGCGAGCATGACCAAATGTCATAAAATTAATCATATGGTAAAATTTAATATAGCGGGCATTTTTAACAAATTTTGACAGTTGGATGTCAATAAATCGCCGTATCTATCGCGTTTTCGAAGTCATGCTAGCCTAGCAGGACTAAAAGCATGATGAAAGTTGTACCTGATTGACTATCAGCATTCCGTTTTAACACAGGTTTAACGCCTTATCTAAAGCTTATCTAGATTAATTCAGATCTTGAAAGCTAATAACACCGAAATAGTTTATTTTTAGAACATGTATTTTTCCATAATAATATACATAATGTCTATTTTGGCTTAATTTAAATTTTGTTTCGTTTGTTTATTTATTTGTTTGAATCGTGGCGAATTTGTACCAGAAAGAATTATTAGATAATTATTGTTTATTTGGTTTTTAATCTAGATATTCTTCTAAACATATTTGAAGGCAATTATTGACAGTCGATAATTATTTTTCTTTATTGAATTGTAGAAACGAATGCTGGAAATTAAATAATTATGTTTTATAAATGGCTTCTATCACCAAGATGGATTACCTAGACTGTACAACAAGTTTCTTACCTAATAATAGTTGTTATTTATCTACTACTAGCTGTGACCCGCTGTTTTATCCGCGCGGAATCTTATCCCGTAGGAGATTTGGCATAAAAAGCACCAAAGACCTAATATTCGATCTATCTGCTTGTCAACGGATACAAAACTCTGTACTTATATCTAATTTTATCACGTTAATAACCATATGTATAGAGTCACCATCCTTTCTGTGCCGGTGACGGCGTGTCGCTGTAATCTCATCTTTTGGCTGTCAGTTTATTGAAAATGTATCCCCAAATGACATTGGAGTCAAAATGACAATAGTAGCTTCCACTTTTGGCCGCCGGCACAGAAAACTTGGTGACTCTACAAGACTTCAAAATGAAAACGGAAACGCAACACATGTCGGTGGAAACCTTCGTCTAAATCGGCCTGCACACATAACCCGTATAAAGTAAAATGTTACTTAATATTCTCCGTTATCGCGACACAGATTGTTTAATTAAACTATTGTAAATTATATTTTAATTCATCTATTTGTAAATTGTATTTTATTCTGTAGTTTATTGTAATTGTTTTATTTAAAAAGTAATTTGTTGACTTTAGAAGAAGGACAATACATATTTGTTTGAATTTCGACATACTGTTTTTTAAAATTTAATTCAAGGTTGGTTTTACGCGTGTTCCTCTTGGGATTTGGAGATCAAATGTATATTTGCTTGTATATTTAGTTTAACCAAATTTTATCTGTATCGGTCCAGTATAAAACATGATGCGTGTACAAAAATACATTCAAAGTAACCTTATTTCTTTTGGCTTCTGTTGCATTAATAAATTCTCTCTTATGAGACGATTACAAACGTACAGACACAAACCGGTTACAATTTTATTATAATTTAAAAAAACATTAAAACTATACTATATGTAGAAAAACTAATATTAGTCACATTCTGTAATACTAATAATGTTTGTCTGCGATCCTTTACCTGATTTTAAAACGAGTTTTGGAATTGACAAATACTAAGTAATATAAAACTGGATATTCGAGTAGTTCACCCCTCGTATAGAGATCACATTATATTACCTCTTTGACCTTCATTATAAGGATTTTGACTTGGGATATTTGCATTGGAACCCGCCATCTATTTATAAACTAAGTGTCCCGGCCAGGGCTGTAGCTAGAGTCGAATTTGAGGCAGGGCATAGCTATTTACGCTAAATAATCAATAGCTATTTGTAGACAAAAAAAAAATGAAGAACTGTTAAATCCTCAATGATGAAGAACAAGAACAACTTCGGTGAGAGTGAAGTAGGACGCTGTGATTTTAGAAGGTAGGGCATTGTGGATTTCAAGGTAGGGCATTTCCCCATAATGCCCTACCCTAGCTACGGCCCTGGTCCAGGCGAACTTCGTACTGCTAAAGACAATTTAATGTAGCTAAACATAATTTTATTTATGTTTTTGAGGGTATAATAAAATTAGAAAGAAATAACTCTAATTGGTTTATTAGGTTACTAGCAGCGCCCCGCGGTTTTACCCCCGTAGTACCCGCTCCCGTGAGAATGCCACCATCGTGTGTTAAAAAATTAAGTAACAGCGCCATCTATTGGTAGGATTTGTGACTACAAAAAGTTACAATAAAACATACGATTACTTATACACAATCCCATGGGAATTTCGGGATAAAAAGTATCCTATGTGTTATTCCTAGCTATAAGGAACATCTGTACCAAATTTAATCAAAATCGATACAGTAGTTTTTGCGTGAAAGTGGAACAAACATCCAAACTCACAAACATCCAAACATACAAACTTTCGCATTTATAATATTAGTAGGATTAATGTAACTATTTAACTCAATAGTACAAACAATCAACAATCATTTTACAATGACGTGTCGTATGACTTAGCTATGTACTTAAGTACCTATGTTGCTACATTTTGCTCAGACAAGTCATGAAGTCACTTTGTGTGTACAATACAATACAACATTTTTCATATTGTTATTAGGAACAAGAACAAATAAAGCGAATGGAAAATTTTGATTGTGGTCGCGACACTTTTAATAAAAACACTCAAACATAAAGATTAATTGACAACACTCGTACAAAACAAACAAATCAATATAACCTCATAAAATGTTTTTTAAAACAAACCATAGTCGATTTTTCGCCATTTATACTACCTTTTATTAATTTATTTATATTTATTTTACTTGAATAAGTAGCGCCCCGCAGTTTCACCCGTATATTTCCCGTTACCGTGGGAATGCAGGAATAAAAATACGTTTAAAACCTCCTTCTTGAATCACTATCTATTTAAAAAACCGCATCAAAATCCGTTGCGGTTTGACAAGATTGGAATTATAGCTAATATTAAGTTAGGAAATCGGTATTGTAATGCCAGAAATAGACTTATTAGATCAGCCTGCCTAGCATGTCTGTGCGTGATAAATGATATAGACACCACGAAATAATATCGATTTCGCGAACATGACCAAATTAATATGGCGTAGTACGATTTGATAAAATTTAATATGGCGGCTATATTTATTATATTTTGACTGTTGGATGTCAATAAATATCTATATCGATTTCGCGAGCATGACCAAATGTCATAAAATTAATCATATGGTAAAATTTAATATAGCGGGCATTTTTAACAAATTTTGACAGTTGGATGTCAATAAATCGCCGTATCTATCGCGTTTTCGAAGTCATGCTAGCCTAGCAGGACTAAAAGCATGATGAAAGTTGTACCTGATTGACTATCAGCATTCCGTTTTAACACAGGTTTAACGCCTTATCTAAAGCTTATCTAGATTAATTCAGATCTTGAAAGCTAATAACACCGAAATAGTTTATTTTTAGAACATGTATTTTTCCATAATAATATACATAATGTCTATTTTGGCTTAATTTAAATTTTGTTTCGTTTGTTTATTTATTTGTTTGAATCGTGGCGAATTTGTACCAGAAAGAATTATTAGATAATTATTGTTTATTTGGTTTTTAATCTAGATATTCTTCTAAACATATTTGAAGGCAATTATTGACAGTCGATAATTATTTTTCTTTATTGAATTGTAGAAACGAATGCTGGAAATTAAATAATTATGTTTTATAAATGGCTTCTATCACCAAGATGGATTACCTAGACTGTACAACAAGTTTCTTACCTAATAATAGTTGTTATTTATCTACTACTAGCTGTGACCCGCTGTTTTATCCGCGCGGAATCTTATCCCGTAGGAGATTTGGCATAAAAAGCACCAAAGACCTAATATTCGATCTATCTGCTTGTCAACGGATACAAAACTCTGTACTTATATCTAATTTTATCACGTTAATAACCATATGTATAGAGTCACCATCCTTTCTGTGCCGGTGACGGCGTGTCGCTGTAATCTCATCTTTTGGCTGTCAGTTTATTGAAAATGTATCCCCAAATGACATTGGAGTCAAAATGACAATAGTAGCTTCCACTTTTGGCCGCCGGCACAGAAAACTTGGTGACTCTACAAGACTTCAAAATGAAAACGGAAACGCAACACATGTCGGTGGAAACCTTCGTCTAAATCGGCCTGCACACATAACCCGTATAAAGTAAAATGTTACTTAATATTCTCCGTTATCGCGACACAGATTGTTTAATTAAACTATTGTAAATTATATTTTAATTCATCTATTTGTAAATTGTATTTTATTCTGTAGTTTATTGTAATTGTTTTATTTAAAAAGTAATTTGTTGACTTTAGAAGAAGGACAATACATATTTGTTTGAATTTCGACATACTGTTTTTTAAAATTTAATTCAAGGTTGGTTTTACGCGTGTTCCTCTTGGGATTTGGAGATCAAATGTATATTTGCTTGTATATTTAGTTTAACCAAATTTTATCTGTATCGGTCCAGTATAAAACATGATGCGTGTACAAAAATACATTCAAAGTAACCTTATTTCTTTTGGCTTCTGTTGCATTAATAAATTCTCTCTTATGAGACGATTACAAACGTACAGACACAAACCGGTTACAATTTTATTATAATTTAAAAAAACATTAAAACTATACTATATGTAGAAAAACTAATATTAGTCACATTCTGTAATACTAATAATGTTTGTCTGCGATCCTTTACCTGATTTTAAAACGAGTTTTGGAATTGACAAATACTAAGTAATATAAAACTGGATATTCGAGTAGTTCACCCCTCGTATAGAGATCACATTATATTACCTCTTTGACCTTCATTATAAGGATTTTGACTTGGGATATTTGCATTGGAACCCGCCATCTATTTATAAACTAAGTGTCCCGGCCAGGGCTGTAGCTAGAGTCGAATTTGAGGCAGGGCATAGCTATTTACGCTAAATAATCAATAGCTATTTGTAGACAAAAAAAAAATGAAGAACTGTTAAATCCTCAATGATGAAGAACAAGAACAACTTCGGTGAGAGTGAAGTAGGACGCTGTGATTTTAGAAGGTAGGGCATTGTGGATTTCAAGGTAGGGCATTTCCCCATAATGCCCTACCCTAGCTACGGCCCTGGTCCAGGCGAACTTCGTACTGCTAAAGACAATTTAATGTAGCTAAACATAATTTTATTTATGTTTTTGAGGGTATAATAAAATTAGAAAGAAATAACTCTAATTGGTTTATTAGGTTACTAGCAGCGCCCCGCGGTTTTACCCCCGTAGTACCCGCTCCCGTGAGAATGCCACCATCGTGTGTTAAAAAATTAAGTAACAGCGCCATCTATTGGTAGGATTTGTGACTACAAAAAGTTACAATAAAACATACGATTACTTATACACAATCCCATGGGAATTTCGGGATAAAAAGTATCCTATGTGTTATTCCTAGCTATAAGGAACATCTGTACCAAATTTAATCAAAATCGATACAGTAGTTTTTGCGTGAAAGTGGAACAAACATCCAAACTCACAAACATCCAAACATACAAACTTTCGCATTTATAATATTAGTAGGATTAATGTAACTATTTAACTCAATAGTACAAACAATCAACAATCATTTTACAATGACGTGTCGTATGACTTAGCTATGTACTTAAGTACCTATGTTGCTACATTTTGCTCAGACAAGTCATGAAGTCACTTTGTGTGTACAATACAATACAACATTTTTCATATTGTTATTAGGAACAAGAACAAATAAAGCGAATGGAAAATTTTGATTGTGGTCGCGACACTTTTAATAAAAACACTCAAACATAAAGATTAATTGACAACACTCGTACAAAACAAACAAATCAATATAACCTCATAAAATGTTTTTTAAAACAAACCATAGTCGATTTTTCGCCATTTATACTACCTTTTATTAATTTATTTATATTTATTTTACTTGAATAAGTAGCGCCCCGCAGTTTCACCCGTATATTTCCCGTTACCGTGGGAATGCAGGAATAAAAATACGTTTAAAACCTCCTTCTTGAATCACTATCTATTTAAAAAACCGCATCAAAATCCGTTGCGTAGTTTTAAAGATCTAAGCATACATAGGGACAGACAGCGGGAAGCGACTTTGTTTCATACTATGTAGTGATACGTTATGTATATTATTGTTAATCTTGTCGTATTATATAAGTAATTATTTGACCGAATGATCTGAAATGATTGTGATATTATGTTTAAATTGACCGAATGATTGATGAGGATAATCAATATGACAGTTGGTTTTTCCCATGCATGTATTTCCTTAAGATTGAGTTTTTATTAGTATACCATGTTTTTAAGTAAATTCCGATACATACAATTCAACTTTTAGATACTACTAATATTATAAAGCTGAAGAGTGTGTTTGTTTGAACGCGCTAATCTCAGGAACTACTGGGCCGATTTGAAAAACTTTCAGTGCTAGAGCTAACGCGGGTTAAGCCGCGGGGTACTTCTAGTATATTATACATATACTTAACTAAATAAGATAATATGACAATCCATTCATCAGGATTTTGCCTTATATCCGTAAACAGTGAATCTACCGAAATTTTAATTTGTTTTGACTTAAAAATACTTTATGTGTTGCATAACAATCATGACAATATCGAAAATATTATGCAGGATATTTAAATATTTATTCATATTTGATAGTGCTTGTTTTTGTAAATGCAAAATTGTATTTTTCACTACCGAACTGGATCCATACGGTGATGTACCTTATGGTAGACCACAAGTGGACAGCTCAACAAGTGAATATTAAGAAAAATGACATTATATTGGCTTGCTTACATGGATTATTTTACCAGTGAAACAAGTAAGGCGTTTATTAATATTAGGCAATTTTCTATTGTGAATGTAAGGAGTACGCATGTGTCTAATATATTAATAATTTAGAGCTGATTTTTCCATCGCCAGATAACTTCGATGACAGTTATTTCACAGATGTTAAATGCCAATTTTATTCCTCGAATTAGTTATCGAGACGATAGAGAAATCAGCCCTTCACAGAGAAAGCGCTTTGTATGCTTAGATCTTTAAAACTACGCAACGGATTTTGATGCGGTTTGTTTTAATAGATAGAGTGATTCAATGGGAAGGTTTTTAGCATAATTTTATATTCCATATTCCTACGGGAACGGGAACTACGCGGGCGCCGCTTGTAGAACAATAAATTATATAAGTGTAACAAATGATGACGATAAAACAAAAAAAAGTCGTATTTCACAATAGTGAACAAATGTGATTTGGACAGATAAAGACAGGTGGCAGCGTATGCCGACATTGCAAACTGTGATTGAAGCCACTTATTATCATCTAGGTGATGGTCGAGCAAACGTCATAGATTTATTAGCTGTGCCCCGCGGTTCCTCTCGCGTTAATCTAAACCCCGTGGAAAGGCATAAAAAGTATTATTTCTAGTTATAAGGAAAATTAACTTTAGAGGTGATAGTCCTTTATTCCCATTGGCCACCCCCTGATCCGCCACCCGGGGTGGTCGATGGCACTCCATAATAAAGTGCCATCGACCACCCCGGTGATAGTAGAGTTTAGACGTTATAGATTATTAGCTGTGCCCTACGATCCTACTTGTGTCAATCCCAGATCCCGTGGAATTTTTGGCATCAAAAGTGGCATTGTTGAATAGAGGAACATTTGTAACTTCTAAATCAATTCAGTAGTTTTTAAGAAGAACAAACCTCCTTACTTAATATTATATTACTCGTAGTAGGGTAGTTTAATTTGATTGTGTTTAATTGTTTTGTTATTGCCTTTGGAGACCGGACAGTACAAAATACTGTTTACGATATTTTTAGCTAAATTTAAGTTACATTTGACGAGGGTAAAGCTTAAAGTCAAGAGTGTTTTATTACAAAGCTACATGACAAACAAAAAATGCATTAAAATAAATCTACTTTGACAGATTTTTGTCGCCTTTTTATTTTGTTTTAACATAAATGTGTATTTATAAATAACTAGCGAAGCCCCGCAGTTTCACCCATGTAGTTCCCCCGCGGAAAAAAATACTAAAAACTTTTCTCTTGAATCACTATATCTATTAAAAAAAACCGCCTCAAAATCGGTTGCGTAGTTTTATAGATTTGAGCACACTTAGGGACAGATAGACAGTTTTTTTATACTAGGTATGTAAGTAGTGATGTATTATAATCAATAAGAAACATAACACATAGATATAGGACAGTGTGACGTAATACAGACGCCATGTTCTAAGGTGCAACTTACACTATCAACGTATTATAACTTCTAATAACATTAGGAAAATTCTTAGTTATTAAATTGAATTCTAGTAATACCAGTTATTACTTCACAGACTTGAGTATCACTAATGGAGCTGTTTATAGAAGTGGGAGGAGGTTTCACTCTGGGGTTCACCAGTTGTGAACTGACCACGATACGGAGTCCAGACTCTAGGATTAAAATGGACATACACATATTTACGCGGTATGGTAAGAAGCAGTATAACTTATTAATACTTAGCAATGCAATTTATATGTGTATAAAATCATAAATCATTGTAATTAGCCATAACAAGTTACGTTAAACTAGGGATTTCAACATATCTAAATTAATAAATGTGATTAACAATGAAATGAAAGTAAGAACTTGTTTACTTAGTACCGTAAATAATCAAAATTGCTGCGTCGTAACACTACCATTTGTAACAATTTGTGTTTTGATTCAATTACTATTAATACATAATGCTCGTAGAAACTAGTCTGCTGATAAAGCATTCACGTCAGTCGATATATTTTTAATGTTTTCAAATCATAAACAGTTTTCGTAGGATACACATGTGCGACCTCAATAGGAGATAATTAAATTACTTATCACAATTTTTATTGCCCTTTATATTTATAAATAGTTTAGGTAGTCGTAGAGGCTTTTAATGATATGATAAAACGTACCTCGCCATGTTGATAAACACGCGAGGAACAACATATATATTACCATAGTATGCAGACAATATTAAATCATACTTGGCAGGTCCCTGTTTTTTAATTGCAAAATTATACACATACCTATATGTTTTATAAAAAATCTTCTAAACCGGATCGTTTAATTTTAGTCGTACCTTGTAACAATCAACATATACAAGTCGCGAAATGAAGAAGTCACTATCAACAATTAAATAATATATTTATTTAATAATCAGACCGGTGAAATGGGTTCTTTACCGAAATGGATTACTCCGATCGTGAAACAGGTGAGTGAATTCAACATTATTTTATTTTATGTGGCAATTGTATCTGGTGTATTAGATTTACACAAAACTACTACTATAATCTGTGATAAGTATTTAATATTATAATTACGATTTCTCACGGGAACTATCCAAGAAAAGTAAATAAGTACGCTTTAAAAGTAACCAGTTAGAACTATGTTTTGTTCGTCATTTTACAGAAGTTTAAACAGAATATTATTTTACAAATAAAATAAAAATATATTTGTAATTGTAATTAATTCAAAAACTACTGGATCTATTAACAAAATTCCTATGCTAACGGAAAAATATGTGACCGTGCCGCGATTTTAATTTTTGTAAACTTTCTGACGCATCTGATATCGGAAGACTGAGGTACAATACTTTTATACAAAATAGTGTGAACTTTAAAATATGTAGATTTATTTCCATGCATTACTTACAAAAATATAATATTATGATAAAAGTTATAATATTTACAAAAAGTATGTTATATTATCACAAAAGTTATGATATTCGCTGGTTTTTTAAGGGTACGCCGGTTACCTACGACACAGCTAGTAGAATAAAAACAAAATGTGAAGGGTTAGTGCACAGTGCACACTGAATAACCGACCATTTAAATTTTACCCAATGTTTATAGATTTCATGCGGATATATTAGTTATAAAATATTAACTGCATGTTTATAAATTAATAAATTATGTTAATTGAAAATTAGTTTCTCGTAAAATTTTACTAAACATTTAGTTAATATTTGTGACATTTAAAAAGTTATAAAACATAACCTTTACCGTTTGGTTGGTCTTTAATAAATAGTAGGAATAATAGATGACCTAAATAACTGCCTTGTGGGACTTCCAAAGTGCGGAATGCACGAGTATGTTGGTTTTTTCCTTGTTACGGTGCAAAGCGAAGCTCTCCTAGTAAAACACTATTACACAGTTTTGTCGTACATTTTACGGAAAAACTACAACATCTACAGAATTAATGTTAAACAGTTATTTTCAATTCATGTCTTAATGTGCTGTCAATCGTTCTTTTGTAATTGAAATAAACTGATGACGCTTCAACAATACATAGGAAAGGAAAAGGTATTATTTAAAAATCTTGCGAGCCCTCACAAAGCTACGCTTTTAGCTACTTAGTATTATGTAATACTTTTAAGTAATATATAGGCTTAATCATTGTGATTTATTGGATGTAGAGGGTGAATTCAATTTTAGTCATGTGACGTAGAGACGCAAATTGAGAAACAAATTAGATATGTAACACATACGAGTAAAGATACTAATAAAACTAATTTGTTAAATCAATATACAAATATCATCGGTTGTAAGAAGTGGTACAAACTTGTTTGTATCATGGAAATTTAGATAGTGGAATATGAAAATGCGTATATACGAAGTTAAATCGAAATATGCTAAATTGCTAATACCAGTTATTATTACTTTACAGACTTGGGTGTCGCTAATGGCGTTGTTTATAAAAGTAGGAGGAGGCATGAGTTTAGGGTTCACTAGCTGTTTACTAACTGCTATAAATGATCCAGAATCTGATATCAAAATGGACATACACACATCTTCGTGGTATGGTAAGGATCTTGATAGCCTATTAAATTAACAATGCAATTTATTTCTTACAAGTGTTTCGTTCTAAAACTAGTTTAACCTTTTCAGCATCATCAATAGCAATTGGATTCACAATGGGATATATCGCTGCAACATTTTCAGCAAAATACGGGCGAAGAAAAGCTATAATAATCAACTGTATTCCTGGAATTATCGGACAGTTCATCACCTGCTTCGCTCCCAACGTCACCGCACTGATTATAGGGAGGATACTTAATGGCGCCACTCTTGGTTGTAATTCCCTGTTAGCAGTTATCGTAATAGGAGAGTATACAAGTCCAAAATCTCGAGGTATGTTCCTTAATATGGCGACTGCGTCTTTGAACATTGGAGGTCTTCTGGTACACACACTGGGGTACTACATCAGTTGGAGAACACTCGCGTTGATCATTGCAATACCATTCATTCTATGTCTAATCATCGCTTACACCTCACCCGAGAGTCCTTCCTGGTTAGCTGATCAGAAGGAATACGAGAAGAGTAGACAAGTGTTCTATTGGCTGAGAGGGAGAACGGAAGAAACTACGAGAGAGATAGAAGAACTCATAAAAGCACAGTCATTTAAGAAAATAAATAAGACAGCTAAAGAAACTACTGTCGGTATATTACTTAAGTTTAAGAAGAGGAATTTTGTAAAACCAATCTCAATTTCGTTGATTGCTATTTTCTTGATGGAAGTTAGTGGAAGACATTACTTTCCCACTTATGCCAGCCAGTTGATAAGAGATATTATGTCTGAAGGGTTTAATATTCAGTACTTTAATATTGCAATAGATATACTGATAATAGTAAGTGGGTTTACGGCTTCGTACTTGGTAAGAATAGTTAAGATGAGGACGTTGTTGTTCACGTCAGGTTCTGCTACAGCAGTGATGTTGATCTCGGCGTGCTTGACATTATATTTTGTTAAAAATGGAATAATTCCTGAATCGTATTCGTGGGTAACTTTAATATTCTTCGCGTTGTTCTTTATCATGGCAAATCTCGGTTGTACATGTATACCAATAGCGTTGGTTGGAGAAATATTCCCGTTGGAGCATAGAGTGGCCGCGTCTGTTGTGATAGCTTTCTTATCATCTTGCACTCTGGCTATTATTCTAAAAGTATTGCCTCTCATGGTGGTCGCGTTTGAAATTTACGGTGCGTTTTCTATAATGGCCGTCGGTATGTGTATAATGATATCAATATTGTACTTTGTATTACCTGAAACTAAGGACAAAACGTTACAACAGATAGAGAACTACTTCGGTGATAAGAAAGGAGGCGATGACAGGCTGGCTGATGATGGCGATGTAACGAGAAAGTTAAATGACGTATGATGGAAAAATTATAAAATGTTTATTATTATTGTAATTAAATAGCGCGACACATTTGAGAAGAAAAATAATACATAAAAATTAAATATCAATTAAATTATCTGCGGTTAAAACAGGTTTTGAACTTGTTATAGGTAAGGTATCTATTTATTATTGAACAGAATTGTATTCTTATGTATTTTTAAAGACACTATAATATAAACAGTTAGGTATCTTAATGTCTATGAGATAAAATATATTAGTCACCGTTGGAGGTGTTACAAAATATTGCCACACACTGCTTAGTAATCAGTTACAGATGTAACAGCAAATAAAAATGAAGTTACCAAAAAACTTATTTCGGAAAATACACATTTTCACAATGTCTCGGGCCGAAAATCAAACGAAATTCCAATTTTTCAAAGATTTTGATAAATTTCATTGTATATAACTTTATAAACTTAAAAATTGTTAGAATCCTATTAATATTCTATAACAATTTTACAAATAAGATATAACCGGATATTTGAATATAACTATTATTAATAGAATGAAATATTTTAATGTAATTTAGAGATTGAAAATGATTTTTCGAACAATTTGATTAATTTAAGAAAAAAATTGTATCCATTAATTTTAAGTTAAAATAAGTAGGATGTAATTAAAAATATAATTAAGCCAATTTTCTAGATACCTCAATATTATACATTTATTTTAATGATATTTATTATTTGTAAGTAGTTATGATAGAAGGTAAATGTAAATATTAAAAACTTAAAAACATAGAATTTATTTTTATAGATTTCAATCTTTTTTCTATTATACATATACCCTTACTTATAGAATCCATAGGACTTACTATTGTGCACAGCCTAATGACGTGTCACATGTCTAAATTGTTTTGTCTAACTAGAGTTGCCGGGTTCGATTCTCGGTAGCACATTTTTTTAGTTAAAAAATGTTTATGGTCCGCTTTCAAAATTACAAACATGATGATTACGCCTATTCCTCTTGATTGTTCTTTAATCATCAGAGAGAAAGGACTACAGACAGGAGATTCTTATATTTGTATTTTGACTATTTAACTTCAAATTCTAATATACGAATAAAATGTTTAAAATTCAGTACTGTATGTTTATACACACATAGCTGTGCCCCGCGGTTTCACCCGCGTAGTTTTCGATCCCGTGGGAATTTCGGGATAAAACGTAGCCTATGTCCTTTCCCGGACCATAAGCTACCCCTGTACCAAATTTCAAGTCAATCGGTTCAGTAGTTTAGCCGTGAAAAGGTAACAGACAAACAGACAGAGTTACTTTCGCATTTATAATATTAGTAAGGATTACACACTTGTTGTCATTAATGTAAAACAACAATAATAGTGGGCCTCCGATACAACCTTGCGATAAAAAAACTCTTGCATACTCGGCTTTTATTTTAATTGCTGTAAGTACATTTAGAATCAACATTATGTGTAAATGATAAAACTTATTATTTCATTTTCATATGAAAATTTAATGGATTATTTTGTAACTTCAAAAGCAACAGCGTCGAAATATTGGAAACTCGAAATAAATATTGTAAATCATAATGGTAGATAGTCCGTTAATTATGATAATTCTAGTTTTATAACTATAAAATTTATGTATATTTTGGTAGACTAGGTGCAAAATAGGTGGATCTACCAAAAAATAGCATCACTGGTTAGATGATGATGATGATGATGAAACGAATAATCGTTTATATAAGAGATTGCTATGTTTAAGTTTAGAGATACATCAATAAATTATATTATCAATGTATAAACTTGAAGTATACTATAGTTTTTAAGTGATTTTTATAATAAAGGTAATTTAGTATTATCGTGTTCTATTTTATTACAAAAAAGGAAATCCTGAAGGTATAAAATCAGTGTATAAGTACTTATCACTACATAGTATAAAATAAAAAATTATAAAACCCCAACTCAATTTCTTTCAAACCTCCATAATTTTTAAACGGGTCAACCGATTTTCATCAAACATGACTAAGAACACTCGCACGTAAGTCCCCTTTAATACAAAAAACTGAAACAATTGAAATCGGTTCATCCGTTCGGGATCTATGATGCCACAGACAGACAGATACACATACACACACACTTGACACTGGGGACAACGATGAGCTTTTACACATTGGAATTCTTTTTAACAGTGATAATAAAAAAAAATGATATTAATAACGCCTATGCAATCAGGCTAGGCCGGCTGGAGTTTGTGGTAAACTTACCACTTTGCTATTTAGAAAATTTTAGGCGTTTAATATTATAACAATACTGCCGTCACTATTATGTAAATCACTACCTCGTTTATTTCCAGTATCTTTCTATCTCTTACATTTATATTATATTGAATGTAAATTAATGTTGAAAACGTTTTTTCATAGTTCATAGGAGTATTCTAACCTGAATTTCTATGAAAAACGAAAGCCCTGGAATTGCTAACACATCAGAAGCTATACATACCCTTATTTTTACATGCAAAAAGATCGAAGAACCATTTGTAGGATCCCAAGGATCGAACCTACAAACCCTTTAGTCCGGCATGGTGTTCACTCTGCTGATTGAGTCGTAAATTTTCTTCAAGATAATTCGTTCCGAATAATGGCCTCTTTTGGAGATAATGAATACACAAAACGACTATAACAATAACTTATATTTTTGTATAAAACACTGAATTTCCATAACGCATAAAATTTAAATATCGAATCACATATTTGTTACTCTTTGTTGATGCTTTTTAAATGCTAAACTATGTCCAATATTTTTTTTTCTTTGAAACCGGATCATTCAATTTAAACAGTCTCTCGCTACAATTCAGTAACAATCATATACTTGTTATTCGCGTTGTGAATCAAAGCAAATAATAAATAAATATAATATTTTATAAATTAATTTAATTAAATGGGTTCTTTGCCGAAATGGATCACTCCAACGGTGAAACAGGTGAGGCATTTTTCAGATTTCTTATAAACGTAAGGACGGAGTTAATGTCTAAATTTTAAAGGCCTCGTGGAATTGTTAATAAAATCTTGGCCATGATATTCTAGTTGTCCGACATTTAGTGCATGTTTAAATAGATGCATAGTGCATTTAGATTGGATATTAGAGTTTGAGATAAAAAGTGTACAAAATGTATATATACGAGTATAATAGTGTACTAATAAACTACCTTGAGGGATCCTTCTGTAAATAATTTGGAAGAAATTCTTTACTGTCCCTTTAAGCTCACCTTGCGAAACCAACTGCGGTGGTTGCATTCAAGTACTCTTCAATATCAAGCATAATTGATCTAAGGTCGGGATGTGAATATTATAGATATGTTTTTATATGTTTGTGACTAGAGTGATAGGGCGAGGTCAAACTTTAGACATAACTGTTTGAAAGAATTCTTAATTAAATATTTTCTGATAACAATAACCACTAAGTTTTGAAAGATTAAACAGTAAGACTAGTAAATTTAATTCTACTATGACCAGTTATTACTTTACAGACTTGGGTGTCCCTGATAGCGTTGATCATAAAGCTTGCAGGCGGCATGTCCCTCGGGTTCACAAGCTGCTTACTGACTGCTATAAAGGATCCCGACTCGGATATTAAAATGGACATACACACATCTTCGTGGTTTGGTAAGCCACTTATTCTGAAATATTTATCATTCTTCTTCTTCTTTGCGTGTCGACTCATATATTTGAGAACCAGACCCTGAACTCGTCCACCGATATAGCACTATCAGTGGCCTTGTAAAAGTCCTCGCGTGTGCAGGTGTAAAGTCACGAACGGCAAGTTATGGGAATTAGCCGTTGAGTCGTGGTGGAAGGATCGGCTAGTCTGCGTAACCGACATTGCCCGGGATGCGCCGGACGCATGCTTATTTTATGCGCCACTCGGGGAGGCTCCTTCCATGCACCCCCAATATTTATCATTTTAAAAATGCCATTAAAAAATCCACCTCATGTGTATTTTTTTTTTCTTTTTAGTGTCAATAATAGCGTTGGGTTTCATACTTGGATTCTTCACAGCAACAATTGCAGCAAAATACGGGCGCAGAAAAGCTTTGATAATCAATTCCTTGCCGGCAATTATTGGACAACTCCTCACCTGCTTTGCTCCTAACGTCACCGCCCTGATAGTAGGCAGACTAATCTCTGGAATAACTATTGGTTGTTGCGCTCTTATCGGAGTCATGCTAATTGGAGAATGCACCAGCCCACAGAACAGAGGCATGTTCCTCAATATGGCGACTGCATCTCTGAATATTGGGAGTCTCTTTATACACGAACTCGGCTACTTTATACATTGGAGGACACTCGCATTAGTTAATGCAATTCCATTCGTTCTATGCTTGATAATCGCTTACACCTCACCCGAGAGTCCCTCCTGGTTAGCTGATCAGAAGGAATACGAGAAAAGTAGAGAAGTGTTCTATTGGCTGAGAGGGAGAACAGAAGAAACTACGAGAGAGATAGAGGAGCTGATACGAGCTCAGAACTATAAAAAACTGCATAAGACACATAAAGAAAATGTTATAAATTTCTTCCTTAAGTTTAAGAAAAAGAATTTCTTAAAACCAATCATGGTGTCTTTCTTTTCTTTAATTTTGATGGAGGTTGGTGGTAGACATTACTTCCCTTCGTACGCCACGCAGTTGATAAAAGATATTATGTCTGAAGGATTCGACACGCATTACACTAATATTGTAATAGATATATTGATAACAGTCAGCGGGTTCACAGCTTCGTACTTGATAAGAATTATGAAAATGAGGACGTTGTTGTTCTCATCAGGATCTGCTACAGCATTGACGTTGATTTTGGCATGTTTGGCGTTATATCTTGTGAAAAATGGAATAATTTCTGGAGCATTTTCTTGGGTACCTCTCGTTTTATTCTCTCTGTTCATTATTATTGCCAATCTGGGTTGTACATGTATACCATTGGCTTTGGCTGGAGAAATTATTCCATTGGAACATCGAGTAGTAGCGTCTATCGTATTTACAATTATTTCGGCATGTTTAATGGCCTTCATTCTCAAAATAATGCCTCTCATGATGGTTGCGTTGGATATTTGTGGTGCATTTTCTTTAATGGCAGTTTGTATTTGTGTAATGTTAACAATACTATACTTTGTGTTACCTGAGACTAAGGACAGAACGTTACAACAGATAGAGAATGACTTTGCAGATGATAACAGAGGGAGTGATGAGAAGCTGGCCGATGATGATGATGATGTTACGCGAAAGTTGAACGATGTATGATGGAAATAAATTAGACGTATATATGAATACTTATCTAATGTATATAAAAATGAAACCCGTTTCCCGTTGTCACGCCATAACTTGAGGACGGCTAGATTTGGCTAATTCTTTTTTTGCTCTGCATGTTATTGTCAGAAGGTTCTTATGTAAAAAAAAACTGGAAAAGCAAATGGAAAACTTGGACCCGTGCGAAGCCGGGGCGGGCCAATAGTCAGTAAATAAAACTCAACCAATTTTATTTTAAGTACAATTTTAAGTTTTTGATGTCTTTTGATGGTAACCATGTTATTAATTCATAAATGGAAAACGTCATGTCAAAACTTAATGTAACTCTTCATTGTTAACGAGTATTTTTAAATATTTATCATTGTTATTAACCGAATTAAAGAGAAAATAAAATACAAATTACTTTTATTTTTATCAGAAAAGATGATCCAGCTTTGAAACGCCAACCACGAATTCAACTGAGTAATCTGTGTTTTTTTTTAACTATAGGAATTTCGTTTTAGGTTCGAATGATTACAATGAAATAATTGGGCATTTTATTTTTTCTTCATTATTGTTTTGTTTTTATTAGTCATTTATTGTTATGTTTTCTTATTTTCAACATTTAAGCTATTATTTTCCTGTTAAGTATGTATTTCTTATCGAATTGTATTTATTAACATGAAGTACCTATTAAGATGATGATGCATTTTAGTTTCTAATAAATGCATTAAGCACTTTACTGTGTAATCATTTAATGCCAGTTTGATGCTAAGAATTAGACTGCTAATTTTGATTAAAGGACCAAGATTATTTCAAAGAGAGCACCAACCGTATATTCATATTTCTTGAAAATACCTTAAACAAAAATAAAAATACAATAGAAAAATAAGCCTGTTGTATAGTACCATAAACAAAAATTAGGTGTTCAAATTGATTTTCCAAATAACACTATTGGTGACACTAGCAGCACGTGAATTTCAACATAATAATCTAAAGAAATATAACTACAATACTAATTTCAATGGATATGCTAATAAGCAGAAAGTTTAAAATAATAATCACAACATTAGCAGATGTAGGTGCTGACACACGTGTCATTGAACGAATTATATTCGGAACAAATCTAACTGAAATTGATTAAGTGAATATTATTAAAATTATTTTAATGGGTTTACCAAGATGGATTACTCCAACTGTAAGACAAGTAAGTATTTAAGTAATTAATTTAATTAATGACTCCACCAAAATAAGTTCAATTGTTGAAGTGGAGGCGGTGTTAGAATTATGTTAGAATTGTGTTAGACTTATTCTGCCTTATTTGCGTTGCATTTTTAGTCTGGTTTAGCACTAAACCAGGTTTTACAATCAATTTTGAATACTGTCAGAGTCACAGATTTGACTGACAAGGTGTCACATGCTTACTAGGTTTTGTTAAACTAGACTAAAAATGCAACGCAAATAAGGCAGATGGTGTTAGTGATAAAGGAACTACTACTACAACGCTTTTATAAGGGATGGTCCAGTAACTTGTATTGAAATTCTTGTTGTTTTTTATTTATAGTAAATTGATATTGAATAGAGTTCAAATTCAGGCTAGGTTTGAAATTATTAAAAAACAGATAATGCAAATGCCGACAACGCATTTAATTCTTTAGAGATATAGACATACATGGACGTCGGTACCTGGACCTATCTGCTCATTTGTTTTCTATCTATACCACAAAAATATAACTTGAAGATCATTTATTACTTCACAGACTTGGGTGTCGCTATTCGCGTTGTCTACAAAATTGGCAGTGGGAATGAGTTTAGGGTTCACCAGCTGCTTACTGACTGCTATAAAGGATCCGGACTCAGATATTAAAATGGATATACACACTTCTTCGTGGTTTGGTGAGAAACTCGTACATTATACATATATACTTATATATAATGATAAACAGTTTAAGGAATTGATTTCATAGTAATAAAATCAAGTGTATACAATTATTAATGTATGTTAATCTTTTTAGTATCAACAATAGCGATGGGTTTGTCCATTGGATTTCTCGCCGCAGCATGTGCTGCAAAATACGGACGAAGAAAAGCTCTGATAATCAACTCCTTGCCGGGAATTATTGGTCAACTCATTATTTGCTTTGCTCCCAACGTCACCGCCCTCATTATTGGTAGATTACTCTCTGGAATAACTCTTGGATGTAACGCCATTTTAGGAATAGTTGTTATTGGAGAATGTACTAGCCCACAGAACAGAGGCATGTTTCTCAATTTGGCGACTGCGTTTTTAAATATAGGCAGTATTCTAGTACACGTTGTGGGGTACTACACAGGCTGGAGGATACTCGCGTTGGTTATTGCAATTCCGTTCATTCTTTGCTTGATAATCGCTTACACATCACCTGAAAGTCCTTTCTGGTTAGCTGATCAAAAGCAGTACGAGAAGAGTAGACAAGTGTTCTACTGGCTGAGAGGGAGAACGGAAGAAAGTACAAGAGAGATAGAGGAGTTGATAAAAACACAGAACCACAAGAAAATACAAAAGACAGCAAAAGAAAATGTTATTGATTTCTTTCTTAAGTTTAAGAAGAAGAATTTCATAAAACCAATCATGATTTCTTGGATTGCTTTACTCTTGATGGAACTTAGTGGAAGACATTACTTCCCTTCGTATGCCGCCCAGTTGATACAAGATGTTATATCTGAAGGATTCAACGCGTATTACTTCAACATCATAATAGATATATTGATAATATTCAGCGGGTTTTCAGCTTCGTACTTAATAAGGATCATGAAAACGAGGACGTTGTTGTTTACTTCAGGATCCGCTACAGTAGTGGCGTTGTTTTTGGCATGTTTAGCGTTATATCTTGTTAAAAATGGAATAATATCTGAAGCGTGTTCGTGGATACCTCTTGTTTTATACGCTTTTTTCTTTATCATGGCAAATCTGGGTTGTACATGTATACCATTAGCGTTGGGTGGAGAAATTATTCCATTGGAACATAAAGTAGTAGCGACTGTTGTGTTTTCTTTGATAGCATCATGTACTATGACTGTGGTTCTAAAAATATTGCCTCTAATGGTGGCCTCATTAGACATATATGGAGCATTTTCTGTGTTGGCAGTTTGCATGTGTGTGATGTTGGCCATTTTGTATTTCATATTACCTGAGACTAAGGACAGGACATTACAACAGATAGAGAATGACTTCAATGATATTAAGAGTAAAGGAGATGAGACTCGGGCTGATGAAGATGATGATGATGTGACGCGGAAATTGAACGATGTTTGATGAAATTTTAATACAAAATATGATTGGACTCGTATTACTTTTATGATAAATAAAACTCAATAATTAAACTAGGTGTCGTTTTTAATGTATTTGTAATTAATAAATTGATAACTAATTAGTATAATAATTATTATTTGTCATTATTAGTAACGCGATAAAAAAATAATTAAAATATAGAATTGTTTTGTTAAAGCATTGTCTTTTAAAGGATTTAAGAATTATCAAAACTTAAGTAAAATATCAAGCTAGACCATGACTAGAAATCTCAAACAGCGCGTACCATATCTTAGCTAAATAGTTACTTTAGGAATGTCATTTATGTAAACCAAAAACAATAATGGGCCCAGGGTACTTCCTTGTGGTACAAAGCATATTCAACTGTGGAATGGAATCAGATCCTCAGATCGACACTTAGCGTTAGGTGACAAGGGGTTGAAGAAAAATAAGAATAGGATCTTTAAGGAATACAATCACAACAAAAAAAGATAACCCCACTGAGTTTCCTGGTAGGTCTTTTTAGTAGTGGGCGCATAGTGAACTAACGGTGGTTGTATGGTCTGGGTGTGTGTGTGAATGAGTGTGTGCGTAGTTTGTGATACCCTAGATACAAGCTCCGAGCTTAGTTAGGGGTTAGTTACTATAATGAGATGATGTAGTGAATGCTTAATGCTTATGTATCAATCCTAGATAATAAAGATATTTGTGATTTTGATTTTATCGATGTAAAAAATGTATTCTCTTACTATAGTAATTTCCAAAATTTAATTCAATGAAATGAATTAGACATAGAATGACGCATGTTATGTTTAGGTGTCGCACTGTCGTCGTGACATCTTTCGAGAACTTCTTACTTAGATTTTCTAAGATTTAGTTTTCATTACTGATGCAAATATTTGAATGATAATAATGACTGTATAATATGTTATAATAAGTCATTGTCTAAATTTTAATAGAGAACAAGTACAAGAGAACCAGCACTAATTTCAAAAACGTCATTCTGTATTTTTACAAATTCATGAATGTCTAAAAACTGTAAAGAAATCAGAGAAAGAGATAGTTCTTTTGTCCATGAAAGAAATATTCAATTAGCTTCGTGGCCTCTTTAGTCTAATGGTAATGACATATGCTCTTGCCTGCCAAGGTTGAGGTCTCAGGTTCTATTCCTGAGTTGAGCGATGAATGGCTATTTTCCAAAAATGTTTCAGGTTTGAGATCACCAACACGCACTTGGCAAGTACACTGCCGTGGGATCTAATAGGTCAATACTTAACTAGGTTTCAAATAAATTCAAATTGATTTTCTAACGCACTGCTAGAAACACGTGAGTCTCAAAACAATTCTATAAATTATAATAGGTAAAGAAATACTCATATTTAGCGAAACACATTTCAAAAGAGTTAATGAGCAGAAAGTTTAAACAATCACAACGTTAGTAAGTGTCGACGCTGACACATGTTTTGAAGAAGGAAATATATTTGAAAAAGTCTAAACTGAAATTGAGGACGTCAATGTTAAATGTAACTAAAACAATTTAATGGATTCCTCACGACAATGGATTACTCCAAACGTGAAACAAGTTAGTACCTACCTATTTATTTTTATGAAAGCCAAAAGATATTGTATGATGAAGAAGAATAATTTGCTTCATTGTGTTTTGGAATTGCACAATGCACCTATATATACAGGATGTTTCAATATAATCTAAAAACTAAAATTCATAGATGCATATATTTTAGATTTTGATTAAGCAAATACATTGTTTGAACAAACGTTTTGAGTAGTTTAGGAGTGAAGGTTTCTGGTAAGAGGGTTATTGAGTGGGTGAAAATGTTAATTTATTTTGAGGTACCAAAGATAATATTTAGCCACAACATTACCCTTTTCACTTCCCAGACTTGGATATCATTAATCGCGTTGTTTGCAAAATTGGGAGGAGGTATGAATTTAGGATTCACCAGCTGTTTACTGACAGCCTTACAGGATCCAAATTCACATATCAAAATGGATATACACACTTCTTCGTGGTATGGTAAGAAAATGTACATTTTAAAATTGTATTAGCATCTAATATACAAGTAAATTAAACAAAATGTATTGTTCTAGCGTCATCAATAGCAATAAGTTTCACAATTGGGTATTTGTCAGCAACATGTTCTGCTAAATATGGGAGAAGAACAGCCTTAATAGTGAACAGCGTTCCAGCAATCATTGGGCAGTTCGTCACTTGCTTCGCTCCTAATGTCACTGCGCTAATCATAGGCAGGGTCCTCACAGGCATCACTATCGGTAGCAATGCTCTATTAGGAGTAGTATTCATCGGAGAATGTACCAGTCCGAAGAACAGAGGCATGTTCCTCAATATGGTGACTGCATCATTAAATATAGGCAGTCTTATAGTACATCTAGTGGGGCACTACGTTAGTTGGAGGATTCTTGCTATAATAATTTCTATTCCATTCATTTTATGTCTGATAATAGCTTACACCTCACCTGAGAGTCCTTCCTGGTTAGCTGACCAGAAAGAATATGAGAAAAGTAGAGAAGTGTTCTACTGGCTGAGAGGGAGAACGGAGGAAACAACCAGAGAGATAGAGGAGCTGATACGGGCACAGGGACATAAGATGATACAAAAGACGGCTAAAGAAAATATTGTTGATTTCATTGGCAAGTTTAAGAAGAAGAATTTCTTAAAACCAATCTTTATTTTGTGGGTAGCTGTTGTCTTGATGGAAGTAAGTGGAAGACATTACTTCCCTTCGTACGCTGCGCAGTTGATAAAAGATATTATGTCTGAAGGATTCGACACGCATTACACCAATATTGTAATAGATATATTGATAATATTCAGCGGGTTCGCAGCTTCGTACTTGATAAGGGTCATGAAGATGAGAATTTTATTATTCATGTCGGGAACCACCACAGCAGTGACGTTGATTTTGGCATGTTCAACGTTATATCTTGTTAAAATTGAAGTAATTACTGAAGCATGTTTGTGGGTCGCACTGATAATGTTCGCTTTATTCTTTGTGTTTGCTAATTTAGGTTGTACATGTATACCGTATGCTTTAGCTGGAGAAATAATTCCTTTAGAACATAAAGTTGTGGCGTCAGTTGTGTATGCAGGGATATCTGCGTGTACAATGGCTGTCATTCTTAAAGTATTACCCCTAATGATGGTTGCTTTAGACATATATGGTGCCTTTTCTATAATGGTAGTGTGTATGTGTGTCGCGATGGGAATATTGTATTTTATGTTACCTGAAACTAAAAATAGGACATTGCTACAAATAGAATACGATTTTAAAGACAAGTCTGTAGATAGTGATGAGGTAGTAGCTGATGACGATGATGATGATCAGGATCTACTGAGAAAGTTGAACAATGTATAACTTTACAAAAACAAGTAATATTTTGTAGTAGAATTTGATTAAAAAGAAGAAATTATTAGATCGTTTTATTATTGAAAATTATACTTATCAAGGATAGCATACTGTTACATGCTAATACAAAAAAACTAAGATTAAGATTTGTATTTCTTACCACAGATTAGCGAAAAAAGACTAGAAGGAATAACATTAGAAATCAATTATGATGGGATATACTCGTAAACCACTTATGATACAAAAAAAGCCTTGATCAAAGCACTAGTCATATTTATTTATGTATCAGTAACGAAGATTAATAACAATTTAACTACTAACCGGATTAGTTCAAACAAAAATATAAATGTTGTCTCTAAGTAGATTTGACGGTCCATTGCCCACCGCTGGGCTTTTCATCAAATTGTCAACTACTAACTATAATGTAAGGCTTTGTACACAAGTTTGTAATGAATTGAAAAAAAATCAGTTCGTGTTTCTAGCCGTTTCTTCTTGGGCTGTTATTGAATTTTGTAATTTAGTAAGTGTTTATAGAGAAAAAGAAAAGTAGGCTTATGAAAAGATTTTCCTATTGTAATTTTTATTGTTGTTTGTTCATCAAAAATCTTAAGTTTTAGATTTAAGCTCTTCTTTTATAAATGCTTAAATTAAAATAAAATTAAAAGTTTTTAGAGGCATTTAATGAATTCGTTGTTTAGTTAATATAAATAAAGTAACAATACAAAATACAGTTACACAAAACCAATAATTTTGTACTTGTTTTCAGTTTTATAGAATAGTTAAAACAAACAAACTAACAGCGTTTTATTAGTATTTTATTAGATAGTTGAACATGTTATTAGAGTGAATATCCCGGCGCCTAAATTTGCGTGGCAACTATGAAATCGGTACTAAAAAATATAGTTATAATGTTTAAAACTTTTTTTTTGGTTAGATGAAATAGTCACCTATGTGAGGCACTAAATATTTAATTACTGGGATTAATAGGTACTCCAGAAAAAAATGTTAAACCTCGAAATCTTTCATCGCCGTGTCTGTCCACAACTCACCTCGATGTGTATTATACCTCCTTGATGAAAACCTATTGGTTGAATACATTGAAACCTAGTTTTATATGATACTTGGATAGTTAAGGTATTGTTACGGAATACACTTAATCGAATATTTAAACAATACAACGAATGGTTACTAGAAAAACATTTGTCCCAGAACTTCCTTTCATCGCCATGTCAAAAACATTTTTAAACATATTGTTCCACCTAAAGACTTGCGTCTCCTTCTCTGTGTGCTAAACGTTGCCCAATAGTACCGCCTTAGTGCTCGACGTGGAAGGACGTGTCCACGTGCCTGCGTTTTCAAGCAATAAATGTAAGTGTATCCCATTTTTGTTACGGGACAGTTTTTCTTTCATCGCCGTGCATAGGTATAACTTCTATTTGAACAAGATTATACTCTTGATTGAGCATTCGATAGAATCCCCATACTCTTCTGTTTATTTGTGAATTGTTTAGTTCTTAGGATACCTAATAGATTTTATGTAATTTTAAATTTTCGACTCGTTTCTCATCGCCATGCTTTCATTTCCGTGGTTTCCATAGCAAATATTTGCTATGGCAATGAAAAAAAAGACACGGCAATGAAAAAAATTTCATTGCCGTGTCTTTTAAAACAAATTACTTTCATCGCCGTGGTCAGGTCTTTCATTTCCGTGACTTATATTTTCATCGCCATGGTATGATTAGGCAAGGAAAACGTATTTACCTGTGATACAGTGTACCGAATACTGACAGTACAGTACTCGTCAAGTAATATCTCTGCAATACGACAAAAGACTTAAGTAAAGACTCATAAGTACAGTAAATAACTCATTCGTTGTTACTGTACTCCTTCTAGCTCGTTTTCTTGATTCCTTAAGATCGTGTCCGTTCTGATGCACTGTAATGGAGTCGTGTACCAGCCGTTCCACTCCGCTCTGTCTTCAACTCTTCTCAGAGCTGGTGATTGAGAGCCCTATTATTGCCTTGATCTGGTTTGACCAACGGGCAGGTCGGGTAGGTCTACCTTTCCCGCCACAACCAGCTTGTCCAGGCTGTATGACCGTTGTAGCTCCAAATGTGACCAAAGTAGCTCAGGACTCGTAGGTAACATATTGTAGACAGTCTTGTTTTTACGTCAAGTTGTTCTAGAATAGACTTATTCGTACGTCTCGCTGTTAACGGTATGTGTGGCATCCTTCTCCAGCACCACATCTCGAAAGCCTTAATCTTTTTTCGATCTATAGCGCGTGGATAGACCAGGACTCACAGCCGTATAGAAATATCGAGAATACCTGAGATCTAATTAGTTTCATCTTTGTTACGTTTGGAGATGTTTTGGACATTCCAGATTATCAACATTTTGCTTATTGCTTGCCCATCTGCACACAAATTCGAATCTCTTTCTCGCAGTCTAGGTATACAAACTTGCTCATGAATTCCAGGTCTGAAAATTCTCCTGTGCGTGTGATCTGTTCAGCTCGGTCAGTGACCATAACCTTTGTCTTCGACTTGTTGAGTCCTACTGTCTCGGTTTTGCGTTCTACTCTGCTGAACATTTCAGCAAGTTCGTGCTCAGAGGATGCAACCAAAGTAGTGTCATCTGCATATCTAAGGTTGCTGATCTTGTTCCTGCCAACAGTAATGACTCATTATGACTCCCTCCCACCCTTTTAAGGCTCTCCTACTTATATAGTTTCTATAGTTATCATGGTTATTAGCACTCAAATTATTATGATTATACAGCGTTAATATATTTTGAGTTTCCGATATTTCAACGCTGTTGCAAGCGCCATGATCACGGATGAACTCTCCTACTTATATTTCGTATATCCAATAGTATTCGCCATAGATGTTAAATAGAAAAAGGAACTCTTTTTCAGCCTGCTCATCCGGGATGATATGCAACATAATCTTACTGGCATGGGATATAAGTGCCACAGTCCGGTAGTGTGCACATTTTTTTTACCCAGAATAAGCTTGCACTTGACTGTAACTCACCTGATGGAAAGCGATGAAACAGCCTAAGATGGAACGTCCTCACCTAGAAGGTACCTATTGACTCGCGACTTAAAAAGACCCAGATTGTATGTTTAATTTGTATGTTCCAGTTTCGGAACAGAGAAGCTGTGCCACACTCTAGCTATTCGCATTATAAAGGTGGACGCGAAACGCATTGTGCGAGCTTATGGAACATCTACCATGTATGGGTGACGTTTATCGGTTTCCCTGCTCATTCGGTGGCAGAACGGAGATGGGGGAATTAAGCGGTGTAGTTCCGATGCGCACTCTCCAAAATGTATCCGATAAAAAACCTATAGGCTAGCAACTTTTCGCCGGTGCTCAAAACTCTGGAGTCTCGAGTCTCGAGTCAGAGGACTGAACGAAATGAGCCTCTTGGTACGCTTCTCTAGGGACTCCAACCCCTCAAGTTGATATTTAGCTGATCCATCCCAAGGGTGCGAACAGTACTTCATGCACGACCGAACTTAATAGAGATGGAGCAGCTGTTCTGGCGTGAAGTACCGTCGCACCCTCGAGAGGACGCCTAGCTTTTTTGCAGCCAGTTGAGCCTTTGACTCAATGTATGAACCAAAATTGAAGGTTGAGGTCAGCGTTATTCCAAGAAGTTCAGGGTGGTCCACTATAGTTAAGGATACACTCTGGAAAATAGGAGCCAGTTCGAACAGCGTCTTCCTTGCGGAGAAAAGACACGCCTGGGTCTTCAAGGCATTGAACTTGATCAGATTGGCTTCGCTCCAATCGGAGGCTGCCCGAAGGGAAAAGTTCGTGTGATCGACCATGGCCTCTCTTAAATACTGTGTCTCGGCCGCACTAGCACACGGGGTGGATATGTAACTCTCTACAACTGTGCAATCATTTGCATACTCATAGGTTCCGGGCTTTGGCAGATCATTGATATGCAACAGGAAAAGTGTTGCAATGAGTACTAACCCTTGGGGAACACCGGCATTAATCGCCATTTGATCGGACGAGCATCCATCAAGAACGACCCGTATCGATCGATCCCGCAAGAAGTCCGATATCCACCCACACAAACTAACAGGCAGACCGTATGATGAAAGCATGCTTATAAGGCACGTAATTTTGTGGACCCCTTCTTGAGCAGGGGGATCAAAAGCGATTCTTTCCAATCTTTCGGCCATATATCATAGGGGTTTTATGTTAATCTTATAAAGAAATTCGATCAATTATTATCAGTCGATTTGGCGTAGATAACCCGTCTGGGGGAGTATGCCTCTCCCTCTCGGAGACAGGCGTGTATATATTGTATGTTAGGATAATATAATACTCATGACAGTATATAAAAAAAATTTTTTTATGTATGGATTTTCATTTCCGTGGTGATTCTTTCATTGCCGTGGGACAGTTCTTTCATTGCCGTGGACGCTTGTTTCATTGCCGTGCACACATGTTTCATCGCCGTGGCATGAAATTTTTAAACTTGTGTTATTCGTTAGTTTTTTAAGTAATCAGCTTGATAATAAGCCAGAATACATACATTATCAAGAAGTATAATAAACGCTAATTATTTTTGAAAAAAACTTAAAAACAAAAAAGTCCACGGAAATGAAGATTTTTGGGCACTTGTTGAAATTCACTCATTAGTTTAAATAAAATAATTGCATTTAAAATACATTCTATTCAAGTTTATTGTATTTTTATTGATTGAATTAATGATTTGATGATATGTATTTATTTATATCAATACTAACTGTGCTTTACGGTTTTTCCTGAAATCTATACTTATAGGAAAATTCGGATATAACCAAATAGAGATAGAACTACTTGGTTCCTCACATCAATAGAAAATCCGTTTTGACGAGAAATACCTAAATAAGTATACAAACAGTATACAGATTTCTAAGTTCTTTTATTCCATAAATAATAAGTATTTATTAGTACTGTAATATTCCAATGTGCAGCGAGGAGGAATAGGAGTAATCCTAATAACCACGTTTGCGTATTGGTGATCTGAAACCTGGACCATGTTTTTTATTTATTAATGAGAAAAATTGTTTTCTATTTTGTTCGAGCAGAGCTCAATCGTCCAGGTACTTTAAGCGATATTTTATCACCTATTTTATATTCATGTCCATTTATAAGATTGTCCGTTAAATGTAAATCCCATTGGTCACATCTAACATTTGGGTATATTAGACCGCTTGTGATCTAACCCTTACCCGTGACCTCCAGGATGCGAATGGTACATATCTTTACTTATTCTTTGCTCATACTTCCTGTAATAAAAATTGGTTCAAAACTGTGGAGTCGATTTATTATAAAAAAATATAACTGCCTTTTAGATGTTACTCAAAGTACCAGGAACTACAAAGCAAATTATCTAAAACAACAATTTGGTAAACAAAATTACCTTCAATTTTAGGAACTACTAAATATCTGAACAGTGTCTGTAAATTTTCTTGAGGATCTCATCATCAGATCATCAGACCTAATGACCATGGGACGTCCAGGAAAGTACTTAGAACAATGTACACTTTCAAACAAAATATATTACTTTCTCTAGGCATCTTGCAATAATCGGGGAAACATAAAAGTTAAAAAAAATAATAATGTCTGTACATTAGAATCTACCTGATGCCAAAGATAGTTCTGAGGGGTCTGATGCTTTAATAGTGTAATTAAGTGGTTATTATAGTAAAATATCTTCTTTCTTTCTGAAGCGATCGGTTCTTCACTTTTTAAAAATACATTTAAAAATTAGTTAATCTGTTAGCGTCTCCACGGCTTCCTTACTCCTTACCCAGTAGGAGCGGCTGCCACGGCTGACTAGTCGAGTCTGTAACGAAACCCCGGTGCAGACACGCGCAGCACCCAGTCGCAATATGTCCTTAGCGGAAGGCGTCTCCGACACAGACACCAAACAGGAGGACGAGAAACAGGCGCCAACCAACGCGGGGGCTAAGAAAACCAACGATAAGAGACAGGTAAGCGAAAAGCTGTTGAGTTTTAAAATTTAAATTTGGAAATGCTGTTGAGTTTACAAAAAAAATCAAATCGCTTAAAATCAAATCGCTTTTTGAGAAAAAGCAAGATTTGTGTTCGTTGATTTGTTGAAGTGATTTTTGTTTCTTTTGGGAAAGTTTTTTATGGTAAATATTGCCGATACACATTAATTATTATTTTTAAATATCGGATGGGGATAAATATTAATATTTTTTTACACAAGAGTCAAAAATTTCAGACTGATTTAGAAATTTGTTTATATTGAGAAGTACAAGAATAAAATAACATTCATATAGTTCAGCAAACCAAGATAAAACTGTGCATGAAGAACAAATATTCATTTGGTCCAACCAAAAGAATATTCATACTTCTTAAATCAAAAATATTCCTTGTAATTTTTTTCAAGCTTTATCACTAAAATTATTGACCAATTTTGCATAAGAAAAGTAATCATAGCTGTAGCGTAACTTTTTGGTAAAAGAGTAAAAAAAACTGTTAAAACCCTTCACCTGTAACATCTTAAACAATATTAGATTTTGCCCGATAGACTTTAACTGCCTTATTTGCGTTGCATTTTTAGTCTGGTTTAGCACTAAACCAGGTTTTACAATCAATTTTGAATACTGTCAAAGTGACAGATTTGACTGACAAGGTGCGAAATGCTTACCAGGTTTTGTTAAACCAGACTAAAAATGCAACGCAAATAAGGCAGTAAAACTCCTATGGTATGCGTCGTAGCTTTTAAAGTTCTTATATTTCTACGTCTATAAAAAGTTTAGGCTTAGTTTACGCCACAGAGAAGGTTTAGGCTGTTTGCTGACTTACATTCGGTGATAAAATACAAAAAGTATTGCTTATTTATAATTGATATTTCCATGTTGTTCGGATCAATTCAAATGTATTATTTGTCGGCATTTTTTTAAACCTAATAGTTTTGTTAAAAAGCTTAATTAAGCTTTTTAACAAAACTATTAGGTTTTGTTAAAAACTTTTAGGAAAACTTAAAAAACTTATTTAGTTTAAATAAAAAGAACCCATAGTTATGGGAAGGGTAGTTTTATGAAGTACAACAAAACTAATCTATATTTCAAAAGTTAGTATCAAAAAAGTCCTTATTAATTAGTCACAAATTATATGGGATGTAGAACAATTTTAACGTTCAATTGTCAATACGGTTTACGGAAGTTCGGGGCTTAAATCTCCCTGAAAAAAATGTTGAAAGGTTATTATATTTCAGAGTACTTAAGTGCGTTAAACAATTTCAAAATAATACTAAAATTCAATATTAAAAATAATACTAAAATCATAGCGGCATCTCATAATTGCAAAAAAAAAACATCTTTCTTTCCTATTACTTGTATTAATTAACTTTAACGGAAGCGGCTTTTAAATATAACCACGTCCAATAAACACAATTAACCTTATAAAAAATAACTAGATCAATTTTGACAGACCACAGCCGTTAAATAATAGAAATTAAAAAATATTGCGCTAGGTCAAACGGTTAATTGAGGTTGGCAACTCTGTAATTATAAATTAAAAGTAAAACAGTTGATATATTGATCCAATTTTAACCCAGTCTTTGATCGGTTTACAATTAGTTTAAACCTTCTGTGTTGCCATATATGGGTTTATAGTTTTGTATCATCGAATTAAAAGAACAAATTGGTCTATTTTCCGCCCACAGATCTATCTAAAACAAGCTACTGTACCAATTATGGTACATTAGTTGGGCAGGATAGTTCATTAGTGAAACCCACGCTTTATGGGTGCTTAATTTCAAAAACAATTAAATTAACACTTCATATTAGTTTAATTTTTAAAATTATTTCGTTCCTTTTTAGGAATAGTATTTTGAAATTATTATTAAAGTTACCATTTATGGGTATTTTTAATATTTTATAATGGCAATATTTTTTTTTATTATGAATTTTATAGTTCGGTTATGATTAATTTAATTGATATGTAGTTTTTAATGGTAATTTTATGCATTCGTTATTTTGTAACATTTTTATAGATTTTCATTTCATGAGATTTTCCGTGCTTCGTTTGTAGTATCATCGACAGTCATTACGGATAGAGCCTTCTAAAGTCTAACAGATGATTTAAGTCAAATAATAGTACTTATTGTGGTAAATAAAAAAGCATCTTCCCTTAGGCCGTCATTGCTTCCTGAATTCGGTTCATATAGAGAACCTTTCAGCATTTTCCGCTATTCCATAAAGTTTTTTATCTAGTCTACAACGCCCACTAAAAAATACCTCCTGCACACATCTTAGAACCTTAATTTAAAAACAATAACATTAACCTAATTTTTATTGAACAGGAAACGTAAAACAATAAGCCAATTACCAATTGTCGTAGACACTATGTAGTACACTGTGACATGCGCAAGCGCACCCAGTACGCGGCTAGCCGCGCGTGACGTAGGTACCTACCTACCTCTCCTTGATGTGTCGATACTTGTTCGTGGTCTACTGTATCCTTATGGTGCTTTTTGCGTTGTTTTTTGTATTTCTACTGGTCTACAAATTGATTTTGAGTTAGGGGTAAGTTGTTGGTATCGGGAAATTTACTTTTCGGTAAAAAAAAAAGATTTTAATTCTTAGATAATATTATACACGGCTACCTACGTTGGTACTCTACTACTTATGCTGTTTACAAAGGATCTTTATCTATTTTAACAATTTTAATTCTTTCAAAAGTTTACATAGACAAGTCACTTTTTCCCAGTAAAGAAAATTAAGTCACAGGGAAATCAACCTACCCCCTCAGATTTTATTAATATGTACCTGGTGTAGGTACATTTGGAACTTATATATCTTCAGTTTGGAATTTTCAGTTCAGCTGGCATTTGACCGCTATGAAATGCGAGTAATAGCAGCCATAAATTTCAATCCAGCTTGCTATTTAGCAAAGAAAAGAATACTCCTTTAGTTATGATTAATATTCGTTTCACTGTAGTACCAACTAAACCATTGATCCATCTATCTATCCATCTAGATGTCAGATTCATTCATGTGGAAGGAACAAATTCACACTCTTATGAAGGGTGGTGACAGCGAGTCCGATATCTCGGACTCTGAGCACTTCCTCACCAAAGGCGCTTTCCTCCTCACTCCGTCTCACGGACTCAGCATGGAGAAAGCCTCAGCTATCTGCGAGAAGATGGAGTTCAAAGGATGCTTCTCCCTGACCAAGACAGCGACGGGAATACTGTTCAAGTTCTCGAGCGTCGATGATTATCAGATGGTGTTCAAGAAGGGGTTCCACAAGGTGACCGGCTCCAGGTTTTATAGAAAGGTAATATTTTTATTTTTATTGACATTTAAAAAAAAAAAATTCTATACCTATATTATTGTTTAATTAATTTATCTTCTTGGAAAAACTTCTTTTTGACTTCTTGTAACTTTCCTGGGTTGGTTGAGTAAAGCATGTTTGTATGTGGTCACGGCTAGACCTAGTTGAAGTAACAGCTGTTCTACCCTCTTTTCCAAATAACTCAGTATTTTTGACCCGCTTTAACTTTGTTTTGGTTAAAACCAGGAGTTAATCATTACATAGTATAAAACCAAAGTCGCTTCCCGCAGTCTGTCCCTATGTATACCTACATAGGGACAGACTGCGGGAAGCGGCTTAGATCTTTAAAACTACGCAACGAATATTGATGCGGTTTTCTTTCGTAGATAGAGTGTTTCAAGAGAAAGTATTTCGGCATAATTTTGTTCCCGCATTCTGACGGAAGCGGGAACTACGCGGGTGAAACCGCGGGGCGCTGCCTGTTTTTTTAATTTAAGAAAGTAGAAAGATCTACCATGACCAAACGATCTTGAAGCTATCAAGTACGATTATGATAAATAAACTAACACAACTGTTAACTTTTAAGAATTACTTTAATTTCTCTATTTGTATTCTATTCTATTGTATATTCTGTGTATATTAACCACAATTTCCTTTCTAGATAATTTTCTGTCTCTCCACCCTTCATAAGTTCGTATTTTATTTATAACAATCAATATTTTATTTTTCTACTAAAATAACTGTTTTGTTCTTTCACATGTATGTATACTGCTAATTAATTAAGTTAATTAAGTATCTGTATTATATTAAGGTGTGTATAAAATGTTTGTTTCGTGCGGAATAAAAAAATACTGGACCGATTTTTATGACATATGGTATAGATTAATTTGAACAGGGACATGTATTTAATGTTTCCTTGTAAGTTTTTCTTAGTTTGAAAGTTATGATATTCGAAGACGATTGCCGTCATCAAAACTGAAGGCGTTAAGTTATAACTTAACTGTACATAACATAACATAAATACATTGTATTAGTAGTACCTAAATAATTTGTTCATGGATTTCAAAATTAAGAAATAATTTTAGTTTTTATATAAACGCAAAGAAGGCACATTCCAGTTATAAAGTTTGTTATTTTTTTAATGGTTTATATGATAATCAGGTTTGTGTAATCTTTTGTACATTACTAAGTGCTTCTTTACACTAAACATTTCTAATACTGTATTCCCCATTACCCCCCTTCCGTTCCCAGATCGCGATCCCGTGCCGGCCGCAGAAGACGTTCACGGTGTACGTGTACGACATCCCCGACGAGGTCCCTGAGGAGGACGTGCGTCACGCGCTCTACAAGTTCACCTCCATCGTCGAGGTGGTCCGTCTGCACTTCTCAGGGTCCCCCAGGGAGGGCAATACTGGTAATGTTCTTACATTAGGGTTAATGCTAAATATCCAAGAAACATCAAAATTTGATGTCAATGTGAGAGGTCAGCAACGCACTTGCGACACTTGAGTTACAGATGTCCATGGGCGACGGTGGTCACGTACCATCAGGAGACCCATTTACTCGTTTGCCCCCTTAAAATTCTAATTACTAGAATTGGCTTTTACGGCAGCCACTAGTGACATCTATGGAGGCACCGATCGGATGTCCATATACCCGAAAAGGTCAGATTCCGGCTGAGGCGAAAATATTTATAAATTAAAACACATTTTTTCAAAAGTAAATTACTTACAAATGGAAGAAAAGATAACAATAAAAAGCCAATTTTGACCCCATACTAGCCTGCCCAGTGACTGGGACTCCTTAATAGTCCCGTGACTCGGTAATTACATACTAAACAGCTATAATAATTAAATTGTACAGGCACATCAACACCAAAGCCACTTGAGAAGAACCCCAGCCGTGCACTCACCACGATCGATGGAGAGCTGGTCAGCAGCATGATCCCGAAGGAGGCCAGCAGCGTGATGCGGGTCACCCTCGCCAATATAGAGGAGGCTAACATCCTGCTGCAGAACGGACTGGACTTCTACGGGGCTACCTACTTCCCGACCGAGCTGGCTACACCGGCGCAGGCTGCTAAGCTGATCAAGCCTAGCAGGTGAGGCTTGTATTTTTGACAGGTTTTTGTGAAGGTTGGTGGTGGTTAAGAGGTTGTGGATAAAAAAGTACTTAAATTAAATTACTTATAAGAAATTGTGCTTGATAAAAAAAATCTCTAAGAAGTCTAGCAAAAATATCGTAGCAATAACAAAAGTCCCAAATTAGTGAGATCTAATGGTACAAATATTGACCACTTTACAGTAAGATAGTATGATAGATGTAAGTTTGGAGAAGTAAAATAATTATCGTTCCTAGCTATTTTCTTAATTTTCCATTGTAATCATATAAAAAGGTAAAGTTTTCTATGATTAGATGACTTTAAATAAGGTATATTAATATTGTTACCTTAGTTCTCTACGATATAATTATGAATGCTGATAAAAACGCGGGACACTGTCCACCGCTTGTAATCTAAAAAGGCACAAGTTAAATTAATAAATAAATTGTAAATGAGCATGCCATTACATGTCCGGATGTTCCAGGGTGACAGGGGGAACTGTTTCAGCCAGGGTGCGCGATCTGCTCCCAGTGTTCGACCAGCAAGGATTCGCCAAGTTCGCTCCACCAGCCTCACGTCTCGTTAAGCCAAGATCTAAGTGAACAACCCCAAGAGAACACCCACAACATCAAGATACTGAGCCAGTTCCAACTTCAGAATAAACCTTTTATAACTTGGCTTGGGATTCTTAAGTTCTTTTAGAACTTGGCTCTCCAGAATCTGATCGGGGACCTATACTAAGACTAAGGATATGGATTGATGACGAAAACGAAATATTTAACAACATGTACTAACATAATGATCTTGTGTACTAAGGGTTTGTGCAGACTATACATAATAGTTACCTGAAAGTTGCTACGTCTGTACATTCCCTTACCTGTCAGTACCGACATGCATTTACTACGTTTTTTATTTAATTAATAGTTGAATTGTCTTCTCACTAATTTAATTTTGTGCCATTATTAATTTTTCAACGTTTTGTTGCCAGTTTTTTTTAATTTAAATAAAATGCTGTATTAATTATTAATTTTGGTTTTTCTCTACCTATTATTACTAACTCCACCCTATAATTGTATGTATTTAAAGTATAAATATCGCATACACAGAATCAAACACATGCAGCAGGGCAAACAGGATTGTAGTTTTAAAGCAAATTATACACAGGAGTATTTAATAAAATACACACATCAAAAGTGTCTAGGGATCAACATATATTTTTGCAATAACTTTTCTCCTGATTGATATTAATTAAAATTTTCTTTAAGGATTCATCAAATAAAGTGTTTTCGTTTGTCACAGTAACGATAAACCAAGTCACCTTTGCATTAATAAAGAAATTTGCCATTTTCCTAATAAAGGGATTTTTGACATTTGAACCACTAACATTAAAGTTCGAAAAAAAGACTGAAATAACAGTTTTCTTTAAAATTTTATTGGGTAACTTAAACAATTAATAATCCGTGTTTCTACCGCGAACACTAACAACACAAGAACATCGGTTTGGCATACTCAAAATGAGTTCATCCAAATCACGCTGTGGAATGGCCGCCCATGTTCGTTGCAACAACAAAAAAAGGTCTTCTTGCGACTGGATACCCTCCATATTCGGCAGAGCTCTTCTCTGTAGCATATCCCATGCATGCTCAATCGGGTTCAAGTCTGGCGACTGAGCAGGCCAGGGCAGGACATTGATGTTAGCTGCGGCGAGAGTCTGTCTTACAACTCTTGCGGTGTGCGGTCGTGCATTATCATGCATTAACTGAAATAAGGGACCGATTTGCACTTGTAGAGGAACGATGACGTCTGATACAATCGTCTCAGCATAAATTTGAGCGTTGAGGTTGCCTCTGATCCAAATCAACTCAGTTCTTCCGCCGATCCAAATACCCGCCCATACCATGATGGTTCCACTACTATAAGGATGGACTTCCTGGCAGGATTTTAATCGCTGTTGGCGTCCAGGGGTTCTCCAGTGTCGTATACGTCTTGTATCCGGTCTCATACCAAAACGAGACTCATCAGAAAAGCACACGAAACGCCATTGTTCTTCTGCCCAATTTCTGTGTTCAAGAGCCCATTGATATCGAATCCTACGATTGTGCATTGCTATAGGTGGTACCCGTAGCGGTCTTCGGGAATGAAGTTTCACTTCATGCAAGCGGTTTCTGACTGTTTGGTCGCTAATTAAGTTCCCTGAAGAGTGATGAAGCCGCACGGCTAACATCATGGCGGTTATTGTTGGAGCTCTTCGAGTTAAGATTTGAATGTATCGGTCTTGTCTCCGTGTGGTGCAGCGATACCGTCCTCCATGGCGCTCAGCCACGGTACCAGTGCTTCGGTAACGTGTCCAAAGTCGACTGATAACACTCTGACTTGTATTCAGAGCTAAAGCCACAGTACGTTGCCGGGAACCAGCTTCTATCATTCCCACGGCTCTGAGCATTTCTTCCCTGCTTAAATGACGTCGCCGCTCCATAATAACGTTGGTTTTAATCAGTAGTAGGGAAACAGTAGCACTAATAATGTCTTCAATGCGTTGTATGTTTTTATAGGGAAAATATTGACAGCTGATTTTCATCTTTTACTCGAATTTGATTCACAGTTCCTGATTCAAATTATGAAATGCACCAAAAAGGATCCATATAAATTTATAAAATCATAAATTTATTACAAAGCCACATCTCAATCTCAAGAAATCCGCATAAAAATGCTTGATCCCTAGACACTTTTGATGTGTGTAGTTTTTAATCAGTAAATTATCTTTAAGAGTCACACTGTCGCACTTATTATTAAATATATTTATCTAAAGATGTATATTCTTTGACTGAGGCTTTGGAGTTATCGATGTGAAGTTTTGGACTACTACATTTACATCTTTTGCTAAACTGTTTGATGGTTTCCCCTTGAACTCGTCCTCGATATCCTGCAGCGTCCTGTCCTTGGTCTCCGGCAGTATGAACCACACGACCACCAGACAGTACGTCACTATGGCCGCGTACACACAATACGCTCCTGGTAGACCTACATCGCGCAGTAGAAATGGAAACGTTTTTACTGATAAGAACAAATTTAACGAGAAAATGATTAAAGTAATCCCACTAGACATACTCCTGAATGCCAAAGAAAATATTTCTCCAGCTATCACAAAAGGCATTGGTAAAGATCCAGCGCCTACCATGATCATTAGTAAATGCACCATCAGTCCACCTATAGCAGGATGGTCAAACGGTAGCATGTTGTGTTCTTTAGCATGGATATAACCAGCAGAAGCCAGCAGGACTGCTACATTCAGACCGACCGTCATGAACAGCATCGTACGACGTTTCATCTTCCTTATTATTAAGACAGCGATGAAGCACGATACAAATCTCTGTATACCTAACGACATGACCACAGCAGGAGTGTTCACGTCTTTACCAACAGTTGTATTGACCAAGTCGACTATGAAAGAAGTGAGGCAGTTAATACCAGCCCAATGTATCAACGTGTACAAATGTATCATTATGATTAGTGGTTTATAAAATTCTTTCTTTCTTAAAGTCGAACAGATTCCTTCAATATTTTCCTTTAAAGTTCTTTTTTCACTTCTCGAATCATTCTCCTCTTTACTAGCTTCAATCAGTTTAGTGAGTTCATCTTCCTCGTCGTCACCTCTCAGCCAGTGGAACACTTCCCGACATTCCTCGTATTTGCCGTGTTTAGCGAGCCAACTGGGAGTCTCTGGTAGGAATATTGATAAGACAAAATTTCCTGCTGTTATACAAGTACAAACAATAGCTACAGTTCTCCAAGATAGGTAGGAACCCACAGCATGGATTACTAACATAAATAATGCTTGTATACATGATGCGGCTACTGTAAATGAACCTCTGTTCTTGGGGCTGGTGGACTCCCCAATAGTTACTGGTGTTAAACATATCGACAAACCAACAGCTATTCCTTGAAGGGCCCTGGCAATGAGCATCACAACTAAACTGTTCGCAAAGATAATGCAGATCCAGCTTATTATATATAGCAGATTGTTCAATATATTAGCTTTTTTTCTACCAAGCTTTTCCATTAGGGTTGCGCCAAATATACTTCCCAGAACTTGTGTGATGCCAGGCATGGACGCTAGAAAAGAAAGATACAAATATTGAGGGATGGGGAATAAGAATTATATTTTTTATCTATATCTATACTAATAAAGCTGAAGAGTTTGTTTGTTTGGTTGAACGCGCTTATCTCAAGAACTACTTGCTATAGGCTAATATATTTTATCCCCGTATTACCACGGGAAAGGGAACTGCGAGGGTAAAACCGCAGGACGCAGCTAGTGTTATAGTTAACTAAACTAGAGGGCTTGTGGATAGTAGGCCTCGCGGAAATTTCATCAGCATCGGTCAAAAATGTGGCTTCTAGCCCGGAACTGACACAAAAACATAGTCTACCCAGAGGAAATTAAAATCGGCCTATCACGTTGAAATGTTGACGCTTCGCTTGCTTTTCTCGCTCGTACAAATATATCAACATACATAGTCCACACAGACAAAAGCAAAATCGACGCCTATCTTGTCAAAATGGTGATTCTTTGCTGGCTAAGCTCGCTCGGACGATTAGAATATCAAAATGTATACCAACCAATCCAGGATGTGGAGTCATCATCAGACGGTATATTGGAGTGGCTTGTCTTCAGTTGTGGGATCAGCGCTACTATGATCGCCAACACCAGGGTCAGCTGGCCCAAGTTGATGGCAGCACTCACTACCACGAAGCACTGGAATCAGGATAAAGTTAATATTTAGTATCTTCATTATTTAAAGTAATTCCTATGTTCTTTTATCTGTATTTTCATTTAATTCCTTTGCATCATCAAATAACAACGAACAACGAATATAGTTTCGATTCGACCTTATGGTCACAAACATTTGAAATCATTTCCATCAAACTGAAAACTGTATATTACCCTCTCAATAATGTTGCATATGTTTTGCATGTAAATCATGTTATCAGCGTGGGCTCGTGGCCCCCACGCCTTTGTTTACGTAGTGCGATGCACGCGAGGTAAACACGAAAATATAGTGGATGGACTACGTAAGAATAAGTTCAATATGGTGTTTTGGGTTCAAGTCAAATAGGTGAATATATTATTATTTTTGCCCCGCGAAAACAATATTTGTCATTAATAAGTTCTTTACATAATAGAGATATTTTGAGTTTTTTTTGAGTATATAACAAAGTTAACGCAACAGATTTGAATGCGGTTTTCTTTAATAGAGAGAGTGATTCAAGATGACGATTGTATTTATAATTATATACCCGTATTAGATATTATATATCATACGGGATCGTTAATTATACTCTGTATAACTGTTATAATTTGTGTTCGGTAGCTCATGGCGAGTGAGGGGTTTGAAACCCCATTTCCCCCTCTTCTTTTCCTTTACCTAACGTCCTGTTATTCCTTAAAGGCAAAGCACTTATGACTCATATTTAGCAAGTATCCATGAGCGATGAAATTTACATACTTAATGTGACGTAACACGTCTGCTCGAGTTAAACATAACAAACAAGAATATAAATGAAAATATAAATAAATTAATATTTGAATAATTTCAAATACTTATATTGAATTTTAACAGTACAATGTTAGTTACCTTACTCCTCCGAAACGGCTTCACTGGTTTTTACCAAATTTTATATGAATATTCAGTAAGTCTGAGAATAGGACATAGGATGCGTTTTATCTGGAAATTCCCACGGGAACGGGAACTACGTGAGTCAAACCGCGGAGCAGAGCTAGTTTTAATAAATTCAGGAACGTTTTATAACTTTTATTTTTAGAAACTTTTTTTTGACATAATTTCAGTTTTACGGTATAAAATCCAATGTAAATAAACAAATTAATATTTACCTGTTTAGTGAAAGGCGTCAACAATTTCGGTAGAAACATATTTCAGTTTTTAACACAGTATTTTGCACAAACATCGTTTCACAAAACGATCACAACCATTCCATATAGTTCACTTGTTGTTACTGAAATAAACACACTGAAATATGTAAATAATTAATGGTCTTTTGTTTAAAGTCTATTATTATGGAAGAAACATATATTTTTAAATTTAAAACAATATCTTTACACATTAATATTCTAGTAGCACGTGAGGCTAAACTAAAATAAGAACGCACTGAACTGTTAGTCGGTTTTTGATGGTTTTAGACATGTCTTAGATTATAGAGCCTCACTGATAAACTTAAAAACATTTATATCCCCGGGTAAGTATAAAGTTACGCTCGCCCTCGGTACCGGTCGTGGGGACGTCTTCACTTCCGGATGCGTCCTTTCAGGGAGGAGGGCGAAGCCTTTAGTGCGGGCGGCGTTGGGGTGCCGTGGTAGCAATCCCGCGTGGCATCCTACGGTACCCCAATGTAACGCGGACGGAAGCAGCTGTGCTTTTAGTGGGTAGGCCCAGCCCTTCTGGCTGGGAGAGCCCCACATAACCACCGTGAGTCCTCCCGTTATCGGCTCACGGTGGTATGCAACTCTATGCATTTTCACAGCGATAAAAGGATAGTAGCTCGTTCAGAGCAAGGCCTGGGCAGGGTTTCCGAAATAAGACCTTCAAAGGATCCTCTGTGAGTGATATATTTTTACTTTTTAGTGAAGTGCTAAGGAACTGTAATGATTGCCGATGATGTTATAGGTTATATTGTACTGCACGTCGCTTCACGTAAAATACTGATAATTCGCCAAATTTACTTATAATGATGTACGTGGGATATAGCAGTAGTAGATTTACCAGTAGACTGAGTAGAGAAGCCTAGGGCAGAAAATTTTTAAGGTGTGGCTAATTTTGCAATTTTGCTCTGGCCCCTCCATAGACTACCTATATTGTAATTGCGCCACTTGATAAGGGGTCAAAAAACGAAAAAGTACTTCAATTCGATTATCCAGGGTGACTGTCCTTGGCTATTCACATGATAGTCCAATTATTATCGATTTTCAATACTATTAATAGTACAACATTGCTACATAATGAGGTGACGTTGCGACGCGAACCAGTTGTAACTAGATCGCATAATTGGTGTTTTATAAACGTTTGTAATCGTTATCTTACATATTTATATTTGTAGGTAAATTAATTAAAATCTTCTCATTAATATGATACGAGGTATGAGACGTAAAATGATGCAAAAACTAAAACCTTGGAGTCATGAATCAAACTGTAAGATCTTATGCAAAATCGTCATTCATACTGATGATAAATATTATGAAAATCTGCACAAAATTTACTAATTGAGATGTCTCGAGCGGGCGCAAATTAAGTAGTAATTGAGGATAATATGTAATTTGAAAATGTACTATTTAACTTATTTTAAAACGAAGTGTCTAGTCGTCATTTTAAAAACTGGGTAGCGAAAGAAGCCAATGGAATCCCACTACCAGCGCAAGTGCCCCTCTCTCATTGATAGATATTATTACAGTGAGGAAGAATTGATTGTCAAAGCATGTTAGTGATTTCAAACTCGAACCATATTTAGGAAAAATAGCCAAGATTTGATTCAAGGACCTCAAGGTTGGCAGGCATGTATGTCTCTGGCATCATAGCTCCCGAACGGATGAACCGATTTCAATTTGATATTTTTTATTTATTTAAAAGGACTTACGTGCGAGTGTCCTTAGACATGTTTGATGAAAATCGGTTAACCCGTTTAAAAGTTATGGGGGTTTGAAAGCAATTGTGTTGGAGGTTTTTAAAATTTTTGATTTTATAGTAATTATTGTTTGTTTATCCTCTGCTTATACCTCTTAGTTACTGCTTATACCTTTATCGTGTCATACGGAAGCTATAAAAACAATATTTGATATTACTTAATTATTAGGAATGACTAACAATTTATACCTGAGAAAGAAAAATTATAAATTTTGGTGCATATTTTTTATTATAAATAAAAGCTAATTACGACAAAGTATCTACTAGATGTTAACTCTCAAAATATGAGTAAAGTTAAAGATTTTTCTAGTTTAAACCGATGTGAACCTTTCGAACTTGTGACCTCTAACTATTTATAGTAATTCAATATCTCTAAGGTATTAGTAAACAAACATATTAATGAAAAGGTAAACAAACTGATATTAGTTTGCCCTTAAATTGTACATTTATTTAATAAATAACTTGCAGAGTATTAGTTAGGTACTTATTGTACTTAATTTTCTTAATTATTTTTTTTACATACATGCCCTTTGGTTTTACTCGCATAAATCCCAATCCCGTGGGAATTTGGGGATAAAAATAACTTACGATATATTTCTGTTTATAAGAAACATCTGCACCAAATTTCATTTAAATCGGTTTAGTAGTTTTTGCGTAATAGTAACAAACATAGAGTTTGATCTTCGCCATTGCAGTATTGACGTGATTCCACTCCAGTCACAAGCATACATAGCTTAGTTAGAGATTTTAAGTTAATTATAGTTATACATATTATTACTAGCAGCACCCCGCGGTTTCACTGTAATAAAATCCGTTGCGTAGTTTAAAAGATCTAAGCATAGGTACATAGGGATAGGGACAGAGAAAGCGACTTTGTTTTATACTATGTAGTGATGTACACTAAGTACATATTTCTTTGATATTTTTTTTGCAAATAACCCAAGAGACTGACTCCCTTTATACTCTTAATCCATGCTACTTATGATAGAGGCTTTAACAAAGTCACTTTGCCTAATGAACGTTTTCATACGAAAGTTCGAAAACACGTTAGTATGTGGTGGGTAACGAATTGTCACATTTTTCTGAATGGAAGTCCAAAGTCCACCGCTCTACACGGCCTTATTAATGATGAAATATAGTTATTTATTACATTATATACAATACCTACTATTTTTTAATACTTATTCTTCCAGAAGTAAACTTCGTAACGAATGTACAGATTTGCATTTTCGATTTAATTTCACACACACATAGTATTTTTTTTTAGTATGTTTGCATACCACGAAATTACCATGGATTTCTTGATGCAAATTTTTGGTAAGATTAACTTTATCTTTAAGGAAAAATATTAATAAAATAATTTTTCAACACACTTGCTCATAAAGGGGCTCTTATTTGTGCAAAAACAGTTGAATAATGACACGCTTGATTCACTAGTGAGTTATAGACTTTTTTTTAAATTGTTTAGTTTTAAAAAAGTTTCGATACCAAAAAAAAATCGTTTCCATACATTTTAAAAACAAACTTCAACTATGTTGCCTTACTTTTGGTAGGTCTATGGTCGATTCCATTCATTCATTCATTCGATTTTTTTTAATAAGTATATTCTTTTAATCTATGGCCGATCACCATTGTTGTGTTGGATGCGCGCGAATAGAAAAACTGTTTATTTATTAGCGAAAAATTATAATTTCTTCGCAAATGTGTTGAAAAACGTTGTATGGTACACGCGTGTATTGATGATTACTATCCTCGGCTATCTTCAGACCCTCGCCTGACGGCTCGGGCTTCAATAGCGCCTCGGAAGTAATCACCAACTTACCTCGCTTGTACCATAAATAACTAATACTTACTTATAATTATTCGATGTGAAAATGTTATATCAACTGTTCTTACGGAACTCTACGACAGAAAAAAAATAATGAGATTATTATTAAAAACGTAAAAGGTTACCTGCCTACTCTCACGTTACGAGTATAGAGTTCATTTCCCGCTCTTATCACTTTTATAATTAAAAAGAATACTCGCATATTTATCATTTAAAAACACTTTTTAATTAACGTTCAATGTTGGTTTTAATCGTCTTATTTGTGCTAAGTTATTGGAAAATCCGGGTCCATATTGGCTCACCTAAAGTTCTTTACCCGAAAATGTCTTTCCTAAATTTGTAGTCCGAATGATCATTCTTCCTAAAAATGTTCATCCTAAAGTTATAATTCATACTATTTGTAGTGCTACCGACGATGCTCATAACACTGATGTGTCCGAAAATTTTAATTACTAACATCATTAATGTAAATATATTTAAACTCCTACTGTTTTTTATCATAACGCTTTTATCCCTAAACATACTTACCATAATATTTTCACTCATGCTCAGAAAGAAACATTTACCAAGTGTAATAAAAAATATATACGGGTAGAAGATGACATTTATAGTTTTAAAGATTATTATACGACTCGTTTACGGTTATACTTATGGCCTGGGAGTTTACCATAACCATAACTAAAGGACCAATTCGGTTCTGGCACTTCGCCGGCCGCTGCCGCGGCACGCTCGCTACGCTCGCTCGGCTCGTGCGTTGGGGTCACAGTTCTAACATAACCTAAACCAATAATTAGGAATAGGTCCGATTCGTTACTAGAACTTGACTGAATGATTGGAGCTGGACTCTGGTTTTGCTCGCTCGGCTCGTGCGTTATATGTTAAACCTACATGTTATGTAAAAACAAAGTTACGAAAAATTTATGTATATAATATTGATTATAATAAATAAAAATAAATCTAAACAAAAAAGATATGACTTTGAATAATAGTATGAACGATGGTTATGTTGAGAAAATATAGGAAAACAAATAAAAGTGTAAAAGATGTTTATTGCTACTGACTTTATGCAGTTCAATGTTTCGGAATTAAAACATTAGTGACAAAGATTTTAGGAGTTGCGATTGTTAGGATAAAAAATGTTAGGAAGAAAATTTTCGGATTTCCAATTATCGGAGTTGAAATTTTAGGTGAACTTTGGCGCACCCGGAAAATCCATAATAATCTATACTTACAATATACATAAAATAAAGGTAGTTAAGAATATAAAGTATTATCTCTGTAAGTACCTAATTTCATAAGTTAGGTTGTGGTTTTCCGATTGCGTGACAATTAGAGGATAAAAATATCTTATTTTAAATCCAAATAACATAATATTTTTTGAAGAAACTGTAGGAATCGTAGGAGCTGTAGGAAAATGACAATCGAAAAGAAAAGAAAACCAAAATCTATTCATAAGAGAGAAAGTTATGAGGCAAAAAATGAGAACATCTTTCTTTTTTGAAGTAAATAAAATCCAATAATTTTGATTTTGTGATTGAAACAAGAGGGCTCATGACCCTTATAGTTTCTTTTTAGACTCTCACTTATATCTAGACTCTACCTATATCATCATTATCATTAACATCTACGTAAGACGATTTTACGTAGCGTCCGTTGGAGTGGTATGGTTTAGAATTTACACTAAAGTTTAGGTCTATCTAGACTCTACCTAGATAGACCTATAATGAAGTGTAATTTCTACCTACCATAGACAGCTATTAACAGTGCTACGATAACACCCATAAACTGTAAGCGAACACCATTTAAGCCGAGGAAGTTCCGCAAAATTCAGAATCGACCTCGCTTAGATTCAATAGTAAATAATCAAATATTATTAATTTTGTATAAATAAAAATATATGTTATAGTTTAATAATCCAGCTTTTTGATAAAACGGCTGGAAACACGAATTAAACAACTTCGCTCGATCATAAAATATTTTGAAATAGTCCAATTTTTCAAATTTTGCGATCGTAATTTCCATTTCATCTGGATAATATTAAACTTATATTCGTAAAAAATGCGTCAAATTATAGACAATGACATTTAGAATATAAAAAAACCGAAAAAATATCTAAAATTAATAATATAATCTAACAATAACACAATATTTCAATTTATATAACCACGCGGCGAGTGAGTTCCTCCGCAGTCCGCCGTTTGGCGTCAAGAAGGTAGGACCTGTGTGATTTTTGCCGGCTCGCTGCGTAAAAATACGCGTGTTTCGTGTTTATTAGTTAGGTTTGTACTTTCAGTGTAAATATTTTTGTTACGATTGGATTTAATTAGTGGATTGTGTTGTAAAATAATTATTGGACATGGCAAATAAAACAAATAGAGTGAAAAGGAAATCAAAATTAAAAATTCGACGTAACACAAAAAGAATAAGGTAAGTTTATTTATTTCTTGTTATATTAGCAACAATGTAAGATAAAGTTGGTCCCGCCATTATGGTTTTTCATTATGAATTCAATATTACAAACTGACACTCCAATTTTATTTATATATATAGATAATATATATAATGGACTAGGTCGAGATGACTATTGACAAAGAGCCACAGTATAACGTGTGCGAGGTATGAGTGTAGTAGGTAAAAAACGACCTAATATCATCCAGTAGCGTAAAGGTCGCTATGCCGGACTGCACATGAGAGGGTCCCGGGTTCAATTCCCGGTACAGTCAACATTTGTGAGATGAGCATATTGGTTGGCTGTAGTCGTTGTATTACAACATGTAAGTATATAAATAAAATATGTTATGTATGTCAATGTCTATATATATTGATATATATAATTATGTCAATATTTCAATATCTGTATGTGTTAGTACCCATAAGCTTTTTGGGGATAACTAATGGTGGTTAAATATGTCCTGATATTAATTTTTTATTATCACTAACTATGCTAGAAAGGTATACAAAGATACGATACCTAATAAATATTTTTTTATAGTTCTTCAATACCAAGATCTGAAAATGGTCGTTATAAGAAAACATACGCAAATGGAAGGTATGTATGTGATTTCTATTATACAACAGTGCCTTGTGGTTTCACACAAATAGTTCCCGTAGGAATTCCGGGATAATATGTAGCCTATGTCAAGTTAAGTCTATAATGGAAAACGAAATTGTTCCATTAGTTTCGAAGCCTATTCATTACCATTAAACAAAAAATCCTTCCTCTTTGACAAAAAAGTTGCACCAGTTAGATCATCTGTGTATATATTTTTTTATTTGATCGAGCGGTGTAGTTGGTAGTGGCCCTGGCTGCTATGCCGAAGGTTACGGGTTCGATTCCCGCTCAAGACAAACAGATGTGCCCCAATATTATTTATTTAATTTAATTGTGTAAAATAGTGCAAATCTCCGTTGCTGGGTGCAGTTGTATGTCGTAGATAACGGACCTACCTGGAAGCCATAACGAAAGTAAAAAAAGACGAAACTGTACAAATAAACACAAAATTAATTCAATTGACAATCACCTAACTAAAACTATCTCTTTTTACAGCGAAGCTGTACAAACTGTCGAGGAACCACAGGCTAAAATAAACACAAGTGAAGACCGTATTGTAACTCCTGCGAATTTAAATAATACTAAGTAAGTAATAATAACTTTGAGGGTATTTCATTTAAAATCCCGTAAAAATCAGTCACGCCATTTCAGAAATTAGCCGAAACAAACAAACAGACAGACAGACAAAAAATATTTTGGTGTGTCTACCGTATCCTACTATCCTACTAATATTATAAAGCCGAATGTTTGTATGTGTGGATGTATGGATGTTTGTTCCTCTTTCACGCTAAAACTACTGAATGGATTTTAATGAAATTTGGTACAGATGTTCCTCATACATAGGAATAACACATAGGATACTTTTTATCCCAAAACTCCCACGGGATAAGGTTCCACGCGGGTAAAACCGCGGGGCACAGCTAGTAATATTATAAATGTGAAAGTTTGTAAGTTTGGATGTTTGTTACTCTTTCATGCAAAAACTACTGTATCGATTTTGATTAAATTTGGTACAAATATTCCTTACAACTAGAAATAACACATGGGATACTTTGTATCCCAAAATTCCCATGGGATTGTGTATATGTAATCGTATGTTTTATTGTAACTTTTTGTACTCGCAAATTGTACCAATAGATGGCGCTGTTACTTAATTTTTAACACACGATGGTGAATTGTGCCGAGATTGTATGATATTGATACTACGAGCTACGCATCCTCGCGGGAGTGGGTACTACGCGGGTAAAACCACGGGGCGCTGCTACCTGCTAGTATACTATATTCCTAAGCATGTAGTAAGCAGCGGTTATTTCAATATTACAAACTGACACTCCAATTTTATTTATATATATAGTTTTTTTTTTTGTATTATTAAGAAAACAAACAGACTTTTATTTGAACCACATTTTCCTGAAATTGTGGATTCAAGGCAAATTCGTGGTATGTATGCCTCTAAGGGACATTACATTATCGCAAAATAAATAAATAGCTAATTGGCATTATTGGTTTTATTTTATTCCTTTATTAAATATTTTCAGAATGTTATTGTTGTATGTTATTATCGTATATGGGAATGGGAACTACGTGAGTGAGGCGCAGGTAATAATATTTATTATTTAGATTTAAAGATTTACTTATAAGAATAAGATTTTAATATATTGAATTTCCGACTGAATGGGCCCAGCCTTAGCAGTAACTAAAGTAGGTAGGAGTTTCACTATATAACATAAACAGAGTAATAAATAACAACATTATTATTCTCTCCATCATCTCATAACATTAACTGACCCCTAACTAAGTTTGTGACTTGTATCTAGGGTATCAGAAACTACCCATACACTCATTCACACACACAGCCACACGTTCACACAAATATTCACCCCGCGCGGGAATCGAACCCGCAACCTTACGGATGGCAGTCCGGCACGGTGACCATTCTGCCATCGAGGTCGTCAATGGAAGTAGCGAAAAATAAATTAAATAAATAAATAAAATATAGTACCTACTATAATAATATAGGTAGATAATATATTTGTACATATTTTATGTTTTTACTATATAAGTAGGTAGATACTAATGTGCACGAAAGGTTTTAATAAGGTAGTAGTGTTTTTTTATTTAGGTCACGAAAAAGTCGATTCTAATACATATTGATATCTTTCAATATTAATAGTCCTACTGCGTGATCGGCTCTACTGTGGCTTTACTGAGTCGCGAGGTCGTCGACCGGACCGCGCGAGTTACGTATTTGCGCGCGCTATCTGTGTCGTAAATGAATACGCTACACGCAGCTAGCGCGGGGTCTGAGGTAGCTTAAAATACCTAAAGTTGTGGAAGCTCGTCGCCTTAATAGCCGTTGTTGCAATGAACATCATCCATATGTGGCCGCTAACAATGCAACGTTGTTCCAAGACCAAAGTCCATCTTCATACTTACAGACAACCCGTCGTGATATTCACGACACAAATGCGTGATGAACGGCCGAGGTTTTTTAACACTTTTTAATCTCTATAATTTGTAAGATAAAGTGTCAAGTTTGTTTAATTAATAGGTATCTAAGTTATGTGAATGACGGATGTGTGCGGAATTGATGATTGATAAAGGGGTTTTGGTTACCGGGTACGTAAAGGTCTCCTATGATTTTTTAAAACGTTTTAGATATTATACAAACCTTGTATAGACTATAAAAAGTACAAAATAATGAAAATATCATAGTTAAAGTCTACAAAGAGTATATACAAAGCATGAATATTTTATCTGGAATGTATTTAAAATTTGAAATTTGAAGGAAAATCAGTACCAAATACCTAAATCACTTTTGTAGTAAACCAATACTACTAGTACTATCAAAAATCTTTCCTCTTTTTAAAATGTAAATGGGAATGATTTTATTTTACTAGGAAGAAAATATCTAAGTACTTACACATGAACTAAATATATCTAAGTAGATTTAAATTCAAGTGACTAACAATTCCCTTACAAAGTATTAGAAATTGTGTTACTATAAATAAATATATAATCAATTAAATACCAATAATAAATAAATCAAATTAGTAATAATAATCATTTAGTAGTAAGTAACACATAAATATACAATCCAAGTACCAGGCTACCATAATCACTGAGAAGTTTATCGTCGCGAGTTTTCTCACGATATTTTCCCTCGTTAATGGAGATATGACAAACCAGTTTTAATTATACTATTGTTATTTATTTACAAACTTAGATAAACGCGTGTTTCTCGCATGAAAACTTGACGGACATTTAATTAGTTGCTAAGAGAGAAAGTCTTATATTCAGTTTTATTTTAATTTAACCCATTTTTTGTGAACGTTACACTTCGTCCGTTGAACTTCAAGATAACTGATTATTACAATTTTGCGAGTTAATTGTTAATGACTATTGCTTTTTATTGAAATTAATTGTATGTTTGTGTTGTGTATTTATTTGTTTTAATTAGTTTTTTAATTGAATTTTGTTACTAATAGTGCGCAAATTCTAAAATGACAATACACTCAATACAGTGAAAAAATAGTCTTTGCATTTTTAATCCCAAAGAAGAACCGCTCTCGAAACATTTTTTTTTAATTACATACGTGTTGACTAAATTATTTTATGACTCATTCTTTCATAAGCACCTTATAAGGTATCGTGAGGAATGAAAATAATAAATACTTGCTGCAGTTTTTTATAAATATTATGATTCTTCTGAAGTCAGTCAGTCAATACGTGCTTCTTCGTTTTAATTTACTAAAGATAACAGATTTTTCTCTTTTTACTAATTATAAAAAAACATTTCTTTTCTCAAAAAAAAAGAAAATTTTACAATTCTATTTTATCCGCAAGAAAATACTTTTTGATTAGTCCCAATTTTTTTTATAACCCGCAACCGTTATTTTCAAAATTAAAAATATACCTAATTAAAAAAGCCCAGGGTTGCCTTGAGGGATCGAATCGCGCCAAAAGTCCATCTACCGTTTACAGTAATCACTAGTAATAAATCTGTCGGGTCCATTGTCCACAACATAACCTCAGATAAAGCGCTACTTAATAAATAATGTGATCGAGAGAGTCTCAGTTGCCTCCCGCCGTAGACACAGCTCGCATCTATGCGGTTGGATCTGTTACACTACTTCAACTGTCTGAGACGAAGGAATTTAATTAACAATGATTGTGAGAGTGTTAATAAACCTGCTAGTCATTAGTTGTCTAAGTTTGGAAGGGGATATGATTAGGTGCGGGAACTGCGTGAGTGGGGACATCAGTATAACGGAGTTGACGGAAGCTAGGATAGAGTTTATAAAGCAGCAGATCCTGAAGAAGTTGAGGCTGGATAAGAAACCGGACGTGGGGTTTCCTGTGAAGAGCCTGCCGATGCCGGTGGCCCAGGGGCAGACGCTCAGCGAGGGGACAGACAAGCCGGCGGAATTTGACGATTACTACGGCAGGACTGAACAGAAGATTATATTTCCTAAAGAAGGTAAGATTGTTTTTAAATTAGTATTAATAATACAGACCAATAACTAAATACGCCCAGAAGTGGGACAATACAGGTAAAAAGTGTTAATACAATTCAAATTCAATGTATTATATTTATTTGTTACAAGTTGCATTTTACATACTTATCGAGACTACCGCCCAATACTTTGTTACAATAAAAAAATATTACTATGTAATAGGATAGTTGTATTTAAATATTTAATTAATTGTTTAGATAACAATTTGTAAGAAATACTTATCATAAAGTGGCTCGTTTAAACACTTTCTTGCAATTTTTTAAGAGGAAATAACTTAGAACATGATTTTCTGTGTAGATAACCTTAATTTTATTGTAACCCTTCATAGAAATTCATATTAATTGCAAAAAGGTTTAAGAGATAAGAGGAGTTTAATATTTGTACTTTTATATTTAGGAAATATACGAACAAAATAAACAGTACATGTGCAAAAGTTTTGACTCTACAGTAAAACTTTCATATAAATCCATTCAGTTAAGTTCAGTGGTTGTGCGATAATGTGTGTTCTAGAGACAGACAGATAAAGGGACAGACGGTGTCGGGGACTTCCTTCATGACCGCCGAGACAAAGTAGTATACATTCTCTATGTAAAGCTTAAAATGCCTTTAACTTATAAAATAAATGTGAAAGTTAGAATATTATAAGAATGTTTGTTATATTTCACGTAAAAATTACAATAGTGATGTAGGGAAAAGATAAGATTAAAACCTATAACACATATGTATCTACCTCGTAGTATCACCTGCGTAAACCCGTGGGAATAAAGAACAACTACGTACGCAATACCAAATTAGGTCCAGCACTTTTATGTGAAAAAGTAACAATCATTTCATTGACCATTCCTAACAAACATACGCATCACTACATAGTATAAAACAAAGTCGCTTTCTCTGTCCCTATGTACCTATGTATGCTTAGATCTTTAAAACTACGCAACGGAATTTGATGCGGTTTGTTTCAATAGATAGAGTGAATCAGTGGGAAGGTTTTTAGCATAATTTTATCCCCATTTTTCTACGGGAACGGGAACTACGCGGGTGAAACTGCGGGGCGACGCTAGTTTATAATAAAGAAAGAAAATAAGTACTTATATCTTTAATCCTAAAATGTAAAGATATTTTTAATTGCTTCCATTTGAATCTGAAACTCGCTAGTAAATTTTAATTTTTGACTAGTCAAATTGAAGGTTGGACACTGCAGTATTTTATAACTATGTACTATGTATTTCAATGAAATGATACACATGTTGTTACTACAAATGCAGTGTGTATGTTGGACTCTGACCCTAGTACTGCAAATGAGATCAAATACAGATATTATTTGATTACCACGCTCTAAATGTTAATTACTTGTATGTTACTAAAATTGCGTAATTGTGGACTTTGATTTGTACAATTAGGTAAGAAATTGATCTATTGTTTGTCTATTTTCACTTCAATACTAAAAACGTAGTTTCTTTGTACGTGCTAATCTTAGAAATTTGTAATCCGATTAAAAAATATTTTTTTATTGTCTGTGATATTTTTTTAAGAAAACTCTAGAATTAATATTAATTTCAGATTTTTAAACTACCCCTGTATTAGGGAGAAAATATAATTGTAACTCATTAGGGCTCGTACACATAAACATTTATTACGTCGGCTTTCGTCATAACGTACGAGTATGTAAGAGCCCTTACAACCATCTTTCTGTCATATCACCTGATCAGGGGCCTAAGTCTGCAATTTGACATTATTGATCAGACAATATGTTGATATTGAGGCACCATAACGTCAGAAATTTGGTATTCTGTTAAAATTTATTCATATGGCTATGGTGTCTCAGTGGTCTTTGTTGCATATCAAAATTTGGACAAATAAACGTCAGAATACTGTTTCCATGACAACCATCTAAGTTTTAAGGAGCTATTGAGTCAGCGGAATAGTTGTCACAAAGAGAATACCAAAATGACAACAAATGACAAAAAAAACGGCCATAATGTTCATATTAAAACACATTTGAGTAGCATTATCACAGCTTAATAGTTTAGAGAATCAGGGCCCTGATAGGTTTATTATCTGTATCAAGGATACCAGAAACATAATTGTAAAAAAACATTATAATAACAAATTAATCACCATTTACTGTCTTAGCAAAACAGTTACAATAATATACTACATATTATATGATACATACCTGAAAATAGGCAAACATTCATTCATACACACCTAGACCGAAATAAACATTGATATTTTCACAAATATCTCCCACAGGATTCGATTCCTTAACCCTTTCTTGACCACTATAGCCCATAATATCCTAATTTCCACTTTGAATCACTACATAGTATAAAACAAAGTTGCTTTCTCTGTCCCTATGTCCCTATGCTTAGATCTTTAAAACTACGCAACGGATTTTGATGCGGTTTGTTCTAATAGATATAGTGATTCAGTGGGAAGGTTTTTAGCATAATTTTATCCCCATATTCCTACGGGAACGGGAACCGTGTGAAACCGTGGGGCGCCGCTAGTATCTTACTAAAATATAAAATATCCAATCACGAACGTCGATAAGCCAATTGTTTACATATCAATATTAATTATTAGATTATTATCATTGGACACGGCGTGTTATTATGGCATTATCAATAAATAGTAAACATTAATAATTACTGTTTAATAGTAGTATTTTTTCCTGTTTGACGACCTCGATGGCAGAGTGGTCACCATGCCGGACTGCCATCCGTAAGGTTGCGGGTTCGATTCCCGTGCGGGGTAAATATTTGTGTGAACCACAATTTTTTGTCTCGGTCTGGGTGTGTGTGTGAATGAGTGTGTGCGTAGTTTCTGATACCCTAGATACAAGCTTCGAGCTTAGTTAGGGGTCAGTTACTATAATGAGATGATGTAGTGAATGATTATGTTATGTTATGTTATGTTTCTTTAAATCTCTACATAAATACTTATGTAACACAAAATTGACTCTACCTGACCCTTGGCTTTGAATCTATCCAGCCCATGTGCCACAAACCGATTGGACCACTAAATACGTTACACATATTAGCAAAGCATGGTGATTACATCTATTCCTCCTCACTGTACTTATATCATCTCAACAGTGGAAAAGATACCTTTGCCATAGTGGGCACTTATCACGATTCTTTACTTTTGGTAGCTATAGATATTTGCAAAGTTAAATTCCATAAAAATGGCAGTGGTCTGGTCACAATGCTGGACAACCAAAAGGGTTTCAGACTCGATTCTGGTGCGATAATAATATTTCGGTCACCAAATGTTAATTTGAATAAAAACGGTCTAGGTATGTGTGAATGTGTATACCCGTAGTTAGAAAAGTCTAGTTAGGTTTAGCTATGCATGGATGATAGAGGGATTGATTTATTAGTTAGTAGCGGCGTCTCGCGGTTTCACCCGCGAGGTTTCCGTTCCGGTGAATGTAGCTTTCTAATGAAAAAAGAATTATTAAAATCGGTCCAGTACTTTTTGAGTTTATTCGTTATATACAAAAATACAAATCTTTCCTCTTTATAGTATATTATAGATATAGATGAGGGCGATCTCAAGTTAAACTTATAAACGTGAATGTATTAAGTAACTTAGTATTGTGTAATCACTATTCTAACTAATATTATGATCGTAAAAGTTTAAAAATAGATCTTAACAAGAATATCGACAGTGGTATCGTCCTATCTCGGTCCAAAATCCAATTGCACCCACCTATCAGCTCTTAAACTATATTAAAAACAACAATATTTTATTTATTCCTTCACATTAATTTATTTACACAATAAAGAATACGCAGTTAAGTTAATTATAAGACCGATATGTAGGTACAATGGGAGATAAATGTCAATTATTAGGTTCAACAGATCATTGCGTTGCGGGCTGATTCTCTCTGGTAGGTAGGGGCGGCCCACATTGATAACGACACATTTTAGTTCCGTGTTTTAACATTTTTTAATTAAGCATTAAATTTGTTTAATTAAAATTTTAATTAAGTATTAAATTTGTTTAATTTGGAGACAAAAAGTGACTTACTGATATTTAATTAGTGATTAAATGATTTCATTATTTACAAGCTGTATCTCGTGAATTTACCCTCGTCGTTTCCTTATTCTGATTAAACAGTGGCATATTTATAACATTTGCAAATGCATCGCGGTAAGGTGGAGTGAAAGTCATGAAATGAAAGCTTATTAAAACAATGAACTAAATTTAACATTTATGTAATTTCAATTCAAGCTGTGCCCTGAGGATTCACCAGACACATAAACCTACTCTTGAACCTCGATAAAAACTACATACAAATCCGTTACGTAGTATATATATATATAATATAGGACAGGTATGATAGGTGCTTTACGCAAGTATGAGCTTTCCGTATACTTACATAACATAATCATTTACTACATCATCTCATTACAGTAACTGACCCCTAACTAAGTTCGAAACTTGCATCTAGGGTATCAGAAACTACGCACACGCTCATTCACATACCTATACTTAATTTAAATCCTATCACCGAATCACAAGTTTACGTTATTATTCTCGGGCGGTCGGCGCTCCAGGTGAACGTCCTGCAAAATAACTGTCCAAAAACTGTAGTTAAGATAAGTGTTAACCTAAAATAGTGGCGCCAGTGGACGTTATCACGTAAGTGTGCTACGGAATCACGTGCACCGTGGATGATACGGCACTGGACCGCAGAGCTGAGATAAAGCGCGAGTCGCGAGTCGCGACCCCTGTCTAACATCGCACCAGATGCCGATTTTCGTATAATTGTTTCACAAAAAATTTAATGTATACTCATGTATAAATTGACATGACTTGCAATTATACTGGTCTTCTACTGCTAACAAAATTGGGCTTTAATGACTAAGTACTTTTAGTTTACTTTACAGCGATAAACAGCATTAATGAAAACTCTATGTTGGTTGGTGGCGATTTTCGTACAATGATTTCGCGAAAATAGCTTTCATTTATTTAATTACTAGCTGTGCCCCGCGGTTTTACCCGCGTGGAACCTTATCCCGTGGGAATTTTGGGATAAAAAGTATCCTATGTGTTATTCCTATGTATGAGGAACATCTGTACCAAATTTCATTAAAATCCATTCAGTAGTTTTAGCGTGAAAGAGGAACAAACATCCATACATCCATACATACAAACATTCGGCTTTATAATATTAGTAGGATCATCCTAACTAATATTATAAATGCGAAAGTAACTCTGTCTGTCTGTTACCTTTTCACGGCTAAACTACTGAACCGATTGACTTGAAATTTGGTACAGGGGTAGCTTATGATCCGGGAAAGAACATAGGCTATGTTTTATCCCGAAATTCCCACGGAAACGGGAACTACGCGGGTGAAACCGTGGGGCGCTGCTAGTTATTAAATATATTCATCATACATTCATGACTTGCAATTTCGCCGGCACAACGATAAGCTGCGTGTAAGAAAACTCTTTGTTTCGAGTAATCGTAAATAGCTGTGAGTATGTGCCCAACGGTTTCAGATGTTTTCAGTCTACTTATCTAATACTGATACGTTTCTATTGGTATCTTAGCATAGTGTGATCTTTTCAACCAAAGCCTATCACCATCATCATCAGCTCATATACAATATCCCCACCGAGGGGCTCGAGCCTACCCTGAATTAGGGCGGCCTTAGTCAAGCACTTTTATAGGTACTTGTATAATTGATATTATATAGTAACAGACAGAAATAAAGGCTTAAGTATTTTATTAGTCAACCACGCTAGCTATAAGTGCTGGTTTGGTCGACTCGAAATATTTGCTCTTAAATCGCATGCAAATAAACACTACAACTTCATACTTTTCTATCAAATAGTACTTAATTTTACCAACTTATATTTAAAAATAGTAAAACACAGGAATCGATCCGGGTTCAAGGATGTGCCGAGTCTATTGTCATCTCCTCAGCGGTATGTGACCCTCATTAATTGGAGCGTGTGGTGACCTCAGATAAAGAGCATGTCGTTATCTACCTTGGGTTACACTACTACACGCACTCAACATACGAGTATAGTATTTTATGTTATTAGTTGTATTGAACGTTGTGGATTTCATTGTATCTATAGTAATATATAAAGCTGAAGAGTTTGTTTGGTTGAACGCGCTAATCTCAGGTCCGATTTCAAAAATTATTTCAGTGTTAGATAGCAAATTTATCGAGGAAGGTAAAGCCTTCCTAGCTTTAGCCTTCGGCTATATTTTATCCCCGTATTCCCATGGGAACGGGAATTACGGAGGTAAAACCGCGGGGTGCTGCTGGTCTTTAGTATAAATCAAAGAGGCATCCCCGTTTACACGCATAAGTCTTTTAAAATACGCAACGGTTTCGTAAAATAGAATAGAAATACAAATCTTAAAGAACTCAAATTGTTACTATTAAAACCTTTCATCTAATCATGGACTTAAAAATAAATTTTGTTATAAGTGCGTAATCTTACAAGAGTGAGAAAATCTTATTCCGTTTCAAAGCTAAATAAATCTGACCTCAGTCGGAGGTAAATGATATTATTGTTATTGCATTTAAAAGCCGCGTGTTTCACTCAACAGAGTAGCGTATGATATAAATGTTTACTACGAACTGTTTCAAAACATAATTAACACATTGCATACCTTATCCAAACAATGATAAACGGCAGATAAAATGCGGAACTAAAAAATTAAACAATATAATGTTATTAGAAATAATTTAATAAACTTGTGATAATTGAGAGGTCGACCCCAGTCACGAGGGTAATGTTTGACAGGTCGGTGTTCAATCACTACATAGTATAAAACAAAGTCGCTTTCTCTGTCCCTATGTCCCTATGTATGCTTAGATCCGCAACGGATATTGATGCGTTTTTTTTTAAATGAATAGAGTGATTCAAGAGGAAGGTTTTTAGCATAATTTTATCCCTGAATTATCAAGGGAGCGGGAACTACGGGGGTGAAACTGCGGGGCACAGCTAGTTTACCTATAAATGCGAAAGTTTGTACTCGTAAGAATGGATGGATGTAAAACTAATGAACCGATTTAGGCATTTGGTACAGATATTCCTTATAACTAGGAATAACATAGAATTTAGAAAAAAAGAAAGAAAGAAACAAAACATTTATTCAGACACCAATACAGAGAAAAAAAAATCGGAGAAAAAATAAAAAGGAAACAAAATAAAAGGTATGCTGAAATGGTTCTGTCTCAGCTATAGCTCCATCGTGTTAAGTCACGATGGAGCGCTGGTCTTCCGACAGAACCAATGTTTGTGTTTTGTGTTCAATGTTTTTATCTCCAAATTACCATTTTAGGATAGTAGTTGTGCCCTTGAGTGATCGAGTGGTTCCTCACCTATCTGTTGGTGTTGTTCCAGGCGAATGTCTAACGTCGGGCCGGTATCCCTTCAAGTGCCTGCAGTTCGAGCTGCCTCCTGATTTGGAGCCCGAAGAAGTCAGCGTCGTGGAATTATGGTTTTATAAGGTATGATTCTACGAATCACTGCATCATCTTCATACAATAGATAGATAGTTGCCTGTATTATATAGATAGTTTGGGGCTCAATTATCGTATGAGGTAAATCTTTGTGTGATCCATCATGCCTCGAATGAGTGTGTAGTTTCTGACACCTTGATATAGGTAATAAGTAATCCTAGTTAGGGATTGGTTAATCATAGAGTGATTGTTATTGAATTTTTTTCGTTCATCAAGAGTTTCATTTAGATAAACTTGTGAAAATGAAACTGTTTAGCTTATCACCATAAATAATATAATACTAGTGCTTTTGTTAGTTAATAAACTATTATATCTCGCCATAAAAACTACCACAGCAATCACAAACCACACCCACAAACACAATCTAAAATCCATCTTAAACTCCAGGAGCGCGACCCAATGGACGAGTACAACCAGACGTTCGTGATCTCGGAGGCGGCGCACTGGGACAACCAGCAGCAGTTCAAGAAGACGAAGCCCATCGCCATCAAGGAGACGGACATCGGCGAGGGCTGGGTGCGGGTGGAGCTGGCGTGGGCCGTGCGGGTGTGGCTCGAGGGTCGGGAGAGGCTGCACACGCTGCATGTGGCGTGCAGGACTTGTCAGGTGAGGGATAGGAATGTTTGAAGTTGTAATATAATGGTTCTATATGAAGTCTATATTAACTGAAGCCCAACTAAGGCCTAATCAATAATTCAGGCTAGGCTCGAGTCCCTCGATGGAGACATAGGAGCTGATGATGATGTATGAAATCCAACAACCTACAATAGGCCTATAGTAGTCTAAGACCTGATTGTTCTCTGTAGAGTCGAGCCCCTCACTGGGATAAATTGATAACGTAGTGCATTGTATAATAGATTCAAATGATAAAAAATGTTTTGACGCGACCTCTGACTGATGCACCATTGAATTAATTTAGGTTTAACGTATCAGTATACTTATATGAAACAAGAGAATCACAATTCAAAAACATCATAAAGTTTCAATTCACCACAATAACCAACCTCTTTGTCCACAGCTCAGAAAATCTCCGCTATCATTCCACGAGAAGCACCGTCCATTTCTGGTGCTCTACACCAAGTACGCCGGCAAAAGACGTCGCAGCAGAGCGTTAGACTGTGGTCCATCTACCACGGAGTGCTGCCGGGAGCCTCTATTCATCAGCTTTAAGGAGCTAGGCTGGGACGACTGGATCATCAGGCCTGAAGGGTACCATGCGTACTTCTGCAAGGGAACCTGCGCACCGATATCGACGGTGTCGACGGCTAATAGTTATCATCATAATATTATTAGGGTAAGTTGAGATTTGGTATTTTATTGCTATTAATGTTGAAAGTGAGAATTTGTGTTTAAATTGCTTAGTCTTGCATGTAGAGTATGATGATGTTTGAGGATAATAAAGGACTTATTATCTTTATAGAAATTCCCGTATCTTGAAAAACTTTTGGCTTCAACAATTTGGATCAAATTCTACATTTAAACTTTTAAACTAGTTTTGCCACGGTTCCACAATTCTTCTTACACCTCTGTCTTTTAATGAAAACCTAGAAGAAAATACAATTATACTTCAAGTTAAACAAGTCTTTTCCAAAGAACGCGAAAGACCACTTTAGTTTCCCACATCAACTGAAATCAACTGAACCTAAACCAATAACCTAAATTCCTCTTCCAGAAATACTTCTACACGGTATCCGACCCTAAGGTGGAGTTCAAGCCATGCTGCGCGCCGACCACCTTCAGCTCGCTCCAACTCCTGTATCTCGACTCCACGAACACCGTCACACAGAAGACATTACCCAATATGGTGGTCGAAACTTGTGGGTGTATGTGATAGACTTCATTACTGGAGAATTAATCCAGACGAAAAGCAAAAGTCAAGGGGATTCTTCCAGAAAGATCGTCTTCTCGGTTATACGAAGAAATTAAGTGATATCAGTAAATATAGATATCATTGTGTACTTTACTTATTCTGAAGCTGTATAGTCCTACTGGTGAGCAATGGTGACCCTTCCGTCTTTCAGAAGTTCATTTTATTGTACTTATTTACCTATTACTTAAAGAACTGAAAAATTCTAGACAAATTCGCTTCTTTTCTTTTCTTTCTTTCTTCTCGGTTAGGTACACCAAAAATCGGGATCAGAAATATTTTCCTAATTTTTGAGCTCGTTCTAATCTTTTACAACATTTTTGACATAGCAAGCATTTAGTACCTTCTTTGATCACTAGAGGCGCTGCTCTGCTTTTTCTGCTGAAATCATCATATTTGTAAATTTTTATACCAACTCTAAAATAAATACTTTTATAAATTATCCAGTGCATTTAATTATAGTTAGGTAAGGTACTTAGTTGATATTAATTTATATAAAACTATAACATGCATTTCGAATTGAAGAATATTTTGTAACGCCATCTTTTGGTGAAAACAGTAAACTAATTTATTCTACCCTCAAAATGTAAGTTAAAGTTATTTTAGATATTTACTTTTCAACGTAAATAATTGTAAGATAAATTATCAAAAATATTATTATTATGTTGTGATTGTTAAAATTTAGTTTTAAGAAAAGATAGATTCGATGAATTATTAACTAAATTATGTTCCTATACATACCTATTATAGTTTTAATTGTATTTATATATCAATACCTACAACTTTTGTGAATTTTCTTTGTTATAACTAACTCAAAAATTACTAAACTAATTCACTTAATTCCTTCACAAAATGGATAGCTATTTAGATACATTATATTACGGAGAGAAATGGGCTGTTTATCCGAATTTTCTGAGAGTACGAAAATTAAAATTGTAATCGAATTGTGAACTTTATATTGTACAATATAGAGCGTACTTTTCATTAAAATCTTATTCATCCAGGTATCTAAGTACTGTTCATTGTAAAAAGTACCGTATGTCATACAAGTTAAGGTTTACAAATGAATACTGAAAAATACTGGAACATTTTACTTAATTTATAATTTCTTTATTGTTTTATTGCATTTAAAAAGGCACTGTTCTATGTAAGTACTTAATGTAATAGTTTAGGAATATTATTGTATATTTATAAAGTTTTTTAAGGCTGATAGTACACACGCAACGATAAAATATGAGTTTTGACATCTTGTAAGGTATGTATAGTTTCTGAAAGCTGCCCAAAGCTGATTATCAAATTTTTCTCCAAATACAAAAGCCGTAACTGACTGACTTTGAAACGCAACATTGGTCGGCCTTTTGGCATGGGCTATTTCCTAAATCATCTTATGTAGATGTAAAGGATTATGATGATGATGAACTGACTGACTGACTTTTTTGGGCTCAGACACAAAAAGGAAAAACGCGAATTAACTCTTTTTTCTTGCAAGTTACCATAGATAGACGACATTTTTATTGTGTTTTTTTAAATCCCGCGGCTCATAGTTACGTGTGTACTAAGAACCTAATAAAATGATATAATGTAATATGATAAGTTGTACAGTGTCCGAGTATTATAGTTATTAGGATCAATAAAAGATATTATTAAGTAAATAATTATTTTCATTTTTTATACTGTACGATGGTAAATAATTTCTTTATGGTAGCTGTGCTCCCGGGTAAAATTTCATCACTACATAGTATAAAACAAAGTCGCTTGCTCTGTCCTTATGTCCCTATGTATGCTTAGATCTTTAAAACTACGCAACGGATTTTGATGCGGTTTGTTTTAATAGATAGAGTGATTCAGTGGGAATGTTTTTAGCATAATTTTATCCCCATATTCTAACGGGAACGGGAACTTGCGTGAAACCGCGGGGCGCCGCTAGTTATAGATACAAATATAGGGAGTTATCACCGAGGGAAGTTGATACCAAGGGTAGGTGACACGGAGGAATCTTAATACGGTATCGGAGTTGACAGCGAGGAAACTCGATACGGGATGGAAATATGACACACCGAGGGAAGGTAATATTTAGATTAGGTAATAAACCTACTTAGGTGTCATTTGCTGAATGAAAATGATAATTTCGCAGTAATTTCTAACTTGAATGTAAGCAGCCTTATATCAATTAAAAATCCACTTATTACTACCAGAATAAGGTTCAAATGACGACGACCTCGATGGCAGAGTGGTCACCATGCCGGACTGCCATCCGTACGGTTGCGGGTTCGATTCCCGTGCGGGGTGAATATTTGTGTGAACCACAAATGTTTGTCTCGGTCTGGGTGTATGTGTGAATGAGTGTGTGCGGAGTTTCTGATACACTAGATACAAGTTTCCAACTTAGTTAGGGGGTCAGTTACTATAATGAAATGATTAAAATAAAACTCCTTGTATAACGTCACAACATAGTTTAATATATCAAAAGCAACAAATACAAAATGCATGGCCGCTGCACGCGCGGAGCGGCGCTCGACAGGTATAAATAGTTATCACTTATATTACAACTACGAGTTACATGCAAACGTCCACAGTTTAATACTTTCATTGGTCTGTGTGGGGTGTTTTCTATTTTTTTTTTAATTTGGTTATATTTTTTATGTATATCGAGGTAAACTAATGTTATAAAGTTGAAGAGAGCTTAGTAACTACCTGGATTGAATGTACTGTCAAATAGTCCGTTCATCAAACGCTATCAAAAACTGATTCGAAAAGTTGGCTAAATAGGAAGTACTTATATAGTACATGTATGAAAACCATTATCTTTGGAAATAGAACTAAGTACACACATATATGAAAATTGGTATTTGGCAATTTAGTTACACAGAAAAAATACGTTATTCATAAATTTTTTACATTAAAAACGAAATATTGTCATATCGGGATTCTTTTTTAACTGACTGCAATATTGTTATTCGAAAATAATAGAAAACATCACACAAAAACAAAAACTTGAATCAAATCTAAAACTAACATTACATCTTGTGACCAGAGTTCACTCCCGTCGTCGTTAATTTAACAATTACATCACAGAATCAAGGTATACAATGTCCTTTCCATTTCGATATTACACATTTCTAATGTACTACAAATATGGCTTCCAACATTAAAATAGGACGGAAAGTATACATTACGAAACGAGAGACAAATAATGATATAAATAAATATATTATAATAAATAAACAATTTTTGGTACTAATCTCACAATTTGAAAGAACAGCCGAATTAATAATTTAAGCTTGGGATGCCCATTAAATGGCACTATAGAGCCACAATCTTGTCTGTGCCGGTGACTGCATCTCTGTAATCGCATCTTATCCATAGAGATAGTACATCAAAGCAGGGGAGCCAGGTCTCCAGTTGTCCCTCGTTTAGAAAGGGAGAGACGATCGCCGCACCCTATGTGTCTCTCTACTCACGCATGCGCAGTTGGCGCGGAAAATCAGCATAGCAGCAGACGCGTCACCTCCAGTCACCTTTATGCCTTTACTGCGCATGCGTCAGTAGAGAGACAGTTAGAGTACCGCGTTCTTCTCTCTCTTTCTAACCATAGGACGTTTCCGCTTACAGGCAGCCGTATGCCTTCCCTGCTCTATGTGTACTATCTCTATGATCTTATAGCAGTTAATTGAAAATGTTTCCAAATGACATTGGAATCAAAATGACAATAGTAGCTTCCAATTTTGGCCGCCGGCACAGAAAAGATTGTGACTCAATACGTTCTTCGAGAACTAATTTTGTCGCGTCACTTCAGTAAATAATATATTTACTGACACTAATATTTCAATAAAATATTAAAATCTAACTTATATCTAAAAACAACACTTTTGGAATGATTTGAGGGATCACAAGCCTTTTAAAGCAGACCTTTATACTAAATTAAATTATGAAATATTAACTAAAATTTTAAATAATATAGACTATCTAATTTGTGAATTTTGGGTCTGCGAGTGGATTTATTTAAAGTAAAAGCTATATTAAGGGCCTATTTCACGACCTTCAAGTAAATTACTCGCCAAGTAAAGTTAGTTTTGTCTCTTTCTTACTTTATATCAAGTGACAAAGACAAAACATGTGAGTAACTACTCGGAACGAAGAATGAATTGAAGATGGTGAAATAGGCCCTAATTGTTATACTTTTTAAACTTTCGATAACTGAATAAATAGTTTAATAAAACACAGGTCTTAATTGACATAAATTTATGAAAATTATCTTCATAATTCGAAATTTCGAAACTTGTAAATTGAACATTAGGCAATAAAGACCTATATTTTAATAACAGTATAAAGTTTAAAAACATTTTGTAAATATGTAGCATTATACTATGTATAAAATAAAGAAATTAAAAATACTAATCTCATCATTCGGAAGCACCCATTGTAAATGAAAAACAAAACTCAAAATAATAAAAAAAACCTTACATTGATAGTCACTAAAATAAAATATATTTAGCAACATGACAAGTGTATGATTATGCTCAAAAATATTTAAATGACAAACATATGAACACATTTATCATATATTTTTAGCTTATTTTTATGATAAATAAATTAAATGTATATATAAAAATATATTTACTAAAAATGTCACGATTAACTTTTCGATATTTTTATTTAATATTTGTTTTCACTAATGGGAAAATTCCCAATCCAAACATATTTTTTGTGCCCATTAATAAAATATACGATAGTTTTTAGCTATTATCTTAGGCGCAAAAGGTAGATAAATAAACTCTTTGAAGTAATAATTATTTTACTATTTCGTTTTCTTTTACGAAAGCTAAGAAAACCAAATGGGAAACTCCCATCAAAGATATACACCCTTATTTTGAAATTGCGATACCTTATCTCACAGCTAATGTAAATTAGGGTTAACAATATAATAGTGAAGTTAGTTTTTTTCTTTTGCTTTTATTTAAAAAGTTATGATAAGTCAAAGTTTTTCAAAATCCCGCCGAATTTTATTGTTATTCTACACCGAACAACCGGCGAGCGCTGCGATACACAGCTGAGTGCGGTCATCGACCCGAGCCGTCACAGAATACTTGATAGCTAGTGTGCCGTCTGGTAATACGACATTTATTTAGTATTTTTTAAAGATAAGTAATTGACTATCATTTTTGATATTTTTATTGGATATATGGATTCAGTTACTGCTACAGATATTCTGATTTTAATAAGTCCCATCATTTCAAAATAAGGGTGTATAAAAGGCCATTCAGATTTCTTAATAATCAAATCCATCAGCTGCGTAAATATTTATCTAAGAAAAGTGAATATAAATCAATATTGACTATCAAAAGCTACCATATTCTTTGTACTACAATACTTTTCTTACAATAAATATGTTTTTAATAAATATTTCACTCAAGATATTGGCATTGAGAATCACAATCAAATGATTCTTTTCATTGGCAATAATACAAAGAGCACAAATGGGAAATATTCTACAAATTAAAAGGAAAATTCCCATCAAAATTGATTGTTTGTATGTACATATACGTAATTTTCTACGTATTAGGTACATCACAAATCAGCGTAATATTATAAAAGTATGAAAACATGATGGGAAATATTCGTATAAAATTTGATTCGGTTTTTCTACAAATATACGTCATCTTTTACGTATACACAGTAGTACAAACCATCCATTTTACGTATTAGGTAACAACAAACCAACATCACCTAACAAACCATGAAAACATGATGGGAAAATCCTATCTTGAGTATGAAAACATGATGGGAAAATCCTAGAGTAAGAAATCATGATGGGAATTCCCATCAAAAGCACAAATTACCTCAAAATTTCCCGTGTGTTTTACTTTTTCTCGTTGCTAGTGGTTAGTTTGGCAGTTTCACTGTCGGAGGGGGGTGCTGGCTCGGTGGTGTGAACTTTGATGAGGGTGGGGGAGGGCGAGATAGGGGGCGCAGGCCGAGTCGCAACTGTTAGGGCTCCGGAGTTCACGTCTTCTATCGCTTTGCGGAGCTGGAACGAGATAGAAGATAATATTAAGTTTACATTTAAATTGAGATTCGGTTCAGACATTTTAAAATTGCGTGGCGCTGCTAGTAATTAAATCTTTGTCACTGACTAGTAAACTAGTTAACCGATTAGTATTACATTTGGTAATGATATGTTTTGAAACCAGGAATAACATATAGATACACTTCATTCTGCAATACCCAAAGTACCCTTGCACAAATAGCCAACATTTCTTATTTGTACATAATAAATACCCATTTGCTACGTTACCTCCTTGAGCGACACGACGCCGATGAGCCGTCCGATGGCCGTCACGTACGCGCGGCTCACGCCCAGCGTCGAGAACAGGGAGTGCACCTGGGGGGACAAACGGAATGTATTAATGTAATGTAATTAATATTAATCATTTTATCTCTTATTTTTTGTATGTGTTTTTTTTTTGGTGTGTACAATAAAGCATTTATTATTATTATTTGTTATGTCTTTTCCATTCACGGGACTATTAAGGAGTCCCGGTCTTTTGGAAGGCTAGTATGGGGCCAAAGCCAACACACGGAAGCCCTTTGACATATTTAATCTTGTGTAAAGGATGCACAATCCGGCGACTATCCCTGTATAACACTATAAAATGCATCCAAGGACAGTCCCCGGTTCTGCTGGGACTATTGTAAATATATGGAAAACTACGACTGGGTTATGGGAATGGGATGTTTAATGGACTGGATATTGGGGAACTATGGGGACTATGACACCCGCCGATACAATGCTATAAACATGTACGAAGTGGCGGATGGAGACTTGCCAGCTCTATAACTGGGCCCCCCAAACAAGTCGCTCGAGTCGCAACAAGGGGGCAACATGAAACGAGCGGCTTTGAGAGTGGAGCAGACGCCCTGGGTTTTAAACCGCGATCCACTGAGCCCGAGGGTCCAGCTTCTTGCTAAGCCAACTCACCACTTACGCAACGCCCCTCACTCTCCGAGCACCAAAGTGCTCTCGCGGGCTCCACTCCGGCCGGCCAATGAAGGCAAGCACGGAGGTGGGGGACCTGTTCCTCGTCAGTGTTCACTCCGCCGGCCAGTGAAGGCGAGCGGAGGTGAGGAATGGTGACCTCCCCCGGGAGCGCGTCAGGTCCGCGGGGTCGCTACTCCCCGACACCCCGCCTCTTATTATTATTATTATTAATGCAGGGGTGAATTCAGAGAATAATTAACAATTTTAAAGTCGACCCGGCAACCATCAAAACAATACAATCGCGTCAATCAATGGGTATGTTCCGACAGAGAAATAACAAAGTAAATTAGTAAATATTTTCTGAGCGCAGTCAGTTTCGACCGAGACACGTTGCCTAACTTTTTATCTGACAGAATTGACAGAACTAAAAGTAAAATTGTGACAACTTAACTCAGACAGTCAGACCTACTAACTTAAGACTATCAAGGACTTTTTCTGCCAGAACATATCATCATAGTCTTAATTTGTATATACTGTCAGTGTCAGATGTCACTGTCACTGTCGCTGTCAATGTCATACCTTGAGTAGCGAGGTCCTCTCTACGAGCTGGAAGGGCGCGGGGTCGATGTGGCTGATGTACAGGCTCTCGTCCTCGTAGTCACCTTCCTCCGGGTTCTATACATACAACAATCATGTAATTAATAATAACAAAAATGGTCTTACCACAAAACGAAGTCTAAATTTGAAACACAGTTTAAAATGATTTTTACAAAAAATTGTACCACAAATCGATGTCTACCTCTAAAATTGGTTTAGGCAGTGTCTGAAATGACAGTCTACCTAAAAAGTCTGATGCCCTTGTCTAAAGCTATTTCTAAAATGGCCGCCTGAATTTGTATCAGCTGTTTTGAAACGTCAACGTGATTTTATATCGATTATGTTATTTTGACCTCTTTAGTTTGTTATTCAACCTCTTTGCTATATTGTTACTACAAGGTGCCGCTTGATGGCGCTAGTGCACAAACTCCAAAACGGCGGGAATATGAAAAGATGTAAAAAACTATTCTAAACGTATTAATATAATTATATTCTAATGAAAGAACTGCATTGTGTCATTGAATTCAATTCATTTATTTACACAATAAGTACATTATATTCTAAGAGAGATCCCTGTCGAGACCCTACCTCCCGTGCTAGTTATAAACTGTGTTACGGTAAGGTAAGGCCTCTCAAACCACGCGCACATATAAAATATCATTACAAATATATGAGGGACATGTCCGTGTACTTCGTAGGTACTTGAAGTAAACGATACGGTGCAGGTAGGCTCCACAACACGTAAGGTGACCTCTGTTGCTGTAGCAGGGGCGGTACCACGTCGGTTACGGGACGGATACGGTCGACGTTTCCTCTCCACCAGGATAAAGCCATCCACGTCGCCTTTCTCCGCTGCACTGACTGCTGCTCGCTGTTTCTTCGGTGCAGCTACGCTCTTAACCTCGATAGTAGGCACCAGATGAGGCTTCTTGGGTAGCTCACGTAACTCGCCTTTGTTGATAGTAGTGACAAAACGATTATTCTGCCGAACATTGAGGCAGTTGTTGCGGCACGACACTACTGCTCGTGTTTTCGGTACAAACGCAACGCAACGGTACAAATCCATTAATTGCAACTCTTCTACGTATCCGTGTTATAACTATTTAAAATTGTATGAAAATATAAAATTAAACACAACGTCGATCGAATAAATAATAGTCACACATGACATGAGTCAGTCAGACAACGTCGATCAAAAGTCAATTCAAAAAACGTTTCGTTTACGGATTAAACGATCTTTGAGGATGAAAATATCGAGTAATTAGTTTACTGTTTCTTCAATCAATAATTATATTTATAGACAATAATACTTTTAAAAATAAATTATATCAATTAATAACTTAATTCAATAATTATTATCAACTTTTGAGATACATTTGTTTATGTTGTACTCAACTTGTCCTGCATATAACGTAACGCGTTTATGTATTGCCATACGTATTTTATTAAAACCAGAGAGAAACAGTATCGTGATCCTTATTCAATGATTAAAACCACGATTAAAACCATTTTTCTCAAGACAAGAGCAAAACAACGATTTATGGTAAGAAAAAATCAAACACGGTCTTACTTGTCAAAACAGTGTTTGACTGAAAAGTGCTTTAGAGAATGTTTAAACATCGATTTGTGGTAAGACCGTAAGTGTTTAGGGAAATATTTCCAGCAGCGCGTGGAACAGCGGCAGGAACAGAGTGTAAATGAGGTATTAACAAAGTAACATACCAGTTCTCTCTTCCGTGCGATGGTGAGCATCCTGTCGAAGTCGATCTCTTTGGCCATCTCCAGGAGTTCCCACGCCTTTTGGTCCTCGGGGGACATGTCGCATACTCGCTCGCGGGGCTGCACGGCAAAAGAGAGGAATTTTATAGTTAGCATGCTAGCCTTTACCCGCGGCTTCGCCTGCGCTAATGTTAAGTCAGTACATCAGTTAAGTTTGTCGCTTCGATATCACCGCCCCCCAACTCCTCGTTGGGCTTTGACTCGAGGTTTTCTTGAATCAGTTTGACGTAAAACAACCGCACATGTTAATTTTTTCTCCGCCCCCACCCCCAACTCCCCGATGATCTTTGAATCGTAAACCTTTTGAATCAGATTGACGTAACATAACCGTACAAATTATTTTTTGAGCAACAACGAATATGTTGACTTAAACTCAGAAAAAATATCATGCAACCATATTTATCAACAAATGTGTTACTCTTTAACAAAATAATCAACCCCACGTACCAATTGCACCTTCTTGTTGATGGAGGGGCTCCGGGGCAGCGTCCCGGGGGACAGCTGGTCCGGCAGGCCGCCCTCCACGTCCTGCAGGAGGGTGGAGCGCTTGAAGATGGCCTCGAACGCCGCGCGGATCCTGCAGGAGAGGGTGGGTGGGTAGTAGGATATAGGTTAACAAATTGTTTTGAGTACTTAATGATCACTGCTACTTATGTTAACATAGTGAGGAATAGGCGAGATAAACGCGCCTGTCCATTGCATGTTACTGATCTCAAACTAAGATAAAGGTCCCTTAGAACTGCAGTAGAATCTGAATGGCTAATAATATTACAAAACTATCACAATAACACATAATAGAATAAATATCCTAATATTACTTTCACCTAAGTGCATCAATTCATAATCTTCCGGACCCTTAATCACAGAAGACTGAAACGTAAAACTTCAACACATCATCAATTAAAAATACATATAACTAACCTAGTCTCAGCGCCAGTGACAGTAGTATACACGGACGGCGCCGGCGTGGAAGGTGTGTAAGGCCCACTACCAGGTGAAGCTAATCCTCGGGTCAACGTGAACGAGTTGGTCTTCTTGAGGATGGATTTTGGACGGAATAGTTGGCCTGGGGCTGTGGAAAGGATAGTAGAACTTACAATTACAATAAAGACAAATTATATTAAAGTTTCTCCATTATACAATGTTTGTTATCTTATCTGACATCCTACAATTTTTAATAGACCCTAAAGGTCAACAACGATTTAACGGAAGATAAAGGGAAAAAAAGTGTAAATGTGAATGAATTCTTGAGGGCGTGGTGGGACTTTTCAGTCTGTGAGTAAGTTTATCGAATCAAGATGAAAGAAAAAAGAGAAATAAGGTTGTTATCTTTGTTTCTCCTAAGCCTTTCAACAAACATACAAGCTTTAAACAACCCTCACCTGGTATCAGACCACCTTGGTCCTTGGTAGTAAGTGACGTTCCTCGCACCAAACCACCAGGAGGATGAAGCATGTCAGGAGCTGGAGTCACCTGGGAACAGATTCTCATTATTAGAATTTGGTTTCCCTCAGGGGTCTCTATTGGTACCACTTTTCTTTTAAGTCAGCTGATAGGAACCCTTGGCCACACTGACTTGCGAAACTGTCGCGCCAAAATCCTTTGATTGTGTGCCAATTTACCGACAGCGAGTTTAGGGCATTATGTCAATGGTTTAAGGGCATTCAAGTTCGCGGAACTGATTCGCGATAGGACGAATTCTTGGCCAGATGTGTCGCGACAACGCAAATGTTCGCGATAAGTGTGGCCGGAGGGTAAGAGTAAAAGCAACACATATCACCAACCTCAAACCTTGAAGGTCGTCTGGTCCGACTAGCCGCCTCCCCCCGTCTCCGCTCGGCCTCGCGGTGCCACAGCGCCGCTATCTGCAGCCTCCGGTCCCTCCCGACCTGCTTCTCGATCACCTTCACCAGCTCCCAGCGGTGGATGGAGCCGAGCAGTACCATGGATGACGGACTGTCTACTAGGGGGAAGCTTTTTATTGTCTGAAAGAGTAATTGTTTAATTAATTTATTGATATTTCGAAGGATAACGGGAAGAAAATTAAATTTAGCCGTAACTTGTTCTTTAATCTGTAACTATGTGTCTGTTTGTAATTGCAAATTAACAGGTTTTTATTAAATGCACATGCAAGTATATAAGGTACTTATATAAAAAAATATTTTTTGTCTGTCTGTTTATTCTGGCTAATCTCTGAATATTTTGAAACGACTTTTACTCGTAGTTAGCTATTATAAGGATTACTCATATTTTCCCCACCGGATCAGGCTTATTTAACGCGTGTAAAAGCCAGTTAATATTTAAATTATGTTTGTAAAGTTTGTCTAAATAAAATAATATCGATTATAAACCCACCTTATTCTCTTTCAATATATCTTTGAGCTGTTGGAACGTCATCCTGTTCCAGATGTACTTGACATCGCGCACCATGAAGTCTTCCACACAGATGTCGTACATACCTGGGAAATAAATAAATGAAATATATGATGAGTGAAAATTATATGTAAACTAGCTGCGCCCCGCGGTTTCACACACGTAGTTTCAGTTCCCGTTCCCGTAGGAATTTCGGGATGAAAAATAGATGTTGGCCGATTCTCAGACCTACTGAATATGCTCACAAAATTTCATGAGAATCGGTCAAGCCGTTTCGGAGGAGTATGGCAACGAAAACTGTGACACGAGAATTTTATATATTAGATATGGACATATTATATTTTTAATTGAATACAACAAGAATTCTGAAAATCAATACTAATATTTTGAAGCTGAAGAGTTTGCTTGTTTAAAAGTGCTTATCTCAGGAATTACTTACTTGAAATAATAATATATCAGTGTTAGAAAGTCCATTTATTTAAAAAGGCTATAGTCTATATAAAATAAGGCTACGGCCAATAAGAGCGGAGCTTATGCAGGTTAAACCGCGGGGCACAGCTAGTTTTTAAAAACTAAACTACAATATTTGCGACTATTAAAAAGTATTAAAATAATACATACTTAAACATATAACAGTCTGAAAACATTGGAATATGAGGTAGTCAATACTGCTTCTAACAAAAAATAATTGCAATATGTTACTTTGTATTTAAAATACTTTATTTGCATCTGTACTAATATTATAAAGAAAAAATAAATTATATTATAATAAGGAAAGATTTGATCGTCTGTTTGCATGAATTGACTCCGACACTACTAGACCGATTTGAATAATTCTTTCACTATTAGATAGTTTACTTTCAGGCAGTAACATAGGCTATATTTTATCCCGGTATATCCACGGGAAAGAGAACTAAACGGGTGAAACTGGGGGGCTTCTTAGCGTGTCGACTCATATTCTTGAGGACCAGAACTCGGCCACCGATATGGCACTATCAGTGTTCTTGTAAAGGTCCTCGCGTGTGCTGGTGTAGGGACACGCACGGCAAGTTAGAAGATGGGCCATTGTTTGGGGAGAAATGCCACATAGAGATGTACTATCAGAGCTGTGGGGCGATGCTAGTCATCAATATAAAAGAGAGGCTTATGATCCACCGTGGGTTCTTAAAGGTCAATACGTTGAAAATAAAGTAGGGAACGCGTTACTGATATACCGAGTGAAACCGCAGGCAAGAGTTATAAAGAAAAACCTTGAGTTTACAGTAACTGCATAATAATTTATTGCATTTTTATGTAAATACATAATGTACCACATGTGTACATAATTAAGTAAATAATGAATAATAAAGCAATACGTAATTTGAGCACACAATCATAAGACGAGGTGGCCGAGTGGTTAAGGCGTTGGACTGCTAATCCAATGTGCTCTGCACGCGTGGGTTCGAATCCCATCCTCGTCGAATTATTATTTTCGTTTTTTGTTTAAGAATTTACTTTATATTTTTATATTGATACTCTATTTCTTATAATAACTTTTGTGTTGCTATGTTCTTACGTAGATATTTAAATGCATAATATAAATAAGTCGTTATTTATACAACTAGCTGTGTCCCGCGGTTTCATACACGTTGAATAGTATTATTACACATAACCCTCCCTCTTAATTAACCCTACTCCTGACCTATTTCTTCCTTTATAAAATTAATTTAATTCAAACGGGAATCAAACCTGTAAACTCTAACCGCCTTATTCATAAACATTTCATAAACCTATTTTAGTTAAAAAGTGTTTTGCGCCTGTCACGCCATCTATCATTTGTAAAAGTGTGAAAGAGACAAAACATATTAACTAAAAAAGGTTTATTATATATGGTTTATTAGGTGATTGACTAAGGCCTAATCGCCCTCATTCAGGGTAGGCTCGTGCCCCTCGGTGGGGACATTATATGAGCTATTAAGAGAAGAGGTTTATTATATTTTTATGAATAAGGGGGTAAGTTACCAACGGATCTCATCATATCAAGATAGTTATAAAGAGTCTTTCAGCCGCACGCCACATTTGTATTGTTTTAATTTGTTTTGTAAGTCGTGTGTTGTGTATAATATTTATTTGATATACTCACGACTAGCAGAAGACAGTAGATCGGGTAGATACGGCAGTTTCTTGATGAGTATGATGCTGTCGAAGCAGGACGGCTGCAGCAGCGACGCCACCGCGTTCGCCGACAGCACCGCCGCCATTATGGGCAGCAGGTGGGTTACCTGGGGGACCAAATAAGATGTTAGTGTTTTACAGTGTTTGCTATGCTTATTTATTTATTTATAACAAGCAGCTCCCCGCGGTTTCACCCGCGTAGTTCCCGTTCCCGTGGGATTACGGGGATAAAATATAGCCTATGTCGCGCACTGATAAAATAGCTTTCCATTAGTAAAAGAATTTTTGAAATCGGTCCAGTAGTTTCGAAGCCTATTCATTACAAACAAACAAACAAACAAACAAATCTTTCCTCTTTATAATATTAGTATAGATAATCGTGAGCTTACAGTCTAACACCAAAACGCTAACTATCTTGAATGTATGGTTACAATATTGACTAAAGCTAGAGATTAACATATTCAGATTGTAAGCAAATGTTATGTTTATATTATTAGTGATAGGTACTCGTTGCTCATTACAAAAGAGTAAATTTATATTTTACCAGCTGCGCCCCGCGGTTTTACCCGGGAGAATCCGTAGCTCGTAGTATCATACAGTCTCGGCACAATTCACCATCGTGTGTCAAAAATTAAGTAACAGCGCCATCTATTGGTACGATTTGACTACAAAAAGATAACAATAAAACATACGATTACTATACACAGTCCCATGGGAATTTCGGGATAAAAAGTATCCTATGTGTTATTCCTAGTTATAAGGAACATCTGTACCAAAGGACAATGGGAAAAAATGTATGGAACGTGGGCCTATTTTCAAAAAGGATGAGCTGTATATCAAATGAAAGGTCTGTATCCATACATTCGTTACCAGTAAGGCGCATGGCTGAATTCGCTTTTCCTTAAGTTTGCCATACGTCATTAGTTCCCAGAATTTGATCCTTATTGACGACCTCGATGGCAGAGTGGTCACCATGCCGGACTGCCATCCGAAAGGTTGCGGGTTCGATTCCCGTGCGGGGTGAATATATGTGTGAACCACAAATGTTTATCTCGGTCTGGGTGTGTATGTAAATGAGTGTGTACGTAGTTTCTGATACCCTAGATACAAGTCTTGAACTAGGGGTCAGTTGCTGTAATGAGATGATGTAGTGAATGGTTATGGTTAATGGTTATGGTTATTAGCAACCCGTCGACATTTATCTACTAATCCAGTATAAATGTATGTCCCATACCTGTCCAGTCATCTCGCTGACGATGACAATGGTAGACACCGTGTGCGTCACTGCACCCGTAAAGGCTGCTGCCCCCACCACCGCGTAACCCCCTACAATAATAATAAATACTTATACAAAGGTAGCCATGTGAGACGTTGATTCAACAATGGGGATCTACCTGACATCTGATTTAAATACTTGCCTTTATGATAATAATTTAGAGAAACAATTTTGGAAATATATTGACTTAATAGCTGTGCCCCGCGGTTTCACCCGCGTAGTACCCGTCCCCGTGTTCCCGGCAATTATTCGATTTTTTCCCACCTTTTAAACCTTCCCTAGACCTCCACGAACATTTCAAGACCAAGGTAAGATAAATCCGTTCAGCAGTTCTCGAGTTTTAGCGGGACTAACGAACAGCAATTGATTTTTATATATATATAAAATAGTAGTATATAACAAAGTTGGGAACTAACCGGGCAATATATTCTGCACGTGTCCGCCGTAGGCGACGCCGAGCGGACAGAAGTGGTGCATGAGCTCGCCCGTGATGCGGCCCAGCGCCGCGCCCATCTTGAACGCCGGCACGAAGATCCCCGCCGGCACCGGCAGCGTGCACGACACCATGCTCAGGAAGAACTGGGACATATACACATATTACAATTAGGGCTGATTTTCCATCGCCAGATAACTTTATTCGACGAATAACTTTGAAATTTTGACAGTTATACAAAATCTGTCAAACGTCAATTTTATTCGTCGAATAAAAGTTATCTGGCGATGGAAAAATCGGCCCTTAGTATAATGCCGCGAACCCACCGCCACGCACGCTACGCCCACGGTCCACGGCCACGCAGCTCAGCTACGTTGACCTATAGCCGAGTCAGCCACGAATGTATCAATGACGTCATTTTCGTGCGTAGCGTGTGCGTGTACTTCGGTGGGTTTGAGCCTTCAGGGTCAATTTATAAACACACGTAAAGCCGTCGGTCCCGGTTGTCGTACTGACATCATCGACAGTCGTTACGGGGAGTTAGAACCTTCAAAAGTCTAACATTTGGTTTAACCAAAAAATGTGGTATAGCTCTCTGGGCTGTGAAGGTCTGATGGCAGTCGCTTCACGTAAAATACTGACTTTCGGCCAAATCTGGTTAAAGTGAAAACCGACCTAAAATCAGTGGTATATTCATTGACATTCATAAGTGTCTCATTGAGGCCTTAATTGAATACTTAAAATGATTATTGAATTTTGGCCTTAAATAGACATGCCCCCCCCCCCCCCCCTCTCTTCCCATTCCCAAACAACCATTTTCTTATGATGATTAACTTAATGATAATAAACATTTATGAAATAATAGCTGTAATTAAATTATACCTACTGTAAGTTACGTGAAAATGTAACCAGTTTGAGAATCAGTGCAATGGTTTTTAAGTTCATTAATTACAACAATATTTGTAAAAAGTGTAGCTAAGTATGTATTTTATATCGTAAAATTGAATATAACTTCAAACAATAAATAATAGTAATCAATATTTTATTTTGTATCGTAAAATGTGTTTTATTTCTAAACAAATAACAGTCAATTTCCTTGTAATCATATCGCGCTATTCAACCATATTACATAAGACGAGGTGGCCGAGTGGTTAAGGCGTTGGACTGCTAATCCAATGTGCTCTGCACGCGTGGGTTCGAATCCCATCCTCGTCGAAGTTGGTATATACTTTTAATTTACCGTTTAATTTATAAATGAAAATTATGTCATTAATTTTCAAGTACCTACTTATGGAGGGTCATTTAGTTTTTTTTATTACAATAAAAATAAAATTGACAATTAAATCTGTCATTTTGCATAATTTTGTGACGTAATTGTCAGCGAAGATCTGTCTTATTCACATATCGCAAGTTGCTTAAAGCGGGCATCGATCCCACGACCTCTAACAAGCAACTAACGTTCACCACTTAATCATAGTTAATAGAAATAGGAAACCCTTCAAACGCTCTTAAAAATAATTTTACTCACTATTATTATGAATATGACAGCAAAAAACTTTAATGGCTGTCAGTTGACAGCTGTCAATTTTCAGTTTGTGAATTTGATCACACAAACCTTAGGACTGTCAGTTGACATTTCAAAGCTTCAGTTGATATGAATGTGATCAAATAAACTAGATTTAGCCGCTGCCAGTTGACAGCTGTCACCTGTCAGTTAGCTACTCACAATGGAGGTGAAGTATATGAAGAGACAGCCGTAGTGGTCGACCTCGGGCGTCTGCCAGTGCGACACGACCGCCGCCTGCTCCGCCGTCAGCTTGTCCGACCAAGTGAAGTTGGAGAATAGGGATAGCACCTGGAATGTAATGTGGTATAATTAAGTAAAATGGCCCTCTGTGAAGTAAAGTGTCTCTATCACTGATGATATTACTCGTAGTACAGACAAAATAAATACTTTTTCTTTCTTTCATTCTTTCTACAGTAAGGATAAATTACCAGATGCATGTTGGTGATCCCAAACAAAAGCCATGTCATGAAATCTTCTCTATATATAAAAATTTATCCCTATTCCCTTGGTCACGGTATCACGCGTGAACGACTGGACCTATTGACTTGAAATTTGATACAGGGGTAGCTTATGTTCCGGGGAAGGACATAGGCTATATTTTATCCCGTAATTCCTGCAGGAACGGGAACTACGCGGGTAAAACCGCAGGGCATAGCTAGTAAGGAATAAAATAAACATTTCAACATTTAGGAAATCTAGGATCACTAGAATCAGTAGTTACAAGTAGTAAAACAAAGTATTGAATCCTAAATCTAATTCAATGATGCATAATCATATGTCAAAAACAATAGAGTGAATTAGACCAATAATTTCTTGAATAAGATATAGTAAAACAAATATAAAACAATACCTGTTCCTGGTTCCCGAGGTCCGCTGCCATGTACTTCCCGATTCCCGGCGGGAAGAGAATAGACATCACTGCTAATGTCATCACGCCCGGGTAGATGAAACGACTGCAAACATATACATTAATTTATACAGGTATATCAACAGAATCATATCAGGCGCTAGTGCAATAAAATAAAACATTCAATTAATAATTAAAGAAAACCCCAACACAATTACTTTCAAACCCCCATAACTTTTAAACGGGTCAACCGATTTTCATCAAACATGTCTAAGAACACTCGCACGTAAGTTTCCTTTAATACAAAAAAAACTAAATTAAAATCGGTTCATTCGTTCGGGAGCTATGATGCCACAGACAGACAGATACACACACACACACACACACAGACACGTCCAACTTATAACACCCCTCTTTTTGCGTCGGGGGTTAAAAAGCATTATTTTAAGAAAACAATCTTTTTTTTTTACCGATCCAGAAATTAATCTGAGTCTATTCAATACAAACAAACCACAATCAGATCTCTCCTCTTTCTAACATTAATATGAACAGTATACTCACTTCTTCTGCAGGAAGTTGCTAAGCACCTTGGTATTCCTCATGAAGAGTACGTACTGCCGATGGAGGTACACCCACAGCGCCGCCAGCAGGCCGCTCACCACGCTGAGAAGAAAAGAAAAATTTGGAGAACCGTACCGTTTTATAATAATAGTTTAATTTAGGTAAGTGATGAAAGGATACAATTATTTAGTTGTGCATCTACTTTGTGAAATTTAAAGGGACCTACTGTGTCACAATCTTTTCTGTGCCGGCGGCCAAAACTGGAAGCTCATATTGTCATTTTGACTATAATGTCATTTGAATACATTTCATTATACTGATAATCATTTGACTACCAAAAGATGCGATTACAGCGACGCTGTCATCGGCACAGAAAAGATTGTGACTCAATACTGTTGATACTGACTGACAGACGGACTGACTGACGGACGGACAGACTGACTGACTGACTGATTGACATACCCGAGCAGTACAAACACGGCGAACTCCTGCGGGTCGAAGGGGAAGTCCTGCGGGAGGTTGGTCGGGAAGAGCGGCTTGACGGTCGGCATCGCGCCCGACCAGACTGACAGCAGGCGGAACATCTGGAAATACATGGGTGTTTAAATATGGCACGGCTAACAGAAAAAACAGCCTTGGTGGTCGATGGCACTTAATTAGTGCTAACGACCACCCCCGTGGGGTATCCGAGGGTCTGGCTGATGGGAATAAAGGGATATTTACACTCATGCCAAGCCAGGTATTGAAATTGATCTGTTTGTTATTTTTTTTAATAAGACAATTTAAATACTAGCAAAGGTTTATCTGTGTTATATATGGAGCCTTAAAACGTTGTCCATCAGTGAGTTAGGGTTAAACTGTGTACTTACAATAGCACTGCAGCAGGCAGCGAAGAATCCTCGCCAGTAGTTACGGACTGCGAAGTAGGTCGTCGTTACTTCTATTGAGAATAATACACCTGGAAACAAGATTAGGATTAAGTTTCTATTAAGGGTAGATTGTAAAGTCCTTATTTGAGTTGTAATATTCCCCTGAATCATCTCTATGGGCCTTGGTAAATGACAACAGGATGGATAGAGAGATAAATAATAAGCTAAATAACCCAATATTTAGTAACCGCATCATAATTTTAAAGTAGCTGGGAAGAAGAACATTTAAATCTGGCACCAATACAAGAACCTGTACATTCTAAGACAAAACATTTCCAAAACCTACCTCCAACAGGGGCAGCGAAGCACGAAGCCACACCCACAGCGCAGGCAGCCGCCAGCATCTCACTGGTCCTCGACTCGTTGGTGTAGATACCTTGGAAGGAGGTCACCAGCCGGGAGAGGAGAGCTGCCACCATGGACGCTATGTGCACTGATGGACCCTGGAAATTCGATGGAGGGTTGGTTAGATGTTTGAAGTATGATGTAGGATTGAAGTTAGCATAAAATAGTTCACTCCTAACCAAAATCCTTTCTTATATCTCTGGACATTACAACATTGGAGTAATAGGAGACAAATAATCAAGATCAAAGTTGGTTCCATATGATGCGTAAATCCGGTAGAGTCATTGATAGACTACCACCGCATACAAGACTCTACACGGTGAATGTTAGTTTTCGTGAGTTTTGATATTTGATGCCAAAAGTACTAAGTCAGTCCGTAAAGCTTCTGCTTAAGAAATCATTTAGTCAACCATTTCTTGGACTAAAGTTTCTAAGAACCTGGATGAGCTACTGTAACCACTACAGAGGCTAGCCTAAACTAATTATGAAACGTAGCTAGAATACTTACTTCTTTACCAAGCGGAAGACCAGACCCAAGAGTGGCAGTTAGCCCGATAACCTTGGAGATCAACGCGCGAAACGTTAGGTACTCTTTGAGATGAACGCCTCGAAGTATTGTCTTCATTTCTGGTATACCAGATCCTGGAGAGAGATATTACATTCAAAGTAACTTCACAAATCTAGGATAGACTCACTCAGTTGGTTAAAGCAGAGCTACGGTTCAGCATGGACCTGGATTCAAGTCTCAGCTGAGACAATAATTTTGAATGTAATTTTCTAAATCTAGGACAGTTGAAACTCATTATAGTAATAGGCTTGCACTTGACTGTAGCTCGCCTGATGGAAAGTGATGATACAGCCTAAGATCGAGCGTGCTCGCCTAGAAGATGCCAATTCAATAGTTATTGAAAGAAAAGATAGTTACTAGTCATTAAGACCCAGATTGTATGTTTCAAGGAAATACAAGCTGGCAGAGAGTTCCCACACTCTTTTTATTCGCGTGAAATATAAAGAACCAATATAAAATACAGATTTTTTCTTACCTATACTCTGAGCAGCGACGATATGGACGAATCCAGCGGCGAAGAGTATCAGACAAACTGGCAGCGAGACCCACGCGACGTATTGACTGAATGTAGACGTGGCCAGCTCACTGTACATCCACATGCGAGCTGAAATGGGGAAATTGGGAATCAGGGTCATATTTCTAAGAAGGCTTCCTTAGCAGTAGATTCCTATTTCTACCTCTTCAAAGAGGGTAAATGCAATCAATGGATTAGTAACTTCTAATACAATCTTATTGGAAAAATCTTCTAGATTCTTCTAAATTCTACAGCATTAATAAAAGTGATCTATCTTACCAACAAAATCCAGGTTAAGCTTGTAACGAAAAAACAAATGCATAAGAAGATGTGTTTGCCAATGAAACAATATTATTTTGTCAAAAATCATGGACTTGCTTTAAAAACATCAGCCGAAAATGGAAACAAATCAATCAGTAAGTCTTTTTGCAAGATTCCGACTCCAGACAAATATCTAATAAAGACCTTAACAACAATAAAACAAGTACCATTATTGCAGACCGCAATCCCCCTGTCCATGGCGAAGTTGAGGACTGCCATTATGATGCCGAGGAGAGCGAGGAAGATCCAGTCCTCGCCGAGCCTCGCGAACGTGTTCCTCCACAGGTAGCCTGTCGAATACTTCACATCAAGAGTCATTTACTGGGAGATGGTGATGGTAGTGATGGAGTTTTTTTGAGTTATTTTGTTTAAAGGATTTAATTGAGATGATTTAATGTATTCTTGATGAAGTAGATTAATCAATGCTTTATATATATAAAGTTACAATACTTAAATGAAGGACTAAAGAAAACACTCTTTTAAAAGTTATTTATTTGATGGTAGATCTAGATATCACGTTATGTTATACGACTTTTTCACGGTTAGTGCAGTTAAGCGGTCATTTCGTATTGGGTGTAATTCTCAGGTCCAATCGCAGACAGTGATAAGCAATTGTAGATTACACATATTACTTCGCACGGGAATCGAACCCGTAACTCTTAATACGGCAGTCCAGTATGGAAATTACTCTATAATTTATGTGTGCACGTAAGTTTTTTTAGCATTCAATCACATTTGCTTAGTTAAAATATGTAATAATTTAGAAATACATTTTATAGCGTTTCGTTCACACAGGTATTTTGGAAAATGCATTCATATTTTTTCCCAGTGAAATTTTTGAATCCATTTTTCGTAATATGAAACAATATATATAGCCCTTACGATCCCTTACCTAAAACCTTAAAGAACTTCCCCCTGGGTCTGGGCTTGCCACTCGACTCCAGCTCCATCTGCCGCAGCTTGTCATCTTTCCGTCTCTTCTTGCGAAGTCTTCTGAGTCTTCTTGCTTCTTCTCTGGCCGCTTCACTGAGGTCGCGTTGGTAGCGACCATACATCTGGGAAAAAATGTTTTGATAAGTGAATTTTATGTTCTAGACTGGAACTATTTTGTTAATCTTGTGAGGTTTCTGCTGATTTTTGGCTAAGATTAAATTATTATTATGTATTGTCGAGACATATCCAGAACGAAGCATTCATCAATAAATATATCTGCATGCTCAATGTAAGATTTATAACCCCTAGTGGGACCCTTGTCAAAGTTAAAAATATTAAATCTTTGGGACCTACAATAACACGTTCCCCTTTATCAGCGAGCTCATCTGCACTCGACATTGTATATTTATTAGTTTCGTTAAATTATTTTTTGTTTCTTTTATTCCATAAAATGGTAAAATGTTGATAAAAGCCGAATAAATCAAAACAACACTTCGTATCACTAATTTCTAAACATTGCAGAAACCATTTTTATATGATAACTTTCGCAAAGAAGTAATTTTCTAAAATATTTTCTCCAAAGTAGAAATTTTCTAAATATTTCCTCCAGTTTATTGCCTATTAGTTTGCAACCTTCGGTTGACCAGTTCCAGTAAGACTAAATAATTTAAACCAAAGCTCTTTGATCAAACCTAATCTCGTTAAATACACAGATTAATCTGTTTAACTTCCGATTAAACTTCTGCTTTTGGGCTGATCAAATATGCATTTTAATTTCGCTTTTGAGAATCTTTAATGTTACCTGGAACAATAGGGATGTCGACCGGGTAAACAAAATGAAATTCTAATCCCACCAAAAACATTCTGTAAAAAACTAGCCAAGTCTCGATGGAGCTGCTTGTTTAACTCTAAAAAGTAATGAAATCTAGACAGACTCGTGCCAAGTCTAAGGTTCCTTACTGCGATTTCTTTATTATTATAGTTAATGTTGTGTGACTTGGCCGTTGAACATTGTTTAAAAGGTTAGTAGTGGGTACATGTCAATTTTGTTTACACGTAATGTTATAACATTATTAAAATACGCAGCTTTATCAAGCCTACAATTGACTGGATATTGAATCAACATTTTTCAAGTGGCTATAATTAAGCAAATTTTCTATCGTCAATGGATAGGTTCTGGATTTTTTAAGATTGGTGCAATAGCGTCATGGAGCACCTAGTTTTGTACCCTTGTGTACATACATGTGTACCCTTCAACGGCCAAGTCACACAACATTAACTATAATAATAAAGAAATCGCAGTAAGGAACCTTAGACTTGGCACGAGTCTGTCTAGATTTCATTACTTTTTAGAGTTAAACAAGCAGCTCCATCGAGACTTGGCTAGTTTTTTACAGAATGTTTTTGGTGGGATTTCATTTCTTTTTGTTAAAACTTGTTTATATTGATTTATTTTATTAGATTTTCTTATTTGACACACTTATTTTTTAGGAGTAGTATTATATTATTAAGCGCCCCGCGGTTTCACCCGCGTAGTTCCCGTTCGCGTTTCCGTGGGAATTTCGGGATAAAAAGTATCTATACATAAATAGTTTTTAAGCTACCTCCCCACAAATTGTCAGCCAAATCAGTTCAGCTGTTCTAGAATTATAATTCCCGTTCCCATTCCCGTGGGAATTTCGGGATTAAAAGTTTTCTATGTGCTTCTCCTGGTTCTAAGCTACCTCCCCACCAATTTTCAGCCAAATCAATTCAGCCGTTCTTGAGTAATAAATTCCCGTTCCCAATCCCGTGGGAATTTCGGGATTAAAAGTATTCTATGTGCTTCTCCTGGTTCTAAGCTACCTCCCCACCAATTTTCAGCCAAATCAGTTCAGCCGTTCTTGAGTAATAAATTCCCGTTCCCATTCCCGTGGGAATTTCGGGATTAAAGTGTTCTATGTTCTTGTCCTGGTTCTAAGCTACCTCCCCACCAATTTTCAGCCAAATCAATTCAGCCGTTCATGATTATTAAATTCCCGTTTCCAATCCCGTGGGAATTTCGGGATTAAAAGTATCCTATGTCCTTTTCCTGGTTTTAAGCTACCTCCCCACCAATTTTTAGCCAAATCAGTTCAGCCGTTCTTGATTTTTAAATTCCCGTTCCCAATCCCGTGGGAATTTCGGGATTAAAAGTATCCTATGTCCTTTTCCTGGTTCTAAGCTACCTCCCCACCAATTTTCAGCCAAATCAGTTCAGCCGTTCTTGAGTTACAATTCCCGTTCCCATTCCCGTATAATTCCCGTTCCCGTTCGATTATCCTAGTTTTTATAGTTTTCCCTTTATGTGGCCATTAAACCCTAACTCTGTACCAAATTTCAGCTCTCTAGGTTTATGGGAAGTACTAGTTCTATTTTGATGATCATGAGTGAGTGAGTGAGTGAGTGTCTAAAATGCGAAACTTTGCTTTCGCTTAACTTGGGAACTAAATGACCTACAGACTTGAAATTTTATTTTAAGTATGTGATTGTATAGCTTACTGGATGACGAAAATTTCAGCTTTCTGGGCTTATCCAGACGTTGTCAAATAGGGGCCTGAAAATGCGGCGAAAGGGTTCCTGTAAAGGATGGTACGGCAGTGTTTGCTTCGCGCTCGACTTGGCGGGGGGCACTGCCGTGCCCCCAGATTAGTCCGTCAGATAGATTTCGAAAAAATATTAGACACGTATTTTTTTGTTTTATCAAATTAATAAAACTGACTTAGTTATAACGCATTAAAGTTCAGGAGTGGGGGCTTGTGACGATAATTCTTGGTAAAAATGTATGTAGCTGTGACATCACACGAGTTTTCTATGCACTATATCGTCTTAGTTATTTGTTTGTATCAAAATAGAGAAAATACGTGTATAATATATTTTTGCGAAATCTATCTGACGGACTAATTAGATTTTTTTAGTCGACAACCCTATTACTTCTTCTTCTTTGCGTGTCTACTCATATTTTAGAGGACCAGAACTCGGCCACCGATATGGCACTATCAGTGGCCTTGTAAAGGTCCTCGCGTGTGCAGTATTACTATAAGAACAAAATGAGTTAAGGTAGGTATTAGTTACTGAGTTCTTTACTGACCATCAAAAACTTGCTTCACAATTTGCAAGTTCGATTTCTGTCAGTCACTTATTTTATGCTAAATTGTAGAGTTAGAGCGTGTAGTGTCCGAAGCTTGGATCTGATAACTTTTTGACAGTGAGTTATATGGTCTCGTCATAGATACTTAACACCTTCGATTCGACCAAAATGAAACAAAACAAGCGGCGTGCAGGATAGAGTAGGCACATGCCACTAAATCGTAAGTGTTTAGCTATTCCGTTGGCAATAAACCATTATAGTCAGGTAAAAAACCTATTTGAAAGTTACTGTAATAATATGATTCACTGATTGATTACAATTAACGTCACTAAATCACAATACCATATATTTATTAATTGCTTCTCTACCATTCACTTCGCCATTGTCTCCAAACAATACAAGAGGTACTTGATAATGTGGACTCAATATTAATATGGTTGTCATTTTATGATATAATTTCTTTATTTCTCAATTATCAATTGTTCTTAATTATTTGGTAGTTACTTGTTATAGAGTATTAGATGTGTTAGTTCTACTGTATCAAATTTTTTTCTATCCTGTAAATTGTAGTTACAATAAAGGCTTGGCGCGGTGTAATCATGAATAGCATTCTTCGAAGTCTATTATAGTCTGTATTTTATAAAAAGACAAACGTACTGACTGACTGACTGATCTTACACAAGGCTCAAACCACTGAACGGATTGCGTGATAGGACCCTAGATACTTAGATAGTTATTACAATATGGGCATTTGCTAAGAAAAAACGCAGTTAAAACCGCAGTGCACAGCTAGTAATGAATACAATATATAAAAAATGACATAGAAACTCTGAAAAAATAATGACCACGCTTGCCTAAAGCATGTTGGTGATCTCAAACAGATTAAAATGTAAGACACTTTTTTCCTGACAAAAATCCGTGACGTAGGCCATGTCGTAGAGCCAACAAATGTAAATATTGTCAGATTATTTTTAATTGTGGATGAGATAAGAATATTTGATAACGTCAATTAGATAACTGTTAGAGGAAATTTTAATGGTATTATATATATTTTAGATAATTATAGCTGAAAAATGTGGAGATAAGGAGGTTAGAAACCTTTATTATGTAAAATGCCTTAAATTATTATGAACTAGCAGCGCCCCGCGGTTTCACCCACGTAGTTCCCGTTCCCGTGGGAATTTCGGGATAAAACGTAGCCTATGTTCTTTTCCGGACCATAAGCTACCCCTGTACCAAATTTCAAGTCAATCGGTTCAGTAGTTTAGCCGTGAAAAGGTAACAGACAGACAGACAGACAGAGTTACTTTCGCATTTATAATATTAGTTAGGATGAGTTGTTTTACTTACTCGAATCGAATCTCAATGAAGTTTGCGAAGGATCTAAAAAAATACAGCAACTCGTGAAAGGAAACAATTGTCTTTTTAACCAAATCACAAAATCTGGTGAAATCGAACAATAAAGTATAGGACAAACGTTCGGAAGACGAAGATATTTAGAAAATCCATTTCATTTTTTCAGATATTCTCCGAATTCAATTCAATAGTGATTCAAATCTACTTTATCCTCATCGCCAACATTTTATCCTTATTTCACTATTAATAAGTATCTAGACAAGTAAAACCGCGAGACCCATAAATCTTAATTCACACAAGTCCCTTAAGTATGTGTGTATTAATATTGATCAGAGCATGCACATCTAAATATAACTACCGCCCACGGATTCGCGCGTCTAATTGTATCTCTAATTGCTCCATATGACGTGGAACTGGACGGTTCAAGGCTGACTGACTGATACTTCTTCATACCAGATTTACAGCATCAGTTTGGATGAAACCGAACACACATACAAGTATTCCAATTTGCGTTTTAGTTGATTTTAATAATATGATATATGGAAATGGACGTGTTAATGATAGTGATGTTGATGGTATATTGAGTGATGGTAATAATGATTGTGTTTGTATGTGTGTTTGTGAAGTTGGATGTCTTATTGGAATCAATTTTTATTTTGATATCAATAAGATGACTAATAAAGCAAGTCACGTTGCCTTACATGTGGTTTTTAATCTTGAGGTAAGTATTGAATTTAAAATCCGTAGAATGAATGGCTTTTTATTTATCACAGGCTCTTGAGGAATCCAAAAACATAAACGATAAGGAAAAACAGCTTTTTTCTTAGAGAGATTTCCGAGTTCCATACCAGCAAACATACTCTCCAGCTTTATAACTAGTATAAATTGGATCAATTTTAATAAAAACGTAATGCATAAGTTTTCTACGTTATCCGACTATTATTTTGTAAATCAGGACTTATATAACATAAACTCAACTATTACTAGACCTTGTTCTAGAGAGTACCTCACATCGAAGGTTGCTCTACTAATCTGAGCACACGTGATTGTGTATACACCGTATAATCTTATCGTAAGCCAGGATTAAATCCATCTCAAATATTTGCAAAGTCTTTCAATGGCTTTACGGAAAATGGTCATGTGTTCCTTTATCTTTACTGCGGTCAATTCTATTTGATATAAAAAATATTCGGACACATCACACATCGCCATCTAGTCTAAAAAATAAGCAAAGCTTGTATCGTGGATACTAGACAAGACAACGGATAAATAAACACCCAGACCAAGACAAAAATACATGTACTTACATAAATGTCTTGAGCGGAAATGGAATCATCGCAGGCAGGTCACAACAACCAACTACACCATTCGGTCGCCAAATATTTTTGGACAAAAAATATGCGATGCAATTGATTAATTGGTATGAAGTGGTCTTGATGAATGATGTCTAAAAACAGACACGTTTAATAAGACAATCAATATGCGAGAATTAGATGTTAATTTGACTGGAGACTGAAGAAAAACAAGACTTTTGAAATGTCCCATTTCTGGTCAGGAGTATGACTGTGTAAGTTAATAGTAAAATTAATTTGCGAGGAGAGCGTAATAGGCCATCGATCCCAGTAATCGTATAACATCAGTCGCTACAGGTAGTAAGATCCCTAAAAAGGTCTGATGGCAGTCGCTATACGTAAAACACTAATGCCCAATCTGGTTAAACTAAAACCTGAATTAGTTATGGGTTATAAGTTCGGAAGAAGAATTAAATTGACTACTTAGAACAGCAGAAATTCCTAATCAACCAAGTAAAGCAAACGACACCCATCAATCAGTATCAGTTTTCTCGACATTAACATAATACTTAAAGAGCGTGAAGTATTTACAACAGTGCAATAAGGTAAACCATTTACATATTCATATACTCCATGTAAAGAATCTGACATGATTCTAGATTACATAATCGAAGATAAATACTTAATTAATGTCCATTAATGTGCTAACACGTGAATTAATTCTCATGGACCGGTTGGCGCTACGTACGCATATGACGTCAGAGGTCGAGTCAGTGAACTTGAATTTGAATCCTGTTTAAATAATAAAGCAAGTCCTGAATTGCATTGGGATGACAAACTTTGTTTGTGTGGACAACAATTTGCTAAATCGTCCCCTGGTAATATTATAATAGGGTATCAGAAATCAAGCGAACATATTCATTCAAACTCTTAAACTGAGAGGTAAACATTTGTGGACCACACAATATTAACCCCGCACCGGAATTGACCCCACAATCCTTTGTTTGGCAGTACAGCATGATAACCACTATGCAACAAGGGTCGTCATGAATGCAATCTTAAAAATTATTGAGCAATACAACTGTGCACAGATTACTATTCAGCGATAAGAACATAATCAAGCTCTTGTCACAAGTTTATTAGACTCATTAAAATCATTCAAATGAGTTCACTTACTATGTATGTACAAAATCAGATCAAAATTATTTTGTAATTAACGACGGGCAGGGTCTTGCAGATTTACCGAAATTCAAAAAATCTTTTCCAGAATTTTAGGATAAAAAGTGTCCTAAATTTAAATCCAGGAACATTTAATTACCAAATGACAGCCAAATGGTTTTTTACTTTGATAAAATTTCTATAGCCTTCTTACTGATATTATTAGTACAGTGAGGAATAATACAAATATAGTGATTACTGCACTATTTGCTGAATATGTTGTAGATCGTATAGCAAAAATTTATCGCTCTAGGAATTGAACCCGGAACCTCGACCCGGTTCTTTGCACCAGGCCGTTGGCATTAAACGACACATATTAATAAAAAACACCATTTCTTTTCATGGCCTAACACACCATTCATGATGAAAGACGATTGTGTTAAAGAAATCGTGTGAAACGGAACGTTTCAGATAATGAACTACGAAGTCACGAGGATCGAATTATCCTTTGAAGCATTATGGACGTTATATATAATACTAGCAGCGCCCCGCGGTTTCACCCGCGTAGTACCCGTTCCCGTGGGAATTTCGGGATAAAAAGTATCCTATGTTCTTTCCCGGACCATAAGCTACCCCTGTACCAAATTTCAAGTCAATCGGTCCAGTAGTTTAGCCGTGAAAAGGTAACAGACAGACAGACAGACAGACAGACAGAGTTACTTTCGCATTTATAATATTAGTTAGGATAATGTATGATGGCAACGATTCAAAGAGTACTTATGCTAATACATGCACGAGTAATAATTTAGATGTATCATGTGAGTATGGAAATGATTATGTAACAAAACATCTGTATTTTTCATGGTTACAAAGTATCTTAAATACTACAAAAAAGCATAATTATACCAAGCACTGTTTTTTTTAACCCAATAAGTTTGATGTTTAAATACAAAAAAGCCTATCCCACAAATGCTGAAAAAATACATTCAAAATTTTCATCTAATATTATAAAAAATATGCATTTTTATGATGCCAGAGTCTAATATTTTGAAATTACAAACAGACACGTCAAATTAATTTTTTGGTCCAGATTAACATTACACCCCATCTCAATCCCTACCATTAATTCGGAAACTATTTCAGTTAAAATATCCACGATCAGTAAGCGTACATAATAAATTGATCACATTAAAATCACAATGGATTTGATTCTAGCAGAAGGTCATGTTTATATTAACAAATCAAACACAATGGACGCTGGCGATTTCTGAACTATCACTCGTGTTAATACTATGAATATAGTATTAAAGAATCTAGTGACTAATGATTTTTTATTATCAATCTACTTAATTATACTATTTACTAATAAAAGATTATTATAGGGAAGAAGTTACGTTATCCGATGCTAATAAATTTAAGCATCATTAAACTGTACTGTTACACATTTTGGACTTCATTCTTTTCCGAACCTTTATCCCCTATTTGGGGTCGGTTTTCAGTTTAACCAGATTTGGCGGAATGTCAGTATTTTACGTGAAGCGACTGCCATCAGACCTTCACAACCCAGATATACGGCATTTTTTGGTTAAACCAAATATTAGACTTTCGAGGGCTCTAACTACCCGTAACGATTGTCGATGATGTTAGTACCACAACCGGGAGACTAATTCATCTAATTATATCCGATTTTGTCTAATGTAAACACATAAATAATAAATACAAAGAATATTTCATAGAGTAAATAATAACTTACATAATAAATCTTTATCATCCAAATGCCAGAAGCAAAACAAAAAAGGTTATTATAATACCTTTAAAACTTTAAATAATGAGTTACACTAAATTGTTTGTCGTGGACTGCAATCGACCGAAGGAGGATAAAAACTATTCAAAACACGAGCAAAATAAGAAACATTAAAAAACATAGAATTATTCGAAATAGTAACACCTAATAACAGTACCAAAGGATCAGATAAGGAAATGGATATAACCACAGCTAGAACAATTATTTGGTAGGAAAACAACAATTATGTGATATAAATGCGCTTTGCGGTGTTCTATGCTAAAAACATGTTTTCTATGGGATTCCCTCCTAACTATTTAGGTACATATAACATGAATATAATAATTGTATTATCAGTAACGTCTCAATGAATTGTGGTGATGGTTTGCCAAATTGGATCCAAACTGGTGCACTTTTAGCCAAGACAGATCGAAGGCAGAAAGATTTTGCCTAGGAATGGGATACTTTAAGCTAATTGTAGCTTCTTAATAATATAGAACAATAGACTACAGCAGAATTGGAACTAAAAATAAACCATGATTATATTAAAGAAAGACAATATAGACCAACAAACAATTGGCAGCAGAGGAAAAAACCTCAAACTTAATTTTCCAATTGATGCAATCATAAAAAAGAAACATCAATACTTAAGCCCAATAAAACAATGTCGAGCCAATCAAATTTGATTTACGAATACAACTGCAAGCGAATTTATTCAGTACCAAAATTTAGCTAATGCTTATGAATCTATAGTAATATTATAAAGCTGAAGAGTTTATTTGGTTGAACGCGCTAATCTCAGGACTGGTCAGATTTGAAAAAATCTTTCAATGTTCAGCCCATTTATTGAGGAAGGCTATTATAGGTTATTTAAATCACTCTGAGATCCAGAGAGGAGAGGAGATAACGCGGGTTGAACCGATGGGCGCCCGCTAGTACAAAATAATATTAGTAACTGCGCATATCACGATGATTTTGTGTACAAAAATACAAACAAACAATAGTTTAATGATAGGTAAGTAACGGAAGTAATTTGTCACATAATTTTTGGAAAAACACCGACAATACATGTTGTGTCTACGTTAGGACACCACAAGGTTTTATATTAGGATCCATGGTTATGTTTAGTTACATAATTAGTTCATTGTTAAGTTTCATTATTTGAAATGATACGAGTACGTCACAGGCTTTTCATGCATTACACCTTTTCAAAAACAAAGATTATTAAACCGCGGTTTCACCCACGTAGTTCCCGTTCGCGTAGAAATATGGGGATAAAATAATGCTAAAAACTTTCCAACTGAATCACTCTATCTATTAAAACAAACCGCATCAAAATCCGTTGCGTAGTTTTAAAGATCTAAGCATACACAGGGACATGGGGACATAGGGACAGAGAAAGCGACTTTGTTTTATACTATGTAGTGATAAAAAAAATAAAGTATCGCCTTATAAAATCTGGTTATACGGCAGACTTCTTTTTCACTAATGACGAACATGCCCATTAGGTACGTGTTAGTGATCACAAACTCACTCAAGTTATGCATAGGAAAAATAGCATACATCCATAGCTCGACAATCCACCACGTACCCAAGACCACTGGCCTAGCAAGCAGTTACAAATGCCACTAGACATGGGGGTATATAATTTTCAATAAAATAAAACTGGTACTCACTAATGGCCAAACTTTTTCGAAATAAAGAACCACTTTTAACATTTCACTTATTCAAAAATAATTAAGCATTATCACTAGTTGCTACTGTATATTTAAATGAAGATAATAATAGAACAGAAGCAATTAAAATAAATCGATTTAAATACATATGTCTAAACGTTTACTAAAGAAAAATCACGGATACTGACATAAAAACGTATAATCTCAGAACAATAACTAAATTGACCACAAGATTGTCGTATGCCAATGGAACGCGTTGCGGTTAGACAAACGACGATTTGAAACATTATCTAGTTACAAATAAACACGATGCTTAATTGCTATCTGATTGTTTATTAATCTAATTGGAGTTCAATGTATTTTGGACTTTATTTAAAAGAGATTATGTTCTTTTCTTGTGTTGCGGAGTCACTCGGATGGCACGTGAGGCTGTTGTCGTACTACTGTCGATAGTCGTTAAGGGTGGTGGCCTTCTATGTTCTATCATAAGGTTTAATATGGTATCGCCTCAGTCAAAACTATTGTGAAGGTCTGATGGCAATAGCTACACGTGAAATTTTGACATTTCACAAAATCTGGTTACACTAAAAAACGACCCTAATTAGAAATGTGTTAAGGTTTGAAAAAGAAGAAGAGAGCTGAGCTTCAAATACATAACTTTGTTTAGCTACACCTCAACAGTAAATTCACACATCCCAGAAACCCAGTCAAATTAAGGCCGTAGCGTATCTAATTTCGCATCATTAACTCCGTATTCCCGAGTTATCCTGTAACCTTACCAGGATCATCTGATACACGAAAACATTTAAACAATCGCTTTAACCGTGGGACGGGAGGATATGCCGTCTGATGAAGTAAATTTCTCACAATTGGTGTAAATTAGACGCGTGTGATATATAATAGGGACCAGTAATAAGGGATGGAGGTTGGATATGTTACAGATCTCGTGATCTTATGGAATTACAGGATGGAAGATAACTGATTGACAATCTAACAGAATACGTAGGTTTTATCGGACTACTGAGTGGTGTGGTCGATAGTGACCTTGCTTGCCATGCCGAAGATTACGAGTTTGATCCCCGCTCAAGACAAACATTTGTGTCTACTAACAAATCTGTTTGTCCTGGTCTGGGATTAGATAGCGATGTGGAATATATGACTTAATACGTATATACACCCTTATTTTGAAATGATGGGACTTATTAAAATCAGAATATTCGTAGCAGTAACTGAATCCATATATCCAATAAAAATATCAAAAATGATAGTCGATTACTTATCTTTAAAAAATACCAAATAAATGTCGTATTACCAGACGGCACACTAGCTATCAAGTATTCTGTGACGGCTCGGGTCGATGACCGCGCTCAGCTGCGTATCGCAGCGTTCGCCGGTTCGGTGTAGAATAACAATAAAATTCGGCGGGATTTTGAAAAACTTTGACTTATCATAACTTTTTAAATAAAAGCAAAAGAAAAAAACTTACTTCACTATTATATTGTCACCCGTCGTTTACATTAGCCGTGTGATTAAGTATCTCAAATTCAAAATAGGGGTGTATAATACGTATATTAGAACGTAGAAAGACCTAAAACTAATCAAAGACGATATACAAAGATGTTAAAGTACAGAATCCTAGCACAATATTAAACCAGTTTGATTCAATAAATATTAATTTGAACATTGAAGAACAAAGAATCACAGTTTGTAATCAAGTTAGTCACAATGACGATTTGATGAAGATAAATATTGAATGTACTTTATTGAATGTATCCTGCAACTCAGGCAATATTTTTACTAACTTAGGACGAGTAAAAAGAGAAGAAATTTTAAAATGATTTGTTTTTACGTGTGCAATTTATTCTTCGTTGATTCTTCTTAAAAATACCATTGCAACACCAAATGTATAAAACTATGATGTTGATATTTTGCTATGACAGATTGATATATGCAACAGTTTTATAATATTGCCGTACTTACAATATATACCCAATACATATTAATATTTAATTCTAATCTATACGATTAATAATGAGATTCATTTCATTCATATTTTCTAAACGGGCGGACTATTGGGCGATAAACAATCGCTATACGGGTAATTAGAGCCCTCAAAAGGTAACCAAAAAATGATAGCAGCACGAACGACCCAATCTAGTAAATCATACATATTTATGACTTCATATGTCAAAAAGAATAACAAATAAATAAGATCAAATCATAGAAAACTTCCCAACTACCCATACAATCACAATCACCATTCCTAACTACCTTTACCAACTGCAGTTGCGTTACAATCGCGTGCCGATCATTGCATGATATCTCCATCTTGAGGGCATTCCGTGACAATGACATCTTCCTTCCTGACGTGGGCCAATGTGTCGTTACGCTAACCCAGTACAAGGTTACCGGGAATGGGGAAACGGGATTACGACATGGTGTCAGTGTGAAACTAGTGTTGTACTTCAGATTGTTAAGTATAGGAAGACTAGTGTTGCATATACTTTAATTAGGATTGTAATATAGATAATAATATTCTATGAGGTATTGTATAAAAGGCGATTTCTTAGACGAGACTGAGCGGTTCCATCTCCATATTGAAATAGTATGTGACCTACATTGTAAAAGGTCTTATGACTGACTACAATTTTTTTGGATGGGTTGAAGTCATGAGATACATCTCATGCAAGGAAACAATAGGTATATGCAAAAAAATACCTGAGTTGGTATTTTACTTTGGTTGTTGTCCAGGATCACGATGATCCGTGGTGATGCTCTAACTAACGGACTACCAAAGTAACTAATCTTTTAAAAGCTAAATGAACTCTACCTACATTTATATTTATTATTTTATACCTACGTAAAGATAAATAAAATCGTATTTCATAAACATGTTTATTTACAAATGAAGTCATTGACTCACTTACAATGTTTTAAGGTAATTTGACGTTTATTTGTGTTATGGCTATCTTAAAACTAAATGTCTGATGTGCGCAAGTCTGTTTTCAACGAAATTAAAACAGGGAGATAGTTTTCAATGCGGTTGTTTTTTTAATTTGTCATTTCGTAACTCCTTCCTTTTTTTATTTGCTTTTTGTTTAACGGAAAGGATTATGATTTTCTTTGATTGCTCCAATAGTATTTTTTAAACTATAAATAATTTTGGAAAAAAACAATCGGTTTTGTATCAAATGGGGATCTATCTGAAAGGATATACTTTTCAACTGGTTCTGTAATTTTTTTTGTTGAAGTCAGTTTTTTGTCCAAAATTTTGTACTTAGTCCTGTTCCCATCATAAAGACTTATGTAACCTTCTCATGACTATCCATCCATGTCCCAAGTATAAGGCCATCCAACCCGGTGTATCACGTAAACTGTCCAAATTGGACTTCCCGAATCCACTGACTCATGCGCATATCCTCGCGTATTTTAATAAGAGCTGGAACTGCGTGGGAATCGGATTGTTTACTAGCCAAATGTTTAGTTTGACTGGACGTGTTAAGGATAGGTTAGGAGAAAAGGAGAGTAATGGGACTTCTAATGAGAAAAAAAAACTTGATTTAACGACCTAATTGATGGAGAATATGAATAGTTTTAGAAGAGAAATTAATGGGACTTCGAGATCTCTAAATGACAGAGTGGTCATAGTGGACCGATAAGTAAAGGGGTGGGTTCGATTTCCGTGCGGGGTAAATATTTATGTGATTCAAAAATGCTTAACCTTGTCGGCCTGTGATATCTCACTGCTGTGCAAAGGCCGCTCTCTCACTGATGGCATTAGTAAAGTTAGGGGGAATAGGCGTAATAACCACGGTCGTTCTACTCCCAGAGGTAGAGTCACATAAATTAAAAAAAGAAGCGTTTTTATAGAAAAACGTATACTTACTTTCAACCACACCACAACCACCCACGTGATCAAAAAGCAAATCATTTAAACTGAATCCAAACAGCTAATCGCCACAAACATTATACATAATTTGAACAATGATAACGGCCTCGTTAAACCTATTTAGATCAGCATTCAGCTCTGATTGTGTGGACCAACATGTTTAAACAGTTTAATTTACTTTTAGTATTTGGTTTTGGTTGTTTGTGACCGTTACTCTATTAGCAAACACTTTGGTTAGAGATTTTACAAAAGAAGAGGGAAAATCGCCTTTTGAGTTGTGATAGTCTGATGGCAATAAATTCACGAAAAATTCTGATATTATGCCGAATCTGGTAAAACTGAAAACCGACCCCAGTGAGTTAAGGGAAAAAGGTTCGGAAGAAGAAAAGGGAAAATGTTAATGCCTTATACGTCATCATCATCAGCGCCAAGACCTCCACTGCTGACCATAGCCTCCCCTATCGACTTCCACAGCGACCGAGATCATACGCGCAACCCATAAAACGACAACCCAACACTTATTACTCACTCATTCACACTCACTTATTGTACGATACTAGCTGTGCCCCGCGGTTTCACCCGCGTAGTTCCCGATCCCGTGGGAATTTCGGAATAAAACATAGCCTATGTTCTTTCCCGGATCATAAGCTACCCCTGTACCAAATTTCAAGTCAATCGGTTCAGTAGTTTAGCCGTGAAAAGCTAACAGACAGACAGACAGACAGAGTTACTTTCGCATTTATAATATTAGTAGGGAAGTAGGGATGACAGATTTCTATTGAACGTAGAAAGAAAAGTAAAAGGAAGAGCAGGAAGAAGGCAACAATAAACATGAGCCAAGAAATGGCTAAAAGAGGCTGCTTTGGGCAGAAGCAACCAACTAGAGGCTTTGTAACACTTGTTACACCGAAAATTAAGTGGACAGATTTTGGCCAGCGGTGAATTAGTACTCCTAACTTTGTTGTTGGGCCATGGTTCGGCCCTGTCTTCGGTTCAATACCCGCTGAGGTTGTATAAGGTGGTCTATCACATTTCCTCCATATAATCTTAATATCGTTTGATGACGGAAAACATGTAAAATTAGCTGTTTACTTAAAACATAAACAATACCAGCTAATTAATCATTAATATTCCCACGATAACGTATCATGTGACTGACGGACGGTGTCTGTTGTTCTGGACTTATACATATATGTGTATATAATTATAAGTGGTGCACATTTTTATCTACAAGTAATTACAGACACATAAACAACGATAGTCGAGTTTGTTTATCCTGTTTTCTTTAATGACGAAAATATTATGGAAGTTCAGAATAAACATCTCTACTTCTTAATATTAAAAAGGCGAAAGTAACTGTCTGTGTGTTACGCCTTCAAGCTTTTCTGAACCGATTCTCATATTGGGTATAGAGATAGCTTAAGACCTTGGGAAATGACATGGGATATTTTTATCCCGATTTTTTCACGGGATAAGTTACAGCACGGGTTGTGTATGATAGACCCCGTGCCCGAAGTGTAATACTGCGGCTATTGGTCACAGTGTGAAGTAATAGCCTTCTTTGATAAATGGGCTATTCAACATTCAAATAATCCTAACTTCCTAACTAATATTATAAATGCGAAAGTAACTCTGTCTGTCTGTCTGTCTGTTACCTTTTCACAGCTAAACAACTGCTACCGATTGACTTGAAATTTGGTACAGGGGTAGCTTATGGTCCGGACCATAAGCTACCCCTGTACCTGTGTAGGAAGTGACTGGGCTCACTGATGGAAGGTTCCGATCACACGTTAAAAACATTCTTATAAGCAAAGCATACTATAAGGTTACTGACTACATTAATGACCGGGAGGTTTGGCATTAAATTTCTGCACACGCAACCTCAGTATGCTATTTTTAGTTTTTGACCTATATCATTATTTTACTTCTATATTTATAGATTTTTTTTTTATATACCTTTTGACATGTTTTTTATTGTTGACATTAGTTATAAGTGACATTTGTATTTAATTTTATTTAAAAAAAAAATACCAGCCCGAGTTTCTTGCCGATTCTTCTCGGCTGATGTAATTCCGAATCGGTGGTAGAATCAATTCTGACGTTCATAAGTGCCTCATTGAGGTCTTAACTGAATAAAGAATTTTTGACTTTTTTGACTTTGACTTACCAAATTTCAAGTATAAAAATTACAAAAAAAAAGGTAGCACTCCGGGAGTGCCGGCAGAAGTGAAAAATTCAATATTAACGTTGTGTTTAATTATAAGTATAAAAGTACTATCATTTATGAGGTAGAATACAATGTTTATTTATTGCGCTATCGTACACAAATATGACAATTTATATGTTGTTATTTATAATATTATATCGTCAAGAATATCGCGAGCAAAACCGCGGGTCACGATTAGTTTTACGCAATGTCACAATGACATTTGTTACGAGGATACCGCTGCAGCACACTCAGGCACGGTAGAAAGAGTGGGAGATACTAGTTCCTCTCCCTTCCCCTCGATCTTACGCTTTTTCGATCAGCATCACGTGACCCTGACGCGAGTTTGAAAGTTTTTACCCATACAAAAAAAAAGTGCTCAGCGCCGCTAAAGAAGTTTTCACTTCAAAAAAATTACAATTAAATGTAAATTACAATAAAAAGTAACCTATGTCCTTTCCCGGGAAAGGACATAGGATACTTTTTATTCCGAAATTCTCACGGGAACGGGAACTACGCGGGTGAAACCGCGGGGTACTGCTAGTAATTGATAAATTTCGCCTGAATACACTTTTGCTTGAAAAGCCTAGTTTATGAACATTTGTAAAATGGCGGGGTTACCCCATATATTCTGCCAAAATCTGGTCAAATAAAAACCGACCCCAAGTAGATAGCATGAAAGGTTTGGAAACAGAAGAATTTGCGTTGTATGTATAGTAAGAGGTTTGGAAGACATTGTTTTTTATAAATGGTGTCAATGAATACATTAACCTGAATACAGTTAACACTAATCTGAAGGTCGGGTCATCTATAAATCACAAAGTTCAACAAACAGATAACGATAAATACATAAAAAAACGTTAAGTATATATGTATAAAAATCTCCAATTCACGACGAGACTTGCTAATTCCAATGTATCGTTTCGATACAATTTTCAACATTGATAGATCATAAGTAGTCATGTGAGTTCGGTATAATTTAACGTATTTATATGTAATTATGATTGTTTGTATGTTTGTTAGTGGCGTTTAGAGTACTGAATGTTTCACGGTGATTACGTAGTGCAATAATCACGAGATGTGCGAGGTTTTATTTTTAGGTAACTATGAAAAATGTCTCGTAAAATGATTATTTTAATATTCGGACGCATATCATTCACCGACATCTAAGTAGTTCAAAATAATTCATATATATACTATATTCTAACCACCCCTAACCACTACGACCTAAGATATAAGTAGGTACAATACAAAACTAGAAAAATAAAAGTCATATCTAAGTTGAAGCGGTTTTAAATGAGAATGGTTGACAAAATGGGAAATTGTAAGAATTTATGAGAAATGAAACGTTGGAAGGAATCTCGATAGAGATTTTAATAAAAACCAATTTTGGTTTACGTATAAGTAGTAATATCGTCGTAAGATCATCATAATCATTCCTTTTGTTAGCAATATAGAAGAAGGAAGAAGGTGAATGATGCTAGGCTAGCATGACTTCGAAAACGCGATAGATACAGTGATTTATTGACATCCAACTGTCAAAATTTGATAAAAATACCCGCCATATTTAATTTTACCACATGATTAATTTTATGACATTTCGTCATGCTCGCGAAATCGATATAGCTATTTATTGACATCCAACTGTCAAAATATAATAAATATAGCCGCCATATTTAATTTTATCAAATCGTACTACGCCATATTCATTTGGTCATGCTCGCGAAATCGATATTATTTCGTGGTGTCTATATCATTTATCACGCACAGTCATGCTAGGAAGGTTGCGCTTGGTAAAGGGTTAAGTTAGTCAGTAAATTTTTAGTGGTTAGTTCATTAGTTTACAATAACGTTTTTAAGTCCATTAAAATCAGCCAGACACAAGTACAACTTACCAACGTGCCCAGGTAACTATGTCCAATTTCCTCTTCAGATGTGTCTCCTGACACTAAAGTCTGGGAATTCCGCCACTTCATATTGTTTTACAACTTTTAAACTTTAGAAATAACTAACACAACATATAATGATGACCGCTAAACTAATTAATAGATAAAACATATCAATTTGACAATAATAACGTTAGAATATGCAATTTTAAAGTTACGAAATAATTGTAATTGCATAATTTAATATTTATGGTAACTTGTTATCGGTTATTGTAAAATTTTAACTGTTTTATTGTTATAATAATGTTATATCATTTTTATCTGATAACTATCTTACAATATTGTAAATGAGTTATAGATATTTGAATGTTTGTTTTTAATCATTGAACAAGGGGAATTTTGATAGAGAGATATTTGTATTTTTTTCTTAATTATGTACCTCAAATATTATTAAATTCTTAGAACACTATTTATCCTGAACATTTGGCCGGGCATACAGGAATTAGGAGTGTACTACTTTCATGATAAGATTGTTATATTTTTGGAGAGAGATTTGATAAATACTTTTGGTATTTGGTAAATTACCACTCATGATTGCTTTCAAATATACTCTTTAGGTTATTAATTTGAGTACTAGATATTGTAAACCTCCTCGGTTAGAGTAATCGAATCAACCAAGGGTAGGTAATAAATTGAATCCTACATTTCTATTATAACCTATAAATTATTCCTACTATTATTAAAATTGTGAAAGGTTTCAATGATATTATGATGTTCGTTGCTCTGTCTCTGATGTAAGTTATAGGACAGAAATATGATACAGATGTTCCTTATAGCCTAGCATAACATAGGATAGTTTTATCCCCAAATGCTCAAAGATTTGTCTACGCGGGCAAAAAAAACCATTTAAATATTAGTAAATCAAATAATGCAGGTAACAAAGCTAGCTAAAATAAGCATTTTTTTTTTAATATAAATCTTTCCCTTGAATCACTCTATCTATCGCTGAATACCGCATCGTTATTTGTTATACAAGAGTGCAAAGTTGCTTTTTAACCGGGGCTCCAGTTGAGGACCGAGCCAGCGAAGGATTCTAAAATTGAATCACGAGCGCAGCGAGGGATTCAAAATAAGAATCCTGAGCGTTAGCGAGGGACTCAAAGGAGCACAAGGTTAAAAATTGTTTGCACTCGAGTGCAACACATTATTTTTCATCCCCCCTCAGCGAGGAAATTACTAAATGAAAACATAAAACAATCACAATATTAAGTGAAAAGCAAGAATATCACGCGCAAAGCAAATAAAAAAATAAGGAAGTACACCAAGAAGGTTCCGAGTTTGAATTTGAAATAAAAAAAAAGTTGTATGACAGTTTGTGAATCCAAAACATCATCACACTTGGTGCACCCGATGTTCTAAATTCAAATTTACTTTAACCTCTAGAGCGCAAAAACGACTTTTACTCCCAGTTAGCGAAATAGCCTTGGGTCCTGCAGGGGCTGCCTACAGCGACCCCGATACTTTCCACTCTTGAGATTAAAATCGACTTTTACCCCCAGATATCGAGGATTAAAAACATACTTTCCGAGCTAGTGGGATGAAAAAGATATAAACGTACAAACAGCGAGAGCGATTGTGTTTTTAAACGGTTTTTTACTATGTATAAAGAAAGATAACACAATATATTAGCTCAAATTATAAAAAAATACTCGTTTAAATTAAAAGTATAATCCAGATATGTTTATAGTAAGTATAGGTATCTTTTAATTTAAGTTATCCTAATCCTAACTACCTAATATTATAAATGCGAAAGTAACTCTGTCTGTCTGTCTGTTACCTTTTCACGGCTAAACTACTGAACCGATTGACTTGAAATTTTGTATAGGGATAGCTTATGATCCGGGAAAGAACATAGGCTATGTTTTATCCCGAAATTCCTACAGGAACGAGAACTACGCGGGTGAAACCACGAGGCACAGGTAGTAACCCATAATCGTTTATTGATATTATTGTAATTTGATAAAAAACATAATTTATTCTAGCCATTAGTTTTTATTATTAAAGTATAGGTATACCTAAGGTATTTTAAATCTGTTGCGTTGTTTGTAGAGAAATAGCATTCTTAATTTTTATTAATAAAATTCCAGTAAATATACGAGAAGTTTCTCTATTATTATTTCTTTAGTAGATAATATTATTATATTTTGATGTTTATTTACTTATTTATTTTGTTGTTATTATATTATTATCATTGAATTACCAAATGCAATGAAGTTGTTTATTATTTTAAACTTTTAATATTTATAGGGTAGGCTCGAGCCCTTTTAGTGGGGACTTTAATGGGCTAAGGGCCTATATACATATACGAGTATAAGGGATAATGATATCCTATTTTACAAGTATTTTATATGTTTATGATTTAATATTAACGACTATTTTGTTTACTTTTATTTTTATACAAAATCTAGACGATAAAAAAATAAAAAAACCATTCTTCGAAGTTAAATCTTACGCTTAATAAATCTTTCGTTTCTCTTTGAAGTAATAACATAAATAAGTCTTTCTCTTATAATATGTACAACTCTATACAAATAAATCCTTTACAAGTATTCCCAACAAACGTACTAACAGACAGAACAATTCCAAATTACCATAAAACATATTAAATCACACACTCACATACTAAATAATTCGAAAACATTAGATATTGCACTCAATCACATTACTAATACGGTCGAATTCAGTTTAAAGTGTTCGGTAAGTATATAATAGTTCGTTAAAATTCGCGGTTTTTTTTAAGTCCTTTTGGCCAGTCCGGTTTGTTCGGAGAATCCAGGTAGACTGAACCAAGTGTTTACACTTAGAGACTCCTGCGCATGCTCTGAAACGCTGAAAAATTAAGGCCGCGCGCACATTGGTGCCGCTACAATTTGTAATGTTGTCTTATAAATTGTAGACACGACTTGGCACAGTTAATTTAATTTATTGACAAATTTCGTTTAGTGGACTCTCATTGATGGTTTTATTAGTGAGTAGGATTTGTAATTATCAGGCATAGTTTGTAAGCGTGTTGGTGATTTCAAATCTGTGTCATGTTTGGAATAGCAAACATGCGTTGTTTGACACAGGAATTGTACCTGCATCTTTAAGTTTGGCATGTATGTGTACTTGCCAATAGACCTCAGCTTTTTACAGTGTATTGATTCATACTTTTACCCGTGCTTTTACTACATTTATTACACTTGTGTATTTTTTATCCTAACTATAACTAATCCTAATTAATATTATAAATGCGAAAGTAACTCTGTCTGTGTGTCTGTCTGTTACCTTTTCACGGCTAAACTACTGAACCGATTGACTTGAAATTTGGTACAGAGGTAGCTTATGGTCCGGGAAAGTACATAGGCTACGTTTTATCCCGAAATTCCCACGGGATCGGGAACTACGCGATTGAAACCGCGGGTCACAGCTAGTGTTTTTCATAAATGGATAACATTATATCCAACTGCGATAATATGGATGGGAAGAAATGAACACAAATTACTTGTATGCATTAGATTCGTGATTAGTGGAATCAGATGCAATGCAATCACTTATTGATCGCGCAAATAACAATAATAATAAGCAAGCAAAAACAGGTTTTTTTTATAAGTGTAAGTGTGAACGTCACAAATATCACAAAACTTTATTAATCTTATTATTAAAATTATATTACTTTTAATAATAAAAGCGAAAACCTGATTGATGAATAATTTCGACCATTTTTTTGAGGAAAATAAATAATAATCAAATCATGCAGAACTTGTTTTCATTTTAATGGTGGGCAAAGAGGCACATTGGTTACGTAGAGGTTTACATATTAAAACATAAAATATGGAACTGTGTTCTGCGACTTTACTCGGGTAACCCCCTTATATTTTCGAGTACTTACTTATTTCTGTATTGTCCTTATTCCTAAACTATCTCTGGCTTATTTACGTTGCATTTTTAGTCTGGTTTAGCACTAAACCAGGTTTTACAATCTGATCTAAGTACAATTTTGAATACTGTCAAAGTGACATATTTGACTGACAAGGTGTCAAATGCTTACCAGGTTTTGTTAAACTAAGTTTAAAATTTAACGCAAATAAAACGATCGGAGTTTTAAAGGATTTATGAAAAAACATGTGTAGTAATTTAGATTTTGCATAGAGATTTACTTAAATGGGTAAAATATAGATTACCGCCAGTATCCCACTGATTTAACTGCCTATAACAGTTTCCATTCCATAAATTTTATTATTTAAAGAACTTCTAAGTACTAAAATCTATTGCAGCGACCAAAACAAAAAAACATCGTAGAAACATTTTTAAATGTTACGAGACTAACAATCTCCAATCGATTTGTATATAAACATTAGGACATTATGTATATAGGACTCAAAGACGTCACTATATGGTTAACTTTATATTTTATTTTATTTGGGAAACAAACAGTACTATATTTAACAATTAATAATGTACTTAAGCTAACACTTTAACCAGTGAAGTTTCCACTGTTACATTATACATATAAACACTAGTGAACAATGAGAGTGCGACAAAAATACAAAATTAAATTAAAATAGTAAATTATAACATTAAAAGTATCTATTAAAAATACGTAAAAAAACAATAACAAAAGATCTGAGACAAAAAGAAATGGAAAAAAGGCTGTTTGTTGAGTTTTAAAATTAATTATTTAAATTTTTAGTTCTAATGGCTATGCTAGATCTAATCTGAATATGGTACGATTTTAAATGGTTGTTAAAGATATCAATATCAGTGAACAATTTATTGTACGTGTCACAGGATCTGTTTAAGAACATAAATTTATTATAGTTGGTATGAGAAACTGGTGTCCAGAATTGTTTACACTTACGAGCGGATGAACGAGGGCAGTGTAAATATATATTACCGAGTAATGTAGGTGAATCAATACAATTGTTAATTATCTTAAAGAGAAACATTTGATCTTTAACTATACGACGGACTTCTAGACTAGTAAGGGACTCGACACTAGCATGAGGAAATCTATATCTGAAGTGTTTTAAAAATTTATTTTGAATTCTTTCTATATCATTAATATGAATTTTATAGTTAGGGTTCCAGACGGTAGAGGCATATTCGAGTATTGATCTAACAAAACTATTATACAGAAGTATTAAGGTGTGAGGATACACAAATTCTTTAGAAGCTCTTAAAATAAAACCAAGCATTCGATAGGCTTTACAAGTAATATGATTAAAATGTAACTTGAATGTTAGTTTATGATCCAGCAGAACCCCCAAATCTCGAACGTGGTTAACTCTAGTTATCGTAGTTACATTGAATTTATAATCAAAAATAATAGGATGAGGTTTTCTACTGAACGTAATCACATTACATTTATTGGTGTTTAACAGTAGAGAGTTGGAATGACAATAGTTATATAAATTATTTAGATCACTCTGCAGAAGAAAGCAATCGGCTAAAGAATTTATTTTAATGAAAACCTTTGTATCGTCCGCGTAAATTAAGCAGTTTGCATGTTTAAAGTTACAAAGGACATCGTTAATCATAATTATAAACATCAATGTCCCGATATGCGAACCCTGAGGAACACCGGAAGTTATCGGGATAAAAGAGGAACAGTGACCTTTAACAGTAACAGCTTGGCTACGATTTAGGAGGTAAGATTCCAGCCATCTTAAAAGATCACCATGTATTCCGATCTGGTAGAGTTTACGAATTAATAATGAATGCGATACTTTATCGAAAGCTTTAGAAAAGTCCGTATAAATAACATCCATCTGAGACCCCTGATCCATGGCATTAGACACAAAATGTAAAAACTCACAAAGATTTGTTTCGGTGGATCGTTTATTGACAAACCCATGTTGTTCATTTATTATAAAAGGTCGTAATACGGGAAACATTGTGTCGTAAATAATTTTCTCGAACATTTTCGCAATTATATTTAATTTAGATATAGGTCTATAATTCCTAATGTCGTGTTTGTCTCCCGACTTAAAAACTGGTACAATATATGACTGTTTCCAGACGTAAGGCATTTTACCAGTACTCAATATTTTATTGTGATATTATTTATTTGGGACAATACAATTAATATTTTATGGCCGTTATTTATTAGTTAGGATTAAAAAGTTAACTTAAATCTTGAATAGTTTACAAGTTTAATAAAGTTTGGCGATTATAAGTGATTGTGTATATCCTGAGTAATAAAGATTTTTGATCTTTTATATTTGTTTATGTTCGAGCTTATCTCAGACTGTCAAATGCATGTAAGTGATTTCAAATCCGACCCATGTTCGGAAAATAGCATGCATTGCTCAACCTCAGATTCCAGGCAGTACCTAGGATCTAGGTTAACGGGCAGGTGTAGTGAGTTGCGGACAGCAAAGATATATTTAATTAAGAAAAGGAGAAAGAAATTTATTTTTAAACAAAATCCTTTTTTACATAATTATATTATCCCACTGCTGGACAAAGGTCTCCCTCCCAAACATTTCCAACCATCCCTATCCTTCGCAGTCTCCCACCAACTACTGTCGAAGGTGGCGAGACCATCCCGCCAACGATTGCGAGAAAGTATTACTACGTTATTATTATAAATAATAATAACGCATGAATAAAATGATTATAGCCATAATACAATACGACTGATATGATGATGACGCTATGATATGACCATAAAAAAATCATCATCAACAGCCGTTTAAAAAACTTATACTACAGAAACGAAGTTAAAAATAAACTATTTTCAATGTATAATGTAGTCACACCTTTACAGTTCCCCATCCATCATTGCCTCATCTTATTACCTTAGTTTGTGTACTGTTTAGTGCGTCCTCGGCTATCGATAATAGCAACGTTTATCGACTAGCCCAACACTAACGCGGTGCTAATTGGACTCTGATTTGACTGTGGCGGGCGGAGCACGTGACATTCTATCGATATTTGGGGCACGTCACTAGTGTAATGAACACAGTTACAGGATATTTATCGTATCATTTAAAGGTAGTTGCATTATTTAATTTAATGTAAAAGAAAGTTTTTTTGTAGTCAAAGAAAATACATATCAGGGAATATTGTAGAAGTTCAAGGAGTTTCAGTTTTTTTTTAATTAGTTCTGACCCGCAGTTTAACACATAATATCCGCGTGCACTTTACCACGTGTATATTAGAAGAGACATAATCAAAACATGATTATTGAAATCACTCTAGCCGTTTTAGTTAGGGATCAGTTACTATAATGAGATGATGTAGTGAATGATTATGTTATGTTATGTTTTAGAGTTTTATCGAGACTTAGGTACAGCAATAATTGCTGCTAGTCTTTTATAGGTAAGTATAAGATGTGTTATCCAGGCAATGACCTATATTTCATCCAAATCCGTTCAGCCTCCTAAGGACGAAGGAGTCAAACATACACACATACAAACTTTCACCTTAATAATATTAAGACGACCTAGATGGCAGAGTGGTCACCATGCTGGACTGCCATCCGTAAGGTTGCGGGTTCGATACCCGTGCAGGGTGAATATTTGTGTGAACCACTAATGTTTGTCTCGGTCTGGGTGTGTGTATGAGTGTGTGCGTAGTTTCTGATACCCTAGATACAAGTCTCGAACTTAGTTAGGGGTCAGTTACTGTAATGAGATGATGTGGTGAATGATTATGTTATGTTTTAGTGTGAAGTTTTGTGATAAGAAAAGTATAAGTATTATTAAAGTCTCAGACATGTACAATTATCATAGGTCAGAGTGAAAAGTACCCACTCCTACGCATAACAAAATCACATCACTACAAAGGTATGCCTATAACATTAGTTCTTTAACACTTTATAAATTGTTCCTAAATTACGTCATTAATAAGTCAAGGATATTGGAATTTTATCACTTATTTTTTTTAGAATCAGTAGCGTAGTCACTACATAGTACATATAAAACAAAGTCGCTTTCTCTGTCCCTTTGTATCTTAGATCTTTAAAACTACGCAACGGATTTTGATGCGGTTTGTTTTAATAGATAGAGTGATTCAGTGGGAAGGTTTTTAGCATAATTATATCCCCATATTCCTACGGGAACGGGAACTACGCGGGTGAAACCGCGGGGCGCCGCTAGTTCTAGATATAAAGGCAAAAAAGAGAAGATAGAAATAGTTATTTATCGTACAAGCGAGGTAAGTTGGTGATTACTTCCGAGGCGCTATTGAGGCCCGAGCCGTCGAGGCGAGGGTCTGAAGATAGCCGAGAATAGTAATCATCAATACGCGTGTACCATACAACGTTTATCAACACATTTGCGAAGAAATTATCATTTTTCGCTAATAAATAAGAAGTTTGTCTATTCGCGCGCATCCAACACAACAATGGTGATCGGCCGTAGATTAAAAGCATATACTTATTAAAAAAAACGAATGAATGAATGAAATTAAATCGACCATAGATCTACCAAAAGTAAGGCAACATAGTTGAAGTTTGTTTTTAAAATGTATGGACACGATTTTTTTTGGCATCGTAACTTTTTTAAAACTAAACAATTAAAAAAAATCTATAACTCACTAGTGAATCAAGCGTGTCATTATTCAACTGTTTTTGCACAAACAAGAGCCCTTTTATGAGCAAGTGTGTTGAAAAAAATATATATTTCACTGTTACAATTTACTTTAGCTAATAATTATGACTCGGTAGTTCAGTTGGTAGAGCGATGCGATGGTTTACGAGACTGTATTCAAATTCCAGATGACTTAAAAAAATCCAATGCATTTAATTTTTATAATTTTGAAGTGTGTAAACACTTTAAAAATTAAAAATAAACAAATGTTTTAATCAATATTTTTTAAATAAATTATACTTAAATTAAGTAAATCTCGCCCGCATCCATTGACTAGGTTAAATAAAATACCTAACAGCTTGTTACTACACCCGTTTAATCACTCTCAGTTACTAAATGGTTATGTAATCAACATATTTCTTCCTTATAATTAAGTTAACTCGCGATTAGACTAATGATAATGCAACTGGGTTATTGCACGCGCAAATTAATCTATCCTATTTTGAAGGGTTTGGGATGGTTTGTAGCAAATAATAAAATGTATTTTTTTTGTCAACCTATAGTGTCCCACTGCTGGGCAAAGGAATTGTTAATTTGAAAAATGAAAAATAAAAAAACAAGATAAAAACCGCACTACTCTTTTGATTTGCACGCACAACACACTAGCGCCACACGAAGGTGGCGGATATTAGGTAAACTAAGATATTTTTTTTTATTTGTGACCAAGTTAGTTTACAATGACTGAAGATTAAAAAGTTCATAAAATAGTGGCCACAAAACGATGATGCTGGACTATTTGCATAGACCAGTGCTGGTCTTCCGCTGTAACCGGTTGGGTTGCGTTCCATTTCTAACATATTTCAATATTCGCATTGGCCAGCGTGGTAAACTAAGGCTTTATCGCCCTTATGCAGGGCAGGCTCGAGCCCTTCGGAAGGGACATTACTTATGTATGAGCTGATGATAAAAAAAAATACATACATAAAATCATCTCACGTAGATGTTAATGACCCATGATGATGATGATGATGATGATGATGATTTCAATAATAAAGCTGAAGGGTTCGTTTGTTTGATTGCACTAATCTCAGGAAATATTGGTTCGAATGTCTTGGGTAGATGTAGATATGTATCTCACTTGCAAATCTTAATATTAGCATACGGTAGACTGCAGGGCAAAGGTCGAAGCCGTCTTTACTTTTCTTTAAGTCAAAAGATAAATTGTAATGCACTGCTGAAAGAAAGGAAGGAAAATGGAACTAAAATATACGAAAACGCATCACAGAAATAGGGATGTCGACTGGGTAAACAAAATGAAATTCGAATTAGTCCGTCAGATAGATTTCGAGAAAATATTAGACACGTATTTTTTTGTTTTATCAAATTAATAAAACTGACTTAGTTATAGCGCATTAAAGTTCAGGAGTGGGGGCTTGTGACGATAATTTTTGGTAAAAATGTATGTAGCTGTGACGTCACACGAGTTTTCTATGCACTATATCGACTTAATTATTTGTTTGTATCAAAAAACAGAAAATACGTGTCCAATATTTTTGCGAAATCTATCTGATGGACTAATTAGTTTTTTTAGTCGACATCCCTATTCACGCGGTAGTTTACACTATAGGGATTCATAGACCATAGATTCGGAGTCATGTATTCTAGCTCTAAATGTCCTAAACCGACTTTGATGCGGGTAACAATACAGTTGGTATATTAATCATATAGGTACATACATAATTGATAAAATCTGGAAAATTTCATGTAACCCAAAATAGAATTTTTGTTTTGGTCAGGTGATTATTATCTCGCGATAAGACGCATTAAGAAACGAGACCAGCCGTGATCGATAGGGGTGGAAATTAGGTCTCAAATAAATAAAGGATCATCGGAATTGAACTCGTATATAGAAATATAATAAAGGGAATAATATAAAAAAAAACAAATCGGAAAAAAGGTTCGATATATTCCCGTATTAACATCGATGTGACAACTAAAATTTTATTCACTATTCACTATGCAACACCGATTTTCATTTGAACATCAGTGAGTAACAGACCTTGTTTTCTTCTTATTTTTTATTTTTATAAGGGCTATTTTTTCCATCGCTAGATAACTTTATTCGAGGAATAATTTTGAAATTTTGACAGTTACTTCATTGATACAAAAACTGTCAAACGTCAATTTTATTCCTCGAATAAAAGTTATCTGGCGATGGATGATTGAAAAATCAGCCCTTAGACAATCACTTTTAACTACTCATACAAAACAATAAATAAATAATTCATAAATACATTAAGAAAGGCTACCATATAATATAATAAAGCGGCACGTCACCCGGGACCCGGTCACAACGACGAGACGGAAGTCGCTTGCGACCGTGAATGTCCGTCTGTTTGTCTCCATTGTAGCGTACGGTATTTGACGGATCGTAAGGTGTTGTAAGGTAACGGAGATCTTGTATATGGTACTGGTTTAACTAACGCATTAAGGTTTATTAGTAGTACACTGCTTGCTTGGATTTAAGTATTTTTTGGAAATTAAGCTACATAACTACGAAAATTATGTCAACAGAGTTGGATTTTAACAGAGTATTGCCACGAAACATTGTCCTGGGTTCAAATTCTGAGGTGCCTGCATATTAATTTGAAATTAGTTCTAATAATAAATATGTAGATTCTATTTTGCAAACAAAACAAAGAAGAAAGTGTTTACGGAAGGATCCAACATGTATCCTTGAGACTGTCCTTTATTATTTGTTTTTAATAACTGTTTGTTTATCAGTCAATTGTTTTTTATTTATTCAATTAATTTTATATTTCTTTTGTGACATTGAGACAATCAGCAGCCGTTTTTTTATATTAATTTTTATTCTTATCAAGCACCAAATATACATAATGATTTAGTTAGACATTATAAGTTAGTACGATAACTAGGATCGACAGCTTTACGTGGCCTCCAAAAAACGAAATCGCTCATGTAGTCATCTATTAAAATATTACTTAAAATCCTTTAAATAAATAAGTATTTAAAAAACAATTTATGTATAGCCTATATGAAACCACAAATTCCATTTTCATTTACCCGTCTTATAGCACATCCGATAACTATACATAGTATCGTAATTGTAAACCTCTTAAACAATAATTAAAAATAAAATAAGCCATTATCAAACAACCAATTCCATTTTCGTATACTCGACCTAACCCATATATTCGGTTAGAAAACTCCATTCCATTTTCACGAACCAAGGCGACCCACACAATATTACCGTACCGTTACATTACCGTACCGTGTGTCAATGTAAACGCACACCGTCTTCCCCTTGCCGTCTACAATTACCCATTATATTCGCTCCTTGGTGTGTTGCGTACGCGCAGCCGCAGATTTCATTAGATACTAGATCGTGAGATGATCTTTTGTTTCTAGTCTTGAGACATTCCTAAACTGATTTTTATTTATTAAGATATCAAACAGCAATTCCACAAATAGTTATAGATATAGATAGTTATAGAGTCACCAAGTTTTCTGTGCCGGCGGCCATATTGGAAGCTGATATTGTCATTTTGATTCTAATGTCATTTGTATACATTTTCAATAAACTGACAACCAAAAGATGCGATTACAGCGACGCTGTCACCGGCACGGAAAAGATGGAGACTCTATAAAAGGATTGACGCGGATTAATCATCCGTTCATTTCTTTGAAAGGTTTATTTCTTTAAAATGTTTAGATGCAGATCTTCTTACTGTACTCGTAGGTCAAGCCACGCATTTCGTATTTACTTTCGGAAATTAAAACGCGACAAAGATCTAATTTAATTTTTTTCATAGTCTCTCTAGACTAGATAGACTCTATCTTAGTCATGTCTACAGATGACTAGCGGGACGGACTTGGATGGTTATTTTGAATGTTTTGGTGTAGGAGTGGTTATTATGACTATTTCTTTGTACTGTACTAATATTATGTATTGAATGAAAGAGGAGTGGCTTTTGGTATTCAGTGGGATCTTACAGCTATTTACTTTAGGTGCAAATCGGAAAACTATTACCTTATATTTCACTATCCTTAACAATTCTGCTTTTTGCAAGCGAACAGTTTTCAACAACGACCTGTCTAATTTGAGTCTTTGGTACATACGGCGATATTTTTGGATAGTTTTGTGACTTTTGAGGGATCTATTGGGACTGCTCAGTGTGGAAGACTGGAGACTGTGGAAGTAACCGTTTTATACTATGTTTGCTGTCAGAAGGGTCGCTGCCGGGGTTCTGTCGGAAGACCAGCGCTCCATCGTGACTTAACACGATGGAGCTATAGCTCAGACAGAACCATTTCAGCATACCTTTTATTTTTTCTCCGATTTTTTTTTTCTCAGTATTGGTGTCTGAATAAATGTTTTATTTCTTTCTTCTTTCTTTCTTTCTATATGATAAAACTGTCTGGTTTTTAAACGGACAAATTTTTAAAATATGACTGTGTTAAATTAGTTGCCATATTAGTATAATTTACCTGCAAAAAGTATAGATAAGACACATCAATATCAGTAGATGATAAAATGCAAATTCAAAGGTGACCGAAGCAACGAACAAACGTCGTATAGCAATGTCAGGGAAAAAATCTAAATAATTAAATTAAAAACTGTAACGACAATCATTTAATGCTATTCATGTTAAATGGCAAAGTTTATTTATACGTATCATTGTAAATAATTCTACGAGTAGAATCGTGCTACGCGATATTCTTGAAGATTTTGTTTACCGTGAGATTTTCGGGATAAATAGCATCTTGGTTCTGTTCTTGGTTATAAAGAACATCTGTACCAAATTTCATCTACAGGGCAATTAACCTGACTTTGTTTTATGTATACACTAGCTGCGCCCCGCGGTTTCACACGCGTAGTTCCCGTTTCCGTTCCCGTTCCCGTAGGAATTTCGGGATGAAAAATAGATGTTGGCCGATTCTCAGACCTACTGAATATGCTCACAAAATTTCATGAGAATCGGTCAAGCCGTTTCGGAGGAGTATGGCAACGAAAACTGTGACACGAGAATTTTATATATTAGATGTATGGTATAATAGTTATAACTATGTACTAGCGTTTTATATTTTTTATCTTCCTACTACTGGTCAAAGGTCTCCCATAAAACCTACCAACTTTCCCTATCTATTTCTTTCTCGATCTAATTCCTTCCAATATATCAAAATAAAACTTACTTAATTATAAGTAACACACAATTTAAATTCAAACACAACACAAAAAGCACAAAAGAAACAAAACAAACCAACTTCAAAGACCAAAGCGCATTACAAATCAATGTTAATTTAACAAAAAATCCGAATTTAAAACATCGATTAGTAATATTGTCTAATCGAATAAAGATAACAATACAACCGTTAAACAATCGAGAACTAATCGGTTTGTCACGGTAATGGGGACAAACAATAGGTGACACATATGTTAATAGTATTAGAATATAAATAATAAGTAATTAATATTATTATATTGATTAGGATGCATTATTATGCATCCCCAAGAGATGCATTCAACTGTAGAGTTTAAGCTGTAGACCCACAGTGGTAGTTGCACTTGTGCTGTGACGTCATCGGCCATATCGAAAATTCACAGCTAAGGTGGCTTTCTTGGTAAAATAATTATCAAAATTGGTTCAACAGACCCAGAGATTATCCCCTACAAAATATAGACACTCACAAATATCAATAAGAGAATTTTCAAAATCGGTTCAGTAAACTCGCAAACATTACCTCTTTACTCTTTATAACATTAGTATAGAATACAGACAAACCCTGGCCTTGACTTACAAGACTAACATTATTATATAACTTTACAAAGCCGAGAAATACAATGAAAACCGACCAACACCTGTAAACATAACCTAGCTAATAGAAGGTCGTTGTCACCTGATAATGACCAGACATACAAACACACAGATGGCGCGTTAATTAGAACACCATGTATTGTCAATATGTGAACACGAAAATGTTTAACTCGTGATCAAGGATTAAGTTTTGATCTTGTAAAACAGATTTTTTGTGTTTATTTTAATATTAGATACTTACTTACTTGTAATAGTAAGTTATCTCGGGATCTCTTTCTGAGGTAAGTAGTTTGTCTCAAATAGATCACTCTAATTTTTGTCATTGGTTGCAGAAGATGAGCATGGATATCATTGAAAAACGGTATGTAGAAGCGCTAGAAACGCAGTAGTGTCCTAAGCACTTTTACTCTATTTTTAGTGCGATTTTGTATTAAAATCATACCAGTATAATACAAAATGGACATGGAAATTAAGTGTGTTTTTATGTTTGTCCTAATGTGACGAACGGATAACTATATGTAAGTTTGGAGAAAGTCTGACAGATTACTCACAGAGCCCAACTTTTAATTCTGTTATTTGAAGAGTTTCTTTAAGAAGTGCTAATAACCCTTTTTTTTCTATGTCCATTTTCAAAGTAGAAGTTTAGCAATCAATAAATTTTAAGTAATAAAGAATTCGCTGATACAACCTTGACTCGTATTTATGCAACAGACGTGCCTCCTATGACCTTCACAGGAAAATAATAACTACATTCAACGTGGACCAGACCTAAACAATACTCCAGGATAAACCTTAGACTGTATCCAAGGAGGTGCATGATCAATTATAAGGAAAAGCGCAGTAATGATATAGGAAAAAGTTACGTTACTTTTGACAGATGTCATCCTATATGATGAATTTATGATGATGAAAGTACAAAGGTTTTTGAAATGATATTCCACTAATTATTCTTTCAAAGCTTTCAACTAATATTCTGAGTCTTACATAAACTTTATTTCCTACTAGCAGAACCCCGCGGTTTCACCCGCGTAGTTCCCGTTGCCGTGGGATTAAAAGTATTCTATGTTCTTTCCCGGACCATAAGCTACCCCTGTACCAAATTTCAAGTCAATGGGTTCAGTAGTTTAGCCGTGAAAAGGTAACAGACAGACAGAGTTACTTTCGCATTTATAATATAAGTTAGGATTTAGGGATAAAAGCACCTTCCACTACATTTGGCTCCTCCTATGTTTATCCCAAAATAAAGTTATCCTTCTATCTCTTTAATCTCAGGCTATTTTTAAGATCGACGTACTATATTTATACGTAATTTAAATTTATTTTCATATCCAATTAAAAATATTTACGTCTTTTTAACCAAAAATATACTTTAAGAACTGCCATTTCCCGATTAAACCATAAATAAATCTTTGTATTTAAAAATACATTAAACTTGAACCAATTGATAATTTTTATAAATATAAATCTTAGTACACATAAAAATAAATCTCAACAACAACCAATTGATCATTTTCGAGGTGTACTTGCATTTTCAATGCAATTATTGTGTCGCAACGCACTCTTGAACTATCTGACGACTTTTGCATTGCAAGCAACATTTCTTGGACACAATTATGCAACCGACCTAGTTAAAACAACCGCTTCCTGATACGAATTGCTTCGTAAATGCTGTTAAATATATTTTTCCGGTTTATACTTTTGTTTAGATGTGTGGTCTTATGGTTGATGGCAGCTTAGTGATGGATGGTTTGGAGACGGAGATGTATTATAAAAGTAATTTAGCGCCCCGCGGTTTTACCTGTGTAGTTCTCGCCCCGTGAGAAAACGGGTATAAAATTAATAACTACAAACCTTACTCTTGAATCACTCTATCCATTACAGAAAACCGCATCAAAATCCGTTGCGTAGTTTTAAAGATGTAAGCATACATAGGGACAGACAGCGAAAAGCAGTTTATTTTATAGTAGCAGCGCCCCACGGTTTCACCTGCGTAGTTTTCAATGTTCCCCCCCCCCTTTTAATCCTCTCTTAGTGGTAGCCTACTCCCCCCAAAAAACACACGTGCCAAATGTCAGCTCTCTACGACCAGTAGTTTCGGCTGTGCGGTGTCTGTCAGTCAGTACATCGCTCAGTAACGGAAGAGTTGTATATACATAAGTATACAGATTTGTAGTTCTAACTATAATGACTGACTGATTATTATTAATTATTTAATTAGTTATTAAAACGTGTTTTATTTGTTTTTAATTAAGGAAAAAAACAGAGAACGTCTCTACCTACTTGTCCAAATAAAATTTTTTGTTGTGTGCGTAATTGTTCGGACAATTCATACAGGTTTGTATGATAGAAAAAATGGGGAAATCTACTGGAAAATCGCACACCAAATAACAGAAACAAATTAATTAACATCCAAACATTTCGCAACAAAATTTCAATCACATAACAAAACGAAACAACCACGACTATTGAGGTCAGCCATTACTAAAAACAAAGACAAACTAATATGTAAAACAAACAATAACACGTCATCACTTGGAACAACCAGAAGTAAGAAAATAATAAAATAATCTCTAACCACATGACCGTTTTTATCTATAGAGGAATTTAGATGATAAATAAGTCAAATGATAAGGCATTATAATAAAACAGATTATCCACACTTATCATGGCTATTCAAGTAAATTTTTCCATTTTTTTTTTGCTAATTTATGTGCCTAGTTACCTAATTCTAATTACATATCTAATAAGTAGCTAATATGTAAACAAATAATATTGTGCTGTGTCTGTGATTTCGAAACATGTGTTTAAGCCTAGTTATTAGCACTTTGCTAAACGTTTTTCTTTTGTCTGGTTGTAAATAAAAATAAATCAGTCTTCAACTTCTTATATCTACTGACCTCTAGGTTAGGTACTACTTAGACCTAGGGCATCAGAAACTACACACACACATTTAGAGATTTTTTCTTAAAATTACTTGGACCAATTTTCAACAGACATTCCCTAGGAATCTGGTGATAATCTTAATATAGCATGTTTCCTTCCTTCGGAGGGAACGTTAAGCCGTTAGTCCTAGTAACCATACTATATCTTCGATAGGTATTCATTACGGATAATTAGAGCCCTAACAAGTCTCAGAAAATATCGCAACACGTACGTAGAATCTAAACTGAGAGGTCTAATGGCGGAAAACTGACCACTTACGTACAGCACTGGCAATAAATCAATCAATCACTGTACTCTGTAATCTTTTTATCACACGACTACCGTTTGTCGTTTGAAGTGTGTGTGTATGTATGTTCGTTAACTTTTCACGCAAATAAGTACTTAGGGCTAAACGTATGTATTTGGATGACAATTTGTAATTTTGTACACAGGGCTTTCCTATCCCCAATTTGGGGTATCTAATAATCACGCAAATACGGATTTGGATGATAATAATTTGTACTACAATTAGTCTTAATTTAAACAGGGCGTTTTATCACCAATTTTGACTATCTAATAAGAGATAAAAAAATGCCCTACAGGATCGAAAAGCCGGGTATAACACAGGTAAAACCGTTGGTAAAGCTACTAATACATAGTGTATCTAATAAAGAGGAAAGAATAAAACCTACGGGACCTAGAAACCGGGTATCACACCGAATGAAACCGTAGGTTACTGCTAGAAAATTCAAGCTAGTATCAATTTTCGTTTGTCAATTGTTTTTCGTTGCATTCGGGTCACCGTGACTGGGCATGACAAGGAAAATCTAGACGCGTAGTGTAGTATCTAGTACGTTGAATCGGTGGATATAGATAGAGAATAGATAGGCTGTGTCTAGGACGGGGATTAACTTTATCAAAATAAAAATTATTTGTAAGTACCTAATCTACCTAAGTATAAAAGACAATTATAAATGCAGAATATGAATTTACGGAATTATTTTTCTTCTCTCTCTCTCTTTTACTCTCTCATAATGCCTCTAAAAACTTTTATAAAAACCGAAATTATATCTCTGCACCTCTCTTAGGTCTCTTAGGTCTCTCTCGGGTCTCTTGCGATATTTTTTGGTAAGACTACTCTAACTACGACTACCTAAATAACATAACATAATCATTAACTACATCATCTCATTATAGTAAATGACCCCTAACTAAGCTGAGCCTGTATCTAGGGAATCAGAAACTACGCACACACTCATTCACACACACACCCGATCACAATACAATATTCGATTAAAATCTGTAGTTTACACAAAAGTTTATAAAAAAATTACAAATTTAAACAATAATTGTTAATTTTAAGCTATTAGATAATTTGATTTTTGGGTCTATGTATTATATTGACATTGCACTTGAATATAAACCTTATCATTGATATCAAACGTTCATCTTATCAGATTAGATCGGCGTTGATAGCATGTTGCATAATACGTCACTTAAGATATAATATAATATAATGTATGTAGGTATATAATGGGTGACAAAATATAATTGTAAAAATTATGTTTTAAATCTTTCGATCAATCTTATAAAGACAAACAGGCAAAATCTCCTGCTCCTATTTCTCCTAAGCGTGTCAGTGATCTAAAATTCGAGCTATATTTGGAACATAAATACCTGGGTACCTATATCACTTGAACCTGTGACCTTAACAGGCAGGTAGAAATGCTTCGACCGTCGCGACGGTATCGGCATCATCAAATTAGAAAAGGTGGAACTAGTCCCAGGTCCCACTTTTAGATCGGGACGATTTGGCCCTTAAGCCGAATCAACTATCACTACATTGTATAGAACAAAGTCGCTTTCTCTGTCTTTATGTCCCTATGTATGCTTAGATCTTTAAAACTACGCAACGGATTTTGATGCGGTTTGTTTTAGTAGATGGAATGATTCAGTGGGAACGTTTTAGCATAATATTATCCCCATATTCCTACGGGAACGGGAACAACGCGGGTGAAACCGCGGGGCGCTGCTAGTATCGATATAAAGAAACAAGAATGATAACAACAAAAAGTACTACTACCTATAAGTATTACGAGTATAAGTATTATAAGTGTGCGTAATTTCTGATACCCTAAATACAAGTTTCGAACTTAGGGGTAAGTTACTATAATATAAGATGATGTAGTGAATTATTATATTTATATGTTATAAAAATCTACATTTTGTTGTACATTTACTACATTTTAGTAATGTCTCGTACAAAATCACAATCACTGAAGCATTACGGCCACAATTATTTACATCACTGCTGATAACAGTGACATTTTGATAAAAATGTATCACAATATTTACCCAACGCTAATAAAATTTGAATGAATTTAAACAAAAGTATTATAAAAGTTAACTAATATATTATGTATAATTGTCATAGTTTTGCTGTGCTTGTAAATGTTATCTTTTAATTAAATCTAATCTTTATGATTTTTTCTAACTGTGGATGAGAAAATTCTATTCTGTTTCTATTCAATAAATGAAATAAACTATATAGTTGATTTCATTTATTGAACAGGTAAGTATGAACTTAAATACATTTTTAAACCTAAATATTTTTAATATTGGCATCTAGAGTAGTTTTTAAGAAGATATTTTTATCCCATTTTCTAATGTGATAAATATTGAAAACTATTAATATCTTTTGATTGAATATTAGAATTATAAAAGCTATTATGGTTGCGGATAGCATGTATGGATAATAATATTTCCTTATCTGAATGATTCATTTAAATTGATCCAGCACTTCCCAATAAAAAAACACCTCTTAAATTTTATATGTATAAAAAATATGATATATAGGTACTTACGCAAATTAAACATGACATTTATGAGTTTGTTTTTGCAATTTTTTACATAATCATTATAAATACTTTGTTTATTTTAATATTAAGTAATTACATAAAAGACACAGTCCTTCCTAAAACTGATAAAAAAAAATATTGATGATATATAAATAACTAGCGGCGCCCCGCGTTTTCACCCGCGTAGTTCCCGTTTCCGTAGGAATATGGGGAAAAAATTATGCTATAAACCTTCCCACTGAATGACTTTATCTATTAAAACAAACCGCATCAAAATCCGTTGCGTATTTTTAAAGATCTAAGCATACATAGGGACATAGGGACAGAGAAAGCGACTTTGTTTTATACTATGTAGTGATTTTGACTAGACGACTAAAACTGTTTATTTAAAACTGATATACAGGCAAACAGCAAAACATTTTATAAACATAATTTATTTAGAAACAACTCAACAAAGAGGGATGACGGGTTTGATGTCCGTTCAAGGTAAATATTCCACTCCATATGTTTGTCTCGATCTGTATGTGTGTATGAATGGACATAGTTTGTGATATTCTAGATACTGATAATAAACCTAGATTGGGGTCAGTTACTATAAGGAGATGATTGAGTTATTAATTTTAATTTTATTTTAATAGCTATACAAGAAGTATTGATAAATCAAATCATATAAATTGAAGTGTCTGTTTGTAATATTCAAATATCAGCTTTATAGTTAAGTAAATAAATGCTATAATTCCTCTACACACATTACCATAATACCATTTTTATTTGCCTGTTTGTATGTTTATTATTAACCAAAAATAATGAACCAATTTTGATGGAACTTTAAGTACCAGTTAATTACCTACTTAGTTGATGTTTTATGAAACTTAGGTTTATCACAAACCATTCCCACGGAATAAGCAATAATAAGTAAAACCATAAGTTACAGCCTAGTATATAATAAATATAAAAAATACTGTAAATACATAGGTAACACTACCTATTACAATAATATTTTAAGTTATTGTAAATTTGTTTAAAAAATAACTCCTTCAATTACCAGTGTTTAATTAAATTAATAATTAAAAGAAAATCTTAGTTATTAACTTAATTAACTCTCAGTACAGCTAGTTAATTAATTAAAAATAAGTGGTTCACAGAAAGAGTACTTTCATATACTTATAAGGAAATAAACTTATCTACAATCCTATCTCATTGGAATAAGGTCCAAAATAGAATAACAATAAACAATAACAATTTCATAGAAAATATTAGATAGCAATAAATTAAATATAATTATTTTAATTTAATTAAACTGAGGTCACTTGAATAGTAAGACATTAGACAAGGACAGAGTACTAATAATGTATGTGTCAGACAGAGATAGATAGAAGGAACTTAATTTGCAAAGTGCATTGACTTTGCGCATCTTTAAAGCTGTGTATTTATTAATTCTATTTATTATTTTAAGGTTTTATTAGGCTTCGTAAATGAAACGAATATCAAAATTGTTATTATAGTAGTTGTAACAGAGTTATCGCGTGTTGTGTAATTCAAAACATTGCAATTTCTAGAACTTAGAAAGTAATGGTTTAACTTACCAAAGTATTCTGATATCCCAGCCCAGACTCATCGTCCGAAGTCTCGTCTTTCCCGTGGAGCTCCTTCATTGTTCACCAGAAAGTTCTTAGTTTACACACAAGAAAAATAACGTTTATATCAAAACAAAAGTGCAATTGTAACGCACTGCAAACGTAAACGGTTTATATTAAAACAATAGTTTTAAACATCAGATTTTACAGTAAATCACTGAGTCCGGCCTCTATCAGACATCTCCCTGCGACAAGGAAGGACCACACAACAATAATATTGTTGTTAAATTGAATAAACGCGATTTAAAACGAAATCACTCGCGCACCGGCCGTATTTACACACGTTCACGCAGAACGTCAACTGGTGACCGACTGACATGACATTTGTTTGTGACAAAAACTTGACAAGTGACAGTTCGGTGTGCATTCAAAAGATTAGAATGGTTACCTTGAACTTGAACTTATTGGTGCAAGTGAGGTCTATTTTTATTAAATAACAATTACTTTATAATTACCGGCAATTTACTTTAATAATAAGGATAAAACAAGTTTACTATACTTAGTTAATAGATTAGGATTTAATAAAAAAGCGTGCCGGCTTTATTAAACAGGTTTTATTTAGAATTTTAGTTCAAAAATTTTGAATTTAATAATGAATAGGTATATTTTTAAGCCATTGTTTTACATAAGTGTTCAGCCCCTGAGATAATTTTTATCATTCATCCACGTGATCTAAATGATAATATTTAATGCATTACACAATACGTATTTACATAAATCAAGTAGTAATATTTTTTTTTTTTTTTATTACATCAACTTGTAATATTTTACCGGAAAGTCTTAATTGTTACCTACATGGTCATGGTTAGTTTAATACCAATAGAAGGGAAGCAGACACTTCACGGTCGTTATAATTATGTTTAAAAAAACTTATATCCCTCCTAGTGTTAAAAGAAAGTAGCTAAGTGAAACAGTTGAAGTAGATTTTCGATTTTCTAAGTTTATTCGGTTATGTCAGCTTTTACTAAGTCGTAAGAGGTCTTATGTTTAGGTACAGGACATACCACGCCACATCACCCTAACAACAGACAGACCTTACATTTTAAGGTAAGTAAGTATAAGTATAGTCTTCTCCAGCCAAATGGAAATAATCGAATTGGATTTTGTGTTGCGCATAAGTTCAATCATAATAAGTAATAAGTATAAGGCGTATAGGGCATACGCCTATATATAACGTATTGCTTGAATGAAACACGCAACCTTCTGATAATGAGTATGTAATGCAAATATAATGTAATATTAAAACTAGCGAACAATCAACATTTACTTGTACTTAATGGAGACACAGAGACGAAGTGGCGGTCTTTTACTTCCGTTCGGAAATCCAAGTGTTGCCACAGACAATACAAACGTGAGTTCTACAACCACAGATAATGTATAAGTGGCTAGTCGCCACAAGTACCTACCTACTTACTTAATTTTATTATTAAACGAAACGTACGACTTTTATATTAGTTTGATGTGACGGGCTATGCATGCATACGTACCACATAATCGAATCCTAATGTTGTCATAATACTTAAGTTGTTTCTAGGCCCTGTATCAATAGCTATATTGTCCAATCAAAATAAATACCTAAATTGAACTATCTGCATTCCTAGCCCATGAATCGAACCCTGCTACGTTGTTTGGCAATCCTGCATGATGAGTCTGCGCTAGAGTCTTGCCTCGTGGATGTAGAGTTTATGTAATTCTAATTCAATTAAACAACTATCGATATTATTTTAATAACACTAGTATGGGATGACTAGGGCACTTATATTGTTTATTTTAAATTAGTTGTACTATCAATCATACTTACAAACCAGCTGCACCTAATCATCATCATCAGCTCATATAATGTCCCCACCGAGGGGCCCGAGCCTACCCTGAATTAGGGTGATTAGGCCTTAGTCAACCACGCTGTCCAAGTGCGGGTTGGTCGACTTCACACACAACCTAAGAATTTCTTCCTAGGTGGGTGCAGGTTTCCTCACGATGTTTTGCTTCACCGTAGGAACGCCTAATACCTATGCGATTTCTTCCGTCTCTTGAGCTATCTACAGTAATCTACTTACTGAATGCAAAAATACATTACTAACTACATTTTAATACAAGTATTCACACTCACTTATATTGATTATTTAGGTACCTACCTACTTACCAAATCAAAGTATGTTTTGTACTTAATCTAACATTTATGAGATCGATGTAAGCGTTTGAAACCGCGGGATGTTGCTAGTCCTTTATAATTGTACAAAATGATGAACCATCAATCTACCAAGTAGGTTATTGTCCAAACAACTTTCTTCTAAGTAGATTAATGTTTAGTACAAACTTAATTATCTACAATTTGTAGTTTTAAAAAGACTAATCATATGTATAAATACCTAATCCGAACACTTACCTATCTAGTTTAGCTTGGATAACGGGACATAATTTTAATGTAGACATATCTTCGAAAGTACGAAGTTTTGGGAATTATTTATTAGACTTAGGGCCTATTTCACGGCCTTTAAGTAAAGTTACTCACCAAGTAAAGGTAACTTGTCACTTTCTTACTTCATATCAAGTGACAAAGACAAAACTTGTGAGTATTAACTCGGAACTTTACTTGAAGATGGTGAAATAGGCTCTTATGTAGGTATGTAGATGTGCCCCGGGGTTTTACCGGTCGTTAAATATATTTGTACAAGAAACTAGTAGGCGTTTTGCGGTTTTCAATTTACAGGTAAAACGGTAAGTAATAGTTATTTATGGTACAAGCGAGGTAAGTTGGTGATTACTTCCGAGGCGCTATTGAGGCCCGAGCCGTCAGGCGAGGGTCTGAAGATAGCCGAGGATAGTAATCATCAATACACGCGTGTACCATACAACGTTTTTCAACACATTTGCGAAGAAATTATCATTTTCGCTAATAAATAAACAGTTTTTCTATTCGCGCGCATCCAACACAACATTGGTGATCGCCAAAGACTAAAAGAATATACTTATTAAAAAAAAAAAGAATGAATGAATGAATGGAATCGACCATAGACCTACCAAAAGTAAGGCAACAAATAAGAGCCCCTTTATGAGCAAGTGTGTTGAAAAATAAATAACCTATAATCTAATATAACAAATAGGTAGGTATTTAATAGACATTATTTTTATTCCAATTTTACTGACAATCAAATCGTGAAATTATAAAAACTTTAATTGTAACTAAAAAAACAACTTATCTATGCTAGGTATGAGCACTTGAAGAGATTGTTCGAACCAAGGTTATACGAAATGCTAAGCAATTCGCGATGTTTTTTTTGTAATGATGTAATGTGATAGACGAAAAAATGTATGGAGTCGAAATATTTTTTGTTACACCTATACTTATTTATTGTTGATATGTTCAATGATCGTATTTATAATATAACTTAGTACCTTATCTATAATTCGTATCATTTCCAGATAGGTTACCCATTTTCTCCTGCCAATGAGGGCCTGAAAGAATTCACTATTAGTTAATGATAAAAGTTCAGGGTAGGCTCGAGCTCCTAGGTAGGGACATTATAGGTATGAGCTGATGATGATGAAAGCCGCATTATCCAGGGAGGAAACACGGGAATACGTTTGTATGGAAAGCTGCTACTCGACTTTGTATAAAACATACCCTACTATAGGTATCTTCAAGAGATTTGACCACTTAGCATAATTTATCAAACCTTGAATAATAGTTACCTTTATTTGATTAAATAGTTGTCAGTACTTTTATCTCAAGTGCAATTAATAGGCGTTATAGACCTACATAATTATGTAGTTATAGAACAAATAGAGTATTAGTAGAGCAAAACTATGAATATCACAGTTCGAACGAATACATGGGCTCTACTGGGGAAGTACCACACTGTCACAGAATACTTAGTACTTACTTTTTAACTACTAGCTAACTAGGAATTTCGGGATTAAATATAGCCTTCCCCGGACCATAAGCTACCCCTATACCAAAAAGTCAATCGTTTCAGTAGTTTAGCCGTAAGTTAACAGACTGACAGAGTTACTTTCGCATTTATAATATTAGTAAGTATTGAATAGAGTGAGAGACCCAGATCAAACTCAAACCTCTTTGCTTTTCCTCTTTCTCCTCTTAATATCTCGTTACCCCTTAAAGGTACTTAAAGGTCAGTACCTCTAAATATGACTCTTGAGTTGCACGTATCTATGGACAAATGTACTCTATTACCTTACCACCATTCTCCCTATTGTATGTAACTACTCATAAGTGGACCGATTTCCAAAAATACACGTTACCTCTCTAATTTTAGTCCTTGTGCATCTTACGATATTTTTAGTCTAGACTTTCAATGACTCACATATTATAACGACTGTCGATGATGTTAAGTAGTTTATTATGACAACCGTGACTGAAGGCTTTACGTGTCCCGTCAAGCACGGAAACGTTAAATTGGTTACATAATTATAGTAGTTAAGTCACACACAGGATATTATTATAATCCATACAATTACGTAAGACAAAGTCGGGTAATCACTACATAGTACAAAACAAAGACGCTTTCTCTGTCCCTTTGTCCCCATGTCACTATGTCCCCATGTCACTATGTCCCCATGTCCCCATGTCCCTATGTATGCTTAGATCTTTAAAACCACGCAACGGATTTTGATGCGGTTTGTTTTAATAGATAGAGTGATTCAGTGGGGAGGTTTTTAGCATAATTTTATCCCCACATTCCTATGGGAACGGGAACTACACGGGTGAAACCGCGGGGCGCGCCCCTAGTTTACACTATAAAACTCATGAACGGCTGGACCGATATGAGTGAAACTAACATAAAGACAAATGTTAGGTAGTAGGTACCCAACGATACTTTTTATTATCAATTTCATCATCGAACGGGGGATGAAACCGCCGGGCACAGATAGTATTTAATATAGGATGCCTACATTTTAAGTTAAGGTAATATGTATAGGATACATACATCTAATAATTCTGTTAAATATTACGTTACGTGCCTAGAATCGTAGACACCATGTAAGAAGGTTGTTTTCATAAATATTACAGCGTGTATTATGAAAAGAACCCCTTCCTTAGTACGTTTCGAGAGCGCCGTGATGTTACATTAATTATTTTACAAAGCAGTTAACAGAATATGTTGCCGTAACTTTACTAGCAAAGTGTGTTTTACTAGTAGTCCTGTCCAAAAAATAACAAATCAATCTATTCACCATTTTGAATGAAAAATGTACTACTGTGGCATTTCCTTGAAGTTTCTTTGCGACGAAATCCGACGAATAGATAAATGACCACTTGTCTTCCAACTTCACGTTTCGTAACGCGGCAAAATTACAAGTCGTAAGCAAATATCAATTTCATTCATAAAAAGGAACTTTCTGTTTTATACGTCTAACGTAATTGCCATTTGTCTAGGGGGCTGTTTACCCTTCGAACGATGCTAAGTAAGTACGTAATAGGTAGTCCTCGTGAATAGTGCAGTGGATGGGGATTGAATTCACGACCTCTAAATCACCAGTACAAATAAAAAGTTTATTATAAGTATATCTTAATATTATCTACTTATAGACACTGTTGCAAGCGCCATGATTTTGATCCCGGATGAACAGTTCATCCGGGATCATGTGCTCATGGTGCTTGCAAGTGTCGAAATATCGGAAAGTCGAAATAAATAATATACTTAGGTAAATATCCCGTTAATCATAATAATTTGAGTGCTAATAACCATGATAACTATAAAAACTAAAGTTAATATTATTTTTTATTAACAAGCTAGTGTATTCTAAACCAATTTGATTTCATCAGCTACAATTAAAACAACTTTTTGTGTCTCGCTTTTTCTGTTTGCATATCATTGAGAAAGATCTTAATAATTGTTATTATAATTACTTTTAAATACCTATTCTACACACCCACTCTATTTGTTAGCTACACACATCAAAAGTGTCTAGGGATCAAGCATTTTTATGCGGATTTCTTGAGATTGAGATGTGGCTTTGTAATAAATTTATGATTTTATAAATTTATATGGATCCTTTTTGGTGCATTTCATAATTTGAATCAGGAACTGTGAATCAAATTCGAGTAAAAGATGAAAATCAGCTGTCAATATTTTCCCTATAAAAACATACAACGCATTAAAGACATTATTAGTGCTACTGTTTCCCTACTACTGATTAAAACCAACGTTATTATGGAGCGGCGACGTCATTTAAGCAGGGAAGAAATGCTCAGAGCCGTGGGAATGATAGAAGCTGGTTCCCGGCAACGTACTGTGGCTTTAGCTCTGAATACAAGTCAGAGTGTTATCAGTCGACTTTGGACACGTTACCGAAGCACTGGTACCGTGGCTGAGCGCCATGGAGGACGGTATCGCTGCACCACACGGAGACAAGACCGATACATTCAAATCTTAACTCGAAGAGCTCCAACAATAACCGCCATGATGTTAGCCGTGCGGCTTCATCACTCTTCAGGGAACTTAATTAGCGACCAAACAGTCAGAAACCGCTTGCATGAAGTGAACCTTCATTCCCGAAGACCGCTACGGGTACCACCTATAGCAATGCACAATCGTAGGATTCGATATCAATGGGCTCTTGAACACAGAAATTGGGCAGAAGAACAATGGCGTTTCGTGTGCTTTTCTGATGAGTCTCGTTTTGGTATGAGACCGGATACAAGACGTATACGACACTGGAGAACCCCTGGACGCCAACAGCGATTAAAATCCTGCCAGGAAGTCCATCCTTATAGTGGTGGAACCATCATGGTATGGGCGGGTATTTGGATCGGCGGAAGAACTGAGTTGATTTGGATCAGAGGCAACCTCAACGCTCAAATTTATGCTGAGACGATTGTATCAGACGTCATCGTTCCTCTACAAGTGCAAATCGGTCCCTTATTTCAGTTAATGCATGATAATGCACGACCGCACACCGCAAGAGTTGTAAGACAGACTCTCGCCGCAGCTAACATCAATGTCCTGCCCTGGCCTGCTCAGTCGCCAGACTTGAACCCGATTGAGCATGCATGGGATATGCTACAGAGAAGAGCTCTGCCGAATATGGAGGGTATCCAGTCGCAAGAAGACCTTTTTTTGTTGTTGCAACGAACATGGGCGGCCATTCCACAGCGTGATTTGGATGAACTCATTTTGAGTATGCCAAACCGATGTTCTTGTGTTGTTAGTGTTCGCGGTAGAAACACGGATTATTAATTGTTTAAGTTACCCAATAAAATTTTAAAGAAAACTGTTATTTCAGTCTTTTTTTCGAACTTTAATGTTAGTGGTTCAAATGTCAAAAATCCCTTTATTAGGAAAATGGCAAATTTCTTTATTAATGCAAAGGTGACTTGGTTTATCGTTACTGTGACAAACGAAAACACTTTATTTGATGAATCCTTAAAGAAAATTTTAATTAATATCAATCAGGAGAAAAGTTATTGCAAAAATATATGTTGATCCCTAGACACTTTTGATGTGTGTAGTTATGACTCGTTGTTTTACGCACGTAATTTCCATTTTTTTTTTCTCCATATTATGTCTGTAGCTCTCTTTCTCTCTTTTTGTAGAAATACTTACAACACGATTGTGTTTTTGGAAATTTCGATAGCTAAAAAGAAAATCTTTTACATTTTTAAAACATTGGCTACCTATATTTTATCATGATTTCTTATCGGGGTCAGATCAACACCACATTTCTACAACATTTGGAAAGGTTTGAAAAAATGATAAACATCCATATTTTCTATATTTATTGACAACAACATAACATTATATTATGTATTTTGAAATAGTGAATGAAATTATCTAGCCTTACATACCATTTACACTTCACACATTATTTACTAGTACCTAATTAAAATACCGAAAAATAATACAAATAATTCTAGCTACTTAATTATAGATATAATTAAATTCTAATTTATGTTTAATTTAATTGAATAACTATATAATTGTGTTTTTTATATGTATTGAGCGAATTGTATCCAGTATGTGGCGTTGAGCACGGAGAATAGAAGCGGGAAAAATACGCGGGAGAATCTGTCAATGTTGATGGCGCGAGTTCGGGCAATGGCCGCTTCGGCTGCGTCCTGGGGTAAAGAAAAAAAAATGTTAGCCTTTTTAATTGTTTTTTCATAAATTTTCTAGCATGAAAAACATTTGCGTAAATATGTCTGTTTGTCTTGGTCTCTTTATCCATTGCTTTTGTATCCATTATACAAGCCTTGCTTAGTTTGGGACTACTTAGATATTATGATATGTGAACGGATATATTTATTAGCCAAATTCGTTATATTTATTTTAAAAATTCTGTCCAACTGGGGTTTTCTTGCTTCCAGAGGCTGTGATCACTGTTTAGTGTCTACCTACTTGATTTATGTATGCGAAACAAGAATATCTTTAAATTGTTATTACCTTCGGTTTTCCAGCTCCGTCCCCAAGCACAATGTTCACCAGACAATATTCCATCAGGGCCATGAATACGAATCTAGAATCAACAGAAATACTTTAGTACTAAATAAATACACATCACATAGTACCTATATTATTCCCGCTTATATTAATTGCCAGACTCCGACTACGGTTGCCGGACTCCGACTCCGATAGCCGGACTCCAACTACAGTAGCCGTACATCGACTCCGATAGCCGAATTCCAACTCCAGTAGCCGGACTCCAACTCTGGTTGCCGTACTCCGACTCCGATTGCCGGACTCCGACTCCAGTAGCCGTACTCCGTCTCTGGTTGCCGGACTTCGACTCCGATAACCGGATTCCGACACCAGTAGCTGGACTCCGATAGCCAATAAATCGATCAATAGCAGATTAATAGTAGGTATATGAAAATATAATCATCTTACACAGTGCAAACAGACATGAACGCGTCGACTGCCTTCAGATACGAGACGGGCGGCAGCTGCGCTTGCGACTTGGCGTGCTGTGTGGACAGCGTCAGCAGTGACGTCACGCCGAGGGTCACCCGCGCCGGCGCAGCGTCCGGCTTGATCCAGAATGATACCCACTGAGGATTGGACGAAAAGCTTATACTTACTAAAAGCTTGGATCATATAGAATAGGGAATTTTGCTACGCGATGCGATGACTACTGTCGGTTCCACCTTGTGAAGCGCAAATCCTGGTTGTCGTACTAGATGTCTAACAGTAGTTATGGGTAGTTAGGGTCCAGATGTAGTAGATTTACCCAAAAAATATCGTAGCAAAGGATTGAACTTCGCAAATCAGGAACCAAGAATCCAATCTTATTATTTTATTTAGCCCGGGTATTGATAGGCTAGCAGTATGTCATCATGCTAACTACTCTAATCTAACGTGGGTGAAGCCGTGGAGCACAGCTAATTAAGCCTTTGCTCATTTTACTATCATTTTAACAGTGTACATTATCTGATCCATTAATAAATCTTTATTATCAAGTTGATCTGTATAATCTGATAAGCTGTTTACTGTCCTTATAACTATACAACCGTATTAAGATTATGTTATGTACATTGTACATAAGTACATAAACTATAGCCCTTTATGTATCTACAGTAAATTATCTCTTGTTTATTTACTGACCAAGATTAAAACAAAAAAAATACCTATTTGTTCATTTTCGCTTTGTTTCTCGGAAGCCTTACCCCGACCAGAATGAATCAGCAGATACCTCATTTTACGTCGCCGTAAGTATGGCACAAACAGGACTTTAATATGAAACCGAATGCAGCATAAATTCTGCGAGTTCTGCCATTCATTTTAGGCCGGCTCCACACGTTGGCCCCAACGTTCGTACTAACGTTCTGCGAGTTGGGTGAGGTGTACACACGTTGGCACAAAAGTTAGTTCTGTCCCGTCAGGGCCAATGGGAAGATGTCCGATACAGAAATCGAAACTGCTCTTTTTGAGTGCTTTTACAATACTGAGTGCACATTTATACATATTTGTTACTGAAAAAAAATCATTCCCATATTCTGTTGAATATTGCGCCATGCATCAGCTAATATTTTTTTTTTATGATCCTTTCGAGTTGTATCCTATATTATTGAATGGTGCGAAAGCGCCAACCTGTGGACAGATCGCCAACGTTGGCGCAGATTCCTTTGATGAAACCGACACAAGCCGGCCAACTACCAACGCCCGCCCTAACGTTGGGACCAATGCCATTTTCTAAATCCACACGTTGGAAGAGAAGCGTTGGGGCCAACGTTGGGGCCAACGTGAGCCGGCCTTACGCAACTCATAACTCACAATGTAACCATTACCGTCATTTATCTTCACCCTAAACTCTTCTTTTAAAAAGATAAAATACTCACAGACATGATGACGATCAGACAGGTTGGTATGTACGTGTTGAAGAGGTGGTATCCGAGACGACGCTTCAGCTTGAATATTACTTCTAAGCAGGTGAAGTTTCCTGAAAACAGAATTTATTATAACATATGCAGTGATGAGGCATGATAATCACGCTTTCCCACTTTATAGTGCAGGGTTTCAGTTCAGCTCGAAGATTACATGTTTTGCATTTAGTAGAATTTCCAGGTAGTAGGAATCTTGCAAGATTCCGTCTGAGTGGGAAGCACCGCATTGTCAGATATTATGTTGCCAAACAGTACTGTGCTCCAGTTTGAAGGGCAATGTAGTCAGTGAAATTACTGGTCACGTGAGACTCACCAGGTGATGTCTCGGGGTGATGAAGGCAGTACAGTGTTGTACACTGTGTCTGTTTTGGACAGGCGTGTTGCTTACATCAGGTGACCTCCTCGCTCATCTCGTCACTTGGTAACATTTAAAAAAAAGGCTACGTGGCATTCTCCCTAGGCAATGGCAGATCTCTTAACTTGCCTTGCGTGTCCCTACACCTGCACACGCGAAGATCTTAACAAGCTCACTGATAGTGCCATATGCGGTAGCCGAGTTCTGGTCCTCAACTATATGAGTTGACACGCAAAGAAGAATGCAGAGAGGAAGAAAATGTGAAATAATCACGATTGCCTACGTTCGGAAAATCGCAAATGTAACATAACATAACATAATCATTCACTACATCATCTCATTACAGTAAGTGACCCCTAACTAAGCTCGAAGCTTGTATCTAGGGTATCAGAAACTACGCACACACTCATTCACACACACACAAATGTGCATCATAATATGGCTAAGGAATTAAATCCGGACCTCATGCTTGGCAGTGCAGATAGCACTAGACCACTAAAGCCATACTCATACTATAATTTAAGCTTTTATAATGAATACGACATTTACTTAGGAACAATTTTTTAATAGTAGTTGTTAATCCTCTTATTATTGATTAACAGGTACAGACTTAATCCACATTTCCTTTCTTTCGTACGAATGTGTAATTATAAATTAATGTTAACAATAAAAGAGAGACACAAAGGATTACCAATACCATTATAGAAAGAATACATGGATTATCTTGTTATACCCGTTTTATTAGAAGTTTTATAAAAAGACTAGCAACGCCCCGCGGTTTAACCCGCGTTGTTCCCGCTCCCGCGAGAAGCATAACATTATGCCTTCCTCTTGAATTACTTTCTATTACAAAAACCGCATCAAAATCCGTTGCGTGATTTTAAGATCTAAGCATACATAGGAACAGATAGTGGGAAGCGACTTTGTTATGGGTACAATTTATCAAAAAGCTGCGCCCCGCGGTTTGACCCGCGTGAATCCCAATCACATGGGAATTTCAGGATAAAAAGTATCCTATGTGTTATTCTTAGTTATAAGGAACATCTGTATCTTTAATCTAAATCGATACAGTACTTTTTGCGTGAAAGAGTAACAAATATGAAAACTCACAAGCATACACAAACTTTCGCATTTATAATATTAGTAGGATAAAAACTCATCTAATCAAAGATAAACTAATCAAATAGAAACTTTCGGTATTTCCATAGCCCAGTTTCCCTTGAAACCGTAATTTGACAATATTTTTATCAATCCGAAGTGGGTCAGTCTGGGTATTAGGAGATGATCGCACGCGATTACAGTAGGATTAGTGCGGCCAAATATTGACATTGCTAATTGTTGATAGGTAATGTAATCACGTGGATTGTTACTCAAATACTTAATGGTATCTTTGTTTGTCTTGATTAGCTACGAAAAATTGGAATGAAAGAATTTATGTGACGGTTTATGGGACTATTTGAGACCATGGCCATATTTTCCGCAAATGAAGGTGAAATGAAGCTTACATCATATTAATCTGTCTTTTATTTTAAACCAAGAATTTTACATGATTGTCTAAATAAAAATGACCATCTCCTAAAAAAATGGTTGAGTCCTAAAGATGGCGGATAAAATGGCGTGAAAAACATGCGTTCAAAGTACTTACCTATTGAATAACTACATATTATGTACTTACCGACTTATCCTACTAATATTATAAAGGCGAAAGTTTGTATGTATGGATGTTTGTTACTCTTTCACGCAAAAACTACTGAATGGATTTTAATGAAACTTTAAGGTATAAATTGGTGGCCGACCGCAGACCACACGAAGCCGACCACACGAAGCCGGCTAATGTCATCATGACACTTCGTAGCTTCACGTAGCTGCGGTCTTGATTTCGAACCCGACTGCAGGCGACAACTGCAGATGGCAACAGATGATGACATCCAGTTCGTTCGTTCCGAGTCTTAGAGTAGAAAGCCAAACGGAGACAATAAGAGAACAAATTTGATAATAGAAAAGTCTGTCAATTTCTGCGTGGAGAGTGCGGTAACGCACACACAGACAATTTCACACCAATGCAACTGGGGGTGACGTAGCTACAAACGTACACGACCAAAATTATCAAACACTAGTTGCAATTTACGCACACTTGTACATTCTCACACAGGGCCGTACCTATACGTGCAAGAGATGACGTCAATTTAAAGTAAGCGACAGTGCTTGATACTAACGATAAATTTGCTGTCAATGATTTTTGACTATTAAGTAAAAAAGCTATATATTCGTATATCTATTATGAAAAAGCGGACTGACTTAGATTCCGAACAGAACATTTTTTTTTGTTTTTGTAATTTAGTGCATTATTTAACAATATTAAATAATACTTACTAATAATAAGTGATAAGTGGTATTATCCTTTTGTATACTTGATGATTCTGATCGCTTTTTATACATGAAAATACACAGCAATTTGGCATTTTTGTTGGGTATCATTCGACGCGCACTGTCATTTGCTGAATGACGCGGAACATGCGCGGAACGCGAGGCGAATAGTTTTTATAAAACCATAAGCCCATGGGCATTCTGCATTCTTAAACCTTTGACAGAGGGGAAGGCCTCCCAGTTTTCGCTCCGTTTGGCTTTCTACTCTAAGTTATGGGTGCTTCGTGTAATAAGATGTCTGACGTTGAGTGAGCGATGAATATATCGGCGAGTTTCTCGCCCAAGAAAAAGACAGTGAACATTCATTCCGTGTAAACAAAAGAGATGCACATATTATGTTATTACAAGATGAAATCCCGGCTTCGCTCGGGTGAAATTTGACTCGTAAATCTTATAATACACATCTATCTAGGTGAAAAATGTATGTAGATCAAATCAAAAATCAAAAAAAAAAAATCAAAAATATGTTTATTTCATTTTCTCAATCTCATTATTACAATATTATGGGATAACTCCTTTTAAGTTTTGTATAAAACTTGTGTCAGGAGTATCCGCTCTTCATAATATAATTACAACGATTGAGTTTACAAAAGTTTACAAAAGTATCAAATTAAAAATAAAAGTGGGTAGATTTACATTTTTTTTTTTTTTTTTTTTTTTTTTTTTTTTTTTTTTTTTTTTTTTTTTTTGTTTAAATGATTCTTTCGTTAATATTACATTCTTTCTTACTTATAATTATTACACGTTTACAATATAATATATAGAAATAAAGTTAAACTTAATCCAATCACAAACAAATCAAAATATTGTTATTACCAATTTAACTAAAATATATTGTGTACGAGTATGTATTCATAATACAATTCGTTATCTGCTTTTTAACAATAACAACCATTTTGGTGTGTGGTACAAGTTACAAACTATAAACTTTTTCCCAATATTAATACAAATAAATATTTATTTTACATTAATTTATGTACATTATATTCTTAAAACTATTTTAATAAATTGAATTTGTGATTGTTACTATATTTATTCAGTTGTTAATATAATTAAATATTGATTTAAATTAAATGAAGTAATTGTTGTTATTCAAATGTTATTATTAATTGCGAAAAGAATTACAGTTTTTGTTTGTGTGTGTGTGTGTGAGTGAATGTGAGTGTGTGTGCGTGTGTGTGTGTGTATGCGTGTGTGTGTGCGCGCACATGTACTACTGTATGTCAGCATGTAGATTATTGATTATACAATATATTATGCTTATGCTATGACCACTAAAAGGGATTCAGTGTCTTCGTATGATAGTTCTTTTATCCATTCATGCATTATATTTTTACACTCATTAAGATTCTTTGAATAAATACTCAGTTTCCTGTTTATTACATTATAAAGACGGATACATTGTGAATTATATTGTCTTCTGGCAAAAACTGTTTTTATAGATCTTGCGTGAGTTAGTACATTTTTCCGTCGTTTTTTTAATAATTCCTTATTAAATTCAATCGACCGATGGACTTTAAGTATTACATTAAGTATGTATAATTTTCGGACTGTAAGTAAGTCGGCATATTGATAAAGGACTTCTGTTGAAAATCTACGTGGTTTAAAATACATAATTTTTAGTAATAGTCTTTGGGCTCTTTCTAGCTCCAACATTTTTATTTTAGTAGCCCCTCCCCAAACTGGTATGCAATATTTAAGAATTGATTGTGCCAAAGCGATATATATTTTGTTTAAAAGATCTTTATTACTAATATGTCGTAAGGTTTTAAAAATCCAGACTAATTTACGTAGTCTGGTCATGACTTGTTCTACGTGGGAGTGCCATGAAAGTCTCGCATCAAGCAACACACCCAAATACTTTGTGCTATGAACTTTATTTATATACGGACAATTACAATTGGGATTATAAGGCTCACAAGTGTGTATTTTTATACTAAAGTTACTATTGGGTTGGGTTCTTTTATCGATTGAGAAACAAATATAATTCGTCTTATCCACATTTAAGGTAAGGAGATTTAGATTAAGCCATACCGCTATTTGCCTCAATCCATTTTCTACCGATTTATGCACCGCTTCCCAAGAATCTCCAGAAAATACGATAGCTGTATCGTCAGCGTAACAAAATATTTGGCCGTGTTCCAATTGAAGGCTGCATAAACTATTTATATAGACCAAGAACAGTGTTGGACCAAGGACGCTTCCCTGAGGAACTCCGTAGCTTACATCAACCTCTTCACTTATATACTGGCCTATTTTGACTTGTTGTGTTCTTTCAGTTAGATAACTTTCAAAAAGAGCCAGTGTATTACCTCTAATTCCTATTGATTCCAGTCTACGTACAAGGATAGGGACAGAGACAGTATCAAATGCCTTTTTAAGGTCAAGAAAAACGGTAAGACACTTTTTACCCTGATCTACTTTAGCAACGATTTGTGCTGTCAAAGCAGTTACTGCATCTTCAGTTGACCGACCCTTTCGAAAGCCATATTGTGTATTTGCTAATATGTTAAATTTATCTAAGAATTTAATTAATCTGTTGTTTAGGAGTTTTTCCAACACTTTAGAAATAACAGGCAAGACTGATATAGGTCGGTAGTTGCCAACATCGTCTCTGTCCCCTCCCTTATACACTGGAGTAATTATTGAACGTTTTAGTAGTTTCGGGAATATTCCAGTATCAAAACATATATTAGCTAAGTGGGTAATGATAGGTACTATAAGCTCTTGTGATAGTTTTACAAAGATAGTTGGTATGTTATCCCAGCCCCGAGCACTACTTAAATCCAAGCCACTTAGTAGACCACCTACTTCATTCTGGTCCGCTGGTAGAAGTACGAACGATGTCAATTGCAAATTTGTATCACTGTTATTGTTTAGCACAACGTTGGTACTAATATGCTCTGCTAAGGTTTTACCAATATTTACAAAGTAATTATTTATATGATTCACAGAGTCATCCGGTAGTGACTTGACCTGGAGAAGATTAGTATTAGAATTTTTAGAAGATTTATAATGAGTAATTTGATTAATAGCTGCCCACAATACTTTAGAATTTTTAGTTGATTCATGCAATTGTTTTGTTTGATATTTTCTTTTTTCTTTTTTAATCAAATTACTGCAGAAGTTGCGAAATCTTCTAAAGATAAGTTTTAAAATATTATCAAAAGAATTTGCCCGTAATTTAGTTTGCATTTTATTTCTTAGTCTAATACAACGGAGTATCCCACTTGTAATCCAGGGTTTTAAAGTACGTTTAGATCTATGAATGATGCTAGTTTTTGTGTTTTCTTTGAGAGACTCTTTTATTAAATGAATCAAACGGGCAACTAGTGTATTAGGATCTTTAATTTGTAGTAAATCAAGAGGGTTAGCCACAGTAAAACTTGCAACCGCTTTCTTATAATCAATAAAAGTCCTGGTTCTTTTAGAATGTCTATTATTATAAGTGGTATTAGAAATATTAAGTAGGACCATACAGTGGTCAGTTATGGTCGTGTTTAGGACAGCTATGTGGGCATCATGTTTACTTTTATCGATTTTTAAATTAAAATGGTCAAGGCAGCTACTATCTCTGGTTGGTAAATTATGTCCTGGCAGAATGCCGTAGATTGATAAAGTGTTAAGATAATTTAATCTATTTTTACGTTCGTGAGATAGTTCAGATATCTTAGGTGAAAGGTTGATATTTATATCACCTGTGAGAACTATATTTTTATTGGTTTTTATTGATTGTAGGTGTGAGTTTAAAGATTCTACAAAGAAATCAGCGTTTGTATGAGATGGTGAGCGATATATTCCCAATATTATTAAGTCAGTAAGTTTAATTTGTAGACAAGAAGCGTGAGTTAAGTTAATTTCTTCAACAAGAATAGTATGTACTTTATTTTTTATATACACGACAACACCATCATTTTGGTTTAAATGATGGGTTGTAGAGTAACCTATGTAGTTTGTCATCTTTGGCAGATTCTTGTTATTATTAAGTCTACACTCAGTTAGTATTACTACATCTATTTCAAAAGCTAATTCTGATAATGTTAATTGCAAGTCATCAAAATTTTTGTTAATACTTCTAATATTTTGAGTAGCTATAGTTAAACTTGAAGAGTTTATTGCAATATATTTCGGAATATCTTGTACTTCACATTCAACTGAGCCTGCCACCTCATTACTGTCTAAATCATTTATTATATTTATTGGGCTATTATCCATTTTTCAAAAGTATATATCCGTGTTTCTTTTCAGCAAATTGTGTAAAGATTTTAATACGGCTGTTATAGAAAAAATTCATTTTTGAAATATGTTGTTTAAATTCGAAGTTATATAACAATTTAGAAGAAGCATAATTATGTATTTTAGAGATTACTGCACAGAATGTGAATACATGTATTTGTATGGAGCATAGAGTAAAGATTTGTGTATTGTTATGTTTGTTTCGGTTGTAAGTGACTGTGTATAGTGTAGTAATGTACTCATGTAATATATTTTCCTTTTCAATGTACCTCTTACTGCATAGTCATGCTCCATTGAACAGGTGTTGAATTTGGTCCTCGTGTTTGATAGAGATGATTGGTGAATTATCTTCTTTTCTTATAAATACACGACCAAAAGATGTCCAGCAGTATTTATACTTTTTAGATTTGACTAAGTCTCTTGCTAAATAGAACAGCCTTGCACCTTTTGGGGTTAGTTGCTCCGACACATATATAGGTGTCTCCTCATTTGTTGTGAAACCTAAATGTTTTGCCCGTATTTTTTCTTTATGTTTTATGTTAAATGATTTAGACAATTTTAGGAAGTCCGATCTAAGCATCGTTGAATTCATGTCCACAATGATAGGAGTATTTTTATTGTCTTTTTTCTCAGCAGTTCTATATATGTCTTTTATGTCAGACGGTGAGATTTCACAAACTATGTATTTGGATAAGCACGTTACATAATTAATAAGATCTTCCCTTGTTTCATTTTTATTCTTTGGTACATTTTTAATTTCAATACTTGTTTTCCGATTGATTCTTTGAGAATCTTCAATCTTTTCTTCCAAAGTTGCAATATATTCTCTATCCTTCTTACACTGTGCCTCTAGTTGCCCTATTTTCTTTTTTAATTCTTCGTTTTGACTGGCAAGAAAAGATATTGAATTTTCTATATTGGAATTAGTCTTTTGAATATCCTGAAGTATTGGATTAATCTTCTTAAGCTCATTTTCTTGCGCTGACATCATGCTCTTAATCATGTTCAACATCTCTTCCTTAAATTTTTCTAGATCCGAATCGTTGTCATCTCGTTTCCTTTTCACTCTTTTTGATATAAAATTAGGGGGAGTGATGGACTCGCGTAAATCGGACTCAGACAACGATTTATCCATAGCTTGTATTTGACAAGTTTTGTTACACAAGAAAGAATAAAAATAAATCACCCTTAAATTCACAGTCGAGGTTCTTGTTACTTGGGCCACACACCAATATGTCCGCTAGTAGCTGTCGACTCGGTGACCGTCGCCGTGCCACGTTTATTATTCTCTGTTCGCTTGCGCTTTCGGCAGCTTCTCGCCGTTTGTGTTTGATTTTACTTGGTATATTTTTTTTTTTTTTTTTTCTTTTTATTACAACGTTAAGGGGTTTTATAAGTTATTAAAAAATGTATTTTAAAGATTATTGTAAAATTCAATACGGAGTACACGTCTTGTCGCTTTCGCGGTCCGAAAGGAAGAGGATAGTAGATATTTCTGAAATCATCGATCCCACCAAAAACATTCTGTAAAAAACTAGCCAAGTCTCGATGGAGCTGCTTGTTTATCTCTAAAAAGTAATGAAATCTAGACAAACTCGTGCACAAGTCTAAGGTTCCTTACTGCGATTTCTTTATTATTATAGTTAATGTTGTGTGACCTGGCCGTTGAAGGGTACACATGTATACAAAGGTACAAAACTAGGTGCTCCATGACTTCATTGCACCAATCTGTCGCCAGAACCGCTACCCATTGACGATAGAAAATTACCACTTCAAAAACGTTGATTCAATATCCAGTCAATTGGAGGCTTGATGAAGCTGCGTATTTTAATAATGTAATAACATTACGTGTAAACAAAATTGACTTGTACCCACTACTAACGTTTTGAACAATGTTCAACGGCCAAGTCACACAACATTAACTATAATAATAAATAAATCGCAGTAAGGAACCTTAGACTTGTGCACGAGTTTGTCTAGATTTCATTACTTTTTAGAGATAAACAAGCAGCTCCATCGAGACTTGGCTAGTTTTTTACAGAATGTTTTTGGTGGGATTTCATTTATTTTTGTTGAAACGTGTTTATATTGATTTATTTTATTAGATTTTCTTATTTGACACATTTTTTTTCTTTTTAGGAGTAGTATTTTATTATTAAACGCCCCGCGGTTTCAACCGCGTAGTTCCTGTTCGCGTTTCCGTGGGAATTTCGGGATAAAAAGTATTCTTTGTGCTTTCCTGGTTCTAAGCTACCTCTCCACCAATTTTCAGCCAAATCAATTCAGCCGTTCTTGAGTTATAAATTCCCGTTCCCAATCCCGTGGGAATTTCGGGATTAAAAGTATTCTATGTTCTTTTCCTGGTTTTAAGCTACCTCTTCACCAATTTTCAGCCAAATCAGTTCAGTCGTTCTTGAGTTATAAATTCCCGTTCCCATTCCCGTGGGAATTTCGGGATTAAAAGTATTCTATGTTCTTTTAATAGTTTTAAGCTACTTCCCCACCAATTTTCAGCCAAATCAATTCAGCTGTTCTTGATTTTAAAATTCCCGATCCCAATCCCGTGGGATTTTCGGGATCAAAGTTATCCTATGTCCTTTTCCTGGTTCTAAGCTATGTCCTCACCAATTTTCAGCCAAATCAGTTCAGCCGTTCTTGAGTTACAATTCCCACTCCCGTTCCCGTATAATTCCCGTTCCCATTCGATTATCCTAGTTTTTATAGTTTTCCCTTTATGTGGCCATTAAACCCTAACTCTGTACCAAATTTCAGCTCTCTAGGTTTATGGGAAGTACTAGTTCTATTTTGATGATCATGAGTGAGTGAGTGAGTGAGTGAGTGAGTGAGTGAGTGTCTGTCTAAAATGCGAAACTTTGCTTTCGCTTAACTTCGGAACTAAATGACCTACAGACTTGAAATTTTATTTTAAGTATGTGATTGTATAGCTTACTGGATGACGAAAATTTCAGCGTTCTGGGCTTATCCAGAGGTTGTCAAATAGGGGCCTGAAAATGCGGCGAAAGGGTTCCTGTAAAGGATGGTACGGCAGTGTTTGCTTCGCGCTCGACTTGGCGGGGGGCACTGCCGTGCCCCCAGATTCTCAAGGAATATTATAGGTATAATAAGCAAGGCATAGATAGCATAGCGTTCGTTGTGTTTAATATATAAGTATAGTAAATAAAAACTGCAAAAGATTTTCACACAAATATTTTTAATTTTAAATCAACTAACACAAATAATTTATTAACAAAGCATATTTTTTAATGTTAACTTTCTGTAAACCTATTTGTTTTAAGCACACAGTCTTCCAAACCACGCGCACATATAATAATATGAGGAACATGTCCCTGTACTTCGTTCTTAGGTACTTGAAGTAACCGATACGGTGGGCTCCATCTCCACAACACGTAGAGTGACCTCTGTTACTGTAGAAGAGGCGGTACCACGTCGGTTACGGGACGGATTCGGTCGAAGTTTCCTCTCTACCAGGGTGAAGCCATCCACGTCGACTTTCTCCGCTGCACTTACTGCTACTTGCTGTTTCTTAGGTGCAACTACGCTCTTAACCTGGATAGTACGCACCAGATGAGGCTTGTTGGTTGCTTGGTTTGCGGAGCGGCTGGCGGGATACCTGCGCGTAACTCTTCTGCTAAGGGGCACGTGTAGCAGAAGAGGGCGCAGTTGGCACGGGGGTCGGTGTATCTGTTCGTTTCGCACTCGCCTTTGTTAATAGTAGTGATTATTCAGCCGAACATTGAGGCAGTTGTTGCGACACGACGTCTTGTGTGTTGGTACAAACGCAACGCAACGGTACAAAATCAACAATTGCTACTTTTCTACGTATCCGTGTTTTTACTATTTAAAATTGTACGAAAATAAAAAAATAAATATAACGTCGAGCGAATAAAATAGTCAGACATGACATGAGTCTGTCAGACAACAGAGACAACGTTCGATCAAAATTCAATTCAAAAAAGGTTTCGTTTACGGATAAAATGTTCTTGAAAATGAAAATATCGAGTAATTAGTGTACTGTTTCTTCAATTAACAATTATTCTATTCAATTTAATTTATCCATAATTAATTTTAATTTAATCTTTCGTTAACATGGTATGTACATTCACTGTCCTTTTCTTAGGCGAGAAACTCGCCGATAGTTCATCGCTCACTGTGGGACCGCTGATTTAATCTATGGTCGGATATATATATCTATGGTCAGCTTCACTACTGATCCGCGGTCGGGCGACACTCACATCTGCTGCTCGGCGACGCGAAGCTAGCTTCATGAAGCCCACTTCGAATGTTATTTCATAGAGATTCATACAAACCAGTAGTGGCGCGGCTTCGTGTGGTCGGCTTCGTGTGGTCTGCGGTCGGCCACCAATTTATACCTTTACAATAATCTTGCTTATACATCAGAATAACACATAGGATACTTTTTATCCCAAAATTCCCACGGGAACGGGAACTACGCGGGTGAAGCCGCGGGGCGCTGCTAGTTCTATAATAATTGTAATGTTTAAAAAAACCTTTTATGACAAGAAATCGACCAACCCGCACTTGGCCAACGTGGTTGACTACGGCCAAAAGCACCCTAATTCATGGTAGGCTCGAGCCTCTCGGTGGGGACATTATATTATGAGCTGATGATGTATATATGTGTGATAAGAAATACGTTTGAATTGTGATTATGAATGTTAGTCATATCATGATCACTTGTAAAACTTAACCGGAGTCACACATTTCCAAGTATAAAAATATCTATCTACTCATCTCACCAGTAGAATAAACCTGTGTACAATCGGCCGTCCTGTTCTGGACCAGCTCGAGTTGGGGCAGTTCTATGTTCTCGTCGACCACCAGCGGCACCTCGGGGTCCCATTGGAAGATCAGGTCGTCAGTCGTGTGGGATACTGGGAACAATACATAAGTTAGAGGAAATGAAACCAGGGCTGCAAAAGCTTAAAATGTGGATCCAATAAAAAATGAGTGTCATTTATTATAAAAGTATTTCTATGGGTCGTCACCCATGGGTTCAAATTCTAGGACGAGCGATGTATGTTTGAAACCAAACAAAAACTGGGGTTTGAATGGTTGTCTCAAACCACGGTTAAAAATTACACCTTACTCAAACCATGTATTCAGCAAACATACACACATCAAAAGTGTCTAGGGATCAAGCATTTTTATGCGGATTTCTTGAGATTGAGATGTGGCTTTGTAATAAATTTATGATTTTATAAATTTATATGGATCCTTTTTGGTGCATTTCATAATTTGAATCAGGAACTGTGAATCAAATTCGAGTAAAAGATGAAAATCAGCTGTCAATATTTTCCCTATAAAAACATACAACGCATTGAAGACATTATTAGTGCTACTGTTTCCCTACTACTGATTAAAACCAACGTTATTATGGAGCGGCGACGTCATTTAAGCAGGGAAGAAATGCTCAGAGCCGTGGGAATGATAGAAGCTGGTTCCCGGCAACGTACTGTGGCTTTAGCTCTGAATACAAGTCAGAGTGTTATCAGTCGACTTTGGACACGTTACCGAAGCACTGGTACCGTGGCTGAGCGCCATGGAGGACGGTATCGCTGCACCACACGGAGACAAGACCGATACATTCAAATCTTAACTCGAAGAGCTTCAACAATAACCGCCATGATGTTAGCCGTGCGGCTTCATCACTCTTCAGGGAACTTAATTAGCGACCAAACAGTCAGAAACCGCTTGCATGAAGTGAACCTTCATTCCCGAAGACCGCTACGGGTACCACCTATAGCAATGCACAATCGTAGGATTCGATATCAATGGGCTCTTGAACACAGAAATTGGGCAGAAGAACAATGGCGTTTCGTGTGCTTTTCTGATGAGTCTCGTTTTGGTATGAGACCGGATACAAGACGTATACGACACTGGAGAACCCCTGGACGCCAACAGCGATTAAAATCCTGCCAGGAAGTCCATCCTTATAGTGGTGGAACCATCATGGTATGGGCGGGTATTTGGATCGGCGGAAGAACTGAGTTGATTTGGATCAGAGGCAACCTCAACGCTCAAATTTATGCTGAGACGATTGTATCAGACGTCATCGTTCCTCTACAAGTGCAAATCGGTCCCTTATTTCAGTTAATGCATGATAATGCACGACCGCACACCGCAAGAGTTGTAAGACAGACTCTCGCCGCAGCTAACATCAATGTCCTGCCCTGGCCTGCTCAGTCGCCAGACTTGAACCCGATTGAGCATGCATGGGATATGCTACAGAGAAGAGCTCTGCCGAATATGGAGGGTATCCAGTCGCAAGAAGACCTTTTTTTGTTGTTGCAACGAACATGGGCGGCCATTCCACAGCGTGATTTGGATGAACTCATTTTGAGTATGCCAAACCGATGTTCTTGTGTTGTTAGTGTTCGCGGTAGAAACACGGATTATTAATTGTTTAAGTTACCCAATAAAATTTTAAAGAAAACTGTTATTTCAGTCTTTTTTTCGAACTTTAATGTTAGTGGTTCAAATGTCAAAAATCCCTTTATTAGGAAAATGGCAAATTTCTTTATTAATGCAAAGGTGACTTGGTTTATCGTTACTGTGACAAACGAAAACACTTTATTTGATGAATCCTTAAAGAAAATTTTAATTAATATCAATCAGGAGAAAAGTTATTGCAAAAATATATGTTGATCCCTAGACACTTTTGATGTGTGTAGTAACAAAAGTATTTTCATACTCATTCGTTATACCTATTATAGAATTGTATATGGAGATTGCCATCAGACCTCCTCCACAGAGGGCAATACGAAATTTTTGGTAAACTAAAAGGTTCGACTTTTGAAGGCTCTACCTACCCATAATGACGTCAATGTTGATTGTACTTACGATAAATAAGACAGACAGCTTAACTTGTAGTAAAATTACCTACACTACTTACATTATAAACGCATATTAATAAATCGTACTGGAATAAACCAAACCTCCCTACATATAAATAAGTACAAACACACAAGTAAATAAATACATTAATGAATGATTAACTAATACTAGTAGTGACTGGTATCAACAAAACTCTGTCTGTCTGTCTGTCATCAGCTTATGAAGGAACGTCTAAAATCTAGGGCGTCTAGGTCATAACTCAATCACTATAATGAACGCTAAGTAATTAGTGTGGAAGCATCGTAATTACAGAGACATTCCACAGTTCATACAGTTACTCTGATTAAATGAAAATTGACGCCGCCATCTTGGTTTTCTCAAGATGACATTTGTCTAACACGTTGCATGTTGTAAATATTTTACGAATGTCTTTTGTTTGCCGATATAGGTGGACTACGGGCAATATAAATTAAGATCATATTATACTTCACAACAGCATAGGTGGACTACGGGAAAACATCATTTCCCATGGTACACCCAGTTAGACTGTGGTGGACCACGGGGAAAAAAAATTACCCGTGGTACAACCAGGTGAACTATGTAGGTGGACCATGGGTAAGAAGCGGTAATTTCGTATGGCTATTCTGTTGATGATGACCAAGTGGTGTAGTTTAAAAACTATACTCTATGAAGACTTGAAACTTAAAAGACAAAACAAACTAAAATAAAGTAAAATCAAAAAGCTTTTTCCATTATAGCCCATACTTAGTAATGTATAGTTTCTAAGTTTAGCGCAGTTAAGCGAATAAACAAACTCTTCAGCATTTAAATAAATACTCGTATCGTATACCACTGTATAGATTATTTCAGGATACCCTCTTTTACGTCACAATACTCAGAAATAAACAACATTTCCTTACCAAACTCTCATAAAAACGCTCGCAGGTAGCGAACCCCACGAGTCCCACAACACACGCACTCGAAACTCCTTATCAAAGTTGTGTCGACACAAAATTCCGAGAGGTAAGTATAAGTACTAAATATGGGCCAAGTAGTCACTCGTGGACGGAGCGGCGTCAGGCGGATTCTATCGCAGATTCACTACTTGACGCTAAGTGGGCTATAAATAGGATTTGCTTGAGACCCTCGTTATGCCAGTGATTAACTTTCGATACATGATCGTACCTATTGGTTGGTAATATAAGTTGAAATTGGCTTGGAAGAATGTATGCTTAGTGGCTTTCAACGTAGGTTAATTTTGAGTACGTTATGACGTGTGTTTTCACGGTAATACTCACTTTGGTATAGCCAACCAAGGGAGGACCCTTAGATAAGTCACCTCTAGATTGACTATGGACGGTGCCATAGCGTCAAAAAATATAATGGCTAACTGTTGACCACTAAGGTGTTCCATACTCCTTAGTGTTCATTGTAACGTCATACAATACACACGCACGGTCTAGATTTTGTATTCAGTTATTTTGCTGAAAATGACTAGTTGTGCAATGAAAACCAGCAGGAATTACAAAGGACGTTTAAAAACAACTAACACTATCTCCTTCCATCGGAAAGTAACTCAAATCTTATAGTATTTTATGAAAAAAAAACCTATCAAATGATGAATTTTTCACGCCGCCATTGCGCCATTTTTTAGTGTTACCTGATATCAGATTTAGAATTTCCCACTGTAGTTTTATTTTGTATGTATGTTATACCTATTATACATTTATCAATGTAATAAAATAAAATGTGACAATATGCATACGTATATGACGATACTAAAGTATATGTGTAATAAATATTTTTATGGTTATAAAATTAAATAACAGTTAGCTTAATTGAAATAAATATTTTAGTTGCTTGTATATTATTTCTAGCTTTCGCCCGCGATTTTGCCTCCGTAATTTTTCCGTATTTTTTACATTTCGACCTTATTTGATTCCATGAGTTGTACACTATTCCGGGTAGCACAAAGCTGAGCCATCACCCTTTGCTTATGTAACAAAAAAAAACATGTTTGTATGTTACTTACCTATATCTTATGTATAAGCAATAAATGGATTTTATTTTATTTATTTACATTCCATAATATTAGAATAATCTTTAACTGAACTGATTTAATCAACCTCTTAATAATATTGTATGGTTTTAAGTTTAACCCGATTTGGCGGAATGTCAGTATTTTATGTGAAGCGACTGCCATCGGAGGGCTATACGACATTTTTTGGTTAAACCAAATGTTAGACTTTTGAGAGCTCTAACTACCCGTAACGATTGTTGATGATGTTAGTTAGTACGACAGCCGGGACCAACAGCTTTACGTGCCCTCAGAAGCACAGAAACGCTTATGAAACTAAAAGTCATTTTTATTTATCATATCGGTTGATGCCGTGTCATTAACTTATAACAGATTTTGTTTTTTTATACTTCATTTAATTAAAGACTATGTTAATAAATATAAACATTTTTATTATTCTAAGCTAAAATAGGTATATTAAAAAAAGAAAAGAAGGCTGTACACATAAATTTATCATATCACTGAATATGTATATCATTTCGGTAGCTAAACAAATCGGTGTACAGAAAAATAAACGGTGCCGGTTTGTCACATCGCATCGGTAGAATTCAAAATTCAAACTAAATTTACTCCTTAGTCTTAAATGATACGTTAATGATATTATTGAATTTAGGGATATTTAATATCCTAATGATTACATAAAACCTGAAAAATATAAGTACAAAAAAAATGAAAAAGTTCACCGATATAATGAAAAAAAGGTAGCACTCCGGGAGTGCCGGCAGAAGTGAAAACTTCAATATTAACGTTGTGTTTAATTATAAGTATAAAAGTACTATCATTTATGAGGTAGAATACAATGTTTATTTATTGCGCTATCGTACACAAATATGACAATTTATATGTTGTTATTTATCTGTCACCATCCTTGGATACGCGTGGGACGCTGTACATAAACACACACGGTCATTCGCGCAAGCGCCCTGTGCCGCCTAAACAGAGCAGCACACTCAGGCACGGTAGAAAGAGTGGGAGATACTAGTTCCTCTCCCTTCCCCTTGATCTTACGCTTTTTCGATCAGCATCACGTGACCGTGACGCGAGTTTAAAAGTTTTTACCCATACAAAAAAAAGTGCTCAGCGCCGCTAAAGAAGTTTTCACTTCAAAAATAGCATTTGTTGAAATTCACCCATAGGAAAATGGGCAAAAAGGACATTTTATCACATCGCATATGTTGCTATACACCCCATACATTTAAGTTATTAATTTCAATAAAATTCATCTTATTAAAATATTTTTATTAACACGACTCAATTTTACAGTTTTCCCCATTTCATAGGGAAGATTCATTAGCTGGCAACTCTATGCATTCGAGTAAGACGATGCTGGCTATAAGCTTGTGTGCGTACCACACGCACACAGCCTTGCAAATGTTGGCCATTGTCTATTGCATCGCTCAGTGTATGACATGGGATCTATAGAGTGACTTATCTAAGGGAGGACCTTTCTGACGCTGACCGTGCTAGGCGTTTTTTCCTTCAGCGAACGAAACGAACTCCTAAAAATGCCTACGTCAAAATAAATATCCGATGCTATGTGTTGGTAGCAATTAGTCAGTAACAGTTCATTGAATCGTCCACAAATGACCACAATTAGATTGATAAATGATACACGTGAGTCAAAACCCGTGAATATATAATTAATTAATCCCGCAGTGCGCGTAGGTATAACTTCAAAATGTCTGCACCGAATTAGAATTAGGAGTACAATTATTAGTTGTTGTCAGGAAACGTAGAGTTAGGTACTTACTATTATTAAAATTTAAAAAACATGCAATTTCGTTTTGGGTCGCTAGACTAGTTTTTGCCGGCATAAAAGGCGACCGTTCTGATTTATCAATAGTTAATTCCACTGAACGCATTGAGCTAATTTTGGCACGCAGATATTAAGTACCTAGGTAGGTACCTAGTGCCTATAGATATTGCCTATGAAGGTACATAGGCAATTATAGGCATCCGCTAAAAAAGGAAAAATAACATGGGGGCACTAAGGAACAAAACTATAAACCACAGATAGGCATTACAATAAAGAAAGATTATTCCAACTCTTTACAATTTGAGGGTACTTCTATGTTCAATAAATACATACTTTCAAAACATGTAGATCACAGCACAAGATAACATTGCGATAGTATCAAAGTAGTTATTTATAACAGACTGGTTGTTAACTGACAGACAAGGGCGATTGGTTGTGTTAATATTTAAGTATTTTTCAGCTAATAACGTCTACTGATTGTTAATATTTATATATATATATATATTAAGACTAATATTGATATAAAATTATATGAAATAAAAAAATATATAGAAATAAATTTAAACTAATATTGCCTATATCAGTTCCCAATGAGCTTTCTACTAATTAAAACTATTGAAAAAAAGCTATTCACTTTGCCAAATTTTATAACTTCACTAATCCATAAATCCGTCATACATAACTAACGTATAAGCTTTATCAGACATTTAAAACCAGTAGATAAATACACACTTTACTCTACCTAAGAATTTATTTCGTCTCGAGTATGTAAGGAAAAAAACAACTTTAAAACCGCAAGCACTTTTCCTTCCACATCAAAGATGTTTATAAAACACAACCTCACTATACAATAATGTGCCTACCTGATACCCTTCAAAGGAAACCCAAAGAACAGCAATCAAGGTCTATAATTAGAGTGTCAAGTGTCGCGGTGTCAGCGTAGAGCGGTGTCGGCAGAACTCTAGAGCTCTCAGGACACAATGAATGAGTAACGAGCTCTCGAGGACTCTCACCACTCAGCTCAAAGTCACATTTCATGCCCGTTCGATATATTTTCGGGATTTTTTTCTTTTGTTGGCGATATTTGGGGAAATGTTCGGTTTTTTATTTGAGTTCAAATAATGGGGATTCTTAACTCTTTGTTTTGGGGATTGATTTCTAGTTTATTAAAATGTAGGTTGTGTCATATACGAGTAAAAAAATTTTTTTTTCTCTCCGATAACCTTGTCAGTTGTGATATAAGTATTACGAAGATATTAACGATTATGTTTGCGTTTATGGTTTGCTTTTAAGGAAAAGATTTGATTTGATTTATATTTAAAAAATGACCGTGAAATTTCTATTTGACGCATTTCCACTTCTGTTGCGGATTCAGTTCGCCAAAAAAATCAAAAACTATTGCACGGTTTCAAAATATTCATGATCCCACTTATTTTAGTTAAAAATTAGCATAACATTTGGTTAGACCATAATTATATCGTATTGTGCTTTGGGTTGATAACAGTCGCGTCACGTAAATTACTGACATTCCGCCCAATTTGGTTAGGTACTTACACCAAAAACCGAACCCAATTAGACACGGGCTATAAAGGTTTGGAAGAAAAATAAAGCTAAGTATATATTTTTAATCTCACTCCTCCTGATAAAGGCTACAGTATATTTGAAACTAAACTAATCGAGGATTGGACTAAAACCATCCTCCCCGTATCGTATAAAAAATAAGTATACACCCTTATTTTGAAATGATGGGACTTATTAAAATCAGAATATCTGTTGCAGTAACTGAATATCCATATCCAATAAAAATATCAAAAATGATAGTCGATTACTTATCTTTAAAAAATACTAAATAAATGCCGTATTACCAGACGGCACACTAGCTATCAAGTATTCTGTGACGGCTCGGGTCGATGGCCGCGCTCAGCTGTGTATCGCAGCGTTCGCTTGTTGTTCGGTGTAGAATAACAATAAAATTCGGCGGGATTTTGAAAAACTTTGACTTATCATAACTTTTTAAATAAAAGCAAAAGAAAAAAACTAACTTCACTATTATATTATCACCCGTCGTTTATACTAGCTGTGTGATTAAGTATCTCGAATTCAAAATAGGGGTGTATATAAGTGCAAAAACAAATGAAATATACTCACAACTCTCCATCTGCAGCTTACACTCCTGTGTATCATGAGGGTAGATCAAGAAGTTCATGGCACACGACAGCTTCAGCGTCAGTTTCACCATATACAGTATGGTCTTGTCCTTGTACAGCCAGACATAGTGGTTGGGGATCGTCATGGTCTGGAACGTGACGGATTTGGCGTTCTTGAAGAACGAGTCTGGTCGCCACATGTGTTTCAGCCAGTCTACTTCTAGGAGCCTAGAAAAAAGATAATGATGTAGGGGTTTGGAAGATTTTGGTTATCGAAAATGATTAACCTATGACGTATGATCCTACTAATATTATAAAGGCGAAAGTTTGTAAGTATGGATGTATGGATGTATGGATGTTTGTTACTCTTTCACGCAAAAACTACTGAATGGATTTTAATAAAACTTTACAATAATCTTGCTTATACATCAGAATAACACATAGGATACTTTTTATCCCAAAATTCCCACGGGAACGGGAACTACGCGGGTGAAGCCGCGGGGCGCTGCTAGTATACGTATAAATCAAAATCGAAGCAACAAAATCACAGATAGATTTTGTTGTTTTTTGTTTGGACTAACTATAGTTAGTTACACTGTCATGCCGTTAGGACGGAAGTTCTAAGGTGACTCCCTGATCTGTGGTCATGCCTATGGGCAAGTCAGATACTAGGCTTCGCACCCATTGAATTTATAATACAAATTAGCCGCAAGATAATCGAATCCGAAATTACCACCGGATTTATTCTAATAAAATGTAACTACCAACCTGTATTCAGAAGTCATATTCTCCGGCAGCCTCAGACGGAAATCTTTCCAAGTTTGGGCGAAAAATATATCAGCAGCATACGTCTGTATAACAAGAATACAGATAAATGGGCTATTCAACACTAAAAATCAAATGATTCAATTAAAACCAGTAGTTTTTGATATCAGCGCATTCAAACAAATAAACATTTTTAAAATTTTGTATAGAAAACTATTATAAACCCAATGAAGTAAGTTACCCTCCAAAAACCTACTGCTGTTTATCAAACTACCTAAGTATTAGTACATCATACTTATAATTAAGAAAGAACTCACCATAGAATTCTCATCGATAGAGTCTAGCCCCATGACGGTGACGTGGAAGTTGACGATGGTGGGCTGGTCGTTGATCTTGGGGGGCCGCATCTTGTCGTAGAGACGGGGGTCATCGGGCAGCAGGTCTTGGAAGGTCAGCAGGGTCGATCTGGTGAAAGGAGGGAAGGTTAATCCAGCATGTTTGTAGCAAAATGGGATTTTAAGGAACAGGCAGATAAGACCCTCCAAGGAAATCGGCAGAAGTAGTTATCGTAATATTACAATCGCATAAAGACGGCCATATCTTCTACTAACCATACTTAAATAAGGTTTATTAAGAAACAAAAAATAAAGATCATTAATTTCTAGATTTTGTAACATGTGTCCTGCGGTTTTGCCCGCGTAATTCCCATTTTCATGAGAAATACGGGGATAAAATTAAATCTAAAACTTACTTACTTAAAAAAACGCTTAGGTAATCCAAGGGTAGTTATGGGTAAAGTGCCCAAAGGGCGTTGGGCTAAAACTTTGAAGTAATTATTCAGACTTTCTACTGACTCATATTTCTTTACTTACATCCATAATATAATATTTTATTTAAAATACTTACTGTGCATAACACAAATGTGTAGCCGCGAACCATATTCTAATCAACACGGTAACTACCCACAAAAGCGTGTTCGACGCCATCTTGAATTTCAAAAATCCGTTTCACCAAAACTAATCCACTTTAGAAATACTGAATTATTTTAAACTTGATCAAGAAATATAATTTTGGAATCATAATCTTTTTAAAAACAAAACAAGTAAAATAATATTTTTCAAAAAAGTTTTTTCAACTTTTGTCAGTTGACTATGAAAGCGCGGGTAACATAATGGCGTTCATGAATTCTTGTCCAAGATTGTTCAGGTTTTGTATTTGTCATGCGCATTAGGGGCTGCTTGAGAGGATGTCCTAACAGAGGCCACCCCCAATTGCGCTCCCCTCCCACTTGGTATATGGAATAGGTATGGATAACGTGGGAAAATGATCAATATTTTAAGATTTTAATGTATTCTTAAGAGATACGTAAGTAAGTACCTACCTATTTAGTAAACTTTTTTCAACTTGGACTGGATTGTGTGGGACAAATGAAACTAAATACAGGATTTATCATCAACCGATTGAGTTGAAATTATAAAAGGATTAATTTGTCATCCAAACAATATCTTAATCCTGTATAGGTACAAGTAAAATTTTAGGATAATGGCGGATTACTTACTTCGTTTTTCTTTACGCGCCTCAAAGACATGGATGCGTTAACATAGGTATTGGAAGGGTTTGCAGACTAATACAGAGAAATAACGTCGTATCGTACTTACATAGGTACCTACCATACATGTAACACTGTGCTTCGCAGTTTCACTGTCGTGATTCCAGTTTTATCGATTCATTAAAAATCAATAAAACTGTGTGAAAAATTCCAATTTAGAGGCAAAACTGTATATATATTACGTCTATTTTCCAAAAAACTATAGTGAAAATACTTACAATATACCTAATAAAGTGTCTGTAACATATGCAAAACCTCCGAAAAAATAGGACTGGGGCCTAATTCTGCAATTTGACATTATTGATCAGACAATATGTCCGATATTGAGGCACCCCTGTAAGTACCTACCAAATTTCAAGTCAATCGGTTCAGTAGTTTAGCCGTGAAAGAAAAGGTAACAGACAGACAGACAGATAGACAGACAGAGTTACTTTCGCATTTATAATATTAATAGGGATTTATAATTCCCGTCTTCTCGTCTAAAACTGCACGCATCTGGCCCTCTTATAATGTCAATTAAAATTTTGAATAAACTTCCAGGAACAATAAGAAAAATAGAACAAGAAAATTTATTCATTAAACATCTAAAGGAACTACTAATAAATAGGCAATAATATACAGTTACGGAATATCTCGAAGATGATACACTATCTAGATATAAAATACTTACATGTAAAATAAACTCACAATACTTTTATACCTATTCTATTTAAAAAATAATTACTTGTACAAAAATAAATGTTTCTCCCTCTCTTTACTTTAGTATTACTTTATTTCTATTGTAGGTTCCATAAAGTTATGTTCTAGCAATAAATTATTTGTATTTGTATACGATTCTTTTATAAGAAACATGTTTAATGTCTTTATCGTGGGTGCGCCAAAGTTCACCTAAAATTTCAACTCCGATAATTGGATATCCGAAAATTTTCTTCCTAACATTTTTTATCCTAACAATCGCAACTCCTAAAATCTTTGTCACTAATATTTTAATTCCGAAACATTCAACTGCATAATGTCAGTAGCAATAAACATCTTTTACACTTTTATTTGTTTTCCTATATTTTCTCAACATAACCATCGTTCATACTATTATTCAAAGTCATATCTTTTTTGTTTAGATTTATTTTTATTTATTATAATCAATATTAGATACATAAATTTTTCGTAACTTTGTTTTTACATAACATGTAGGTATAACATATAACGCACGAGCCGAGCGAGCAAAACCAGAGTCCTGCTCCAATCATTCAGTCAAGTTCCAGTAACGAATCGGTCCTATTCCTAATTATTGGTTTAGGTTATGTTAGAACTGTGACCCCAACGCACGAGCCGAGCGAGCGTAGCGAGCGTGCCGCGGCAGCGGCCGGCGAAGTGACAGAACCGAATTGGTCCTTTAGTTATGGTTATGGTAAACTTCCAGGCCATAAGCATAGCCGTAAACGAGTCGTATAATAATAATTAAAACTATAAATATCATCTTCTACCCGTATATATTTTTTATTACACTTGATAAATGTTTCTTTCTGAGCATGAGTGAAAATATTATGGTAAGTATGTTTAGGGATAAAAGCGTTATGATAAAAAACAGTAGGAGTTTAAATATATTTACATTAATGATGTTAGTAATTAAAATTTTCGGACACATCAGTGTTATGAGCATCGTCGGTAGCACTACAAATAGTATGAATTAAAACTTTAGGATGAAATTTTTTAGGAAGAATGACCATTCGGACTACAAATAGTTAGGAAAAACATTTTCGGGTAAAGAACTTTAGGTGAGCCAATATGGACCCCTTTATCGTTGGTAAGGACTTGAATATTGCACATGCTAATTATTTCTTCCATGTTATCTGTACTTACCTTAAAACAGTCTTTACTATAATCAAATAATTCGTATAGGTACCTACTATGACTATACAGACCATACTACTAAAATCTAACAAAAATACCTAACAATATAAAATTATAAAACTAAGTGAATCCCATTTGAACTGCGGCTGGGTCAAGAGTCTGCAGTTTGCAGGGCTCAGACCGCGCGCCCTATTATTGGCTCGCTCCTAATACCTACTTGAACACGTTCCTTCGCCGTTCCAAGTTGTAGGAATGTAGGACATACTTTGGAGTACCTATGTATGTATAGTGTAGTGATTTTGGCTTTAATAAGTACTAGCAGCGCTCGGCGGTTTTACCCGCGACCCGCGTGAATCCGTAGGTAGCTCGTAGTATCATACAACTCGGCACAATTCACCATCGTGTGTTAAAAAAATTAAGTAACAACGCCATCTATTGGTACGATTTGCGACTACAAACAGTTAACAATAAAACAACGATTACTTATACATAATCCCATGGGAATTTCGGGTTAAAAAGTCCTGTGTGTTATTCCTAGTTGTAAGAAATATCTGTATCAAATTTAATCTATATTGGTTCAGTAGTTTTTGCGTGAAAGATTAGCAAACATCCAAACTCACAAACATATAAACTTTCGCATTTATAATATAATTAAGATTAGTAGGATAAAGTTTGGTTTAGATAGATTAAAACTTAGGAACACATATTACAGAAACAGTTGAACAAATACAATTTGGTACATAGGCAAAGGTCTTATCGCTAAGAGCGTTCTCTTCGAGGCTTCGACTAAGTAATTATTAAGCAACGCCTGTTGGCGAAGTGTTATCGTTATATAAAGTGAAAGTTTATGTGCTTTGAATGACACGTAAAGCCTAAAATATATCGTAATCGAATCATCTAATACTTATCTAAAGTTTCTACTTATTTTCTTCATAATATTTGCATTTATAAACCCTAAAAAAAAACAAACAAAACATTTTTCAACGTCTTACGTTAACTACTGAGCAATATTCGTTACGTAAATATTTGCCGCACCGAGAGCTTAAGGAGTGTAAGTACTTATTCCACTTTCTTTACATTTCCCTCCATTTCTTCGCTCACTGACATGCCTGAGAGGTAACTCAAGTATCTAGACATTTTATATTTTAGATTCTTTGATCAGTCAAAAATTCAGGTGATCTCCGTTTGTTAAAAATCACAACTCGAAAGGTACGGTAATGATGTTTTGTTTTATTTTTAGTTTCTTTGATAAATAAATAAGTATTTACAGAAGCAATAAACCTACCGGACCGACGTAATCTAGGTTCTGGAAAGTGTTATCCGATTGCAACTCAAAAATACTTAAGTACTTAATTACCTACATACTTAATTGTATTTACTTATCTGGGGGCACGGCAGTGCCCCCCGCCAAGTCGAGCGCGAAGCAAACACTGCCGTACCATCCTTTACAGGAACCCTTTCGCCGCATTTTCAGGCCCCGTTTTGAGAACCTCTGGATAAGACTAGAACGCTGAAATTTTCGTCATCCAGTAAGCTATACAATCACATACTTAAAATAAAATTTCAAGTCTGTAGGTCATTTAGTTCCGAAGTTAAGCGAAAGCAAAGTTTCGTATTTATGACAGACACTCACTCACTCACTCACTCACTCACTCATGATCATCAAAATAGAACTAGTACTTCCCATAAACCTAGAGAGCTGAAATTTGGTACAGAGGTAGGGTTTAATGGTCACATAAAGGGAAAACTATAAAAACAAGGATAATCGAACGGGAACGGGAATTATACGGGAACGGGAACGGGAATTGTAACTCAAGAACGGCTGAACTGATTTGGCTGAAAGTTTGTGGGGAGGTAGCTTAGAACCAGGAAAAGGACATAGGATATCTTTAATCCCGAAATTCCCACGGGATTGGGAACAGGAATTTAAAAATCTAGAATGGCTGAATTGATTCGGCTGAAAATTGATGGGGCGGTAGCTTAGAACCAGGAGAAGAACATAGAATACTTTTAATCCCGAAATTCCCACGGGAATGGGAACGGGAATTTATAACTCAAGAACGGCTGAACTGATTTGGCTGAAAATTGGTGGGGAGGTAACTTAAAACCAGGAGAAGAATACAGAATACTTTAAATCCCGAAATTCCCACGGGATTGGGAGCGGGAATTTATAACTCAAGAACGGCTAAATTGATTTGGCTTAAAATTGGTGGGAAGGTAGCTTAGAACCAGGATAAGCATATAGAATACTTTTAATCCCGAAATTCCCACGGGAATGGGAACAGGAATTATAATTCTAGAACAGCTGAACTAATTTGGCTGACAATTTGTGGGGAGGTAGCTTAGAACCAGGAGAAGCACATAGGATACTTTTTATCCCGAAATTCCCACGGAAACGCAAACGGGAACTACGCGGGTGAAACCGCGGGGCGCTTAATAATAAAATACTACTCCTAAAAAGAAAAAATGTGTCAAATAAGAAAATCTAATAAAATAAATCAATATAAACACGTTTCAACAAAAATAAATGAAATCCCACCAAAAACATTCTGTAAAAAAACTAGCCAAGTCTCGATGGAGCTGCTTGTTTATCTCTAAAAAGTAATGAAATCTAGACAAAGTCGTACCAAGTCTAAGGTTCCTTACTGCGATTTCTTTATTATTATAGTTAATGTTGAGTGACTTGGCCGTTGAACATTGTTTAAAACGTTAGTAGTGGGCACAAGTCAATTTTGTTTACACGTAATGTTATAACATTATTAAAATACGCAGCTTTATCAAGCCTACAATTGACTAGATATTAAATCAACGTTTTTCAAGTGGCAATTTTCTATCGTCAATGGGTAGCGGTTCTGAAAACAGATTGATGCAATGGTGTCATGGAGCACCTAGTTTTGTACCCTTGTATACATGTGTACCCTTCAACGGCCAAGTCACACAACATTAACTATAATAATAAAGAAATCGCAGTAAGGAACCTTAGACTTGGTACGACTTTGTCTAGATTTCATTACTTTTTAGAGATAAACAAGCAGCTCCATCGAGACTTGGCTAGTTTTTTTACAGAATGTTTTTGGTGGGTTCTATTTTATTAAACTCTATCTTCTTCCTCCGAACCTTCCCAAAAATCAAAATCCATTACAAATCTCAATTCATCAATATGTGTAAGTAATTCTTGATAAATCGTATTGTAATAATAATACTTACTTATATAACAAATGAATGACGGTAATTAAATTAATTTTCATCCCACTAGCTCCGAAAGTATGTTTTTAATCCTCGATATCTGGGGGTAAAAGTCGATTTTAATCTCAAGAGTGGAAAGTATCGGGGTCGCTGTGACATGTCGTGCAGGACCCAAGGCATTTTCGATAACTGGGAGTAAAAGTCGTTTTTGCGCTCTAGAGGTTAAAGTAAATTTGAATTTAGAACATCGTGTGCACTAAGTGTGATGATGTTTTGGATTCACAAACTGTCATACAACTTCTTTTTATTTCAAATTCGAACTCGGAACTTCCTTGGTGTACTTACTTATTTTTTTATTTGCTTTGCGCGTGGTATTTTTGCTTTTCACTGAATATTGTGATTGTTTTATGTTTCCATTAAGTAATTTCCTCGCTGAAGGGGGATGAAAAATAATGTGTTGCACTCGACTGCAAACAATTTTTAACCTTGTGCTCCTTTGACTCCCTCGCTAACGCTCAGGATTCTTATTTTGAATCCCTCGCTGCGCTCGTGATTCAATTTTAGAATCCTTCGCTGGCTCGGTCCTCAACTGGAGCCCCGGTTAAAAAGCAACTTTGCACTCTTGTATAACAAACTAGCGGCCCGCCCCGGCTACGCACGGGTACATACACACACACATACACCCTTTTTTTTGCATCGGGTTTCAAAAAAATAGTAAAATTATAAAGGAAGTTTGAATTATTTTTTATGAATTTTTTTATTCATATTTTTTATTAATGTTTTTTTGTATTTTTTTATTTTTAAATTGTCACAGTAAGCAGTTTTTTATTCTAAAATATTAATTTATATATGCCGCCTCTTGAAAAGGCTCTTCATTTGTACCTTGGTATTAATCCTTATCAAAATAAATTACTTTATATTCAAGACGGCTTTAATACCTTTTTAACCGACTTCCAAAAAAACAGGAGGAGGTTCTCTATTCGACGTGTATATTTTTTTTTATTTTTTTTTTGTGTGTTTGTTACGCGATTTCTTTGTAATCATGAATGGAGCATTTTAAAATTCTTGTTTCATTAGAAAGCGGATATTCGCGAAGTGGTCCCATGTCAAGGAAATCAGGATCTGATGATGGGATCCAGGAAAAATCGAGGAAAAACCCGCAACAATGTAGGCTGGGGTGTCGATTGACATTATTAAAAGTAAAACTACCTGTGACCCGTGGTTTTGCTCGCGATATTCTTGATACCATAAGAATTTCTGGATGAAAATTTTTTGGCTGTATTCTTTCGTATTTGAATCAAATGCTGTTCACAATTCTTTGGTTTTAGATATAAAAATGTCCTGTTTTTTAATTCGTTAACACACACTGAAATAAACCCGAACCTACAACATTTTTTAAAAATGTTTTTTTATACTATTATAGGTACCTATTACACATATATCTTCAGAGCGTTTTCATAAAACTTTTCGTAAAAAAATATACTTAGATATTACAAACAAACACTGCACCAGATTAGATTGTATATATTATTTTAATTAATAAATAGACAGTATAAACGTCAGCCTCTATTTTCGTTTTTATTTTGACTTTGGTAAATTTTCTAAAAAGTTCTTATGCCTTTGTGGTTATAAAGAAGTTTTGTAATAAAATGATGGTTTAATTGGGATGATGAAGTTAAAAAGAAGTAATAAAATGCAGGGTTGTGTTAGATTATGAATCATGAGTAACATCAGCTCATGGGACAGGATTCAAGCGGTACCCGTTGAGGTTGAACTGCTCGACACTTATAGAGCAGCGAAAAAATCCCTGCAAGAGACTATTGCCCTCGCAACTCTCGCGGCAATCGTGGGAAACGACCTCTCCTTGCCAAATGTAGTCTCTGCTATGGTGAGCGAGGAGAGGTCTTGGATTGGAGTGTCCACCTTTTGTGAGGTCGTACTCTCGCAAAAAAAAACTGCGGAGAGAGAGCGCGAAGCCCTCTCCACTAATACTATCCGCAGCAGAAGGTTGGGCAGACGGAAGCGGGACTACCACTTTGTCCTGCAACCGCCATACCTGCGGCAGTGATCCCCGGGGGGAGATCCACTGCCGCCATATAGGCCTCGAGGTGGCGCGTGGTACTTTCGGAAGGGGGTAACTCAACATCTGTCGCCTAGAGCTACATTCTAGCTCGGAGGAGAAACCCTTAACAGGGTAGAGGAGTTGTCCGGGATCATAGTAGCGTACAGCCGCGTTTCTTCCGGTTTCGGCCATAAGCGCAGAGGTGGCACACCAAGGGGTTTTAGTCGGTAAGCGCGTCGCCGCTCTATCTTTGCGGCGCGGAGTCCGACATACCCCGTAGTTCGCCTAGCCAGAGGAAAGACGTAAAGTCTTCCTCCCACAAAAAAGGATTCAAGTGATCCACGAGTCAAAAGTTCTTCTGGAGGAAAATTTAAGCGTCTTTTGTAGAAGGAGACTTGCTTCCCACTAAAAAATTTAAAATAAAGTTAATTTAAAAAAATAAGAAACCGACTTCAGCACTAAAAAGTAAGATAATAATTTAAAATAAACGATATTATTAATACATATTTACAATTTATAATTAGTTACTTTTGAAGTCGGTGACAGCCAAAGCCTTCATTAATATTATAGTCGCGTCTCGTGCTATCTTATAAGGAAAAAAAACTATCCTGGGCTGGCACTGACTCCAAAAGTTACTAATTATAAATTGTAAATATGTATTAATAATATCGTTTATTTTAAATTATTATCTTACTTTTTAGTGCTGAAGTCGGTTTCTTATTTTTTTAAATTAACTTTATTATAACTTTGTTTTAACTATGTTTAGAAAGTTGAGATCTTGATCTTTTTGGCATTTTTGGGCATTATAAAATGAAAAATAGAAGGAAATAAATAATTAAACAGGCTTTTTACTAAATTTTTGCTTATTGAACTATATGAAGTACTAAGCTTTTTGAATGATTAAAATATAATATTTATTATCAGGTAAGTAGTAGGTACTTATTGAAAGAAAATTAAAAATATGGGTTTAGAAAACTACCTTTTACTAAATTTTTGCTTAAATTTTGAACAGGAAATAAAATACTACTATAAGTAGTTTGAATAGTTACATTAAAATATAATATTTATTATCAGATACTTATTTACCTACGAAACGAATTTAAAGCGAATTCAAAAATTTTTCAAGATAAAATCTTACGATCGCTCCCCCCCCGTACCCCAGTGACGCTTACATGGAGCCTACATCGCATGCTGGCTAGCTGAGCGCGGTGAGCGACAACCACGCGACTTTTTTCTAATACTTGCATTTTTAAACTCGTGATATCTTCCGAATGAAATGTCCGAATTGAATAATTCAAAATGTTATAAAAAGGTATTAAAGCCGTCTTGAATATAAAGTAATTTATTTCGATAAGGATTAATACCAAATTACAAATGAAGAGCCTTTTCAAGAGGCGGCATATATAAATTAATATTTTAGAATAAAAAACTGCTTACTGTGACAACTATAATATTTAGACATATGCTGTCGCGACACTTTTTGTAGATAATGATGAGTTCTGCAAAGTCGTAGTGAATGATTTTGTTCTATCATCAATAGTTTTCGCAGCGCACGCGACGTAAGGAATTTTTCAGGTCTTTTTTTTACACCTTATGTTACATTATTGGAGTTTTAGTAAGGATCCCTAATTTTTTTTAAATATAATATAGCCTATGTTACTCGGGGATAATGTAGCTTTCCAAAGGTGAAAGAATTTTTGAAATCGGTCCAGTAGTTTCGGAGCCTATTCATTACAAACAAACAAACAAACAAAAAAACAAATCTTTCCTCTTTATAATATTAGTATAGATAACTATTAAGCACTAAGTAAATAATGCAGGCAGTCTTGTCTGTTATTTCAGCTATTATCGATAATCATAATTATTGTATATTTTTTTAATTACCACGACGCTTATCAAGGACGTTTTTGAAATTCCTTTATAATAAAAAGTTAATAAATGAAAATTAGCCATAAAAATATAAGTAATAAAATAAGTGGGTCCGACATTATTATGTGAATGTGTCATAAAAGTGATTTTAGAATGCTAAAGGAGATCATTGAAATAAGGCTTCCCAATTAATTCTTTCACTATATATTGATAACCACCTAAAACATAATATGAAGGCTTGATAACCTAAAACATAATCATTCACTACATCATCTCATTATAGTAACTGACCCCTAAGTGCGAAACTTACTAACATTCCCCCTTAGCTCATAATAACAAGTCAACAAATAAAACATTGCAGGAGCCGAATCATTCTGACACAAGTATTCGTATACTTACTTATAAGGATGTAAAACCTTTGTGAATTACTGTAAACTTGAAATCAAAAACCCGGCCGGTTTTTGACAATTATGACATACTGACAAAAGAAGTTGACAGTTGGATAGTACAGTGCTGCCTGCGTAGAATTTTTGCATTTCAATATGTAATTTTAACTTATTTATTTTAGTGAAGCTATGCAAAATTAATTGTGACAAAGTTATAACAATAACTTTAATTTCATTTCAAGTTTACAGTAATTCACAAAGGTTTTACATCCTTATAAGTAAGTATACGAATACTTGTGTCAGAATGATTCGGCTCCTGCAACTAGGATATTGTATAATATAATAACTAAAAATGATACTTATCTATAATATTAATAATAAATATATCGCAGCAATGCAAAATCAAGAGATGATCATGTAAATGTCGAAGGGCAAGTGGCGTAAATTTATGGATCCGGAAAACTGTCCACATAAAAGTATTAACTTAAAAATCTTGGGTAAGCCTTTGCTTTGGGTTGGCAACATTATCTTTCCGTTCTGTCAAAGCTTTCATTCATTTCAAATCAATTTCAAAAACAAACCTCAAAACAATACATACATTACAATTTTACAAACAAATGAAGTGAACTGCGTTAGCTTTATCATTTAATTAACTTTAAAAACACGGAGAAATAAAAATTGTGGACAGTGGAATAAATAGTGCATTTACTATGAGTCATAATTATTAATTTCAATCAGTTAAATAAGTTATTCGAAGTGCCTTATAAAAAGTTAAAATCAAAGATGCGTCCTCGTAACAATAACTTCGTTATTCACTTGATTCTTCTATGTATAAGTTGCGTATTAATAATAAACGATTATTTAGACTCTAAAAAAGTTAACCACGTAGATGTAAAATGTAGTCTTTTGGATCCTTATAACGCCACCCAGTTATCAACCACGGATAAATACGATCAATTAATCGATCTTAACAAGTTTTCTTTTAAAATCAACCCTCAAATATGCAAGGATTATTCCGCTGGACTTTTTCTCATCATAATAGTGTCATCAAACCCAAATCTAGCTAAAAATCGAGCTATAATACGTAATACTTGGGGCAAGGCAGTCGATTCTACTAAAATAGTATTTCTTCTAGGCGAAGTCGAAAATGCGACTCTAAGTTATCAAATAAAGCAAGAAAGTAAGATTTACGGTGATATAGTGCAGGGTAACTTCATAGATTCGTACAGAAACATGACTTACAAGAATGTTATGGGCATGAAATGGGTCGCACACCATTGTCCATCAGCTAAATATGTTTTAAAGACTGATGATGATGTAGTGGTCAACTCTAAAGAGTTAAGAAGGTTTTTAACGAGGGAAATGTCTCCGTGGGGAGCGAGGGACCTGATAGCCTGTCAGGTGAAGGAGCCTGAGAAAGTGGTCAGGAGCGGAAGTTATAAGTGGAAGGTTACTTATGAGGAGTATAAGCTGGATTATTTTCCTCAGTATTGTTTGGGTGGGTTATTTATTTTATTAAGAGTCTCTATTTAATACTGTTTAAGTGTTAAACTACTAAATTAAGTAACATAGAATTTATTAATTGATGATGTGATACTTACCTCTTAAATGAAGTAATAATATGTAATGAATATTGAATAATATACCTTACCCGTCACTTTTTCTGCTTTCATGATTACACAAATCATATTGTAAATTCCTCATACATACTGGAATTAAACCTGTGACTCTTTGTTTGGCAGTCTGACTTGATGACCACTATAACACTTTTGTCTCCTTGTCATTTAATCAGTTACTATAATCTCATTATAGTAACTGACCCCTAGCTCGCCTAACACCCCCAATTTAAGAAAATAGTAAAAAAAAATTAAAACTTCATTCCCTATTATAAACAATTTCTCTTATCTATTCCAGGTTGGGCAATTGTCTACTCGACAGACATGGTCATCAAGCTCCTAGAAAAGGTTCCTGAAGTCCCATATTTCTGGATCGATGACATTTACATCACTGGGTTGCTAGCTGGCAAAATTAATGCCTCATACACCCCATTAAATAATTTAATTTTAAGTTATGGCAACCTTGTGGTTGTAAAGTCAGGCTGGTCAGCGTATGTTGGTACATTCTTGTTTGGACCTGCTAATATGAGATCTAATGATATGGAGTCATTGTGGAAAGCTATACCAGCTTAGTTTAAACTTTTTTTTAGGTTTTATTTGTTGACTTGTTATTATGAGCTAAGGGGGAATGTTAGTAAGTTTCGCACTTAGGGGTCAGTTACTATAATGAGATGATGTAGTGAATGATTATGTTTTAGGTTATCAAGCCTTCATATTATGTTTTAGGTGGTTATCAATATATAGTGAAAGAATTAATTGGGAAGCCTTATTTCAATGATCTCCTTTAGCATTCTAAAATCACTTTTATGACACATTCACATAATAATATAGTTAGTATACCTACTTGGTTAGCACTCACAGTCCATTTAGTTTAAATTATTTGTCAATTTAATGTGATTTCGCAAATTCAAGCTGCAAAGCAAAGATGGCTGCCTTGTTATTTTTGTGTACCTCCATGAAGGTAGTGTTATAAGTAAAAACAATATTTTATAATATTGTGTACAAGGTTGTTGTTGTAAATCAATTGTTTATTAGACACATATTTTAATAATTAATTGTTTAAGGTACTTTTATTTTTAGATGAAAAGGATTGTTGTTCTTTTTTTAAATTAAGCCAAAGGTAACCAAAATATTATGATTGAAGCTAAAGTAATTATTTCTATAATATTTAGGATATTATGTAACTTTTAGTTAGTATTAATATAATGTAGTTTACAAGCACCTTTTAAATCATTATCTATTATTAATTATTTTGTTGTATTAAACGAAGCTATGCATTTTTCAATTTATATTTTTAATGTTTGATAGTACATATCATTGTTTTAATTTGTTAATTAATTAAGAATTAATAAGTGAGAGGATTTATTAATATTACAAGGAAAATAAAAATGTCTTTGTTAAATTAATATTTTTATTATTCTTACACACAAAATTATTAATATACTTAGCTATTATAAGAAGCACTAATATCACAGCTTATTTTAGTTTTTATTATACGTAGGTACTTAAATTACTAATTCACTGTCATGTGTCTGTTCAATACAGAGGTGCTAGGTTCAATTCCGAGCAATGCATATTTATAATTTGACAAGCAATTAGGCCTGTTCCTCTTTACGGTACTAATATCGTCATTGAGAGAGACCTTTCTTTGTCCTGCAAATTCTAACAGAACGATAAGAACTTTATATTTAAGCTTATGTAGAATAGGTATACTAAAATAATTTCTCAAGTATTCTAGAATTCTTCATCTACATATATGTATATGTGTTCTAGTGATTATATTCTCTTTGATGTGTTCTCTATCTTAACATAAGTTGATATAATTATCTGTATCCCATAGGAATGTACATGTACAATCTTATTCTTTTAGACTTATGTAAGTATACATATATTCTCTCAGTTTAAGAAACCATGTCTCAATACTAATTACCTACTTAACATGTACTCTAAATCATACAACTAATCTTATTTAGCCAAATCCTTATCTTCACTTGACATCAACGTCATTTGTACCTCAGGATCACTAGACTTTTTACCTTTAAAACTATCTTCTATCTCCTGTAACGTTCTATCTTTAGTTTCCGGCAATAATATATAAATTACACTTAAAAATACTGTCAATGTTGCTGAATAAACTAAGAATGCCCCTTCTACACCGACTGAGGAGTATAAGTGAGGAGCTGTCTTCATAGATATGACGAAAGAGGGAGTCAGAAATGACGTAGATATAGTTGATCCCAAACTTCTATATGACAAGGGAAATACTTCTCCACAAATAACCCAGTTTAAAGGCACTAACCCTAAGCAGAAAGTCACCGTATAAAGTACCATTAAAGCCATAGGAACAGACTCCATAATCCAAGGTGCAGTAAACAACTCAGCTTTTCTCATATACACGAAAACTGATATTGATGATAGAGACAAAACAGTCATGATACCGCTAGAGAACAATATTGTTCGTCTTTTGAAGTATTTTAGTAAAAATATGGCTGCGAAAGCGCAGACTGTTCGTAATAAGTCGATGACAGTGAACTGCCAAGCTACGTCTTTAGGATCATCCTTGTTCAAAACTGCTTGTAAAATGATGATGCCGTAAGCAGCAAACATATGCGCGCCTCCAAATTCGAAGACTATCAACATACTTATAGCTATTAAAGCGGGTTTATAAAACTCTTTCTTCTTAAAAATTTTCAGAACATCTTTCAAAGTATCTACCATAGTCTTAAAAACGCCATTTATTGATGTGTTCTTAGCACTTTCATTACGTTTCTCTTCAATTTTCTCCTCTCTATGAGCTGTGATCATCGCATTCAGTTCGTTTCTCTGTTCTTCACCATCGCCTCTCACCCATTTGAAAGCTTTCCTTGCTTCCTCGTACTTTTCTTTGGAGACTAACCAGCTGGCTGATTCAGGGGAGAGACTAATTATAGCCATCGATATCAGAGGGAACATAGAACAGACTATGGCTGTCGTTTTCCAAGTCAACTGTGCTCCCCATAGATGGGATAGAAATATACCCAAGCCTAAAGAAATAGCAAATGTACCAAGAAATGCTCCCCGGTATTTTGGGTCGGTATATTCTGCTACCAAAATAGCAGCAAGAGGAGTTCTTAGTCCTAAAGCGAGGCCATGCAATAACCTGGCCAAAATGAACAGTGGTACAGAGTTTCCTAGCACGAAAGCTATCCAGCCGAGTAAGGCAGGCACAGTTGAAATGAGATGCGCTTTCTGTCGGCCGAATCTGTTCATCAGGACTGGAGACACGAAGTTACCGACGATACCCATCACGCCTACTGCTGACGCTGGAAACAGAAAAGTATGTGTTAAAACATTTTTATTGTTAAGTTAATATTATACAACTAAAAAAATCTTAACTAATAATACATTTTTTGCTAGGCGCCTAAAATAAAACAATCATATACATGTAGTGGATCACCGTAATAGCTAGTTCGGGAATCGAATTTACACAGTTCCATCAATCTATATCTAAAGTTATCGCATCTAACTCTAACACTGACCTATTACATAAATAATAGCCTCGCTCGGGAATCGAATCCATAGACACACAATTCTGCGTCTCTACTAAGGTCATCAAACACCTAAACATAACAAAATTATCATTCATACGCTAATTCCACACAATAACGCCAACAGATTCAATGCAGTCAAATTGTAGTGTACCACAAGGCACAGATTTAAATTAGGCCTTTGATACTGAATTAAAAATGACCTACAAAAGAAACATACCAGAATTCAACAATAGGATACCAAAATATGATTTGGCAAATCTTGCCAAGGTCACGCGTAGTTTTTGGGGCATAACAGTGATTATATAACGAGTTATGTACGACTATATGTTATGAAAGTGATATGGTAATACGTAATAGTGGTTGGTGATTTATATAGCCTTTCTACTTTCACTGGTCGACCCTTTTGTTTGTCCTTTAAAGTAGGTACTTATTTACTTCGGAGAAAGTGACACGATTGCAACACGAAATTGGGAAATAGATTTGAAGATGTTTTAGTGAGGGATTTGGACGTTGTAAAATATTAGAGAAGAATAATCTTAGATTAATTTTCGTTTTTTGAATGATTCCTCACTAAGATTTTGAACTCAGGACCAAACTTAGCGAGTTCTAATTAATCAACTGTGATACAGAGATCCACTGGATCATAGCTGTTGAAAATCCTAATAAAATTGATAGAATTTAAATTCAACTAAACAATATTCTATTGAATGAGGTAGAAGATGAATATAATAATACAAACTACAATGCTAGTTTATAGTGGGTGAGTACAAGCACAGCATACTTAGTTTCAAAGAATTTTATTTCGAATCGTTTCTGTTCACGAAAGCGCAGCTGAAGCAAGACACTGCTATGTTGTTACAACATTAAACATTTGGTTGTAAGTTGTAAAACATATTAAAATCGAAGTAGTTAAGTACATAATAATAGGGTACTTACTTACTTCTTAATTCGTATGCACTTAAAACTGTCAGACTGAGGCACTAAGTACAGTCTAAACCTGGTCTAGTCAGGTATACATGACTTCCTTATAAATAATAAGTTGGTACCTAATATATGACAGTCTAAACCTGGTCTAGTTAGGGACATGACTTCCTTATTAGGTACTAAGTTGGTGATAAGTGACGACTAGGAGAGATTATTTGACAGGACCCCGTCTGATTGCTGGTATTATGCAGATTTGACTTCCCTATTCATTCACTCACCGTGTCCACCCTTAATTCGCTTCTCATATTTTGTCTTTCCAAAAAGTAGCCACCGTCACCGCACTACTTGAGGCCTTTATCAACTTCCTTATTAAAACTGTGTATGAGCCTAATGGCTAGTTTCTACGAAAAAAAGTTCGTCAACAGAAGCCGCAAAATTTTATAGAGAACTAGCTTTCTAACCCGCAACTTCGTCCGCGTGGAATAATGACTTCCGGCAGAATTTTGGTTTTTCCCCATTTCTCCCCCTAGGGGGGGGGGGGGGGGGATTTCCAAAAATCCTCTCTTATGTTTGTTGGGGAGAGGAGAGTAGGCTACCAGCCTACTCTCCCCTCTAGTACTCTCCCCAACAAACACTCGTGTCAAATTTCAGCTCTACGACCAGTAGTTTCGGCTGTGCGTTGTCTGTCAGTCAGTACATTACTCAGTAACGGAAGAGTTTTATACATAATATATAAATGTATATAGATAGATAGATAGAAGAATAAGATTCCATAAATAATAATTATCTTACCAATCCAAGAAGTGTCATGATCCGTGAGCTTGAAGGGTCCGTCTCCGGCGTTGATCTGCGCGAACAGCACAGCCGGGAAGCCGTGCGCGCAGCCATGGCCGGCTATGTTTAGAGCTGCACCGCTTACCACGAACGCCTGGAAATTGTGTTTTATAACGTTGGTAAATAAAATACGAATGGAATGTTTATAAAATAAAAATTGTACTTATATGTATACAGTGAGTACAACTAAAGCTACACAGTAATGAATGAATTTATGTACATTATGAATGCCTAAACATGTTGAACTTGCTTTAGGCGAGTAGGAGCCTAGACGCGAGCCTAACCTTAAGACTATAGACTTAAGTTTTGAGATTTGGGATTAGGAACTATTTCTGGATAGTACCTACTTAATAATATAAATTAGTAAATTAGGGATCTTGTAAGAGATTGTTTATATTATACGTAAGTATAGCTAGCAGCTATAATCTAGTATACAGAATATATCGCTCTATGAAACTGTACTTGCTCTAAAACTAGAAAACTGTTTTCCTCACCTGTTTTATAAACGGTTTCATCCTTCTGTATCCAGGTCCTCATGCGGCGAGCTTAAACAAACAGAACACGATAAATTACACCATCAACAATATGTTGGCTTGGCGGGAAATTATATTAGTGTAAAAGGTTACTCTATATTTTCGCAAAAAGCCTAGCTTCACAGGTGTAGGTACGGGGGATGGGTATGCTACGGGCTACGGGAAACCTACGATATACGGGCTCTACGAGTACCTATGCGGGAAGAGTCCCGTACGGAATAATTGTTCTAACGCACCATAAAGGAAAAAATAATACAAAACTGACTGATATTTATAGTTTTTTTTTATAGTAGGTAACTGACATAACTAACGGAGTTGTTAAATTCATTGAAACTGCTACAAAAAGTCATAATTTCATTTCAATAATATATTTTATTAAAGTTCACGTAGATAAATCAATATTGATAAAGTTAAGCTACCTCCCGATGCAAAGAAGCGTGTGTTAGGAAAATGAAAAAAAATATAATACTGATTATTTATGATAATAATTTCGCATCACAATAAGGATAGACATTATTTCTATCTATATTACGAAGGTATTCTAGCATAAATAAGTAGCTCCATCTTTAATTGACCAGTGTTTGTCTAAGGCTACAATAACAAATAATTGCTCAACTAGACACTTGTGCGTTGCACAATCTATTAGGATTACAGTTTCCTATTGTCTTCACTTTATTATATACCTAGTATTTACCTATAGGTACATACTTACTTAGGTACTAACCGTTTTAAACCAACTTAATTTAAATTAAGTTGAATTCGTTAATTGATGTTGACATTTCATTAAAATTCCTATTCCTACGGTTGCTATTTGCTTTTCTTTTTTTATATTTTTACTAGCTGCGCCCCGCGGTTTCACACGCGTAGTTCCCGTTCCCGTAGGAATTTCGGGATGAAAAATAGATGTTGGCCGATTCTCAGACCAGTGGCCGATTCTCAGACCAGTAGGTCTGAGAATCAGCCCTGAAATTTTTTGAGAATGAAAAATTTCATGAGAATCCGTCAAGCCGTTTCGGAGGAGTATGGCAACAAAAACTGTGACACGAGAATTTTATATATTAGAAGATCTACCTAAAGTCTATTAGTTAAGTTTAGTTAAGTAAGTAGGTAGGTTACTACCTAAATATGAAGATGAAAGACCAATACTAGAGTGATTTGAAATGAAATTTTGTACAGATACTCATCAAACATAGGAATAACATTAAATTAAAAAAATTTAAAACCCCCAACACAATTACTTTCAATCCCCTATAACTTTTAAACGGGCCAACCAATTTTCATCAAACATGTCTAAGAACGCTCGCACGTAAGTCCCCTTTAATACAAAAAAAAACTAAATTAAAATCGGTTCATCCGTTCGGGAGCTATGATGCCACAGACAGACAGATACACACACACATATACACACAGACACTTCAAACTTATAACACCCCTCTTTTTGTGTCGGGGGTTAAAAAGCTGGAAAAACACACGGTAGGTATAACCTTATATTTAAAATTTCGTCTTTACAATGCGATGTCAAAGGGTAATGACCAATATTGACCATCCTATGTGCTGTCGCCATGAGAAAGCTTCCTTCTCGACACCGGTCGACCTTACAATTTGATGGTGGTCAGACATGTCTTAATTTATTGAGTAAGGTTCTGTATAATATCTATAACTAGCGGCGCCCCGCGGTTTCACCCGCGTAGTTCCCGTTCCCGTTGGAATATGGGGATAAAATTATGCTAAAAACCTTCACAATCACTCTCACTCTATCTATTAAAACAAACCGCATCAAAATCCGTTGCGTAGTTTTAAAGATCTATGCAGGGATAGAGAAAGCGACTTTGTTTTATACTAAGTATGTAGTGAAGATAGTTCGGGTTTACATTTTTGGATGTTTGTTACAAAATGGCTAAACGAATTTGATATTTCTTATTTTGTTTACTTACACTTATTTACACAAAATCTGTTAAACGGATTTGGATGAAACTTCGCGCACAAGTATTTTTTTTCTACTATTAAGATCTTGGAGTTGCATTCAAATTGACAATCCATGGACACAAAATAAAACGACTACAATTTTATCTTAACAAGGATAATAATTTGAATACAATTATATCGTCTGCTTTGAGCAAATAAATTGTTATAATTATTTGACATCACAATGAGGTAATTAACTTTGTTAAGCAAACAGGTCAAGTTGACTGAGTAATACTAACTTAGGTACTTACTTAGGGCCTATTTCATGACCTTCAAGTATTACTCACCAAGTAAAGTTAGTTTTGTCTCTTTCTTACTTTATATCAACTGACAATGACAAAACATGTGAGTAGATACTCGGAACACTACTTGAAGATGGTGAAATATGCCCTTAGCCTACTATCAGTTTTACAAAGTACTTAGGTATGTCTTTATCGTATAAGTATTTTTTTAACCAATTCATAGTAAATTCCGTGGTTAATAAACTTGGTGTTGGGAGACTAAGTACGAGTATAATAGGGGCTGCCATTATGTCATGTAGAAAATTGAGAAAATAGTAAGTACCTACCTCCTAAAGTCTTTGATGTGCCGGACACCCATCCATGTAGGTACCTATACCATCGATAATTTGGGCTCTGGCGTTAGACAATTAGAGCGTTTTTTTATTCCACAAAAACATAATAAGTAAGTAAATATTTCACGTAAATAATCACGTCTCCCTTGATTCACATAAGACATTTTCGTAATTTAAATCCTTAATTCCTCACCCTAATTACCTATATGTATACAGGTACATTTACAGTCCTAATTAAAAGTCCATTTAAAAGTGGATAGCAACGCGTAACAGCATCACATACACTTCACCATAATAACAATAACAATTGCATAAGTAAGTACTTAAGTAAGTATATTTATTTAAGAAGAACAAATAACTTTACGCAAACATTGGACCCCATGAAATTCTAATGAACTTGAGGCCTTTTAAGTTTGCCGAAATTCCAAATATATTTTTTCTCTAAATATTTCGATCGCAAATAAATATTTAAGTACTTACCTATGTCTATTTCTTAATTAAATATTTGACAACAGTATTTTTTTATCAATAACTTTTACAAGTTCGGCTTTTGTAATACAATAACATAACCTTAACATAATCATAAGTTTTTATTTACTTATGATTATGTTAAGGTTTTTATTAAACTTATTTTTCACACACTATTAAAAAACACTGTAGCAACTAACTTTCACGAAAAAAACCTATTTAGTACTTACTTATATTTTAAAAAGAAAAAAAAACTAAAATTTATGATGTCCTATTTTTTATTGTTAATAATAAAAAAAAAAGTAAACACTCGTAGGACAAGCATTTTTTGTATCGTCGATTTTTATAATAGCGCGGCAAAAAAAAACTACGGTAGCACTCACCTAAACAATCCAAAATTAATTATCTTGATGAACCAACTGATCCACTGCTAACTACAACCGACTAAACCAACATTTACGTGTGTTCTTACTTTTAATACATCACATTTTTCACATCACCTTGACTTTGAAAGTTTCCTATCATCCATTTTATAAAGACCTCATCATCAATACTGAAATCGAACAACAAAAGCTCATACTATAATGGTCTATCAAGCGAAATACCATTTTATGTAGACCTCTATTTGTATACATAGGAAACTGATTAGATATTTCAAATTAAACTGGTCAAAATTTCATAATAAGTAACCGATTTATTTAGAACTCCCAGTTAGATTTGGTAATTGGTAGCCAAAGGTCAATTTAATATGGTTCATTTTAAGATACGCATTTTTTCACGTTTATCACGTCTATACATAGGGAAGTAATTGTATGTAACAATACTCTTAATAAGATCAGATTTTAACATATTTATTGATTGTCAGGAAATAATGTGTGTAATGAAACGTTAAAAACGTTTTATTGTTTCCTACTTTTTAAATAGCATTCTAAAAAAGTTTTGATAACTTGATAATGTACAAGACTTATTTTTTGTTAGTGCGCCTAAAAGCTTACATCGATAACCACGTATGCGGGCATTTACTTGTGCTACATAACGTAATAATATTCTTATTATTTTATCCATTTATGTAATATTAAAACAGTGTATCGTGCTTTAGAATTTGCTAATAAAAATTGTTAATTTTCTTATCTACAAAATCAACGGCAGCCAAGATCAAAGATTTATATCAAGGAAATAAAATTAAATGTATTATAAACCATTACCAACTTACGTGAATTTTAACAATCCTTTTTGTTTTTATCCAACCATTTTTATATCAGTAGGTCAATCAATCACGACATTTTATTGAAAACAAAAAAAAAACAATTAAAAATACAAATGTTCACGAACGCGGATGAATGCAATAAAATTTAAATATTTTTTTTAATATTTCGAATTTCGATCTCTACGCGGTGTAGTGAGGGGAAAGTATAGTGTCGGCAGATTTCTCCCTCGACCATCGATAGACTGACACAACGCATCGGACATTATTACGAAACAAACCCCGTCTCTCTCCATATACTAGTGATGTTAATGTCATTTTTTTAAATATTAATGTCTATAATTGTAACATGCGACCTAAGTTTCTCTTATTAACTTGTGTATGGAATTTATTTGAATGTTGTTATCAGATTTGCATACCGAAACTGCGAAACATTTATCACAATACATTGTAACAAACTTCTAAGTTTGTGATAACTTTGTATAGAATAATTAGAATACACGTAATTTGTAAGTAGATACTACTTTGATTCTTGCGTAGGGACGTATTCAGTAGGTCTTTTGTAGTGGACGTAGTGGTAGAGTCTTACAGTTGGGCTGGCTCGACCAGAAAAGTACCAAACTCTTACTAAATATCGGGGTTACATATTATTACGTTGCGTATTACGGTGCGTGAGAGGTCCAGAGCCCTATACCTTTGACTCTCTTCGTCTTCTTATATACATAGGTACTTATATCTATTTAAACTCATATAAGGCGATTATGTAGGTATTTGATTCTACTTAGGGTATGGCCAGTAGAGTAAATTACGAAACACCTCTCTCGGAAATATGTCATAAAAAGGTGTTTCATAATTTTATCGACAAAACCATCGATATAAACCCATGTCATATACATCAACTAATGCACTAGTGTTTGTCTGCCGGTCACGCAAAATGTATTGTGCAAAAACAACACGTCATATAATTTTACACAACTGCACACAGACAGACAGAGAGGCCGGCAAATGACATAACTTTATGAATAACGACTTCTAAAGAGATTTTGTTTGAAGACCTTCATCATTTTAGATGGTGAAATTGTTGGAGCAAGCCAAGCGTCTCGTCGTTGGTGACAATTTTTTATCGATAAAAATATCGATAGAGATTTTTAGTTTTTTAATTGCCTAGCCTAAAGTGGATTATAATAGGACCAATTTTCTTAGAGACAAAAAAATGGGCTCTATCTAATTTATTTAACCTTCAGCTCGACAATTCCTAGTTCCTATGTTATCCATTCATTCATATCATAAATAATTAAACGTTACAGCATTTGTAATTAAATAGTTTCAAGAGTTTTTAACGGAACCCTAAACCTCAATGGTATCGACAACTTTGTAGGTCTTTAGTTCAACATAAGTATTTATACAAAAAATCTTGATCAATGACAGTCAACGCACTTTGATGACTTTTTTTTAATAAGTTCGATATTTTCACCCACGATTTCGCTTGCGTATTTTTTTAAGATTTTGGGGATCAAAGGAGCTGATGGAGCAGGTGGTTAGAGGCATCACTAGCACCTCCAATAGCAGCAGCGCTGAAAAGTCACAATGCCTTGTGCTGTCCAAACCAAAGAAAATAATATTAGGATAGTTATGTGTCGTCGTGACTAATGATCTACTAGCTAGGCCAATAAGACTACTGAATCTACTGATACTGGTGTCACGGGAAAGTAAAATTTCCTTTGATACTACTGTTAGTGCCGAGCGGTAGTGTCATCAAGTTATGGTAGTGTCTTCGCAAACGGCAATGAATTGTACATACTTTTGTTATGCTAGGAATGGGAACTAAATTCGCATATTTGGAAATGAACCCAAAATCCTATAATGATTAGTCACTCCACGTATTTATTTCACTAGATTTTACTTATTACTTGTAAATTCAATCAGTTTTTCCTACCAATAAGGAAGTGGGTACTATTGAATACACCCAAGGCCATATTAATCATAACAATAGCTTTTTTGTTGATCTATTTATTTATTAGATAGATTTTGATTGTAAATTGGAATGATTCATTTATGGAAGTTGGTGTAGTGTCTGACTGTGTAATACCACTGCATGATAAGGCTCAACAAAGATTTCTCAACGAGACTTTAGTATTATTAAAGAGGAATAGGAATAACCACAATAATTTTAGGTAATTAATACGTATTGATTATCTGATTGGGTTTTCAAGCTAGGTATGTATGTACTTACCTATATTTGGATAGTATTATGTCATAAGACCTAAGGATTCATTTATATTTACGCCTCTCCCCGTTCATCATCATTCATCATACTATCCTATATTTATTTAGATATAATCATCGCGTTATCCCATCCGATCTACTCATTAATGGAAGTTATTAATTGAGAACTAACAACGCAATTTAGACTTCCTAAATGCATAGCCGTGTGAAGTAAATACCTACTTATCAAATGCTCTTTTTCCACTATATCATAAAACCAGTAGTTTCAAGTTGAGTTTATGCTTATATAATAATTTAATTATAATTAACATTTCCTAGATTTATCTAATAGCAATATGCATCGTAATGTATGGAAAATGTTCAGGCGTTAATGATTTTATTGTGTCTTTTCTTTTATATTTATTTTTTAATATGAATATCTTCGATTATGGAGGTAATTTACTATTGCATGTACTATTAAAAAAAAACAAATTTCCTAAAATTATAAGCTAAAGTCATGTTGAAAATGCATTTTAATTATATTGTCTATGGTTAGTTTAAGGAAGAATCGTTTTGCTCTTGGCCGCCCAATGCGACGTGGTATGAAAAAAAAGTAGTTTTGTCTATTCGCCATCAAAATGGCGTCATCGAAGGAAACTTATTGTTTGTGTGGTCAACCATATAATATTGGACAATTTATGATAGAATGTGACTGTTGCCGTGAGTGGTTTCATGGGAGGTAATGTGGAAAATATATAAATAAAAATGTTTTAAGTTTGTTGTGTGTGAAAAAATTCGATGTGAATTTTGACAGCGGGCGTTCGTTCAGCCATCACCTCGGTGAATAAAAATGTTTTATCGAAATTATCTCATTTTTCATTATTTACGGCTGTTATGTCATGGTTTATTTATTTTAAGAACACTTTCCGATAGTAAGATTTTTTTTCGCGCTTCTAACACTGCAATATCGTATGTTTATACTCGCGGTCACCAAGGTATTACAAAATGCGCCTTCGTTTTGTCGCCTTTGTGTTTATGTATTTAAACAATTCATTTAATAATATCATAGCCGGTATTCTGTAAAAACGCAATTAAAAAAAGCCACTAACTTATATTTATATATAATTTTCTTAATTAATTTTAATGTTTACACTTTTGTTTAAAATGGTATTTATAAATATATTTAATTGTTTATTTTTCAGTTGCGTTAACGTTAAAGTGTACCAATCTGATGATATTGACAAGTACCACTGTCCAAAATGTGTACCAACTTATGGACCCTCAGTGTGTAAGTACCAAACATTACCAAATATAATTTTATTACTACTTTGCTCAATAAAACTAATTGAATCCATATCCATACATAGGATTGGTGTTCCCTAGAGACCACTTCTTTTAATATTTACAATCTAATGGCTCTGTATTAAAATGTTTATTGCTGTTGATCATGAGGGAATTTTATGATACAAATTACCATTTTGTTAGTGATAGCACAATACCTCACTTCTAGTCTTTGTCATATAAGCTTACATGTGTTTGTTTAGCAGGGGCAGTTTTCTGCATTTTAATTTTTTACGTAGACCTGCAACAACTTATTTATCTGATATTGCACTTTTCCCAAAGTATTATATTGTACTATTAATGGGCAATTTTACCTTTAAAATTAGACTCCTTTAGTTTGGGTCTATTGTCTGTGCAGTGATTATGTTTTAATAAAGGTGCGGGCCCGTCCGTGTGCACTGCGATAGGCCTGCACCCTTAACCCAACTTCTTTGCGTCTTGACTCATATTTTTGAGGTCTAAAAATCTGCCACCAATATGGCACTATGGGTTAACTCAACTACTAGAGTATGATATCACTAAGAAATCATTCTTCATTATTTTATTATATTTAGTATTCTGATCTGCTAAATCTGGTTAAACACTGACCTGACCAATTGACCTTATTCAGAAACTAGCAGCGCCCCGCGGTTTCACCCGAGTAGTTTTCAATTTACCCCCCTTTTCTGCCCCTAGAGGGGCAATTTCCAAAAATCCTCTCATAGTGGTAGCCTATTCCCCCCAAAAAACACATGTGCCAAATTTTAGGTCTCTATGACCAGTATTTTCGGCTGTGCGTTGTCTGTCGGTCAGTCAGTACATCACTCAGTAACGGAAGAGTTTTATACTATAATATAGATGGAATAAAGTTTCGGAAGAAGAATAATAATTGTTTTTACAATAATTCCAGTCAAAATACCAACAAATTCCCACCGAGCGGATCGGTACGAGATCGGCGCGGAGAGCCGCCCGCCGCAGGCCGGCACGCCCGCCTGGGTGCGCTCGCTGGCCGAGGCCCCGCTGCGCCCCACGGCCGCCGCGCTGCAACGGCTGCGGCCGCAACAGTTTACCGAGGAGTTTGTTCGGGATAATGGTATGTGTTTGGTATAACTTTTTAAAGTTTAGCGAAATGTATTCTTGTTTCTTTTTAAATAGGTTTTGATTGTGTGTTAAAGTATTTGGATATTATTAGCTGTGCCCTGCCCTTTTTACATGTGTAATTTATGCAGATTTTTAAACCACTGTACTTTTATACACTGTATGAACAAATCACTAAAAGCATTAATGGCAAAGACTAATAATTGACATCAATTGATCTCAATCTTTATATACTTTGAAACTTATTTTAGAATTCGTTTTCGGTTTGTATGTACTGTATTATAAATATTTTAAACTATTATCGTTAATTTCCAGGTTTCACAAGACCAATACTATTTCAAACAAATGATGGTTTGGATATGAAGATTCCCAACCCAGCTACATTCACAGTCAGATCTGTACTCAGATACGTCGGGGCTCAACATGAGGTATATTATATACTACTAAATAGCTGAGCGTCACGGTTCCATACGCATTAATTTGCATGTATACCTTCCTCCTGAAACAGTATATTTATTACCGAAATCTGTGTTAAAATCCATTGCGAAATTTAGAAGACTTAGGCGTGTAACTTTGATTTGTACTGTGTAAATTTACAAACTAGATACAATGTTCGTATGACAAACTACACCGACCACCGAAATACGAAAATTACCCCCTAATTAATAATAGACTATTTAATGATAGATTAAAACACGTTAATTACCCTAACAATATGCCATAACATAATCATTCACTACATCATCTCATTATAGTAACTGACCCCTATGCTACATTGAAAAGTTACATTTGTAAATTATTTCCCTCTTGACATCCCAAAAATAAAATTGCGTCCTCTGAGAAATGTAGTTTTTCTTTGCAGGGTATGAAAGATTTCAATGAACTACTAATTAAGTTTGAAACTAGTTATCAATAGTCAATGCACCAATAGCAGAATAAATAACACCAATATTTAATTTCAATGTTGCAGGTGGAAGTGATAGACGTGCGCAAGCAGGCGAGCGTGCGGATGCCGCTGGCGGAGTTCGTGGACTACTTCGAGACGCCGCCCGACCACCGCGACAACCGGGTGCTCAACATACTCAGTCTCGAGATCAGTGATACTAAGTCAGTATAGTTTGATATACATACTAGGTTTGTTAAAGAAAAACGTTTTGATGTATTAATGAATTATCCGTAAGTTTGCTATTTAACATTACACTTCAAAATCGACAATATTTCTTACGGGACGTTTCGTGTAAGCGAACGTGAAACGGTGCGGCGGCGTGCGAAAGTAACAGGAGCACATAATATAGAATACCATGCTTTATGGGACGAATCGCGGAAAACGTGATCAATTGACATGAATGTATCATTGTGCTGAACGTTTCGCAATTTCGTATGGACGTAGGACAGAGTCGCGTCGTATCGTCTGTTGTTAAACTCGCGTGTCACCTCGTGTCGTGTCGCAATTGCGGTTGTTCACGCAGGACGACCCGTTATATTTTCTTGGAGGATTTGGTCCCGAATTTTTCACGTCAATTGCAATTTCTTGCGGAAAATTGCGGTTTACTAAAGTGTAGTGCGTGTTCAAGCAATAGGTCTTATACTTTTTGTGTTTAAATCTCTGCGCTAGCTATCCTTAACTTGAGTAAAACCTTTCTAACCGTGCGCAGGCTGTCGGCGCTGGTGGAGCCGCCGGGCGCGCTGCGCTCGCTGGACTGGACGGCGCGCGTGTGGGCGGGCGACGCCGCGCCGCGCCCGCTCGTGCAGAAGTACTGCCTCGTGTCCGCCGCCGGCGCCTACACCGACTTCCACCTCGACTTCGGGGGCACCACCGTGTGGTACCACGTGCTGCACGGACGGAAGGTACCACAGGAAGGCTTTGTTTATTACAAAAGTCTATAAGGGCGACTGGCCACAACCATAGGACGCAGCCACCGGCGTATTTCGTGTAATAACGGCAGACGGTTGACACCGGTGGACGCCGCACGCTACAATCGTCATGATATGTACTACATGCGTCTAGATTCTCGTGACATTTGTGATTATGCTGGAACGCTAATACATGCTAGTAGTACATGGAATAACACTTATAACACACCGGATTTCTTAGTTAATTTCATTTTTTAACGCGATCTCACAACATTTATTAGTGACGAACCTGATTACGGGTTATGTACTCAACTCCTCAGATCACAGCGCTTGACGCGCGCGTTCTAAGCTATATTTAGACACATCCTAACGTTTTAAACGAAAAGTTGATACAATCCTTGCAGAATTTGCACATTAAATTGACGTTAAAAATAATGATTTATTTCAGATATTCTATCTAATTCCGCCTACGTCGACGAACCTCGCCCTCTACCAACAATGGTGCTCATCACCCACACAATCGGAAACATATTTCGCGGACTTGGTGAGTGTTAAAATAAATTGTCTATCTTTACATAGAGGGTTACATACAGGCTGTATTGTATTTTACAATTAATTTCAAGGTAGACCAAATCATATGATATACCTGGTATTAGTTTTTATTAAAATCAACCTCAAGAACCGTATTCACGTAGAAATTGGTTCGCTAAGATTTTTCACAGTCCTATTGTCAAACAATAATAACCCCTATTTCCTCTCCAATTAAAGGTGGAATGGTACGGCACAGCCGAGTTATGCGCGGGCCAGACGCTCTTCATACCGTCAGGGTGGATACACGCAGTGCTCACGCCCCGGGATTCACTCGTGTTTGGAGGGAATTTGCTACACTCTTATGCGATTGAGACGCAGTTACAGTGAGTACAGTTATTTTCTTAGACATATATAAAATCGTTGTTTACATAATTTACAGCTTGATTGCCTATAAATAATTATTTAATATTACGTCGACGTTATTTAAATGTATGTATGCAATTAATTGCGATCGGGAAAAGTTTAAAAAGATAATAACATCATACCTACGTAATAAATCGACTATAATGTTGGTTGCATTATAATTCAATTATATCATGTGTAAATGTCAATAAAACAATAATTTATCATATCATATCACGGTAAGATCTGTAATAGGCTTGTCCACACGTATATGCTTTGCGAGGCATATGCCGCGCGGTTTTTTTAGACCTGCCCATACCATAATGCTACCTTTATATTCCGAATGAGTGCGAAAGTATTTTTCCTCAGTATTGCCTTTTATTTTTGTGTAATATTTCTCCGTTATGTCATATCAGAGTGTACGAGATAGAGCGGCGCGTGGAGACGCCGCTGCAGTTCCGGTACCCGCTGTTCGAGACCATGAACTGGTACGCCGCCGTGCATCTGCTCACCACGCTGCGGCGACACAACGAGGAGATACAGGTACACACACAGACTATCAACTACATTTGATTTCTTTGATTTACATGAACACTACACATTGAAATAAAACTACTTGAACATAAAACCACCATTAACGTTAAAATATAACCACGACAAAAATCCGTTTAAGTAGTTTCAGTTCAATATCAAGTACATTTTCCCTCATTAAACCCCTAGTACTCCATTTATACTCAGCCCCTGCCACTGGTCCTCGCGCTGCCGGAAATATTTCCCTAAATACTTCCGCGGCAGTATCTCCGTGAGTGAGTGTGTACCTCCCCTCCCGCTCGCGCTGCCTCCCTCCGCCTCCCGCCCGCGGCGACATGACGAGTGGGGCGCGAGTCACCTATTTACATTCAGTCACTGCCCACTTCCCTGCCCTGTACGACGGAGTCAAAATGGAGTATAATACATTGAGTGATCCCTTCCCCCAGGACGAGGAGTTCACTCTATCGGAGGTTCCCTCCCGCACTCCGGCCGCGCTGCCGCCATTACTACTGCGAGGGATCAAGATATTAGCGAGTGCGCTGAAAGAGTGGCATGCGCTAAAGGCGGTGAGTATTTCTATTTAATTATAATACTAGTAGGCCATAATAACAGACTGTAAAAAACATAGTAAATAGCGATTATTCCCTCTCTAATTTTGAAGTCATATGTACATCCAGTCGACGCTTTTACGGTAAAGTCTAATATCGTTCAGAAACCTCCACATATCTAAGAAATTGTAAAGTTATGTGTGAAGTCTACTTGTCCCCTCAGTAGGGATGTGCATGAGCTGATGATGAATGACTCATTTTTCATTTATTTCGTGAGCCTATTCAGATGTTTCATTTTTATATAAAAGTTGGTTTTGTAGCATGATTTATCAAAATCGTTTCAGCTATTTCATTCGTGAACTCTTTGTAAGCTTCACATTCACAAGTGCTTATTTGAAGTCCAAACTAAATAACAACCATAATATTTGAACCAAATATCTTATCTATCCATTCATCCCACACCCAGAGCGACCCAGTGAAACGCGACAACGTGCCGAAGTGCCTCAACTCTGGTCAACTGGTCCGCGAGCTCTGCAAGGAGCTCAGGATATTGGAGAAACGGACTGCTAACACTGCTAGTAAGGATAAGGTACGCATTTTATAACAGACCAATCATATTATCACACTTATACACACAATATTGTAGAGGCGAGAGATTGTTTGTCAATATGCATTTACGTATGTGAATGTGTGCATGATGCAACAAACATACAAAAAAATAAGAATGTATTATGTCTCATAATAGTATAAGTAGATACATTAGATATATTGCAATAATAAATGAATTAAATGACAAATAAATGATATATTTTATCCCACAATTTCATGAAAACGGAAATTCGCGTATAAACGCCGCGAGGCAGCTAGAATATAATAAAAATGTAACTAAATTGAGAACCTTCTACTTACATTTGTCGGTTACAATTACAATTCTATTTGCAGGACTACAAGGTTAAAAGTACAGGGTCACCAAACAAAACGAAAAAGCAACAGACACCGGCTAAGAAATCATTGAAATTGACATTACCCAAACCGATAATGCACATGGCACAGAACGGAGACTTCCCCGATGACAAAATATATGCTGAAAAATTTTATATTGACGATAAAGAAATATACACACAGGACAGGTACACACCACAAGACTTAAAATATAATAATATAGATCCGAAATATATAGTGGACAATACAGGAAAATATATAATAGAAAACACGAAAATTATCGATAACGGTAAATATATTGATAGTAACATTAAATTTGTTGATAGTAACGGAAAATACGTTGAGAATAGCGAAAAGTATATGGATACGGAAGGAAAATACGTTGACAGTAACGGAAAGTATATTGACAGTGTTGACAATAACGGAAAATACATGGACACGGAAGCGAAATATGTTGACAGTAACGGAAAGTTTGTTGATGCGGACGGAAAGTATGTTGATCCGAACGGAAAGTATGTTGATAATAACGGAAAATATATGATAGATAATGGAACTAAATATGTAGTTGATGGGGACGGAAAATTCGTGATTGACAACAAGGATATTGATGACAAAGGATATGTTTATCAGACGTTTGAAGAAGTGCAATATCAAGATGGATTTGTTGACAGAATTGACAAGAAAACAACGGTTTTGAAGATGAAATTAAGGTGAGTTTTAATGTAATGTGAAAAAGTAAAGACGAATATTACATTATTCTTCAATATACTTCATATGTAACATATGTAAGTTAAAAAGACATCTACTGAAATCGAAAATCGTTCAATGTGTGAACTATCAAAAATTGAAAAACAACAACTTAGGTAGCTCAAATGGCTTAAAGTAGGTCCAGCCTGCCTAGCATGACTGTGCGTGATAAATGATATAGACACCACGAAATAATATCGATTTCGCGAGCATGACCAAACGAATATGGCGTAGTACGATTTGATAAAATTAAATATGGCGGCTATATTTATTATATTTTGACAGTTGGATGTCAATAAATCGCTGTATCTATGGCGTTTTCGAATTCATGCTAGCCTAGCTGGGTTCAAAGTCCAGTTGAGGTCAAAATGAAAAGTGTTATCATTTTCGTAAAAAAATATCTCATCAATAAAACAACAGTAAGTAGGCCTTATTTGCGTTGCATTTTTAGTTGGGTTTAGCAGTAAACCAGGTTTTACAATCTGATATAAGTACTATTTTGAATACTGTCAAAAGACTAAAGTGATAGAATTGACTGATAAGTTTCAAATGTTTAAACTAGGTTTTGTTAAACTAGGTTTGAAATGTAACGCAAATAAGACCGAAGCAGTTTTCCGCAGTTAGACTTGTCTAATTTGGGTCCTTGTGCATGTTGATCAAAGTCAAAGAACATTTATTTAGTTAAGGACTCAATGAGGTACTTATAAAGGTCAATGTATCTACCAAGTTGATGACCCTAACCCCCCCCCAGCGGCCCCCCTCCCCCGTACCCGTGCGAGTCCATCCTGAAGTCGCAGCTGGCGGGGCGCGGCCGGCCGCCCGCGCACTGGACCATCTCCGCCAGGGACCACGCCGACCACTTGTTGTACACTAATGATGGGCCACGACCGCCGCAAGCGCACCCACCGTATGGACCTGGTGAGTGGATAATTTAGGTTTTACTCCGTTCGGTTTTACTTCATAAGTAATCATAATTTAGTCAGATTTTACTGCATTAAGAATTATCCTTATGGAATAAACACAAGCTTTACGATAACGCAGATTTGTATAGGATCGAATCAGCGCCATCTTCTGGCGGCGTGTTCGATCCCATACAAATCTGCGTTTTCGTAAAGTTAACTTTTCGAAAATAAAACTCGCACTAGACACACCACACAATTATTGTACTTTGTAAGGTTTTTTTTTAATCTATGGGATAATATTTTGTAAAATGTTAATCCGTGAGGTTTTATTCTGTAAGGTTTTACTCCATAATATTATACTCTATATTGTTTTACGTATTATTTTACTTCACAAGCTTTTACTTTGTAAGATTTTACATAATTATATCATTATTCCCAGGCATGTACTCAGCGGAAGACGTGCCCCAAGACTTCCAGTACTCGGGGAGTACGAAGACCGGCCCGTACCCGACCGAGTACGGGTTCGACCAGTACTACCGGTACGAGGAAATACCGCAGGAGGTACACCAGGTTAGTAGGAATAGATGGAGTATTTGTGCGGTTTAAGCAACGTTTAGTAGGAATTTCATATTTTTATTTAAGAGAAAAATGTGTAATTTTTGTTATAAATGAATGTGTGAATTGTGATTGGTTATCTTCTATGGTGTATCTCGCGCAGCTTCTGCGCGCATCTGTTAAAATATTGAGACACGACCTGCTTTATTTGCGTTGCATTTTTAGTCTGGTTTAACAAAACCTGGTCAGCATTTGACACCTTGTCAGTCAACATGTCACTTTGACAGTATTCAAAATTCAGTTTGTAAAACCTGGTTTAGTGCTAAACCAGACTAAAAATGCAACGCAAATAAGACGGGACAGGTTTAGAAGCTGAAGAGTTTTTTGTTTAAAGCGCTAATTTCAGGCACTTTGGTCTGATTTGACAAAATCATTCAGTGTCAGGTAGCCTATTTAACATCACGTTACGACTTACGACTAATATGAAAGGAGTTAACGCGGGTTGAACAGCTGGGCGACGCTAATGCTTTGAGTTTTGTACCCGCATTACATATATTATTTTTCTTATGGTATTCCTAATTTGTAAACAGCCGACCCCCGTGGCGGTGGGCGTGCCCCCGGTGGCGGCGGGCGCTCCGCCCCCGCAGTACACGGCTCTGCCCTCGTATGCCGCTGCTGTAGGACAGTATGCCGTGCCGCCTGCTGAAGATACTTATGTACGTTGTTCGGTATAATTATATGTTATCCTAGAACGTTGATTGTGAAAAGTTTCTTTGATTTCTATTCGGATAGAGTTTAACTTGATTCTAGCCCATTGTTTTTGAATTTTGAAACCTGCGTACACCTGCAATGAAATTGTTTACTTGTGTGTGAAGTCGACTTTCTTTCATTCTGTAATGTTGTTTGGCCTGTAACCAATTGATATTCGGCCTATGGTTGCCTGAAGACTAATCACCCTCATTTAGAGTAAATTGTAGTCTATGTGTAATATATATCTAACCCCATTATACCCGCAGGTCCCTCCCCCCCCAGCAGCAGCCCCCCCCCCGGGCGCGCCGCGCGTGCGCCGCTCGTGCCGCGCGTCGCGCCGCCGCGTCTCCGCATCCTTTGATTATGAAGATACAGATCTGTACATTGATGTGCCGCCACCGCCACGACAGAGGCATAAACAGGGTGAGTGGGGACACACACACATGCAACACACACAGTGACGAATATGTTACATGATAATAAAATATGTCATGCTCACGAAATCGATATAGCTATTTATCGACATCCAACTGTCAAAATATAATAAATATATTTAATTTTATCATATCGTAGCATAATTAATTTGGTCATGCTCACGAATTCGATATTATATCGTGGTGTCGATATATTTTATCACGCACAGTAATACTAGGGGGCTGGCTCACAGACGAAGGAGAATAAACACAAAATGCAATTACGAATATCTACACACGAATAATGACAGGAATTTTGTAATCGTACAAATACAAAGAGACCTTTGCCCCGCATTGGGAAATTACATACACCCCTATTTTGAAATTATGGGACTTGTTAAAATCAGAATATCTGTAGCAGTAACTGAATCCATATATATATCCAATAAAAATATCAAAAATGATAGTCGATTACTTATCTTAAAAAAATACTAAATAAATGTCGTATATACGGCATCATAGCATACGGCATACTAGCTATCAAGTATTCTGTGACAACTCGGGTCGATGACCGCGCTCAGCTGTGTATCGCAGCGTTTGCCTGTTGTTCGGTGTAGAATGACAATAAAATTCGGCGGGATTTTGAAAAACTTTGACTTATCATAACTTTTTAAATAAAACCAAAAGAAAAAAACTAACTTCACTATTATATTGTCACCCGTCGTTTACATTAGCTGTATGATTAAGTATCTCGAATTCAAAAGAGGGGTCTATATTAAAAACAAATACAAATATCTTTCTAGGTTCATAATTTTACCCACACTGACAAACAACCATAATTTAATTTTATTAACTTAACTTTAAATTTAAATTAACCACATTCGACCATAATCATCGTAAAATGAATTAAATAAGGGCTGATTTTTCCATCGCCAGATAACTTTATTCGAGAAATAATTTTGAAATTTTGACAGTTATTTCATACAAAAACTGTCAAACGTCAATTGTATTCCTCGAAGAAAAGTTATCAGGCGATGGAAATTTAGCCCTAATTGTTGGATTATCCTCCCAGCAAGCACCAGTGAGTCGTACCGCGCGGCGCCGGCCAACGGCATCGAGTCACTGATACAAGCTTCAGAACTCGCCGACGGACCCGCCGACGACGACACGGGCGATAACACGTACGTACACACACACATACACATACACATAATATACATACGCATATGCACACAAACATACACCCTCGCACACTACAATAATAATACATATAACCAATCCCAAATCAGGCCATACATACTAGTTCCGAGTACCTACTCACATGTTTTGTCTTTATCACTTGATATAAAGTAAGAAAGAGACAAAACTAACTTTACTTGAAGGTCGTGACATAGGCCCTGAGAGTCGTACATATCTGCTCATCGTCGTGAAATGTAACACATGATTGTGCGGCACTATTGCGTTGCTCGCGATCAGAACATAGTGGGTAGGCCTTGCTTTTCAGGCGATTTGAGCCCCATATAACAAAAGGAGTCCTCTTAAGACACCAAATCGAGTAAGTTTTCCAAACTTAAAGAGGGGCATTCAGTGTTTGTCTATAATATCGTTGTGCATCTACCACATTTTATCTCTGCATCACCCTAAGGTCGACTGGCAGAAAATGCCATCAGGCATTAAGTCCGCCTTTGTACACGCTATTGTACATTAAGTATTAAATAAATAATTATGGGGCCCTAACATGTGTGGCCTATTTTATAGTTATTTGTTCGATTTCCTCTAAAACACAAACAACTACACCGCATGTAACGTGTGTCTGTGTGTACAGACTTACTAATAGTAATGCGTCTGTAGGTCTGACGCGGCGGCGGCGGTGGCGGGCATGCTGAGCATCGGCGGGTCCGTGCCGCACAACGCCACCTTCGGCCTGCCGCAGCCCAGGTAATACAAAAACATAATAAGTACTTGTTCGTTTTTATAGATTGATTTTATTTGTCCTTTTAGAAGTCTTTCCACTTTGCAGACGGATTTTACACTTTTTATTTCGCTTTTTGAATCCCTATTTCCATTTGTCACGTCATAACTTAAAAACTACTACTGAACTACCTCAATTGAATATTTTTTTTATTATGTCATTGACAGTAAAAATAAATTCAACTACAGCTTCATCCGGTTTCTGACTAATATTATATCCAGTTATTAGATTACAATCTCTACTAAAGTAACTATGCTTGTTGAGTATTTGTCATTCTCAATAGCTAACAAACGTTTTCCGCCCCCCAGCACCAAATCCCCGGGCAGCAGTAAGCGAGCGCGCAAGAGTGTAGTGAGCACGAAGAGCGCCTCCGCCGGAGACTCGAGTGCGGATGAAGAGACGGCCGACGTCATACGGGAGGTGCACCGGGACGACGAGTATGGTCAGTATTACACAGGACTTCGTGAACAGCATAAGCCACCTTATGCAAATCACAATGCTTGACAGACCACTTTTTTTCGTTTACGCAATCTATCTAATATATAAAATTCTCGTGTCACAGTTTTCGTTGCCATACTCCTCCAAAACGGCTTGACCGATTCTCATGAAATTTTGTGAGCATATTCAGTAGGTCTGAGAATCGGCAAATTTTTCATCCCGAAATTCTTACGGGAACGGGAACTACGCGTGTGAAACCGCGGGGCGCAGCTAGTAAATATAATAATGTCCTAATAAAATATAATAATATAGTAATGTCCCTGAGGGGCCAGGTGCGAAATCTTCCGCCCCTTTAAAATACGCCGCTCTAGGCTTCATCCTGCTCAGCCTATTATTAAATCCGTCACTGGTAATTAGCCTAAGGTAGCTTGATCAAGAACGGTGAGTGGATCACTCACGGTCTGCACGATTCCTCCGTGTCAGTGGCACCCTTATTCCCGGTCGGATTGCGTATTACAGTTTATGGAGGCTTTGTTCTCGCTCTCGGTCCGCTTTGAGTGTGAAAGAGAGAGTTATTTGTTTTGATTTTGCGACTGTTTATTGTCTGAGTGGTCTCTCGCATTCATACTTTAGCGTCAGTCACTTCCGTCCAACCATGATTCGTTTGTTTGTGATACAGTCATTTTATTTTTACTTTTTCTATGATCTGTGGGACCATTCGATGCTTAAAAATCTATCTTCATTTAATTCTCATTGTTATTCGTTGACAGTATACCCCTCACTGGAGATGAGCTCGGACGAAGACGAGGAATGGACGGCGTCCAAGAAACGGAAACACTCTAGGAGTAAACTAGATAGAACCAAACAGGAACGGTGAGTGAACGCTTAAAGTAAAATAGGAAAAATGTGTATTTGCAATCTTAAATATTGTCCGGTTAAAGATTAAAGTCGTATTTTTTAAACAGATTATTATTCAATTATATTTGCGTTTGTTCCAAAACGATTGAATAGATTTTGACATTTGTGACGTAACTGAATATAACGCCATTAAAGTACCGGGTCTGAATAGTTATTCTACACAATCATTTGAACGAGTTTAATAACGATTATCACATTTTAGACTTTATGAGTTAGTGTTTTAGTGTAGATGCACTGAGCTGAGACGATATGTGTTCCCAGTGACGAGTCGTGGTCCCCGCGCGGGCGCGTGGGCCGCCTGGTGCCGCGCGTGCGCTGCGCGCCGCGCCCCACGCGCCGCGAGTGCGTGCGCGCCGCGCTCACACACGCCGCCAAGCGGGAACACACGCCTACACACAATCAGGTAGTGTACGGTACGCAACACAACATAACACCACGCTGGGTAATACTACACAACTACGGGTAACACCGGAACCTACAATAAATTGCCAGACACCGCACACACAGTCGGGTAACATAACCCACTAGTGGGTAACAAAACACAACTTCGAACAGTCCAGCCCGTACATTGTAGAAACAAAAATGTTTCAAGCAACAATTTTATTGCTCCCAGACATCTACTTTCATGATACATACACAAGATACATTACCTTCACAGTAAGTTTTATTGTAATGTAAATGTTTTACAAACAATAATTGTTACTAAAAATATTGCTGAAACATTTTGTCGTTAGCACAACAGACTGCGGGATAACATATAACTGGGTAACATACATACAACAAACTGATAAAACTTAATATTTCAGAACGCGAAACGAGCGGTGATTGCGACGAAAAGTAAACGACCGCCGCCGCCGCCGCCGCCGCCCGTTCAACCAACGCCAAATAATAATAAAAGTATGTACTCAATCATTATTATATTCACTCATATAATACATAATCGAACGAAGTTTAATAGCTTCTTTGTGGACATGATCTAAAGTGCTCATTTTATTCAAAAGTCCACATTACTTAAATATGAAAAATATGTATCATCCTAATTCTATTACTAAAAACTAGAAGGTTGGTCTATTCAAAAATTAAAAATTATAATAACAATTAAATTAAAAATTAAAAAACCCCCAACACAATTACTTTCAAACCCCCATAACTTTTAAACGGGTCAACCGATTTTCATTTAACATGTCTAAGAACACTCGCACGTAAGTCCCCTTTAATACAAAAAAAACTAAATTGAAATCGCTTCATCCGTTCGGGAGCTAAGATGCCACAGACAGACCGATACACACACACAGACACGTCAAACTTATAACACCCCTCTTTTTGCGTCGGGGTTAAAAATTGACTATTCTGATGATATTAGGAGCTTACAGTTAGCCTGAAGTGTCTCTCCTGGGCAAAAGCTTCCTTTCACTATTTACATTAAGACCTTATTTTTAATTTATTTATTTTTCATGTTACAGATAATATGAGACTGAAAAAAGGTATGAAGACCGCTAAACAACGTTTAGGTAAAATCTTAAAAATACACAAAATGATATATTAACATAATAATATATTATTGATAAGGACATTATATTATAAATATATGTATAAATGTATTAGGGTAGCGTCACTATTGAAATACTGAGTTATATAGACACGGAAAGTCAATATATACTAGTTTTTCCTGCAGTTTTTACTGTGTTCCCGTCTCAAAATCAGGTTATAACATAGCCTAATGTTACTCTTTGAAAATATACCTTTCATTTCGTGAAAGAATTTTCAAAATCGGCTCAGTAGTTTTTGAGTTTTATTGCAAATAAAATTGCAAACATTTTCACTTTTGATTAGTGCAGATTTTTTCATACTATGTCAATTACGCCTTAGTTTAAAATACGCTTTATTCTTTGTAGGTAAGGTCTAAATTCGAATAATTTAATTAAGATCTTGTACTTTTTAAGACGGCTAGGTAACGTTAACAAATAAATGTTATAAGTTACGGTATACATATATCGTTATATAATATCGTAACGTTATAGTATAAGTAAAGGTTATGTAGTTTCACCTCTGGTACAAAAAGATAACTAATGGTTTCAAATATTATTTATAGTATTTTTATAATAAAACTATTTTGTTGGAAAGCTAAGAAAATGCATTAATTTTTAGGTACTATTTAAATTATATAAGTATGTACTCTTAGTAAGCAATTAAAAGTATGAATTATATTAATTAATTGGCCCGATTTCTACCTATTAGTATAACTTTTCAAAGATGAAATGTAAAAATAGTTAAACGATATTTTATTTCTGAAAGGACAATGGGCAGATTTGTATGGAGTGTGTCCCAAGTGCTGTAGCACTTCGTGTGATATATCATTCGATAGGTATCGTTAAGAGGAACAAATGACTCTACGGGAGTGAAGCCGAATTCCCCGGCAGAAAAAAGTTACAGCCATTTAAAAAATATATATGGCTACTTTATGCAAGGGGTTCCAAGTGCTGTAGCACTTAGTGTGGTACATCATTCGATAGGTATCGTTAAGAGGAACAAATGACTCTACGGAAGTGAAGCCGAATTCCCCGGCAGAAAAAAGTTACAGCCATTTAAAAAAAAAAATATGGCTACTTTATGCAAGGGGTTCCAAGTGCTGTAGCACTTAGTGTGGTACATCATTCAATAGGTATCGTTAAGAGGAACAAATGACTCTACGGGAGTGAAGCCGAATTCCCCGGCAGAAAAAAGTTACAGCCATTTAAAAAAATATATATGGCTACTTTATGCAAGGGGTTCCAAGTGCTGTAGCACTTAGTGTGGTACATCATTCGATAGGTATCGTTAAGAGGAACAAATGACTCTACGGGAGTGAAGCCGAATTCCCCGACAGAAAAAAGTTATAGCCATTTAAAAAAATATATATGGCTACTTTATGCAAGGGGTTCCAAGTGCTGTAGCACTTAGTGTGGTACATCATTCGATAGGTATCGTTAAGAGGAACAAATGACTCTACGGGAGTGAAGCCGAATTCCCCGGCAGAAAAAAGTTACAGCCATTTAAAAAAAAACTCGGTTGTGTTACGTTAAACTGATTCAAGGAGTACATTAACCATAGCCTTCCGGATAAAAGAAATGAGCTATGCTCGGTTGTGTTACGTTAAACTGATTCAAGGAGTCCGTGTAAATGGCCTTTGGGGGAACGAAAATGAGCTATGCTCGGTTGTGTTACGTTAAACTGATTCAAGGAGTACATTAACCATAGCCTTCCGGATAAAAGAAATGAGCTATACTCGGTTGTGTTACGTTAAACTGATTCAAGGAGTCCGTGTAAATGGCCTTTGGGGGAACAAAAATGAGCTATGATCGGTTGTGTTACGTTAAACTGATTCAAGGAGTACATTAACCATAGCCTTCCGGATAAAAGAAATGAGCTATGTTCGGTTGTGTTACGTTAAACTGATTCAAGGAGTCCGTGTAAATGGCCTTTAGGGGAACAAAAATGAGCTATGCTCGGTTGTGTTACGTTAATCTGATTCAAGGAGTCCGTGTAAATGGCCTTTGGGGGAACAAAAATGAGCTATGCTCGGTTGTGTTACGTTAAACTGATTCAAGGAGTCCATTACTGAAAAAACAGACAAAGTTCTTGGGAAGTTGGAAAGTGGAGCTTCAAAATGATTTAGAATGATATGATAGTGATTAAAACGCACAAAATCTTACAAATTATTTTTATTTTATTTCTTATATTATGTACCTATACCTTTACCGTTACCTCATCATAATTTATAAGAAATAGCTAAATATCGTGTTTAAATAAGTTTAGTAGCTTAGCCAAAGAGCTAGCTCCTTGCATAAAGTAGCCATACTATACATTTTTTTAAATGGCTGTAACTTTTTTCTGCCGGGAAATTCGGCTTCACTCCCGTAGAGTCATTTGTTCCTCTTAACGATACCTATCGAATGATGTACCACACTAAGTGCTACAGCACTTGGAACCCCTTGCATAAAGTAGCCATATATATTTTTTTAAATGGCTGTAACTTTTTTCTGCCGGGAAATTCGGCTTCACTCCCGTAGAGTCATTTGTTCCTCTTAACGATACCTATCGAATGATGTACCACACTAAGTGCTACAGCACTTGGAACCCCTTGCATAAAGTAGCCATATATATATTTTTAAATGGCTGTAACTTTTTTCTGCCGGGGAATTCGGCTTCACTCCCGTAGAGTCATTTGTTCCTCTTAACAATACCTATCGAATGATGTACCACACTAAGTGCTACAGCACTTGGAACCCCTTGCATAAAGTAGCCATATTTTTTTTTTAAATGGCTGTAACTTTTTTCTGCCGGGGAATTCGGCTTCACTCCCGTAGAATTATTTGTTCCTCTTAACGATACCTATCGAATGATGTATCACACGAAGTGCTACAACACTTGGGACGTTTTGCCCAATATCCTTTATTAAAATGCCAAACCATCATAGAATACCCTTATTTATAGAGCCACAATCTTTTCTGTGCCGGTGCCAGCGTCGCTGTAATCGTATCTTTTGGTTGTCAGTTTAATGAAAATGTATCCAAATGACATTGGAATCAAAATGACAATAGTAGCTTCCAATTTCGGCCGCCGGAAAGATAAAACTTAAAAATAATTAATACATGTTTTGTTTTTTTTATATTTAATGAAACATTAAACTAGTTTTCAAGGCCCTTGATTCTACATATTTAATTATTCAAAACCTTAGTTTCCCTCAAACATTTCGAATTCCCATGTCTATATAACTATGTATTCGATCGTAGGTTTGGTATATTTTGTATAATGAATAGATGTTGTATGTAGGCACGGACCAAATCTGGATGTATCGGGTTTCATTTGATACACAAGTAGTGATAAGGGGTGCGTGCTTGGGTAGCGTTAGCAGCTGACTTTGGTCGGTATGGTTAGCAGGAAATGTTGAAACAAGTTTTGGATATTGAAAAAAATTGGTGTTTATAAAACAATTTGTTTATTGTATTTTTTCAATTATATTGTTGGTATGGTTAGCAGAAAAAGATGAGTAAAAAATAAATTTAAAAACATCACATTAACTAACGTATGGATTTGTTTGGTATAGTTAGTAGAAAAAAATGCAAAAATGTTTCGAATATAGAAAAAAAATGATTTATTGTATTTTTTTTCAATTATATTGATTCTTAATTAATCTCTATGGATTTTATTGAATGTATGTGTTTTTTTGGTAGCTGTATTTATGATATTAATTCAGAGTATGGTTAGCATCAAAAGTCGATTGAAATATTTAATGAGCTCTAATAATAATATATTATAACGTTAATTTATTTTTCCCCTCTTTCCTGTTTACGAATAATTACGTAACAATTAAATATTAATGAAATAGAGCAAGAATAATCAATCCAGATTAAAATAATTATTAATAAGAGGGAACATGCTTTTCATTATATCCTTTTTACCACACTACAATAAAAAATAGTCAAAAGTAATAAAAATAATATTTCAATACACACTTCTGCTGCTAACCATACAATTTCAAAATAACATCTAAGCACGCATCCATGATGTATAGAAAGTATAAATATAACGTTTCCTCCAGGAATTGCCTTATGACTACCCAGTGATAACATCGTAGTTGTAATATTATGTACTATTGGTCTCTTTATATGACGTAACACTTATGTATTAGCTTGTTACATACCACTGTAACGAAGGACTTAGTTACTGATGATATTAGTACTGTAGCGACATCTACCTCCTACATACCAACTAATCTGACGTATCGAAATTTACCGAGCGATCGACTTTATAAACAAAAACCCGACAACAACCTATGGGCAGCTGGCCAACAGACACAATTCCTGTCTGGTCTGAGGATCCTCCCATCAGACAACGCCCGTCTGGTCGCCCCCGACCAATGGGCATAAGGAACGCAACACCCTGTTCCACACTATCCCCAAAGTACAGCAAAAGTAATAAATGATTTATATTAAATTTAAAAATAAAAGCCAACCCCAATTACATATGGGATAAAGTTCGGAAGAAAAAGAAAATATAGTACGACAATTTAGTATCCATAGTTAAGATTTGCTTAGCTTGAGACTATAAGATATGTGATATGTATCAAGCATAATTATTTATGCCAATGTCTCGTTAATGTGCTAATATCATCAGTAAGAGATCTTTAGGCCACAGTAAAGTCTTACAAGCCGGTACATACATACGTAGCAATATATAAAGTATATAAGAGATCAATTGTATAATTATGTACGTTTAGAATTTAAATTAGTAATGCCCTAATTGTACCTACACGTTAGATCTGGCATATTTAAAGTATATACTTGTAATTTAAAATGGTGTAACCGATATTTATTCACAATCTTTTCTGTGCCGGTGACAGCGTCGCTGTAATCGGTTGTAATGTTTATTGAAAACTACTAGCTCCCCGCGGTTTCACCCGCGTAGTTCCCGTTCCCGTAGGATTACGGGGATAAAATATAGCCTATGTCACGCACTGATAAATTAGCTTTCCATTAGTGAAAGAATTTTTGAAATCGGTCCAGTAGTTTCGGAGCCTATTCATTACAAACAAACAAACAAATCTTTCCTCTTTATAATATTAGTATAGATTTTGATGGCGGCAGGTCTGGAGAAATGACCAATACCTGACGCTGACCGTACTAAACGAATTTATTTTCATTTTAATTTAAATATGAAAAATGTCGTTTATACCATTTTACTTTTAAAGTGTACACATGTTCCTGTGATTACTAAAAATGTGTAAGCAATACTTAATTTTAAAAAAAGAGATATGGACAGTTAAGTGACGTCTGTTACTGAAGTGATGGGAGGCCGTTAATAAAATAAGAGTAGTCGATTAATTTAAAGGCCAGTGTGATAGTAATTTCTAATATTTAATTGATTAATGAAATAAAACACTTAAACGGATTTTTGTCGTGGTTGTATTTTGTTTTACATTTTCTGACGTTTCGAATTCTTTACAGAACCCGTGATCACAGAAGACTCCGTTTTATTTCAATGTGTAGTGTTCGTGTAAATCAAAGATATCAATATGATTAAAGAAATCTTAAACTAGACTTCTCCATTTTTTCTGATCTGCCAAAATGAAGCAAAGCAACAAAGCTATAAAATATCATCAGCTGCAGCAGATACTCAATAAATTATGTCACTTCATCAACGGCTACCCATCACCGTCTTAGTCGTTCCAGACGTTGCTTAACCGTACAGATCGTTAGCAATCGGCAGTTTACATTAGGCTATGAATTAAAGGTGAAGGGATAAACTATTGCTTATATATTTTTACTAATTAAGGAATAAATCAGTAATGCACTTACGAATGCAAATTCACGTATTAGTTGTTAGATATTTACAATAATTTATTTTTAAAATTAAATATTAAATTATAATAAAATATCAGAGTGTAATAAATAATTATTATGTATCTTATAATATAGTTATATATTGGGCCTATTTCACGACCTTCAAGTATAGGTACTCACCAAGTAAAGTTAGTTTTGTGTCTTTCTTACTTTATAACAAGTGACAAAGACAAAACTTGTGAATGCGTACTCGGAACGTTACTTGAAGATTGAAGAAATAGGTCCTAACATTTATATTTGGTTTAAAATGCGTTTTTTCTATTAATACAGAGTGTTTCGAAAATTTACGTCAACTCATATTTTCAAGATTGTGACATAAATTTTAAAAATATTCTCCTGTTTTAACGATTTCTCTAAAGTAATCTGTAGTTGTTGATTTATAACTGAAAATCCTGTAAAAAATTTGTTATTTTTGTGTTGATTATTTCGTATCTCCGACGGCGTTTTGACGTTCATTTCCGCGACACTCTGTATATATAAATTAGATATAACTAACTTCACTTTAATTATACATAAAGATGATAAATAAATTTTATATCAATAAATTTAAAATAATATAACACATAATAACTATATCAATTATATTTTCTTTACATAAAAAAATGCGTGCATTTCTGCATATTACATATATGATAAACTTTACAGATTTATATATAAAGCTGGATGTATATAGTTTTTATATATTAGATTTAGATATAGAGTGCGTGTTTATGTGTAACTGGATTCCTTTTTTTTATTATTTAGCTGACCGGGTGTGACGTCACCGTTAATAATGTCGTATTTTTTTTAATTATATTGTACAACTAGCTGTGCCCTGCGGTTTTACCCGTATAGTTCCCGATCCCGTGGGAATTTCAGGAAAAAAAACAGCCTATGTCCTTCCCCGGACTATAAGTTACCCCTGTACCAAATTTCAAGTCAATCGGTCCAGTAGTCCACGCGTGATGCTGTGACCAAGGGAAATAGGGATTCATTTTTATATATAGGGATAAGTGCCTCAAAACTAAGTAATAATTATGTTTTAAAGATAATTAGTTAAGGTAAATAATTTGGGTAAAATATGGAGTTAGAAATAAAATAGCAATATTTTGACAGTCAGTCAGTCAGTGTCAAATTCTTGATAATATTATTCTGCAGTATCTACAATATGAGTTAATAATCTTTCTATACTTTTGAAAGTATGGTTAGCAAAGAAAGTCATTAAAATATTCAAAATTATTATGACTTTATGAAAGCGACATTTTTGTTTGATACTTTATGTTCCAAGTATCAAAAACTACAAATAATATGAAAAATGTATTCAGTTTGAGCCTCAACGCAACACTTATGATAAAGAGCTTACAAAAAAAGACTAATAACTATTAGATTATGAATTGGAATTAAAATTAAAACCAAAGAGAGAAAATATTATAGCATGTGCCTTCTTTCCGTAAACAATTAAACTTGATATTTTTATTTTTTCGCTTTTAGAAAGTCATAAAAAATAATTAAATATTCATGTTTTAATCGACTTTCTGTAAAATATTTGAAAGTTTTAATCGACTTTCTTTGCTGACTGTACTTTGTCAAAACAATTACTCACAAGTGACGTCATTAAAAATCTATCACTAAAAACAAATTAATCAAAAACAAGTTTATCCAAGCAGATAAGCCACGCCCACAATGACGGCATACACTAACCTCTAATTCCGTCCTCTAACACTCCAAATATCCACCAATAAGGACACGACATTGCGGTGACGTCACAACCGACCAGCCAATCACGTTTCAGATAAACAATAATATAAAATTTGATGTATAAAATGTAATAACTAGTGATTGTATATTCGGATGTATGTTTATCAATATGAGAAGTTATTTCTTGGTTAACAAATTATAAAAATAAAATTCTACGAATGGTTCATATTATCTTAAATGACAAACTAGCTGTGCCCCATGATTTCACCTACGTAAATCTCGTGGAGTTTATAAAAACCGGATTATAAGGGTACTGTACTAAATTCCATTTAAATCTGTCCAACTGTCCTTTAGTTATAAACTAGCGGCGCCCCGCGGTTTCACCAGCTTAGTTCCCGTTCCCGTAAGAATATGGGGATAAAATTATGCTAAAAACCTTCCCACTGAATCACCCTATCTATTAAAACAAACCACATTAAAATCCGTTGCGTAGTTTTAAAGATCTAAGCATACATAGGAACAGAGAAAGCGACTTTGTTTTATACTATGTAGTGATAGTTTATCCCGATATGGTATAATGTGTGGAATATTTGTTGTTTATCAGCCAATTCTTAACATTAGCTAAAATACATCCGAGTATCCCATCTCTAGTATAATAACGTACAGGGACGCTAACATAGTACTAATGGATTAATAGATCTGAATAACGTAATGGGCAGCGCACACTGCGGCACGGCAAACATTTAGTTATTTATACTACTCGACAGAGTATAGGAAACAAGTAAACTATAGATATATGAAAAAAGGCACCTTCAACCCCGGCTTCACCCTCAGCACAGCCCCCAACCTTGAGGGCAAAGTCAAAGTCAACAATCATTTATTCAATTAAGGCCTCAATGAGGAACTTTTGAAAGCCAGTGAATCTACCACAGGGCTTTTAGTATGTTCATATCTGGATACCGAAAGGTATAACTGTACCAATTTTCAAAACGACACGAATTTTATTTATCTTGATTTTCTTTGACTGCCTACTTTATAAATATTGAAGAAAACTAATAAGTTTTTATTTCAATATCTATGAATGTACAGACAGTCAGTTATAATTTTATTTACAATTATAACTACCTGAACTTATCATTGAAATACACTATTTATTGTAATCTTTATCGCAAAAATTGCGTTGAACAACATATTAATTTTACCGATAAATTACCTTTATGGTACGTATAATTTAAAAGTTACATTGGATACAGATAATATCGTATCTTCATTGATAATAAAGTATTTGCAGTGGAACCTTACGATACGCTCATATAAAATTATTTACATATTTATTTTAATTTTATTTAAGATAAAATTATCTGCTTTGCCGTGCCAAATGTGCGCACACCCTTATTTTTAAATTTAATTTAGTTAAGACACATTTTGACATTTAACTTTTTTTTTATTAAAAGACATGTTCTTTTCTTTTTTTCTTCTCGCTAATCGACCCCACCTTTGTAAATATTTCTGCATATTTGGTATAATTATAATTAAATTTGCTTTAGCCTCACACACCGAAAAGGCAAAGAAGCAAAATGCATTTTCAGTGTCATACGAATTTTAACTTTATTTTCATTAGTATAATATTTAGAATTGCGCGGATGCCTGCGGGAATTCTGGCGAAAACCGTTCAAGTTTCTCATGCGATAATAAGTATTATAGTAATGAAAATAAAGTTAAAATTCGTATGACACTGAAAATGCGTTCACTTCGTTGCCTTTTCGGTGTGTTGAGCCTTAGTATGTTTATTCGGTTGTTTTGTTAGTATTAGATTTAAGTCGTGTTTAAATGTTATTATTTTGTTGTATAAGTGCGGTTTGTAACGTGGACATAGATTGTATTACTTGTGATATCACTGCATTGGACTTGTGCAAGAATTTTTTCAATAAAATATTTGAAGTCGCTATTTGAGGTTTTTTATTTTGACATAATTAAGTGGTGTTTTGGTTTCTTTCCCAAAAGTGATGAATTTCAGGGTAAGTATATATTATACTAGCTGTGCCCCGCGTAGTTCCCTATCCTGTGTGAATTTCGGGATAAAACGCCTATGTTCTTTCCCGGATCATAAGCTACCCCTGTACCAAATTTCAAGTCAATCGGTTAAGTAGTTTAGCCGTGAAATGGTAACAGACAGACAGTTACTTTCGCATTTATAATATTAGTTAGGATATATACTTACACAAAACATTTTCTGGCGGGCCCATATAACCACCGGGATCTCCCCTTCGATTCCCGATCGTAGACGGCACTATCTTTCTCCAGCGTAAAAAAGGTAGGTCCGCAAAACATACATAATTTAATTTCAAATATTATTTTCCTATAGACAGGTGAGTTTGACACTTTTTTAAAATAAAGTGACTGGTGACTATAGCATGTTTTCAATTCCTAATCATGTTGGTGATCCCAACCAATGTTTGGAAAATAAAAAATGAATAAATTTATCACTAATTTTATTAGTTCTAAAAATAATGATTGAATAAGCTTAGCCTTCAAATCATTAATGATTATAAAAATGAGACATTTAACTTATTATCTATTCGTATTTTGTACCAGTCTAATATCTATAGAACGTTTACAACTGTTGTAAAGATATATTTTACACACGTCTATTTAAATTATCTATCGCCAATCAGCTATCTTTCACGCCGGTAACATCTTCAACTTAACTTCCTCGTCACCGTCGTGTTTCTCATGACTTTTCCCATTGAAGTAATCTTCGATCTCTTGCAGAGTTTTATCTTTCGTTTCTGGTAAAATAAAGTATAGAATACCCAATGCAACTGCCATTATTAGACCGTAAATCACAAACGTACCGTATACTTTGACGCTTTCCATTAAAATTGGGGTTAGTTTCAGTCCAACCATCACTCCTAGAGACATTATAATCCCAGTCATAGCTGCACCCGCTGGTCTATGATTTAGCGGGAACAGCTCCCCTAATAATGCTAAAGGAATCGGCGCACAGCCCAAGTTTACCAAAAAACAGAATATTACAAACAATATAATAGGAATAAAATTGTAATCCTTTGAAATTATACCTCTAGATTCCAGAAACAGGTACGCACAGGCTATCATTATCACTAAACAAGAGGCAAAGCCTGTTGAAAATAGCAAGGTGCGACGCTTCATAATTCTGACTAGGACTGAAGAAAGTAAACTGCCAATTAATAATATGACATCTATACAGAGAGTGTACAGAAACGAATTAGTATTATTGCCAGTCATTCCTGATATAATAACTAACGCGAAAGCCGGGAAAATGTGCCGCCCTGACGCCTCCAGCAAAACAGTACCCACTACACAAATAAAGAGCGGTTTAACGAAATCCTTTCTTAGAAATTTCTGCAGAAAATTCTGCATCTTCTCTAAGAAACTTAGGTCTTTTTTGATTCCTTTGTTGATTTCGATTCGTGCTTGGATTAGCTCTTCCAATTCTCTATTAGATTCTTCGCTGTTCCCTCTAAGCCACAGGAATGCCTCTCTACATTCTTCTAGCCTTTGTCTATCGGCATACCACGAAGGGCTTTCTGGCCAGGTGTAAGTAATGACCAATGCAAATAAGTATGGGAAAACGGCTACGAAAGCAACTGTTTGCCAATTGCAGTAGTACGTCAATATGTGAACGATCATGCCTCCGAAACACACAGATGTAGTCTTCAAGTTCAAGAACATTCCCCTATAGATTGGGCTGCAGTATTCCCCAATCATGATAGCTCCAAGGGCCACAGTAGCCCCTGCTGTTAATCCTCCAAGGACCCTCGCAATCATGATGACGGATATATTAGTGCTCAAGTAAATCATCAGCCAGCCAGCTGTTCCGGGCAGGATGACTATTAAGTGGGCGATTCGTCTTCCAAACAGTTCCATTAGATATGAAGAGATAAAGAAACCAGGCACACCGGAGATACCGATTGAGGATACTGTAGACAGAAAAGAAAATAAAAATCTACAATAGAAGTCATAAAAGTAAAGACCTACAAAGTTCTGTAACAGTCTCAAAATGCGAGAAAATCTTTAGATCCCGCGACTGTTCAAATGAACAATTGAATTCTACTGGACTTTGCCCTCAAATACACGTATTACGTACCAGATTATTCATTCACTACATTCACTACATCATCTTATTATAGTAACTGATTGACATTCGTAACTTGTATCTAGGGTATCAGAAACTACGCACACATTCACACACACACACACACCCAGACCGAGATAAACATTTGTGGTTCACACAAATATTCACCCCGTACGAACCCGCAACCTTACGGATGGCAGTCCGGCATGGTGACCACTCTGCCATCGAGGTCGTCAAAGATTGAAACAAGTCATTACGAGAGTGTGGTAGATATTTATCAAGAGTAATAAGACAGATCAACATTTAAGTACTAAAAAAACAGAAATCTTCACAACACTCACAGACCCACGAAGCAGTATGGAGGTCAGTAAATATCGGTGATTGCGGGTCTTTCAACGCGGGCAGGAGACAGGATGCATAGCTGAGCAGCATCCCTTGTCCCATCATATTGATTAGCACCGCAGATGCCACCCATGCCTGGGGAAAAATAATTTAGATCTTTGAACTAGCTGCAAAACTGTGACTGATGTAAAGTATAAAAATGTAGTCGCATTTTAGCCGGTACATAAAGCTGGAGAGAGCCGATAATAATTCTATGAATTAGCAGCAAAAAGGTGAGGTTGCATTTCTTGATACTTAAGAGCAATTGGTTGCAATACCGTGGTGGCGTTTCTTCTTGCAGCATGTGAAGAAGGAAACAAATATATAGTTAACTAGTAGCTCCCCGCGGTTTCACCCGCGTAGTTCCCGTTCCTGTGGGATTACGGGGATAAAATATAGCCTATGTCACGCACTGATAAATTAGCTTTCCATTAGTGAAAGAATTTTTGAAATCGGTCCAGTAGTTTCGTAGCCTATTCATTACAAACAAACAAACAAATCTTTCCTCTTTATAATATTAGTATAGAAAAAGAAAGTAACAAAAATAAATTCACTTTAAAACAGACTAGACGACACCAGTAATAAACCGAACCATTTTGTGAAATTAAATAAATTTTGAAATTTTAAAAAAATAATATATTTGTTTGGAGTAACTTGGGACTTTTTGGTGGAGTAAAACGGGACTAAAGGGACTAACCCATGAAATTCACCCTGCGAAGATGAATAAGATATTTTCGCTGTGTAGAGTGTAAAAAAAAAGTGTATATCAATTTATGGGATACCGATTCTTAACGTTTATAATTTTACCCCTAAAAAGGGGGATGACAAATAGAAGGGTAGTCTTCAAGGATACCCTTTTAAAAAACTAACCTGTTTAACCAACGGCGTCAACATTATTGTTCTACTGTCATTCTCGCACTGACTGCTTTAAGGAAAACGGTAGATTCGCTAAACAATCTACTTTAACTTTACAACTCAATTACCGTCTGATAAATATTCGATACGAACACAATATTGTCAAGAATTAGCTACAAACATACTGCAATCAGTTTCGGGGAGCTGGCAAAGGTAACATTTATCTAATTTATTTACAGCCTCAATAATTGATAAGTTAGAGTACTTTCATTATCTTTTGCCGAGACTCCGGTATCCGTAACTATTGCTAAAACTAATCGCTATTTCGTTATTATTATATTTTTTATTAATTCTATCGTTTTCATATAGCAACTTTTAGCTTCAATACAGTCCATGGACCATCTACTCCACTGTCCACTGTGCCCCAACGCCTGCGCTCTGGACGACTTAAATGAGACCAACGAGGCTGCAATCGCTGTAGCAAAATACTAGGTAATAAGATAGTAAATAGGATAGGGAAAATTTAGATTCATGGCCGAAAGCACTGATACTGATACGAAAAGAAGAAGATTACATTCCCTGTGTCTAGATCTAGAGTATCAGAAACTACGCATACAATCGTATACACACCTAGATTGAGATAATTTGTGGTCTACCCAAACATTTGCCGCAATGACTTCACCCACCCACATACATTTTATAAAGCATTTTATATTGAAGACGTGCTAAGTCGTCGGTTGTCGAGCTAACATCAGCGACAGTCGTTATGGCTAATTAGAGCTCTCGTTAGAAAAAAAAATGCTATAAAATGTTGCAATATTTATACTACACATTTCAGAATTTAAATCTGTTTATATTCCATCAGCCTAGGACTATAAATAACAATTATATTAAACATTAAAAAAAAAAACCAACACCAAACTTTCAAACCCCCATAACTTTTAAACGGGTCATCCGATTTTCATTTAACATATCTAAGAACACTCGCACGTAAGTCCCCTTTAATATATAAAAAAACTAAATTGAAATCGGTTCATCCGTTCGGGAGCTATGATGCCACAGACAAACAGATACACACACACACAGACACGTCAAACTTATAACACCCCTCTTTTTGCGTCTCGAGGGTTAAAAACATTGCTTATAATTATTAGGAAAACCAAGCCGCAGGATAACCCTAGTTAACAATAGGAAAAACAGATTATGAACTTATCTTTTGATAAACTTAACGCTGTTTATTATTAATATGTTTATCATAGAATCGTAAAATGTTAAATTAAACAAACTTCAGTGGGATTTAGTTAAATAATAAACAGTTTCATTGATGGTAATCGTAAGTAAACAAAGTCACGGACAAAATACAAGTTTAATTTTAATACAATAACAATTTATTATGCTAAGTGTATTAATTATTTCCAGTGTTATTCAACAATACACTTTAATAATACATATTCACTACTGAGTTTAAAATAACACTAACATATATGTAGCTCGTAAAATTTAGGATGATCTCTGTGCCGTAGTAGAAATCCCCCTCGGGATCCTACGGCACCCCAATGTAACGCGGACGGAAGTTGCTGTGTTTTTAGTGGGTAGGCCCAGCCCTTCTGGCTGGAAGAGCCCTACATGCCCCGTGGGTCCACCCAATATCGGCTCACGGTGGTATGCAGTTCTATGCATTTTCACTGCGTTAAAAAAAAAAGGATGATCTCTGTGACAGCTGTCAGTAAAATCCCGCCTAAGTATGAAGTCTTGAATTTTTTTATTAAAATATTCGTTTAGGTTAGTGCCTAGCGTTTAATCTCAATATAAGTTACATTAGCATCTATAATAGTCGGATACATCGAAAACTATCGACATAGGTTTATAGATAGATCCTGACAACTCTAGGAACGAAAGTTTGACATATTATATGTCACAGAGATCCTAGATTTTACAAACTAATAGAAAATGAGGATTTTAGCATAGCAGGTAGCATAAACTCAACTAATACAAGATGTTTAAATAAAACACCTAAACGTATTTTTGTCGTGGTTGTATTTTGTTTTACAATTTCTGACGATTCGGATTATTTACAGAACTCTGTATGGGTGAATAGGAACGTTTCAAATTGAAAAATATTTGTATTGATTTTAAAGTGCATTGTAATTTATTTTAATGATATAAAAAAATAATTCCAGACCGAGTTTCTTGCAGATTCTTCTCAGCTGATGTATTTCCGAATCTGTGGTAAATTCACAATGTATTTAAAATTATATTCAAAATATTGAAGGTAGTAAACTTTTTACATTACTTTGTACAGACGTCTTCCATTAGTTTTCTGTGATCACGGGTTTTGTAAAGAATCCGAAACGTCAGAAAATGTTAAACAAAATATAACCACGACAAAAATCCGTTTAAGTGTTTTATTTCAATGTGTAGTGTTCGTGTAAATCAAAGATATTAATATAAGATGCCCTTGAAATTAGAATTTAAAAACGGGACAGCCGAAAATTCGCTTTTAGCCAAGTCAATATCTAGCTTTCAAGATTTTAAATCATTTTCCCCTTCCCAATATTCTGTTATCTTTTAAGGCCGACAATCTATTAGTGACTTCTTTGAGTTGCAGATTTTAAGTTTTACGAAGGAGGAAATTATCGAGCCCCATAATATGCCATTCAAAATTATGTAATGGTATTTTGCTTCGTCCTCAAGATTACAATTAATAAGAAGACTTATAGACTTGTAGCAACGCCTAGTGTACACCATTCTTGCACTATATTTGAGAGTATTTTTCTTTCTTTTTTTTGAGGGTAGGTAGATAACTTAGTCACTAGTCTCGCCATTTTGCTTCATTCGCATTTTAATTTCGCATTCCGCCATTCCGCATGTGCTCACGCAATATTTTTATTTCCGGGAATAATTTAGTAAATTAATCATTCCAAAACGTAAAATATGTGAGTGCAAATGACTTCGACGTAAAATTAAGTGAAATCGAAGAACAAACGGATCATCTGCTTCGTCATTCTCAGACGACGATTACGCACAGGCTGTTGGTCAGAAGATAAAGGTCAGTAAATACATATAAATATTTTTTTTCTTACCTGCACCTGCCGGGCTAGCATGACTTCGAAAACGCGATATGATATAGCGATTTAACAACATCAAAACTGTCAAAATATGACAAAAACAGCCACCATATTTAATTTTACCATATCATAGTATGCCATAACTCATTTGCTCGCGAAATCGATATTATATCGTGGTGTCGATATATTTTATCACGCACAGTCATGCTAGGGGGGCTGGTATGCCGTAGTAGAAATCCCCGGCACCCCAATGTAACGCGGGCGGAAGTCGCTGTGTTTTTAGTGGGTAGGCTTAGCCCTTCTGGCTGGGAGAGCCGTACATGCCCCGGGGGCCCTCCCAATATCGGCTCACGGTGGTATGCAGTTCTATGCATTTTCACTGCGTTAAAAAAAAGAGCTATCTACCATACCAGCCCCTGGTATGGTAGACAGTTCGTCAGACTGGAAAATAGTTAACAAACATAGTTTGACTCAAGAATTGAATCCAGCCTTCAAATTTTCATGCTCTTAGCATAATGTACGTAACCCTATAATTACATACACCTATGGGAATTTGTTTATCAATATTTTGCTAACACTACGCATTGGACTACTTCTAAATAATTAGCAATAAAGATAAATTATTGACCTAGTAATATATAGATTTTTGTTACATTTTTATAATCTAATCGCAAATCACAAACCAAAACAAAATTAAACTTATACACTTACATTGACATACTTTTTAGTCTTCAAAATTAATAATGTATCTGGATACATATCACACATCGCCACTTAGTCCCAAACTAAGAAAAGTTTGTACCATGGATTCATTCACTTCATTATATTCCGGACGAGCAGCAAACCGCGGTTTCACCCGCGTAGTTCCCGTTCCCGTGGGAATTTCGGGATAAAAGTATCCTATGTTATTCTGATGTATAAGCTAAATTACTGTAGTTTCATTAAAATCCATTCAGTAGTTTTTGCGTGAAAGAGAACATCCAAAAACAGAAACGTACAAATCCACAAACATTCAGAGCCGAGTTGGGTGGAGTAGGCAGCCATATGGCCGAATTTGGGCGAAAATTATATTTTCGTTTTTTCGCGCTGTTTTGAACGGATTCTATTGTGTTTTGATATGCCTAATGGATCTAGTAGGCGGCCATTTTGCCGAATTTGGGCGAAAATTATAATTTCGTATTTTCGCGCTGTTTTAACGGATTTTATATCAATTTGATGTGCCTAATCGATTCCGCACACTTAAAACCGGATTTGGAACACTAAGTTTTTGGGCGAATTTCGAGCCGAGTTGGGGCCATATGGCCGTATTTGGGCGAAAATTATAGTTTCGTATTTTCGCGCTGTTTTAACGGATTTTATATAGTGTTGATGTGCCTAATCGATTCCGCACACTTAAAACCGGATTTGGAACACTAAGTTTTTTTTTTATTTTATGAATTCTTTTAAATGTGAAAATCCGAAAATTCACTTAAATTTGAAAATCCGAATATTTACTTTAATTCGAAAATCGGAAAATTCGCTTAAATTTGAATCTTGAAAAATTCACTAAAATTCAAAATTCAGGAAATTCGCTTAAATATGAAAATCCGAAAATTCATTAAAATGTGAAAATCCGAAATTTCATCTTAATTTGAAAATCCGAAAATTCACTAAAATTCAAAAATCCGAAAATTCAATAAAATTTGAAAATCCGAAAATTCACTTAAATGTGAAAATCCGAAAATTTACTTAAATTCGAAAATCGGAAAATTCGCTTAAATGTAAAAATCCGAAAATTCACTTAAATTTGAAAATCCAAAAATTTACGTAAATTTGAAAATCCGAAAATTCACTTAAATGTGAAAATCCGAAAATTTACTTAAATTCGAAAACGGAAAATTCGCTTAAATGTGAAAATCCGAAAATTGAATTAAATATGAAAATCGGAAAATTCGCTTAAATATGAAAAACCGAAAATTCACTTAAATTTGAAAATCCGAAATTTCATCTAGATATGAAAATCCAAAAATTCACTTAAATATGAAAATCCGAAAATTTACTTAAATTCGGAAATCGGAAAATTCGCTTAAATTTGAAAATCGGAAAATTCACTAAAATTCAAAAATCCGAAAATTCAATAAAAAATGAAAATCCGGTAATTCACTTAAATGTGAAAATCCGAAAATTTACTGAAATTTGAAAATCCGAAAATTTACGTAAATTTGAAAATCCAAAAATTCACTTAAATTTGAAAATCCGAAAATTCACTTAAATTTAAAAATCCGATAATTCCCTTAAATATGAAAATCGGAAAATTCGCTTAAATTTGAAAATCCGAAAATTCACTAAAATTCAAAAATCCGAAAATTCAATAAAAAATGAAAATCCGGTAATTCACTTAAATGTAAAAATCCGAAAATTTACTGAAATATGAAAATCCAAAAATTCACTTAAATTTGAAAATCCGAAAATTCACTTAAATTTAAAAATCCGATAATTCCCTTAAATATGAAAATCGGAAAATTCGCTTAAATTTGAAAATCCGAAAATTCACTAAAATTTGAAAATCCGAAATTTCATCTAGATATGAAAATCCGAAAATTCACTTAAATATGAAAATCCGAAAATTTACTTAAAATCGAAAATCCGAAAATTTACTTAAATTCGAAAATCGAAAAATTTACTTAAATTTGAAAATCAAAAAATTACTTAAATTTGAAAACCGGAAAATTCACTAAAATTCAAAAATCCGAAAATTCAATAAAATTTGAAAATCCGAAATTTCATCTAGATATGAAAATCCGAAAATTCACTTAAATATGAAAATCTGAAAATTTACTTAAATTCGAAAATCCGAAAATTTACTTAAATTCGAAAATCGTAAAATTCACTTAAATTTGAAAATCTGAAAATTTACGTAAATTTGAAAATCAAAAAATTACTTAAATTTGAAAATCCGAAAATTTACTCAAATTCGAATATCGGAAAATTCGCTTAAATTTGAAAACCGGAAAATTCACTAAAATTCAAAAATCCGAAAATTCAATAAAATTTGAAAATCCGAAAATTCACTTAAATGTGAAAATCCGAAAATTCACTTAAATCTAAAAATCCGATAATTCCCTTAAATATGAAAATCGGAAAATTCGCTTAAATTTGAAAATCCGAAAATTCACTAAAATTCAAATATCCGAAAATTCAATAAAATTTGAAAATCCGAAAATTCACTTTAATGTGAAAATCCGAAAATTTACTTAAATTCGAATAACGGAAAATTCAATAAAATTTGAAAATCCGAAAATTCACTTAAATTTGAAAATCCGAAAATCCACTTCAATGTGAAAATCCGAAATTTCATCTAAATTTGAAAATCCGAAAATTCACTTAAATTTGAAAATCAGAAAATTTACGTAAATTTGAAAACCGAAAATTCACTTAAATGTGAAAATCCGAAAATTTACTTAAATTCGAAAACGGAAAATTTGCTTTAATGTGAAAATCCGAAAATTCACTTAAATTTGCAAATCCGAAAATTGAATTAAATTTGAAAATCCGAAAATTGAAATTAATTTGAAAATCCGAAAATTCAATTAAATTCGAAAATCGGAAAATTCGCTTAAATTTAAAAATTCGGAAATTAATTTAAAAGAGAAAATCCGAAAATTCACTTAAATTTGAAAATCCGAAAATTTACTTAAATTCGGAAATCGGAAAATTCACTAAAATTCAAAAATCCGAAAATTCAATAAAAAATGAAAATCCGGTAATTCACTTAAATGTGAAAATCCGAAAATTTACTGAAATTTGAAAATCCGAAAATTTACGTAAATTTAAAAATCCAAAAATTCACTTAAATTTGAAAATCCGAAAATTCACTTAAATTTAAAAATCCGATAATTCCCTTAAATATGAAAATCGGAAAATTCGCTTAAATTTGAAAATCCGAAAATTCACTAAAATTTGAAAATCCGAAATTTCATCTAGATATGAAAATCCGAAAATTCACTTAAATATGAAAATCCGAAAATTTACTTAAATTCGAAAATCCGAAAATTTACTTAAATTCGAAAATCGTAAAATTCACTTACATTTGAAAATCTGAAAATTTACGTAAATTTGAAAATCAAAAAATTACTTAAATTTGAAAATCCAAAAATTTACTCAAATTCGAATATCGGAAAATTCGCTTAAATTTGAAAACCGGAAAATTCACTAAAATTCAAAAATCCGAAAATTCAATAAAATTTGAAAATCCGAAAATTCACTTAAATTTTTAAAATCCGAAAATTTACTTAAATTCGAAAAGCGGAAAATTCGCTTATATGTGAAAATCCGAAAATTCATTTAAATGTGAAAATCCGAAATTTCATCTAAATTTGAAAATTCACTTAAAATTGAAACGAAAATTCACTTAAAAACGAAAATCGGAACATTCACTAAAATTCAAAAATCCGAAAATTCAATAAAAAATGAAAATCCGATAATTCACTTAAATTCGAAAATCGGAAAATTCGCTTAAATTTGAAAATCGGAAAATTCACTAAAATTCAAATATCCGAAAATTCAATAAAATTTGAAAATCCGAAAATTCACTTTAATGTGAAAATCCGAAAATTCAATTAAATTCGAAAATCGGAAAATTCGCTTAAAATTGAAAATCCGGAAATTAATTTAAATTAGAAAATCCGAAAATTCACTTAAATTTGAAAATCCGAAAATTCACTTAAAAACGAAAATCGGAACATTCACTAAAATTCAAAAATCCGAAAATTCAATAAAAAATGAAAATCCGATAATTCACTTAAATTCGAAAATCGAAAAATTCGCTTAAATTTGAAAATCGGAAAATTCACTAAAATTCAAATATCCGAAAATTCAATAAAATTTGAAAATCCGAAAATTCACTTTAATGTGAAAATCCGAAAATTGAATTTAATTTGAAAATCCGAAAATTCAATTAAATTCGAAAATCGGAAAATTCGCTTAAATTTGAAAATAAGAAAATTCACTAAAATTCAAAAATCCGAAAATTCAATAAAAAATGAAAATCCGGTAATTCACTAAAATGTGAAAATCCGAAAATTGAATTTAATTTGAAAATCCGAAAATTCAATTAAATTCGAAAATCGGAAAATTCGCTTAAATTTGAAAATAAGAAAATTCACTAAAATTCAAAAATCCGAAAATTCAATAAAAAATGAAAATCCGGTAATTCACTTAAATGTGAAAATCCGAAAATTTACTGAAATTTGAAAATCCGAAAATTTACGTAAATTTGAAAATCCAAAAATTCACTTAAATTTGAAAATCCGAAAATTCACTTAAATTTGAAAATCCGAAAATTCACTTAAATTTAAAAATCCGATAATTCCCTTAAATATGAAAATCGGAAAATTCACTTAAATTTGAAAATCCGAAAATTCACTAAAATTCAAAAATCCGAAAATTCAGAAAAATTTGAAAATCCGAAAATTCACTTAAATTTTTAAAATCCGAAAATTTACTTAAATTCGAAAAGCGGAAAATTCGCTTATATGTGAAAATCCGAAAATTCATTTAAATGTGAAAATCCGAAATTTCATCTAAATTTGAAAATTCACTTAAAATTGAAAATTCGAAAATTCACTTAAATTTGAAAATCCGAAAATTAACTTAAAAACGAAAATCGGAACATTCACTAAAATTCAAAAATCCGAAAATTCAATAAAAAATGAAAATCCGAAAATTCACTTTAATGTGAAAATCCGAAAATTTACTTAAATTCGAATAACGGAAAATTCACTTAAATTTGAAAATCCGAAAATTGAATTAAATTTGAAAATCCGAAAATTCAATAAAATTTGAAAATTCACTTAAATTGTTTAAATCCGAAAATTTACTTAAATTCGGAAATCGGAAAATTCGCTTAAATTTGAAAATCGGAAAATTCACTAAAATTAAAAAATCCGAAAATTCAATAAAAAATGAAAATCCGGTTATTCACTTAAATGTGAAAATCCGAAAATTTACTGAAATTTGAAAATCCTATTTACGTAAATATGATAATCCAAAAATTCACTTAAATTTGAAAATCCGAAAATTCACTTAAATTTAAAAATCCGATAATTCCCTTAAATATGAAAATCGGAAAATTCGCTTAAATTTGAAAATCCGAAAATTTACTGAAATTTGAAAATCCTATTTACGTAAATTTGAAAATCCAAATATTCACTTAAATTTGAAAATCCTTAAATTCACTTAAATTTAAAAATCCGATAATTCCCTTAAATATGAAAATCGGAAAATTCGCTTAAATTAAAAAATCCGAAAATTCAATAAAAAATGAAAATCCGGTAATTCACTTTAATGTGAAAATCCGAAAATTTACTGAAATTTGAAAATCCTATTTACGTAAATATGAAAATCCAAAAATTCACTAAAATTTGAAAATCCGAAAATTCGCTTAAATTTAAAAATCCGATAATTCCCTTAAATATGAAAATCGGAAAATTCGCTTAAATTTGAAAATCCGAAAATTTACTGAAATTTGAAAATCCTATTTACGTAAATTTGAAAATCCAAAAATTCACTTAAAATTAAAAATCCGAAAATTCACTTAAATTTAAAAATCCGATAATTCCCTTAATATGAAAATCGGAAAATTCGCTTAAATTTAAAAATCGAAATTTTCACTAAAATTCAAAATTCTGGAAATTCGCTTAAATTTGAAAATCCGAAAATTCATTAAAATGTGAAAATCCGAAATTTCATCTTAATTTGAAAATCCGAAAATTCACTAAAATTCAAAAATCCGAAAATTCAATAAATTGTGAAAATCCGAAAATTCACTTAAAATTGAAAATCCGAAAATTGAATTAAATTATAAAATCCGAAAATTGAATTTAATTTGAAAATCCGAAAATTCAATTAAATTCGAAAATCTGAAAATTCACTGAAATTCATAAATCCGAAAATTCAATAAAATTTGAAAATCCGGAAATTCACTTAAATTTAAAAATCCAAAAATTCACTTAAATTTGAAAGTCCGAAAATTTACTTAAATTTGAAAATCCGAAAATTCGCTTAAATTCGAAAATCCGAAAATTAATTTAAATATGAAAATCCGAAATTTCATCTAAATTTGAAAATCCGAAAATTCACTTATAATTGAAAATCCGAAAATTCACTTAAATTTGAAAATCCGAAAATTTACTTCAATTTGGAAATCGGAAAATTCGCTTAAATTTGAAAATCGGAAAATTCACTAAAATTCAAATATCCGAAAATTTACTTAAATTCGAAAATCGGAAAATTCGCTTGAATTTGAAAATCCAAAAATTCTCTTAAAATTGAAAATCTGAAAATTGTATAAAATTTGAAAATCCGAAAATTCACTTAAATTTAAAAATCCAAAAATTCACTTAAATTTGAAAGTCCGAAAATTTACTTAAATTTGAAAATCCGAAAATTCGCTTAAATTCGAAAATCCGAAAATTAATTTAAATATGAAAATCCGAAATTTCATCTAAATTTGAAAATCCGAAAATTCACTTAAAATTGAAAATCCGAAAATTCACTTAAATTTGAAAATCCGAAAATTTACTTCAATTTGGAAATCGGAAAATTCACTTAAATTTGAAAATCCGAATATTCACTTAAATTTGAAAATCCGAAAATTGGATTAAATTTGAAAATCCGAAATGTCACTTAAATTTGAAAATCCGAAAATTCACTTAAATATGAAAATACGAAAATTCACATAAATTTGAAAATCCGAAAATTCACTTAAATTTGAAAATACGAAAATTCACTTAAATTTGAAAATCCAAAAATTGACTTAAAAACGAAAATCGGAAATATTCACTTAAATTCAAAAATCCGAAAATTCAATAAAAAATGAAAATCCGAAAATTCACTTTAATTTGAAAATCCGAAAATTTACTTAAATTTGAAATCCGAAATTTCCTCTTAATTTGAAATCGGAAAATTCACTTAAATTAGAAAAACCGAAAATTCACTTAAATTTGAAAAACCGAAAATTGAATTAAATTTGAAAAACCGAAAATTTAATTAAATTTAAAAATCGGAAAATTCACTTAAAATTAATAATCCGTAAATTGAATTCAATTTGAAAATCCGAAAATTTACTTACATATGAAAATCCGAAAATTCACTTAAATTTGAAAATCCGAAATTCCCCTTAAATTTGAAAATCCGAAAATTAACTTAAATTCGAAAATTGGAAAATTCGCTTAAATTACAAAATCCAAAAATTCACTTAAATTTGAAAATCCGAAAATTTACTTTATTTCGAAAATCGGAAAATTCGCTTCAATTTGAAAATCCGAAAATTCGCTTAAATTTGAAAATCGAAATATTCACTAAGATTAAAAATTCCGGAAATTCGCTTAAATTTGAAAATCCGAAAATTCATTAAAATGTGAAAATCCGAAATTTCATCTAAATTTGAAAATCCGAAAATTCACTTAAACTTGAAAATCCGAAAATTTACTTAAATTCGAAAATCGTAAAATTCACTTTAATTTGAAAATCCGAAAATTCACTTTAATTTGAAAATCCGAAAATTCGCTTAAATTTGAAAATCCGAAAATTCACTTAAATGTGAAAATCCGAAATTTCATCTAGATATGAAAATCCGAAAATTCACTTAAATATGAAAATTCGAAAATTTACTTAAATTTGAAAATCCACTTAAATTTGAAAATCCGAAAATTTACGATAATTTGAAAATCAAAAAATCACTTAAATTTGAAAATCCGAAAATTCACTTAAATGTGAAAATCCGAAAATTCACTTAAATTCGAAAATCCGAAAATTCGCTAAAATGTGAAAATCCGAAAATTCACTGAAATTTGAAAATCCGAAAATTTACTTAAATTCGAAAATCGGAAAATTCACTTAAATTTGAAAATCCGAAAATCCGAAAATTGGCTTAAAAACTAAAATCGGAAAATTCAATTTAATTCGAAAATCCGAAAATTCACTTAAATGTGAAAATCCGAAAATTTACTTAAATTCGAAAATCGGAAAATTCGCTTAAATGTGAAAATCCGAAAATTCACTTAAATTTGAAAATCCGAAAAGAGATTGCCCGTCCACGGTACTCCTCCAAAATGGGTTGTGCCTCAAAAAGTTAAACATAATAAAATATCTAAATTAAAAATATATTTTTTAAATAACACATAATCATTTTTTACAATGGGGATTTATTTTTGAAAAATAATTAGTAATTTCATGTTTCCGGCGATATAGTACGCCATTTGTTCTATGCCTGTCAGTACTAGGGATGTCTATTTTCTTATTACGTGTGATACACGCTTACGTAAAATATAATAATATTGATTGTATTATTTATTCGATATATTATTATTAAAATAAGTTTGAAGTTAAATAAGTTTATTGAGTTTATTTAATAAAATAGGTGGACTTACATTATATTTTTAAAATGTAGTTTCTATAATTCCACAGAACTTGATATTATTTAAGAGGTACAACATATTTATTATTTTCATTGTAAATGTGACGAAACACTAGTGCGCGATGAGGTATATTTGGTTGGTATAAGTAGTTATTTTACTTTATTTTATTTGTTATTTTTTAACAGCCCTATTTTACATTGATTGTCACCTGTCATATTTTTCAAATTAACGGCTAGTATGTTTTTTCTACTGATATTGTATGTTGTGCGTTGAGTTTGAGCTCTTAGTTCCTCCGCTACTGCTGCAAATATTTTGGAAATACACATACTTCCAAGCGTTACCGCGCTACTTTTTGTGTTGTGATTGATATTCATCATGGACAGTGTGACTGTGGAGCAATGTCTCAACCGTTCTTTGAGGCTAACCCCACTTATTCGCAGACTCATGTTGTCGGAGTTGCCGAATAACATCATTAACATTTTACGATCCTGGATCTCGCCAACGCCGGTAAAAATGAACATTGTATTTTAAGTGTGCTTCTATCTTAGTGTAAGTCTAGAAAATCTAAAGGACAATAAGTACCATGTGTATATATCTGTTGCTCCTCTTCGCATTAGTTCGGTTACCGGATCTGTATATTAGTAACTTAAGTAGGTAGGTATCTACTATTTGTAACAACTTGTAAAGATGGTTTAATTCGATAAGTTAAATATATTCTGAGATATAGCTTCTTCTCAATCAATCAAATGTAGTTTTGTATGTCGTATGAGATGAGAGCATTACAGAATTATAAATACTTATGTTTTTTTAGCTGTTCAAAATCGAAATAATTTCTTGTTGAAACCGTTTCAATACACCGACTGATTTGGTAAAATCGATTATAAATCGAATGTATTCGATTTTTTTCATTACGGGCTCAACCCTATTTCACATTTATTACCCGCTTGTCATAACACAATATCAAATGACGGCCAGTATGTTTTTTCCAAAGAGGTTGTAGGTTTTGAGTATGTATGTTAATGCGTAGAGTTTAGATTCTGAAGTACAATAAGAAGATGCTCTAAATCTCAGTAATTTCTTGGTTTTATGGACCACCAGACAGATTAAATGCTACATTAATGTACGTCAAATGCAGTGAGCCCGTCCAGTCCCTTTCTAGCTTATTTGTATTGATTTTGTGTTCAAACATAACCTCGATATAGTAATTACATTTTTGTAAATATCTCGGAAACCCCATTGTAGATTTTCCTGATATTTAAAAAATAGTATTTAGACATGTTTCCGATTATTTTAAAGTTGATTCCATGACCGCACAACAATGTTGAATTCAGTACATTTGTCCATAGCCGCGTGGGCATTGTCTTTTACGTAAATTTGAAAATCCAAAAATTCACTTAAATTTGACAATCCGAAAATTAACTTAAATTCGAAAATCCGAAATTCCCTTAAATTTGAAAATCCGGAAATTCATCTAAATTAGAAAATCCGAAAATTCACTTGTATTTGAAAATCCGAAAATTTACTTAAATTCGGAAATCGGAAAATTCTCTTAAATTTGAAAATCCGGAAATTGACTTAAAAACGAAAATCGGAAAATTCAATTTAATTCGAAAATCGGAAAATTCGCTCAAATTTAAAATTCCGGAAATTTACTTAGATTCGGAATTTGGAAAATTCGCTTAAATTTGGAAATCGGAAAATTCACTAAAATTCAAAAATCCGAAAATTCAATAAAAAATGAAATTCCGAAAATTCACTTATATGTGAAAATCCGAAAATTCACTTAAATTCGAAAATCGGAAAATTCGCTTAAATGTGAAAATCCGAAAATTCACTGAAATTTGATAATCCGAAAATTTACGTAAATTTGAAAATTCAAAAATTCACTTAAATTTGAAAATCCGAAAATTCACTTAAATACGAAAATCGGAAAATTCGCTTAAATTTGAAAATCCGGAAATTCATTTATATTAGAAAATCCGAAAATTGAATTCAAATTGAAAATCCGAAAATTTACTTAAATTTGTAAATCCGAAAATTCACTTAAATTTGAAAATCCGAAAATTTACGTAAAATTGAAAATCCGAAAATTCACTTAAATGTGAAAATCCGAAAATATACTTAAATTCGAAAATCGGAAAATTCGCTTAAATGTGAAAATCCGAAAATTCACTTAAATTAGAAAATCCGAAAATTTACGTCAATTTGAAAATCCAAAAATTCACTTAAATTCGAAAATCAGAAAATTCGCTTAAATTTGAAAATCCGGAAATTCATTTAAATTAGAAAATCCGAAAATTCACTTATATTTGAAAATCCGAAAATTCACTTAAATATGAAAATCCGAAAATATACTTAAATTCGAAAATCGGAAAATTCGCTTAAATGTGAAAATCCGAAAATTCACTTAAATTAGAAAATCCGAAAATTCACTTAAATTAGAAAATCCGAAAATTTACGTCAATTTGAAAATCCAAAAATTCACTTAAATTCGAAAATCAGAAAATTCGCTTAAAATTGAAAATCCGGAAATTCATTTAAATTAGAAAATCCGAAAATTTACGTCAATTTGAAAATCCAAAAATCCACTTAAATTCGAAAATCAGAAAATTCGCTTAAATTTGAAAATCCGGAAATTCATTTAAATTAGAAAATCCGAAAATTCACTTATATTTGAAAATCCGAAAATTCACTTAAATGTGAAAATCCGAAAATATACTTAAATTCGAAAATCGGAAAATTCGCTTAAATGTGAAAATCCGAAAATTCACTTAAATTAGAAAATCCGAAAATTCACTTAAATTAGAAAATCCGAAAATTTACGTCAATTTGAAAATCCAAAAATTCACTTAAATTCGAAAATCAGAAAATTCGCTTAAATTTGAAAATCCGGAAATTCATTTAAATTAGAAAATCCGAAAATTCACTTATATTTGAAAATCCGAAAATTTACTTAAATTCGAAAATCGGAAAATTCACTTAAATTTGAAAATCCGAAAATTGACTTAAAAACTAAAATCGGAAAATTCAATTTAATTCGAAAATCGGAAAATTCGCTTAAATTTAAAAATCCGGAAATTCATTTAAATTAGAAAACCCGAAAATTCACTTAAATTTGAAAATCCGAAAATTTACTTAGATTCGGAATTTGGAAAATTCTCTTAAATTTGAAAATCGGAAAATTCACTAAAATTCAAAAATCCGAAAATTCAATAAAAAATTAAAATCCGAAATATCACTTAAATATGAAAATTCGAAAATTCACTTAAATTAGAAAATCGGAAAATTCGCTTAAAAGTGAAAATCCGAAAATTCACTTAAATTTGAAAATCCGAAAATTTACGTAGATTTGAAAATCCAAAAATTCACTTAAATTTGAAAATCCGAAAATTAACTAAAATTTGAAAATCCGAAAATTCACTTAAATTTTTAAAATCCGAAAATTTACTTAAATTCGAAAAGCGGAAAATTCGCTTATATGTGAAAATCCGAAAATTCATTTAAATGTGAAAATCCGAAATTTCATCTAAATTTGAAAATTCACTTAAAATTGAAACGAAAATTCACTTAAAAACGAAAATCGGAACATTCACTAAAATTCAAAAATCCGAAAATTCAATAAAAAATGAAAATCCGATAATTCACTTAAATTCGAAAATCGGAAAATTCGCTTAAATTTGAAAATCGGAAAATTCACTAAAATTCAAATATCCGAAAATTCAATAAAATTTGAAAATCCGAAAATTCACTTTAATGTGAAAATCCGAAAATTCAATTAAATTCGAAAATCGGAAAATTCGCTTAAAATTGAAAATCCGGAAATTAATTTAAATTAGAAAATCCGAAAATTCACTTAAATTTGAAAATCCGAAAATTCACTTAAAAACGAAAATCGGAACATTCACTAAAATTCAAAAATCCGAAAATTCAATAAAAAATGAAAATCCGATAATTCACTTAAATTCGAAAATCGAAAAATTCGCTTAAATTTGAAAATCGGAAAATTCACTAAAATTCAAATATCCGAAAATTCAATAAAATTTGAAAATCCGAAAATTCACTTTAATGTGAAAATCCGAAAATTGAATTTAATTTGAAAATCCGAAAATTCAATTAAATTCGAAAATCGGAAAATTCGCTTAAATTTGAAAATAAGAAAATTCACTAAAATTCAAAAATCCGAAAATTCAATAAAAAATGAAAATCCGGTAATTCACTAAAATGTGAAAATCCGAAAATTGAATTTAATTTGAAAATCCGAAAATTCAATTAAATTCGAAAATCGGATAATTCGCTTAAATTTGAAAATAAGAAAATTCACTAAAATTCAAAAATCCGAAAATTCAATAAAAAATGAAAATCCGGTAATTCACTTAAATGTGAAAATCCGAAAATTTACTGAAATTTGAAAATCCGAAAATTTACGTAAATTTGAAAATCCAAAAATTCACTTAAATTTGAAAATCCGAAAATTCACTTAAATTTGAAAATCCGAAAATTCACTTAAATTTAAAAATCCGATAATTCCCTTAAATATGAAAATCGGAAAATTCACTTAAATTTGAAAATCCGAAAATTCACTAAAATTCAAAAATCCGAAAATTCAATAAAATTTGAAAATCCGAAAATTCACTTAAATTTTTAAAATCCGAAAATTTACTTAAATTCGAAAAGCGGAAAATTCGCTTATATGTGAAAATCCGAAAATTCATTTAAATGTGAAAATCCGAAATTTCATCTAAATTTGAAAATTCACTTAAAATTGAAAATCCGAAAATTCACTTAAATTTGAAAATCCGAAAATTAACTTAAAAACGAAAATCGGAACATTCACTAAAATTCAAAAATCCGAAAATTCAATAAAAAATGAAAATCCGAAAATTCACTTTAATGTGAAAATCCGAAAATTTACTTAAATTCGAATAACGGAAAATTCACTTAAATTTGAAAATCCGAAAATTGAATTAAATTTGAAAATCCGAAAATTCAATAAAATTTGAAAATTCACTTAAATTGTTTAAATCCGAAAATTTACTTAAATTCGGAAATCGGAAAATTCGCTTAAATTTGAAAATCGGAAAATTCACTAAAATTAAAAAATCCGAAAATTCAATAAAAAATGAAAATCCGGTTATTCACTTAAATGTGAAAATCCGAAAATTTACTGAAATTTGAAAATCCTATTTACGTAAATATGATAATCCAAAAATTCACTTAAATTTGAAAATCCGAAAATTCACTTAAATTTAAAAATCCGATAATTCCCTTAAATATGAAAATCGGAAAATTCGCTTAAATTTGAAAATCCGAAAATTTACTGAAATTTGAAAATCCTATTTACGTAAATTTGAAAATCCAAATATTCACTTAAATTTGAAAATCCTTAAATTCACTTAAATTTAAAAATCCGATAATTCCCTTAAATATGAAAATCGGAAAATTCGCTTAAATTCAAAAATCCGAAAATTCAATAAAAAATGAAAATCCGGTAATTCACTTTAATGTGAAAATCCGAAAATTTACTGAAATTTGAAAATCCTATTTACGTAAATATGAAAATCCAAAAATTCACTAAAATTTGAAAATCCGAAAATTCGCTTAAATTTAAAAATCCGATAATTCCCTTAAATATGAAAATCGGAAAATTCGCTTAAATTTGAAAATCCGAAAATTTACTGAAATTTGAAAATCCTATTTACGTAAATTTGAAAATCCAAAAATTCACTTAAAATTAAAAATCCGAAAATTCACTTAAATTTAAAAATCCGATAATTCCCTTAATATGAAAATCGGAAAATTCGCTTAAATTTAAAAATCGAAATTTTCACTAAAATTCAAAATTCTGGAAATTCGCTTAAATTTGAAAATCCGAAAATTCATTAAAATGTGAAAATCCGAAATTTCATCTTAATTTGAAAATCCGAAAATTCACTAAAATTCAAAAATCCGAAAATTCAATAAATTGTGAAAATCCGAAAATTCACTTAAAATTGAAAATCCGAAAATTGAATTAAATTATAAAATCCGAAAATTGAATTTAATTTGAAAATCCGAAAATTCAATTAAATTCGAAAATCTGAAAATTCACTGAAATTCATAAATCCGAAAATTCAATAAAATTTGAAAATCCGGAAATTCACTTAAATTTAAAAATCCAAAAATTCACTTAAATTTGAAAGTCCGAAAATTTACTTAAATTTGAAAATCCGAAAATTCGCTTAAATTCGAAAATCCGAAAATTAATTTAAATATGAAAATCCGAAATTTCATCTAAATTTGAAAATCCGAAAATTCACTTATAATTGAAAATCCGAAAATTCACTTAAATTTGAAAATCCGAAAATTTACTTCAATTTGGAAATCGGAAAATTCGCTTAAATTTGAAAATCGGAAAATTCACTAAAATTCAAATATCCGAAAATTTACTTAAATTCGAAAATCGGAAAATTCGCTTGAATTTGAAAATCCAAAAATTCTCTTAAAATTGAAAATCTGAAAATTGTATAAAATTTGAAAATCCGAAAATTCACTTAAATTTAAAAATCCAAAAATTCACTTAAATTTGAAAGTCCGAAAATTTACTTAAATTTGAAAATCCGAAAATTCGCTTAAATTCGAAAATCCGAAAATTAATTTAAATATGAAAATCCGAAATTTCATCTAAATTTGAAAATCCGAAAATTCACTTAAAATTGAAAATCCGAAAATTCACTTAAATTTGAAAATCCGAAAATTTACTTCAATTTGGAAATCGGAAAATTCACTTAAATTTGAAAATCCGAATATTCACTTAAATTTGAAAATCCGAAAATTGGATTAAATTTGAAAATCCGAAATGTCACTTAAATTTGAAAATCCGAAAATTCACTTAAATATGAAAATACGAAAATTCACATAAATTTGAAAATCCGAAAATTCACTTAAATTTGAAAATACGAAAATTCACTTAAATTTGAAAATCCAAAAATTGACTTAAAAACGAAAATCGGAAATATTCACTTAAATTCAAAAATCCGAAAATTCAATAAAAAATGAAAATCCGAAAATTCACTTTAATTTGAAAATCCGAAAATTTACTTAAATTTGAAATCCGAAATTTCCTCTTAATTTGAAATCGGAAAATTCACTTAAATTAGAAAAACCGAAAATTCACTTAAATTTGAAAAACCGAAAATTGAATTAAATTTGAAAAACCGAAAATTTAATTAAATTTAAAAATCGGAAAATTCACTTAAAATTAATAATCCGTAAATTGAATTCAATTTGAAAATCCGAAAATTTACTTACATATGAAAATCCGAAAATTCACTTAAATTTGAAAATCCGAAATTCCCCTTAAATTTGAAAATCCGAGAATTAACTTAAATTCGAAAATTGGAAAATTCGCTTAAATTACAAAATCCAAAAATTCACTTAAATTTGAAAATCCGAAAATTTACTTTATTTCGAAAATCGGAAAATTCGCTTCAATTTGAAAATCCGAAAATTCGCTTAAATTTGAAAATCGAAATATTCACTAAGATTAAAAATTCCGGAAATTCGCTTAAATTTGAAAATCCGAAAATTCATTAAAATGTGAAAATCCGAAATTTCATCTAAATTTGAAAATCCGAAAATTCACTTAAACTTGAAAATCCGAAAATTTACTTAAATTCGAAAATCGTAAAATTCACTTTAATTTGAAAATCCGAAAATTCACTTTAATTTGAAAATCCGAAAATTCGCTTAAATTTGAAAATCCGAAAATTCGCTTAAATTTGAAAATCCGAAAATTCACTTAAATGTAAAAATCCGAAATTTCATCTAGATATGAAAATCCGAAAATTCACTTAAATATGAAAATTCGAAAATTTACTTAAATTTGAAAATCCACTTAAATTTGAAAATCCGAAAATTTACGATAATTTGAAAATCAAAAAATCACTTAAATTTGAAAATCCGAAAATTCACTTAAATGTGAAAATCCGAAAATTCACTTAAATTCGAAAATCCGAAAATTCGCTAAAATGTGAAAATCCGAAAATTCACTGAAATTTGAAAATCCGAAAATTTACTTAAATTCGAAAATCGGAAAATTCACTTAAATTTGAAAATCCGAAAATCCGAAAATTGGCTTAAAAACTAAAATCGGAAAATTCAATTTAATTCGAAAATCCGAAAATTCACTTAAATGTGAAAATTCGAAAATTCACTTAAATTAGAAAATCGGAAAATTCGCTTAAAAGTGAAAATCCGAAAATTCACTTAAATTTGAAAATCCGAAAATTTACGTAGATTTGAAAATCCAAAAATTCACTTAAATTTGAAAATCCGAAAATTAACTAAAAATCGAAAATCGGAAAATTCGCTTAAATTTGAAAATCCGGAAATTCATTTATATTAGAAAATCCGAAAATTCACTTAAATTTGAAAATCCGAAAATTTACTTAATTTCGAAAATCGGAAAATTCGCTTAAATTTGAAAATCCGAAAATTCGCTTAAATTTGAAAATCGAAAAATTCACTGAAATTAAAAATTCCGGAAATTCGCTTAAATTTGAAAATCCGAAAATTTACGTAAATTTGAAAATCCGAAAATTCACTTAAATGTGAAAATCCGAAAATTTACTTAAATACGAAACTATAATTTTCGGCCACATAACCCATAATAACTGGGCTCGAAATTCGCCCAAAAACTAAGTGTTCCAAATCCGGTTCTAAGTGTGCGGAATCGATTAGGCACATCAAAACTATATAAAATCCGTTAAAACAGCGCGAAAATACGAAACTATAATTTTCGCCCACATACGCCCATATGGCCCCAACTCGGCTCGAAATTCGCCCCAAAACTTAGTGTTTCAAATCCGGTTTTAAGTGTGCGGAATCGATTAGGCACATCAAAACTATATAAAATCCGTTCAAACAGCGCGAAAATACGAAACTATTATTTTTGCCCACATACGCCCATATGGCCCCAACTCGGCTCGAATTGAGCCCAAAAACTAAGTGTTCCAAATCCGGTTTTAAGTGTGCGGAATCGATTAGGCACATCAAAACTATATAAAATCCGTTAAAACAGCGCGAAAATACGAAATTATAATTTTCGCCCACATACGCCCATATGGCCCCAACTCGGCTCGAAATTCGCCCCAAAACTTAGTGTTCCAAATCCGGTTTTAAGTGTGCGGAATCGATTAGGCACATCAAAACTATATAAAATCCGTTAAAACAGCGCGAAAATACGAAACTATAATTTTCGCCCACAAACGCCCATATGGCCCCAACTCAGCTCGAATTTAGCCCAAAAACTTAGTGTTCCAAATCCGGTTTTAAGTGTGCGGAATCGATTAGGCACATCAAAACTATATAAAATCCGTTAAAACAGCGCGAAAATACGAAACTATAATTTTCGCCCACATACGCCCATATGGCCCCAACTCGGCTCGAAATTCGCCCAAAAACTTAGTTTTCCAAATCCGGTTCTTAGTGTGCGGAATCGATTAGGCACATCAAAACTATATAAAATCCGTTAAAACAGCGCGAAAATACGAAACTATAATTTTCGCCCACATACGCCCATATGGCCCCAACTCGGCTCGAATTTAGCCCGAAAATGTAGTGTTCCAAATCCGGTTTTAAGTGTGCGGAATCGATTAGGCACATCAAAACTATATAAAATCCGTTAAAACAGCACGAAAATACGAAACTATAATTTTCGCCATCATACGCCCATATTGCCCCAACTCGGCTCGAAATTCGCCCAAAAACTTAGTGTTCCAAATCCGGTTCTAAGTGTGCGGAATCGATTAGGCACATCAAAACTATATAAAATCCGTTAAAACAGCGCGAAAATACGAAACTATAATTTTCGCCCACAAACGCCCATATGGCCCCAACTCAGCTCGAATTTAGCCCAAAAACTTAGTGTTCCAAATCCGGTTTTAAGTGTGCGGAATCGATTAGGCACATCAAAACTATATAAAATCCGTTAAAACAGCGCGAAAATACGAAACTATAATTTTCGCCCACATACGCCCATATGGCCCCAACTCGGCTCGAAATTCGCCCAAAAACTTAGTTTTCCAAATCCGGTTCTTAGTGTGCGGAATCGATTAGGCACATCAAAACTATATAAAATCCGTTAAAACAGCGCGAAAATACGAAACTATAATTTTCGCCCACATACGCCCATATGGCCCCAACTCGGCTCGAATTTAGCCCGAAAATGTAGTGTTCCAAATCCGGTTTTAAGTGTGCGGAATCGATTAGGCACATCAAAACTATATAAAATCCGTTAAAACAGCACGAAAATACGAAACTATAATTTTCGCCATCATACGCCCATATTGCCCCAACTCGGCTCGAAATTCGCCCAAAAACTTAGTGTTCCAAATCCGGTTCTAAGTGTGCGGAATCGATTAGGCACATCAAAACTATATAAAATCCGTTAAAACAGCGCGAAAATACGAAATTATAATTTTCGCCCACATACGCCCATATGGCCCCAACTCGGCTCGAAATTCGCCCAAAAACTTAAGTGTTCCAAATCCGGTTTTAAGTGTGCGGAATCGATTAGGCACATCAAAACTATATAAAATCTGTTAAAACAGCGCGAAAATACGAAACTATAATTTTCGGCCACATACGCCCATATGGCTCCAACTCGGCTCGAAATTCGCCCAAAAACTTGGTGTTCCAAATCCGGTTTTAAGTGTGCGGAATCGATTAGGCACATCAAAACTATATAAAATCCGTTAAAACAGCGCGAAAATACGAAACTATAATTTTCGCCCACATACGCCCATATGGCCCCAATTCGGCTCGAAATTCGCCCAAAAACTTAGTGTTCCAAATGCGGTTTTAAGTGTGCGGAATCGATTAGGCACATCAAAACCATATAAAATCCGTTAAAACAGCGCGAAAATACGAAATTATAATTTTCGCCCACATACGCCCATATGGCCCCATTTCGGCTCGAAATTCGCCCTAAAACTTAGTGTTCCAAATCCGGTTTTAAGTGTGCGGAATCGATTAAGCACATCAAAACTATATAAAATCCGTTAAAACAGCGCGAAAATACGAAACTATAATTTTCGCCCACATACGCCCATATGGCCCCAACTCGGCTCGGAATTCGCCCAAAAACTTAAGTGTTCCAAATCCGGTTTTAAGTGTAAGGAATCGATTAGGCACATTAAAACTATTTTAAATCCGTTAAAACAGCGCGAAAATACGAAATTATAATTTTCGTTCACATACGCCCATATGGCCCCAACTCGGCTCGAAATTCGCTCAAAAACTTAAGTGTTCCAAATCCGGTTTTAAGTGTAAGGAATCGATTAGGCACATTAAAACTATATAAAATCCGGTAAAACAGCGCGAAAATATGAAACTATAATTTTTGCCCAAATACGCCCATATGGCCCCAACTCGGCTCGAAATTCGCCCAAAAACTTAGTGTTCCAAATCCGGTTCTAAGTGTGCGGAATCGATTAGGCACATCAAAACTAAATAAAATCCGTTAAAACAGCGCGAAAATACGAAACTATAATTATCGCCCACATACGCCCATATGGCCCCAACTCGGCTCGAATTGAGCCCAAAAACTAAGTGTTCCAAATCCGGTTCTAAGTGTGCGGAATCGATTAGGCACATCAAAACTATATAAAATCCGTTAAAACAGCGCGAAAATACGAAACTATAATTTTCGCCCACATACGCCCATATGGCCCCAACTCGGCTCGAATTTAGCCCGAAAATGTAGTGTTCCAAATCCGGTTTTAAGTGTGCGGAATCGATTAGGCACATCAAAACTATATAAAATCCGTTAAAACAGCACGAAAATACGAAACTATAATTTTCGCCATCATACGCCCATATTGCCCCAACTCGGCTCGAAATTCGCCCAAAAACTTAGTGTTCCAAATCCGGTTCTAAGTGTGCGGAATCGATTAGGCACATCAAAACTATATAAAATCCGTTAAAACAGCGCGAAAATACGAAATTATAATTTTCGCCCACATACGCCCATATGGCCCCAACTCGGCTCGAAATTCGCCCAAAAACTTAAGTGTTCCAAATCCGGTTTTAAGTGTGCGGAATCGATTAGGCACATCAAAACTATATAAAATCTGTTAAAACAGCGCGAAAATACGAAACTATAATTTTCGGCCACATACGCCCATATGGCTCCAACTCGGCTCGAAATTCGCCCAAAAACTTGGTGTTCCAAATCCGGTTCTAAGTGTGCGGAATCGATTAGGCACATCAAAACTATATAAAATCCGTTAAAACAGCGCGAAAATACGAAACTATAATTTTCGCCCACATACGCCCATATGGCCCCAATTCGGCTCGAAATTCGCCCAAAAACTTAGTGTTCCAAATGCGGTTTTAAGTGTGCGGAATCGATTAGGCACATCAAAACCATATAAAATCCGTTAAAACAGCGCGAAAATACGAAATTATAATTTTCGCCCTCATACGCCTATATGGCCCCATTTCGGCTCGAAATTCGCCCTAAAACTTAGTGTTCCAAATCCGGTTTTAAGTGTGCGGAATCGATTAAGCACATCAAAACTATATAAAATCCGTTAAAACAGCGCGAAAATACGAAACTATAATTTTCGCCCACATACGCCCATATGGCCCCAACTCGGCTCGAAATTCGCCCAAAAACTTAAGTGTTCTAAATCCGGTTTTAAGTGTAAGGAATCGATTAGGCACATTAAAACTATTTTAAATCCGTTAAAACAGCGCGAAAATACGAAATTATAATTTTCGCCCACATACGCCCATATGGCCCCATTTCGGCTCGAAATTCGCCCCAAAACTTAGTGTTCCAAATCCGGTTTTAAGTGTGCGGAATCGATTAGGCACATCAAAACTATATAAAATCCGTTAAAACAGCGCGAAAATACGAAACTATAATTTTCGCCCACATACGCCCATATGGCCCCAACTCGGCTCGGAATTCGCCCAAAAACTTAAGTGTTCTAAATCCGGTTTTAAGTGTAAGGAATCGATTAGGCACATTAAAACTATTTTAAATCCGTTAAAACAGCGCGAAAATACGAAATTATAATTTTCGCCCACATACGCCCATATGGCCCCAACTCGGCTCGAAATTCGCCCAAAAACTTAAGTGTTCCAAATGCGGTTTTAAGTGTGCGGAATCGATTAGGCACATCAATACCATATAAAATACGTTAAAACAGCGCGAAAATACGAAACTATAATTTTCGCCCACATACGCCCATATATGGCCCCATATATGGCCCCATTTCGGCTCGAAATTCGCCCCAAAACTTAGTGTTCCAAATCCGGTTTTAAGTGTGCGGAATCGATTAGGCACATCAAAACTATATAAAATCCGTTAAAACAGCGCGAAAATACGAAACTATAATTATCGCCCACATACGCCCATATGGCCCCAACTCGGCTCGAATTGAGCCCAAAAACTAAGTGTTCCAAATCCGGTTCTAAGTGTGCGGAATCGATTAGGCACATCAAAACTATATAAAATCCGTTAAAACAGCGCGAAAATACGAAACTATAATTTTCGCCCACATACGCCCATATGGCCCCAACTCGGCTCGAAATTCGCCCAAAAACTTAGTGTTCCAAATCCGGTTCTTAGTGTGCGGAATCGATTAGGCACATCAAAACTATATAAAATCCGTTAAAACAGCGCGAAAATACGAAACTATAATTTTCGCCCACATACGCCCATATGGCCCCAACTCGGCTCGAATTTAGCCCAAAAATGTAGTGTTCCAAATCCGGTTTTAAGTGTGCGGAATCGATTAGGCACATCAAAACTATATAAAATCCGTTAAAACAGCGCGAAAATACGAAACTATAATTTTCGCCATCATACGCCCATATTGCCCCAACTCGGCTAGAAATTCGCCCAAAAACTTAGTGTTCCAAATCCGGTTCTAAGTGTGCGGAATCGATTAGGCACATCAAAACTATATAAAATCCGTTAAAACAGCGCGAAAATACGAAATTATAATTTTCGCCCACATACGCCCATATGGCCCCAACTCGGCTCAAAATTCGCCCAAAAACTTAAGTGTTCCAAATCCGGTTCTAAGTGTGCGGAATCGATTAGGCACATCAAAACTATATAAAATCCGTTAAAACAGCGCGAAAATACGAAATTATAATTTTCGCCCACATACGCCCATATGGCCCCAACTCTGCTCGAAATTCGCCCAAAAACTTAAGTGTTCCAAATCCGGTTTTAAGTGTGCGGAATCGATTAGGCACATCAAAACTATATAAAATCTGTTAAAACAGCGCGAAAATACGAAACTATAATTTTCGGCCACATACGCCCATATGGCTCCAACTCGGCTCGAAATTCGCCCAAAAACTTGGTGTTCCAAATCCGGTTCTAAGTGTGCGGAATCGATTAGGCACATCAAAACTATATAAAATCCGTTAAAACAGCGCGAAAATACGAAACTATAATTTTCGCCCACATACGCCCATATGGCCCCAACTCGGCTCGAAATTCGCCCAAAAACTTAGTGTTCCAAATGCGGTTTTAAGTGTGCGGAATCGATTAGGCACATCGAAACTATATAAAATCCGTTAAAACAGCGCGAAAATACGAAATTATAATTTTCGCCCACATACGCCCATATGGCCCCAACTCGGCTCGAAATTCGCCCAAAAACTTAAGTGTTCCAAATCCGGTTTTAAGTGTGCGGAATCGATTAGGCACATCGAAACTATACAAAATCTGTTAAAACAGCGCGAAAATACGAAACTATAATTTTCGGCCACATACGCCCATATGGCTCCAACTCGGCTCGAAATTCGCCCAAAAACTTAGTGTTCCAAATCCGGTTCTAAGTGTGCGGAATCGATTAGGCACATCAAAACTAAATAAAATCCGTTAAAACAGCGCGAAAGTACGAAACTATAATTTTCGCCCACATACGCCCATATGGCCCCAACTCGGCTGGAATTTAGCCCGAAAATGTAGTGTTCTAAATCCGGTTTTAAGTGTGCGGAATCGATTAGGCACATCAAAACTATATAAAATCCGTTAAAACAGCACGAAAATACGAAACTATAATTTTCGCCATCATACGCCCATATTGCCCCAACTCGGCTCGAAATTCGCCCAAAAACTTAGTGTTCCAAATCCGGTTCTAAGTGTGCGGAATCGATTAGGCACATCAAAACTATATAAAATCCGTTAAAACAGCGCGAAAATACGAAACTATAATTTTCGCCCACATACGCCCATATGGCCCCAACTCGGCTCGAAATTCGCCTTAAAACTTAGTGTTCCAAATCCGGTTTTAAGTGTGCGGAATCGATTAGGCACATCAAAACTATATAAAACCTGTTAAAACAGCGCGAAAATACGAAACTATAATTTTCGGCCACATACGCCCATATGGCCCCAACTCGGCTCGAAATTCGCCCAAAAACTTAGTGTTCCAAATCCGGTTCTAAGTGTGCGGAATCGATTAGGCACATCAAAACTATATAAAATCCGTTAAAACAGCGCGAAAATACGAAACTATAATTTTCGCCCACATACGCCCATATGGCCCCAACTCGGCTCGAAATTCGCCCAAAAACTTAGTGTTCCAAATCCGGTTTTAAGTGTGCGGAATGGATTAGGCACATCAAAACTAAATAAAATCCGTTAAAACAGCGCGAAAATACGAAACTATAATTTTCGCCTACATACGCCCATATGGCCCCAACTCGGCTCGGAATTCGCCCAAAAACTTAAGTGTTCCAAATCCGGTTTTAAGTGTAAGGAATCGATTAGGCACATTAAAACTATTTTAAATCCGTTAAAACAGCGCGAAACTACGAAATTATAATTTTCGCCCAAATACGTCCGACTATAATTTTCGCCCACATACGCCCATATGGCCCCAACTCGGCTCGAAATTCGCCCCAAAACTTAGTGTTTCAAATCCGGTTTTAAGTGTGCGGAATCGATTAGGCACATCAAAACTATATAAAATCCGTTCAAACAGCGCGAAAATACGAAACTATTATTTTTGCCCACATACGCCCATATGGCCCCAACTCGGCTCGAATTGAGCCCAAAAACTAAGTGTTCCAAATCCGGTTCTAAGTGTGCGGAATCGATTAGGCACATCAAAACTATATAAAATCCGTTAAAACAGCGCGAAAATACGAAACTATAATTTTCGCCCACATACGCCCATATGGCCCCAACTCGGCTCGAAATTCGCCCCAAAACTTAGTGTTTCAAATCCGGTTTTAAGTGTGCGGAATCGATTAGGCACATCAAAACTATATAAAATCCGTTAAAACAGCGCGAAAATACGAAACTATAATTTTCGCCCACATACGCCCATATGGCCCCAACTCAGCTCGAAAGTCGCCCAAAAACTTAGTGTTTCAAATCCGGTTTTAAGTGTGCGGAATCGATTAGGCACATCAAAACTATATAAAATCCGTTAAAACAGCGCGAAAATACGAAACTATAATTATCGCCCACATACGCCCATATGGCCCCAACTCGGCTGGAATTTAGCCCGAAAATGTAGTGTTCCAAATCCGGTTTTAAGTGTGCGGAATCGATTAGGCACATCAAAACTATATAAAATCCGTTAAAACAGCACGAAAATACGAAACTATAATTTTCGCCATCATACGCCCATATTGCCCCAACTCGGCTCGAAATTCGCCCAAAAACTTAGTGTTCCAAATCCGGTTCTAAGTGTGCGGAATCGATTAGGCACATCAAAACTATATAAAATCCGTTAAAACAGCGCGAAAATACGAAACTATAATTTTCGCCCACATACGCCCATATGGCCCCAACTCGGCTCGAAATTCGCCTTAAAACTTAGTGTTCCAAATCCGGTTTTAAGTGTGCGGAATCGATTAGGCACATCAAAACTATATAAAACCTGTTAAAACAGCGCGAAAATACGAAACTATAATTTTCGGCCACATACGCCCATATGGCCCCAACTCGGCTCGAAATTCGCCCAAAAACTTAGTGTTCCAAATCCGGTTCTAAGTGTGCGGAATCGATTAGGCACATCAAAACTATATAAAATCCGTTAAAACAGCGCGAAAATACGAAACTATAATTTTCGCCCACATACGCCCATATGGCCCCAACTCGGCTCGAAATTCGCCCAAAAACTTAGTGTTCCAAATCCGGTTTTAAGTGTGCGGAATGGATTAGGCACATCAAAACTAAATAAAATCCGTTAAAACAGCGCGAAAATACGAAACTATAATTTTCGCCTACATACGCCCATATGGCCCCAACTCGGCTCGGAATTCGCCCAAAAACTTAAGTGTTCCAAATCCGGTTTTAAGTGTAAGGAATCGATTAGGCACATTAAAACTATTTTAAATCCGTTAAAACAGCGCGAAACTACGAAATTATAATTTTCGCCCAAATACGTCCGACTATAATTTTCGCCCACATACGCCCATATGGCCCCAACTCGGCTCGAAATTCGCCCCAAAACTTAGTGTTTCAAATCCGGTTTTAAGTGTGCGGAATCGATTAGGCACATCAAAACTATATAAAATCCGTTCAAACAGCGCGAAAATACGAAACTATTATTTTTGCCCACATACGCCCATATGGCCCCAACTCGGCTCGAATTGAGCCCAAAAACTAAGTGTTCCAAATCCGGTTCTAAGTGTGCGGAATCGATTAGGCACATCAAAACTATATAAAATCCGTTAAAACAGCGCGAAAATACGAAACTATAATTTTCGCCCACATACGCCCATATGGCCCCAACTCGGCTCGAAATTCGCCCCAAAACTTAGTGTTTCAAATCCGGTTTTAAGTGTGCGGAATCGATTAGGCACATTAAAACTATTTGAAATCCGTTAAAACAGCGCGAAACTACGAAATTATAATTTTCGCCCAAATACGTCCGACTATAATTTTCGCCCACATACGCCCATATGGCCCCAACTCGGCTCGAAATTCGCCCCAAAACTTAGTGTTTCAAATCCGGTTTTAACTGTGCGGAATCGATTAGGCACATCAAAACTATATAAAATCCGTTCAAACAGCGCGAAAATACGAAACTATTATTTTTGCCCACATACGCCCATATGGCCCCAACTCGGCTCGAATTGAGCCCAAAAACTAAGTGTTCCAAATCCGGTTCTAAGTGTGCGGAATCGATTAGGCACATCAAAACTATATAAAATCCGTTAAAACAGCGCGAAAATACGAAACTATAATTTTCGCCCACATACGCCCATATGGCCCCAACTCGGCTCGAATTTAGCCTGAAAATGTAGTGTTCCAAATCCGGTTTTAAGTGTGCGGAATCGATTAGGCACATCAAAACTATATAAAATCCGTTAAAACAGCACGAAAATACGAAACTATAATTTTCGCCATCATACGCCCATATTGCCCCAACTCGGCTCGAAATTCGCCCAAAAACTTAGTGTTCCAAATCCGGTTCTAAGTGTGCGGAATCGATTAGGCACATCAAAACTATATAAAATCCGTTAAAACAGCGCGAAAATACGAAACTATAATTTTCGCCCACATACGCCCATATGGCCCCAACTCGGCTCGGAATTCGCCCAAAAACTTAAGTGTTCCAAATCCGGTTTTAAGTGTAAGGAATCGATTAGGCACATTAAAACTATTTTAAATCCGTTAAAACAGCGCGAAAATACGAATCTATAATTTTCGCCCACATACGCCGATATGGCCCCAACTCGGCTCGAAATTCGCCTTAAAACTTAGTGTTCCAAATCCGGTTTTAAGTGTGCGGAATCGATTAGGCACATCAAAACTATATAAAATCTGTTATAACAGCGCGAAAATACGAAACTATAATTTTCGGCCACATACGCCCATATGGCCCCAACTCGGCTCGAAATTCGCCCAAAAACTTAGTGTTCCAAATCCGGCTCTAAGTGTGCGGAATCGATTAGGCACATCAAAACTATATAAAATCCGTTAAAACAGCGCGAAAATACGAAACTATAATTTTCGCCCACATACGCCCATATGGCCCCAACTCGGCTCGAAATTCGCCCAAAAACTTAGTGTTCCAAATCCGGTTTTAAGTGTGCGGAATGGATTAGGCACATCAAAACTAAATAAAATCCGTTAAAACAGCGCGAAAATACGAAACTATAATTTTCGCCCACATACGCCCATATGGCCCCAACTCGGCTCGAAATTCGCCCCAAAACTTAGTGTTTCAAATCCGGTTTTAAGTGTGCGGAATCGATTAGGCACATTAAAACTATTTTAAATCCGTTAAAACAGCGCGAAAATACGAAACTATAATTTTCGCCCACATACGCCCATATGGCCCCAACTCAGCTCGAAATTCGCCCAAAAACTTAGTGTTCCAAATCCGGTTTTAAGTGTGCGGAATCGATTAGGCACATCAAAACTATATAAAATCCGTTAAAACAGCGCGAAAATACGAAACTATAATTATCGCCCACATACGCCCATATGGCCCCAACTCGGCTCGAATTTAGCCCGAAAATGTAGTGTTCCAAATCCGGTTTTAAGTGTGCGGAATCGATTAGGCACATCAAAACTATATAAAATCCGTTAAAACAGCACGAAAATACGAAACTATAATTTTCGCCATCATACGCCCATATTGCCCCAACTCGGCTCGAAATTCGCCCAAAAACTTAGTGTTCCAAATCCGGTTCTAAGTGTGCGGAATCGATTAGGCACATCAAAACTATATAAAATCCGTTAAAACAGCGCGAAAATACGAAACTATAATTTTCGCCCACATACGCCCATATGGCCCCAACTCGGCTCGGAATTCGCCCAAAAACTTAAGTGTTCCAAATCCGGTTTTAAGTGTAAGGAATCGATTAGGCACATTAAAACTATTTTAAATCCGTTAAAACAGCGCGAAAATACGAATCTATAATTTTCGCCCACATACGCCGATATGGCCCCAACTCGGCTCGAAATTCGCCTTAAAACTTAGTGTTCCAAATCCGGTTTTAAGTGTGCGGAATCGATTAGGCACATCAAAACTATATAAAATCTGTTATAACAGCGCGAAAATACGAAACTATAATTTTCGGCCACATACGCCCATATGGCCCCAACTCGGCTCGAAATTCGCCCAAAAACTTAGTGTTCCAAATCCGGCTCTAAGTGTGCGGAATCGATTAGGCACATCAAAACTATATAAAATCCGTTAAAACAGCGCGAAAATACGAAACTATAATTTTCGCCCACATACGCCCATATGGCCCCAACTCTGCTCGAAATTCGCCCAAAAACTTGATGTTCCAAATCCGGTTTTAAGTGTGCGGAATGGATTAGGCACATCAAAACTAAATAAAATCCGTTAAAACAGCGCGAAAATACGAAACTATAATTTTCGCCCACATACGCCCATATGGCCCCAACTCGGCTCGAAATTCGCCCCAAAACTTAGTGTTTCAAATCCGGTTTTAAGTGTGCGGAATCGATTAGGCACATTAAAACTATTTTAAATCCGTTAAAACAGCGCGAAAATACGAAACTATAATTTTCGCATAAATACGCCCATATGGCCCCAACTCGGCTCGAAATTCGCCCAAAAACTTAGTGTTCCAAATCCGGTTCTAAGTGTGCGGAATCGATGAGGCACATCAAAACTATATAAAATCCGTTAAAACAGCGCGAAAATACGAAACTATAATTTTCGCCCACATACGCCCATATGGCCCCAACTCGGCTCGAAATTCGCCCCAAAACTTAGTGTTTCAAATCCGGTTTTAAGTGTGCGGAATCGATTAGGCACATTAAAACTATTTTAAATACGTTAAAACAGCGCGAAAATACGAAACTATAATTTTCGCCCACATACGCCCATATGGCCCCAACTCAGCTCGAAATTCGCCCCAAAACTTAGTGTTTCAAATCCGGTTTTAAGTGTGCGGAATCGATTAGGCACATCAAAACTATATAAAATCCGTTAAAACAGCGCGAAAATACGAAACTATAATTTTCGCCCACATACGCCCATATGGCCCCAACTCAGCTCGAAATTCGCCCAAAAACTTAGTGTTCCAAATCCGGTTTTAAGTGTGCGGAATCGATTAGGCACATCAAAACTATATAAAATCCGTTCTTCTTCTTCTTTTCGTGTCAGTGGTTTCATTCGGCCAATAATTAAAAATCCGTTAAAACAGCGCGAAAATACGAAACTATAATTATCGCCCACATACGCCCATATGGCCCCAACTCGGCTCGAATTTAGCCCGAAAATGTAGTGTTCCAAATCCGGTTTTAAGTGTGCGGAATCGATTAGGCACATCAAAACTATATAAAATCCGTTAAAACAGCACGAAAATACGAAACTATAATTTTCGCCATCATACGCCCATATTGCCCCAACTCGGCTCGAAATTCGCCCAAAAACTTAGTGTTCCAAATCCGGTTCTAAGTGTGCGGAATCGATTAGGCACATCAAAACTATATAAAATCCGTTAAAACAGCGCGAAAATACGAAACTATAATTTTCGCCCACATACGCCCATATGGCCCCAACTCGGCTCGGAATTCGCCCAAAAACTTAAGTGTTCCAAATCCGGTTTTAAGTGTAAGGAATCGATTAGGCACATTAAAACTATTTTAAATCCGTTAAAACAGCGCGAAAATACGAATCTATAATTTTCGCCCACATACGCCGATATGGCCCCAACTCGGCTCGAAATTCGCCTTAAAACTTAGTGTTCCAAATCCGGTTTTAAGTGTGCGGAATCGATTAGGCACATCAAAACTATATAAAATCTGTTAAAACAGCGCGAAAATACGAAACTATAATTTTCGGCCACATACGCCCATATGGCCCCAACTCGGCTCGAAATTCGCCCAAAAACTTAGTGTTCCAAATCCGGTTCTAAGTGTGCGGAATCGATTAGGCACATCAAAACTATATAAAATCCGTTAAAACAGCGCGAAAATACGAAACTATAATTTTCGCCCACATACGCCCATATGGCCCCAACTCGGCTCGAAATTCGCCCAAAAACTTAGTGTTCCAAATCCGGTTTTAAGTGTGCGGAATGGATTAGGCACATCAAAACTAAATAAAATCCGTTAAAACAGCGCGAAAATACGAAACTATAATTTTCGCCCACATACGCCCATATGGCCCCAACTCGGCTCGGAATTCGCCCAAAAACTTAAGTGTTCCAAATCCGGTTTTAAGTGTAAGGAATCGATTAGGCACATTAAAACTATTTTAAATCCGTTAAAACAGCGCGAAACTACGAAATTATAATTTTCGCCCAAATACGTCCGACTATAATTTTCGCCCACATACGCCCATATGGCCCCAACTCGGCTCGAAATTCGCCCCAAAACTTAGTGTTTCAAATCCGGTTTTAACTGTGCGGAATCGATTAGGCACATCAAAACTATATAAAATCCGTTCAAACAGCGCGAAAATACGAAACTATTATTTTTGCCCACATACGCCCATATGGCCCCAACTCGGCTCGAATTGAGCCCAAAAACTAAGTGTTCCAAATCCGGTTCTAAGTGTGCGGAATCGATTAGGCACATCAAAACTATATAAAATCCGTTAAAACAGCGCGAAAATACGAAACTATAATTTTCGCCCACATACGCCCATATGGCCCCAACTCGGCTCGAAATTCGCCCCAAAACTTAGTGTTTCAAATCCGGTTTTAAGTGTGCGGAATCGATTAGGCACATCAAAACTATTTGAAATCCGTTAAAACAGCGCGAAACTACGAAATTATAATTTTCGCCCAAATACGTCCGACTATAATTTTCGCCCACATACGCCCATATGGCCCCAACTCGGCTCGAAATTCGCCCCAAAACTTAGTGTTTCAAATCCGGTTTTAACTGTGCGGAATCGATTAGGCACATCAAAACTATATAAAATCCGTTCAAACAGCGCGAAAATACGAAACTATTATTTTTGCCCACATACGCCCATATGGCCCCAACTCGGCTCGAATTGAGCCCAAAAACTAAGTGTTCCAAATCCGGTTCTAAGTGTGCGGAATCGATTAGGCACATCAAAACTATATAAAATCCGTTAAAACAGCGCGAAAATACGAAACTATAATTTTCGCCCACATACGCCCATATGGCCCCAACTCGGCTCGAAATTCGCCCCAAAACTTAGTGTTTCAAATCCGGTTTTAAGTGTGCGGAATCGATTAGGCACATCAAAACTATATAAATTCCGTTAAAACAGCGCGAAAATACGAAACTATAATTTTCGCCCACATACGCCCATATGGCCCCAACTCAGCTCGAAATTCGCCCAAAAACTTAGTGTTCCAAATCCGGTTTTAAGTGTGCGGAATCGATTAGGCACATCAAAACTATATAAAATCCGTTAAAACAGCGCGAAAATACGAAACTATAATTATCGCCCACATACGCCCATATGGCCCCAACTCGGCTCGAATTTAGCCCGAAAATGTAGTGTTCCAAATCCGGTTTTAAGTGTGCGGAATCGATTAGGCACATCAAAACTATATAAAATCCGTTAAAACAGCACGAAAATACGAAACTATAATTTTCGCCATCATACGCCCATATTGCCCCAACTCGGCTCGAAATTCGCCCAAAAACTTAGTGTTCCAAATCCGGTTCTAAGTGTGCGGAATCGATTAGGCACATCAAAACTGTACGGTTTACCGCACATAATGTATAACATGCCTTAAATCAACTATCATGCATAAAATATCATTTTAGCATAGCATGCATTTTTATATTAACTTTATTTGTAATATAATTCAGTGTCATTATATCACTCAAACAGAGCGGTTTGTCTTATCATTTCTGACCCTCTTGATATCAATTAATTGTGTCTCTATCATATCACAAACACATTATTTGGTCCTTCGAGCATTATTTTGGCCCAGCGCGCGGTTGGCCGAAATCAGGACTTTCGTCGCGTGGGAACAATCTAAAACAATATCAAACTATACATATTATATCATTGTATCAGTGTTTAATAATTGTGATCTTTGTGGACAATTTATCATTTGGATTGTGTGGAGGCGGAAGGCCTTCGCAGGTACGAAATCGTTATCAAGCAGCAGGAGCACGGCGAGTTGAGGAGTATCATCGAAATCAAGTAAGACTGTTCCTTTTTATTTGATCATTTACTTAATATCAATTTCAAATCAAAATGAAGAATTTAATAGCACGTCAGGCGGAAATCTTAGAAAACATTAAAAAGGTTAAAGATAATTTCGGGAAGGATAGTGACAGTAGAAAGACTCCAGAGTATTTAGAAGAAAGGTTAAAAAGGTTGGAAAACCTATGGGCAGAATTTCATCAAAATAATTTAGCATTAGATGAATATAAAACTGTTGCTTATAAAGAACAATATTTTGCCGAAAATATTTATGACTCTGTCATGAACGTGTATCAAACTACGCGGCAGATGATTTTATCATACGGAAAAGGCCCACAACGGCACTTTTTTAAAACTACAACTGATCAAACTCCGTCGAAATCAGACAAAGGTACAGATCCTAGTGGTCATTTAGACGAACTGTTATCACTGCAAAGAACCAACTTCAGAGCATTGAGAAGAATCATTTCTAGCATCGACATAGAAGAATTAACAGAAAAGTGGGAATTAGAAGATGAGCTCCGTAATGTACAGATACGTTGGAACGCAATTGAGAATTTACACTTAAAGATTGACAACATTTTACAAGGAGGTGACCTAGGGTATGAAGACGAATTTAACACTTATGAATCGTCTTATAAACGCATAAAGAAAGCTATCAATCAGAAAATATCATCAACAGCACATACGCTACAATCAACTCCACAATTGGATATACCAACTTTTTCAGGAAACTACACCAACTGGCCAACATTCTTTGATTTGTTTTGTGAAGCAATTCATAATAATAAAGCGTTAAGTAAAACTCAAAAAATGCAGCACTTAAAAGGAAAGCTGAGAGGAGAAGCCGAACGCCTAATTCAGCACTTGCACATCGTATCCGAGAACTACGATACAGCGTGGGACATCCTCACGCATCGGTATAATAACCCCCAGGTTTTGTTTACTAAACAGGTGGAGATATTTTTAAATCAGCCTAATATACAACATCAAACATCATTCGAATTGAAACGTCTGCACGACGTCACAACTGAATCCCTGCACGCTATCCACAACCTCGGAATTGATATTCAAACGTGGGATCCATTAATTGTACATATCATTTCTAAGAAATTAGACGTCGCCACTTATCGTGACTACATGGAATCACGTAAAAATCCACGAGATTTACCTTCGTTGGAAGAGATGATGAGCTTTCTAGAGAATAAGTTTACTGCTCTCGAGCCCATCCGCAAGCGTGATACATCGTCTCAATCTACAAAACCTACGTCTTCGAACAAATTCATCAACTATCAACCAAAATCAAATGAATATCAGCCGCGAGTACAATCAATTAATAAGCCGACGTACGGAGGAAGGTATCAGGGAAACTATCAAGCTGTTGCTGCCAATACCTACAGATGCCCACTTTGTAGCCTAAATCATGACCTATTTAAATGCAGTAAATTTTTGAACATGTCCTCTGACATAAAGCTTAAAACTGTATCAAAATTAAAATTATGTTCTAACTGCCTTTATAATCATTACGGAAATAAATGTATATCAATAAAAAGGTGCAAAAGTTGTAACGGTGAACACAACACCTTGTTACATGAGTCGTATGCACATGCATTGACGTCACACATTCCGAGTGCATTAGGTAACAATCCACAATATAAACCAAGAGCTACTAGCAATTCAGCAAATTTATGTCATGAAATTAACTCACATAATGTAAATTATGTAGCGAACTGCGACGAAGAAATATTGTTAACGACGATATCTCTTAATGTAAAATCACCAGATGGAAACTTCATTACTGTACGAGCACTATTAGATCAGGGGTCGCAGATATCTTTAATATCAGAGAATGCAGCGCAATGTTTAGGATTACGAAGAAATAAACATAGTGCGTCTATCTCAGGAATTGGAGCAGGACCTCAATATAGTAGGGGAATTGTATCAGTTGAATGTCATTCTGTTTATCATGATTATAAGTTTGAAACACAGGCACTGGTAATATCAAAGGTGATAAATAATCTCCCAAATTCATCATTTCGCAAACAATCATGGCCACATCTACAAAATATTAACTTAGCCGACCCAGAATACAACATATCAAAGCCTATTGACCTACTATTGGATGCCAGTGTATATTCAGAGATTATCATGAGCGGTCTCATCAAGGGCCCACAGGAAGCCCCTATAGCCCAACAAACTAAGTTAGGATGGATCCTATCGGGTAATGTAAAACGTATGTTCAACTGTCACGTAGTCATAAATAATTTAGCCGACATATCAAAGTATTGGGAACTCGAGGACGTTACATCGACTACGTCAACGCCTAGCAATGAGGACGAGCTTTGTGAGCAGTTTTACCAAAAAACAACGAGAAGATTAAACTCCGGTAAATATGAAGTCGCCCTACCCATGAAACAAGGGTTCCAGAATGAATTAGGGTACTCAAAATCAAAAGCAGTAGCTCAATTCCATCAGTTAGAACAAAGATTCCATAAGGACAAAAACCTCGCCTTATTGTACGAACAATTCATGGCCGAGTATCAACAATTAGGCCACATGCGTAAAGCGGACACTATAAAAGAAACAACATGCTATTTACCCCACCACGGAGTACAGAAGATGGATTCTAATACAACGAAACTCCGTGTGGTGTTCAACGCTTCCTGTAAAACTAAGTCGGGTAAAAGCCTAAATGATTTGATGTTACGTGGTCCGAACTTACAACAGGATTTACACCGCTTAATTGTTAGTTGGAGACAATATAAATTTGTACTAAATGCAGACATTGAGAAAATGTTCCGAATGATCTTAGTGAGAGAATCTGATCAACATTTACAAACTATTTTATGGAAAGATAAAAATGAAATTATAAACGAGTATCACCTTACAACTGTAACATATGGCATGAAAGCCGCTCCCTATTTAGCGATGCGAACATTGCGTCAAATCGCAGTCGACAGTGGGTTCAAATACCCTAAAGCCGTGAAAATGCTTAATCAACAATTTTATACTGATGATCTTTTTTATGGTAGTAACAGTCAGGAGGATGCTAAGGAGGCTCAACAACAACTTATTCATATTCTCAAAGATGCCGGTTTTAATCTGCGAAAGTGGTCGAGTAACAATAACCTACTATTAGACGGATTATCAAAAAATCAAGTTAACCCAGACATCATTGAGTTCAAAGACACGGACACTACAAAAACATTAGGATTGCATTGGAATTCCGTTTCGGATAACTTTACATATAAAAATATATCATTCAAACAGCTTAACAACAAATGTACCAAACGAAATTTATTATCAAACATATCAAAGGTATACGATCCTATTGGATGGATCTCACCTTTAACTATCAGAGCAAAATTATTATTTCAAAAGGTGTGGTCCGCTGGCTTATTATGGGACGACGAACTCCCGTCCGACATCCAAGAAGAGTGGTCAATGTTAAAGTCCGAATTAGAAAGCATTGAGAAGTTTTCTTTACCTAGACACATGGGAAATACAAACAATAAATATAAATTACATGGGTTTTGCGATGCCTCTGAAAAAGCTTATGCTTGCTCTATATACATAGTAACAACCGATAATAAAGGCGCGTACACATCGAGACTTGTTACTGCGAAAACAAAGTTGGCCCCACTGAACAAAGTCGTGTCACTGCCGAGATTAGAACTTTGTGGCGCACTATTACTAGCACAGCTTTTCAAGAGAGTGACAGATGCCTTAGATGAACAGGACATACCAATGTTTGCCTGGACTGATTCAATGGTGGTCATTGGTTGGCTTCAAGGTGATGCGAATCGATGGAAGGCTTTCGTTGCCAATCGTGTAGAACAAATCAATAACATCATACCATCTTCAAATTGGCATCACGTGTGCTCAGAAGAAAATGCAGCGGATTGTGCAACTAGAGGAATGTCAAGTCAGCAACTTGTCAACCATTCCTTGTGGTGGGAAGGGCCGCAATGGTTGAAAACAGAAAATAATTATCAAACACCTATTTATCAAACACCATCATTAGAAATTAAAAAGGTCCATGTGAACGCTGCTTTATGTAAAGATAATGATTTTAATAACTCAATAATAAACTATTTGTTACAAAGTAATAGCTCTATTACACGTGTTGTGAAAACAATAGCATGGGTATCGCGTTTCATTGAATGCGCCCGACAACATAAAAACGCTGATAGATCACAAACATTATCATCTTTTGAATTAAATAAGGCATATAATTTAATTATAAAACATGTACAATACTGTGACTTTGATACAGATATTAATAATTTAAAGTCTAAAGGCAAGGTTAAGTCAAACAGCAAACTACTAAGTTTGAATCCCTATTTAGATGAGGAAGGAATATTAAGAGTTGGAGGACGACTCAGCAATTCTTATATCAGTTATTCGTCAAAGCATCCTATCGTATTATCAAGTAGCAGCCGTTTTACAGAATTAATCATTGATCAAGCACATTTATTAACATTACATGGAGGCCCGAAACTCACATTATCACAAGTTAGAAATAAGTACTGGATTTTAAGCGGAATCAGCACAGTTAAAAGGCAACTTAGGAAATGCACTACATGTCGTCGTTTTAGTCACCGCAATACTGAGCAGATTATGGCTAACCTACCGAGAGCCAGAGTCACACCATCACGTCCTTTCTCGCAGTGCGCAGTGGACTTTACAGGTCATGTAGACATTAAGATCAATAAGGGCCGCGGTGTCAAGACAAGTAAGGGGTACATTGCGGTGTTTGTATGCTTAAGTACAAAATCGGTACACTTAGAGTTGGTGTCAGACTTGAGCACACCTACGTTCCTTGCAGCCTTTCGAAGATTATGCGCAAGACGTGGAACGCCGAAAGATATGTACAGTGACAATGGTACCAATTTTATTGGCGCATCTAAGTTACTACGGAAACAATATCAGTTGGCAGCCCAAAATATCAATAGCGAGTTTTTAAATTATATCAACGAGATGGGAGTCACCTGGCATTTTAATGCACCCGCTTGGCCGAGCGCTGGAGGCCTGTGGGAAGCGGCAGTACGATGTATGAAGTATCATTTGCTAAGGGTCATTGGTCAACAGAAGCTTACTTACGAGGAATTACTTACGGTACTCACCCAAACTGAAGCATGCATGAACTCAAGACCATTGTGTACATTATCAGAAAACATTGAAGATCTAGACGTATTGACTCCGGGTCATTTTTTAGTGGGCGGTCCTCTGTTATCAAGTCCTGAGTCGCTTTCACACGACATTAGTTTACCCGTAAGGTGGCAATTAGTACAAAACATGATAAAAGGATTTTGGCATAAGTGGTCGCATGAATATTTGCAGTCCCTGCAGTCGCGCAGTAAATGGCAGTACGAACGACAAAATATCAAGGTTGGAGATCTAGTTGTCGTTAAGGATGAGATGTTACCGCCGACACGGTGGGCGCTAGCCAGAGTGGTAGAGGTACACCCAGGCACAGATGGAAATGTTCGCGTCGTCACTATTAAAACACAAATAGGAGTTATTAAACGCCCAATCACAAAATTGTGTCTATTGCCAATTCAACAGGAAGTTCAAGAAGAGACAGAACCTCTTCAATCAAATCAAATATCAGAAGAACATAACCAGTTAACGACCGAATCTAATCAAGATGTAAATAAGATGAATAAACGAACTAGAGGGAAACGTATCTTTAAAAATTATTTTACTACTATATTATTTACTATTTTATCATTATTAGCACCGAGTATGCAACAACAAACAACATTTTATAACATATCTTCGTTACAAAGCAGTAAACAAGGCCTATTTTTTGTCAAAATATCAAACCTTCAAGTTATAAGAGATGAGTGGAAATTAGTAATGTATTACAATATATCTACATACTGGCAAGGAGTGTCTGATATAAAAGATTATATCTCACATCTTAAAGAACTTTGCAAAACTCACGAGGAATATGATAACATGATATCTCAATTAGAGCACGAGCTAGGAGAAATAGATCACTACACGTCCTTTATCAGCCATCCATCATCAAAGAGATCAAAACGTGGATTAATTAACGGAGTCGGTTATGTAGCCAATTCCTTATTTGGGCTTTTAGATGATAGCTTTGCCCAACAATACGCACGGGATATCGAAACAGTGAAACTTAATGAAAATCATCTACAGAAACTATTACAAAATCAAACTATAATTGTTGAAAATGAATATCATTTATTAAAACGAAACGAAGATAATATGAATAAACAATTTCAATACATCAAACAACGTCTATATAACATATCAAAAGAAATGAATCAGGTTACACTCGACAACAAACATGGACTTTATATTACATCATCAGCTTTAACCGCAAGTCTAATATTATCAAATTTAAGACGTATTCAGCAGCATATATTGGATACCATCACAGACATAAATCATGGTCATATTGAACCACACATGTTAACACCCGAATTATTAGAAAATCAAATCAATAAAATAACATTGAATACTCGCGTCGATCTTACTGTACCTATTGACAGTCATTATCATTATAATATTATCAACTTATATAAACTACTGCGTGTATCTTGCAGAGTTATCAACAATTTTCTACTCATTGAAATTAAGATACCTTTGGTTAGTAAAGATATCTACGAGTTAGACAAGATAATAAGCATTCCATATAAAATAAATAAACACAGGTCATATCAAGTTTTAACTAAAATGCCATATATTGCTTATAACTTAAGAAAAGACGAAGGCATGCTACTCTCATACAACGATTTGGAATCATGTTTTCACCTATTATCGGATAAATTACTGTGCTCATTAAACAACCCTATCTATGAATTCTCGCCTAAACGATCTTTCTGCGAAGTCAAAGTAAACAATGATATGTTGGACACGAGCTGTGAGTCGGTCCAGACAGAGTGTCGCGACATGTGGATCATATTGCACGCACGAAACTCATGGCTATACAGTTGTTGTGAACCATGCACTATTCGGATATTTTGTGAAGCAACAGGATTTAAAATGGAAACTTTATTTGGCAACGGTATCATTAGTATAAGTCAAGGATGTGTCCTTAAAACGAATATGTTAAGTATCAGAGCCCACAATAATTTTATGAGTCAAGTCACTATAAATCAAGAATTAGAGCACCCCGAAATATCGTCATTGAATAAATTACTAAATACAACCCATACAACCTCATCGACTGAATATCCCGAAAATGAAGATCACCATCAACAGTTTGACGATATCAGCAAACAAATCAACTTATTAAAGGAACAGTCTCACCAACATCCGCTCACCATACACGACGTCCATCATTACACGGCTTTCTACATCTTCATCGGTTTGATTGTATTCACGGGAAGTATCTTCATGTGTATGAAGATGAGGAACAAGCGTGGTGGAGCCAATACCGCGCCCGCTCATCAGGTGGACCAGGTGGAAGTCAGTGCTAGTGCAATTGTGCCGGAAATACCGCGATCACAAAGTGTGTTCAGTGTCAATCAGGCTACTTCGCCTTTTCTATCACGGCCAGTGCGATTTAAAGTTAATAGTGAGAGTGTATCGATAGATCAAGTGTAAATGAACTAAAACGGACATGACTTTATTAGCATAAGTATACTTACCTAAAATGAATGAAATCATCTTATAATATCACCATTTTAAATATTTTATATAAGTTGCATTACTTACTTTAACGCATTTTCATTAAATCAGTATTTTTGTTATCTCATTCATCAGCTCTCTTGTTTTGATGGCCAAGATGTACGGTTTACCGCACATAATGTATAACATGCCTTAAATCAACTATCATGCATAAAATATCATTTTAGCATAGCATGCATTTTTATATTAACTTTATTTGTAATATAATTCAGTGTCATTATATCACTCAAACAGAGCGGTTTGTCTTATCATTTCTGACCCTCTTGATATCAATTAATTGTGTCTCTATCATATCACAAACACAAAAACTATATAAAATCCGTTAAAACAGCGCGAAAATACGAAACTATAATTTTCGCCCACATACGCCCATATGGCCCCAACTCGGCTCGGAATTCGCCCAAAAACTTAAGTGTTCCAAATCCGGTTTTAAGTGTAAGGAATCGATTAGGCACATTAAAACTATTTTAAATCCGTTAAAACAGCGCGAAAATACGAATCTATAATTTTCGCCCACATACGCCGATATGGCCCCAACTCGGCTCGAAATTCGCCTTAAAACTTAGTGTTCCAAATCCGGTTTTAAGTGTGCGGAATCGATTAGGCACATCAAAACTATATAAAATCTGTTATAACAGCGCGAAAATACGAAACTATAATTTTCGGCCACATACGCCCATATGGCCCCAACTCGGCTCGAAATTCGCCCAAAAACTTAGTGTTCCAAATCCGGCTCTAAGTGTGCGGAATCGATTAGGCACATCAAAACTATATAAAATCCGTTAAAACAGCGCGAAAATACGAAACTATAATTTTCGCCCACATACGCCCATATGGCCCCAACTCGGCTCGAAATTCGCCCAAAAACTTAGTGTTCCAAATCCGGTTTTAAGTGTGCGGAATGGATAAGGCACATCAAAACTAAATAAAATCCGTTAAAACAGCGCGAAAATACGAAACTATAATTTTCGCCCACATACGCCCATATGGCCCCAACTCGGCTCGAAATTCGCCCCAAAACTTAGTGTTTCAAATCCGGTTTTAAGTGTGCGGAATCGATTAGGCACATTAAAACTATTTTAAATCCGTTAAAACAGCGCGAAAATACGAAACTATAATTTTCGCCCACATACGCCCATATGGCCCCAACTCAGCTCGAAATTCGCCCAAAAACTTAGTGTTCCAAATCCGGTTTTAAGTGTGCGGAATCGATTAGGCACATCAAAACTATATAAAATCCGTTAAAACAGCGCGAAAATACGAAACTATAATTATCGCCCACATACGCCCATATGGCCCCAACTCGGCTCGAATTTAGCCCGAAAATGTAGTGTTCCAAATCCGGTTTTAAGTGTGCGGAATCGATTAGGCACATCAAAACTATATAAAATCCGTTAAAACAGCACGAAAATACGAAACTATAATTTTCGCCATCATACGCCCATATTGCCCCAACTCGGCTCGAAATTCGCCCAAAAACTTAGTGTTCCAAATCCGGTTCTAAGTGTGCGGAATCGATTAGGCACATCAAAACTATATAAAATCCGTTAAAACAGCGCGAAAATACGAAACTATAATTATCGCCCACATACGCCCATATGGCCCCAACTCGGCTCGAATTTAGCCCGAAAATGTAGTGTTCCAAATCCGGTTTTAAGTGTGCGGAATCGATTAGGCACATCAAAACTATATAAAATCCGTTAAAACAGCACGAAAATACGAAACTATAATTTTCGCCATCATACGCCCATATTGCCCCAACTCTGCTCGAAATTCGCCCAAAAACTTAGTGTTCCAAATCCGGTTCTAAGTGTGCGGAATCGATTAGGCACATCAAAACTATATAAAATCCGTTAAAACAGCGCGAAAATACGAAACTATAATTTTCGCCCACATACGCCCATATGGCCCCAACTCGGCTCGAAATTCGCTCAAAAACTTAAGTGTTCCAAATCCGGTTTTAAGTGTAAGGAATCGGTTAGGCACATTAAAACTATATAAAATCCGGTAAAACAGCGCGAAAATATGAAACTATAATTTTCGCCCAAATGCGCCCATATGGCCCCAACTCGACTCGAAATTCGCCCAAAAACTTAGTGTTCCAAATCCGGTTTTAAGTGTGCGGAATCGATTTGGCACATCAAAACTATATAAAATCCGTTAAAACAGCGCGAAAATACGAAACTATAATTTTCGCTCACATACGCCCATATGGCCCCAACTCGGCTCGAAATTCGCCCAAAAACTTAGTGTTCCAAATCCGGTTTTAAGTGTAAGGAATCGATTAGGCACATTAAAACTATATAAAATCCGGTAAAACAGCGCGAAAATATGAAACTATAATTTTCGCCCAAATACGCCCATATGGCCCCAACTCGACTCGAAATTCGCCCAAAAACTTAGTGTTCCAAATCCGGTTTTAAGTGTGCGGAATCGATTTGGCACATCAAAACTATATAAAATCCGTTAAAACAGCGCGAAAATACGAAACTATAATTTTCGCTCACATACGCCCATATGGCCCCAACTCGGCTCGAAATTCGCCCAAAAACTTAGTGTTCCAAATCCGGTTTTAAGTGTAAGGAATCGATTAGGCACATTAAAACTATATAAAATCCGGTAAAACAGCGCGAAAATACGAAACTATAATTTTTGCCCAAATACGCCCATATGGCCCCAACTCGGCTCGAAATTCGCCCCAAAACTTAGTGTTCCAAATGCGGTTTTAAGTGTGCGGAATCGATTAGGTACATCAAAACTATATAAAATCCGTTAAAACAGCGCGAAAATACGAAACTATAATTTTCGCCCACATACGCCCATATGGCCCCAACTCGGCTCGAAATTCGCCCCAAAACTTAGTGTTTCAAATCCGGTTTTAAGTGTGCGGAATCGATTAGGCACATCAAAACTATATAAAATCCGTTAAAACAACGCGAAAATACGAAACTTTAATTTTCGCCCACATACGCCCATATGGCCCCAACTCGGCTCGAAATTCGCCCAAAAACTTAGTGTTCCAAATGCGGTTTTAAGTGTGCGGAATCGGTTAGGCACATCAAAACTATATAAAATCCGTTAAAACAGCGCGAAAATACGAAACTATAATTTTCGCCCACATACGCCCATATGGCCCCAACTCGGCTCGAAATTCGCCCAAAAACTTAGTGTTCCAAATCCGGTTTTAAGTGTGCGGAATCGATTAGGCACATCAAAACTATATAAAATCTGTTATAACAGCGCGAAAATACGAAACTATAATTTTCGGCCACATACGCCCATATGGCCCCAACTCGGCTCGAAATTCGCCCAAAAACTTAGTGTTCCAAATCCGGCTCTAAGTGTGCGGAATCGATTAGGCACATCAAAACTATATAAAATCCGTTAAAACAGCGCGAAAATACGAAACTATAATTTTCGCCCACATACGCCCATATGGCCCCAACTCGGCTCGAAATTCGCCCAAAAACATAATGTTCCAAATCCGGTTTTAAGTGTGCGGAATGGATTAGGCACATCAAAACTAAATAAAATCCGTTAAAACAGCGCGAAAATACGAAACTATAATTTTCGCCCACATACGCCCATATGGCCCCAACTCGGCTCGAAATTCGCCCCAAAACTTAGTGTTTCAAATCCGGTTTTAAGTGTGCGGAATCGATTAGGCACATTAAAACTATTTTAAATCCGTTAAAACAGCGCGAAAATACGAAACTATAATTTTCGCATAAATACGCCCATATGGCCCCAACTCGGCTCGAAATTCGCCCAAAAACTTAGTGTTCCAAATCCGGTTCTAAGTGTGCGGAATCGATTAGGCACATTAAAACTATATAAAATCCGGTAAAACAGCGCGAAAATATGAAACTATAATTTTCGCCCAAATACGCCCATATGGCCCCAACTCGACTCGAAATTCGCCCAAAAACTTAGTGTTCCAAATCCGGTTTTAAGTGTGCGGAATCGATTTGGCACATCAAAACTATATAAAATCCGTTAAAACAGCGCGAAAATACGAAACTATAATTTTCGCTCACATACGCCCATATGGCCCCAACTCGGCTCGAAATTCGCCCAAAAACTTAGTGTTCCAAATCCGGTTTTAAGTGTAAGGAATCGATTAGGCACATTAAAACTATATAAAATCCGGTAAAACAGCGCGAAAATACGAAACTATAATTTTTGCCCAAATACGCCCATATGGCCCCAACTCGGCTCGAAATTCGCCCCAAAACTTAGTGTTCCAAATGCGGTTTTAAGTGTGCGGAATCGATTAGGTACATCAAAACTATATAAAATCCGTTAAAACAGCGCGAAAATACGAAACTATAATTTTCGCCCACATACGCCCATATGGCCCCAACTCGGCTCGAAATTCGCCCCAAAACTTAGTGTTTCAAATCCGGTTTTAAGTGTGCGGAATCGATTAGGCACATCAAAACTATATAAAATCCGTTAAAACAACGCGAAAATACGAAACTTTAATTTTCGCCCACATACGCCCATATGGCCCCAACTCGGCTCGAAATTCGCCCAAAAACTTAGTGTTCCAAATGCGGTTTTAAGTGTGCGGAATCGGTTAGGCACATCAAAACTATATAAAATCCGTTAAAACAGCGCGAAAATACGAAACTATAATTTTCGCCCACATACGCCCATATGGCCCCAACTCGGCTCGAAATTCGCCCAAAAACTTAGTGTTCCAAATCCGGTTTTAAGTGTGCGGAATCGATTAGGCACATCAAAACTATATAAAATCTGTTATAACAGCGCGAAAATACGAAACTTTAATTTTCGGCCACATACGCCCATATGGCCCCAACTCGGCTCGAAATTCGCCCAAAAACTTAGTGTTCCAAATCCGGCTCTAAGTGTGCGGAATCGATTAGGCACATCAAAACTATATAAAATCCGTTAAAACAGCGCGAAAATACGAAACTATAATTTTCGCCCACATACGCCCATATGGCCCCAACTCGGCTCGAAATTCGCCCAAAAACTTAATGTTCCAAATCCGGTTTTAAGTGTGCGGAATGGATTAGGCACATCAAAACTAAATAAAATCCGTTAAAACAGCGCGAAAATACGAAACTATAATTTTCGCCCACATACGCCCATATGGCCCCAACTCGGCTCGAAATTCGCCCCAAAACTTAGTGTTTCAAATCCGGTTTTAAGTGTGCGGAATCGATTAGGCACATTAAAACTATTTTAAATCCGTTAAAACAGCGCGAAAATACGAAACTAAAATTTTCGCATAAATACGCCCATATGGCCCCAACTCGGCTCGAAATTCGCCCAAAAACTTAGTGTTCCAAATCCGGTTCTAAGTGTGCGGAATCGATTAGGCACATCAAAACTAAATAAAATCCGTTAAAACAGCGCGAAAATACGAAACTATAATTTTCGCCCACATACGCCCATATGGCCCCCAACTCGGCTCGAAATTCGCCCAAAAACTTAGTGTTCCAAATGCGGTTTTAAGTGTGCGGAATCGATTAGGCACATCAAAACCATATAAAATCCGTTAAAACAGCGCGAAAATACGAAACTATAATTTTCGCCCACATACGCCCATATGGCCCCAACTCGGCTCGAAATTCGCCCCAAAACTTAGTGTTTCAAATCCGGTTTTAAGTGTGCGGAATCGATTAGGCACATCAAAACTATATAAAATCCGTTAAAACAACGCGAAAATACGAAACTTTAATTTTCGCCCACATACGCCCATATGGCCCCAACTCGGCTCGAAATTCGCCCAAAAACTTAGTGTTTTAAATGCGGTTTTAAGTGTGCGGAATCGGTTAGGCACATCAAAACTATATAAAATCCGTTAAAACAGCGCGAAAATACGAATCTATAATATTCGCCCACATACGCCCATATGGCCCCAACTCGGCTCGAAATTCGCCTTAAAACTTAGTGTTCCAAATCCGGTTTTAAGTGTGCGGAATCGATTAGGCACATCAAAACTATATAAAATCCGGTAAAACAGCGCGAAAATATGAAACTATAATTTTTGCCCAAATACGCCCATATGGCCCCAACTCGACTCGAAATTCGCCCAAAAACTTAGTGTTCCAAATCCGGTTTTAAGTGTGCGGAATCGATTAGGCACATCAAAACTATATAAAATCCGTTAAAACAGCGCGAAAATACGAAACTATAATTTTTGCCCACATACGCCCATATGGCCCCAACTCGGCTCGAATTTAGCCCAAAAATTTAGTGTTCCAAATCCGGTTTTAAGTGTGCGGAATCGATTAGGCACATCAAAACTATATAAAATCCGTTAAAACAGCGCGAAAATACGAAACTATAATTTTCGTTCACATACGCCCATATGGCCCCAACTCGGCTCGAAATTCGCTCAAAAACTTAAGTGTTCCAAATCCGGTTTTAAGTGTAAGGAATCGATTAGGCACATTAAAACTATATAAAATCCGGTAAAACAGCGCGAAAATATGAAACTATAATTTTTGCCCAAATACGCCCATATGGCCCCAACTCGACTCGAAATTCGCCCAAAAACTTAGTGTTCCAAATCCGGTTTTAAGTGTGCGGAATCGATTTGGCACATCAAAACTATATTAAATCCGTTAAAACAGCGCGAAAATACGAAACTATAATTTTCGGCCACATACGCCCATATGGCCCCAACTCGGCTCGAAATTCGCCCAAAAACTTAAGTGTTCCAAATCCGGTTTTAAGTGTAAGGAATCGATTAGGCACATTAAAACTATATAAAATCCGGTAAAACAGCGCGAAAATACGAAACTATAATTTTTGCCCAAATACGCCCATATGGCCCCAACTCGGCTCGAAATTCGCCCCAAAACTTAGTGTTCCAAATGCGGTTTTAAGTGTGCGGAATCGATTAGGTACATCAAAACTATATAAAATCCGTTAAAACAGCGCGAAAATACGAAACTATAATTTTCGCCCACATACGCCCATATGGCCCCAACTCGGCTCGAAATTCGCCCCAAAACTTAGTGTTTCAAATCCGGTTTTAAGTGTGCGGAATCGATTAGGCACATCAAAACTATATAAAATCCGTTAAAACAACGCGAAAATACGAAACTTTAATTTTCGCCCACATACGCCCATATGGCCCCAACTCGGCTCGAAATTCGCCCAAAAACTTAGTGTTCCAAATGCGGTTTTAAGTGTGCGGAATCGGTTAGGCACATCAAAACTATATAAAATCCGTTAAAACAGCGCGAAAATACGAAACTATAATTTTCGCCCACATACGCCCATATGGCCCCAACTCGGCTCGAAATTCGCCCAAAAACTTAGTGTTCCAAATCCGGTTTTAAGTGTGCGGAATCGGTTAGGCACATCAAAACTATATAAAATCTGTTAAAACAGCGCGAAAATACGAAACTATAATTTTCGCATAAATACGCCCATATGGCCCCAACTCGGCTCGAAATTCGCCCCAAAACTTAGTGTTCCAAATGCGGTTTTAAGTGTGCGGAATCGATTAGGTACATCAAAACTATATAAAATCCGTTAAAACAGCGCGAAAATACGAAACTATAATTTTCGCCAACATACGCCCATATGGCCCCAACTCGGCTCGAAATTCGCTCAAAAACTTAAGTGTTCCAAATCCGGTTTTAAGTGTAAGGAATCGATTAGGCACATTAAAACTATATAAAATCCGGTAAAACAGCGCGAAAATACGAAACTATAATTTTCGGCCACATACGCCCATATGGCCCCAACTCGGCTCGAAATTCGCCCCAAAACTTAGTGTTCCAAATGCGGTTTTAAGTGTGCGGAATCGATTAGGTACATCAAAACTATATAAAATCCGTTAAAACAGCGCGAAAATACGAAACTATAATTTTCGCCCACATACGCCCATATGGCCCCAACGCGGCTCGAAATTCGCCCCAAAACTTAGTGTTTCAAATCCGGTTTTAAGTGTGCGGAATCGATTAGGCACATTAAAACTATTTTAAATCCGTTAAAACAGCGCGAAAATACGAAACTATAATTTTCGCATAAATACGCCCATATGGCCCCAACTCGGCTCGAAATTCGCCCAAAAACTTAGTGTTCCAAATCCGGTTCTAAGTGTGCGGAATCGATTAGGCACATCAAAACTAAATAAAATCCGTTAAAACAGCGCGAAAATACGAAACTATAATTTTCGCCCACATACGCCCATATGGCCCCAACTCGGCTCGAAATTCGCCCAAAAACTTAGTGTTCCAAATGCGGTTTTAAGTGTGCGGAATCGATTAGGCACATCAAAACCATATAAAATCCGTTAAAACAGCGCGAAAATACGAAACTATAATTTTCGCCCACATACGCCCATATGGCCCCAACTCGGCTCGAAATTCGCCCCAAAACTTAGTGTTTCAAATCCGGTTTTAAGTGTGCGGAATCGATTAGGCACATCAAAACTATATAAAATCCGTTAAAACAACGCGAAAATACGAAACTTTAATTTTCGCCCACATACGCCCATATGGCCCCAACTCGGCTCGAAATTCGCCCAAAAACTTAGTGTTTTAAATGCGGTTTTAAGTGTGCGGAATCGGTTAGGCACATCAAAACTATATAAAATCCGTTAAAACAGCGCGAAAATACGAATCTATAATATTCGCCCACATACGCCCATATGGCCCCAACTCGGCTCGAAATTCGCCTTAAAACTTAGTGTTCCAAATCCGGTTTTAAGTGTGCGGAATCGATTAGGCACATCAAAACTATATAAAATCCGGTAAAACAGCGCGAAAATATGAAACTATAATTTTTGCCCAAATACGCCCATATGGCCCCAACTCCTCGAAATTCGCCCAAAAACTTAGTGTTCCAAATCCGGTTTTAAGTGTGCGGAATCGATTAGGCACATCAAAACTATATAAAATCCGTTAAAACAGCGCGAAAATACGAAACTATAATTTTTGCCCACATACGCCCATATGGCCCCAACTCGGCTCGAATTTAGCCCAAAAATTTAGTGTTCCAAATCTGGTTTTAAGTGTGCGGAATCGATTAGGCACATCAAAACTATATAAAATCCGTTAAAACAGCGCGAAAATACGAAACTATAATTTTCGTTCACATACGCCCATATGGCCCCAACTCGGCTCGAAATTCGCTCAAAAACTTAAGTGTTCCAAATCCGGTTTTAAGTGTAAGGAATCGATTAGGCACATTAAAACTATATAAAATCCGGTAAAACAGCGCGAAAATATGAAACTATAATTTTTGCCCAAATACGCCCATATGGCCCCAACTCGACTCGAAATTCGCCCAAAAACTTAGTGTTCCAAATCCGGTTTTAAGTGTGCGGAATCGATTTGGCACATCAAAACTATATTAAATCCGTTAAAACAGCGCGAAAATACGAAACTATAATTTTCGGCCACATACGCCCATATGGCCCCAACTCGGCTCGAAATTCGCCCAAAAACTTAAGTGTTCCAAATCCGGTTTTAAGTGTAAGGAATCGATTAGGCACATTAAATCTATATAAAATCCGGTAAAACAGCGCGAAAATACGAAACTATAATTTTTGCCCAAATACGCCCATATGGCCCCAACTCGGCTCGAAATTCGCCCCAAAACTTAGTGTTCCAAATGCGGTTTTAAGTGTGCGGAATCGATTAGGTACATCAAAACTATATAAAATCCGTTAAAACAGCGCGAAAATACGAAACTATAATTTTCGCCCACATACGCCCATATGGCCCCAACTCGGCTCGAAATTCGCCCCAAAACTTAGTGTTTCAAATCCGGTTTTAAGTGTGCGGAATCGATTAGGCACATCAAAACTATATAAAATCCGTTAAAACAACGCGAAAATACGAAACTGAGAGTGACGTCACGGACGCCTAACCAACTGTATCGTGTCGGTCGTTTTTATTATTGTTCCTCGGGTTATTAGCGTGTAAATGTAATTGTTTTGTACGTCAGTGTTAGCTTATATATTGTTGATCGGTATTGTGTGTTGGTGTGAGTGTTGAAGCCTCTTAACGCTATAAATTAATAGTATTTATTGATTTGCTTAAAACCTGGTTTTATTTGAAAGAGGGTAAATCAAACGAGATCAGCAATTTTATTCATTATATGTGTTCTATCAGTGCCATCTATCGTGGAATAATTGAACTATCTGGTCAACGCCATCTACATTAATTTGACAAAACTAATTGACAGTCATCGATTAACTATGGTGAAATCTTGCCAAGGCTGTAGGAAATTTATTTCGGCGACGTCGGCAGGTGTCGCTACTTGTGGTACCTGTCAGGCACACTTTCATAAAGCCTGCGTTTCAATTCCTGATGCTGCGTCTGTGAGTAGATCTTGGATCTGCCCAGAATGTAAAAAGAAGGTGCGCAAGGGGGACAACACTGGCACCCCTGTCCGAGGCATTGGCGAGAATGACGTGCTGGAGACATTTGTGTCCCCCGCCGGCGTGAGCCCGGCGCGGTTGGACGCGCCGCTGAGCGCCGTGGCCGTGGACGCCGCCGCCGCCGCCGAGGGAGTGCGCGCACTGCGTCGGGAGCTCGCAGAGTATGCGGGCGAGATGCGCGATTTCCGGCGAGAGATGGCGGAGTACCGCGCCACTGTTGCTGGCATCGTCTCTAGGATCGAAGGGGTGGAGTCCAGGCTTGCGGCGTTGGAGGCGCGGGACGCCGTGGGTGTGGCGGCAGCGGATGTTGGCGAGCTGGAGCGTTCGGTGCAGTTTCTCAGGGAGGAGCTGCGGGATCGGGACCAGGACGCCCTTCTCTCAGACCTCGAAATAGGTCATCTTCCTGAGGAGAAGGGCGAGAACCCAGTACACGCGGTCACCGTTCTCGCGACTCGGTTAGGGGTCAGTTTAGACGAACGGGACGTTGTGTTCGCCGAGCGCGTGGGAGCCGCGCCGGCGCCGGGCGCTGGTGGCGCCGCCGGCGGCGCGGGCGGTCGGCCCCGCCGGATCGTGGTGCGGCTGGCGCGGCGCGCCGTGCGCGACGAGCTGCTGCGCGCCGCGCGCGTGCGCCGCACCCTCTCCGGGGCCGACACGGGGGCCGCCGGCGCCGCGCCGACCGGCCGCATCTTCTTGAACGAGCGGCTGACCAGGGACAACCGGCTGCTGTTCCACCGCGTCCGGGAGGAGTGCCGCAGGCTTCAGTGGCGGTACTCATGGACGCGACGAGGTCGCATCTACGCTCGGCAGAGTGACGGCAAGCCTGCCCATTGCTTTAAGTCTGAGGCGGACGTTGTGCGAATTTTTGGCGCTTTCCCCGTTTGACTTCGTTTTCTCTTTTGTTTCTTATCTTTAAATCAAACAACGACTTTTATTATTATATTATTTTATTTCCAAAACTATATTATATCGTATCTTCAATTATAACTATGTATAAACCACTTATTAAAAGCTATATAATTATTTATTACATTAATTTAGTTCTAAATTGTAAACCTTCCTGCACAGCAAACAATTGCATAGTCAGTAATACTGTAAACTGTAAACCCAGACAAACATATGTTTTTGATCAATCAATTACTCTCCTACATATATCTTTAAGAATCTTTGTTCTATCTTATTATTGCCATATTATGTGGTATCGTAGATATAAGGAATCAAATCGATGATCAAATCAAAATACCTGTCCGTTGGTCTGTTCAATGCTGGGTCACTTGGGAGTAGACATGACGAGTTTATAATAGCAGTGGAGCGTCTTTCGTTAGATATTCTGGCCATCAACGAGACGTGGTTGAGAGAGGGAGAGGAGGGGCGTGCGCCCGCGGTGGCCGGCTACAGGCTGCGGCACGTCCCGCGGCCCGCGGGGGTGCGGGGCGGGCGCGGCGGGGGGGTCGGCTTCTACATTAGACAGGGGATTCATGTTAGGTTTTGTTCAGTCACCTCTGATTCACAGATAGAACAAATGTGGATCACAACTAAGGTTGGCACTCAACGCCTACTCATAGGTACGGCATATAGGCCTCCCTGGCTCAATATAAATGTTTTCTTGGACAACCTTACTGACACTATTTCTTCTTTTTCGAACTATGACAAGATAATATTGCTTGGCGATTTCAATATTAATATGCTAAATTTAGATTCTAGAACCAAACTATTTACTGAATTTTTGGATTATATGAGACTGCAACAGCTTATTGATGCTCCAACTCACTTTACCGACCACAGTCAAACACTAATAGATGTCATATGCAGTGACATTAGTGCTAATTCTACTGATATAACATATATACCTGATTTAGGGCATCATGCAATAATATCTGCAGTATTCCATATAAAAAAAGAAAAACCTTTACCCTTTTTTGTCACTTATAGGCCATTCAAAGACATTATACAGGAAATATTTTGCAAGGACTTGGAATCAATTGACTGGAATTTAATATATACATTTGACAATTTAGACGACATGGTTGCTCAATTCAATCACTATATCCTCACACTTTTTGATTTGCATGCCCCTAAAAGAACTACACAGATCAAAACCTATTCTTTACCTTGGCATACGGACACTATCAAAGAGATGATGCGCACTCGTGATTTTTATCATAGTAAATATTTGAACACAAACTCCAAATCCACAAAAATATTATATAAAGAACTGAAATCTTGTGTTATAAAAGCTCTGCATGAGGAAAAAAAGGTATTTTTCAGTGAACATATAAACTGTAACCTCCATAATCCAAAGCTTTTGTGGAAGAACTTAAAACGCAACATTTTAGTCGACAGTAATAGTAAACATGAGCTGCCCCTATCATTGACGGACCCCAATGTCTTAAACGCACATTTCCTTAATGCTCCTGGAGACGATTGTGTTAAAATTTCTACACTCACTTATTATGAGTTCAACAAATTTAAGACCTCGAATTTCAGCCTTGAGGTGGTAACTGAAGATACAGTTTATAAAATAATAAATGCTTTAACATCTGAAGCGGAGGGCATTGACCAAATAACTTTGAGCATGATAGTAGCATGTTTACCTTTTTCACTGACTTCAATAACTAAAATTATTAACAAATCCATTCAGACGTCAACTTTCCCCGAACTTTGGAAAATATCGTTAATAAACCCTATACCTAAAAAACCTATTGTTACGGATATTAAGGATGTTAGACCCATTAGTATACTGCCTTGTATCTCTAAAGTTATGGAAAAAATAGTTTACTTACAAGCAGTTAAATATTTAGAAATAGAAAATATTTTACCCAAATATCAGTCCGGCTTTAGAAAAAATCATGGAACTTCTACAGCATTATTGGATATAGTAGATAATATGCTTGCAGCACAAGATGAAGGGAAGGGTACTATCCTAACAATGCTTGATTATTCCCGAGCATTTGAAACAATTAACACCACATTACTTCTATCTAAATTAGCATACTATGGTTTTAGTACAGAGACAATTAGGTGGTTTAATAGTTACCTTAGCAACAGGTCTCAAATTGTGCAGTGTACTGACTTGAGTACGGGTAACAAGTCACGATCATCTCGTCTGTACAATAATCGTGGCGTGCCTCAGGGGTCCATTTTAGGTCCCCTTTTATTCATCATTTACTGTGCTGACCTCCCCACCTGTCTGAGTCACTGCCAACATCATATGTATGCCGATGATGTCCAACTATATATTCATTGTTCCCCAGGTGAAACCAATAATGCAGTTAGTAAAATGAATAGTGATCTGTGTAGTATTGCTAAATGGTCTGAGGAACACTGTTTAGTCCTGAACGCTACCAAGTCTAAGTCTATGATTTGTGGTTCTAAACACCAGATTAAGGCAATAAGCGACATGGCCCCAAAAATTACAATGCAGGGCATGGAGCTGGTACATGTCAGTGAAGCGCGCAATCTTGGTTTGGTGGTTGATGGTAATCTGCGGTTTGAGCATCATGTAGCTGAAGCAGTAAGGAGCTGTTTTTATAGAATTAAAATCCTTTATAAGATTAGGCAATACCTCTCACAGGACATCAGAGTGCGGTTATGTGAATCCCTAATATTGTCTAAGCTTAATTACGCTGATGTAGTTTATGGTCCCTGTCTATTGTCGAGGACTGAACATTTAGTGCAACGAGTACAGAATGCCTGTGCTAGATTTTGCTTCGGTATCCCATCTAGGGCGCATGTCACACCCTACCTCAACAAGGGTAACATGTTGAAGATGAAAATCCGGAGACATGTCCATCTAGCCACCTTGCTTTTCGGAGTTATCTCGTCACGTAAGCCAGAATATCTATACGATAAATTAAAATGGGCTTCTCAAAGCAATAGGTACCCCACTAGAGCGTCGTCATATCTGATCACCACGCCTCAGCATACTACCGCTGCCTTTCGTGGTAGTTTCAGGTATGCAGCCTCCAAATGTTGGAACAACCTGCCTCCTCCGTTGCGAAACCTAAAAACGGTTAAGAGTTTCAGTAGGTACTTAAAATCATTTTATCTGAATATGAACATTTAAAATTAATAAATACCTCATACCTTAGTTTTATTTTCGACTTTCATGGAGACTTTATCGGGCTGCATGACTCCTGTTTGGTGGTGGTAGCGGCCTCTCTTGGCTTAGTTTGTTTAACAATTGCGAAGTACGGAGGGTAGTTTTTTGTGACAAAAACTTATTAACTTAGCCTCAAAATTAATGTTTGTTTCACTGCGTGCTTTTAGGTTAGGGATCTGGGTGGTGTAGTAGTCCAGGTTAGGTATAGGCCGGCCAGGCTGGCTGGAGCCGCAACGCAATTTTGTAAACAACCAACCAAGCAGCCGCAATTGTATTGGTTGTTGGTTGGTTTGGTTCGGTTTGCTTGTGATTTAGCGCTCCACGCTCGCGCCATGCTTAATGCGTACGTGGCACTTGGCAGTCCTTCCGGCCATAAATGTCAACTGTCAATGTCATTTTTTTATTTTGACATAAAAATGTCCGACAATGTATATTTTTATTATTTGTTTTATATTCCGTGATGACTCTGAGGGCCCAACTGAAAATCAGTGTTGTGATGCTTCATGCATCACAGCGTTATGCTGAGTTGGGTCCTTTTATTCATCACCCACTATTTATACTATGTGTGTTTCTATTGTATTTGTTTATTAAGTCTTTTTATGTATTTCCTTAGTTTTTATTATTATTTTCTTTTATATTTTTACTGTATTTTTTGTCTAAATAGTGTGTGATGTTTAAATAAACTGTTTCTTTCTTTCTTTCTTTCTTTCAAACTTTAATTTTCGCCCACATACGCCCATATGGCCCCAACTCGGCTCGAAATTCGCCCAAAAACTTAGTGTTCCAAATGCGGTTTTAAGTGTGCGGAATCGGTTAGGCACATCAAAACTATATAAAATCCGTTAAAACAGCGCGAAAATACGAAACTATAATTTTCGCCCACATACGCCCATATGGCCCCAACTCGGCTCGAAATTCGCCCAAAAACTTAGTGTTCCAAATCCGGTTTTAAGTGTGCGGAATCGGTTAGGCACATCAAAACTATATAAAACCTGTTAAAACAGCGCGAAAATACGAAACTATAATTTTCGCATAAATACGCCCATATGGCCCCAACTCGGCTCGAAATTCGCCCCAAAACTTAGTGTTCCAAATGCGGTTTTAAGTGTGCGGAATCGATTAGGTACATCAAAACTATATAAAATCCGTTAAAACAGCGCGAAAATACGAAACTATAATTTTCGCCAACATACGCCCATATGGCCCCAACTCGGCTCGAAATTCGCTCAAAAACTTAAGTGTTCCAAATCCGGTTTTAAGTGTAAGGAATCGATTAGGCACATTAAAACTATATAAAATCCGGTAAAACAGCGCGAAAATACGAAACTATAATTTTCGGCCACATACGCCCATATGGCCCCAACTCGGCTCGAAATTCGCCCCAAAACTTAGTGTTCCAAATGCGGTTTTAAGTGTGCGGAATCGATTAGGTACATCAAAACTATATAAAATCCGTTAAAACAGCGCGAAAATACGAAACTATAATTTTCGCCCACATACGCCCATATGGCCCCAACGCGGCTCGAAATTCGCCCCAAAATTTAGTGTTTCAAATCCGGTTTTAAGTGTGCGGAATCGATTAGGCACATCAAAACTATATAAAATCCGTTAAAACAACGCGAAAATACGAAACTTTAATTTTCGCCCACATACGCCCATATGGCCCCAACTCGGCTCGAAATTCGCCCAAAAACTTAGTGTTCCAAATGCGGTTTTAAGTGTGCGGAATCGGTTAGGCACATCAAAACTATATAAAATCCGTTAAAACAGCGCGAAAATACGAAACTATAATTTTCGCCCACATACGCCCATATGGCCCCAACTCGGCTCGAAATTCGCCCAAAAACTTAGTGTTCCAAATCCGGTTTTAAGTGTGCGGAATCGATTAGGCACATCAATACTATATAAAATCTGTTAAAACAGCGCGAAAATACGAAACTATAATTTTCGCATAAATACGCCCATATGGCCCCAACTCGGCTCGAAATTCGCCCCAAAACTTAGTGTTCCAAATGCGGTTTTAAGTGTGCGGAATCGATTAGGTACATCAAAACTATATAAAATCCGTTAAAACAGCGCGAAAATACGAAACTATAATTTTCGCCAACATACGCCCATATGGCCCCAACTCGGCTCGAAATTCGCTCAAAAACTTAAGTGTTCCAAATCCGGTTTTAAGTGTAAGGAATCGATTAGGCACATTAAAACTATATAAAATCCGGTAAAACAGCGCGAAAATATGAAACTATAATTTTTGCCCAAATACGCCCATATGGCCCCAACTCGGCTCGAAATTCGCCCAAAAACTTAGTGTTCCAAATGCGGTTTTAAGTGTGCGGAATCGGTTAGGCACATCAAAACTATATAAAATCCGTTAAAACAGCGCGAAAATACGAAACTATAATTTTCGGCCACATACGCCCATATGGCTCCAACTCGGCTCGAAATTCGCCCAAAAACTTAGTGTTCCAAATCCGGTTCTAAGTGTGCGGAATCGATTAGGCACATCAAAACTAAATAAAATCCGTTAAAACAGCGCGAAAATACGAAACTATAATTTTCGCCCACATACGCCCATATGGCCCCCAACTCGGCTCGAAATTCGCCCAAAAACTTAGTGTTCCAAATGCGGTTTTAAGTGTGCGGAATCGATTAGGCACATCAAAACCATATAAAATCCGTTAAAACAGCGCGAAAATACGAATCTATAATATTCGCCCACATACGCCCATATGGCCCCAACTCGGCTCGAAATTCGCCTTAAAACTTAGTGTTCCAAATCCGGTTTTAAGTGTGCGGAATCGATTAGGCACATCAAAACTATATAAAATCCGGTAAAACAGCGCGAAAATATGAAACTATAATTTTTGCCCAAATACGCCCATATGGCCCCAACTCGACTCGAAATTCGCCCAAAAACTTAGTGTTCCAAATCCGGTTTTAAGTGTGCGGAATCGATTAGGCACATCAAAACTATATAAAATCCGTTAAAACAGCGCGAAAATACGAAACTATAATTTTTGCCCACATACGCCCATATGGCCCCAACTCGGCTCGAATTTAGCCCAAAAATTTAGTGTTCCAAATCCGGTTTTAAGTGTGCGGAATCGATTAGGTACATCAAAACTATATAAAATCCGTTAAAACAGCGCGAAAATACGAAACTATAATTTTCGTTCACATACGCCCATATGGCCCCAACTCGGCTCGAAATTCGCTCAAAAACTTAAGTGTTCCAAATCCGGTTTTAAGTGTAAGGAATCGATTAGGCACATTAAAACTATATAAAATCCGGTAAAACAGCGCGAAAATATGAAACTATAATTTTTGCCCAAATACGCCCATATGGCCCCAACTCGACTCGAAATTCGCCCAAAAACTTAGTGTTCCAAATCCGGTTTTAAGTGTGCGGAATCGATTTGGCACATCAAAACTATATTAAATCCGTTAAAACAGCGCGAAAATACGAAACTATAATTTTCGGCCACATACGCCCATATGGCCCCAACTCGGCTCGAAATTCGCCCAAAAACTTAGTGTTCCAAATCCGGTTTTAAGTGTGCGGTATCGATTAGGCACATCAAAACTATATAAAATCCGTTAAAACAGCGCGAAAATACGAAACTATAATTTTTGCCCACATACGCCCATATGGCCCCAACTCGGCTCGAATTTAGCCCAAAAATTTAGTGTTCCAAATCCGGTTTTAAGTGTGCGGAATCGATTAGGTACATCAAAACTATATAAAATCCGTTAAAACAGCGCGAAAATACGAAACTATAATTTTCGTTCACATACGCCCATATGGCCCCAACTCGGCTCGAAATTCGCTCAAAAACTTAAGTGTTCCAAATCCGGTTTTAAGTGTAAGGAATCGATTAGGCACATTAAAACTATATAAAATCCGGTAAAACAGCGCGAAAATATGAAACTATAATTTTTGCCCAAATACGCCCATATGGCCCCAACTCGACTCGAAATTCGCCCAAAAACTTAGTGTTCCAAATCCGGTTTTAAGTGTAAGGAATCGATTAGGCACATTAAAACTATATAAAATCCGGTAAAACAGCGCGAAAATACGAAACTATAATTTTCGGCCACATACGCCCATATGGCCCCAACTCGGCTCGAAATTCGCCCCAAAACTTAGTGTTCCAAATGCGGTTTTAAGTGTGCGGAATCGATTAGGTACATCAAAACTATATAAAATCCGTTAAAACAGCGCGAAAATACGAAACTATAATTTTCGCCCACATACGCCCATATGGCCCCAACGCGGCTCGAAATTCGCCCCAAAACTTAGTGTTTCAAATCCGGTTTTAAGTGTGCGGAATCGATTAGGCACATCAAAACTATATAAAATCCGTTAAAACAACGCGAAAATACGAAACTTTAATTTTCGCCCACATACGCCCATATGGCCCCAACTCGGCTCGAAATTCGCCCAAAAACTTAGTGTTCCAAATGCGGTTTTAAGTGTGCGGAATCGGTTAGGCACATCAAAACTATATAAAATCCGTTAAAACAGCGCGAAAATACGAAACTATAATTTTCGCCCACATACGCCCATATGGCCCCAACTCGGCTCGAAATTCGCCCAAAAACTTAGTGTTCCAAATCCGGTTTTAAGTGTGCGGAATCGATTAGGCACATCAATACTATATAAAATCTGTTAAAACAGCGCGAAAATACGAAACTATAATTTTCGCATAAATACGCCCATATGGCCCCAACTCGGCTCGAAATTCGCCCCAAAACTTAGTGTTCCAAATGCGGTTTTAAGTGTGCGGAATCGATTAGGTACATCAAAACTATATAAAATCCGTTAAAACAGCGCGAAAATACGAAACTATAATTTTCGCCAACATACGCCCATATGGCCCCAACTCGGCTCGAAATTCGCTCAAAAACTTAAGTGTTCCAAATCCGGTTTTAAGTGTAAGGAATCGATTAGGCACATTAAAACTATATAAAATCCGGTAAAACAGCGCGAAAATATGAAACTATAATTTTTGCCCAAATACGCCCATATGGCCCCAACTCGGCTCGAAATTCGCCCAAAAACTTAGTGTTCCAAATGCGGTTTTAAGTGTGCGGAATCGGTTAGGCACATCAAAACTATATAAAATCCGTTAAAACAGCGCGAAAATACGAAACTATAATTTTCGGCCACATACGCCCATATGGCTCCAACTCGGCTCGAAATTCGCCCAAAAACTTAGTGTTCCAAATCCGGTTCTAAGTGTGCGGAATCGATTAGGCACATCAAAACTAAATAAAATCCGTTAAAACAGCGCGAAAATACGAAACTATAATTTTCGCCCACATACGCCCATATGGCCCCCAACTCGGCTCGAAATTCGCCCAAAAACTTAGTGTTCCAAATGCGGTTTTAAGTGTGCGGAATCGATTAGGCACATCAAAACCATATAAAATCCGTTAAAACAGCGCGAAAATACGAATCTATAATATTCGCCCACATACGCCCATATGGCCCCAACTCGGCTCGAAATTCGCCTTAAAACTTAGTGTTCCAAATCCGGTTTTAAGTGTGCGGAATCGATTAGGCACATCAAAACTATATAAAATCCGGTAAAACAGCGCGAAAATATGAAACTATAATTTTTGCCCAAATACGCCCATATGGCCCCAACTCGACTCGAAATTCGCCCAAAAACTTAGTGTTCCAAATCCGGTTTTAAGTGTGCGGAATCGATTAGGCACATCAAAACTATATAAAATCCGTTAAAACAGCGCGAAAATACGAAACTATAATTTTTGCCCACATACGCCCATATGGCCCCAACTCGGCTCGAATTTAGCCCAAAAATTTAGTGTTCCAAATCCGGTTTTAAGTGTGCGGAATCGATTAGGTACATCAAAACTATATAAAATCCGTTAAAACAGCGCGAAAATACGAAACTATAATTTTCGCCCACATACGCCCATATGGCCCCAACTCGGCTCGAAATTCGCTCAAAAACTTAAGTGTTCCAAATCCGGTTTTAAGTGTAAGGAATCGATTAGGCACATTAAAACTATATAAAATCCGGTAAAACAGCGCGAAAATATGAAACTATAATTTTTGCCCAAATACGCCCATATGGCCCCAACTCGACTCGAAATTCGCCCAAAAACTTAGTGTTCCAAATCCGGTTTTAAGTGTGCGGAATCGATTTGGCACATCAAAACTATATTAAATCCGTTAAAACAGCGCGAAAATACGAAACTATAATTTTCGGCCACATACGCCCATATGGCCCCAACTCGGCTCGAAATTCGCCCAAAAACTTAGTGTTCCAAATCCGGTTTTAAGTGTGCGGTATCGATTAGGCACATCAAAACTATATAAAATCCGTTAAAACAGCGCGAAAATACGAAACTATAATTTTCGCTCACATACGCCCATATGGCCCCAACTCGGCTCGAAATTCGCCCAAAAACTTAAGTGTTCCAAATCCGGTTTTAAGTGTAAGGAATCGATTAGGCACATTAAAACTATATAAAATCCGGTAAAACAGCGCGAAAATATGAAACTATAATTTTTGCCCAAATACGCCCATATGGCCCCAACTCGACTCGAAATTCGCCCAAAAACTTAGTGTTCCAAATCCGGTTTTAAGTGTGCGGAATCGATTTGGCACATCAAAACTATATAAAATCCGTTAAAACAGCGCGAAAATACGAAACTATAATTTTCGCCCACATACGCCCATATGGCCCCAACTCGGCTCGAAATTCGCCCCAAAACTTAGTGTTTCAAATCCGGTTTTAAGTGTGCGGAATCGATTAGGCACATCAAAACTATATAAAATCCGTTAAAACAACGCGAAAATACGAAACTTTAATTTTCGCCCACATACGCCCATATGGCCCCAACTCGGCTCGAAATTCGCCCAAAAACTTAGTGTTCCAAATGCGGTTTTAAGTGTGCGGAATCGGTTAGGCACATCAAAACTATATAAAATCTGTAGCGGAGCTACTTAACCCTACAATAAACTATATATATATATTAAAATTGGTTGTACTATATCTTTATAATTAATTATTATATGTAGTTTTATATAATTTAATAAGTTAGTAAAATAAGTAAAATATAGTTTAGTTTGTGTAAATAATAAATATGTATACAAAAAATATGTAAAATAAAATAATATATAAAATATGTACTTCATATAAATTATTTAAAATAATTAAATCTATAAGAAAAAATAAAATATTAATATTCGTACACGCGGACAAACCGTCCGCGTATTTGCATTAGATATAGTTGGACGGTTAATATAAACATTGCAATGTTTACTTTAACCGGCCGGCCGCTGCGCTTGCACTGGAGCGCGCGGCGCTAGTCGATAGAACACATTGACGCGAGACGCATGTCGCATATTGTACTATATTGAGTATTTATTACATGTATGTAGTGATATAATAAAGTATATTATCGGTGATAGTAGTTTCCTTGGTTCCTGGCTCGAGATACCTACAATACGACCTACACTGGTGACCCCTAAAGAACACAATATGACCGAGCAGAAACAACAAGATGGTGGGTCGACGACTGGAAATTTCGATGTGCATAGAGTTGGCGTGCGGGTTCCACCGTTTTACCCGGAGAAACCAGCCTTGTGGTTCGCACAGCTAGAAAGTCAATTCGCTCTGGCAAACATCACCACGGACACTACCCGATATCACTACGCTATCGGTCAATTGGATCCCATTTACGCGGCAGAAGTCGAGGACATTATAACGCTACCTCCTTCTGCCAACAAATATGAGAAATTGAAGACTGAACTAATAAAGAGGCTCTCTGCATCAAGAGTTAAGAAAGTGAAGCAGCTACTATCTCGTGAGGAACTCGGGGACCGCAAACCGTCCCAATTCCTCCGACACCTGCAATCACTCGCTGGACCTGGAGTACCGGAGGAGTTCTTAATGTCGATTTGGACGGAGCGATTACCCAGCAGCACGCAAGCCATTATCACATCTCAACCTAGGGCTACGAGGGAGGAGCTTGCAGATCTGGCCGATCAACTCCAAGATATCGTCCAACCAACGCTCCAGCTGGCAGCCACATCTACAACCAACGAGGCGTCTTCCCTTGGTAACCAGATTGCAGAATTAACCCGCCAAGTGCAGTCACTGTCGTCGAGAGTGGAGAGAATGTCGCGTTCAAACCAAAGACAGTCTTCGGATACCCGTAGCCGCAGCAATTCTCGTTCCACGCGTTCTCAATCTAATTATAGGAAATTTCCGTTGTGTTGGTATCATTATAAGTTCGGTAATAAGGGAAGTAGATGTGTGAAACCATGTGATTTTTCGGGAAAAGTGTAGGGCAGTCCGTAATAGCGGCCGACGCCTGTCCTTCTAGTGGTCGCTTATTTGTAACTGATCAAAAGACTAAATTGCCATTTTTAGTAGATACGGGTAGTGATTTATGTGTATTTCCCCGATCAGCTATCAAGGAACGTCGAAGCAAAACCGATTTTAACTTATTTGCTGCCAACGGTTCAGTAATAAACACTTATGGTTATATTAATTTAATTTTAAATATAGGCTTACGCCGCGACTTTCCTTGGCAATTTATTGTGGCAGACGTTACCCGGGCGATAATAGGCGTGGATTTTTTGTCTTATTATAATTTAGTTATAGACATACGTAATAAACGTCTTATCGATAATAAGACTAGTCTCGCGACCACGGCTTCACTTGCGAATTTTTCGGATAGTGTTTTATCGGTGAAAGTTATGTCTGGTAACTCAGTATATCATTCTATACTAGCAGAATACCCCGACATCACTCGCCCTTCTGGCATACATTCTACACCGACCAAACATAATACACTCCACTACATTCGCACCACACCTGGGCCACCTGAATCCTGCACACCGCGCAGACTGGCGCCGGATAGGTTAAAAATCGCCAAGTCGGAATTCGAAGCTATGTTACAGATCGGGACCTGTCGACCGTCTGAGTCACCCTGGGCGTCTCCTCTACATCTTGCACCGAAGAAGAATGGCTGGCGTCCTTGCGGAGACTACCGCAGACTGAACGCCCGAACCATCCCTGACAAATACCCACTCCGCAACATTCAGGACTTTTCTCACAGTTTGTCTTGTTGTAAGGTTTTTAGTACCTTAGATCTCGCTAAAGCTTATAATCAAATCCCTGTTAACCCACAGGATATTGCGAAAACCGCCATCACGACACCGTTCGGTTTATACGAATTTCCGTATATGACGTTCGGACTTCGTAACGCGGGGCAAACGTTTCAGCGGTTTGTCGACGAGATGCTGCGTGGGCTTGATTTTGTTTTCCCCTATCTCGATGACATTTTGATCTTTTCAGCGGATATCCAGGCCCATGAGAAACACCTACGCACTGTGTTCGACAGGTTAAAACAGTTTGGTATGGTTCTCAACCCCAGCAAATGTGTTTTCGGAGTTTCCGAGGTCACATTCTTGGGATACCGAATTTCAGCAGATGGTACCACACCCTTGCCTGAAAAAGTAGATGCTATCAGCAATTTTACCACACCTAAAACTGTTAAGGAGTTACGGAGGTTCTTAGGTATGGTTAACTTCTACCGCAGGTTCATTCCGGATGCAGCTAAAAGTCAGACCCCTTTAAACGCTCTCCTAACAGGTTCCGTCAAAGGTTCACACCCTGTCACTTTCGGCGAGAAGGAGCTAGAGGCTTTCAATGCGTGTAAACAAGGTCTTAGTCAAGCCGCGATGTTGGCACACCCTGATAGCAATTTGAAGCTGGCTTTAGTAACCGACGCGTCTGACAGCGCTATCGGGGCGGTACTGCAGCAGCTAAAACACCAACATTGGCAACCCCTAGGTTTCTTTTCTAGGAAGTTAAGCCCTTCTCAGACCAAATATTCGCCCTACGACCGCGAGCTTCTGGCGATTTATGAGGCTATTAAACATTTCCGCCATATGGTGGAAGCTCGCGATTTTATTATTTATACCGATCACAAGCCTCTTACATTTGCGTTTACTTCTCGAAAGGATAATTGTTCACCCCGGCAGTTCAGACATTTAGATTTTATCTCGCAGTTTTCCACAGATGTAAGGCACATCTCGGGTAAGGATAATGTGGTCGCTGATACCTTATCACGGGTCGAGGAAATCACTCAACCTGTGAATCTAGAGAGGTTGGCAGCCGCACAAAAAACTGACCCTGAGTTAAAATTGCTTCTCAGTGGGAACACTGCACTTCAACTAAGTAAAATCAAACTGCCTGGAACAGATACAGAACTTTACTGCGACCTGAGTGGCACTACTCCGAGGCCGTATGTCGTTCAGTACTACCGACAGCAAGTATTCGATAGTTTACACTCTTTAAGCCACCCCGGTGCTAGAACGACTATTAAGCTGGTGAGCGAACGATACATTTGGCCCGGAATCCGCAAGGACTGTCGCGAGTGGGTACGCACTTGTTTAGCATGTCAAAAATCTAAAATCACCAGACATACTTCAGCACCTCTAGGTACTTACCCTTTACCTCGAGGTCGTTTTCAGGTAGTCCATATTGACCTGATTGGTCCTTTACCATTGTCACAAGGATATCGTTATTGTATCACGGCCATCGACCGTTTTACACGTTGGCCTGAGGCAATACCCATACCTGATATGACGGCTGAGACTGTAGCGAAAGCCCTCCTTAATGGTTGGATTGCTCGTTTCGGCTGCCCAGTAAAAATAGTTACAGATAGAGGGAGACAATTCGAGTCTTCACTATTTAAATCATTGTCTCAAATCGTAGGATTCAACCACAGTCGTACCACCGCATACCATCCTGCATCCAACGGCATCGTGGAGAGGTTTCATCGGCAACTAAAAGCTGCCATAACCTGCCACGCCGATGTATGTTGGGTAGAATCTCTACCTTTAGTATTATTAGGGATTAGGGCAGCGTTTAAGGACGACCTAAGATCTTCTTCTGCTGAACTCCTGTATGGGGAGACACTCAGACTCCCTGGGGATTTCTTTGTCCCATTCGTTAACGAATCTGTCGACCTCACGGATTATGTGGCTCGGTTACGCTCTTTTGTAAACAACCTTAAGCCACCTCCTTCATCACGTCATAGCGGACACCGTTCTCCATTTGTGTTTAAGGACCTAGCTTCATCCACGCACGTCTTCCTGCGAGATGACACGGTAGCTGGATCACTTAAACCTGCATATACAGGGCCTTACGAAGTTCGCGAAAGGTCGAATAAAGTTTTTAAAATTATTTGTGGCGGTAAGACGGTCACGGTATCCATAGACAGAATAAAACCTGCCTACTTACTTCGGGACCCATACACCAACACATCCACACACACACATATACAAAATTGTCCTGCACACCCACCCACACATACACAGGATAAGCAACAACCATACCAACATAATCCTGGCACCGATGCTTCTAATAAAACTACCAGATCCGGGCGTAGGGTAAAATTTCCTGACTATTATCGCCCGTAGCCACGGTCTCAAGGGGGGGGTGGTGTAGCGGAGCTACTTAACCCTACAATAAACTATATATATATATTAAAATTGGTTGTACTATATCTTTATAATTAATTATTATATGTAGTTTTATATAATTTAATAAGTTAGTAAAATAAGTAAAATATAGTTTAGTTTGTGTAAATAATAAATATGTATACAAAAAATATGTAAAATAAAATAATATATAAAATATGTACTTCATATAAATTATTTAAAATAATTAAATCTATAAGAAAAAATAAAATATTAATATTCGTACACGCGGACAAACCGTCCGCGTATTTGCATTAGATATAGTTGGACGGTTAATATAAACATTGCAATGTTTACTTTAACCGGCCGGCCGCTGCGCTTGCACTGGAGCGCGCGGCGCTAGTCGATAGAACACATTGACGCGAGACGCATGTCGCATATTGTACTATATTGAGTATTTATTACATGTATGTAGTGATATAATAAAGTATATTATCGGTGATAGTAGTTTCCTTGGTTCCTGGCTCGAGATACCTACTATACGACCTACAAATCCGTTAAAACAGCGCGAAAATACGAAACTATAATTTTCGGCCACATACGCCCATATGGCCCCAACTCGGCTCGAAATTCGCCCAAAAACTTAGTGTTCCAAATCCGGTTCTAAGTGTGCGGAATCGATTAGGCACATCAAAACTAAATAAAATCCGTTAAAACAGCGCGAAAATACGAAACTATAAATTTCGCCCACATACGCCCATATGGCCCCCAACTCGGCTCGAAATTCACCTAAAAACTTAGTGTTCCAAATGCGGTTTTAAGTGTGCGGAATCGATTAGGCACATAAAAACCATATAAAATCCGTTAAAACAGCGCGAAAATACGAAACTATAATTTTCGCCCACATACGCCCATATGGCCCCAACTCGGCTCGAAATTCGCCCCAAAACTTAGTGTTCCAAATCCGGTTTTAAGTGTGCGGAATCGATTTGGCACATCAAAACTATATAAAAGCCGTTAAAACAGCGCGAAAATACGAAACTATAATTTTCGCCCACATACGCCCATATGGCTCCAACTCGGCTCGAAATTCGCCCCAAAACTTAGTGTTTCAAATCCGGTTTTAAGTGTGCGGAATCGATTAGGCACATCAAAACTATATAAAATCCGTTAAAACAACGCGAAAATACGAAACTATAATTTTCGTTCACATACGCCCATATGGCCCCAACTCGGCTCGAAATTCGCTCAAAAACTTAAGTGTTCCAAATCCGGTTTTAAGTGTAAGGAATCGATTAGGCACATTAAAACTATATAAAATCCGGTAAAACAGCGCGAAAATATGAAACTATAATTTTTGCCCAAATACGCCCATATGGCCCCAACTCGACTCGAAATTCGCCCAAAAACTTAGTGTTCCAAATCCGGTTTTAAGTGTGCGGAATCGATTTGGCACATCAAAACTATATCAAATCCGTTAAAACAGCGCGAAAATACGAAACTATAATTTTCGGCCACATACGCCCATATGGCCCCAACTCGGCTCGAAATTCGCCCAAAAACTTAGTGTTCCAAATCCGGTTTTAAGTGTGCGGTATCGATTAGGCACATCAAAACTATATAAAATCCGTTAAAACAGCGCGAAAATACGAAACTATAATTTTCGCTCACATACGCCCATATGGCCCCAACTCGGCTCGAAATTCGCCCAAAAACTTAAGTGTTCCAAATCCGGTTTTAAGTGTAAGGAATCGATTAGGCACATTAAAACTATATAAAATCCGGTAAAACAGCGCGAAAATATGAAACTATAATTTTTGCCCAAATACGCCCATATGGCCCCAACTCGACTCGAAATTCGCCCAAAAACTTAGTGTTCCAAATCCGGTTTTAAGTGTGCGGAATCGATTAGGCACATCAAAACTAAATAAAATCCGTTAAAACAGCGCGAAAATACGAAACTATAATTTTCGCCCACATACGCCCATATGGCCCCCAACTCGGCTCGAAATTCACCCAAAAACTTAGTGTTCCAAATGCGGTTTTAAGTGTGCGGAATCGATTAGGCACATAAAAACCATATAAAATCCGTTAAAACAGCGCGAAAATACGAAACTATAATTTTCGCCCACATACGCCCATATGGCCCCAACTCGGCTCGAAATTCGCCCCAAAACTTAGTGTTCCAAATCCGGTTTTAAGTGTGCGGAATCGATTTGGCACATCAAAACTATATAAAAGCCGTTAAAACAGCGCGAAAATACGAAACTATAATTTTCGCCCACATACGCCCATATGGCCCCAACTCGGCTCGAAATTCGCCCCAAAACTTAGTGTTTCAAATCCGGTTTTAAGTGTGCGGAATCGATTAGGCACATCAAAACTATATAAAATCCGTTAAAACAACGCGAAAATACGAAACTTTAATTTTCGCCCACATACGCCCATATGGCCCCAACTCGGCTCGAAATTCGCCCAAAAACTTAGTGTTCCAAATGCGGTTTTAAGTGTGCGGAATCGGTTAGGCACATCAAAACTATATAAAATCCGTTAAAACAGCGCGAAAATACGAAACTATAATTTTCGGCCACATACGCCCATATGGCCCCAACTCGGCTCGAAATTCGCCCAAAAACTTAGTGTTCCAAATCCGGTTTTAAGTGTGCGGAATCGATTAGGCACATCAAAACTATATAAAATCCGTTAAAACAGCGCGAAAATACGAAACTATAATTTTCGTTCACATACGCCCATATGGCCCCAACTCGGCTCGAAATTCGCCCAAAAACTTAAGTGTTCCAAATCCGGTTTTAAGTGTAAGGAATCGATTAGGCACATTAAAACTATATAAAATCCGGTAAAACAGCGCGAAAATATGAAACTATAATTTTTGCCCAAATACGCCCATATGGCCCCAACTCGACTCGAAATTCGCCCAAAAACTTAGTGTTCCAAATCCGGTTTTAAGTGTGCGGAATCGATTTGGCACATCAAAACTATATTAAATCCGTTAAAACAGCGCGAAAATACGAAACTATAATTTTCGCTCACATACGCCCATATGGCCCCAACTCGGCTCGAAATTCGCCCAAAAACTTAGTGTTCCAAATCCGGTTTTAAGTGTGCGGTATCGATTAGGCACATCAAAACTATATAAAATCCGTTAAAACAGCGCGAAAATACGAAACTATAATTTTCGCTCACATACGCCCATATGGCCCCAACTCGGCTCGAAATTCGCCCAAAAACTTAAGTGTTCCAAATCCGGTTTTAAGTGTAAGGAATCGATTAGGCACATTAAAACTATATAAAATCCGGTAAAACAGCGCGAAAATACGAAACTATAATTTTTGCCCAAATACGCCCATATGGCCCCAACTCGACTCGAAATTCGCCCAAAAACTTAGTGTTCCAAATCCGGTTTTAAGTGTGCGGAATCGATTAGGTACATCAAAACTATATAAAATCCGTTAAAACAGCGCGAAAATACGAAACTATAATTTTCGCCCACATACGCCCATATGGCCCCAACTCGGCTCGAAATTCGCCCCAAAACTTAGTGTTTCAAATCCGGTTTTAAGTGTGCGGAATCGATTAGGCACATCAAAACTATATAAAATCCGTTAAAACAACGCGAAAATACGAAACTTTAATTTTCGCCCACATACGCCCATATGGCCCCAACTCGGCTCGAAATTCGCCCAAAAACTTAGTGTTCCAAATGCGGTTTTAAGTGTGCGTAATCGGTTAGGCACATCAAAACTATATAAAATCCGTTAAAACAGCGCGAAAATACGAAACTATAATTTTCGCCCACATACGCCCATATGGCCCCAACTCGGCTCGAAATTCGCCCAAAAACTTAGTGTTCCAAATGCGGTTTTAAGTGTGCGGAATCGGTTAGGCACATCAAAACTATATAAAATCCGTTAAAACAGCGCGAAAATACGAAACTATAATTTTCGCCCACATACGCCCATATGGCCCCAACTCGGCTCGAAATTCGCCCAAAAACTTAGTGTTCCAAATCCGGTTTTAAGTGTGCGGAATCGATTAGGCACATCAAAACTATATAAAATCTGTTAAAACAGCGCGAAAATACGAAACTATAATTTTCGCATAAATACGCCCATATGGCCCCAACTCGGCTCGAAATTCGCCCCAAAACTTAGTGTTCCAAATGCGGTTTTAAGTGTGCGGAATCGATTAGGCACATCAAAACTATATAAAATCTGTTAAAACAGCGCGAAAATACGAAACTATAATTTTCGCCCACATACGCCCATATGGCCCCAACTCGGCTCGAAATTCGCTCAAAAACTTAAGTGTTCCAAATCCGGTTTTAAGTGTAAGGAATCGGTTAGGCACATTAAAACTATATAAAATCCGGTAAAACAGCGCGAAAATATGAAACTATAATTTTTGCCCAAATACGCCCATATGGCCCCAACTCGACTCGAAATTCGCCCAAAAACTTAGTGTTCCAAATCCGGTTTTAAGTGTGCGGATTCGATTTGGCACATCAAAACTATATAAAATCCGTTAAAACAGCGCGAAAATACGAAACTATAATTTTCGCTCACATACGCCCATATGGCCCCAACTCGGCTCGAAATTCGCCCAAAAACTTAAGTGTTCCAAATCCGGTTTTAAGTGTAAGGAATCGATTAGGCACATTAAAACTATATAAAATCCGGTAAAACAGCGCGAAAATACGAAACTATAATTTTTTCCCAAATACGCCCATATGGCCCCAACTCGGCTCGAAATTCGCCCCAAAACTTAGTGTTCCAAATGCGGTTTTAAGTGTGCGGAATCGATTAGGTACATCAAAACTATATAAAATCCGTTAAAACAGCGCGAAAATACGAAACTATAATTTTCGCCCACATACGCCCATATGGCCCCAACTCGGCTCGAAATTCGCCCCAAAACTTAGTGTTTCAAATCCGGTTTTAAGTGTGCGGAATCGATTAGGCACATCAAAACTATATAAAATCCGTTAAAACAACGCGAAAATACGAAACTTTAATTTTCGCCCACATACGCCCATATGGCCCCAACTCGGCTCGAAATTCGCCCAAAAACTTAGTGTTCCAAATGCGGTTTTAAGTGTGCGGAATCGGTAAGGCACATCAAAACTATATAAAATCCGTTAAAACAGCGCGAAAATACGAAACTATAATTTTCGCCCACATACGCCCATATGGCCCCAACTCGGCTCGAAATTCGCCCAAAAACTTAGTGTTCCAAATCCGGTTTTAAGTGTGCGGAATCGATTAGGCACATCAAAACTATATAAAATCTGTTAAAACAGCGCGAAAATACGAAACTATAATTTTCGCATAAATACGCCCATATGGCCCCAACTTGGCTCGAAATTCGCCCCAAAACTTAGTGTTCCAAATGCGGTTTTAAGTGTGCGGAATCGATTAGGTACATCAAAACTATATAAAATCCGTTAAAACAGCGCGAAAATACGAAACTATAATTTTCGCCAACATACGCCCATATGGCCCCAACTCGGCTCGAAATTCGCTCAAAAACTTAAGTGTTCCAAATCCGGTTTTAAGTGTAAGGAATCGATTAGGCACATTAAAACTACACACATCAAAAGTGTCTAGGGATCAACATATATTTTTGCAATAACTTTTCTCCTGATTGATATTAATTAAAATTTTCTTTAAGGATTCATCAAATAAAGTGTTTTCGTTTGTCACAGTAACGATAAACCAAGTCACCTTTGCATTAATAAAGAAATTTGCCATTTTCCTAATAAAGGGATTTTTGACATTTGAACCACTAACATTAAAGTTCGAAAAAAAGACTGAAATAACAGTTTTCTTTAAAATTTTATTGGGTAACTTAAACAATTAATAATCCGTGTTTCTACCGCGAACACTAACAACACAAGAACATCGGTTTGGCATACTCAAAATGAGTTCATCCAAATCACGCTGTGGAATGGCCGCCCATGTTCGTTGCAACAACAAAAAAAGGTCTTCTTGCGACTGGATACCCTCCATATTCGGCAGAGCTCTTCTCTGTAGCATATCCCATGCATGCTCAATCGGGTTCAAGTCTGGCGACTGAGCAGGCCAGGGCAGGACATTGATGTTAGCTGCGGCGAGAGTCTGTCTTATAACTCTTGCGGTGTGCGGTCGTGCATTATCATGCATTAACTGAAATAAGGGACCGATTTGCACTTGTAAAGGAACGATGACGTCTGATACAATCGTCTCAGCATAAATTTGAGCGTTGAGGTTGCCTCTGATCCAAATCAACTCAGTTCTTCCGCCGATCCAAATACCCGCCCATACCATGATGGTTCCACCACTATAAGGATGGACTTCCTGGCAGGATTTTAATCGCTGTTGGCGTCCAGGGGTTCTCCAGTGTCGTATACGTCTTGTATCCGGTCTCATACCAAAACGAGACTCATCAGAAAAGCACACGAAACGCCATTGTTCTTCTGCCCAATTTCTGTGTTCAAGAGCCCATTGATATCGAATCCTACGATTGTGCATTGCTATAGGTGGTACCCGTAGCGGTCTTCGGGAATGAAGGTTCACTTCATGCAAGCGGTTTCTGACTGTTTGGTCGCTAATTAAGTTCCCTGAAGAGTGATGAAGCCGCACGGCTAACATCATGGCGGTTATTGTTGGAGCTCTTCGAGTTAAGATTTGAATGTATCGGTCTTGTCTCCGTGTGGTGCAGCGATACCGTCCTCCATGGCGCTCAGCCACGGTACCAGTGCTTCGGTAACGTGTCCAAAGTCGACTGATAACACTCTGACTTGTATTCAGAGCTAAAGCCACAGTACGTTGCCGGGAACCAGCTTCTATCATTCCCACGGCTCTGAGCATTTCTTCCCTGCTTAAATGACGTCGCCGCTCCATAATAACGTTGGTTTTAATCAGTAGTAGGGAAACAGTAGCACTAATAATGTCTTCAATGCGTTGTATGTTTTTATAGGGAAAATATTGACAGCTGATTTTCATCTTTTACTCGAATTTGATTCACAGTTCCTGATTCAAATTATGAAATGCACCAAAAAGGATCCATATAAATTTATAAAATCATAAATTTATTACAAAGCCACATCTCAATCTCAAGAAATCCGCATAAATATGCTTGATCCCTAGACACTTTTGATGTGTGTATATAAAATCCGGTAAAACAGCGCGAAAATACGAAACTATAATTTTCGGCCACATACGCCCATATGGCCCCAACTCGGCTCGAAATTCGCCCAAAAACTTAGTGTTCCAAATCCGGTTTTAAGTGTGCGGTATCGATTAGGCACATCAAAACTATATAAAATCCGTTAAAACAGCGCGAAAATACGAAACTATAATTTTCGCTCACATACGCCCATATGGCCCCAACTCGGCTCGAAATTCGCCCAAAAACTTAAGTGTTCCAAATCCGGTTTTAAGTGTAAGGAATCGATTAGGCACATTAAAACTATATAAAATCCGGTAAAACAGCGCGAAAATACGAAACTATAATTTTTGCCCAAATACGCCCATATGGCCCCAACTCGGCTCGAAATTCGCCCCAAAACTTAGTGTTCCAAATGCGGTTTTAAGTGTGCGGAATCGATTAGGTACATCAAAACTATATAAAATCCGGTAAAACAGCGCGAAAATACGAAACTATAATTTTTGCCCAAATACGCCCATATGGCCCCAACTCGGCTCGAAATTCGCCCCAAAACTTAGTGTTCCAAATGCGGTTTTAAGTGTGCGGAATCGATTAGGTACATCAAAACTATATAAAATCCGTTAAAACAGCGCGAAAATACGAAACTATAATTTTCGCCCACATACGCCCATATGGCCCCAACTCGGCTCGAAATTCGCCCCAAAACTTAGTGTTTCAAATCCGGTTTTAAGTGTGCGGAATCGATTAGGCACATCAAAACTATATAAAATCCGTTAAAACAACGCGAAAATACGAAACTTTAATTTTCGCCCACATACGCCCATATGGCCCCAACTCGGCTCGAAATTCGCCCAAAAACTTAGTGTTCCAAATGCGGTTTTAAGTGTGCGGAATCGGTTAGGCACATCAAAACTATATAAAATCCGTTAAAACAGCGCGAAAATACGAAACTATAATTTTCGCCCACATACGCCCATATGGCCCCAACTCGGCTCGAAATTCGCCCAAAAACTTAGTGTTCCAAATCCGGTTTTAAGTGTGCGGAATCGATTAGGCACATCAAAACTATATAAAATCTGTTAAAACAGCGCGAAAATACGAAACTATAATTTTCGCATAAATACGCCCATATGGCCCCAACTCGGCTCGAAATTCGCCCCAAAACTTAGTGTTCCAAATGCGGTTTTAAGTGTGCGGAATCGATTAGGTACATCAAAACTATATAAAATCCGTTAAAACAGCGCGAAAATACGAAACTATAATTTTCGCCAACATACGCCCATATGGCCCCAACTCGGCTCGAAATTCGCTCAAAAACTTAAGTGTTCCAAATCCGGTTTTAAGTGTAAGGAATCGATTAGGCACATTAAAACTATATAAAATCCGGTAAAACAGCGCGAAAATATGAAACTATAATTTTTGCCCAAATACGCCCATATGGCCCCAACTCGGCTCGAAATTCGCCCAAAAACTTAGTGTTCCAAATGCGGTTTTAAGTGTGCGGAATCGGTTAGGCACATCAAAACTATATAAAATCCGTTAAAACAGCGCAAAAATATGAAACTATAATTTTCGGCCACATACGCCCATATGGCTCCAACTCGGCTCGAAATTCGCCCAAAAACTTAGTGTTCCAAATCCGGTTCTAAGTGTGCGGAATCGATTAGGCACATCAAAACTAAATAAAATCCGTTAAAACAGCGCGAAAATACGAAACTATAATTTTCGCCCACATACGCCCATATGGCCCCCAACTCGGCTCGAAATTCGCCCAAAAACTTAGTGTTCCAAATGCGGTTTTAAGTGTGCGGAATCGATTAGGCACATCAAAACCATATAAAATCCGTTAAAACAGCGCGAAAATACGAAACTATAATTTTCGCCCACATACGCCCATATGGCCCCAACTCGGCTCGAAATTCGCCCCAAAACTTAGTGTTTCAAATCCGGTTTTAAGTGTGCGGTATCGATTAGGCACATCAAAACTATATAAAATCCGTTAAAACAGCGCGAAAATACGAAACTATAATTTTCGCTCACATACGCCCATATGGCCCCCAACTCGGCTCGAAATTCGCCCAAAAACTTAGTGTTCCAAATGCGGTTTTAAGTGTGCGGAATCGATTAGGCACATCAAAACTATATAAAATCCGTTAAAACAACGCGAAAATACGAAAATTTAATTTTCGCCCACATACGCCCATATGGCCCCAACTCGGCTCGAAATTCGCCCAAAAACTTAGTGTTTTAAATGCGGTTTTAAGTGTGCGGAATCGGTTAGGCACATCAAAACTATATAAAATCCGTTAAAACAGCGCGAAAATACGAAACTATAATTTTCGCTCACATACGCCCATATGGCCCCAACTCGGCTCGAAATTCGCCCAAAAACTTAAGTGTACAAATCCGGTTTTAAGTGTAAGGAATCGATTAGGCACATTAAAACTATATAAAATCCGGTAAAACAGCGCGAAAATACGAAACTATAATTTTTGCCCAAATACGCCCATATGGCCCCAACTCGACTCGAAATTCGCCCAAAAACTTAGTGTTCCAAATCCGGTTTTAAGTGTGCGAAATCGATTTGGCACATCAAAACTATATAAAATCCGTTAAAACAGCGCGAAAATACGAAACTATAATTTTCGCCCACATACGCCCATATGGCCCCAACTCGGCTCGAAATTCGCCCCAAAACTTAGTGTTTCAAATCCGGTTTTAAGTGTGCGGAATCGATTAGGCACATCAAAACTATATAAAATCCGTTAAAACAACGCGAAAATACGAAACTTTAATTTTCGCCCACATACGCCCATATGGCCCCAACTCGGCTCGAAATTCGCCCAAAAACTTAGTGTTCCAAATGCGGTTTTAAGTGTGCGGAATCGGTTAGGCACATCAAAACTATATAAAATCCGTTAAAACAGCGCGAAAATACGAAACTATAATTTTCGCCCACATACGCCCATATGGCCCCAACTCGGCTCGAAATTCGCCCAAAAACTTAGTGTTCCAAATCCGGTTTTAAGTGTGCGGAATCGATTAGGCACATCAAAACTATATAAAATCTGTTAAAACAGCGCGAAAATACGAAACTATAATTTTCGCATAAATACGCCCATATGGCCCCAACTCGGCTCGAAATTCGCCCCAAAACTTAGTGTTCCAAATGCGGTTTTAAGTGTGCGGAATCGATTAGGTACATCAAAACTATATAAAATCCGTTAAAACAGCGCGAAAATACGAAACTATAATTTTCGCCCACATACGCCCATATGGCCCCAACTCGGCTCGAAATTCGCTCAAAAACTTAAGTGTTCCAAATCCGGTTTTAAGTGTAAGGAATCGGTTAGGCACATTAAAACTATATAAAATCCGGTAAAACAGCGCGAAAATATGAAACTATAATTTTTGCCCAAATACGCCCATATGGCCCCAACTCGACTCGAAATTCGCCCAAAAACTTAGTGTTCCAAAGCCGGTTTTAAGTGTGCGGAATCGATTTGGCACATCAAAACTATATAAAATCCGTTAAAACAGCGCGAAAATACGAAACTATAATTTTCGCTCACATACGCCCATATGGCCCCAACTCGGCTCGAAATTCGCCCAAAAACTTAAGTGTTCCAAATCCGGTTTTAAGTGTAAGGAATCGATTAGGCACATCAAAACTATATAAAATCCGGTAAAACAGCGCGAAAATACGAAACTATAATTTTTTCCCAAATACGTCCATATGGCCCCAACTCGGCTCGAAATTCGCCCCAAAACTTAGTGTTCCAAATGCGGTTTTAAGTGTGCGGAATCGATTAGGTACATCAAAACTATATAAAATCCGTTAAAACAGCGCGAAAATACGAAACTATAATTTTCGCCCACATACGCCCATATGGCCCCAACTCGGCTCGAAATTCGCCCAAAACTTAGTGTTTCAAATCCGGTTTTAAGTGTGCGGAATCGATTAGGCACATCAAAACTATATAAAATCCGTTAAAACAACGCGAAAATACGAAACTTTAATTTTCGCCCACATACGCCCATATGGCCCCAACTCGGCTCGAAATTCGCCCCAAAACTTAGTGTTTCAAATCCGGTTTTAAGTGTGCGGAATCGGTTAGGCACATCAAAACTATATAAAATCCGTTAATACAGTGCGAAAATACGAAACTATAATTTTCGCCCACATACGCCCATATGGCCCCAACTCGGCTCGAAATTCGCCCAAAAACTTAGTGTTCCAAATCCGGTTTTAAGTGTGCGGAATCGATTAGGCACATCAAAACTATATAAAATCTGTTAAAACAGCGCGAAAATACGAAACTATAATTTTCGCATAAATTCGCCCATATGGCCCAGACTTGGCTCGAAATTCGCCCCAAAACTTAGTGTTCCAAATGCGGTTTTAAGTGTGCGGAATCGATTAGGTACATCAAAACTATATAAAATCCGTTAAAACAGCGCGAAAATACGAAACTATAATTTTCGCCAACATACGCCCATATGGCCCCAACTCGGCTCGAAATTCGCTCAAAAACTTAAGTGTTCCAAATCCGGTTTTAAGTGTAAGGAATCGATTAGGCACATTAAAACTATATAAAATCCGGTAAAACAGCGCGAAAATACGAAACTATAATTTTCGGCCACATACGCCCATATGGCCCCAACTCGGCTCGAAATTCGCCCAAAAACTTAGTGTTCCAAATCCGGTTTTAAGTGTGCGGTATCGATTAGGCACATCAAAACTATATAAAATCCGTTAAAACAGCGCGAAAATACGAAACTATAATTTTCGCTCACATACGCCCATATGGCCCCAACTCGGCTCGAAATTCGCCCAAAAACTTAAGTGTTCCAAATCCGGTTTTAAGTGTAAGGAATCGATTAGGCACATTAAAACTATATAAAATCCGGTAAAACAGCGCGAAAATACGAAACTATAATTTTTGCCCAAATACGCCCATATGGCCCCAACTCGGCTCGAAATTCGCCCCAAAACTTAGTGTTCCAAATGCGGTTTTAAGTGTGCGGAATCGATTAGGTACATCAAAACTATATAAAATCCGGTAAAACAGCGCGAAAATACGAAACTATAATTTTTGCCCAAATACGCCCATATGGCCCCAACTCGGCTCGAAATTCGCCCCAAAACTTAGTGTTCCAAATGCGGTTTTAAGTGTGCGGAATCGATTAGGTACATCAAAACTATATAAAATCCGTTAAAACAGCGCGAAAATACGAAACTATAATTTTCGCCCACATACGCCCATATGGCCCCAATTCGGCTCGAAATTCGCCCCAAAACTTAGTGTTTCAAATCCGGTTTTAAGTGTGCGGAATCGATTAGGCACATCAAAACTATATAAAATCCGTTAAAACAACGCGAAAATACGAAACTTTAATTTTCGCCCACATACGCCCCATATGGCCCCAACTCGGCTCGAAATTCGCCCATAAACTTAGTGTTCCAAATGCGGTTTTAAGTGTGCGGAATCGGTTAGGCACATCAAAACTATATAAAATCCGTTAAAACAGCGCGAAAATACGAAACTATAATTTTCGCCCACATACGCCCATATGGCCCCAACTCGGCTCGAAATTCGCCCAAAAACTTAGTGTTCCAAATCCGGTTTTAAGTGTGCGGAATCGATTAGGCACATCAAAACTATATAAAATCTGTTAAAACAGCGCGAAAATACGAAACTATAATTTTCGCATAAATTCGCCCATATGGCCCCAACTCGGCTCGAAATTCGCCCCAAAACTTAGTGTTCCAAATGCGGTTTTAAGTGTGCGGAATCGATTAGGTACATCAAAACTATATAAAATCCGTTAAAACAGCGCGAAAATACGAAACTATAATTTTCGCCAACATACGCCCATATGGCCCCAACTCGGCTCGAAATTCGCTCAAAAACTTAAGTGTTCCAAATCCGGTTTTAAGTGTAAGGAATCGATTAGGCACATTAAAACTATATAAAATCCGGTAAAACAGCGCGAAAATATGAAACTATAATTTTTGCCCAAATACGCCCATATGGCCCCAACTCGGCTCGAAATTCGCCCAAAAACTTAGTGTTCCAAATGCGGTTTTAAGTGTGCGGAATCGGTTAGGCACATCAAAACTATATAAAATCCGTTAAAACAGCGCAAAAATATGAAACTATAATTTTCGGCCACATACGCCCATATGGCTCCAACTCGGCTCGAAATTCGCCCAAAAACTTAGTGTTCCAAATCCGGTTCTAAGTGTGCGGAATCGATTAGGCACATCAAAACTAAATAAAATCCGTTAAAACAGCGCGAAAATACGAAACTATAATTTTCGCCCACATACGCCCATATGGCCCCCAACTCGGCTCGAAATTCACCCAAAAACTTAGTGTTCCAAATGCGGTTTTAAGTGTGCGGAATCGATTAGGCACATCAAAACCATATAAAATCCGTTAAAACAGCGCGAAAATACGAAACTATAATTTTCGCCCACATACGCCCATATGGCCCCAACTCGGCTCGAAATTCGCCCCAAAACTTAGTGTTCCAAATGCGGTTTTAAGTGTGCGGAATCGATTAGGCACATCAAAACCATATAAAATCCGTTAAAACAGCGCGAAAATACGAAACTATAATTTTTGCCCACATACGCCCATATGGCCCCAACTCGGCTCGAAATTCGCCCAAAAACTTAGTGTTCCAAATGCGGTTTTAAGTGTGCGGAATCGGTTAGGCACATCAAAACTATATAAAATCCGTTAAAACAGCGCGAAAATACGAAACTATAATTTTCGCCCACATACGCCCATATGGCCCCAACTCGGCTCGAAATTCGCCCCAAAACTTAAGTGTTCCAAATCCGGTTTTAAGTGTAAGGAATCGGTTAGGCACATTAAAACTATATAAAATACGGTAAAACAGCGCGAAAATATGAAACTATAATTTTTGCCCAAATACGCCCATATGGCCCCAACTCGACTCGAAATTCGCCCAAAAACTTAGTGTTCCAAATCCGGTTTTAAGTGTGCGGAATCGATTTGGCACATCAAAACTATATAAAATCCGTTAAAACAGCGCGAAAATACGAAACTATAATTTTCGGCCACATACGCCCATATGGCTCCAACTCGGCTCGAAATTCGCCCAAAAACTTAGTGTTCCAAATCCGGTTCTAAGTGTGCGGAATCGATTAGGCACATCAAAACTAAATAAAATCCGTTAAAACAGCGCGAAAATACGAAACTAAAATTTTCGCCCACATACGCCCATATGGCCCCCAACTCGGCTCGAAATTCGCCCAAAAACTTAGTGTTTCAAATCCGGTTTTAAGTGTGCGGAATCGATTAGGCACATCAAAACTATATAAAATCCGTTAAAACAGCGCGAAAATACGAAACTATAATTTTCGCCCACATACGCCCATATGGCCCCAACTCGGCTCGAAATTCGCTCAAAAACTTAAGTGTTCCAAATCCGGTTTTAAGTGTAAGGAATCGGTTAGGCACATTAAAACTATATAAAATCCGGTAAAACAGCGCGAAAATATGAAACTATAATTTTTGCCCAAATACGCCCATATGGCCCCAACTCGACTCGAAATTCGCCCAAAAACTTAGTGTTCCAAATCCGGTTTTAAGTGTGCGGAATCGATTTGGCACATCAAAACTATATAAAATCCGTTAAAACAGCGCGAAAATACGAAACTATAATTTTCGCTCACATACGCCCATATGGCCCCAACTCGGCTCGAAATTCGCCCAAAAACTTAAGTGTTCCAAATCCGGTTTTAAGTGTAAGGAATCGATTAGGCACATTAAAACTATATAAAATCCGGTAAAACAGCGCGAAAATACGAAACTATAATTTTTGCCCAAATACGCCCATATGGCCCCAACTCGGCTCGAAATTCGCCCCAAAACTTAGTGTTCCAAATGCGGTTTTAAGTGTGCGGAATCGATTAGGTACATCAAAACTATATAAAATCCGTTAAAACAGCGCGAAAATACGAAACTATAATTTTCGCCCACATACGCCCATATGGCCCCAACTCGGCTCGAAATTCGCCCCAAAACTTAGTGTTTCAAATCCGGTTTTAAGTGTGCGGAATCGATTAGGCACATCAAAACTATATAAAATCCGTTAAAACAACGCGAAAATACGAAACTTTAATTTTCGCCCACATACGCCCATATGGCCCCAACTCGGCTCGAAATTCGCCCAAAAACTTAGTGTTCCAAATGCGGTTTTAAGTGTGCGGAATCGGTTAGGCACATCAAAACTATATAAAATCCGTTAAAACAGCGCGAAAATACGAAACTATAATTTTCGCCCACATACGCCCATATGGCCCCAACTCGGCTTGAAATTCGCCCAAAAACTTAGTGTTCCAAATCCGGTTTTAAGTGTGCGGAATCGATTAGGCACATCAAAACTATATAAAATCTGTTAAAACAGCGCGAAAATACGAAACTATAATTTTTGCCCACATACGCCCATATGGCCCCAACTCGGCTCGAAATTCGCCCCAAAATTTAGTGTTCCAAATCCGGTTTTAAGTGTGCGGAATCGATTAGGCACATCAAAACTATATAAAATCCGTTAAAACAGCGCGAAAATACGAAACTATAATTTTCGCCAACATACGCCCATATGGCCCCAACTCGGCTCGAAATTCGCTCAAAAACTTAAGTGTTCCAAATCCGGTTTTAAGTGTAAGGAATCGATTAGGCACATTAAAACTATATAAAATCCGGTAAAACAGCGCGAAAATACGAAACTATAATTTTCGGCCACATACGCCCATATGGCCCCAACTCGGCTCGAAATTCGCCCAAAAACTTAGTGTTCCAAATCCGGTTTTAAGTGTGCGGAATCGATTAGGCACATCAAAACTATATAAAATCCGTTAAAACAGCGCGAAAATACGAAACTATAATTTTCGCTCACATACGCCCATATGGCCCCAACTCGGCTCGAAATTCGCCCAAAAACTTAAGTGTTCCAAATCCGGTTTTAAGTGTAAGGAATCGATTAGGCACATTAAAACTATATAAAATCCGGTAAAACAGCGCGAAAATACGAAACTATAATTTTTGCCCAAATACGCCCATATGGCCCCAACTCGGCTCGAAATTCGCCCCAAAACTTAGTGTTCCAAATGCGGTTTTAAGTGTGCGGAATCGATTAGGTACATCAAAACTATATAAAATCCGGTAAAACAGCGCGAAAATACGAATTTATAATTTTTGCCCAAATACGCCCATATGGCCCCAACTCGGCTCGAAATTCGCCCCAAAACTTAGTGTTCCAAATGCGGTTTTAAGTGTGCGGAATCGATTAGGTACATCAAAACTATATAAAATCCGTTAAAACAGCGCGAAAATACGAAACTATAATTTTCGCCCACATACGCCCATATGGCCCCAACTCGGCTCGAAATTCGCCCCAAAACTTAGTGTTTCAAATCCGGTTTTAAGTGTGCGGAATCGATTAGGCACATCAAAACTATATAAAATCCGTTAAAAAAACGCGAAAATACGAAACTTTAATTTTCGCCCACATACGCCCATATGGCCCCAACTCGGCTCGAAATTCGCCCAAAAACTTAGTGTTCCAAATGCGGTTTTAAGTGTGCGGAATCGGTTAGGCACATCAAAACTATATAAAATCCGTTAAAACAGCGCGAAAATACGAAACTATAATTTTCGCCCACATACGCCCATATGGCCCCAACTCGGCTCGAAATTCGCCCAAAAACTTAGTGTTCCAAATCCGGTTTTAAGTGTGCGGAATCGATTTGGCACATCAAAACTATATAAAATCCGTTAAAACAGCGCGAAAATACGAAACTATAATTTTCGCTCACATACGCCCATATGGCCCCAACTCGGCTCGAAATTCGCCCAAAAACTTAGTGTTCCAAATCCGGTTTTAAGTGTAAGGAATCGATTAGGCACATTAAAACTATATAAAATCCGGTAAAACAGCGCGAAAATACGAAACTATAATTTTTGCCCAAATACGCCCATATGGCCCCAACTCGGCTCGAAATTCGCCCCAAAACTTAGTGTTCCAAATGCGGTTTTAAGTGTGCGGAATCGATTAGGTACATCAAAACTATATAAAATCCGTTAAAACAGCGCGAAAATACGAAACTATAATTTTCGCCCACATACGCCCATATGGCCCCAACTCGGCTCGAAATTCGCCCCAAAACTTAGTGTTTCAAATCCGGTTTTAAGTGTGCGGAATCGATTAGGCACATCAAAACTATATAAAATCCGTTAAAACAACGCGAAAATACGAAACTTTAATTTTCGCCCACATACGCCCATATGGCCCCAACTCGGCTCGAAATTCGCCCAAAAACTTAGTGTTCCAAATGCGGTTTTAAGTGTGCGGAATCGGTTAGGCACATCAAAACTATATAAAATCCGTTAAAACAGCGCGAAAATACGAAACTATAATTTTCGCCCACATACGCCCATATGGCCCCAACTCGGCTCGAAATTCGCCCAAAAACTTAGTGTTCCAAATCCGGTTTTAAGTGTGCGGAATCGATTAGGCACATCAAAACTATATAAAATCTGTTAAAACAGCGCGAAAATACGAAACTATAATTTTTGCCCACATACGCCCATATGGCCCCAACTCGGCTCGAAATTCGCCCCAAAATTTAGTGTTCCAAATCCGGTTTTAAGTGTGCGGAATCGATTAGGCACATCAAAACTATATAAAATCCGTTAAAACAGCGCGAAAATACGAAACTATAATATTCGCCAACATACGCCCATATGGCCCCAACTCGGCTCGAAATTCGCTCAAAAACTTAAGTGTTCCAAATCCGGTTTTAAGTGTAAGGAATCGATTAGGCACATTAAAACTATATAAAATCCGGTAAATCAGCGCGAAAATACGAAACTATAATTTTCGGCCACATACGCCCATATGGCCCCAACTCGGCTCGAAATTCGCCCAAAAACTTAGTGTTCCAAATCCGGTTTTAAGTGTGCGGTATCGATTAGGCACATCAAAACTATATAAAATCCGTTAAAACAGCGCGAAAATACGAAACTATAATTTTCGCTCACATACGCCCATATGGCCCCAACTCGGCTCGAAATTCGCCCAAAAACTTAAGTGTTCCAAATCCGGTTTTAAGTGTAAGGAATCGATTAGGCACATTAAAACTATATAAAATCTTGTAAAACAGCGCGAAAATACGAAACTATAATTTTTGCCCAAATACGCCCATATGGCCCCAACTCGGCTCGAAATTCGCCCCAAAACTTAGTGTTCCAAATGCGGTTTTAAGTGTGCGGAATCGATTAGGTACATCAAAACTATATAAAATCCGGTAAAACAGCGCGAAAATACGAAACTATAATTTTTGCCCAAATACGCCCATATGGCCCCAACTCGGCTCGAAATTCGCCCCAAAACTTAGTGTTCCAAATGCGGTTTTAAGTGTGCGGAATCGATTAGGTACATCAAAACTATATAAAATCCGTTAAAACAGCGCGAAAATACGAAACTATAATTTTCGCCCACATACGCCCATATGGCCCCAACTCGGCTCGAAATTCGCCCCAAAACTTAGTGTTTCAAATCCGGTTTTAAGTGTGCGGAATCGATTAGGCACATCAAAACTATATAAAATCCGTTAAAACAACGCGAAAATACGAAACTTTAATTTTCGCCCACATACGCCCATATGGCCCCAACTCGGCTCGAAATTCGCCCAAAAACTTAGTATTCCAAATGCGGTTTTAAGTGTGCGGAATCGGTTAGGCACATCAAAACTATATAAAATCCGTTAAAACAGCGCGAAAATACGAAACTATAATTTTCGCCCACATACGCCCATATGGCCCCAACTCGGCTCGAAATTCGCCCAAAAACTTAGTGTTCCAAATCCGGTTTTAAGTGTGCGGAATCGATTAGGCACATCAAAACTATATAAAATCTGTTAAAACAGCGCGAAAATACGAAACTATAATTTTCGCATAAATACGCCCATATGGCCCCAACTCGGCTCGAAATTCGCCCCAAAACTTAGTGTTCCAAATGCGGTTTTAAGTGTGCGGAATCGGTTAGGCACGTCAAACCTATATAAAATCCGTTAAAACAGCGCGAAAATACGAAACTAAAATTTTCGCCCACATACGCCCATATGGCCCCAACTCGGCTCGAAATTCGCCCAAAAACTTAGTGTTCCAAATCCGGTTTTAAGTGTGCGGTATCGATTAGGCACATCAAAACTATATAAAATCCGTTAAAACAGCGCGAAAATACGAAACTATAATTTTCGCTCACATACGCCCATATGGCCCCAACTCGGCTCGAAATTCGCCCAAAAACTTAAGTGTTCCAAATCCGGTTTTAAGTGTAAGGAATCGATTAGGCACATTAAAACTATATAAAATCCGGTAAAACAGCGCGAAAATACGAAACTATAATTTTTGCCCAAATACGCCCATATGGCCCCAACTCGGCTCGAAATTCGCCCCAAAACTTAGTGTTCCAAATGCGGTTTTAAGTGTGCGGAATCGATTAGGTACATCAAAACTATATAAAATCCGGTAAAACAGCGCGAAAATACGAAACTATAATTTTTGCCCAAATACGCCCATATGGCCCCAACTCGGCTCGAAATTCGCCCCAAAACTTAGTGTTCCAAATGCGGTTTTAAGTGTGCGGAATCGATTAGGTACATCAAAACTATATAAAATCCGGTAAAACAGCGCGAAAATACGAAACTATAATTTTTGCCCAAATACGCCCATATGGCCCCAACTCGGCTCGAAATTCGCCCCAAAACTTAGTGTTCCAAATGCGGTTTCGATAAGGTACATCAAAACTATATAAAATCCGTTAAAACAGCGCGAAAATACGAAACTATAATTTTCGCCCACATACGCCCATATGGCCCCAACTCGGCTCGAAATTCGCCCCAAAACTTAGTGTTTCAAATCCGGTTTTAAGTGTGCGGAATCGATTAGGCACATCAAAACTATATAAAATCCGTTAAAACAACGCGAAAATACGAAACTTTAATTTTCGCCCACATACGCCCATATGGCCCCAACTCGGCTCGAAATTCGCCCAAAAACTTAGTGTTCCAAATCCGGTTTTAAGTGTGCGGAATCGATTAGGCACATCAAAACTATATAAAATCTGTTAAAACAGCGCGAAAATACGAAACTATAATTTTCGCATAAATACGCCCATATGGCCCCAACTCGGCTCGAAATTCGCCCCAAAACTTAGTGTTCCAAATGCGGTTTTAAGTGTGCGGAATCGGTTAGGCACATCAAACCTATATAAAATCCGTTAAAACAGCGCGAAAATACGAAACTAAAATTTTCGCCCACATACGCCCATATGGCCCCAACTCGGCTCGAAATTCGCCCAAAAACTTAGTGTTCCAAATCCGGTTTTAAGTGTGCGGTATCGATTAGGCACATCAAAACTATATAAAATCCGTTAAAACAGCGCGAAAATACGAAACTATAATTTTCGCTCACATACGCCCATATGGCCCCAACTCGGCTCGAAATTCGCCCAAAAACTTAAGTGTTCCAAATCCGGTTTTAAGTGTAAGGAATCGATTAGGCACATTAAAACTATATAAAATCCGGTAAAACAGCGCGAAAATACGAAACTATAATTTTTGCCCAAATACGCCCATATGGCCCCAACTCGGCTCGAAATTCGCCCCAAAACTTAGTGTTCCAAATGCGGTTTTAAGTGTGCGGAATCGATTAGGTACATCAAAACTATATAAAATCCGGTAAAACAGCGCGAAAATACGAAACTATAATTTTTGCCCAAATACGCCCATATGGCCCCAACTCGGCTCGAAATTCGCCCCAAAACTTAGTGTTCCAAATGCGGTTTTAAGTGTGCGGAATCGATTAGGTACATCAAAACTATATAAAATCCGGTAAAACAGCGCGAAAATACGAAACTATAATTTTTGCCCAAATACGCCCATATGGCCCCAACTCGGCTCGAAATTCGCCCCAAAACTTAGTGTTCCAAATGCGGTTTCGATAAGGTACATCAAAACTATATAAAATCCGTTAAAACAGCGCGAAAATACGAAACTATAATTTTCGCCCACATACGCCCATATGGCCCCAACTCGGCTCGAAATTCGCCCCAAAACTTAGTGTTCCAAATGCGGTTTTAAGTGTGCGGAATCGATTAGGTACATCAAAACTATATAAAATCCGTTAAAACAGCGCGAAAATACGAAACTATAATTTTCGCCAACATACGCCCATATGGCCCCAACTCGGCTCGAAATTCGCTCAAAAACTTAAGTGTTCCAAATCCGGTTTTAAGTGTAAGGAATCGATTAGGCACATTAAAACTATATAAAATCCGGTAAAACAGCGCGAAAATATGAAACTATAATTTTTGCCCAAATACGCCCATATGGCCCCAACTCGGCTCGAAATTCGCCCAAAAACTTAGTGTTCCAAATGCGGTTTTAAGTGTGCGGAATCGGTTAGGCACATCAAAACTATATAAAATCCGTTAAAACAGCGCGAAAATATGAAACTATAATTTTCGGCCACATACGCCCATATGGCTCCAACTCGGCTCGAAATTCGCCCAAAAACTTAGTGTTCCAAATCCGGTTCTAAGTGTGCGGAATCGATTAGGCACATCAAAACTAAATAAAATCCGTTAAAACAGCGCGAAAATACGAAACTATAATTTTCGCCCACATACTCCCATATGGCCCCCAACTCGGCTCGAAATTCGCCCAAAAACTTAGTGTTCCAAATGCGGTTTTAAGTGTGCGGAATCGATTAGGCACATCAAAACCATATAAAATCCGTTAAAACAGCGCGAAAATATGAAACTATAATTTTCGCCCACATACGCCCATATGGCCCCAACTCGGCTCGAAATTCGCCCCAAAACTTAGTGTTTCAAATCCGGTTTTAAGTGTGCGGAATCGATTAGGCACATCAAAACTATATAAAATCCGTTAAAACAACGCGAAAATACGAAACTTTAATTTTCGCCCACATACGCCCATATGGCCCCAACTCGGCTCGAAATTCGCCCAAAAACTTAGTGTTTTAAATGCGGTTTTAAGTGTGCGGAATCGGTTAGGCACATCAAAACTATATAAAATCCGTTAAAACAGCGCGAAAATACGAATCTATAATATTCGCCCACATACGCCCATATGGCCCCAACTCGGCTCGAAATCCGCCTTAAAACTTAGTGTTCCAAATCCGGTTTTAAGTGTGTGGAATCGATTAGGCACATCAAAACTATATAAAATCCGGTAAAACAGCGCGAAAATATGAAACTATAATTTTTGCCCAAATACGCCCATATGGCCCCAACTCGACTCGAAATTCGCCCAAAAACTTAGTGTTCCAAATCCGGTTTTAAGTGTGCGGAATCGATTAGGCACATCAAAAATATATAAAATCCGTTAAAACAGCGCGAAAATACGAAACTATAATTTTTGCCCACATACGCCCATATGGCCCCAACTCGGCTCGAATTTAGCCCAAAAATTTAGTGTTCCAAATCCGGTTTTAAGTGTGCGGAATCGATTAGGCACATCAAAACTATATAAAATCCGTTAAAACAGCGCGAAAATACGAAACTATAATTTTCGCATAAATACGCCCATATGGCCCCAACTCGGCTCGAAATTCGCTCAAAAACTTAAGTGTTCCAAATCCGGTTTTAAGTGTAAGGAATCGATTAGGTACATTAAAACTATATAAAATCCGGTAAAACAGCGCGAAAATATGAAACTATAATTTTTGCCCAAATACGCCCATATGGTCCCAACTCGACTCGAAATTCGCCCAAAAACTTAGTGTTCCAAATCCGGTTTTAAGTGTGCGGAATCGATTTGGCACATCAAAACTATATTAAATCCGTTAAAACAGCGCGAAAATACGAAACTATAATTTTCGGCCACATACGCCCATATGGCCCCAACTCGGCTCGAAATTCGCCCAAAAACTTAGTGTTCCAAATCCGGTTTTAAGTGTGCGGTATCGATTAGGCACATCAAAACTATATAAAATCCGTTAAAACAGCGCGAAAATACGAAACTATAATTTTCGCTCACATACGCCCATATGGCCCCAACTCGGCTCGAAATTCGCCCAAAAACTTAAGTGTTCCAAATCCGGTTTTAAGTGTAAGGAATCGATTAGGCACATTAAAACTATATAAAATCCGGTAAAACAGCGCGAAAATACGAAACTATAATTTTTGCCCAAATACGCCCATATGGCCCCAACTCGACTCGAAATTCGCCCAAAAACTTAGTGTTCCAAATCCGGTTTTAAGTGTGCGGAATCGATTTGGCACATCAAAACTATATAAAATCCGTTAAAACAGCGCGAAAATACGAAACTATAATTTTCGCCCACATACGCCCATATGGCCCCAACTCGGCTCGAAATTCGCCCCAAAACTTAGTGTTTCAAATCCGGTTTTAAGTGTGCGGAATCGATTAGGCACATCAAAACTATATAAAATCCGTTAAAACAACGCGAAAATACGAAACTTTAATTTTCGCCCACATACGCCCATATGGCCCCAACTCGGCTCGAAATTCGCCCAAAAACTTAGTGTTCCAAATGCGGTTTTAAGTGTGCGGAATCGGTTAGGCACATCAAAACTATATAAAATCCGTTAAAACAGCGCGAAAATACGAAACTATAATTTTCGCCCACATACGCCCATATGGCCCCAACTCGGCTCGAAATTCGCCCAAAAACTTAGTGTTCCAAATGCGGTTTTAAGTGTGCGGAATCGGTTAGGCACATCAAAACTATATAAAATCCGTTAAAACAGCGCGAAAATACGAAACTATAATTTTCGCCCACATACGCCCATATGGCCCCAACTCGGCTCGAAATTCGCCCAAAAACTTAGTGTTCCAAATCCGGTTTTAAGTGTGCGGAATCGATTAGGCACATCAAAACTATATCTAATCTGTTAAAACAGCGCGAAAATACGAAACTATAATTTTCGCATAAATACGCCCATATGGCCCCAACTCGGCTCGAAATTCGCCCCAAAACTTAGTGTTCCAAATGCGGTTTTAAGTGTGCGGAATCGATTAGGTACATCAAAACTGTATAAAATCCGTTAAAACAGCGCTAAAATACGAAACTATAATTTTCGCCAACATACGCCCATATGGCCCCAACTCGGCTCGAAATTCGCTCAAAAACTTAAGTGTTCCAAATCCGGTTTTAAGGCTGCGTTTCCACCAGAGATGTGCGAGGATGCATAGCGAGGGATGTGTTTGTAAAGAACCAATAGGATCGCTTCATTTACCTTGCCTCGGTCAGCACAGCTCTGGTGGAAACGGCTCAGCGGAGCTAGATTTTTGCGCATACAAAACAAGCGCGGGATGTGTGCGAGGGATGTGTGCGAGGGATGTGTGCGAGGGATGTGTACGAGGGAAGTGTGCGAGGAATGTGTGTTGAGAAAGATGTGTTGCGAGGTTTGCGCATACTGTACCAGCCAGTCCATAGACGGAGTTTGTTGGAAGTAGAAGTGCGCAAAATAGATAATAATATGGATAATTGGAAAAAGAAAATACTTTTATATTTAACAATTTGTGATGAAGAAATGGAAGCAGAAGATACGGAGTTTATTAGTTCTATAATTTTGAGCAATACAAGAACACACAGGTTTTGGATACGTAACCATATTAAATATCATCGATTACATGGAGAATTCTTTACCTTTTTTCATACGGCTGATGATGAAATATTCGAAAATTCTTATCGAGTATCTAGAAGTAACTTTTATGAGTTACACAATTTGATTGAGAACATTATCAAGAAAGAAGACACTCACTACAGAGAATGCATCAGCACCAAGGAAAAATTGGCGGTATGTTTAAAGTAAGTAAAATAGTTTGAATCAATTTTGTCTTTATTAAACATATTAATTGAAAAGTAATCATAATCTGCAAAATAAGTAGACAACAAGTTCCTCTTTTTCATGGCAAATTAGGCTCTGTTCCTACTTTGTTTGAAGTATTTGGCGTTTGTAGGTCTGAATGTTGTGTTCCCGGAGATGCTGGTTGTACAGCTTCCAGTTGGAAAGATGAATCCATCTGGCCCACTGTTTTATTTGTATTTCTACCAGAGCTTGAAGAATAACCAAGTTGTTCAGGATCCAGCTGGGGCGGCAAATCCATCTGGCCCACTGTTTTATTTGTATTTCTACCAGAGCTTGAAGAATAACCAAGTTGTTCAGGATCCAGCTGGGGCGGCAAATCCATCTGGCCCACTGTTTTATTTGTATTTCTACCAGAGCTTGAAGAATAACCAAGTTGTTCAGGATCCAGCTGGGGCGGCAAATCCATCTGGCCCACTGTTTTATTTGTATTTCTACCAGAGCTTGAAGAATAACCAAGTTGTTCAGGATCCAGCTGGGGCGGCAAATCCATCTGGCCTGCTATATTACTACCTACTGCTATACTGCTACCAGAGCTTGAAGAATAACCAAGTTGTTCAGGATCCAGCTGGGGCGGCAAATCCATCTGGCCCACTGTTTTATTTGTATTTCTACCAGAGCTTGAAGAATAACCAAGTTGTTCAGGATCCAGCTGGGGCGGCAAATCCATCTGGCCTGCTATATTACTACCTACTGCTATACTGCTACCAGAGCTTGAAGAATAACCAATATTTTGATTATACCACGTCAGCACGTAAGATTCTTCGGCTTCGCTAATCATATTAAAAAGTTTCCTTTTTAAAGGAACTTGCATGTAATCTGGTAATTTTTTAAATGTTTTCGCCATTGAAAGAAAAAAATGATCAGTATCATCGCAGTCCGTTGGTTTTAAAAGTTCTCTTAATTCTTGCCTTTCTTTTCGAAAATCTTCTTGATTTTTCATATGTTTTTGTATTAAAATTGATAATTCATCGCCTTTTTTCTTCTTTGATGATGACGGGGTGACCGAATCTGTTGAAATGCCTGAAGTTGAGGCTATTTCGTAAAGATTGTTGGGATTGTCAGCTTGATTTGGTGTATGTTCAGTGCTCTGCGAAGAGTCATCTTGGTTTAATGAATATTGAGTGCTCTGCGAAGAGTCATCTTGGTTTAATGAATATTGAGTGCTTTGCGAAGAGTCATTTTCATTATTTGGTGACGAAATATCCTCTTTATAACTTGACTCTCTATCTCTGTTGGCCATGTACGGTAAAAGAAATTCCATCAATTTTTGGTATTTCCATTCACGTGTTTTGGTTGTAGCCTGTCCGCTTTTTTTAGATTTCTGCCTCTTTAGCGCGTCCCGATGGCTATCCCGTAGTTGTTTCCAACGATACTTAGCGCTTTTCACTGAAATAATAGAAAATTATGATTAGGAATATAACATTTTTATACCAAGCATGTTGTCTTACAGATCGCAAAAAATCAGTAACAGGTAAAGAGTACTTTTTTATTTGTTAATTATTTTTCTTACTATTATTATAAACATTCCTTTTTTTGCAGGTATTTATCCACGGGCTCGTCGTTCACACGATTGGCAGAAAATTTTAGGATTGGAGTAGCAAGTGTGTCGAGAATTGTGGCAGAAGTTTGTAATGCTCTTTGGCTTGTTTTACAACCTCTTGTTATTCCAAAACCTACCAAAGACGACTGGAAGCGAATAGCAAAGGATTTTCAAGAGCTATGGCAGTTTAAAAATTGTTTGGGGGCTCTAGACGGTAAACATGTTTATATAATGTGTCCTGCAAACACTGGGTCCTCTTTTTTTAATTACAAACAAAGATTTTCTATAGTGCTTATGTGCTTAGCTGACGCTAGGAGAAAGATTATAATGGTTGATGTGGGATCCATGGGAAGATTTAGTGATGCTGGAATATTTGATGATAGTGTTTTTGGAAAATATTTGAAAGAAAAAAGATTGAATCTTCCAGAACCTGAACCATTATATGAAGGAGGTGAACCAGTACCATTTGTATTCATTGGAGATGAGGCTTTTCCTTTGATGGAAAATTTCATGCGCCCATATCCGCGGGACCAGTTAGACCAACAGAAACGTATATTTAACTATAGACTTTCGAGGGCACGTCGCATTGTAGAAGCTACATTCGGTGTATTGGCACGAAAGTGGTATGTGTATCGTAAAGACTTTGAATGCAGAGTGGAAACGGTTGACAAAATCGTAAAAGCCACATGTGTAATGCATAATTTTTTAATTGAAAGACAAAGTAATTATTTGGATTGCATTGATAACACAAATACAAGTACTCTTGTATCGGTTCCTAGCATTTCCGTCGTCGTGTCAAGTGATAGTTATGATGTAAGAGAGAAATACTGCTCTTATTTCAATAATCAAGGAAAAGTGTCATGGCAAGATACTCGTATTTCGTCACGAATTCATCGCACACAATAAATACCCAAATATTGTAACTTGTATTTTAATATACCTGATTTTAATACATGATTATTACTTACCATCTTTATATTGTATTTCTTTGACTATTTCCTCCCACGCAGCGTCCTTAGTTTCATTACATTTGTAAAATGACAAAGAAGTGTTCCACAAACACGGAAACTTTTGAACGGCATCAATTAATTTTTCGTCCATTATGCCACGCAACCGTACGACATGCGTACGACTACAAGCGCTTACGACAGCAAAGTGAGACGTGAGCGCAGCGCGGTGAGCGGCAGGCAGGCGTTCGCGTTACTCCGCTCCCACTACACCGCACCCCCGTCGACACATTTCACAGCTTCGCAACGCATCCTCGCGCCACACATTAATGCGCATTTTCACAGCTCCGCTACACATCCTCGTAGGCACATTATCATCGCACAGCTTTGGTGGAAACACCCACACATTTTCACAGCACAGCTAGACATCCTCGCACGACACATTTCCATCGCACATCTCTGGTGGAAACGCAGCCTAAGTGTAAGGAATCGATTAGGCACATTAAAACTATATAAACGGTAAAACAGCGCGAAAATATGAAACTATAATTTTTGCCCAAATACGCCCATATGGCCCCAACTCGGCTCGAAATTCGCCCAAAAACTTAGTGTTCCAAATGCGGTTTTAAGTGTGCGGAATCGGTTAGGCACATCAAAACTATATAAAATCCGTTAAAACAGCGCGAAAATATGAAACTATAATTTTCGGCCACATACGCCCATATGGCTCCAACTCGGCTCGAAATTCGCCCAAAAACTTAGTGTTCCAAATCCGGTTCTAAGTGTGCGGAATCGATTAGGCACATCAAAACTAAATAAAATCCGTTAAAACAGCGCGAAAATACGAAACTATAATTTTCGCCCACATACGCCCATATGGCCCCCAACTCGGCTCGAAATTCGCCCAAAAACTTAGTGTTCCAAATGCGGTTTTAAGTGTGCGGAATCGATTAGGCACATCAAAACCATATAAAATCCGTTAAAACAGCGCGAAAATACGAAACTATAATTTTCGCCCACATACGCCCATATGGCCCCAACTCGGCTCGAAATTCGCCCCAAAACTTAGTGTTTCAAATCCGGTTTTAAGTGTGCGGAATCGATTAGGCACATCAAAACTATATAAAATCCGTTAAAACAACGCGAAAAAACGAAACTTTAATTTTCGCCCACATACGCCCATATGGCCCCAACTCGGCTCGAAATTCGCCCAAAAACTTAGTGTTTCAAATCCGGTTTTAAGTGTGCGGAATCGATTAGGCACATCAAAACTATATAAAATCCGTTAAAACAACGCGAAAATACGAAACTTTAATTTTCGCCCACATACGCCCATATGGCCCCAACTCGGCTCGAAATTCGCCCAAAAACTTAGTGTTTTAAATGCGGTTTTAAGTGTGCGGAATCGGTTAGGCACATCAAAACTATATAAAATCCGTTAAAACAGCGCGAAAATACGAATCTATAATATTCGCCCACATACGCCCATATGGCCCCAACTCGGCTCGAAATCCGCCTTAAAACTTAGTGTTCCAAATCCGGTTTTAAGTGTGTGGAATCGATTAGGCACATCAAAACTATATAAAATCCGGTAAAACAGCGCGAAAATATGAAACTATAATTTTTGCCCAAATACGCCCATATGGCCCCAACTCGACTCGAAATTCGCCCAAAAACTTAGTGTTCCAAATCCGGTTTTAAGTGTGCGGAATCGATTAGGCACATCAAAAATATATAAAATCCGTTAAAACAGCGCGAAAATACGAAACTATAATTTTTGCCCACATACGCCCATATGGCCCCAACTCGGCTCGAATTTAGCCCAAAAATTTAGTGTTCCAAATCCGGTTTTAAGTGTGCGGAATCGATTAGGCACATCAAAACTATATAAAATCCGTTAAAACAGCGCGAAAATACGAAACTATAATTTTCGCATAAATACGCCCATATGGCCCCAACTCGGCTCGAAATTCGCTCAAAAACTTAAGTGTTCCAAATCCGGTTTTAAGTGTAAGGAATCGATTAGGTACATTAAAACTATATAAAATCCGGTAAAACAGCGCGAAAATATGAAACTATAATTTTTGCCCAAATACGCCCATATGAGTAGGATATTATTGGGCATTCTACCCCACCTGCCGTTCCTACGTCTCACTCCGTTCGCCTTCGTCACTTTCGGTGTGGTAAAATGCCCAATAATATCGTATGGAGTAGGAGCCGTTCAATATTTCCGTTTTAAAACTTGATTTACTTACTTGTTGTACTCCGCTCGCCTTCTTCTTATAATATAAAACAACACATCACACAACACATATAACTTATCGCACATATTTCTTCTACTAATGGAACTATACGAGCATAATAAACTAAAATTCAGGACAGATTGTCTCATGTCTCTTCACAGAGCAAGAAATAGCATGCACCTACAGACACATGCACATTCTATTTCTATGACGCCAGATTGCGCACCAAGGACATCCAAATTTTAATGTAATTAACTCATACAGTCGACACTAGCTTACATGTTAACAAATAAGGGTGCTTGCTGCTTGAACCGCTAACCTAAAATTCAGGACAGATTGTCTCATGTCTCTTCACAGAGCAAGAAATAGCATGCACCTACAGACACATGCACATTCTATTTCTATGACGCCAGATTGCGCACCAAGGACATCTGAACTTTAGGATACCGTAAACATTAAACTAACATTTGGGACAGATTGTCTCATGTCTCTTCACAGAGCAAGAAATAGGTACACCCAAAGGCACACACACATTCTCTTTCTATGGTCCCAGATTGGACACCAATGACATCCAAATATTAATTTAATTAATTCATTCAACTAACACTACCTTAGACGTGAACAAACAACTACCTACTGGTTGCTCTGCTGTTACTTACTTGTTGCGTTGTTTTATTAAGATACTTTCACACTCATACAATCGCCTTCGAAACGGTTCGTGCGCCGCCACCATCCCGTGCTCGCACGTGGCGCAGTATTTTATTTTATTAATCTTAGGTAAACTTACGGCTAGATTCATGTATATAAAAATGAAAAAGCGGTTACAAACAGAAATTTACTAGTTTCCACAAATAAAAACACATGTTTTGTTATCTAGCTACAACACATAAATTTAATTAAAAACATATCATTTAAGATTCGCTTGAGTTTAGTCAAAGAAGTATTAAACACATCTATATCAATAGATTTAACTACTTGCTCTAAATAAATATGATAAGAAAATTAAATAAGATATCAATATGTATAGTGTAAATGAATCTTTAGAGTCTCAAAGACTGCAAAATTGCATTATAGGTAAATTTGCGATATCCGAACTTTATTATACGACCACCTGTATGTATGAGATTTCGTTTTATTAAGATGCTTTCACACTTATACAATCTTAGGTAAACTTACGGCTAGATTCATGGAAGTATATAAAAATGAAAAAGCGGTTACAAACAGAAATTAACTAGTTTCCACAAATAAATATTAAATTATGAACAGTTGCAAATATGTTTCCCGTAGACAGTACTTACATATAAAAACACATGTTTTGTTATCTAGCTATAACACATAAATTTAATTAAAAACATATCATTTAAGATTCGCTTGAGTTTAGTCAAAGAAGTATTAAACACATCTATATCAATAGATTTGACTACTTGCTCTAAATAAATATGATAAGAAAATTGAATAAAATATCAATATGTATAGTGTAAATGATTCTTTAGAGTCTCAAAGACTGCAAAATTGCATTATAGGTAAATTTGCGATATCCGAACTTTATTATACGACCACCTGTATGTATGAGTTATTTCCATGTATTCAAGAATTACTCAGCATGTAAGATGATAATTGTGCATGTTACAGTCTCTGATTAAATTTGTTTTTTAGGGGAGTTCCTAATCAATGCAATTAATTTAAATAGAAGATGTTCCTAAACCAGTTTTGATAACTTTGCATATTATTTTATACTTAATGTTTCATAATAAATTGTTAGTTCTATCAATCTAGGAATTACTTGAAAGATGAATCATAATAACAGTACCTACTAAGCCTTTAGATGAAATGATTATGAAAGTTCGTTTAAGTCGTTAAGTAGATGATATCGGAACTGGAATCAGAATCGGATGCTGAAGAAGAGAATGTGTGACAAAGTAGGATTAAATTAATGAAATAAAATAATACCTACATTGCTAATCAGTCTTTTTAATTTCAAATACAAACAATAGAACGCCAACCGAGGCGTTATAAAATCAATCATTATTTTAATAAAATAATTATGTATTGTAATTGTAATTGCAATCTGTCAAATTTCTGCAAAAGATTTTCAACTTTACCACAAAGCTGGAAGGTTCACGTTCGATTGTCAAATTTGAGAGATTCCCTATGCGACAAGTATAAACAGGTTTATACGTGTTGATCGGAGGTTCAAATCAATCATAAATTCCGACTAATGACAAGTTTTACTGCAACATATGAACTAACTTTTTGACGCGAGTTCGTTTCATGGATTAGTCTGCACAAAAAATGTTTCCACGATTTTTTCTTTCAGTTCGTTTTTATTTGCATCTATGAAAAAATGTTTTTTTAATTCTTTATTTCACATGTGTGATGTCAGGTAAAGTTTTACATCAAGGTTTATTAAACAAACATACTTACTTTATTACAATTTTATAATGTAATCAAGAGTGTCATGTAGGTATCGTCTTCATCTTTGTCTTGTGTGTGAATTCAATCACTACGATTTAATTGAACGTAAGTAACATAAATTAGCCATACAACTGTAAGACCATACAATTAAGGTTTAATTTTCTTTTGGAATAAATATTGCTGAAATGGTATTTTTTTATGAATAAAACCAATCAATTTTGATCACAATATAACATTCGCTCCAGTATCTTCCAGTGTTATACACCAGTTACTTCCGCAACCTCCAACTTATAAAATGTAAGTAAGTACTATTAAATTTATTGAATTTGCATTTAATCGCTACCCAGCTACGGACCTGGTTTCTGCCTGCCGGCTGGTGTATCGCTAGTATATCGCTACTCAGCTACGGACCTGGTTTCTGCCTGCCGGCTGGTGTATCGGTAGTATATCGCTACTCAGCTACGGACCTGGTTTCTGCCTGCCGGCTGGTGTATCGGTAGTATATCGCTACTCAGCTACGGACCTGGTTTCTGCCTGCCGGCTGGTGTATCGGTAGTCTTAATTAAGACATAGTTATTAGTTCCAAAGTTAATCATTATGTGTTCCATTGCAGGTCTGACTCCGATGTATATCAGTCCCGACCGACAGCTGTAGCCGAGGTGCAGCCTAAAAAGAAGGTGTCGAAGCGCAAAGCATCCGCGACAAGGTCATCGGAATCTAAATCAAGGTAATTTTGTATTACTGCTTGTACCTATAGGTCCTTGGTGTGTATGTTATGTCAATTAAAATGATATACACAGTTAAACGTTGGTTAGTAGATTTAAAACTGTAACGCAGAGAGCGTTGAAATCAATTTCCATTAAATATTATTTGTTATTATATAACATAACATCATGCTTTCTATCTTCGTAGGGTTTGACAAAGAAGTACTTATATAATACACCCTCAATTCGTTAATTAAAAACTAATGTTATGTAATGTGTTGTGTAAATGATTATAAAGAATATGTTAAATTGTTTACAGTAAAAGACACACTACGGGCTCGGACCTCTTTGGTTTCGAGGAAATAAATAAATTATCATCACCGACCTCAACCGACTTCGGTTCGAGCCTGACGAGCCGTGTTGCCAACGGCAAAGTGCGGCGAACGGCGGACATCCAAGGGGACTTTTATGTGGAGGTAAGGGTGTATAATAAGGCTGAGGTTGTCTCCACCCCTAAAGAGCATCGGTGGAAGAAAGCCTCGGTCGCTCTTAAGGTCCAGCTGGACCGAGACACGCCGCAGTGGGACGGGCTTCAAGTGTTCATGAGACGGACACATGAGATGTTCAATGATTCGGAGCCCGTCTTCTATAGCGATAACACATTTTAACTAAATATTTAAGTTGATAGAATAGGCACCAGGTACCTTGTTATTGTATTTTGCGACCGTACATTATAATTGCAATAATAATAAATTATATTGCAACATCTAATAGTAAGTTTAAAACTAATTTAATTTAAAATGCCTTTCTGTACTGTTTGTAACACATCTGTTGAGCGCAGTCACTGGACAGGTCACCTACGTAGTAATAATCATAAAAACAAAACTATTTCGCATTTTTGCGAAGGTGTTGAAATAATACATTCTGCATTTCGTAATCGTATAGCTTCTTATAGAGTTATCGATCCGTCTGAGAATTGTTCTCTAGAAACATTTCTTAATAATAATTGGGACAAAATTAAAACTTTAATTGACATATCTCTTAAAGAACATGCTTGCCTAAAAGTTAATTTCGAATATTTTGCTTTGTTTTTAATGTTTAAAAATGATTCTCAGGATATGAAATCATTTGCCACAAAAAACGTTACTCTGCATCAGAATTATGAATTTGATTCATTAATGTCTCAGATAAAAAATACTTTAACAAAAAAGATAGAAGAATTTCAGGACCGAGACAGTGGATGGACGTTCTTGAGTAGTTCTCATTTGGAAGTCAATATTAACAAATATCAACCGTTGCGCGGTTCAGGCTTTATCGAATTACCTCCTGCAATAAAATCGAAAAAAGCATGTGTTAATATCCGCAATAATGACGAGTATTGTTTTTTATGGTCTGTTGTTGCTGCTTTATATCCAGCTAAGATTCATCCTGAAAGGGTATCTTCTTACCCTGATTTTCGTAACGTTTTAAAGGTAAAGGACATGTCATTTCCAGTGAATTTCTCAGATATTGCGCGGTTCGAAGTGAATAACCCTGAAATTTGCATTTACATTTATGGTTTAAAAAATAATACTGTCATAGGACCGCTTTACAAACCAAAAGCCTTAAACGGAAAGGTGATTCATTTACTTTATTTAGAAAGAGATGATTTATCACATTACTGTCTCATTAAAGACTTGCCGCGACTTGTTAAAAATCAAATAACAAAACACCACAGTAAACTGTACTTTTGTGACGCTTGTTTAATGTTTTTTAATTCATGCGATGACCTTAGTTCACATAGTTGTGGAGGTGTCGCCACTGAACTACCTCCAAGGGGTTCTTTCATTCAGTTTAAAAATTATAATAGAAAGCAAATTGTACCATTTGTTGTATACGCCGATTTTGAAACAATGCTAGAACGCTATGAATCTTGTGACCCTGACCCCACTAAGGCGAGTACTGTAACGCGACAGCGACATGTGCCTGTAGCTTTCGCTTATCATATCACATGTACGCTAGACGATACCCACAATCGTTACGTTTCTTATCGCGGTGCGGATTGTGTGTCAAATTTTGTGAAGTCTATCTATAAAGATGCACAAAAAATTTACGATATTTTAAAAAATAATGTTCCTATGATTTACTCAAATGATAATGCTCGTGACTTTGAAAACGCGATGACATGTCATATTTGTGAACACTTCTTGTTGGGTGATAGGGTTCGCGATCATTGTCACTTGACTGGTAAATATCGTGGTGCAGCCCATAGTTACTGTAACATACAATACAAACTGCCAACATTTTTGCCAGTATTTTTTCATAATTTATCCGGATACGATTGCCACCTTTTCATAAAAGAATTAGGTGAAGCTCCTGGATCTATTAAAGTGATACCGAAAACAAAAGAAAACTATATTTCATTCACTAAGTTTATTCCCATTTCTACCGGGGAAAGCATCCAGGTTAGGTTTGTAGATTCTTTCAAGTTTTTAGGAACTAGCTTAGAAAAGTTAGTTAGTACAATACAAAAACAAGACTTTAAACATTTAAAATTTTATTTTCCCAATAAAAAACAATTAAACTTACTCACCCGTAAAGGAGTGTATCCATATGACTATATGTCTCAATGGGAACGTTATGAGGATACGTGTTTACCCTCTAAAAAACATTTTTTTAACTCTTTAACCAATGAAGCAATTACCGATGAAGACTATGAACACGCTCAGTCTGTTTGGTCAGTATTTAATATTCAAAACATGGGTATGTACACAGATTTATATCTTAAAACAGATGTTCTTTTGTTAACAGATGTATTTGAAAATTTTCGAAAAACTTGTAAACTACATTACAAGCTCGATCCCGCGTTTTATCTTACAGCACCAAGTCTATCTTTTGATGCAATGCTTTTACAAACAGGGGTTCAATTAGAATTGATTAGTGATGTTGAAATTTTTAGAATGATACAAAAAGGTATTCGGGGAGGTGTTTGTATGTGTTCCAAAAGACATGCCAAAGCCAATAATAAATATTTAGATACATACGATCCAAACCGTCCAGATTCATTTATCATTTACTTAGATTGTAATAATTTATACGGTTATAGCATGTGTCAATCCCTACCCTATTCTGGTTTTAGATTTATGAATAGACAAGAAATTGATTTTTTACAATTGAACTTAGCAGGCATCAGTGATACTGCGGAAAACGGTTACATTCTTGAAGTTGATTTAATATATCCGGAGAATTTGCACATGGAACACAATGACTTTCCTTTTTGTCCAGAAAAATGTTTACCACCTGGTGGTAAGAATAAAAAGCTAATACCTAATTTGTACGATAAATATCACTATGTTATTCATTACATACATTTAAAAAAGTGTTTACACCACGGTTTAATATTGAGAAGGGTCCATCGCGCTATTACATTTAAGCAAAGTTGTTTTTTAAAACAATATATTGATATTAACACCCAGTTACGTCAAAAAGCAGAGTCTATGTTTGAACAAGACTTTTTCAAATTATTGAACAATAGTATTTTTGGAAAAACCCTGGAAAATAATGAACATCGAATAGACGTTAAGTTAGTAAACAAGTGGTGTGACTCGAACAATAAAACAAAAAAGACTGCTTGTGCTGAAAAATTGATAGCCAGCCCATATTTTCATAGCGCCTCTGTATTTTCTGATGATCTAGTAGCAATTCAAATAAAACCTTCGCGCGTACTTCTTAATAAACCAATATACATAGGGTTTACTGTATTAGAATTATCTAAGAGTCACATGTATGATTTTCATTATTCCATCATAAAACCTTTTTATGGTAACCGGATTGAATTGTGTTATACTGACACAGATAGCCTAGTATATGATGTACAGACTAATGACGTTTATAGAGATTTCAAGCTCCATTTTCTAAAATATTTCGATACCAGCAATTATGACTGTAACAACGACTTTAACTTACCAATTATGAATAAAAAGGTTCCAGGACTGTTTAAGGATGAAATGGGTGGCAACATTATCAAAGAATTCGTGGGACTGCGCTCAAAGCTTTATTGTATTAAAACTTTAAATAAAACAATTAAAAAGGCAAAAGGTACAAAAAAATGTATTACCAAAAATTTAAATATGTTAGATTATAAAAATGTTTTATACAATTGCAATGTTATTCACAAAAAAAATGTATTGTTTAGATCAATAAAACATGAAATATTCACTCAGGACGTAAATAAAATAGCACTTTCAAGCAATGATGATAAACGATTGCTATCGTTTGATAAAGTTTGTACTTTAGCCTGGGGTAACGCAACTATATTTATGTAATGCATTACCACGATTTAAACGTAATTACAGTAGTTACATTTTTAACATGTATTTTATTTTAAAAACCTTACTATTATGAATATGTAGTTTGTTACTCTTTTAATAATGTGAAATGTACTTATTGTCTAGTAATGTGACATGTTGACAGCACTGTTGACGTAGTGGTTAAGCAGTCAATCGATTGCTGCGCTGCGTGTCATGATTCGATTCCCGTATGGAACGAATAGTTGTATGTTTTGAAGTTTCTTTTGAACCTAACTTTATTATGTAAACAATTCTACAATGTGTATTCTTGGTGTCCTTGTACTATTTAGAGCAGAGGTGTAACTATACGACCTCTGATATAGTTAGCTTTTAAGTGTACTTTGTACCTACTATAAATATATACTTAAATAAATAATATTTTATGTTCATAAATCTGTTTCATTTCCGTTCTTGATGACAAAGCGCATTGCGCTGACTGGTTTGTGTAAATTAACACCGATCAGGTGCTCCCAAGTGACGTACTGTGCCGTGCGCACATAAGAATCAAGTTCAAACTTGTTATAAAAACGTGCGCAATGCTTTCTGGAGTACTGTTACATTACGTAAACATAATAATATTAGTCCTCCGTCTCATTTCGCTGATATTGACCGTACTGGTTGGACTTCTCAGTTTCTCATCATTGAATCGAAAACAGTAAGTAGTTTATTTTAAATCATTTTATATTATACTTAGGTTGATATTAATTCCCATTACTTATATTAACTGTTATTTTGTTTGTTTCAGATCATCAAAAATGTGTGATTCCCCTGACCTTATCTTTTCGCAATACGGTCAAGGTTTCCCGACTCCAAGTTTGAGCTGGCATGTACCCGAGCAACGACAATTATCTGAACAACAAAGACTATCCAATAAGAAACCAAGATCGAAAAGGGATTGTCAAAAGCGGAAGCTGCCTCTTTGCCAGTCATACGTTATAAATAATGAGAAGAGAAAAGGTCTGCGACTGATCCAAATACAAGTTTTGGACATAAGTGAGCAACAAGAATCTACAACTGCAAGTGATAATGAAGACTCGGTAGTTATGAGTGCGCAATACATAGTGAGTGAACCTGTGGACTATGTTATGGAAGAGACACTAACATTAATAAATAAAATTTCCAAAAAACTTTGTGGGGACAATTGTTATTAGTAAGTAATGTAGTTTGAACTTTGTTTATATAATATAAAATTAATAATGTATTTTTTAAATGTGATTAATGATGAATGTACTGATTATAAATATTAAATAAAAATAAGTTTTGCTTTGTAAGTTAAGATGGTAAAATAAATAGAATATTAGCTCTAGTTAAATTGTAAATAAATATATGAAGTAATAAATGCTATATTTTAATGTAATTTTGTGTTTTATTTTAAATTAATAAATTTCAAATTAGCTGTAAAATAAGACTAGATTTGCAGGTTTGTTATTATTTACAGTATTACAGTATTCATGTACAATTATTGTATGTTAACTTCAAATAACTTAATCATAGGTACAGCTAATTTAAAATTTATAATTAAATTAATTGGATCAAATAAAAAACCATAAATAGTTACTTAGATATTTTTATTAAATATAACTTAACAACAACAAAATAATTTGAATACAGACATATTATTATCAAAATACCATTTTTTAATACACACAGCATTATTAAGTGCACAATTCAATTTATGATTCACACAATTAAATTCAGTTTTATTTTTACAATATTTAGTTTTTAAAACTGAAAAATTAGGACATCCCTTCTCACCTATATCAATTACTTCACAGTTCGCACATAAGTCTTTAATCCACTTTATCTTTTCCAAACCCTTGGTAATAATTTTTTTATTTTCTAAATATGGCACTATTGCACGTTTAAACTCCTTGTAGTCTATGTAGCCCTCACTCCAGTAAATTCCCCTATTTTTTTCCAACCATCTCACTTGCTTTTTTTCTTCTTGTGTTAGGTAATGGAACGAATATGGTGGTTTAACCAGGAACGTTTGTGCATGCTCCTGACTTACGATAGCCACTTCTTTCACAATAAAATTATTTATAGAATCTTTAAATCCTTGGATTTCTACGATGATGGTATCCGGATTCATGATAGCTTCTTCACGATGCTGCTTAATGGTTTGTATTCTATTACACAATCGTTGAGAATCAGACAGTAGGCTGAAGTTTGATCTGGTATTTCCGAATTACTCTCTATTTCAACTCTCACATCCACAACTGGACCTGTCTTTAAGTTATCCGCTTGTCTAGAGCAATCAATAACAAACAGCGGTGCTAAGTCTCTAAACTGTTTCTCGCTTAATATGGGCTCTGGACGACGTCCGTAATATGACTGTTGAAATCTGGTGTACTGCTCGTATAATAAAGCAATTCTGTTGTCAGCAAAATTTACATTTAGGTTTTCATACGGGAAATACGTAGAATTGAGATACACTCTTACGTCACGAACATGACAGTGATCGAATTGAGACATGTCTGAACTTGCATTGTTCTTTCTATTTGTTTGTAACCCAAGTATGATGTATCTTGGTTTTTCTATTTGAGATGAAGTTTTGATAGACCAGGTATGTTTTGTAGTTTTAGGTAAAGCTGGATATTCGTACAGGTCCCAATTCCTGTATATCATTTGAAGTGGTCGATCTTTTTCTAATAGTTTTAACAATCCAATTTTTTCTTTATCTGATACTTTAACATGCGGTACGCGCCATATAATTTTGTTAATCTGAACATCATCCACCGTTTCACCAGTGCTCAGTTTTACAGCGTTCACATTGGTGTTACTTCGTAACAATATCAGTTCATGTCTACAGTTTATCACGACTTTTTTAAAATCTTCAGCAAATCCGAGAATATGACATAGTGGTATAGAAGCTGAAAATCTTCCTCCATTGATATTTTTTATACCATCAATATTCCATCCCCAAGCATTAGATATTTTTGATTCACTTTCATTCATTGATATTAGTGATTTCATTGTAGTAGTTACACCTGCATTTTTTATTTTATCAATCTCCACTCCATTAAGCTCATATCTAATATCTTGGAATAAGTACATTAGCGCATTGTTCGTAAAATTAACACTAGTAGCTTTTTCTTTCGTGTCTTTTTTACTAACGATAACAGTTCCTTCCAAATATAGCGTGCTAGCTGATGGTAGTACGTACAAGTCTTGTTGGTTGATAGGTATGCGGATTTCATCGTTCCTGTTGAAACTTGTTACGTAGGGCTTGTAGGAATGAAATTCGATTCCTTCTATAGTGTTATCGTAAGTTGGAGCGGATAAAACGTCTAAGATATTCATTTTACCAATCCGATCGCTCTAAGGAACGCTTTATTGTCTTCAGTTAATTTTTTTTTTTTCTTAGAGCGTGGTCTTATTTGACAGGTGGTCCGAGTAGAACTGATATTCTTAATTTGTTGAGACACATTTTTATTGTAGTCAATCATGTTTTTCTTCTAAGATGTAAATATAGCTGCACTTCTTCACCGCGTAGATTGATTAATCGATTGTTTTTATCTAATAGCCTGATATGTATACAGCTTATGTTGTTTTGATTAATTGGAAAGTATATTGAGTTCTTCGGGATTTCTATGATCCTGTATCCAGGTGGTACATTGAGTGCAAATTCGTGAATAATGTGACTTGGTTCACCGTTTATATATGATCCGCTTACAATATCACATTCAATCCTGACTACGGTCGTAGGTAAAATGTTGACTGGAGACTGTGACAGATGCCATTTATTTGCTTTCAAGACCTGCTTATTAAACCCTAACAGTGCTCTGAAAGAGTTTTCTTTCTCAAAATTAACGTCTTTTGAACAGTATATACTAGCTTTTAAAGTATTATTATTACACTGTAGTTTAATTGATGCATCTTTTATTTCAGATTTTAAATACTCACTTATATCCTGCAATTCATAAGTACCTTCCGGTATTTCAATAACATCGTTGGAGCCATAATAGAACTTGTTATTACCTTTGTCAATGTTTGGAATAGAGTTATATGTTGAAAAATGCAATAAAGCACACTCATACTCTCCATTTAATTGCAACGTATTAGGATAGTACGTAGATAAAGTTGATGAGTTCCCAGTTATCGACAAAGTGAGGGACATCTTGCAAATGATAGAAATAAAATAAAAGTGTATATTTTATATAGTTTTATTCCAAAATGTCCACAAATATTTTAAACATAAATGACCACAATTTACTGTGTTGAAATTTTGATATCTAGTATAGTTATAAAAAACTTTACAGTTCTTAAAATATTGCAACAGTTCCAATGGAGGTTTTAAATTTCCATAGCTATCAAAATATTCACAATAGTCATATATTTTAAAATAGGCTACCCAATGCGTTCCTTCGTTCTTAGAATCATCTAAGTTAACAATAGCACATTCAATCTGTTTCGGCTTCCTAGGTAATCGATCCTTCATGTAGACCCCACGAAAATGAGGTATATTTCTTGAATATTTTAAGATGTCTACATTAGTTAGAGGGCGGCTGGGTAGCATATTTTTCAGTTTTTTGGAGATGTTACAAACAATCCTTTACCATTTTTATACGGTTTAATGTATAAACCCTTGCCCAATACTAAAGCTTCCATAGCTTTATTGTGTCGTTCTGTTTCTTGCAAATTTCGATTGCCTGCTTTGTAATCATTAACGGTTTTCGCAATGCCAGCTGCACCACCAGCTAGAGCTCCTAAAGCTGATAAACCAGCGAAAATTGGGATTAAAGGAAGAACTCCTCCAGTCTTTGGTACGGGTATTACTCGTGGTACCCGAATTCGATGATGGATGTTTGGCAATAACTTTTTTGCAACTAAGTAAGCTGCTTTTATTAAAGACTTATTATCTTTGTGTCTGAGTTTCTTAACTTTTGATTTTATTTTTGAAACTAAGCTTTTAAATGTTTTGACGCCGGATCCTGACTTAAGTTTAGCTTTCATGACTTTGCTCACTAGCCATGAGCTTAGTTTTTCACCTTTCCCTGCATCTTTTGATTTAAGTCTTTGTTTGGCCATGTTAAGTAGTTGTAAATCAGCTTTGTGACGATTTGATAAATCTGTGTAGTTTGCGTACGCAATGTCGTGTTGCATACAAGCTTCGTCTAGCTTATTTACACCTCGATCGCCTCGCGCTAACCGTTCGTGAAGTTTGGTTCCTGGTCCGCAATAATTGTATCCAGGCAAATGAACTTCAAATGGTAGATTATTAATAATGTTATTAACTAGTCCTCCACCTTGCATTACTTAAAGTATAATGAAAGAATTTAAAAAAATAATGATTATATAATATCTTAACACATAATTGCCGCTTTATCAATCCAACTGTTTTCTGCACTACTTAAACCTAACCATTTGACAAATAATTTATTTCCTTTCTTTTTCAACACTTTTTCTATCAAATAAACGTCAGGATAGTTAGACTTTTGAAGTTCTTGCTCATAAAAAGCTCCTAATATGTTCTGCTTTCGTTGATCTTCTATGTAATATGTCACTGGTAAGGTTTTATTAATCTTTTTTACATTAAATAACTCAGTCGACCAATTAGGAGTGTAACCTTTCTCAAAATTATGTTTGTATTTACTTATACGAACACAATCACCAACTTTGAATTTAGGCTTCCACTGAAATAAATCATGTTTCTTTATTTTTTTTATATTTTCTTTTATTACTGGTTCATTCGATTTATTCACATCAATCGGTTTAAATTTGGTAGTGCGATGTTTACTGTTGTTATAACTCTTCATTATATCATCCAATGGTAGACCTAACCACTTATAGTTTCCACTGAGACTAAAATATTTATATAATTTATTTTTTACAGTTCTAATCAATCTCTCTACAATAGATGCTTTTTTAGTAGAGAACGATGAGTAATGATTAATGTTGTGCTTCTTCATTAGGGATTGAAAAGTGTTATTATAAAATTCTGTCCCCATATCAGTTTGTAAGTTAACAGGATTAGTACGGCTGCTAAGCAGTATATGTTGAAATGCACGAGCAACATCAATTTTATTTTTTGATTTTAATGGTTCAGCCCAGGCATATTTTGAAAAGCAGTCAATCACCGCTAAAATATAATAATAATAATAATAATCATTCACTCCATCATCTCATTATAGTAACTGACCCCTAACTAAGCTCGAAGCTTGTATCTAGGGTATCAGAAACTACGCACACGCTCATTCACACAAACACCCAGACCGAGACAAACATTTGTGGTTCACACAAATATTCACCCCGCACGGGAATCGAACCCGCAACCTTACGGATGGCAGTCCGGCATGGTGACCACTCTGCCATCGAGGTCGTCAAATATAGTTATAACCCTTGTTGTACTTTCTCAGGTTTTGCATATCCATTAAATCTGCTTGCCATAAGTCGTGGATTCCTTTTAAAATAACATGACGTCGAAGGAAATTTTTACGAGCTGCTTTGTGTATTTCATTTACGATTTGCTGTTTTGCCATTACGGAGATGTTGTTTTTTGAAGTAACTTATCGACATCTGCTTTGGTATAAAACTTATCTTGCAAATGAGTTAAAACTTCAGGTACCTTTACATTTAAAGTTGATTGAACAGTAGTTCGAGCATCTGTTATGATTCGAGAACGCAATGATCCAATGAGTTTATTTAGTTCTTTTATGGTATTAGCATTCAAATGATCTACATAGTCCTTGTTCACAGCATCATCTGCTTCTATAGGAGTTCTAATTCCTCTCAATCTCAACGTTTTTAAGTCAAAATCGCCATTTTCTGATTTAATTAATGCATTTTCATTAAAATCAAACAGGTCTGATAATCGCATTCTTTTATGAACATAATGACCGAATTTATCTATATTCATATTGAAGGTGTACTGTATTGAAAGTCTGATGATAAAATGAAACCTTTAAATTTTAATTTTATTTATTTATAATTTTACTTTCACGCAATTCTTCAATAATAGATATAATTTCGCTGTCCAATCCTGTGTTACCAGCATCTCTAGACGCAATTAATAATTTCAATCTTTCAACCAATTCATTAGGATCATCCCAGTACACAAAATCTACATCTTCTTTCCACTCTTTTCTTAACGGTAGACCCCTTCCCTGAACTGAATTCTTCAGTTTAAAAAGAGGCTTAATAACTTGCAAATATTTTTGTCCTTTGTTACTTTTTATTGGCTTATTTGAATCGTAGTCTCGACGATGTGCATTTGTATCAAGTAGCATAGACTTATAATGTTTCATATCGCTTTCTGTAACCAAGCTTATGTCTACGACTTTCTTAAGCAGCAATTGTTTCAAACCAGGTGTACTTCGGTATTTACTTCCAGCCACGGTAATGTATTGATCGTTGATCGATATACTAGCGGAACCTAACATCAGTTTCCCACGTTCTGCTCTAACACCGAATGGAATGTCTACTAACGCTTCTGAAGATACTGACCAGGATGATGTATCACAACCTTGTTTGCTGTCAACTATTGATTGAAAAGAGTCACTGCTGATATCGGATTCATCTTCATCGCTATTATTATTACAACTACCAGTTTTTTCTTCTTGTGAAGTTTCGTCCACAAACGGAACCTCAACAAAATCTTCACTAGCACGCAGGGGTGAAAATTGCTTCCTAGTGTTAGCAATTAGGTTGAGAGGTTCAGTTACAGGCTTGAAAACAGATTCCAGTGCTTGTTTGTTGTCAATCTCAGCATCTTTCATTTTTCGTACTTTTTTCTTTACAGCTTCTGCCGCCTCAACAATTTGTCTTTTCAATGATTTTTCCATATTGATAAATAGATCGTAATCGGTTTAGTGTCGTAAGAAGAATAATAATGTCTCGCATGCAATGGTCTTATATATGTACACGTCTTAGTCAAATACTACAAACGTATCAAATTTACTTCTATAACATCCTTTGTTTTTGGAACAATCTTTATTAATTACAACATAGTTGAAAGGTACACTCCATATTTTTGAACACATTTCACGAAATTCAGACCATGTCATATCAGTATTGACGTGTTCTTCATAAACATGTCTCATATTTCTTTCATCTTGTTTAAAAAGTATGATTAGATTCGCGTTGTCTCTTACTAACTGCTTAGGAATTTTACTATAAGTCTGATTTAAATAAAAACAATCGATGAACTTGTGTCTTCCCATTGCAAAATAATCACGCATGCTACTTTGATTTTCACAAGCAACATCATCAAATACAATCACAGAATTCGGTTTTGCGTCCTGAACACTCAGTACTTGCTCATTTTCATGATATTTCTGAAATGACATGCCTGGTACTCGATGCAAAACTTTTTCTAAAAAGACGTACTTGGGTTGTTGCAAGGTTTTTGAATAAACATATACATTTTGAAATATTAAACCATTCTGGTGAATAAGAAGACCAATCAATAAATTGGTTTTTCCGCAATTTGACGGTCCACATATAATGCATCGTACCGAATTAGGTAATAATTTTCCATGACGAAAACCAGTCTCCTGAGACTGAACACAGAGTTTGTTTACATGTAACGATTGTGGTTGTTTTACAAATTTCATGGCGACTGTGCATGTGTATGTTTAATAATGAGGTAATATATCAATTACATCAGCATTTATAAAGTGAAGCATATCGTCAGCATGAGCCGCAGTTATTGTTGTTATTGTAATAAAAAAGTAAGTAAATCAATAAAACGGAAATGTTGAACGGCTCCTACTCCATACGATATTATTGGGCATTTTACCACACCGAAAGTGACGAAGGCGAACGGAGTGAGACGTAGGAACGGCAGGTGGGGTAGAATGCCCAATAATATCCTACTCATATGGCCCCAACTCGACTCGAAATTCGCCCAAAAACTTAGTGTTCCAAATCCGGTTTTAAGTGTGCGGAATCGATTTGGCACATCAAAACTATATTAAATCCGTTAAAACAGCGCGAAAATACGAAACTATAATTTTCGGCCACATACGCCCATATGGCCCCAACTCGGCTCGAAATTCGCCCAAAAACTTAGTGTTCCAAATCCGGTTTTAAGTGTGCGGTATCGATTAGGCACATCAAAACTATATAAAATCCGTTAAAACAGCGCGAAAATACGAAACTATAATTTTCGCTCACATACGCCCATATGGCCCCAACTCGGCTCGAAATTCGCCCAAAAACTTAAGTGTTCCAAATCCGGTTTTAAGTGTAAGGAATCGATTAGGCACATTAAAACTATATAAAATCCGGTAAAACAGCGCGAAAATACGAAACTATAATTTTTGCCCAAATACGCCCATATGGCCCCAACTCGACTCGAAATTCGCCCAAAAACTTAGTGTTCCAAATCCGGTTTTAAGTGTGCGGAATCGATTTGGCACATCAAAACTATATAAAATCCGTTAAAACAGCGCGAAAATACGAAACTATAATTTTCGCCCACATACGCCCATATGGCCCCAACTCGGCTCGAAATTCGCCCCAAAACTTAGTGTTTCAAATCCGGTTTTAAGTGTGCGGAATCGATTAGGCACATCAAAACTATATAAAATCCGTTAAAACAACGCGAAAATACGAAACTTTAATTTTCGCCCACATACGCCCATATGGCCCCAACTCGGCTCGAAATTCGCCCAAAAACTTAGTGTTCCAAATGCGGTTTTAAGTGTGCGGAATCGGTTAGGCACATCAAAACTATATAAAATCCGTTAAAACAGCGCGAAAATACGAAACTATAATTTTCGCCCACATACGCCCATATGGCCCCAACTCGGCTCGAAATTCGCCCAAAAACTTAGTGTTCCAAATGCGGTTTTAAGTGTGCGGAATCGGTTAGGCACATCAAAACTATATAAAATCCGTTAAAACAGCGCGAAAATACGAAACTATAATTTTCGCCCACATACGCCCATATGGCCCCAACTCGGCTCGAAATTCGCCCAAAAACTTAGTGTTCCAAATCCGGTTTTAAGTGTGCGGAATCGATTAGGCACATCAAAACTATATAAAATCTGTTAAAACAGCGCGAAAATACGAAACTATAATTTTCGCATAAATACGCCCATATGGCCCCAACTCGGCTCGAAATTCGCCCCAAAACTTAGTGTTCCAAATGCGGTTTTAAGTGTGCGGAATCGGTTAGGCACATCAAAACTATATAAAATCCGTTAAAACAGCGCGAAAATATGAAACTATAATTTTCGGCCACATACGCCCATATGGCTCCAACTCGGCTCGAAATTCGCCCAAAAACTTAGTGTTCCAAATCCGGTTCTAAGTGTGCGGAATCGATTAGGCACATCAAAACTAAATAAAATCCGTTAAAACAGCGCGAAAATACGAAACTATAATTTTCGCCCACATACGCCCATATGGCCCCCAACTCGGCTCGAAATTCGCCCAAAAACTTAGTGTTCCAAATGCGGTTTTAAGTGTGCGGAATCGATTAGGCACATCAAAACCATATAAAATCCGTTAAAACAGCGCGAAAATACGAAACTATAATTTTCGCCCACATACGCCCATATGGCCCCAACTCGGCTCGAAATTCGCCCCAAAACTTAGTGTTTCAAATCCGGTTTTAAGTGTGCGGAATCGATTAGGCACATCAAAACTATATAAAATCCGTTAAAACAACGCGAAAAAACGAAACTTTAATTTTCGCCCACATACGCCCATATGGCCCCAACTCGGCTCGAAATTCGCCCAAAAACTTAGTGTTTTAAATGCGGTTTTAAGTGCGCGGAATCGGTTAGGCACATCAAAACTATATAAAATCCGTTAAAACAGCGCGAAAATACGAATCTATAATATTCGCCCACATACGCCCATATGGCCCCAACTCGGCTCGAAATTCGCCTTAAAACTTAGTGTTCCAAATCCGGTTTTAAGTGTGCGGAATCGATTAGGCACATCAAAACTATATATAATCCGGTAAAACAGCGCGAAAATATGAAACTATAATTTTTGCCCAAATACGCCCATATGGCCCCAACTCGACTCGAAATTCGCCCAAAAACTTAGTGTTCCAAATCCGGTTTTAAGTGTGCGGAATCGATTAGGCACATCAAAAATATATAAAATCCGTTAAAACAGCGCGAAAATACGAAACTATAATTTTTGCCCACATACGCCCATATGGCCCCAACTCGGCTCGAATTTAGCCCAAAAATTTAGTGTTCCAAATCCGGTTTTAAGTGTGCGGAATCGATTAGGCACATCAAAACTATATAAAATCCGTTAAAACAGCGCGAATATACGAAACTATAATTTTCGTTCACATACGCCCATATGGCCCCAACTCGGCTCGAAATTCGCTCAAAAACTTAAGTGTTCCAAATCCGGTTTTAAGTGTGCGGAATCGATTAGGCACATCAAAACTATATAAAATCTGTTAAAACAGCGCGAAAATACGAAACTATAATTTTCGCATAAATACGCCCATATGGTCCCAACTCGGCTCGAAATTCGCCCCAAAACTTAGTGTTCCAAATGCGGTTTTAAGTGTGCGGAATCGGTTAGGCACATCAAAACTATATAAAATCCGTTAAAACAGCGCGAAAATACGAAACTATAATTTTCGCCCACATACGCCCATATGGCCCCAACTCGGCTCGAAATTCGCCCAAAAACTTAGTGTTCCAAATCCGGTTTTAAGTGTGCGGTATCGATTAGGCACATCAAATCTATATAAAATCCGTTAAAACAGCGCGAAAATACGAAACTATAATTTTCGCTCACATACGCCCATATGGCCCCAACTCGGCTCGAAATTCGCCCAAAAACTTAGTGTTCCAAATGCGGTTTTAAGTGTGCGGAATCGATTAGGTACATCAAAACTATATAAAATCCGTTAAAACAGCGCGAAAATACGAAACTATAATTTTCGCCCACATACGCCCATATGGCCCCAACTCGGCTCGAAATTCGCCCCAAAACTTAGTGTTTCAAATCCGGTTTTAAGTGTGCGGAATCGATTAGGCACATCAAAACTATATAAAATCCGTTAAAACAACGCGAAAATACGAAACTTTAATTTTCGCCCACATACGCCCATATGGCCCCAACTCGGCTCGAAATTCGCCCAAAAACTTAGTGTTCCAAATGCGGTTTTAAGTGTGCGGAATCGGTTAGGCACATCAAAACTATATAAAATCCGTTAAAACAGCGCGAAAATACGAAACTATAATTTTCGCCCACATACGCCCATATGGCCCCAACTCGGCTCGAAATTCGCCCAAAAACTTAGTGTTCCAAATCCGGTTTTAAGTGTGCGGAATCGATTAGGCACATCAAAACTATATAAAATCTGTTAAAACAGCGCGAAAATACGAAACTATAATTTTCGCATAAATACGCCCATATGGCCCCAACTCGGCTCGAAATTCGCCCCAAAACTTAGTGTTCCAAATGCGGTTTTAAGTGTGCGGAATCGATTAGGTACATCAAAACTATATAAAATCCGTTAAAACAGCGCGAAAATACGAAACTATAATTTTCGCCAACATACGCCCATATGGCCCCAACTCGGCTCGAAATTTGCTCAAAAACTTAAGTGTTCCAAATCCGGTTTTAAGTGTAAGGAATCGATTAGGCACATCAAAACTAAATAAAATCCGTTAAAACAGCGCGAAAATACGAAACTATAATTTTCGCCCACATACGCCCATATGGCCCCCAACTCGGCTCGAAATTCGCCCCAAAACTTAGTGTTTCAAATCCGGTTTTAAGTGTGCGGAATCGATTAGGCACATCAAAACTATATAAAATCCGTTAAAACATCGCGAAAATACGAAACTTTAATTTTCGCCCACATACGCCCATATGGCCCCAACTCGGCTCGAAATTCGCCCAAAAACTTAGTGTTTTAAATGCGGTTTTAAGTGTGCGGAATCGGTTAGGCACATCAAAACTATATAAAATCCGTTAAAACAGCGCGAAAATACGAATCTATAATATTCGCCCACATACGCCCATATGGCCCCAACTCGACTCGAAATTCGCCCAAAAACTTAGTGTTCCAAATCCGGTTTTAAGTGTGCGGAATCGATTAGGCACATCAAAAATATATAAAATCCGTTAAAACAGCGCGAAAATACGAAACTATAATTTTCGTTCACATACGCCCATATGGCCCCAACTCGGCTCGAAATTCGCTCAAAAACTTAAGTGTTCCAAATCCGGTTTTAAGTGTAAGGAATCGATTAGGCACATTAAAACTATATAAAATCCGGTAAAACAGCGCGAAAATATGAAACTATAATTTTTGCCCAAATACGCCCATATGGCCCCAACTCGACTCGAAATTCGCCCAAAAACTTAGTGTTCCAAATCCGGTTTTAAGTGTGCGGAATCGATTTGGCACATCAAAACCATATAAAATCCGTTAAAACAGCGCGAAAATACGAAACTATAATTTTCGCCCACATACGCCCATATGGCCCCAACTCGGCTCGAAATTCGCCCCAAAACTTAGTGTTTCAAATCCGGTTTTAAGTGTGCGGAATCGATTAGGCACATCAAAACTATATAAAATCCGTTAAAACATCGCGAAAATACGAAACTTTAATTTTCGCCCACATACGCCCATATGGCCCCAACTCGGCTCGAAATTCGCCCAAAAACTTAGTGTTTTAAATGCAGTTTTAAGTGTGCGGAATCGGTTAGGCACATCAAAACTATATAAAATCCGTTAAAACAGCGCGAAAATACGAATCTATAATATTCGCCCACATACGCCCATATGGCCCCAACTCGGCTCGAAATTCGCCTTAAAACTTAGTGTTCCAAATCCGGTTTTAAGTGTGCGGAATCGATTAGGCACATCAAAACTATATAAAATCCGGTAAAACAGCGCGAAAATATGAAACTATAATTTTTGCCCAAATACGCCCATATGGCCCCAACTCGACTCGAAATTCGCCCAAAAACTTAGTGTTCCAAATCCGGTTTTAAGTGTGCGGAATCGATTAGGCACATCAAAAATATATAAAATCCGTTAAAACAGCGCGAAAATACGAAACTATTATTTTTGCCCACATACGCCCATATGGCCCCAACTCGGCTCGAATTTAGCCCAAAAATTTAGTGTTCCAAATCCGGTTTTAAGTGTGCGGAATCGATTAGGCACATCAAAACTATATAAAATCCGTTAAAACAGCGCGAAAATACGAAACTATAATTTTCGTTCACATACGCCCATATGGCCCCAACTCGGCTCGAAATTCGCTCAAAAACTTAAGTGTTCCAAATCCGGTTTTAAGTGTAAGGAATCGATTAGGCACATTAAAACTATATAAAATCCGGTAAAACAGCGCGAAAATATGAAACTATAATTTTTGCCCAAATACGCCCATATGGCCCCAACTCGACTCGAAATTCGCCCAAAAACTTAGTGTTCCAAATCCGGTTTTAAGTGTGCGGAATCGATTTGGCACATCAAAACTATATTAAATCCGTTAAAACAGCGCGAAAATACGAAACTATAATTTTCGGCCACATACGCCCATATGGCCCCAACTCGGCTCGAAATTCGCCCAAAAACTTAGTGTTCCAAATCCGGTTTTAAGTGTGCGGTATCGATTAGGCACATCAAAACTATATAAAATCCGTTAAAACAGCGCGAAAATACGAAACTATAATTTTCGCTCACATACGCCCATATGGCCCCAACTCGGCTCGAAATTCGCCCAAAAACTTAAGTGTTCCAAATCCGGTTTTAAGTGTAAGGAATCGATTAGGCACATTAAAACTATATAAAATCCGGTAAAACAGCGCGAAAATATGAAACTATAATTTTTGCCCAAATACGCCCATATGGCCCCAACTCGACTCGAAATTCGCCCAAAAACTTAGTGTTCCAAATCCGGTTTTAAGTGTGCGGAATCGATTTGGCACATCAAAACTATATAAAATCCGTTAAAACAGCGCGAAAATACGAAACTATAATTTTCGCCCACATACGCCCATATGGCCCCAACTCGGCTCGAAATTCGCCCCAAAACTTAGTGTTTCAAATCCGGTTTTAAGTGTGCGGAATCGATTAGGCACATCAAAACTATATAAAATCCGTTAAAACAACGCGAAAATACGAAACTTTAATTTTCGCCCACATACGCCCATATGGCCCCAACTCGGCTCGAAATTCGCCCAAAAACTTAGTGTTCCAAATGCGGTTTTAAGTGTGCGGAATCGGTTAGGCACATCAAAACTATATAAAATCCGTTAAAACAGCGCGAAAATACGAAACTATAATTTTCGCCCACATACGCCCATATGGCCCCAACTCGGCTCGAAATTCGCCCAAAAACTTAGTGTTCCAAATGCGGTTTTAAGTGTGCGGAATCGGTTAGGCACATCAAAACTATATAAAATCCGTTAAAATAGCGCGAAAATACGAAACTATAATTTTCGCCCACATACGCCCATATGGCCCCAACTCGGCTCGAAATTCGCCCAAAAACTTAGTGTTCCAAATCCGGTTTTAAGTGTGCGGAATCGATTAGGCACATCAAAACTATATAAAATCTGTTTAAACAGCGCGAAAATACGAAACTATAATTTTCGCATAAATACGCCCATATGGCCCCAACTCGGCTCGAAATTCGCCCCAAAACTTAGTGTTCCAAATGCGGTTTTAAGTGTGCGGAATCGATTAGGTACATCAAAACTATATAAAATCCGTTAAAACAGCGCGAAAATACGAAACTATAATTTTCGCCCACATACGCCCATATGGCCCCAACTCGGCTCGAAATTCGCTCAAAAACTTAAGTGTTCCAAATCCGGTTTTAAGTGTAAGAAATCGGTTAGGCACATTAAAACTATATAAAATCCGGTAAAACAGCGCGAAAATATGAAACTATAATTTTTGCCCAAATACGCCCATATGGCCCCAACTCGACTCGAAATTCGCCCAAAAACTTAGTGTTCCAAATCCGGTTTTAAGTGTGCGGAATCGATTTGGCACATCAAAACTATATAAAATCCGTTAAAACAGCGCGAAAATACGAAACTATAATTTTCGGCCACATACGCCCATATGGCTCCAACTCGGCTCGAAATTCGCCCAAAAACTTAGTGTTCCAAATCCGGTTCTAAGTGTGCGGAATCGATTAGGCACATCAAAACTAAATAAAATCCGTTAAAACAGCGCGAAAATACGAAACTATAATTTTCGCCCACATACGCCCATATGGCCCCCAACTCGGCTCGAAATTCGCCCAAAAACTTAGTGTTCCAAATGCGGTTTTAAGTGTGCGGAATCGATTAGGCACATCAAAACCATATAAAATCCGTTAAAACAGCGCGAAAATACGAAACTATAATTTTCGCCCACATACGCCCATATGGCCCCAACTCGGCTCGAAATTCGCCCCAAAACTTAGTGTTTCAAATCCGGTTTTAAGTGTGCGGAATCGATTAGGCACATCAAAACTATATAAAATCCGTTAAAACAGCGCGAAAATACGAAACTATAATTTTCGCCCACATACGCCCATATGGCCCCAACTCGGCTCGAAATTCGCTCAAAAACTTAAGTGTTCCAAATCCGGTTTTAAGTGTAAGGAATCGGTTAGGCACATTAAAACTATATAAAATCCGGTAAAACAGCGCGAAAATATGAAACTATAATTTTTGCCCAAATACGCCCATATGGCCCCAACTCGACTCGAAATTCGCCCCAAAACTTAGTGTTCCAAATCCGGTTTTAAGTGTGCGGAATCGATTTGGCACATCAAAACTATATAAAATCCGTTAAAACAGCGCGAAAATACGAAACTATAATTTTCGCTCACATACGCCCATATGGCCCCAACTCGGCTCGAAATTCGCCTAAAAACTTAAGTGTTCCAAATCCGGTTTTAAGTGTAAGGAATCGATTAGGCACATTAAAACTATATAAAATCCGGTAAAACAGCGCGAAAATACGAAACTATAATTTTTGCCCAAATACGCCCATATGGCCCCAACTCGGCTCGAAATTCGCCCCAAAACTTAGTGTTCCAAATGCGGTTTTAAGTGTGCGGAATCGATTAGGTACATCAAAACTATATAAAATCCGTTAAAACAGCGCGAAAATACGAAACTATAATTTTCGCCCACATACGCCCATATGGCCCCAACTCGGCTCGAAATTCGCCCCAAAACTTAGTGTTTCAAATCCGGTTTTAAGTGTGCGGAATCGATTAGGCACATCAAAACTATATAAAATCCGTTAAAACAACGCGAAAATACGAAACTTTAATTTTCGCCCACATACGCCCATATGGCCCCAACTCGGCTCGAAATTCGCCCAAAAACTTAGTGTTCCAAATGCGGTTTTAAGTGTGCGGAATCGGTTTGGCACATCAAAACTATATAAAATCCGTTAAAACAGCGCGAAAATACGAAACTATAATTTTCGCCCACATACGCCCATATGGCCCCAACTCGGCTCGAAATTCGCTCAAAAACTTAAGTGTTCCAAATCCGGTTTTAAGTGTAAGGAATCGATTAGGCACATTAAAACTATATAAAATCCGGTAAAACAGCGCGAAAATACGAAACTATAATTTTCGGCCACATACGCCCATATGGCCCCAACTCGGCTCGAAATTCGCCCAAAAACTTAGTGTTCCAAATCCGGTTTTAAGTGTGCGGTATCGATTAGGCACATCAAAACTATATAAAATCCGTTAAAACAGCGCGAAAATACGAAACTATAATTTTCGCTCACATACGCCCATATGGCCCCAACTCGGCTCGAAATTCGCCCAAAAACTTAAGTGTTCCAAATCCGGTTTTAAGTGTAAGGAATCGATTAGGCACATTAAAACTATATAAAATCCGGTAAAACAGCGCGAAAATACGAAACTATAATTTTTGCCCAAATACGCCCATATGGCCCCAACTCGGCTCGAAATTCGCCCCAAAACTTAGTGTTCCAAATGCGGTTTTAAGTGTGCGGAATCGATTAGGTACATCAAAACTATATAAAATCCGTTAAAACAGCGCGAAAATACGAATCTATAATATTCGCCCACATACGCCCATATGGCCCCAACTCGGCTCGAAATTCGCCTTAAAACTTAGTGTTCCAAATCCGGTTTTAAGTGTGCGGAATCGATTAGGCACATCAAAACTATATAAAATCCGGTAAAACAGCGCGAAAATATGAAACTATAATTTTTGCCCAAATACGCCCATATGGCCCCAACTCGACTCGAAATTCGCCCAAAAACTTAGTGTTCCAAATCCGGTTTTAAGTGTGCGGAATCGATTAGGCACATCAAAACTATATAAAATCCGTTAAAACAGCGCGAAAATACGAAACTATAATTTTTGCCCACATACGCCCATATGGCCCCAACTCGGCTCGAAATTCGCCCCAAAATTTAGTGTTCCAAATCCGGTTTTAAGTGTGCGGAATCGATTAGGCACATCAAAACTATATAAAATCCGTTAAAACAGCGCGAAAATACGAAACTATAATTTTCGTTCACATACGCCCATATGGCCCCAACTCGGCTCGAAATTCGCTCAAAAACTTAAGTGTTCCAAATCCGGTTTTAAGTGTAAGGAATCGATTAGGCACATTAAAACTATATAAAATCCGGTAAAACAGCGCGAAAATATGAAACTATAATTTTTGCCCAAATACGCCCATATGGCCCCAACTCGACTCGAAATTCGCCCAAAAACTTAGTGTTCCAAATCCGGTTTTAAGTGTGCGGAATCGATTTGGCACATCAAAACTATATTAAATCCGTTAAAACAGCGCGAAAATACGAAACTATAATTTTCGGCCACATACGCCCATATGGCCCCAACTCGGCTCGAAATTCGCCCAAAAACTTAGTGTTCCAAATCCGGTTTTAAGTGTGCGGTATCGATTAGGCACATCAAAACTATATAAAATCCGTTAAAACAGCGCGAAAATACGAAACTATAATTTTCGCTCACATACGCCCATATGGCCCCAACTCGGCTCGAAATTCGCCCAAAAACTTAAGTGTTCCAAATCCGGTTTTAAGTGTAAGGAATCGATTAGGCACATTAAAACTATATAAAATCCGGTAAAACAGCGCGAAAATACGAAACTATAATTTTTGCCCAAATACGCCCATATGGCCCCAACTCGGCTCGAAATTCGCCCCAAAACTTAGTGTTCCAAATGCGGTTTTAAGTGTGCGGAATCGATTAGGTACATCAAAACTATATAAAATCCGGTAAAACAGCGCGAAAATACGAAACTATAATTTTTGCCCTAATACGCCCATATGGCCCCAACTCGGCTCGAAATTCGCCCCAAAACTTAGTGTTCCAAATGCGGTTTTAAGTGTGCGGAATCGATTAGGTACATCAAAACTATATAAAATCCGTTAAAACAGCGCGAAAATACGAAACTATAATTTTCGGCCACATACGCCCATATGGCCCCAACTCGGCTCGAAATTCGCCCCAAAACTTAGTGTTTCAAATCCGGTTTTAAGTGTGCGGAATCGATTAGGCACATCAAAACTATATAAAATCCGTTAAAACAACGCGAAAATACGAAACTTTAATTTTCGCCCACATACGCCCATATGGCCCCAACTCGGCTCGAAATTCGCCCAAAAACTTAGTGTTCCAAATGCGGTTTTAAGTGTGCGGAATCGGTTAGGCACATCAAAACTATATAAAATCCGTTAAAACAGCGCGAAAATACGAAACTATAATTTTCGCCCACATACGCCCATATGGCCCCAACTCGGCTCGAAATTCGCCCAAAAACTTAGTGTTCCAAATCCGGTTTTAAGTGTGCGGAATCGATTAGGCACATCAAAACTATATAAAATCTGTTAAAACAGCGCGAAAATACGAAACTATAATTTTCGCAGAAATACGCCCATATGGCCCCAACTCGGCTCGAAATTCGCCCCAAAACTTAGTGTTCCAAATGCGGTTTTAAGTGTGCGGAATCGATTTGGCACATCAAAACTATATAAAATCCGTTAAAACAGCGCGAAAATACGAAACTATAATTTTCGCCAACATACGCCCATATGGCCCCAACTCGGCTCGAAATTCGCTCAAAAACTTAAGTGTTCCAAATCCGGTTTTAAGTGTAAGGAATCGATTAGGCACATTAAAACTATATAAAATCCGGTAAAACAGCGCGAAAATATGAAACTATAATTTTTGCCCAAATACGCCCATATGGCCCCAACTCGGCTCGAAATTCGCCCAAAAACTTAGTGTTCCAAATGCGGTTTTAAGTGTGCGGAATCGGTTAGGCACATCAAAACTATATAAAATCCGTTAAAACAGCGCGAAAATACGAAACTATAATTTTCGGCCACATACGCCCATATGGCTCCAACTCGGCTCGAAATTCGCCCAAAAACTTAGTGTTCCAAATCCGGTTCTAAGTGTGCGGAATCGATTAGGCACATCAAAACTAAATAAAATCCGTTAAAACAGCGCGAAAATACGAAACTATAATTTTCGCCCACATACGCCCATATGGCCCCCAACTCGGCTCGAAATTCGCCCCAAAACTTAGTGTTTCAAATCCGGTTTTAAGTGTGCGGAATCGATTAGGCACATCAAAACTATATAAAATCCGTTAAAACAACGCGAAAATACGAAACTTTAATTTTCGCCCACATACGCCCATATGGCCCCAACTCGGCTCGAAATTCGCCCAAAAACTTAGTGTTCCAAATGCGGTTTTAAGTGTGCGGAATCGATTAGGTACATCAAAACTATATAAAATCCGTTAAAACAGCGCGAAAATACGAAACTATAATTTTCGCCCACATACGCCCATATGGCCCCAACTCGGCTCGAAATTCGCCCCAAAACTTAGTGTTTCAAATCCGGTTTTAAGTGTGCGGAATCGGTTAGGCACATCAAAACTATATAAAATCCGTTAAAACAGCGCGAAAATACGAATCTATAATATTCGCCCACATACGCCCATATGGCCCCAACTCGGCTCGAAATTCGCCTTAAAACTTAGTGTTCCAAATCCGGTTTTAAGTGTGCGGAATCGATTAGGCACATCAAAACTATATAAAATCCGGTAAAACAGCGCGAAAATATGAAACTATAATTTTTGCCCAAATACGCCCATATGGCCCCAACTCGACTCGAAATTCGCCCAAAAACTTAGTGTTCCAAATCCGGTTTTAAGTGTGCGGAATCGATTAGGCACATCAAAACTATATAAAATCCGTTAAAACAGCGCGAAAATACGAAACTATAATTTTTGCCCACATACGCCCATATGGCCCCAACTCGGCTCGAAATTCGCCCCAAAATTTAGTGTTCCAAATCCGGTTTTAAGTGTGCGGAATCGATTAGGCACATCAAAACTATATAAAATCCGTTAAAACAGCGCGAAAATACGAAACTATAATTTTCGTTCACATACGCCCATATGGCCCCAACTCGGCTCGAAATTCGCTCAAAAACTTAAGTGTTCCAAATCCGGTTTTAAGTGTAAGGAATCGATTAGGCACATTAAAAATATATAAAATCCGGTAAAACAGCGCGAAAATATGAAACTATAATTTTTGCCCAAATACGCCCATATGGCCCCAACTCGACTCGAAATTCGCCCAAAATCTTAGTGTTCCAAATCCGGTTTTAAGTGTGCGGAATCGATTTGGCACATCAAAACTATATTAAATCCGTTAAAACAGCGCGAAAATACGAAACTATAATTTTCGGCCACATACGCCCATATGGCCCCAACTCGGCTCGAAATTCGCCCAAAAACTTAGTGTTCCAAATCCGGTTTTAAGTGTGCGGTATCGATTAGGCACATCAAAACTATATAAAATCCGTTAAAACAGCGCGAAAATACGAAACTATAATTTTCGCTCACATACGCCCATATGGCCCCAACTCGGCTCGAAATTCGCCCAAAAACTTAAGTGTTCCAAATCCGGTTTTAAGTGTAAGGAATCGATTAGGCACATTAAAACTATATAAAATCCGGTAAAACAGCGCGAAAATACGAAACTATAATTTTTGCCCAAATACGCCCATATGGCCCCAACTCGACTCGAAATTCGCCCAAAAACTTAGTGTTCCAAATCCGGTTTTAAGTGTGCGGTATCGATTAGGCACATCAAAACTATATAAAATCCGTTAAAACAGCGCGAAAATACGAAACTATAATTTTCGCTCACATACGCCCATATGGCCCCAACTCGGCTCGAAATTCGCCCAAAAACTTAAGTGTTCCAAATCCGGTTTTAAGTGTAAGGAATCGATTAGGCACATTAAAACTATATAAAATCCGGTAAAACAGCGCGAAAATACGAAACTATAATTTTTGCCCAAATACGCCCATATGGCCCCAACTCGACTCGAAATTCGCCCAAAAACTTAGTGTTCCAAATCCGGTTTTAAGTGTGCGAAATCGATTTGGCACATCAAAACTATATAAAATCCGTTAAAACAGCGCGAAAATACGAAACTATAATTTTCGCCCACATACGCCCATATGGCCCCAACTCGGCTCGAAATTCGCCCCAAAACTTAGTGTTTCAAATCCGGTTTTAAGTGTGCGGAATCGATTAGGCACATCAAAACTATATAAAATCCGTTAAAACAACGCGAAAATACGAAACTTTAATTTTCGCCCACATACGCCCATATGGCCCCAACTCGGCTCGAAATTCGCCCAAACACTTAGTGTTCCAAATGCGGTTTTAAGTGTGCGGAATCGGTTAGGCACATCAAAACTATATAAAATCCGTTAAAACAGCGCGAAAATACGAAACTATAATTTTCGCCCACATACGCCCATATGGCCCCAACTCGGCTCGAAATTCGCCCAAAAACTTAGTGTTCCAAATGCGGTTTTAAGTGTGCGGAATCGGTTAGGCACATCAAAACTATATAAAATCCGTTAAAACAGCGCGAAAATACGAAACTATAATTTTCGCCCACATACGCCCATATGGCCCCAACTCGGCTCGAAATTCGCCCAAAAACTTAGTGTTCCAAATCCGGTTTTAAGTGTGCGGAATCGATTAGGCACATCAAAACTATATAAAATCTGTTTAAACAGCGCGAAAATACGAAACTATAATTTTCGCATAAATACGCCCATATGGCCCCAACTCGGCTCGAAATTCGCCCCAAAACTTAGTGTTCCAAATGCGGTTTTAAGTGTGCGGAATCGATTAGGTACATCAAAACTATATAAAATCCGTTAAAACAGCGCGAAAATACGAAACTATAATTTTCGCCCACATACGCCCATATGGCCCCAACTCGGCTCGAAATTCGCTCAAAAACTTAAGTGTTCCAAATCCGGTTTTAAGTGTAAGGAATCGGTTAGGCACATTAAAACTATATAAAATCCGGTAAAACAGCGCGAAAATATGAAACTATAATTTTTGCCCAAATACGCCCATATGGCCCCAACTCGACTCGAAATTCGCCCAAAAACTTAGTGTTCCAAATCCGGTTTTAAGTGTGCGGAATCGATTTGGCACATCAAAACTATATAAAATCCGTTAAAACAGCGCGAAAATACGAAACTATAATTTTCGGCCACATACGCCCATATGGCTCCAACTCGGCTCGAAATTCGCCCAAAAACTTAGTGTTCCAAATCCGGTTCTAAGTGTGCGGAATCGATTAGGCACATCAAAACTAAATAAAATCCGTTAAAACAGCGCGAAAATACGAAACTATAATTTTCGCCCACATACGCCCATATGGCCCCCAACTCGGCTCGAAATTCGCCCAAAAACTTAGTGTTCCAAATGCGGTTTTAAGTGTGCGGAATCGATTAGGCACATCAAAACCATATAAAATCCGTTAAAACAGCGCGAAAATACGAAACTATAATTTTCGCCCACATACGCCCATATGGCCCCAACTCGGCTCGAAATTCGCCCCAAAACTTAGTGTTTCAAATCCGGTTTTAAGTGTGCGGAATCGATTAGGCACATCAAAACTATATAAAATCCGTTAAAACAGCGCGAAAATACGAAACTATAATTTTCGCCCACATACGCCCATATGGCCCCAACTCGGCTCGAAATTCGCTCAAAAACTTAAGTGTTCCAAATCCGGTTTTAAGTGTAAGGAATCGGTTAGGCACATTAAAACTATATAAAATCCGGTAAAACAGCGCGAAAATATGAAACTATAATTTTTGCCCTAATACGCCCATATGGCCCCAACTCGACTCGAAATTCGCCCCAAAACTTAGTGTTCCAAATCCGGTTTTAAGTGTGCGGAATCGATTTGGCACATCAAAACTATATAAAATCCGTTAAAACAGCGCGAAAATACGAAACTATAATTTTCGCTCACATACGCCCATATGGCCCCAACTCGGCTCGAAATTCGCCCAAAAACTTAAGTGTTCCGAATCCGGTTTTAAGTGTAAGGAATCGATTAGGCACATTAAAACTATATAAAATCCGGTAAAACAGCGCGAAAATACGAAACTATAATTTTTGCCCAAATACGCCCATATGGCCCCAACTCGGCTCGAAATTCGCCCCAAAACTTATTGTTCCAAATGCGGTTTTAAGTGTGCGGAATCGATTAGGTACATCAAAACTATATAAAATCCGTTAAAACAGCGCGAAAATACGAAACTATAATTTTCGCCCACATACGCCCATATGGCCCCAACTCGGCTCGAAATTCGCCCCAAAACTTAGTGTTTCAAATCCGGTTTTAAGTGTGCGGAATCGATTAGGCACATCAAAACTATATAAAATCCGTTAAAACAACGCGAAAATACGAAACTTTAATTTTCGCCCACATACGCCCATATGGCCCCAACTCGGCTCGAAATTCGCCCAAAAACTTAGTGTTCCAAATGCGGTTTTAAGTGTGCGGAATCGGTTAGGCACATCAAAACTATATAAAATCAGGTAACACAGCGCGAAAATACGAAACTATAATTTTTGCCCAAATACGCCCATATGGCCCCAACTCGGCTCGAAATTCGCCCCAAAACTTAGTGTTCCAAATGCGGTTTTAAGTGTGCGGAATCGATTAGGTACATCAAAACTATATAAAATCCGGTAAAACAGCGCGAAAATACGAAACTATAATTTTTGCCCAAATACGCCCATATGGCCCCAACTCGGCTCGAAATTCGCCCCAAAACTTAGTGTTCCAAATGCGGTTTTAAGTGTGCGGAATCGATTAGGTACATCAAAACTATATAAAATCCGTTAAAACAGCGCGAAAATACGAAACTATAATTTTCGCCCACATACGCCCATATGGCCCCAACTCGGCTCGAAATTCGCCCCAAAACTTAGTGTTTCAAATCCGGTTTTAAGTGTGCGGAATCGATTAGGCACATCAAAACTATATAAAATCCGTTAAAACAACGCGAAAATACGAAACTTTAATTTTCGCCCACATACGCCCATATGGCCCCAACTCGGCTCGAAATTCGCCCAAAAACTTAGTGTTTCAAATGCGGTTTTAAGTGTGCGGAATCGGTTAGGCACATCAAAACTATATAAAATCCGTTAAAACAGCGCGAAAATACGAAACTATAATTTTCGCCCACATACGCCCATATGGCCCCAACTCGGCTCGAAATTCGCTCAAAAACTTAAGTGTTCCAAATCCGGTTTTAAGTGTAAGGAATCGATTAGGCACATTAAAACTATATAAAATCCGGTAAAACAGCGCGAAAATATGAAACTATAATTTTTGCCCAAATACGCCCATATGGCCCCAACTCGGCTCGAAATTCGCCCAAAAACTTAGTGTTCCAAATGCGGTTTTAAGTGTGCGGAATCGGTTAGGCACATCAAAACTATATAAAATCCGTTAAAACAGCGCGAAAATACGAAACTATAATTTTCGGCCACATACGCCCATATGGCTCCAACTCGGCTCGAAATTCGCCCAAAAACTTAGTGTTCCAAATCCGGTTCTAAGTGTGCGGAATCGATTAGGCACATCAAAACTAAATAAAATCCGTTAAAACAGCGCGAAAATACGAAACTATAATTTTCGCCCACATACGCCCATATGGCCCCCAACTCGGCTCGAAATTCGCCCAAAAACTTAGTGTTCCAAATGCGGTTTTAAGTGTGCGGAATCGATTAGGCACATCAAAACCATATAAAATCCGTTAAAACAGCGCGAAAATACGAAACTATAATTTTCGCCCACATACGCCCATATGGCCCCAACTCGGCTCGAAATTCGCCCCAAAACTTAGTGTTTCAAATCCGGTTTTAAGTGTGCGGAATCGATTAGGCACATCAAAACTATATAAAATCCGTTAAAACAACGCGAAAATACGAAACTTTAATTTTCGCCCACATACGCCCATATGGCCCCAACTCGGCTCGAAATTCGCCCAAAAACTTAGTGTTTTAAATGCGGTTTTAAGTGTGCGGAATCGGTTAGGCACATCAAAACTATATAAAATCCGTTAAAACAGCGCGAAAATACGAATCTATAATATTCGCCCACATACGCCCATATGGCCCCAACTCGGCTCGAAATTCGCCTTAAAACTTAGTGTTCCAAATCCGGTTTTAAGTGTGCGGAATCGATTAGGCACATCAAAACTATATAAAATCCGGTAAAACAGCGCGAAAATATGAAACTATAATTTTCGCCCACATACGCCCATATGGCCCCAACTCGGCTCGAAATTCGCCCCAAAACTTAGTGTTTCAAATCCGGTTTTAAGTGTGCGGAATCGATTAGGCACATCAAAACTATATAAAATCCGTTAAAACAACGCGAAAATACGAAACTTTAATTTTCGCCCACATACGCCCATATGGCCCCAACTCGGCTCGAAATTCGCCCAAAAACTTAGTGTTCCAAATGCGGTTTTAAGTGTGCGGAATCGGTTAGGCACATCAAAACTATATAAAATCCGTTAAAACAGCGCGAAAATACGAAACTATAATTTTCGCCCACATACGCCCATATGGCCCCAACTCGGCTCGAAATTCGCCCAAAAACTTAGTGTTCCAAATGCGGTTTTAAGTGTGCGGAATCGGTTAGGCACATCAAAACTATATAAAATCCGTTAAAACAGCGCGAAAATACGAAACTATAATTTTCGCCCACATACGCCCATATGGCCCCAACTCGGCTCGAAATTCGCCCAAAAACTTAGTGTTCCAAATCCGGTTTTAAGTGTGCGGAATCGATGAGGCACATCAAAACTATATAAAATCTGTTAAAACAGCGCGAAAATACGAAACTATAATTTTCGCATAAATACGCCCATATGGCCCCAACTCGGCTCGAAATTCGCCCCAAAACTTAGTGTTCCAAATGCGGTTTTAAGTGTGCGGAATCGATTAGGTACATCAAAACTATATAAAATCCGTTAAAACAGCGCGAAAATACGAAACTATAATTTTCGCCCACATACGCCCATATGGCCCCAACTCGGCTCGAAATTCGCTCAAAAACTTAAGTGTTCCAAATCCGGTTTTAAGTGTAAGGAATCGGTTAGGCATATTAAAACTATATAAAATCCGGTAAAACAGCGCGAAAATATGAAACTATAATTTTTGCCCAAATACGCCCATATGGCCCCAATTCGACTCGAAATTCGCCCAAAAACTTAGTGTTCCAAATCCGGTTTTAAGTGTGCGGAATCGATTTGGCACATCAAAACTATATAAAATCCGTTAAAACAGCGCGAAAATACGAAACTATAATTTTCGCTCACATACGCCCATATGGCCCCAACTCGGCTCGAAATTCGCCCAAAAACTTAGTGTTTTAAATGCGGTTTTAAGTGTGCGGAATCGGTTAGGCACATCAAAACTATATAAAATCCGTTAAAACAGCGCGAAAATACGAATCTATAATATTCGCCCACATACGCCCATATGGCCCCAACTCGGCTCGAAATTCGCCTTAAAACTTAGTGTTCCAAATCCGGTTTTAAGTGTGCGGAATCGATTAGGCACATCAAAACTATATAAAATCCGGTAAAACAGCGCGAAAATATGAAACTATAATTTTCGCCCACATACGCCCATATGGCCCCAACTCGGCTCGAAATTCGCCCCAAAACTTAGTGTTTCAAATCCGGTTTTAAGTGTGCGGAATCGATTAGGCACATCAAAACTATATAAAATCCGTTAAAACAACGCGAAAATACGAAACTTTAATTTTCGCCCACATACGCCCATATGGCCCCAACTCGGCTCGAAATTCGCCCAAAAACTTAGTGTTCCAAATGCGGTTTTAAGTGTGCGGAATCGGTTAGGCACATCAAAACTATATAAAATCCGTTAAAACAGCGCGAAAATACGAAACTATAATTTTCGCCCACATACGCCCATATGGCCCCAACTCGGCTCGAAATTCGCCCAAAAACTTAGTGTTCCAAATGCGGTTTTAAGTGTGCGGAATCGGTTAGGCACATCAAAACTATATAAAATCCGTTAAAACAGCGCGAAAATACGAAACTATAATTTTCGCCCACATACGCCCATATGGCCCCAACTCGGCTCGAAATTCGCCCAAAAACTTAGTGTTCCAAATCCGGTTTTAAGTGTGCGGAATCGATGAGGCACATCAAAACTATATAAAATCTGTTAAAACAGCGCGAAAATACGAAACTATAATTTTCGCATAAATACGCCCATATGGCCCCAACTCGGCTCGAAATTCGCCCCAAAACTTAGTGTTCCAAATGCGGTTTTAAGTGTGCGGAATCGATTAGGTACATCAAAACTATATAAAATCCGTTAAAACAGCGCGAAAATACGAAACTATAATTTTCGCCCACATACGCCCATATGGCCCCAACTCGGCTCGAAATTCGCTCAAAAACTTAAGTGTTCCAAATCCGGTTTTAAGTGTAAGGAATCGGTTAGGCATATTAAAACTATATAAAATCCGGTAAAACAGCGCGAAAATATGAAACTATAATTTTTGCCCAAATACGCCCATATGGCCCCAATTCGACTCGAAATTCGCCCAAAAACTTAGTGTTCCAAATCCGGTTTTAAGTGTGCGGAATCGATTTGGCACATCAAAACTATATAAAATCCGTTAAAACAGCGCGAAAATACGAAACTATAATTTTCGCTCACATACGCCCATATGGCCCCAACTCGGCTCGAAATTCGCCCAAAAACTTAAGTGTTCCAAATCCGGTTTTAAGTGTAAGGAATCGATTGGGCACATTAAAACTATATAAAATCCGGTAAAACAGCGCGAAAATACGAAACTATAATTTTTGCCCAAATACGCCCATATGGCCCCAACTCGGCTCGAAACTCGCCCCAAAACTTAGTGTTCCAAATGCGGTTTTAAGTGTGCGGAATCGATTAGGTACATCAAAACTATATAAAATCCGTTAAAACAGCGCGAAAATACGAAACTATAATTTTCGCCCACATACGCCCATATGGCCCCAAATCGGCTCGAAATTCGCCCCAAAACTTAGTGTTTCAAATCCGGTTTTAAGTGTGCGGAATCGATTAGGCACATCAAAACTATATAAAATCCGTTAAAACAACGCGAAAATACGAAACTTTAATTTTCGCCCACATACGCCCATATGGCCCCAACTCGGCTCGAAATTCGCCCAAAAACTTAGTGTTCCAAATGCGGTTTTAAGTGTGCGGAATCGGTTAGGCACATCAAAACTATATAAAATCCGTTAAAACAGCGCGAAAATACGAAACTATAATTTTCGCCCACATACGCCCATATGGCCCCAACTCGGCTCGAAATTCGCCCAAAAACTTAGTGTTCCAAATGCGGTTTTAAGTGTGCGGAATCGATTAGGTACATCAAAACTATATAAAATCCGTTAAAACAGCGCGAAAATACGAAACTATAATTTTCGCCCACATACGCCCATATGGCCCCAAATCGGCTCGAAATTCGCCACAAAACTTAGTGTTTCAAATCCGGTTTTAAGTGTGCGGAATCGATTAGGCACATCAAAACTATATAAAATCCGTTAAAACAACGCGAAAATACGAAACTTTAATTTTCGCCCACATACGCCCATATGGCCCCAACTCGGCTCGAAATTCGCCCAAAAACTTAGTGTTCCAAATGCGGTTTTAAGTGTGCGGAATCGGTTAGGCACATCAAAACTATATAAAATCCGTTAAAACAGCGCGAAAATACGAAACTATAATTTTCGCCCACATACGCCCATATGGCCCCAACTCGGCTCGAAATTCGCCCAAAAACTTAGTGTTCCAAATCCGGTTTTAAGTGTGCGGAATCGGTTAGGCACATCAAAACTATATAAAATCTGTTAAAACAGCGCGAAAATACGAAACTATAATTTTCGCATAAATACGCCCATAATGGCCCCAACTCGGCTCGAAATTCGCCCCAAAACTTAGTGTTCCAAATGCGGTTTTAAGTGTGCGGAATCGATTAGGTACATCAAAACTATATAAAATCCGTTAAAACAGCGCGAAAATACGAAACTATAATTTTCGCCAACATACGCCCATATGGCCCCAACTCGGCTCGAAATTCGCTCAAAAACTTAAGTGTTCCAAATCCGGTTTTAAGTGTAAGGAATCGATTAGGCACATTAAAACTATATAAAATCCGGTAAAACAGCGCGAAAATACGAAACTATAATTTTCGGCCACATACGCCCATATGGCCCCAACTCGGCTCGAAATTCGCCCCAAAACTTAGTGTTCCAAATGCGGTTTTAAGTGTGCGGAATCGATTAGGTACATCAAAACTATATAAAATCCGTTAAAACAGCGCGAAAATACGAAACTATAATTTTCGCCCACATACGCCCATATGGCCCCAACTCGGCTCGAAATTCGCCCCAAAACTTAGTGTTTCAAATCCGGTTTTAAGTGTGCGGAATCGATTAGGCACATCAAAACTATATAAAATCCGTTAAAACAACGCGAAAATACGAAACTTTAATTTTCGCCCACATACGCCCATATGGCCCCAACTCGGCTCGAAATTCGCCCAAAAACTTAGTGTTCCAAATGCGGTTTTAAGTGTGCGGAATCGGTTAGGCACATCAAAACTATATAAAATCCGTTAAAACAGCGCGAAAATACGAAACTATAATTTTCGCCCACATACGCCCATATGGCCCCAACTCGGCTCGAAATTCGCCCAAAAACTTAGTGTTCCAAATCCGGTTTTAAGTGTGCGGAATCGATTAGGCACATCAAAACTATATAAAATCTGTTAAAACAGCGCGAAAATACGCAACTATTATTTTCGCATAAATACGCCCATATGGCCCCAACTCGGCTCGAAATTCGCCCCAAAACTTAGTGTTCCAAATGCAGTTTTAAGTGTGCGGAATCGATTAGGTACATCAAAACTATATAAAATCCGTTAAAACAGCGCGAAAATACGAAACTATAATTTTCGCCAACATACGCCCATATGGCCCCAACTCGGCTCGAAATTCGCTCAAAAACTTAAGTGTTCCAAATCCGGTTTTAAGTGTAAGGAATCGATTAGGCACATTAAAACTATATAAAATCCGTTAAAACAGCGCGAAAATACGAAACTATAATTTTCGCCCACATACGCCCATATGGCCCCAACTCGGCTCGAAATTCGCTCAAAAACTTAAGTGTTCCAAATCCGGTTTTAAGTGTAAGGAATCGATTAGGCACATTAAAACTATATAAAATCCGGTAAAACAGCGCGAAAATACGAAACTATAATTTTTGCCCAAATACGCCCATATGGCCCCAACTCGGCTCGAAATTCGCCCCAAAACTTAGTGTACCAAATGCGGTTTTAAGTGTGCGGAATCGATTAGGTACATCAAAACTATATAAAATCCGTTAAAACAGCGCGAAAATACGAAACTATAATTTTCGCCCACATACGCCCATATGGCCCCAACTCGGCTCGAAATTCGCCCCAAAACTTAGTGTTTCAAATCCGGTTTTAAGTGTGCGGAATCGATTAGGCACATCAAAACTATATAAAATCCGTTAAAACAACGCGAAAATACGAAACTTTAATTTTCGCCCACATACGCCCATATGGCCCCAACTCGGCTCGAAATTCGCCCAAAAACTTAGTGTTCCAAATCCGGTTTTAAGTGTGCGGAATCGATTAGGCACATCAAAACTATATAAAATCTGTTAAAACAGCGCGAAAATACGAAACTATAATTTTCGCATAAATACGCCCATATGGCCCCAACTCGGCTCGAAATTCGCCCCAAAACTTAGTGTTCCAAATGCGGTTTTAAGTGTGCGGAATCGATTAGGTACATCAAAACTATATAAAATCCGTTAAAACAGCGCGAAAATACGAAACTATAATTTTCGCCAACATACGCCCATATGGCCCCAACTCGGCTCGAAATTCGCTCAAAAACTTAAGTGTTCCAAATCCGGTTTTAAGTGTAAGGAATCGATTAGGCACATTAAAACTATATAAAATCCGGTAAAACAGCGCGAAAATACGAAACTAATTTTCGGCCACATACGCCCATATGGCCCCAACTCGGCTCGAAATTCGCCCAAAAACTTAGTGTTCCAAATCCGGTTTTAAGTGTGCGGTATCGATTAGGCACATCAAAACTATATAAAATCCGTTAAAACAGCGCGAAAATACGAAACTATAATTTTCGCTCACATACGCCCATATGGCCCCAACTCGGCTCGAAATTCGCCCAAAAACTTAAGTGTTCCAAATCCGGTTTTAAGTGTAAGGAATCGATTAGGCACATTAAAACTATATAAAATCCGGTAAAACAGCGCGAAAATACGAAACTATAATTTTTGCCCAAATACGCCCATATGGCCCCAACTCGGCTCGAAATTCGCCCCAAAACTTAGTGTTCCAAATCCGGTTCTAAGTGTGCGGAATCGATTAGGTACATCAAAACTATATAAAATCCGGTAAAACAGCGCGAAAATACGAAACTATAATTTTTGCCCAAATACGCCCATATGGCCCCAACTCGGCTCGAAATTCGCCCCAAAACTTAGTGTTCCAAATGCGGTTTTAAGTGTGCGGAATCGATTAGGTACATCAAAACTATATAAAATCCGTTAAAACAGCGCGAAAATACGAAACTATAATTTTCGCCCACATACGCCCATATGGCCCCAACTCGGCTCGAAATTCGCCCCAAAACTTAGTGTTTCAAATCCGGTTTTAAGTGTGCGGAATCGATTAGGCACATCAAAACTATATAAAATCCGTTAAAACAACGCGAAAATACGAAACTTTAATTTTCGCCCACATACGCCCATATGGCCCCAACTCGGCTCGAAATTCGCCCAAAAACTTAGTGTTCCAAATGCGGTTTTAAGTGTGCGGAATCGGTAAGGCACATCAAAACTATATAAAATCCGTTAAAACAGCGCGAAAATACGAAACTATAATTTTCGCCCACATACGCCCATATGGCCCCAACTCGGCTCGAAATTCGCCCAAAAACTTAGTGTTCCAAATCCGGTTTTAAGTGTGCGGAATCGATTAGGCACATCAAAACTATATAAAATCTGTTAAAACAGCGCGAAAATACGAAACTATAATTTTCGCATAAATACGCCCATATGGCCCCAACTCGGCTCGAAATTCGCCCCAAAACTTAGTGTTCCAAATGCGGTTTTAAGTGTGCGGAATCGATTAGGTACATCAAAACTATATAAAATCCGTTAAAACAGCGCGAAAATACGAAACTATAATTTTCGCCAACATACGCCCATATGGCCCCAACTCGGCTCGAAATTCGCTCAAAAACTTAAGTGTTCCAAATCCGGTTTTAAGTGTAAGGAATCGATTAGGCACATTAAAACTATATAAAATCCGGTAAAACAGCGCGAAAATATGAAACTATAATTTTTGCCCAAATACGCCCATATGGCCCCAACTCGGCTCGAAATTCGCCCAAAAACTTAGTGTTCCAAATGCGGTTTTAAGTGTGCGGAATCGGTTAGGCACATCAAAACTATATAAAATCCGTTAAAACAGCGCGAAAATATGAAACTATAATTTTCGGCCACATACGCCCATATGGCTCCAACTCGGCTCGAAATTCGCCCAAAAACTTAGTGTTCCAAATCCGGTTCTAAGTGTGCGGAATCGATTAGGCACATCAAAACTAAATAAAATCCGTTAAAACAGTGCGAAAATACGAAACTATAATTTTCGCCCACATACGCCCATATGGCCCCCAACTCGGCTCGAAATTCGCCCAAAAACTTAGTGTTCCAAATGCGGTTTTAAGTGTGCGGAATCGATAAGGCACATCAAAACCATATAAAATCCGTTAAAACAGCGCGAAAATACGAAACTATAATTTTCGCCCACATACGCCCATATGGCCCCAACTCGGCTCGAAATTCGCCCCAAAACTTAGTGTTTCAAATCCGGTTTTAAGTGTGCGGAATCGATTAGGCACATCAAAACTATATAAAATCCGTTAAAACAACGCGAAAATACGAAACTTTAATTTTCGCCCACATACGCCCATATGGCCCCAACTCGGCTCGAAATTCGCCCAAAAACTTAGTGTTTTAAATGCGGTTTTAAGTGTGCGGAATCGGTTAGGCACATCAAAACTATATAAAATCCGTTAAAACAGCGCGAAAATACGAATCTATAATATTCGCCCACATACGCCCATATGGCCCCAACTCGGCTCGAAATTCGCCTTAAAACTTAGTGTTCCAAATCCGGTTTTAAGTGTGCGGAATCGATTAGGCACATCAAAACTATATAAAATCCGGTAAAACAGCGCGAAAATATGAAACTATAATTTTTGCCCAAATACGCCCATATGGCCCCAACTCGACTCGAAATTCGCCCAAAAACTTAGTGTTCCAAATCCGGTTTTAAGTGTGCGGAATCGATTAGGCACATCAAAAATATATAAAATCCGTTAAAACAGCGCGAAAATACGAAACTATAATTTTTGCCCACATACGCCCATATGGCCCCAACTCGGCTCGAATTTAGCCCAAAAATTTAGTGTTCCAAATCCGGTTTTAAGTGTGCGGAATCGATTAGGCACATCAAAACTATATAAAATCCGTTAAAACAGCGCGAAAATACGAAACTATAATTTTCGTTCACATACGCCCATATGGCCCCAACTCGGCTCGAAATTCGCTCAAAAACTTAAGTGTTCCAAATCCGGTTTTAAGTGTGCGGAATCGATTAGGCACATCAAAACTATATAAAATCTGTTAAAACAGCGCGAAAATACGAAACTATAATTTTCGCATAAATACGCCCATATGGCCCCAACTCGGCTCGAAATTCGCCCCAAAACTTAGTGTTCCAAATGCGGTTTTAAGTGTGCGGAATCGGTTAGGCACATCAAAACTATATAAAATCCGTTAAAACAGCGCGAAAATACGAAACTATAATTTTCGCTCACATACGCCCATATGGCCCCAACTCGGCTCGAAATTCGCCCAAAAACTTAAGTGTTCCAAATCCGGTTTTAAGTGTAAGGAATCGATTAGGCACATTAAAACTATATAAAATCCGGTAAAACAGCGCGAAAATACGAAACTATAATTTTTGCCCAAATACGCCCATATGGCCCCAACTCGGCTCGAAATTCGCCCCAAAACTTAGTGTTCCAAATGCGGTTTTAAGTGTGCGGAATCGATTAGGTACATCAAAACTATATAAAATCCGGTAAAACAGCGCGAAAATACGAAACTATAATTTTTGCCCAAATACGCCCATATGGCCCCAACTCGGCTCGAAATTCGCCCCAAAACTTAGTGTTCCAAATGCGGTTTTAAGTGTGCGGAATCGATTAGGTACATCAAAACTATATAAAATCCGTTAAAACAGCGCGAAAATACGAAACTATAATTTTCGCCCACATACGCCCATATGGCCCCAACTCGGCTCGAAATTCGCCCCAAAACTTAGTGTTTCAAATCCGGTTTTAAGTGTGCGGAATCGATTAGGCACATCAAAACTATATAAAATCCGTTAAAACAACGCGAAAATACGAAACTTTAATTTTCGCCCACATACGCCCATATGGCCCCAACTCGGCTCGAAATTCGCCCAAAAACTTAGTGTTCCAAATGCGGTTTTAAGTGTGCGGAATCGGTTAGGCACATCAAAACTATATAAAATCCGTTAAAACAGCGCGAAAATACGAAACTATAATTTTCGCCCACATACGCCCATATGGCCTCAACTCGGCTCGAAATTCGCCCAAAAACTTAGTGTTCCAAATCCGGTTTTAAGTGTGCGGAATCGATTAGGCACATCAAAACTATATAAAATCTGTTAAAACAGCGCGAAAATACGAAACTATAATTTTCGCATAAATACGCCCATATGGCCCCAACTCGGCTCGAAATTCGCCCCAAAACTTAGTGTTCCAAATGCGGTTTTAAGTGTGCGGAATCGATTAGGTACATCAAAACTATATAAAATCCGTTAAAACAGCGCGAAAATACGAAACTATAATTTTCGCCAACATACGCCCATATGGCCCCAACTCGGCTCGAAATTCGCTCAAAAACTTAAGTGTTCCAAATCCGGTTTTAAGTGTAAGGAATCGATTAGGCACATTAAAACTATATAAAATCCGGTAAAACAGCGCGAAAATATGAAACTATAATTTTTGCCCAAATACGCCCATATGGCCCCAACTCGGCTCGAAATTCGCCCAAAAACTTAGTGTTCCAAATGCGGTTTTAAGTGTGCGGAATCGGTTAGGCACATCAAAACTATATAAAATCCGTTAAAACAGCGCGAAAATATGAAACTATAATTTTCGGCCACATACGCCCATATGGCTCCAACTCGGCTCGAAATTCGCCCAAAAACTTAGTGTTCCAAATCCGGTTCTAAGTGTGCGGAATCGATTAGGCACATCAAAACTAAATAAAATCCGTTAAAACAGTGCGAAAATACGAAACTATAATTTTCGCCCACATACGCCCATATGGCCCCCAACTCGGCTCGAAATTCGCCCAAAAACTTAGTGTTCCAAATGCGGTTTTAAGTGTGCGGAATCGATTAGGCACATCAAAACCATATAAAATCCGTTAAAACAGCGCGAAAATACGAAACTATAATTTTCGCCAACATACGCCCATATGGCCCCAACTCGGCTCGAAATTCGCTCAAAAACTTAAGTGTTCCAAATCCGGTTTTAAGTGTGCGGAATCGATTAGGCACATCAAAACTATATAAAATCTGTTAAAACAGCGCGAAAATACGAAACTATAATTTTCGCATAAATACGCCCATATGGCCCCAACTCGGCTCGAAATTCGCCCCAAAACTTAGTGTTCCAAATGCGGTTTTAAGTGTGCGGAATCGGTTAGGCACATCAAAACTATATAAAATCCGTTAAAACAGCGCGAAAATACGAAACTATAATTTTCGCCCACATACGCCCATATGGCCCCAACTCGGCTCGAAATTCGCCCCAAAACTTAGTGTTCCAAATGCGGTTTTAAGTGTGCGGAATCGGTTAGGCACATCAAAACTATATAAAATCCGTTAAAACAGCGCGAAAATACGAAACTATAATTTTCGCCCACATACGCCCATATGGCCCCAACTCGGCTCGAAATTCGCCCAAAAACTTAGTGTTCCAAATCCGGTTTTAAGTGTAAGGAATCGATTAGGCACATTAAAACTATATAAAATCCGGTAAAACAGCGCGAAAATACGAAACTATAATTTTTGCCCAAATACGCCCATATGGCCCCAACTCGGCTCGAAATTCGCCCCAAAACTTAGTGTTTCAAATCCGGTTTTAAGTGTGCGGAATCGATTAGGCACATCAAAACTATATAAAATCCGTTAAAACAACGCGAAAATACGAAACTTTAATTTTCGCCCACATACGCCCATATGGCCCCAACTCGGCTCGAAATTCGCCCAAAAACTTAGTGTTTTAAATGCGGTTTTAAGTGTGCGGAATCGGTTAGGCACATCAAAACTATATAAAATCCGTTAAAACAGCGCGAAAATACGAATCTATAATATTCGCCCACATACGCCCATATGGCCCCAACTCGGCTCGAAATTCGCCCAAAAACTTAGTGTTTTAAATGCGGTTTTAAGTGTGCGGAATCGGTTAGGCACATCAAAACTATATAAAATCCGTTAAAACAGCGCGAAAATACGAAACTATAATTTTCGCTCACATACGCCCATATGGCCCCAACTCGGCTCGAAATTCGCCCCAAAACTTAGTGTTTCAAATCCGGTTTTAAGTGTGCGGAATCGATTAGGCACATCAAAACTATATAAAATCCGTTAAAACAACGCGAAAATACGAAACTTTAATTTTCGCCCACATACGCCCATATGGCCCCAACTCGGCTCGAAATTCGCCCAAAAACTTAGTGTTTTAAATGCGGTTTTAAGTGTGCGGAATCGGTTAGGCACATCAAAACTATATAAAATCCGTTAAAACAGCGCGAAAATACGAATCTATAATATTCGCCCACATACGCCCATATGGCCCCAACTCGGCTCGAAATTCGCCTTAAAACTTAGTGTTCCAAATCCGGTTTTAAGTGTGCGGAATCGATTAGGCACATCAAAACTATATAAAATCCGGTAAAACAGCGCGAAAATATGAAACTATAATTTTTGCCCAAATACGCCCATATGGCCCCAACTCGACTCGAAATTCGCCCAAAAACTTAGTGTTCCAAATCCGGTTTTAAGTGTGCGGAATCGATTAGGCACATCAAAAATATATAAAATCCGTTAAAACAGCGCGAAAATACGAAACTATAATTTTTGCCCACATACGCCCATATGGCCCCAACTCGGCTCGAATTTAGCCCAAAAATTTAGTGTTCCAAATCCGGTTTTAAGTGTGCGGAATCGATTAGGCACATCAAAACTATATAAAATCCGTTAAAACAGCGCGAAAATACGAAACTATAATTTTCGTTCACATACGCCCATATGGCCCCAACTCGGCTCGAAATTCGCTCAAAAACTTAGTGTTCCAAATCCGGTTTTAAGTGTGCGGTATCGATTAGGCACATCAAAACTATATAAAATCCGTTAAAACAGCGCGAAAATACGAAACTATAATTTTCGCTCACATACGCCCATATGGCCCCAACTCGGCTCGAAATTCGCCCAAAAACTTAAGTGTTCCAAATCCGGTTTTAAGTGTAAGGAATCGATTAGGCACATTAAAACTATATAAAATCCGGTAAAACAGCGCGAAAATACGAAACTATAATTTTTGCCCAAATACGCCCATATGGCCCCAACTCGGCTCGAAATTCGCCCAAAAACTTAGTGTTTTAAATGCGGTTTTAAGTGTGCGGAATCGGTTAGGCACATCAAAACTATATAAAATCCGTTAAAACAGCGCGAAAATACGAATCTATAATATTCGCCCACATACGCCCATATGGCCCCAACTCGGCTCGAAATTCGCCCAAAAACTTAGTGTTTTAAATGCGGTTTTAAGTGTGCGGAATCGGTTAGGCACATCAAAACTATATAAAATCCGTTAAAACAGCGCGAAAATACGAAACTATAATTTTCGCTCACATACGCCCATATGGCCCCAACTCGGCTCGAAATTCGCCCCAAAACTTAGTGTTTCAAATCCGGTTTTAAGTGTGCGGAATCGATTAGGCACATCAAAACTATATAAAATCCGTTAAAACAACGCGAAAATACGAAACTTTAATTTTCGCCCACATACGCCCATATGGCCCCAACTCGGCTCGAAATTCGCCCAAAAACTTAGTGTTTTAAATGCGGTTTTAAGTGTGCGGAATCGGTTAGGCACATCAAAACTATATAAAATCCGTTAAAACAGCGCGAAAATACGAATCTATAATATTCGCCCACATACGCCCATATGGCCCCAACTCGGCTCGAAATTCGCCTTAAAACTTAGTGTTCCAAATCCGGTTTTAAGTGTGCGGAATCGATTAGGCACATCAAAACTATATAAAATCCGGTAAAACAGCGCGAAAATATGAAACTATAATTTTTGCCCAAATACGCCCATATGGCCCCAACTCGGCTCGAAATTCGCCCAAAAACTTAGTGTTCCAAATGCGGTTTTAAGTGTGCGGAATCGGTTAGGCACATCAAAACTATATAAAATCCGTTAAAACAGCGCGAAAATATGAAACTATAATTTTCGGCCACATACGCCCATATGGCCCCCAACTCGGCTCGAAATTCGCTCAAAAACTTAAGTGTTCCAAATCCGGTTTTAAGTGTGCGGAATCGATTAGGCACATCAAAACTATATAAAATCTGTTAAAACAGCGCGAAAATACGAAACTATAATTTTCGCATAAATACGCCCATATGGCCCCAACTCGGCTCGAAATTCGCCCCAAAACTTAGTGTTCCAAATGCGGTTTTAAGTGTGCGGAATCGGTTAGGCACATCAAAACTATATAAAATCCGTTAAAACAGCGCGAAAATACGAAACTATAATTTTCGCCCACATACGCCCATATGGCCCCAACTCGGCTCGAAATTCGCCCAAAAACTTAGTGTTCCAAATCCGGTTTTAAGTGTGCGGTATCGATTAGGCACATCAAAACTATATAAAATCCGTTAAAAACAGCGCGAAAATACGAAACTATAATTTTCGCTCACATACGCCCATATGGCCCCAACTCGGCTCGAAATTCGCCCAAAAACTTAAGTGTTCCAAATCCGGTTTTAAGTGTAAGGAATCGATTAGGCACATTAAAACTATATAAAATCCGGTAAAGCAGCGCGAAAATACGAAACTATAATTTTTGCCCAAATACGCCCATATGGCCCCAACTCGGCTCGAAATTCGCCCCAAAACTTAGTGTTTCAAATCCGGTTTTAAGTGTGCGGAATCGATTAGGCACATCAAAACTATATAAAATCCGTTAAAACAACGCGAAAATACGAAACTTTAATTTTCGCCCACATACGCCCATATGGCCCCAACTCGGCTCGAAATTCGCCCAAAAACTTAGTGTTTTAAATGCGGTTTTAAGTGTGCGGAATCGGTTAGGCACATCAAAACTATATAAAATCCGTTAAAACAGCGCGAAAATACGAATCTATAATATTCGCCCACATACGCCCATATGGCCCCAACTCGGCTCGAAATTCGCCCAAAAACTTAGTGTTTTAAATGCGGTTTTAAGTGTGCGGAATCGGTTAGGCACATCAAAACTATATAAAATCCGTTAAAACAGCGCGAAAATACGAAACTATAATTTTCGCTCACATACGCCCATATGGCCCCAACTCGGCTCGAAATTCGCCCCAAAACTTAGTGTTTCAAATCCGGTTTTAAGTGTGCGGAATCGATTAGGCACATCAAAACTATATAAAATCCGTTAAAACAACGCGAAAATACGAAACTTTAATTTTCGCCCACATACGCCCATATGGCCCCAACTCGGCTCGAAATTCGCCCAAAAACTTAGTGTTTTAAATGCGGTTTTAAGTGTGCGGAATCGGTTAGGCACATCAAAACTATATAAAATCCGTTAAAACAGCGCGAAAATACGAATCTATAATATTCGCCCACATACGCCCATATGGCCCCAACTCGGCTCGAAATTCGCCTTAAAACTTAGTGTTCCAAATCCGGTTTTAAGTGTGCGGAATCGATTAGGCACATCAAAACTATATAAAATCCGGTAAAACAGCGCGAAAATATGAAACTATAATTTTTGCCCAAATACGCCCATATGGCCCCAACTCGACTCGAAATTCGCCCAAAAACTTAGTGTTCCAAATCCGGTTTTAAGTGTGCGGAATCGATTAGGCACATCAAAAATATATAAAATCCGTTAAAACAGCGCGAAAATACGAAACTATAATTTTTGCCCACATACGCCCATATGGCCCCAACTCGGCTCGAATTTAGCCCAAAAATTAGTGTTCCAAATCCGGTTTTAAGTGTGCGGAATCGATTAGGCACATCAAAACTATATAAAATCCGTTAAAACAGCGCGAAAATACGAAACTATAATTTTCGTTCACATACGCCCATATGGCCCCAACTCGGCTCGAAATTCGCTCAAAAACTTAGTGTTCCAAATCCGGTTTTAAGTGTGCGGTATCGATTAGGCACATCAAAACTATATAAAATCCGTTAAAACAGCGCGAAAATACGAAACTATAATTTTCGCTCACATACGCCCATATGGCCCCAACTCGGCTCGAAATTCGCCCAAAAACTTAAGTGTTCCAAATCCGGTTTTAAGTGTAAGGAATCGATTAGGCACATTAAAACTATATAAAATCCGGTAAAACAGCGCGAAAATACGAAACTATAATTTTTGCCCAAATACGCCCATATGGCCCCAACTCGGCTCGAAATTCGCCCCAAAACTTAGTGTTTCAAATCCGGTTTTAAGTGTGCGGAATCGATTAGGCACATCAAAACTATATAAAATCCGTTAAAACAACGCGAAAATACGAAACTTTAATTTTCGCCCACATACGCCCATATGGCCCCAACTCGGCTCGAAATTCGCCCAAAAACTTAGTGTTTTAAATGCGGTTTTAAGTGTGCGGAATCGGTTAGGCACATCAAAACTATATAAAATCCGTTAAAACAGCGCGAAAATACGAATCTATAATATTCGCCCACATACGCCCATATGGCCCCAACTCGGCTCGAAATTCGCCCAAAAACTTAGTGTTTTAAATGCGGTTTTAAGTGTGCGGAATCGGTTAGGCACATCAAAACTATATAAAATCCGTTAAAACAGCGCGAAAATACGAAACTATAATTTTCGCTCACATACGCCCATATGGCCCCAACTCGGCTCGAAATTCGCCCCAAAACTTAGTGTTTCAAATCCGGTTTTAAGTGTGCGGAATCGATTAGGCACATCAAAACTATATAAAATCCGTTAAAACAACGCGAAAATACGAAACTTTAATTTTCGCCCACATACGCCCATATGGCCCCAACTCGGCTCGAAATTCGCCCAAAAACTTAGTGTTTTAAATGCGGTTTTAAGTGTGCGGAATCGGTTAGGCACATCAAAACTATATAAAATCCGTTAAAACAGCGCGAAAATACGAATCTATAATATTCGCCCACATACGCCCATATGGCCCCAACTCGGCTCGAAATTCGCCTTAAAACTTAGTGTTCCAAATCCGGTTTTAAGTGTGCGGAATCGATTAGGCACATCAAAACTATATAAAATCCGGTAAAACAGCGCGAAAATATGAAACTATAATTTTTGCCCAAATACGCCCATATGGCCCCAACTCGACTCGAAATTCGCCCAAAAACTTAGTGTTCCAAATCCGGTTTTAAGTGTGCGGAATCGATTAGGCACATCAAAAATATATAAAATCCGTTAAAACAGCGCGAAAATACGAAACTATAATTTTTGCCCACATACGCCCATATGGCCCCAACTCGGCTCGAATTTAGCCCAAAAATTTAGTGTTCCAAATCCGGTTTTAAGTGTGCGGAATCGATTAGGCACATCAAAACTATATAAAATCCTTTAAAACAGCGCGAAAATACGAAACTATAATTTTCGCCCACATACGCCCATATGGCCCCAACTCGGCTCGAAATTCGCTCAAAAACTTAAGTGTTCCAAATCCGGTTTTAAGTGTAAGGAATCGATTAGGCACATTAAAACTATATAAAATCCGGTAAAACAGCGCGAAAATATGAAACTATAATTTTTGCCCAAATACGCCCATATGGCCCCAACTCGACTCGAAATTCGCCCAAAAACTTAGTGTTCCAAATCCGGTTTTAAGTGTGCGGAATCGATTTGGCACATCAAAACTATATTAAATCCGTTAAAACAGCGCGAAAATACGAAACTATAATTTTCGGCCACATACGCCCATATGGCCCCAACTCGGCTCGAAATTCGCCCAAAAACTTAGTGTTCCAAATGCGGTTTTAAGTGTGCGGAATCGGTTAGGCACATCAAAACTATATAAAATCCGTTAAAACAGCGCGAAAATACGAAACTATAATTTTCTCCCACATACGCCCATATGGCCCCAACTCGGCTCGAAATTCGCCCAAAAACTTAGTGTTCCAAATCCGGTTTTAAGTGTGCGGAATCGATTAGGCACATCAAAACTATATAAAATCTGTTTAAACAGCGCGAAAATACGAAACTATAATTTTCGCATAAATACGCCCATATGGCCCCAACTCGGCTCGAAATTCGCCCCAAAACTTAGTGTTCCAAATGCGGTTTTAAGTGTGCGGAATCGATTAGGTACATCAAAACTATATAAAATCCGTTAAAACAGCGCGAAAATACGAAACTATAATTTTCGCCCACATACGCCCATATGGCCCCAACTCGGCTCGAAATTCGCTCAAAAACTTAAGTGTTCCAAATCCGGTTTTAAGTGTAAGGAATCGATTAGGCACATTAAAACTATATAAAATCCGGTAAAACAGCGCGAAAATACGAAACTATAATTTTCGGCCACATACGCCCATATGACCCCAACTCGGCTCGAAATTCGCCCAAAAACTTAGTGTTCCAAATCCGGTTTTAAGTGTGCGGTATCGATTAGGCACATCAAAACTATATAAAATCCGTTAAAACAGCGCGAAAATACGAAACTATAATTTTCGCTCACATACGCCCATATGGCCCCAACTCGGCTCGAAATTCGCCCAAAAACTTAAGTGTTCCAAATCCGGTTTTAAGTGTAAGGAATCGATTAGGCACATTAAAACTATATAAAATCCGGTAAAACAGCGCGAAAATACGAAACTATAATTTTTGCCCAAATACGCCCATATGGCCCCAACTCGGCTCGAAATTCGCCCCAAAACTTAGTGTTCCAAATGCGGTTTTAAGTGTGCGGAATCGATTAGGTACATCAAAACTATATAAAATCCGGTAAAACAGCGCGAAAATACGAAACTATAATTTTTGCCCAAATACGCCCATATGGCCCCAACTCGGCTCGAAATTCGCCCCAAAACTTAGTGTTCCAAATGCGGTTTTAAGTGTGCGGAATCGATTAGGTACATCAAAACTATATAAAATCCGTTAAAACAGCGCGAAAATACGAAACTATAATTTTCGCCCACATACGCCCATATGGCCCCAACTCGGCTCGAAATTCGCCCCAAAACTTAGTGTTTCAAATCCGGTTTTAAGTGTGCGGAATCGATTAGGCACATCAAAACTATATAAAATCCGTTAAAACAACGCGAAAATACGAAACTTTAATTTTCGCCCACATACGCCCATATGGCCCCAACTCGGCTCGAAATTCGCCCAAAAACTTAGTGTTCCAAATGCGGTTTTAAGTGTGCGGAATCGGTTAGGCACATCAAAACTATATAAAGTCCGTTAAAACAGCGCGAAAATACGAAACTATAATTTTCGCCCACATACGCCCATATGGCCCCAACTCGGCTCGAAATTCGCCCAAAAACTTAGTGTTCCAAATCCGGTTTTAAGTGTGCGGAATCGATTAGGCACATCAAAACTATATAAAATCTGTTAAAACAGCGCGAAAATACGAAACTATAATATTCGCATAAATACGCCCATATGGCCCCAACTCGGCTCGAAATTCGCCCCAAAACTTAGTGTTCCAAATGCGGTTTTAAGTGTGCGGAATCGATTTGGCACATCAAAACTATATAAAATCCGTTAAAACAGCGCGAAAATACGAAACTATAATTTTCGCCAACATACGCCCATATGGCCCCAACTCGGCTCGAAATTCGCTCAAAAACTTAAGTGTTCCAAATCCGGTTTTAAGTGTAAGGAATCGATTAGGCACATTAAAACTATATAAAATCCGGTAAAACAGCGCGAAAATATGAAACTATAATTTTTGCCCAAATACGCCCATATGGCCCCAACTCGGCTCGAAATTCGCCCAAAAACTTAGTGTTCCAAATGCGGTTTTAAGTGTGCGGAATCGGTTAGGCACATCAAAACTATATAAAATCCGTTAAAACAGCGCGAAAATACGAAACTATAATTTTCGGCCACATACGCCCATATGGCTCCAACTCGGCTCGAAATTCGCCCAAAAACTTAGTGTTCCAAATCCGGTTCTAAGTGTGCGGAATCGATTAGGCACATCAAAACTAAATAAAATCCGTTAAAACAGCGCGAAAATACGAAACTATAATTTTCGCCCACATACGCCCATATAGCCCCCAACTCGGCTCGAAATTCGCCCAAAAACTTAGTGTTCCAAATGCGGTTTTAAGTGTGCGGAATCGATTAGGCACATCAAAACCATATAAAATCCGTTAAAACAGCGTGAAAATACGAAACTATAATTTTCGCCCACATACGCCCATATGGCCCCAACTCGGCTCGAAATTCGCCCCAAAACTTAGTGTTTCAAATCCGGTTTTAAGTGTGCGGAATCGATTAGGCACATCAAAACTATATAAAATCCGTTTAAACAACGCGAAAATACGAAACTTTAATTTTCGCCCACATACGCCCATATGGCCCCAACTCGACTCGAAATTCGCCCAAAAACTTAGTGTTTTAAATGCGGTTTTAAGTGTGCGGAATCGGTTAGGCACATCAAAACTATATAAAATCCGTTAAAACAGCGCGAAAATACGAATCTATAATATTCGCATAAATACGCCCATATGGCCCCAACTCGGCTCGAAATTCGCCTTAAAACTTAGTGTTCCAAATCCGGTTTTAAGTGTGCGGAATCGATTAGGCACATCAAAACTATATAAAATCCGGTAAAACAGCGCGAAAATATGAAACTATAATTTTTGCCCAAATACGCCCATATGGCCCCAACTCGACTCGAAATTCGCCCAAAAACTTAGTGTTCCAAATCCGGTTTTAAGTGTGCGGAATCGATTAGGCACATCAAAACTATATAAAATCCGTTAAAACAGCGCGAAAATACGAAACTATAATTTTTGCCCACATACGCCCATATGGCCCCAACTCGGCTCGAAATTCGCCCCAAAATTTAGTGTTCCAAATCCGGTTTTAAGTGTGCGGAATCGATTAGGCACATCAAAACTATATAAAATCCGTTAAAACAGCGCGAAAATACGAAACTATAATTTTCGTTCACATACGCCCATATGGCCCCAACTCGGCTCGAAATTCGCTCAAAAACATAAGTGTTCCAAATCCGGTTTTAAGTGTAAGGAATCGATTAGGCACATTAAATCTATATAAAATCCGGTAAAACAGCGCGAAAATATGAAACTATAATTTTTGCCCAAATACGCCCATATGGCCCCAACTCGACTCGAAATTCGCCCAAAAACTTAGTGTTCCAAATCCGGTTTTAAGTGTGCGGAATCGATTTGGCACATCAAAACTATATTAAATCCGTTAAAACAGCGCGAAAATACGAAACTATAATTTTCGGCCACATACGCCCATATGGCCCCAACTCGGCTCGAAATTCGCCCAAAAACTTAGTGTTCCAAATCCGGTTTTAAGTGTGCGGTATCGATTAGGCACATCAAAACTATATAAAATCCGTTAAAACAGCGCGAAAATACGAAACTATAATTTTCGCTCACATACGCCCATATGGCCCCAACTCGGCTCGAAATTCGCCCAAAAACTTAAGTGTTCCAAATCCGGTTTTAAGTGTAAGGAATCGATTAGGCACATTAAAACTATATAAAATCCGGTAAAACAGCGCGAAAATACGAAACTATAATTTTTGCCCAAATACGCCCATATGGCCCCAACTCGACTCGAAATTCGCCCAAAAACTTAGTGTTCCAAATCCGGTTTTAAGTATGCGGAATCGATTAGGCACATCAAAACTATATAAAATCCGTTAAAACAACGCGAAAATACGAAACTTTAATTTTCGCCCACATACGCCCATATGGCCCCAACTCGGCTCGAAATTCGCCCAAAAACTTAGTGTTCCAAATCCGGTTTTAAGTGTGCGGAATCGATTAGGCACATCAAAACTATATAAAATCCGTTAAAACAGCGCGAAAATACGAAACTATAATTTTCGCCCACATACGCCCATATGGCCCCAACTCGGCTCGAAATTCGCCCAAAAACTTAGTGTTCCAAATGCGGTTTTAAGTGTGCGGAATCGGTTAGGCACATCAAAACTATATAAAATCCGTTAAAACAGCGCGAAAATACGAAACTATAATTTTCGCCCACATACGCCCATATGGCCCCAACTCGGCTCGAAATTCGCCCAAAAACTTAGTGTTCCAAATCCGGTTTTAAGTGTGCGGAATCGATTAGGCACATCAAAACTATATAAAATCTGTTAAAACAGCGCGAAAATACGAAACTATAATTTTCGCATAAATACGCCCATATGGCCCCATCTCGGCTCGAAATTCGCCCCAAAACTTAGTGTTCCAAATGCGGTTTTAAGTGTGCGGAATCGATTAGGTACATCAAAACTATATAAAATCCGTTAAAACAGCGCGAAAATACGAAACTATAATTTTCGCCCACATACGCCCATATGGCCCCAACTCGGCTCGAAATTCGCTCAAAAACTTAAGTGTTCCAAATCCGGTTTTAAGTGTAAGGAATCGGTTAGGCACATTAAAACTATATAAAATCCGGTAAAACAGCGCGAAAATATGAAACTATAATTTTTGCCCAAATACGCCCATATGGCCCCAACTCGACTCGAAATTCGCCCAAAAGCTTAGTGTTCCAAATCCGGTTTTAAGTGTGCGGAATCGATTTGGCACATCAAAACTATATAAAATCCGTTAAAACAGCGCGAAAATACGAAACTATAATTTTCGCTCACATACGCCCATATGGCCCCAACTCGGCTCGAAATTCGCCCAAAAACTTAAGTGTTCCAAATCCGGTTTTAAGTGTAAGGAATCGATTAGGCACATTAAAACTATATAAAATCCGGTAAAACAGCGCGAAAATACGAAACTATAATTTTTGCCCAAATACGCCCATATGGCCCCAACTCGGCTCGAAATTCGCCCCAAAACTTAGTGTTCCAAATGCGGTTTTAAGTGTGCGGAATCGATTAGGTACATCAAAACTATATAAAATCCGTTAAAACAGCGCGAAAATACGAAACTATAATTTTCGCCCACATACGCCCATATGGCCCCAACTCGGCTCGAAATTCGCCCCAAAACTTAGTGTTTCAAATCCGGTTTTAAGTGTGCGGAATCGATTAGGCACATCAAAACTATATAAAATCCGTTAAAACAACGCGAAAATACGAAACTTTAATTTTCGCCCACATACGCCCATATGGCCCCAACTCGGCTCGAAATTCGCCCAAAAACTTAGTGTTCCAAATGCGGTTTTAAGTGTGCGGAATCGGTTAGGCACATCAAAACTATATAAAATCCGTTAAAACAGCGCGAAAATACGAAACTATAATTTTCGCCCACATACGCCCATATGGCCCCAACTCGGCTCGAAATTCGCCCAAAAACTTAGTGTTCCAAATCCGGTTTTAAGTGTGCGGAATCGATTAGGCACATCAAAACTATATAAAATCTGTTAAAACAGCGCGAAAATACGAAACTATAATTTTCGCATAAATACGCCCATATGGCCCCAACTCGGCTCGAAATTCGCCCCAAAACTTAGTGTTCCAAATGCGGTTTTAAGTGTGCGGAATCGGTTAGGCACATCAAAACTATATAAAATCCGTTAAAACAGCGCGAAAATACGAAACTATAATTATCGCCCACATACGCCCATATGGCCCCAACTCGGCTCGAAATTCGCCCAAAAACTTAGTGTTCCAAATGCGGTTTTAAGTGTGCGGAATCGGTTAGGCACATCAAAACTATATAAAATCCGTTAAAACAGCGCGAAAATACGAAACTATAATTTTCGCCCACATACGCCCATATGGCCCCAACTCAGCTCGAAATTCGCCCAAAAACTTAGTGTTCCAAATCCGGTTTTAAGTGTGCGGAATCGATTAGGCACATCAAAACTATATAAAATCTGTTAAAACAGCGCGAAAATACGAAACTATAATTTTCGCATAAATACGCCCATATGGCCCCATCTCGGCTCGAAATTCGCCCCAAAACTTAGTGTTCCAAATGCGGTTTTAAGTGTGCGGAATCGATTTGGCACATCAAAACTATATAAAATCCGTTAAAACAGCGCGAAAATACGAAACTATAATTTTCGCTCACATACGCCCATATGGCCCCAACTCGGCTCGAAATTCGCCCAAAAACTTAAGTGTTCCAAATCCGGTTTTAAGTGTAAGGAATCGATTAGGCACATTAAAACTATATAAAATCCGGTAAAACAGCGCGAAAATACGAAACTATAATTTTTGCCCAAATACGCCCATATGGCCCCAACTCGGCTCGAAATTCGCCCCAAAACTTAGTGTTCCAAATGCGGTTTTAAGTGTGCGGAATCGATTAGGTACATCAAAACTATATAAAATCCGTTAAAACAGCGCGAAAATACGAAATTATAATTTTCGCCCACATACGCCCATATGGCCCCAACTCGGCTCGAAATTCGCCCCAAAACTTAGTGTTTCAAATCCGGTTTTAAGTGTGCGGAATCGATTAGGCACATCAAAACTATATAAAATCCGTTAAAACAACGCGAAAATACGAAACTTTAATTTTCGCCCACATACGCCCATATGGCCCCAACTCGGCTCGAAATTCGCCCAAAAACTTAGTGTTCCAAATGCGGTTTTAAGTGTGCGGAATCGGTTAGGCACATCAAAACTATATAAAATCCGTTAAAACAGCGCGAAAATACGAAACTATAATTTTCGCCCACATACGCCCATATGGCCCCAACTCGGCTCGAAATTCGCCCAAAAACTTAGTGTTCCAAATCCGGTTTTAAGTGTGCGGAATCGATTAGGCACATCAAAACTATATAAAATCTGTTAAAACAGCGCGAAAATACGAAACTATAATTTTCGCATAAATACGCCCATATGGCCCCAACTCGGCTCGAAATTCGCCCCAAAACTTAGTGTTCCAAATGCGGTTTTAAGTGTGCGGAATCGATTAGGTACATCAAAACTATATAAAATCCGTTAAAACAGCGCGAAAATACGAAACTATAATTTTCGCCAACATACGCCCATATATGGCCCCAACTCGGCTCGAAATTCGCTCAAAAACTTAAGTGTTCCAAATCCGGTTTTAAGTGTAAGGAATCGATTAGGCACATTAAAACTATATAAAATCCGGTAAAACAGCGCGAAAATACGAAACTATAATTTTCGGCCACATACGCCCATATGGCCCCAACTCGGCTCGAAATTCGCCCCAAAACTTAGTGTTCCAAATGCGGTTTTAAGTGTGCGGAATCGATTAGGTACATCAAAACTATATAAAATCCGTTAAAACAGCGCGAAAATACGAAACTATAATTTTCGCCCACATACGCCCATATGGCCCCAACTCGGCTCGAAATTCGCCCCAAAACTTAGTGTTTCAAATCCGGTTTTAAGTGTGCGGAATCGATTAGGCACATCAAAACTATATAAAATCCGTTAAAACAACGCGAAAATACGAAACTTTAATTTTCGCCCACATACGCCCATATGGCCCCAACTCGGCTCGAAATTCGCCCAAAAACTTAGTGTTCCAAATGCGGTTTTAAGTGTGCGGAATCGGTTAGGCACATCAAAACTATATAAAATCCGTTAAAACAGCGCGAAAATACGAAACTATAATTTTCGCCCACATACGCCCATATGGCCCCAACTCGGCTCGAAATTCGCCCAAAAACTTAGTGTTCCAAATCCGGTTTTAAGTGTGCGGAATCGATTAGGCACATCAAAACTATATAAAATCTGTTAAAACAGCGCGAAAATACGAAACTGTAATTTTCGCATAAATACGCCCATATGGCCCCAACTCGGCTCGAAATTCGCCCCAAAACTTAGTGTTCCAAATGCAGTTTTAAGTGTGCGGAATCGATTAGGTACATCAAAACTATATAAAATCCGTTAAAACAGCGCGAAAATACGAAACTATAATTTTCGCCAACATACGCCCATATGGCCCCAACTCGGCTCGAAATTCGCTCAAAAACTTAAGTGTTCCAAATCCGGTTTTAAGTGTAAGGAATCGATTAGGCACATTAAAACTATATAAAATCCGTTAAAACAGCGCGAAAATACGAAACTATAATTTTCGCCCACATACGCCCATATGGCCCCAACTCGGCTCGAAATTCGCTCAAAAACTTAAGTGTTCCAAATCCGGTTTTAAGTGTAAGGAATCGATTAGGCACATTAAAACTATATAAAATCCGGTAAAACAGCGCGAAAATACGAAACTATAATTTTTGCCCAAATACGCCCATATGGCCCCAACTCGGCTCGAAATTCGCCCCAAAACTTAGTGTTCCAAATGCGGTTTTAAGTGTGCGGAATCGATTAGGTACATCAAAACTATATAAAATCCGTTAAAACAGCGCGAAAATACGAAACTATAATTTTCGCCCACATACGCCCATATGGCCCCAACTCGGCTCGAAATTCGCCCCAAAACTTAGTGTTTCAAATCCGGTTTTAAGTGTGCGGAATCGATTAGGCACATCATAACTATATAAAATCCGTTAAAACAACGCGAAAATACGAAACTTTAATTTTCGCCCACATACGCCCATATGGCCCCAACTCGGCTCGAAATTCGCCCAAAAACTTAGTGTTCCAAATCCGGTTTTAAGTGTGCGGAATCGATTAGGCACATCAAAACTATATAAAATCTGTTAAAACAGCGCGAAAATACGAAACTATAATTTTCGCATAAATACGCCCATATGGCCCCAACTCGGCTCGAAATTCGCCCCAAAACTTAGTGTTCCAAATGCGGTTTTAAGTGTGCGGAATCGATTAGGTACATCAAAACTATATAAAATCCGTTAAAACAGCGCGAAAATACGAAACTATAATTTTCGCCAACATACGCCCATATGGCCCCAACTCGGCTCGAAATTCGCTCAAAAACTTAAGTGTTCCAAATCCGGTTTTAAGTGTAAGGAATCGATTAGGCACATTAAAACTATATAAAATCCGGTAAAACAGCGCGAAAATACGAAACTATAATTTTCGGCCACATACGCCCATATGGCCCCAACTCGGCTCGAAATTCGCCCAAAAACTTAGTGTTCCAAATCCGGTTTTAAGTGTGCGGTATCGATTAGGCACATCAAAACTATATAAAATCCGTTAAAACAGCGCGAAAATACGAAACTATAATTTTCGCTCACATACGCCCATATGGCCCCAACTCGGCTCGAAATTCGCCCAAAAACTTAAGTGTTCCAAATCCGGTTTTAAGTGTAAGGAATCGATTAGGCACATTAAAACTATATAAAATCCGGTAAAACAGCGCGAAAATACGAAACTATAATTTTTGCCCAAATACGCCCATATGGCCCCAACTCGGCTCGAAATTCGCCCCAAAACTTAGTGTTCCAAATGCGGTTTTAAGTGTGCGGAATCGATTAGGTACATCAAAACTATATAAAATCCGGTAAAACAGCGCGAAAATACGAAACTATAATTTTTGCCCAAATACGCCCATATGGCCCCAACTCGGCTCGAAATTCGCCCCAAAACTTAGTGTTCCAAATGCGGTTTTAAGTGTGCGGAATCGATTAGGTACATCAAAACTATATAAAATCCGTTAAAACAGCGCGAAAATACGAAACTATAATTTTCGCCCACATACGCCCATATGGCCCCAACTCGGCTCGAAATTCGCCCCAAAACTTAGTGTTTCAAATCCGGTTTTAAGTGTGCGGAATCGATTAGGCACATCAAAACTATATAAAATCCGTTAAAACAACGCGAAAATACGAAACTTTAATTTTCGCCCACATACGCCCATATGGCCCCAACTCGGCTCGAAATTCGCCCAAAATTTTAGTGTTCCAAATGCGGTTTTAAGTGTGCGAAATCGGTTAGGCACATCAAAACCATATAAAATCCGTTAAAACAGCGCGAAAATACGAAACTATAATTTTCGCCCACATACGCCCATATGGCCCCAACTCGGCTCGAAATTCGCCCAAAAACTTAGTGTTCCAAATCCGGTTTTAAGTGTGCGGAATCGATTAGGCACATCAAAACTATATAAAATCTGTTAAAACAGCGCGAAAATACGAAACTATAATTTTCGCATAAATACGCCCATATGGCCCCAACTCGGCTCGAAATTCGCCCCAAAACTTAGTGTTCCAAATGCGGTTTTAAGTGTGCGGAATCGATTAGGTACATCAAAACTATATAAAATCCGTTAAAACAGCGCGAAAATACGAAACTATAATTTTCGCCAACATACGCCCATATGGCCCCAACTCGGCTCGAAATTCGCTCAAAAACTTAAGTGTTCCAAATCCGGTTTTAAGTGTAAGGAATCGATTAGGCACATTAAAACTAAATAAAATCCGGTAAAACAGCGCGAAAATATGAAACTATAATTTTTGCCCAAATACGCCCATATGGCCCCAACTCGGCTCGATATTCGCCCAAAAACTTAGTGTTCCAAATCCGGTTTTAAGTGTGCGGAATCGATTAGGCACATCAAAACTATATAAAATCCGTTAAAACAGCGCGAAAATACGAAACTATAATTTTCGGCCACATACGCCCATATGGCTCCAACTCGGCTCGAAATTCGCCCAAAAACTTAGTGTTCCAAATGCGGTTTTAAGTGTGCGGAATCGGTTAGGCACATCAAAACTATATAAAATCCGTTAAAACAGCGCGAAAATACGAAACTATAATTTTCGCCCACATACGCCCATATGGCCCCAACTCGGCTCGAAATTCGCCCAAAAACTTAGTGTTCCAAATCCGGTTTTAAGTGTGCGGAATCGATTAGGCACATCAAAACTATATAAAATCTGTTAAAACAGCGCGAAAATACGAAACTATAATTTTCGCATAAATACGCCCATATGGCCCCAACTCGGCTCGAAATTCGCCCCAAAACTTAGTGTTCCAAATGCGGTTTTAAGTGTGCGGAATCGATTAGGTACATCAAAACTATATAAAATCCGTTAAAACAGCGCGAAAATACGAAACTATAATTTTCGCCAACATACGCCCATATGGCCCCAACTCGGCTCGAAATTCGCTCAAAAACTTAAGTGTTCCAAATCCGGTTTTAAGTGTAAGGAATCGATTAGGCACATTAAAACTATATAAAATCCGGTAAAACAGCGCGAAAATATGAAACTATAATTTTTGCCCAAATACGCCCATATGGCCCCAACTCGGCTCGAAATTCGCCCAAAAACTTAGTGTTCCAAATGCGGTTTTAAGTGTGCGGAATCGATTAGGCACATCAAAACTAAATAAAATCCGTTAAAACAGCGCGAAAATACGAAACTATAATTTTCGCCCACATACGCCCATATGGCCCCCAACTCGGCTCGAAATTCGCCCAAAAACTAAGTGTTCCAAATGCGGTTTTAAGTGTGCGGAATCGATTAGGCACATCAAAACCATATAAAATCCGTTAAAACAGCGCGAAAATACGAAACTATAATTTTCGCCCACATACGCCCAAATGCGGTTTTAAGTGTGCGGAATCGATTAGGCACATCAAAACCATATAAAATCCGTTAAAACAGCGCGAAAATACGAAACTATAATTTTCGCCCACATACGCCCATATGGCCCCAACTCGGCTCGAAATTCGCCCCAAAACTTAGTGTTTCAAATCCGGTTTTAAGTGTGCGGAATCGATTAGGCACATCAAAACTATATAAAATCCGTTAAAACAACGCGAAAATACGAAACTTTAATTTTCGCCCACATACGCCCATATGGCCCCAACTCGGCTCGAAATTCGCCCAAAAACTTAGTGTTTTAAATGCGGTTTTAAGTGTGCGGAATCGGTTAGGCACATCAAAACTATATAAAATCCGTTAAAACAGCGCGAAAATACGAATCTATAATATTCGCCCACATACGCCCATATGGCCCCAACTCGGCTCGAAATTCGCCTTAAAACTTAGTGTTCCAAATCCGGTTTTAAGTGTGCGGAATCGATTAGGCACATCAAAACTATATAAAATCCGGTAAAACAGCGCGAAAATATGAAACTATAATTTTTGCCCAAATACGCCCATATGGCCCCAACTCGACTCGAAATTCGCCCAAAAACTTAGTGTTCCAAATCCGGTTTTAAGTGTGCGGAATCGATTAGGCACATCAAAACTATATAAAATCCGTTAAAACAGCGCGAAAATACGAAACTATAATTTTTGCCCACATACGCCCATATGGCCCCAACTCGGCTCGAAATTCGCCCCAAAATTTAGTGTTCCAAATCCGGTTTTAAGTGTGCGGAATCGATTAGGCACATCAAAACTATATAAAATCCGTTAAAACAGCGCGAAAATACGAAACTATAATTTTCGTTCACATACGCCCATATGGCCCCAACTCGGCTCGAAATTCGCTCAAAAACTTAAGTGTTCCAAATCCGGTTTTAAGTGTAAGGAATCGATTAGGCACATTAAAACTATATAAAATCCGGTAAAACAGCGCGAAAATATGAAACTATAATTTTTGCCCAAATACGCCCATATGGCCCCAACTCGACTCGAAATTCGCCCAAAAACTTAGTGTTCCAAATCCGGTTTTAAGTGTGCGGAATCGATTTGGCACATCAAAACTATATTAAATCCGTTAAAACAGCGCGAAATTACGAAACTATAATTTTCGGCCACATACGCCCATATGGCCCCAACTCGGCTCGAAATTCGCCCAAAAACTTAGTGTTCCAAATCCGGTTTTAAGTGTGCGGTATCGATTAGGCACATCAAAACTATATAAAATCCGTTAAAACAGCGCGAAAATACGAAACTATAATTTTCGCTCACATACGCCCATATGGCCCCAACTCGGCTCGAAATTCGCCCAAAAACTTAAGTGTTCCAAATCCGGTTTTAAGTGTAAGGAATCGATTAGGCACATTAAAACTATATAAAATCCGGTAAAACAGCGCGAAAATACGAAACTATAATTTTTGCCCAAATACGCCCATATGGCCCCAACTCGGCTCGAAATTCGCCCAAAAACTTAGTGTTCCAAATCCGGTTTTAAGTATGCGGAATCGATTAGGCACATCAAAACTATATAAAATCCGTTAAAACAACGCGAAAATACGAAACTTTAATTTTCGCCCACATACGCCCATATGGCCCCAACTCGGCTCGAAATTCGCCCAAAAACTTAGTGTTCCAAATGCGGTTTTAAGTGTGCGGAATCGGTTAGGCACATCAAAACTATATAAAATCCGTTAAAACAGCGCGAAAATACGAAACTATAATTTTCGCCCACATACGCCCATATGGCCCCAACTCGGCTCGAAATTCGCCCAAAAACTTAGTGTTCCAAATGCGGTTTTAAGTGTGCGGAATCGGTTAGGCACATCAAAACTATATAAAATCCTTTAAAACAGCGCGAAAATACGAAACTATAATTTTCGCCCACATACGCCCATATGGCCCCAACTCGGCTCGAAATTCGCCCAAAAACTTAGTGTTCCAAATCCGGTTTTAAGTGTGCGGAATCGATTAGGCACATCAAAACTATATAAAATCTGTTAAAACAGCGCGAAAATACGAAACTATAATTTTCGCATAAATACGCCCATATGGCCCCAACTCGGCTCGAAATTCGCCCCAAAACTTAGTGTTCCAAATGCGGTTTTAAGTGTGCGGAATCGATTAGGTACATCAAAACTATATAAAATCCGTTAAAACAGCGCGAAAATACGAAACTATAATTTTCGCCCACATACGCCCATATGGCCCCAACTCGGCTCGAAATTCGCTCAAAAACTTAAGTGTTCCAAATCCGGTTTTAAGTGTAAGGAATCGGTTAGGCACATTAAAACTATATAAAATCCGGTAAAACAGCGCGAAAATATGAAACTATAATTTTTGCCCAAATACGCCCATATGGCCCCAACTCGACTCGAAATTCGCCCAAAAACTTAGTGTTCCAAATCCGGTTTTAAGTGTGCGGAATCGATTTGGCACATCAAAACTATATAAAATCCGTTAAAACAGCGCGAAAATACGAAACTATAATTTTCGCTCACATACGCCCATATGGCCCCAACTCGGCTCGAAATTCGCCCAAAAACTTAAGTGTTCCAAATCCGGTTTTAAGTGTAAGGAATCGATTAGGCACATTAAAACTATATAAAATCCGGTAAAACAGCGCGACAATACGAAACTATAATTTTTGCCCAAATACGCCCATATGGCCCCAACTCGGCTCGAAATTCGCCCCAAAACTTAGTGTTCCAAATGCGGTTTTAAGTGTGCGGAATCGATTAGGTACATCAAAACTATATAAAATCCGTTAAAACAGCGCGAAAATACGAAACTATAATTTTCGCCCACATACGCCCATATGGCCCCAACTCGGCTCGAAATTCGCCCCAAAACTTAGTGTTTCAAATCCGGTTTTAAGTGTGCGGAATCGATTAGGCACATCAAAACTATATAAAATCCGTTAAAACAACGCGAAAATACGAAACTTTAATTTTCGCCCACATACGCCCATATGGCCCCAACTCGGCTCGAAATTCGCCCAAAAACTTAGTGTTCCAAATGCGGTTTTAAGTGTGCGGAATCGGTTAGGCACATCAAAACTATATAAAATCCGTTAAAACAGCGCGAAAATACGAAACTATAATTTTCGCCCACATACGCCCATATGGCCCCAACTCGGCTCGAAATTCGCCCAAAAACTTAGTGTTCCAAATCCGGTTTTAAGTGTGCGGAATCGATTAGGCACATCAAAACTATATAAAATCTGTTAAAACAGCGCGAAAATACGAAACTATAATTTTCGCATAAATACGCCCATATGGCCCCAACTCGGCTCGAAATTCGCCCCAAAACTTAGTGTTCCAAATGCGGTTTTAAGTGTGCGGAATCGATTAGGTACATCAAAACTATATAAAATCCGTTAAAACAGCGCGAAAATACGAAACTATAATTTTCGCCAACATACGCCCATATATGGCCCCAACTCGGCTCGAAATTCGCTCAAAAACTTAAGTGTTCCAAATCCGGTTTTAAGTGTAAGGAATCGATTAGGCACATTAAAACTATATAAAATCCGGTAAAACAGCGCGAAAATACGAAACTATAATTTTCGGCCACATACGCCCATATGGCCCCAACTCGGCTCGAAATTTGCCCCAAAACTTAGTGTTCCAAATGCGGTTTTAAGTGTGCGGAATCGATTAGGTACATCAAAACTATATAAAATCCGTTAAAACAGCGCGAAAATACGAAACTATAATTTTCGCCCACATACGCCCATATGGCCCCAACTCGGCTCGAAATTCGCCCCAAAACTTAGTGTTTCAAATCCGGTTTTAAGTGTGCGGAATCGATTAGGCACATCAAAACTATATAAAATCCGTTAAAACAACGCGAAAATACGAAACTTTAATTTTCGCCCACATACGCCCATATGGCCCCAACTCGGCTGGAAATTCGCCCAAAAACTTAGTGTTCCAAATGCGGTTTTAAGTGTGCGGAATCGGTTAGGCACATCAAAACTATATAAAATCCGTTAAAACAGCGCGAAAATACGAAACTATAATTTTCGCCCACATACGCCCATATGGCCCCAACTCGGCTCGAAATTCGCCCAAAAACTTAGTGTTCCAAATCCGGTTTTAAGTGTGCGGAATCGATTAGGCACATCAAAACTATATAAAATCTGTTAAAACAGCGCGAAAATACGAAACTGTAATTTTCGCATAAATACGCCCATATGGCCCCAACTCGGCTCGAAATTCGCCCCAAAACTTAGTGTTCCAAATGCAGTTTTAAGTGTGCGGAATCGATTAGGTACATCAAAACTATATAAAATCCGTTAAAACAGCGCGAAAATACGAAACTATAATTTTCGCCAACATACGCCCATATGGCCCCAACTCGGCTCGAAATTCGCTCAAAAACTTAAGTGTTCCAAATCCGGTTTTAAGTGTAAGGAATCGATTAGGCACATTAAAACTATATAAAATCCGTTAAAACAGCGCGAAAATACGAAACTATAATTTTCGCCCACATACGCCCATATGGCCCCAACTCGGCTCGAAATTCGCTCAAAAACTTAAGTGTTCCAAATCCGGTTTTAAGTGTAAGGAATCGATTAGGCACATTAAAACTATATAAAATCCGGTAAAACAGCGCGAAAATACGAAACTATAATTTTTGCCCAAATACGCCCATATGGCCCCAACTCGGCTCGAAATTCGCCCCAAAACTTAGTGTTCCAAATGCGGTTTTAAGTGTGCGGAATCGATTAGGTACATCAAAACTATATAAAATCCGTTAAAACAGCGCGAAAATACGAAACTATAATTTTCGCCCACATACGCCCATATGGCCCCAACTCGGCTCGAAATTCGCCCCAAAACTTAGTGTTTCAAATCCGGTTTTAAGTGTGCGGAATCGATTAGGCACATCAAAACTATATAAAATCCGTTAAAACAACGCGAAAATACGAAACTTTAATTTTCGCCCACATACGCCCATATGGCCCCAACTCGGCTCGAAATTCGCCCCAAAACTTAGTGTTTCAAATCCGGTTTTAAGTGTGCGGAATCGATTAGGCACATCAAAACTATATAAAATCCGTTAAAACAACGCGAAAATACGAAACTTTAATTTTCGCCCACATACGCCCATATGGCCCCAACTCGGCTCGAAATTCGCCCAAAAACTTAGTGTTCCAAATGCGGTTTTAAGTGTGCGGAATCGGTTAGGCACATCAAAACTATATAAAATCCGTTAAAACAGCGCGAAAATACGAAACTATAATTTTCGCCCACATACGCCCATATGGCCCCAACTCGGCTCGAAATTCGCCCAAAAACTTAGTGTTCCAAATCCGGTTTTAAGTGTGCGGAATCGATTAGGCACATCAAAACTATATAAAATCTGTTAAAACAGCGCGAAAATACGAAACTATAATTTTCGCATAAATACGCCCATATGGCCCCAACTTGGCTCGAAATTCGCCCCAAAACTTAGTGTTCCAAATGCGGTTTTAAGTGTGCGGAATCGATTAGGTACATCAAAACTATATAAAATCCGTTAAAACAGCGCGAAAATACGAAACTATAATTTTCGCCAACATACGCCCATATGGCCCCAACTCGGCTCGAATTTAGCCCAAAAATTTAGTGTTTCAAATCCGGTTTTAAGTGTGCGGAATCGATTAGGCACATCAAAACTATATAAAATCCGTTAAAACAACGCGAAAATACGAAACTTTAATTTTCGCCCACATACGCCCATATGGCCCCAACTCGGCTCGAAATTCGCCCCAAAACTTAGTGTTTCAAATCCGGTTTTAAGTGTGCGGAATCGATTAGGCACATCAAAACTATATAAAATCCGTTAAAACAACGCGAAAATACGAAACTTTAATTTTCGCCCACATACGCCCATATGGCCCCAACTCGGCTCGAAATTCGCCCAAAAACTTAGTGTTCCAAATGCGGTTTTAAGTGTGCGGAATCGGTTAGGCACATCAAAACTATATAAAATCCGTTAAAACAGCGCGAAAATACGAAACTATAATTTTCGCCCACATACGCCCATATGGCCCCAACTCGGCTCGAAATTCGCCCAAAAACTTAGTGTTCCAAATGCGGTTTTAAGTGTGCGGAATCGGTTAGGCACATCAAAACTATATAAAATCCGTTAAAACAGCGCGAAAATACGAAACTATAATTTTCGCCCACATACGCCCATATGGCCCCAACTCGGCTCGAAATTCGCCCAAAAACTTAGTGTTCCAAATCCGGTTTTAAGTGTGCGGAATCGATTAGGCACATCAAAACTATATAAAATCTGTTAAAACAGCGCGAAAATACGAAACTATAATTTTCGCATAAATACGCCCATATGGCCCCAACTCGGCTCGAAATTCGCCCAAAAACTTAGTGTTCCAAATGCGGTTTTAAGTGTGCGGAATCGATTAGGTACATCAAAACTATATAAAATCCGTTAAAACAGCGCGAAAATACGAAACTATAATTTTCGCCCACATACGCCCATATGGCCCCAACTCGGCTCGAAATTCGCTCAAAAACTTAAGTGTTCCAAATCCGGTTTTAAGTGTAAGGAATCGGTTAGGCACATTAAAACTATATAAAATCCGGTAAAACAGCGCGAAAATATGAAACTATAATTTTTGCCCAAATACGCCCATATGGCCCCAACTCGACTCGAAATTCGCCCAAAAACTTAGTGTTCCAAATCCGGTTTTAAGTGTGCGGAATCGATTTGGCACATCAAAACTATATAAAATCCGTTAAAACAGCGCGAAAATACGAAACTATAATTTTCGGCCACATACGCCCATATGGCTCCAACTCAGCTCGAAATTCGCCCAAAAACTTAGTGTTCCACATCCGGTTTTAAGTGTGCGGAATCGATTTGGCACATCAAAACTATATTAAATCCGTTAAAACAGCGCGAAAATACGAAACTATAATTTTCGGCCACATACGCCCATATGGCCCCAACTCGGCTCGAAATTCGCTCAAAAACTTAAGTGTTCCAAATCCGGTTTTAAGTGTGCGGAATCGATTAGGCACATCAAAACTATATAAAATCCGGTAAAACAGCGCGAAAATATGAAACTATAATTTTTGCCCAAATACGCCCATATGGCCCCAACTCGACTCGAAATTCGCCCAAAAACTTAGTGTTCCAAATCCGGTTTTAAGTGTGCGGAATCGATTTGGCACATCAAAACTATATTAAATCCGTTAAAACAGCGCGAAAATACGAAACTATAATTTTCGGCCACATACGCCCATATGGCCCCAACTCGGCTCGAAATTCGCCCAAAAACTTAGTGTTCCAAATCCGGTTTTAAGTGTGCGGTATCGATTAGGCACATCAAAACTATATAAAATCCGTTAAAACAGCGCGAAAATACGAAACTATAATTTTCGCTCACATACGCCCATATGGCCCCAACTCGGCTCGAAATTCGCCCAAAAACTTAAGTGTTCCAAATCCGGTTTTAAGTGTAAGGAATCGATTAGGCACATTAAAACTATATCAAATCCGGTAAAACAGCGCGAAAATACGAAACTATAATTTTTGCCCAAATACGCCCATATGGCCCCAACTCGACTCGAAATTCGCCCAAAAACTTAGTGTTCCAAATCCGGTTTTAAGTGTGCGGAATCGATTTGGCACATCAAAACTATATAAAATCCGTTAAAACAGCGCGAAAATACGAAACTATAATTTTCGCCCACATACGCCCATATGGCCCCAACTCGGCTCGAAATTCGCCCCAAAACTTAGTGTTTCAAATCCGGTTTTAAGTGTGCGGAATCGATTAGGCACATCAAAACTATATAAAATCCGTTAAAACAACGCGAAAATACGAAACTTTAATTTTCGCCCACATACACCCAACTCGGCTCGAAATTCGCCCAAAAACTTAGTGTTCCAAATGCGGTTTTAAGTGTGCGGAATCGGTTAGGCACATCAAAACTATATAAAATCCGTTAAAACAGCGCGAAAATACGAAACTTTAATTTTCGCCCACATACGCCCATATGGCCCCAACTCGGCTCGAAATTCGCCCAAAAACTTAGTGTTCCAAATGCGGTTTTAAGTGTGCGGAATCGGTTAGGCACATCAAAACTATATAAAATCCGTTAAAACAGCGCGAAAATACGAAACTATAATTTTCGCCCACATACGCCCATATGGCCCCAACTCGGCTCGAAATTCGCCCAAAAACTTAGTGTTCCAAATCCGGTTTTAAGTGTGCGGAATCGATTAGGCACATCAAAACTATATAAAATCTGTTAAAACAGCGCGAAAATACGAAACTATAATTTTCGCATAAATACGCCCATATGGCCCCAACTCGGCTTTAAATTCGCCCCAAAACTTAGTGTTCCAAATGCGGTTTTAAGTGTGCGGAATCGATTAGGTACATCAAAACTATATAAAATCCGTTAAAACAGCGCGAAAATACGAAACTATAATTTTCGCCCACATACGCCCATATGGCCCCAACTCGGCTCGAAATTCGCTCAAAAACTTAAGTGTTCCAAATCCGGTTTTAAGTGTAAGGAATCGGTTAGGCACATTAAAACTATATAAAATCCGGTAAAACAGCGCGAAAATATGAAACTATAATTTTTGCCCAAATACGCCCATATGGCCCCAACTCGACTCGAAATTCGCCCAAAAACTTAGTGTTCCAAATCCGGTTTTAAGTGTGCGGAATCGATTTGGCACATCAAAACTATATAAAATCCGTTAAAACAGCGCGAAAATACGAAACTATAATTTTCGGCCACATACGCCCATATGGCTCCAACTCAGCTCGAAATTCGCCCAAAAACTTAGTGTTCCAAATCCGGTTTTAAGTGTGCGGAATCGATTTGGCACATCAAAACTATATTAAATCCGTTAAAACAGCGCGAAAATACGAAACTATAATTTTCGGCCACATACGCCCATATGGCCCCAACTCGGCTCGAAATTCGCCCAAAAACTTAGTGTTCCAAATCCGGTTTTAAGTGTGCGGTATCGATTAGGCACATCAAAACTATATAAAATCCGTTAAAACAGCGCGAAAATACGAAACTATAATTTTCGCTCACATACGCCCATATGGCCCCAACTCGGCTCGAAATTCGCCCAAAAACTTAAGTGTTCCAAATCCGGTTTTAAGTGTAAGGAATCGATTAGGCACATCAAAACTATATAAAATCCGGTAAAACAGCGCGAAAATACGAAACTATAATTTTTGCCCAAATACGCCCATATGGCCCCAACTCGACTCGAAATTCGCCCAAAAACTTAGTGTTCCAAATCCGGTTTTAAGTGTGCGGAATCGATTTGGCACATCAAAACTATATAAAATCCGTTAAAACAGCGCGAAAATACGAAACTATAATTTTCGCCCACATACGCCCATATGGCCCCAACTCGGCTAGAAATTCGCCCCAAAACTTAGTGTTTCAAATCCGGTTTTAAATGTGCGGAATCGATTAGGCACATCAAAACTATATAAAATCCGTTAAAACAACGCGAAAATACGAAACTTTAATTTTCGCCCACATACGCCCATATGGCCCCAACTCGGCTCGAAATTCGCCCAAAAACTTAGTGTTCCAAATGCGGTTTTAAGTGTGCGGAATCGGTTAGGCACATCAAAACTATATAAAATCCGTTAAAACAACGCGAAAATACGAAACTTTAATTTTCGCCCACATACGCCCATATGGCCCCAACTCGGTTCGAAATTCGCCCAAAAACTTAGTGTTCCAAATGCGGTTTTAAGTGTGCGGAATCGGTTAGGCACATCAAAACTATATAAAATCCGTTAAAACAGCGCGAAAATACGAAACTATAATTTTCACCCACATACGCCCATATGGCCCCAACTCGGCTCGAAATTCGCCCAAAAACTTAGTGTTCCAATCCGGTTTTAAGTGTGCGGAATCGATTAGGCACATCAAAACTATATAAAATCTGTTAAAACAGCGCGAAAATACGAAACTATAATTTCGCATAAATACGCCCATATGGCCCAACTCGGCTCGAAATTTCGCCCCAAAACTTAGTGTCCAAATGCGGTTTTAAGTGTGCGGAATCGATTAGGTACATCAAAACTATATAAAATCCGTTAAAACAGCGCGAAAATACGAAACTATAATTTTCGCCCACATACGCCCATATGGCCCCAACCTCGGCTCGAAATTCGCTGAAAAACTTAAGTGTTCCAAATCCGGTTTTAAGTGTAAGGAATCGGTTAGGCACATTAAAACTATATAAAATCCGGTAAAACAGCGCGAAAATATGAAACTATAATTTTTGCCCAAATACGCCCATATGGCCCCAACTCGACTCGAAATCGCCCAAAAACTTAGTGTTCCAAATCCGGTTTTAAGTGTGCGGAATCGATTTGGCACATCAAAACTATATAAAATCCGTTAAAACAGCGCGAAAATACGAAACTATAATTTTCGGCCACATACGCCCATATGGCTCCAACTCGGCTCGAAATTCGCCCAAAAACTTAGTGTTCCAAATCCGGTTCTAAGTGTGCGGAATCGATTAGGCACATCAAAACTAAATAAAATCCGTTAAAACAGCGCGAAAATACGAAACTATAATTTTCGCCAACATACGCCCATATGGCCCCAACTCGGCTCGAAATTCGCCCAAAAACTTAAGTGTTCCAAATGCGGTTTTAAGTGTAAGGAATCGATTAGGCACATTAAAACTATATAAAATCCGGTAAAACAGCGCGAAAATACGAAACTATAATTTTTGCCCAAATACGCCCATATGGCCCCAACTCGGCTCGAAATTCGCCCCAAAACTTAGTGTTCCAAATGCGGTTTTAAGTGTGCGGAATCGATTAGGTACATCAAAACTATATAAAATCCGGTAAAACAGCGCGAAAATACGAAACTATAATTTTTGCCCAAATACGCCCATATGGCCCCAACTCGGCTCGAAATTCGCCCCAAAACTTAGTGTTCCAAATGCGGTTTTAAGTGTGCGGAATCGATTAGGTACATCAAAACTATATAAAATCCGTTAAAACAGCGCGAAAATACGAAACTATAATTTTCGCCCACATACGCCCATATGGCCCCAACTCGGCTCGAAATTCGCCCCAAAACTTAGTGTTTCAAATCCGGTTTTAAGTGTGCGGAATCGATTAGGCACATCAAAACTATATAAAATCCGTTAAAACAACGCGAAAATACGAAACTTTAATTTTCGCCCACATACGCCCATATGGCCCCAACTCGGCTCGAAATTCGCCCAAAAACTTAGTGTTCCAAATGCGGTTTTAAGTGTGCGGAATCGGTTAGGCACATCAAAACTATATAAAATCCGTTAAAACAGCGCGAAAATACGAAACTATAATTTTCGCCCACATACGCCCATATGGCCCCAACTCGGCTCGAAATTCGCCCAAAAACTTAGTGTTCCAAATGCGGTTTTAAGTGTGCGGAATCGGTTAGGCACATCAAAACTATATAAAATCCGTTAAAACAGCGCGAAAATACGAAACTATAATTTTCGCATAAATACGCCCATATGGCCCCAACTCGGCTCGAAATTCGCCCCAAAACTTAGTGTTCCAAATGCGGTTTTAAGTGTGCGGAATCGATTAGGTACATCAAAACTATATAAAATCCGTTAAAACAGCGCGAAAATACGAAACTATAATTTTCGCCAACATACGCCCATATGGCCCCAACTCGGCTCGAAATTCGCTCAAAAACTTAAGTGTTCCAAATCCGGTTTTAAGTGTAAGGAATCGATTAGGCACATTAAAACTAAATAAAATCCGGTAAAACAGCGCGAAAATATGAAACTATAATTTTTGCCCAAATACGCCCATATGGCCCCAACTCGGCTCGAAATTCGCCCAAAAACTTAGTGTTCCAAATCCGGTTTTAAGTGTGCGGAATCGATTAGGCACATCAAAACTATATAAAATCTGTTAAAACAGCGCGAAAATACGAAACTATAATTTTCGCATAAATACGCCCATATGGCCCCAACTCGGCTCGAAATTCGCCCCAAAACTTAGTGTTCCAAATGCGGTTTTAAGTGTGCGGAATCGATTAGGTACATCAAAACTATATAAAATCCGTTAAAACAGCGCGAAAATACGAAACTATAATTTTCGCCAACATACGCCCATATGGCCCCAACTCGGCTCGAAATTCGCTCAAAAACTTAAGTGTTCCAAATCCGGTTTTAAGTGTAAGGAATCGATTAGGCACATTAAAACTATATAAAATCCGTTAAAACAGCGCGAAAATACGAAACTATAATTTTCGCTCACATACGCCCATATGGCCCCAACTCGGCTCGAAATTCGCCCAAAAACTTAAGTGTTCCAAATCCGGTTTTAAGTGTAAGGAATCGATTAGGCACATCAAAACTATATAAAATCCGGTAAAACAGCGCGAAAATACGAAACTATAATTTTTGCCCAAATACGCCCATATGGCCCCAACTCGACTCGAAATTCGCCCAAAAACTTAGTGTTCCAAATGCGGTTTTAAGTGTGCGGAATCGGTTAGGCACATCAAAACTATATAAAATCCGTTAAAACAGCGCGAAAATACGAAACTATAATTTTCGCCCACATACGCCCATATGGCCCCAACTCGGCTCGAAATTCGCCCAAAAACTTAGTGTTCCAAATCCGGTTTTAAGTGTGCGGAATCGATTAGGCACATCAAAACTATATAAAATCTGTTAAAACAGCGCGAAAATACGAAACTATAATTTTCGCATAAATACGCCCATATGGCCCCAACTCGGCTCGAAATTCGCCCCAAAACTTAGTGTTCCAAATGCGGTTTTAAGTGTGCGGAATCGATTAGGTACATCAAAACTATATAAAATCCGTTAAAACAGCGCGAAAATACGAAACTATAATTTTCGCCGACATACGCCCATATGGCCCCAACTCGGCTCGAAATTCGCTCAAAAACTTAAGTGTTCCAAATCCGGTTTTAAGTGTAAGGAATCGATTAGGAACATTAAAACTATATAAAATCCGGTAAAACAGCGCGAAAATATGAAACTATAATTTTTGCCCAAATACGCCCATATGGCCCCAACTCGGCTCGAAATTCGCCCAAAAACTTAGTGTTCCAAATGCGGTTTTAAGTGTGCGGAATCGATTAGGCACATCAAAACTAAATAAAATCCGTTAAAACAGCGCGAAAATACGAAACTATAATTTTCGCTCACATACGCCCATATGGCCCCAACTCGGCTCGAAATTCGCCCAAAAACTTAAGTGTTCCAAATCCGGTTTTAAGTGTAAGGAATCGATTAGGCACATTAAAACTATATAAAATCCGGTAAAACAGCGCGAAAATACGAAACTATAATTTTTGCCCAAATACGCCCATATGGCCCCAACTCGGCTCGAAATTCGCCCCAAAACTTAGTGTTCCAAATGCGGTTTTAAGTGTGCGGAATCGATTAGGCACATCAAAACTAAATAAAATCCGTTAAAACAGCGCGAAAATACGAAACTATAATTTTCGCTCACATACGCCCATATGGCCCCAACTCGGCTCGAAATTCGCCCAAAAACTTAAGTGTTCCAAATCCGGTTTTAAGTGTAAGGAATCGATTAGGCACATTAAAACTATATAAAATCCGGTAAAACAGCGCGAAAATACGAAACTATAATTTTTGCCCAAATACGCCCATATGGCCCCAACTCGGCTCGAAATTCGCCCCAAAACTTAGTGTTCCAAATGCGGTTTTAAGTGTGCGGAATCGATTAGGTACATCAAAACTATATAAAATCCGGTAAAACAGCGCGAAAATACGAAACTATAATTTTTGCCCAAATACGCCCATATGGCCCCAACTCGGCTCGAAATTCGCCCCAAAACTTAGTGTTCCAAATGCGGTTTTAAGTGTGCGGAATCGATTAGGTACATCGAAACTATATAAAATCCGTTAAAACAGCGCGAAAATACGAAACTATAATTTTCGCTCACATACGCCCATATGGCCCCAACTCGGCTCGAAATTCGCCCAAAAACTTAAGTGTTCCAAATCCGGTTTTAAGTGTAAGGAATCGATTAGGCACATTAAAACTATATAAAATCCGGTAAAACAGCGCGAAAATACGAAACTATAATTTTTGCCCAAATACGCCCATATGGCCCCAACTCGGCTCGAAATTCGCCCCAAAACTTAGTGTTCCAAATGCGGTTTTAAGTGTGCGGAATCGATTAGGTACATCAAAACTATATAAAATCCGGTAAAACAGCGCGAAAATACGAAACTATAATTTTTGCCCAAATACGCCCATATGGCCCCAACTCGGCTCGAAATTCGCCCCAAAACTTAGTGTTTCAAATCCGGTTTTAAGTGTGCGGAATCGATTAGGCACATCAAAACTATATAAAATCCGTTAAAACAACGCGAAAATACGAAACTTTAATTTTCGCCCACATACGCCCATATGGCCCCAACTCGGCTCGAAATTCGCCCAAAAACTTAGTGTTCCAAATGCGGTTTTAAGTGTGCGGAATCGGTTAGGCACATCAAAACTATATAAAATCCGTTAAAACAGCGCGAAAATACGAAACTATAATTTTCGCCCACATACGCCCATATGGCCCCAACTCGGCTCGAAATTCGCCCAAAAACTTAGTGTTCCAAATCCGGTTTTAAGTGTAAGGAATCGATTAGGCACATTAAAACTATATAAAATCCGGTAAAACAGCGCGAAAATATGAAACTATAATTTTTGCCCAAATACGCCCATATGGCCCCAACTCGGCTCGAAATTCGCCCAAAAACTTAGTGTTCCAAATGCGGTTTTAAGTGTGCGGAATCGGTTAGGCACATCAAAACTATATAAAATCCGTTAAAACAGCGCGAAAATATGAAACTATAATTTTCGGCCACATACGCCCATATGGCTCCAACTCGGCTCGAAATTCGCCCAAAAACTTAGTGTTCCAAATCCGGTTCTAAGTGTGCGGAATCGATTAGGCACATCAAAACTAAATAAAATCCGTTAAAACAGCGCGAAAATACGAAACTATTATTTTCGCCCACATACGCCCATATGGCCCCAACTCGGCTCGAAATTCGCCCCAAAACTTAGTGTTTCAAATCCGGTTTTAAGTGTGCGGAATCGATTAGGCACATCAAAACTATATAAAATCCGTTAAAACAACGCGAAAATACGAAACTTTAATTTTCGCCCACATACGCCCATATGGCCCCAACTCGGCTCGAAATTCGCCCCAAAACTTAGTGTTTTAAATGCGGTTTTAAGTGTGCGGAATCGGTTAGGCACATCAAAACTATATAAAATCCGTTAAAACAGCGCGAAAATACGAATCTATAATATTCGCCCACATACGCCCATATGGCCCCAACTCGGCTCGAAATTCGCCTTAAAACTTAGTGTTCCAAATCCGGTTTTAAGTGTGCGGAATCGATTAGGCACATCAAAACTATATAAAATCCGGTAAAACAGCGCGAAAATATGAAACTATAATTTTTGCCCAAATACGCCCATATGGCCCCAACTCGACTCGAAATTCGCCCAAAAACTTAGTGTTCCAAATCCGGTTTTAAGTGTGCGGAATCGATTAGGCACATCAAAAATATATAAAATCCGTTAAAACAGCGCGAAAATACGAAACTATAATTTTTGCCCACATACGCCCATATGGCCCCAACTCGGCTTGAATTTAGCCCAAAAATTTAGTGTTCCAAATCCGGTTTTAAGTGTGCGGAATCGATTAGGCACATCAAAACTATATAAAATCCGTTAAAACAGCGCGAAAATACGAAACTATAATTTTCGTTCACATACGCCCATATGGCCCCAACTCGGCTCGAAATTCGCTCAAAAACTTAAGTGTTCCAAATCCGGTTTTAAGTGTAAGGAATCGATTAGGCACATTAAAACTATATAAAATCCGGTAAAACAGCGCGAAAATATGAAACTATAATTTTTGCCCAAATACGCCCATATGGCCCCAACTCGACTCGAAATTCGCCCAAAATCTTAGTGTTCCAAATCCGGTTTTAAGTGTGCGGAATCGATTTGGCACATCAAAACTATATTAAATCCGTTAAAACAGCGCGAAAATACGAAACTATAATTTTCGGCCACATACGCCCATATGGCCCCAACTCGGCTCGAAATTCGCCCAAAAACTTAGTGTTCCAAATCCGGTTTTAAGTGTGCGGTATCGATTAGGCACATCAAAACTATATAAAATCCGTTAAAACAGCGCGAAAATACGAAACTATAATTTTCGCCCACATACGCCCATATGGCCCCAACTCGGCTCGAAATTCGCCCAAAAACTTAAGTGTTCCAAATCCGGTTTTAAGTGTAAGGAATCGATTAGGCACATTAAAACTATATAAAATCCGGTAAAACAGCGCGAAAATACGAAACTATAATTTTTGCCCAAATACGCCCATATGGCCCCAACTCGACTCGAAATTCGCCCAAAAACTTAGTGTTCCAAATCCGGTTTTAAGTGTGCGGAATCGATTTGGCACATCAAAACTATATAAAATCCGTTAAAACAGCGCGAAAATACGAAACTATAATTTTCGCCCACATACGCCCATATGGCCCCAACTCGGCTCGAAATTCGCCCCAAAACTTAGTGTTTCAAATCCGGTTTTAAGTGTGCGGAATCGATTAGGCACATCAAAACTATATAAAATCCGTTAAAACAACGCGAAAATACGAAACTTTAATTTTCGCCCACATACGCCCATATGGCCCCAACTCGGCTCGAAATTCGCCCAAAAACTTAGTGTTCCAAATGCGGTTTTAAGTGTGCGGAATCGGTTTGGCACATCAAAACTATATAAAATCCGTTAAAACAGCGCGAAAATACGAAACTATAATTTTCGGCCACATACGCCCATATGGCTCCAACTCGGCTCGAAATTCGCCCAAAAACTTAGTGTTCCAAATCCGGTTCTAAGTGTGCGGAATCGATTAGGCACATCAAAACTAAATAAAATCCGTTAAAACAGCGCGAAAATACGAAACTATAATTTTCGCCCACATACGCCCATATGGCCCCCAACTCGGCTCGAAATTCGCCCAAAAACTTAGTGTTCCAAATGCGGTTTTAAGTGTGCGGAATCGATTAGGCACATCAAAACCATATAAAATCCGTTAAAACAGCGCGAAAATACGAAACTATAATTTTCGCCCACATACGCCCATATGGCCCCAACTCGGCTCGAAATTCGCCCCAAAACTTAGTGTTTCAAATCCGGTTTTAAGTGTGCGGAATCGATCAGGCACATCAAAACTATATAAAATCCGTTAAAACAACGCGAAAATACGAAACTTTAATTTTCGCCCACATACGCCCATATGGCCCCAACTCGGCTCGAAATTCGCCCAAAAACTTAGTGTTTTAAATGCGGTTTTAAGTGTGCGGAATCGATTAGGCACATCAAAACTATATAAAATCCGTTAAAACAACGCGAAAATACGAAACTATAATTTTCGCCCACATACGCCCATATGGCCCCAACTCGGCTCGAAATTCACCCCAAAACTTAGTGTTCCAAATCCGGTTTTAAGTGTGCGGAATCGATTAGGCACATTAAAACTATATAAAATCCGGTAAAACAGCGCGAAAATATGAAACTATAATTTTTGCCCAAATACGCCCATATGGCCCCAACTCGACTCGAAATTCGCCCAAAAACTTAGTGTTCCAAATCCGGTTTTAAGTGTGCGGAATCGATTAGGCACATCAAAACTATATAAAATCCGTTAAAACAGCGCGAAAATACGAAACTATAATTTTCGGCCACATACGCCCATATGGCTCCAACTCGGCTCGAAATTCGCCCAAAAACTTAGTGTTCCAAATCCGGTTCTAAGTGTGCGGAATCGATTAGGCACATCAAAACTAAATAAAATCCGTTAAAACAGCGCGAAAATACGAAACTATAATTTTCGCCCACATACGCCCATATGGCCCCCAACTCGGCTCGAAATTCGCCCAAAAACTTAGTGTTCCAAATGCGGTTTTAAGTGTGCGGAATCGATTAGGCACATCAAAACCATATAAAATCCGTTAAAACAGCGCGAAAATACGAAACTATAATTTTCGGCCACATACGCCCATATGGCCCCAACTCGGCTCGAAATTCGCCCCAAAACTTAGTGTTTCAAATCCGGTTTTAAGTGTGCGGAATCGATTAGGCACATCAAAACTATATAAAATCCGTTAAAACAACGCGAAAATACGAAACTTTAATTTTCGCCCACATACGCCCATATGGCCCCAACTCGGCTCGAAATTCGCCCAAAAACTTAGTGTTTTAAATGCGGTTTTAAGTGTGCGGAATCGATTAGGCACATCAAAACTATATAAAATCCGTTAAAACAACGCGAAAATACGAAACTATAATTTTCGCCCACATACGCCCATATGGCCCCAACTCGGCTCGAAATTCACCCCAAAACTTAGTGTTCCAAATCCGGTTTTAAGTGTGCGGAATCGATTAGGCACATCAAAACTATATAAAATCTGTTAAAACAGCGCGAAAATACGAAACTATAATTTTCGCATAAATACGCCCATATGGCCCCAACTCGGCTCGAAATTCGCCCCAAAACTTAGTGTTCCAAATGCGGTTTTAAGTGTGCGGAATCGATTAGGTACATCAAAACTATATAAAATCCGTTAAAACAGCGCGAAAATACGAAACTATAATTTTCGCCCACATACGCCCATATGGCCCCAACTCGGCTCGAAATTCGCTCAAAAACTTAAGTGTTCCAAATCCGGTTTTAAGTGTAAGGAATCGGTTAGGCACATTAAAACTATATAAAATCCGGTAAAACAGCGCGAAAATATGAAACTATAATTTTTGCCCAAATACGCCCATATGGCCCCAACTCGACTCGAAATTCGCCCAAAAACTTAGTGTTCCAAATCCGGTTTTAAGTGTGCGGAATCGATTTGGCACATCAAAACTATATAAAATCCGTTAAAACAGCGCGAAAATACGAAACTATAATTTTCGCTCACATACGCCCATATGGCCCCAACTCGGCTCGAAATTCGCCCAAAAACTTAAGTGTTCCAAATCCGGTTTTAAGTGTAAGGAATCGATTAGGCACATTAAAACTATATAAAATCCGGTAAAACAGCGCGAAAATACGAAACTATAATTTTTGCCCAAATACGCCCATATGGCCCCAACTCGGCTCGAAATTCGCCCCAAAACTTAGTGTTCCAAATGCGGTTTTAAGTGTGCGGAATCGATTAGGTACATCAAAACTATATAAAATCCGTTAAAACAGCGCGAAAATACGAAACTATAATTTTCGCCCACATACGCCCATATGGCCCCAACTCGGCTCGAAATTCGCCCCAAAACTTATTGTTTCAAATCCGGTTTTAAGTGTGCGGAATCGATTAGGCACATCAAAACTATATAAAATCCGTTAAAACAACGCGAAAATACGAAACTTTAATTTTCGCCCACATACGCCCATATGGCCCCAACTCGGCTCGAAATTCGCCCAAAAACTTAGTGTTTCAAATCCGGTTTTAAGTGTGCGGAATCGATTAGGCACATCAAAACTATATAAAATCTGTTAAAACAGCGCGAAAATACGAAACTATAATTTTCGCATAAATACGCCCATATGGCCCCAACTCGGCTCGAAATTCGCCCCAAAACTTAGTGTTCCAAATGCGGTTTTAAGTGTGCGGAATCGATTAGGTACATCAAAACTATATAAAATCCGTTAAAACAGCGCGAAAATACGAAACTATAATTTTCGCCAACATACGCCCATATGGCCCCAACTTGGCTCGAAATTCGCTCAAAAACTTAAGTGTTCCAAATCCGGTTTTAAGTGTAAGGAATCGATTAGGCACATTAAAACTATATAAAATCCGGTAAAACAGCGCGAAAATACGAAACTATAATTTTCGGCCACATACGCCCATATGGCCCCAACGGCTCGAAATTCGCCCAAAAACTTAGTGTTCCAAATCCGGTTTTAAGTGTGCGGTATCGATTAGGCACATCAAAACTATATAAAATCCGTTAAAACAGCGCGAAAATACGAAACTATAATTTTCGCTCACATACGCCCATATGGCCCCAACTCGGCTCGAAATTCGCCCAAAAACTTAAGTGTTCCAAATCCGGTTTTAAGTGTAAGGAATCGATTAGGCACATTAAAACTATATAAAATCCGTTAAAACAGCGCGAAAATACGAAACTATAATTTTCGCCCACATACGCCCATATGGCCCCAACTCGGCTCGAAATTCGCCCCAAAACTTAGTGTTTCAAATCCGGTTTTAAGTGTGCGGAATCGATTAGGCACATCAAAACTATATAAAATCCGTTAAAACAACGCGAATATACGAAACTTTAATTTTCGCCCACATACGCCCATATGGCCCCAACTCGGCTCGAAATTCGCCCAAAAACTTAGTGTTCCAAATGCGGTTTTAAGTGTGCGGAATCGGTTAGGCACATCAAAACTATATAAAATCCGTTAAAACAGCGCGAAAATACGAAACTATAATTTTCGCCCACATACGCCCATATGGCCCCAACTCGGCTCGAAATTCGCCCCAAAACTTAGTGTTTCAAATCCGGTTTTAAGTGTGCGGAATCGATTAGGCACATCAAAACTATATAAAATCCGTTAAAACAACGCGAAAATACGAAACTTTAATTTTCGCCCACATACGCCCATATGGCCCCAACTCGGCTCGAAATTCGCCCAAAAACTTAGTGTTCCAAATGCGGTTTTAAGTGTGCGGAATCGGTTAGGCACATCAAAACTATATAAAATCCGTTAAAACAGCGCGAAAATACGAAACTATAATTTTTGCCCACATACGCCCATATGGCCCCAACTCGGCTCGAATTTAGCCCAAAAATTTAGTGTTCCAAATCCGGTTTTAAGTGTGCGGAATCGATTAGGCACATCAAAACTATATAAAATCCGTTAAAACAGCGCGAAAATACGAAACTATAATTTTCGTTCACATACGCCCATATGGCCCCAACTCGGCTCGAAATTCGCTCAAAAACTTAAGTGTTCCAAATCCGGTTTTAAGTGTAAGGAATCGATTAGGCACATTAAAACTATATAAAATCCGGTAAAACAGCGCGAAAATATGAAACTATAATTTTTGCCCAAATACGCCCATATGGCCCCAACTCGACTCGAAATTCGCCCAAAAACTTAGTGTTCCAAATCCGGTTTTAAGTGTGCGGAATCGATTTGGCACATCAAAACTATATTAAATCCGTTAAAACAGCGCGAAAATACGAAACTATAATTTTCGGCCACATACGCCCATATGGCCCCAACTCGGCTCGAAATTCGCCCAAAAACTTAGTGTTCCAAATCCGGTTTTAAGTGTGCGGTATCGATTAGGCACATCAAAACTATATAAAATCCGTTAAAACAGCGCGAAAATACGAAACTATAATTTTCGCTCACATACGCCCATATGGCCCCAACTCGGCTCGAAATTCGCCCAAAAACTTAAGTGTTCCAAATCCGGTTTTAAGTGTAAGGAATCGATTAGGCACATTAAAACTATATAAAATCCGGTAAAACAGCGCGAAAATACGAAACTATAATTTTTGCCCAAATACTCCCATATGGCCCCAACTCGACTCGAAATTCGCCCAAAAACTTAGTGTTCCAAATCCGGTTTTAAGTGTGCGGAATCGATTTGGCACATCAAAACTATATAAAATCCGTTAAAACAGCGCGAAAATACGAAACTATAATTTTCGCCCACATACGCCCATATGGCCCCAACTCGGCTCGAAATTCGCCCCAAAACTTAGTGTTTCAAATCCGGTTTTAAGTGTGCGGAATCGATTAGGCACATCAAAACTATATAAAATCCGTTAAAACAACGCGAAAATACGAAACTTTAATTTTCGCCCACATACGCCCATATGGCCCCAACTCGGCTCGAAATTCGCCCAAAAACTTAGTGTTCCAAATGCGGTTTTAAGTGTGCGGAATCGGTTAGGCACATCAAAACTATATAAAATCCGTTAAAACAGCGCGAAAATACGAAACTATAATTTTCGCCCACATACGCCCATATGGCCCCAACTCGGCTCGAAATTCGCCCAAAAACTTAGTGTTCCAAATGCGGTTTTAAGTGTGCGGAATCGGTTAGGCACATCAAAACTATATAAAATCCGTTAAAACAGCGCGAAAATACGAAACTATAATTTTCGCCCACATACGCCCATATGGCCCCAACTCGGCTCGAAATTCGCCCAAAAACTTAATGTTCCAAATCCGGTTTTAAGTGTGCGGAATCGATTAGGCACATCAAAACTATAAAAAAATCTGTTAAAACAGCGCGAAAATACGAAACTATAATTTTCGCATAAATACGCCCATATGGCCCCAACTCGGCTCGAAATTCGCCCCAAAACTTAGTGTTCCAAATGCGGTTTTAAGTGTGCGGAATCGATTAGGCACATCAAAACTATATAAAATCTGTTAAAACAGCGCGAAAATACGAAACTATAATTTTCGCATAAATACGCCCATATGGCCCCAACTCGGCTCGAAATTCGCCCCAAAACTTAGTGTTCCAAATGCGGTTTTAAGTGTGCGGAATCGATTAGGTACATCAAAACTATATAAAATCCGTTAAAACAGCGCGAAAATACGAAACTATAATTTTCGCCAACATACGCCCATATGGCCCCAACTTGGCTCGAAATTCGCTCAAAAACTTAAGTGTTCCAAATCCGGTTTTAAGTGTAAGGAATCGATTAGGCACATTAAAACTATATAAAATCCGGTAAAACAGCGCGAAAATACGAAACTATAATTTTCGGCCACATACGCCCATATGGCCCCAACGGCTCGAAATTCGCCCAAAAACTTAGTGTTCCAAATCCGGTTTTAAGTGTGCGGTATCGATTAGGCACATCAAAACTATATAAAATCCGTTAAAACAGCGCGAAAATACGAAACTATAATTTTCGCTCACATACGCCCATATGGCCCCAACTCGGCTCGAAATTCGCCCAAAAACTTAAGTGTTCCAAATCCGGTTTTAAGTGTAAGGAATCGATTAGGCACATTAAAACTATATAAAATCCGTTAAAACAGCGCGAAAATACGAAACTATAATTTTCGCCCACATACGCCCATATGGCCCCAACTCGGCTCGAAATTCGCCCCAAAACTTAGTGTTTCAAATCCGGTTTTAAGTGTGCGGAATCGATTAGGCACATCAAAACTATATAAAATCCGTTAAAACAACGCGAATATACGAAACTTTAATTTTCGCCCACATACGCCCATATGGCCCCAACTCGGCTCGAAATTCGCCCAAAAACTTAGTGTTCCAAATGCGGTTTTAAGTGTGCGGAATCGGTTAGGCACATCAAAACTATATAAAATCCGTTAAAACAGCGCGAAAATACGAAACTATAATTTTCGCCCACATACGCCCATATGGCCCCAACTCGGCTCGAAATTCGCCCCAAAACTTAGTGTTTCAAATCCGGTTTTAAGTGTGCGGAATCGATTAGGCACATCAAAACTATATAAAATCCGTTAAAACAACGCGAAAATACGAAACTTTAATTTTCGCCCACATACGCCCATATGGCCCCAACTCGGCTCGAAATTCGCCCAAAAACTTAGTGTTCCAAATGCGGTTTTAAGTGTGCGGAATCGGTTAGGCACATCAAAACTATATAAAATCCGTTAAAACAGCGCGAAAATACGAAACTATAATTTTTGCCCACATACGCCCATATGGCCCCAACTCGGCTCGAATTTAGCCCAAAAATTTAGTGTTCCAAATCCGGTTTTAAGTGTGCGGAATCGATTAGGCACATCAAAACTATATAAAATCCGTTAAAACAGCGCGAAAATACGAAACTATAATTTTCGTTCACATACGCCCATATGGCCCCAACTCGGCTCGAAATTCGCTCAAAAACTTAAGTGTTCCAAATCCGGTTTTAAGTGTAAGGAATCGATTAGGCACATTAAAACTATATAAAATCCGGTAAAACAGCGCGAAAATATGAAACTATAATTTTTGCCCAAATACGCCCATATGGCCCCAACTCGACTCGAAATTCGCCCAAAAACTTAGTGTTCCAAATCCGGTTTTAAGTGTGCGGAATCGATTTGGCACATCAAAACTATATTAAATCCGTTAAAACAGCGCGAAAATACGAAACTATAATTTTCGGCCACATACGCCCATATGGCCCCAACTCGGCTCGAAATTCGCCCAAAAACTTAGTGTTCCAAATCCGGTTTTAAGTGTGCGGTATCGATTAGGCACATCAAAACTATATAAAATCCGTTAAAACAGCGCGAAAATACGAAACTATAATTTTCGCTCACATACGCCCATATGGCCCCAACTCGGCTCGAAATTCGCCCAAAAACTTAAGTGTTCCAAATCCGGTTTTAAGTGTAAGGAATCGATTAGGCACATTAAAACTATATAAAATCCGGTAAAACAGCGCGAAAATACGAAACTATAATTTTTGCCCAAATACTCCCATATGGCCCCAACTCGACTCGAAATTCGCCCAAAAACTTAGTGTTCCAAATCCGGTTTTAAGTGTGCGGAATCGATTTGGCACATCAAAACTATATAAAATCCGTTAAAACAGCGCGAAAATACGAAACTATAATTTTCGCCCACATACGCCCATATGGCCCCAACTCGGCTCGAAATTCGCCCCAAAACTTAGTGTTTCAAATCCGGTTTTAAGTGTGCGGAATCGATTAGGCACATCAAAACTATATAAAATCCGTTAAAACAACGCGAAAATACGAAACTTTAATTTTCGCCCACATACGCCCATATGGCCCCAACTCGGCTCGAAATTCGCCCAAAAACTTAGTGTTCCAAATGCGGTTTTAAGTGTGCGGAATCGGTTAGGCACATCAAAACTATATAAAATCCGTTAAAACAGCGCGAAAATACGAAACTATAATTTTCGCCCACATACGCCCATATGGCCCCAACTCGGCTCGAAATTCGCCCAAAAACTTAGTGTTCCAAATGCGGTTTTAAGTGTGCGGAATCGGTTAGGCACATCAAAACTATATAAAATCCGTTAAAACAGCGCGAAAATACGAAACTATAATTTTCGCCCACATACGCCCATATGGCCCCAACTCGGCTCGAAATTCGCCCAAAAACTTAATGTTCCAAATCCGGTTTTAAGTGTGCGGAATCGATTAGGCACATCAAAACTATAAAAAAATCTGTTAAAACAGCGCGAAAATACGAAACTATAATTTTCGCATAAATACGCCCATATGGCCCCAACTCGGCTCGAAATTCGCCCCAAAACTTAGTGTTCCAAATGCGGTTTTAAGTGTGCGGAATCGATTAGGTACATCAAAACTATATAAAATCCGTTAAAACAGCGCGAAAATACGAAACTATAATTTTCGCCCACATACGCCCATATGGCCCCAACTCGACTCGAAATTCGCCCAAAAACTTAGTGTTCCAAATCCGGTTTTAAGTGTGCGGAATCGATTTGGCACATCAAAACTAAATAAAATCCGTTAAAACAGCGCGAAAATACGAAACTATAATTTTCGCCCACATACGCCCATATGGCCCCCAACTCGGCTCGAAATTCGCCCAAAAACTTAGTGTTCCAAATGCGGTTTTAAGTGTGCGGAATCGATTAGGCACATCAAATCCATATAAAATCCGTTAAAACAGCGCGAAAATACGAAACTATAATTTTCGCCCACATACGCCCATATGGCCCCAACTCGGCTCGAAATTCGCCCCAAAACTTAGTGTTTCAAATCCGGTTTTAAGTGTGCGGAATCGATTAGGCACATCAAAACTATATAAAATCCGTTAAAACAACGCGAAAATACGAAACTTTAATTTTCGCCCACATACGCCCATATGGCCCCAACTCGGCTCGAAATTCGCCCAAAAACTTAGTGTTTTAAATGCGGTTTTAAGTGTGCGGAATCGATTAGGCACATCAAAACTATATAAAATCCGTTAAAACAACGCGAAAATACGAAACTATAATTTTCGCCCACATACGCCCATATGGCCCCAACTCGGCTCGAAATTCGCCCCAAAACTTAGTGTTCCAAATCCGGTTTTAAGTGTGCGGAATCGATTAGGCACATCAAAACTATATAAAATCTGTTAAAACAGCGCGAAAATACGAAACTATAATTTTCGCATAAATACGCCCATATGGCCCCAACTCGGCTCGAAATTCGCCCCAAAACTTAGTGTTCCAAATCCGGTTTTAAGTGTGCGGAATCGATTTGGCACATCAAAACTATATAAAATCCGTTAAAACAGCGCGAAAATACGAAACTATAATTTTCGCTCACATACGCCCATATGGCCCAAATCGGCTCGAAATTCGCCCAAAAACTTAAGTGTTCCAAATCCGGTTTTAAGTGTAAGGAATCGATTAGGCACATTAAAACTATATAAAATCCGGTAAAACAGCGCGAAAATACGAAACTATAATTTTTGCCCAAATACGCCCATATGGCCCCAACTCGGCTCGAAATTCGCCCCAAAACTTAGTGTTCCAAATGCGGTTTTAAGTGTGCGGAATCGATTAGGTACATAAAAACTATATAAAATCCGTTAAAACAGCGCGAAAATACGAAACTATAATTTTCGCCCACATACGCCCATATGGCCCCAACTCGGCTCGAAATTCGCCCCAAAACTTAGTGTTCCAAATCCGGTTTTAAGTGTGCGGAATCGATTAGGCACATCAAAACTATATAAAATCTGTTAAAACAGCGCGAAAATACGAAACTATAATTTTCGCATAAATACGCCCATATGGCCCCAACTCGGCTCGAAATTCGCCCCAAAACTTAGTGTTCCAAATCCGGTTTTAAGTGTGCGGAATCGATTTGGCACATCAAAACTATATAAAATCCGTTAAAACAGCGCGAAAATACGAAACTATAATTTTCGCTCACATACGCCCATATGGCCCAAATCGGCTCGAAATTCGCCCAAAAACTTAAGTGTTCCAAATCCGGTTTTAAGTGTAAGGAATCGATTAGGCACATTAAAACTATATAAAATCCGGTAAAACAGCGCGAAAATACGAAACTATAATTTTTGCCCAAATACGCCCATATGGCCCCAACTCGGCTCGAAATTCGCCCCAAAACTTAGTGTTCCAAATGCGGTTTTAAGTGTGCGGAATCGATTAGGTACATAAAAACTATATAAAATCCGTTAAAACAGCGCGAAAATACGAAACTATAATTTTCGCCCACATACGCCCATATGGCCCCAACTCGGCTCGAAATTCGCCCCAAAACTTAGTGTTTCAAATCCGGTTTTAAGTGTGCGGAATCGATTAGGTACATCAAAACTATATAAAATCCGTTAAAACAACGCGAAAATACGAAACTTTAATTTTCGCCCACATACGCCCATATGGCCCCAACTCGGCTCGAAATTCGCCCAAAAACTTAGTGTTCCAAATGCGGTTTTAAGTGTGCGGAATCGGTTAGGCACATCAAAACTATATAAAATCCGTTAAAACAGCGCGAAAATACGAAACTATAATTTTCGCCAATATACGCCCATATGGCCCCAACTCGGCTCGAAATTCGCTCAAAAACTTAAGTGTTCCAAATCCGGTTTTAAGTGTAAGGAATCGATTAGGCACATTAAAACTTTATAAAATCCGGTAAAACAGCGCGAAAATACGAAACTATAATTTTCGGCCACATACGCCCATATGGCCCCAACTCGGCTCGAAATTCGCCCAAAAACTTAGTGTTCCAAATCCGGTTTTAAGTGTGCGGTATCGATTAGGCACATCAAAACTATATAAAATCCGTTAAAACAGCGCGAAAATACGAAACTATAATTTTCGCTCACATACGCCCATATGGCCCCAACTCGGCTCGAAATTCGCCCAAAAACTTAAGTGTTCCAAATCCGGTTTTAAGTGTAAGGAATCGATTAGGCACATTAAAACTATATAAAATCCGGTAAAACAGCGCGAAAATACGAAACTATAATTTTTGCCCAAATACGCCCATATGGCCCCAACTCGGCTCGAAATTCGCCCCAAAACTTAGTGTTCCAAATGCGGTTTTAAGTGTGCGGAATCGATTAGGTACATCAAAACTATATAAAATCCGGTAAAACAGCGCGAAAATACGAAACTATAATTTTTGCCCAAATACGCCCATATGGCCCCAACTCGGCTCGAAATTCGCCCCAAAACTTAGTGTTCTAAATGCGGTTTTAAGTGTGCGGAATCGATTAGGTACATCAAAACTATATAAAATCCGTTAAAACAGCGCGAAAATACGAAACTATAATTTTCGCCCACATACGCCCATATGGCCCCAACTCGGCTCGAAATTCGCCCCAAAACTTTGTGTTTCAAATCCGGTTTTAAGTGTGCGGAATCGATTAGGCACATCAAAACTATATAAAATCCGTTAAAACAACGCGAAAATACGAAACTTTAATTTTCGCCCACATACGCCCATATGGCCCCAACTCGGCTCGAAATTTGCCCAAAAACTTAGTGTTCCAAATGCGGTTTTAAGTGTGCGGAATCGGTTAGGCACATCAAAACTATATAAAATCCGTTAAAACAGCGCGAAAATACGAAACTATAATTTTCGCCCACATACGCCCATATGGCCCCAACTCGGCTCGAAATTCGCCCAAAAACTTAGTGTTCCAAATCCGGTTTTAAGTGTGCGGAATCGATTAGGCACATCAAAACTATATAAAATCTGTTAAAACAGCGCGAAAATACGAAACTATAATTTTCGCATAAATACGCCCATATGGCCCCAACTCGGCTCGAAATTCGCCCCAAAACTTAGTGTTCCAAATGCGGTTTTAAGTGTGCGGAATCGATTAGGTACATCAAAACTATATAAAATCCGTTAAAACAGCGCGAAAATACGAAACTATAATTTTCGCCAACATACGCCCATATGGCCCCAACTCGGCTCAAAATTCGCTCAAAAACTTAAGTGTTCCAAATCCGGTTTTAAGTGTAAGGAATCGATTAGGCACATCAAAACTATATAAAATCCGGTAAAACAGCGCGAAAATATGAAACTATAATTTTTGCCCAAATACGCCCATATGGCCCCAACTCGGCTCGAAATTCGCCCAAAAACTTAGTGTTCCAAATGCGGTTTTAGGTGTGCGGAATCGGTTAGGCACATCAAAACTATATAAAATCCGTTAAAACAGCGCGAAAATACGAAACTATAATTTTCGGCCACATACGCCCATATGGCTCCAACTCGGCTCGAAATTCGCCCAAAAACTTAGTGTTCCAAATCCGGTTCTAAGTGTGCGGAATCGATTAGGCACATCAAAACTAAATAAAATCCGTTAAAACAGCGCGAAAATACGAAACTATAATTTTCGCCCACATACGCCCATATGGCCCCCAACTCGGCTCGAAATTCGCCCAAAAACTTAGTGTTCCAAATGCGGTTTTAAGTGTGCGGAATCGATTAGGCACATCAAAACCATATAAAATCCGTTAAAACAGCGCGAAAATACGAAACTATAATTTTCGCCCACATACGCCCATATGGCCCCAACTCGGCTCGAAATTCGCCCCAAAACTTAGTGTTTCAAATCCGGTTTTAAGTGTGCGGAATCGATTAGGCACATCAAAACTATATAAAATCCGTTAAAACAACGCGAAAATACGAAACTTTAATTTTCGCCCACATACGCCCATATGGCCCCAACTCGGCTCGAAATTCGCCCAAAAACTTAGTGTTTTAAATGCGGTTTTAAGTGTGCGGAATCGGTAAGGCACATCAAAACTATATAAAATCCGTTAAAACAGCGCGAAAATACGAATCTATAATATTCGCCCACATACGCCCATATGGCCCCAACTCGGCTCGAAATTCGCCTTAAAACTTAGTGTTCCAAATCCGGTTTTAAGTGTGCGGAATCGATTAGGCACATCAAAACTATATAAAATCCGGTAAAACAGCGCGAAAATATGAAACTATAATTTTCGGCCACATACGCCCATATGGCCCCAACTCGGCTCGAAATTCGCCCAAAAACTTAGTGTTCCAAATCCGGTTTTAAGTGTGCGGAATCGATTAGGCACATCAAAACTATATAAAATCCGTTAAAACAGCGCGAAAATACGAAACTATAATTTTTGCCCACATACGCCCATATGGCCCCAACTCGGCTCGAATTTAGCCCAAAAATTTAGTGTTCCAAATCCGGTTTTAAGTGTGCGGAATCGATTAGGCACATCAAAACTATATAAAATCCGTTAAAACAGCGCGAAAATACGAAACTATAATTTTCGTTCACATACGCCCATATGGCCCCAACTCGGCTCGAAATTCGCTCAAAAACTTAAGTGTTCCAAATCCGGTTTTAAGTGTAAGGAATCGATTAGGCACATTAAAACTATATAAAATCCGGTAAAACAGCGCGAAAATATGAAACTATAATTTTTGCCCAAATACGCCCATATGGCCCCAACTCGACTCGAAATTCGCCCAAAAACTTAGTGTTCCAAATCCGGTTTTAAGTGTGCGGAATCGATTTGGCACATCAAAACTATATTAAATCCGTTAAAACAGCGCGAAAATACGAAACTATAATTTTCGGCCACATACGCCCATATGGCTCCAACTCGGCTCGAAATTCGCCCAAAAACTTAGTGTTCCAAATCCGGTTCTAAGTGTGCGGAATCGATTAGGCACATCAAAACTAAATAAAATCCGTTAAAACAGCGCGAAAATACGAAACTATAATTTTCGCCCACATACGCCCATATGGCCCCCAACTCGGCTCGAAATTCGCCCAAAAACTTAGTGTTCCAAATGCGGTTTTAAGTGTGCGGAATCGATTAGGCACATCAAAACCATATAAAATCCGTTAAAACAGCGCGAAAATACGAAACTATAATTTTCGCCCACATACGCCCATATGGCCCCAACTCGGCTCGAAATTCGCCCCAAAACTTAGTGTTTCAAATCCGGTTTTAAGTGTGCGGAATCGATTAGGCACATCAAAACTATATAAAATCCGTTAAAACAACGCGAAAATACGAAACTTTAATTTTCGCCCACATACGCCCATATGGCCCCAACTCGGCTCGAAATTCGCCCAAAAACTTAGTGTTTTAAATGCGGTTTTAAGTGTGCGGAATCGGTTAGGCACATCAAAACTATATAAAATCCGTTAAAACAGCGCGAAAATACGAAACTATAATTTTCGCCCACATACGCCCATATGGCCCCCAACTCGGCTCGAAATTCGCCCAAAAACTTAGTGTTCCAAATGCGGTTTTAAGTGTGCGGAATCGATTAGGCACATCAAAACCATATAAAATCCGTTAAAACAGCGCGAAAATACGAAACTATAATTTTCGCCCACATACGCCCATATGGCCCCAACTCGGCTCGAAATTCGCCCCAAAACTTAGTGTTTCAAATCCGGTTTTAAGTGTGCGGAATCGATTAGGCACATCAAAACTATATAAAATCCGTTAAAACAACGCGAAAATACGAAACTATAATTTGCGCCCACATACGCCCATATGGCCCCAACTCGGCTCGAAATTCGCCCCAAAACTTAGTGTTCCAAATCCGGTTTTAAGTGTGCGGAATCGATTAGGCACATCAAAACTATATAAAATCTATTAAAACAGCGCGAAAATACGAAACTATAATTTTCGGCCACATACGCCCATATGGCCCCAACTCGGCTCGAAATTCGCCCAAAAACTTAGTGTTCCAAATCCGGTTTTAAGTGTGCGGTATCGATTAGGCACATCAAAACTATATAAAATCCGTTAAAACAACGCGAAAATACGAAACTATAATTTTCGCCCACATACGCCCATATGGCCCCAACTCGGCTCGAAATTCGCTCAAAAACTTAAGTGTTCCAAATCCGGTTTTAAGTGTAAGGAATCGGTTAGGCACATTAAAACTATATAAAATCCGGTAAAACAGCGCGAAAATATGAAACTATAATTTTTGCCCAAATACGCCCATATGGCCCCAACTCGACTCGAAATTCGCCCAAAAACTTAGTGTTCCAAATCCGGTTTTAAGTGTGCGGAATCGATTTGGCACATCAAAACTATATAAAATCCGTTAAAACAGCGCGAAAATACGAAACTATAATTTTCGCTCACATACGCCCATATGGCCCCAACTCGGCTCGAAATTCGCCCAAAAACTTAAGTGTTCCAAATCCGGTTTTAAGTGTAAGGAATCGATTAGGCACATTAAAACTATATAAAATCCGGTAAAACAGCGCGAAAATACGAAACTATAATTTTTGCCCAAATACGCCCATATGGCCCCAACTCGGCTCGAAATTCGCCCCAAAACTTAGTGTTCCAAATGCGGTTTTAAGTGTGCGGAATCGATTAGGTACATCAAAACTATATAAAATCCGTTAAAACAGCGCGAAAATACGAAACTATAATTTTCGCCCACATACGCCCATATGGCCCCAACTCGGCTCGAAATTCGCCCCAAAACTTATTGTTTCAAATCCGGTTTTAAGTGTGCGGAATCGATTAGGCACATCAAAACTATATAAAATCCGTTAAAACAACGCGAAAATACGAAACTTTAATTTTCGCCCACATACGCCCATATGGCCCCAACTCGGCTCGAAATTCGCCCAAAAACTTAGTGTTCCAAATGCGGTTTTAAGTGTGCGGAATCGGTTAGGCACATCAAAACTATATAAAATCCGTTAAAACAGCGCGAAAATACGAAACTATAATTTTCGCCCACATACGCCCATATGGCCCCAACTCGGCTCGAAATTCGCCCAAAAACTTAGTGTTCCAAATCCGGTTTTAAGTGTGCGGAATCGATTAGGCACATCAAAACTATATAAAATCTGTTAAAACAGCGCGAAAATACGAAACTATAATTTTCGCATAAATACGCCCATATGGCCCCAACTCGGCTCGAAATTCGCCCCAAAACTTAGTGTTCCAAATGCGGTTTTAAGTGTGCGGAATCGATTAGGTACATCAAAACTATATAAAATCCGTTAAAACAGCGCGAAAATACGAAACTATAATTTTCGCCAACATACGCCCATATGGCCCCAACTCGGCTCGAAATTCGCTCAAAAACTTAAGTGTTCCAAATCCGGTTTTAAGTGTAAGGAATCGATTAGGCACATTAAAACTATATAAAATCCGGTAAAACAGCGCGAAAATACGAAACTATAATTTTCGCCCACATACGCCCATATGGCCCCAACTCGGCTCGAAATTCGCCCAAAAACTTAGTGTTCCAAATGCGGTTTTAAGTGTGCGGAATCGGTTAGGCACATCAAAACTATATAAAATCCGTTAAAACAGCGCGAAAATACGAAACTATAATTTTCGCCCACATACGCCCATATGGCCCCAACTCGGCTCGAAATTCGCCCAAAAACTTAGTGTTCCAAATCCGGTTTTAAGTGTGCGGAATCGATTAGGCACATCAAAACTATATAAAATCTGTTAAAACAGCGCGAAAATACGAAACTATAATTTTCGCATAAATACGCCCATATGGCCCCAACTCGGCTCGAAATTCGCCCAAAAACTTAGTGTTCCAAATCCGGTTTTAAGTGTGCGGAATCGATTAGGCACATCAAAACTATATAAAATCTGTTAAAACAGCGCGAAAATACGAAACTATAATTTTCGCATAAATACGCCCATATGGCCCCAACTCGGCTCGAAATTCGCCCCAAAACTTAGTGTTCCAAATGCGGTTTTAAGTGTGCGGAATCGATTAGGTACATCAAAACTATATAAAATCCGTTAAAACAGCGCGAAAATACGAAACTATAATTTTCGGCCACATACGCCCATATGGCTCCAACTCGGCTCGAAATTCGCCCAAAAACTTAGTGTTCCAAATCCGGTTCTAAGTGTGCGGAATCGATTAGGCACATCAAAACTAAATAAAATCCGTTAAAACAGCGCGAAAATACGAAACTATAATTTTCGCCCACATACGCCCATATGGCCCCCAACTCGGCTCGAAATTCGCCCAAAAACTTAGTGTTCCAAATGCGGTTTTAAGTGTGCGGAATCGATTAGGCACATCAAAACCATATAAAATCCGTTAAAACAGCGCGAAAATACGAAACTATAATTTTCGCCCACATACGCCCATATGGCCCCAACTCGGCTCGAAATTCGCCCCAAAACTTAGTGTTTCAAATCCGGTTTTAAGTGTGCGGAATCGATTAGGCACATCAAAACTATATAAAATCCGTTAAAACAACGCGAAAATACGAAACTTTAATTTTCGCCCACATACGCCCATATGGCCCCAACTCGGCTCGAAATTCGCCCAAAAACTTAGTGTTTTAAATGCGGTTTTAAGTGTGCGGAATCGGTAAGGCACATCAAAACTATATAAAATCCGTTAAAACAGCGCGAAAATACGAATCTATAATATTCGCCCACATACGCCCATATGGCCCCAACTCGGCTCGAAATTCGCCTTAAAACTTAGTGTTCCAAATCCGGTTTTAAGTGTGCGGAATCGATTAGGCACATCAAAACTATATAAAATCCGGTAAAACAGCGCGAAAATACGAAACTATAATTTTTGCCCAAATACGCCCATATGGCCCCAACTCGGCTCGAAATTCGCCCCAAAACTTAGTGTTCTAAATGCGGTTTTAAGTGTGCGGAATCGATTAGGTACATCAAAACTATATAAAATCCGTTAAAACAGCGCGAAAATACGAAACTATAATTTTCGCCCACATACGCCCATATGGCCCCAACTCGGCTCGAAATTCGCCCAAAAACTTAGTGTTCCAAATGCGGTTTTAAGTGTGCGGAATCGGTTAGGCACATCAAAACTATATAAAATCCGTTAAAACAGCGCGAAAATACGAAACTATAATTTTCGCCCACATACGCCCATATGGCCCCAACTCGGCTCGAAATTCGCCCAAAAACTTAGTGTTCCAAATCCGGTTTTAAGTGTGCGGAATCGATTAGGCACATCAAAACTATATAAAATCTGTTAAAACAGCGCGAAAATACGAAACTATAATTTTCGCATAAATACGCCCATATGGCCCCAACTCGGCTCGAAATTCGCCCAAAAACTTAGTGTTCCAAATCCGGTTTTAAGTGTGCGGAATCGATTAGGCACATCAAAACTATATAAAATCTGTTAAAACAGCGCGAAAATACGAAACTATAATTTTCGCATAAATACGCCCATATGGCCCCAACTCGGCTCGAAATTCGCCCCAAAACTTAGTGTTCCAAATGCGGTTTTAAGTGTGCGGAATCGATTAGGTACATCAAAACTATATAAAATCCGTTAAAACAGCGCGAAAATACGAAACTATAATTTTCGCCAACATACGCCCATATGGCCCCAACTCGGCTCGAAATTCGCTCAAAAACTTAAGTGTTCCAAATCCGGTTTTAAGTGTAAGGAATCGATTAGGCACATTAAAACTATATAAAATCCGGTAAAACAGCGCGAAAATACGAAACTATAATTTTCGCCCACATACGCCCATATGGCCCCAACTCGGCTCGAAATTCGCCCCAAAACTTAGTGTTCCAAATCCGGTTTTAAGTGTGCGGAATCGATTAGGCACATCAAAACTATATAAAATCTGTTAAAACAGCGCGAAAATACGAAACTATAATTTTCGCATAAATACGCCCATATGGCCCCAACTCGGCTCGAAATTCGCCCCAAAACTTAGTGTTCCAAATGCGGTTTTAAGTGTGCGGAATCGATTAGGTACATCAAAACTATATAAAATCCGTTAAAACAGCGCGAAAATACGAAACTATAATTTTCGCCCACATACGCCCATATGGCCCCAACTCGGCTCGAAATTCGCCCAAAAACTTAGTGTTCCAAATCCGGTTTTAAGTGTGCGGAATCGATTAGGCACATCAAAACTATATAAAATCTGTTAAAACAGCGCGAAAATACGAAACTATAATTTTCGCATAAATACGCCCATATGGCCCCAACTCGGCTCGAAATTCGCCCCAAAACTTAGTGTTCCAAATGCGGTTTTAAGTGTGCGGAATCGATTAGGTACATCAAAACTATATAAAATCCGTTAAAACAGCGCGAAAATACGAAACTATAATTTTCGCCAACATACGCCCATATGGCCCCAACTCGGCTCGAAATTCGCTCAAAAACTTAAGTGTTCCAAATCCGGTTTTAAGTGTAAGGAATCGATTAGGCACATTAAAACTATATAAAATCCGGTAAAACAGCGCGAAAATACGAAACTATAATTTTCGGCCACATACGCCCATATGGCCCCAACTCGGCTCGAAATTCGCCCAAAAACTTAGTGTTCCAAATCCGGTTTTAAGTGTGCGGTATCGATTAGGCACATCAAAACTATATAAAATCCGTTAAAACAGCGCGAAAATACGAAACTATAATTTTCGCTCACATACGCCCATATGGCCCCAACTCGGCTCGAAATTCGCCCAAAAACTTAAGTGTTCCAAATCCGGTTTTAAGTGTAAGGAATCGATTAGGCACATTAAAACTATATAAAATCCGGTAAAACAGCGCGAAAATACGAAACTATAATTTTTGCCCAAATACGCCCATATGGCCCCAACTCGGCTCGAAATTCGCCCCAAAACTTAGTGTTCTAAATGCGGTTTTAAGTGTGCGGAATCGATTAGGTACATCAAAACTATATAAAATCCGTTAAAACAGCGCGAAAATACGAAACTATAATTTTCGCCCACATACGCCCATATGGCCCCAACTCGGCTCGAAATTCGCCCCAAAACTTAGTGTTTCAAATCCGGTTTTAAGTGTGCGGAATCGATTAGGCACATCAAAACTATATAAAATCCGTTAAAACAACGCGAAAATACGAAACTTTAATTTTCGCCCACATACGCCCATATGGCCCCAACTCGGCTCGAAATTTGCCCAAAAACTTAGTGTTCCAAATGCGGTTTTAAGTGTGCGGAATCGGTTAGGCACATCAAAACTATATAAAATCCGTTAAAACAGCGCGAAAATACGAAACTATAATTTTCGCTCACATACGCCCATATGGCCCCAACTCGGCTCGAAATTCGCCCAAAAACTTAAGTGTTCCAAATCCGGTTTTAAGTGTAAGGAATCGATTAGGCACATTAAAACTATATAAAATCCGGTAAAACAGCGCGAAAATACGAAACTATAATTTTTGCCCAAATACGCCCATATGGCCCCAACTCGGCTCGAAATTCGCCCCAAAACTTAGTGTTCCAAATGCGGTTTTAAGTGTGCGGAATCGATTAGGTACATCAAAACTATATAAAATCCGTTAAAACAGCGCGAAAATACGAAACTATAATTTTCGCCCACATACGCCCATATGGCCCCAACTCGGCTCGAAATTCGCCCCAAAACTTATTGTTTCAAATCCGGTTTTAAGTGTGCGGAATCGATTAGGCACATCAAAACTATATAAAATCCGTTAAAACAACGCGAAAATACGAAACTTTAATTTTCGCCCACATACGCCCATATGGCCCCAACTCGGCTCGAAATTCGCCCAAAAACTTAGTGTTCCAAATGCGGTTTTAAGTGTGCGGAATCGGTTAGGCACATCAAAACTATATAAAATCCGTTAAAACAGCGCGAAAATACGAAACTATAATTTTCGCCCACATACGCCCATATGGCCCCAACTCGGCTCGAAATTCGCCCAAAAACTTAGTGTTCCAAATCCGGTTTTAAGTGTGCGGAATCGATTAGGCACATCAAAACTATATAAAATCTGTTAAAACAGCGCGAAAATACGAAACTATAATTTTCGCATAAATACGCCCATATGGCCCCAACTCGGCTCGAAATTCGCCCCAAAACTTAGTGTTCCAAATGCGGTTTTAAGTGTGCGGAATCGATTAGGTACATCAAAACTATATAAAATCCGTTAAAACAGCGCGAAAATACGAAACTATAATTTTCGCCAACATACGCCCATATGGCCCCAACTCGGCTCGAAATTCGCTCAAAAACTTAAGTGTTCCAAATCCGGTTTTAAGTGTAAGGAATCGATTAGGCACATTAAAACTATATAAAATCCGGTAAAACAGCGCGAAAATACGAAACTATAATTTTCGCCCACATACGCCCATATGGCCCCAACTCGGCTCGAAATTCGCCCAAAAACTTAGTGTTCCAAATGCGGTTTTAAGTGTGCGGAATCGGTTAGGCACATCAAAACTATATAAAATCCGTTAAAACAGCGCGAAAATACGAAACTATAATTTTCGCCCACATACGCCCATATGGCCCCAACTCGGCTCGAAATTCGCCCAAAAACTTAGTGTTCCAAATCCGGTTTTAAGTGTGCGGAATCGATTAGGCACATCAAAACTATATAAAATCTGTTAAAACAGCGCGAAAATACGAAACTATAATTTTCGCATAAATACGCCCATATGGCCCCAACTCGGCTCGAAATTCGCCCAAAAACTTAGTGTTCCAAATCCGGTTTTAAGTGTGCGGAATCGATTAGGCACATCAAAACTATATAAAATCTGTTAAAACAGCGCGAAAATACGAAACTATAATTTTCGCATAAATACGCCCATATGGCCCCAACTCGGCTCGAAATTCGCCCCAAAACTTAGTGTTCCAAATGCGGTTTTAAGTGTGCGGAATCGATTAGGTACATCAAAACTATATAAAATCCGTTAAAACAGCGCGAAAATACGAAACTATAATTTTCGGCCACATACGCCCATATGGCTCCAACTCGGCTCGAAATTCGCCCAAAAACTTAGTGTTCCAAATCCGGTTCTAAGTGTGCGGAATCGATTAGGCACATCAAAACTAAATAAAATCCGTTAAAACAGCGCGAAAATACGAAACTATAATTTTCGCCCACATACGCCCATATGGCCCCCAACTCGGCTCGAAATTCGCCCAAAAACTTAGTGTTCCAAATGCGGTTTTAAGTGTGCGGAATCGATTAGGCACATCAAAACCATATAAAATCCGTTAAAACAGCGCGAAAATACGAAACTATAATTTTCGCCCACATACGCCCATATGGCCCCAACTCGGCTCGAAATTCGCCCCAAAACTTAGTGTTTCAAATCCGGTTTTAAGTGTGCGGAATCGATTAGGCACATCAAAACTATATAAAATCCGTTAAAACAACGCGAAAATACGAAACTTTAATTTTCGCCCACATACGCCCATATGGCCCCAACTCGGCTCGAAATTCGCCCAAAAACTTAGTGTTTTAAATGCGGTTTTAAGTGTGCGGAATCGGTAAGGCACATCAAAACTATATAAAATCCGTTAAAACAGCGCGAAAATACGAATCTATAATATTCGCCCACATACGCCCATATGGCCCCAACTCGGCTCGAAATTCGCCTTAAAACTTAGTGTTCCAAATCCGGTTTTAAGTGTGCGGAATCGATTAGGCACATCAAAACTATATAAAATCCGGTAAAACAGCGCGAAAATACGAAACTATAATTTTTGCCCAAATACGCCCATATGGCCCCAACTCGGCTCGAAATTCGCCCCAAAACTTAGTGTTCTAAATGCGGTTTTAAGTGTGCGGAATCGATTAGGTACATCAAAACTATATAAAATCCGTTAAAACAGCGCGAAAATACGAAACTATAATTTTCGCCCACATACGCCCATATGGCCCCAACTCGGCTCGAAATTCGCCCAAAAACTTAGTGTTCCAAATGCGGTTTTAAGTGTGCGGAATCGGTTAGGCACATCAAAACTATATAAAATCCGTTAAAACAGCGCGAAAATACGAAACTATAATTTTCGCCCACATACGCCCATATGGCCCCAACTCGGCTCGAAATTCGCCCAAAAACTTAGTGTTCCAAATCCGGTTTTAAGTGTGCGGAATCGATTAGGCACATCAAAACTATATAAAATCTGTTAAAACAGCGCGAAAATACGAAACTATAATTTTCGCATAAATACGCCCATATGGCCCCAACTCGGCTCGAAATTCGCCCAAAAACTTAGTGTTCCAAATCCGGTTTTAAGTGTGCGGAATCGATTAGGCACATCAAAACTATATAAAATCTGTTAAAACAGCGCGAAAATACGAAACTATAATTTTCGCATAAATACGCCCATATGGCCCCAACTCGGCTCGAAATTCGCCCCAAAACTTAGTGTTCCAAATGCGGTTTTAAGTGTGCGGAATCGATTAGGTACATCAAAACTATATAAAATCCGTTAAAACAGCGCGAAAATACGAAACTATAATTTTCGCCAACATACGCCCATATGGCCCCAACTCGGCTCGAAATTCGCTCAAAAACTTAAGTGTTCCAAATCCGGTTTTAAGTGTAAGGAATCGATTAGGCACATTAAAACTATATAAAATCCGGTAAAACAGCGCGAAAATACGAAACTATAATTTTCGCCCACATACGCCCATATGGCCCCAACTCGGCTCGAAATTCGCCCCAAAACTTAGTGTTCCAAATCCGGTTTTAAGTGTGCGGAATCGATTAGGCACATCAAAACTATATAAAATCTGTTAAAACAGCGCGAAAATACGAAACTATAATTTTCGCATAAATACGCCCATATGGCCCCAACTCGGCTCGAAATTCGCCCCAAAACTTAGTGTTCCAAATGCGGTTTTAAGTGTGCGGAATCGATTAGGTACATCAAAACTATATAAAATCCGTTAAAACAGCGCGAAAATACGAAACTATAATTTTCGCCCACATACGCCCATATGGCCCCAACTCGGCTCGAAATTCGCCCAAAAACTTAGTGTTCCAAATCCGGTTTTAAGTGTGCGGAATCGATTAGGCACATCAAAACTATATAAAATCTGTTAAAACAGCGCGAAAATACGAAACTATAATTTTCGCATAAATACGCCCATATGGCCCCAACTCGGCTCGAAATTCGCCCCAAAACTTAGTGTTCCAAATGCGGTTTTAAGTGTGCGGAATCGATTAGGTACATCAAAACTATATAAAATCCGTTAAAACAGCGCGAAAATACGAAACTATAATTTTCGCCAACATACGCCCATATGGCCCCAACTCGGCTCGAAATTCGCTCAAAAACTTAAGTGTTCCAAATCCGGTTTTAAGTGTAAGGAATCGATTAGGCACATTAAAACTATATAAAATCCGGTAAAACAGCGCGAAAATACGAAACTATAATTTTCGGCCACATACGCCCATATGGCCCCAACTCGGCTCGAAATTCGCCCAAAAACTTAGTGTTCCAAATCCGGTTTTAAGTGTGCGGTATCGATTAGGCACATCAAAACTATATAAAATCCGTTAAAACAGCGCGAAAATACGAAACTATAATTTTCGCTCACATACGCCCATATGGCCCCAACTCGGCTCGAAATTCGCCCAAAAACTTAAGTGTTCCAAATCCGGTTTTAAGTGTAAGGAATCGATTAGGCACATTAAAACTATATAAAATCCGGTAAAACAGCGCGAAAATACGAAACTATAATTTTTGCCCAAATACGCCCATATGGCCCCAACTCGGCTCGAAATTCGCCCCAAAACTTAGTGTTCTAAATGCGGTTTTAAGTGTGCGGAATCGATTAGGTACATCAAAACTATATAAAATCCGTTAAAACAGCGCGAAAATACGAAACTATAATTTTCGCCCACATACGCCCATATGGCCCCAACTCGGCTCGAAATTCGCCCCAAAACTTAGTGTTTCAAATCCGGTTTTAAGTGTGCGGAATCGATTAGGCACATCAAAACTATATAAAATCCGTTAAAACAACGCGAAAATACGAAACTTTAATTTTCGCCCACATACGCCCATATGGCCCCAACTCGGCTCGAAATTTGCCCAAAAACTTAGTGTTCCAAATGCGGTTTTAAGTGTGCGGAATCGGTTAGGCACATCAAAACTATATAAAATCCGTTAAAACAGCGCGAAAATACGAAACTATAATTTTCGCCCACATACGCCCATATGGCCCCAACTCGGCTCGAAATTCGCCCAAAAACTTAGTGTTCCAAATCCGGTTTTAAGTGTGCGGAATCGATTAGGCACATCAAAACTATATAAAATCTGTTAAAACAGCGCGAAAATACGAAACTATAATTTTCGCATAAATACGCCCATATGGCCCCAACTCGGCTCGAAATTCGCCCCAAAACTTAGTGTTCCAAATGCGGTTTTAAGTGTGCGGAATCGATTAGGTACATCAAAACTATATAAAATCCGTTAAAACAGCGCGAAAATACGAAACTATAATTTTCGCCAACATACGCCCATATGGCCCCAACTCGGCTCGAAATTCGCTCAAAAACTTAAGTGTTCCAAATCCGGTTTTAAGTGTAAGGAATCGATTAGGCACATTAAAACTATATAAAATCCGGTAAAACAGCGCGAAAATATGAAACTATAATTTTTGCCCAAATACGCCCATATGGCCCCAACTCGGCTCGAAATTCGCCCAAAAACTTAGTGTTCCAAATGCGGTTTTAGGTGTGCGGAATCGGTTAGGCACATCAAAACTATATAAAATCCGTTAAAACAGCGCGAAAATACGAAACTATAATTTTCGGCCACATACGCCCATATGGCTCCAACTCGGCTCGAAATTCGCCCAAAAACTTAGTGTTCCAAATCCGGTTCTAAGTGTGCGGAATCGATTAGGCACATCAAAACTAAATAAAATCCGTTAAAACAGCGCGAAAATACGAAACTATAATTTTCGCCCACATACGCCCATATGGCCCCCAACTCGGCTCGAAATTCGCCCAAAAACTTAGTGTTCCAAATGCGGTTTTAAGTGTGCGGAATCGATTAGGCACATCAAAACCATATAAAATCCGTTAAAACAGCGCGAAAATACGAAACTATAAGTTTCGCCCACATACGCCCATATGGCCCCAACTCGGCTCGAAATTCGCCCCAAAACTTAGTGTTTCAAATCCGGTTTTAAGTGTGCGGAATCGATTAGGCACATCAAAACTATATAAAATCCGTTAAAACAACGCGAAAATACGAAACTTTAATTTTCGCCCACATACGCCCATATGGCCCCAACTCGGCTCGAAATTCGCCCAAAAACTTAGTGTTTTAAATGCGGTTTTAAGTGTGCGGAATCGGTTAGGCACATCAAAACTATATAAAATCCGTTAAAACAGCGCGAAAATACGAAACTATAATTTTCGCCCACATACGCCCATATGGCCCCCAACTCGGCTCGAAATTCGCCCAAAAACTTAGTGTTCCAAATGCGGTTTTAAGTGTGCGGAATCGATTAGGCACATCAAAACCATATAAAATCCGTTAAAACAGCGCGAAAATACGAAACTATAATTTTCGCCCACATACGCCCATATGGCCCCAACTCGGCTCGAAATTCGCCCCAAAACTTAGTGTTTCAAATCCGGTTTTAAGTGTGCGGAATCGATTAGGCACATCAAAACTATATAAAATCCGTTAAAACAACGCGAAAATACGAAACTTTAATTTTCGCCCACATACGCCCATATGGCCCCAACTCGGCTCGAAATTCGCCCAAAAACTTAGTGTTTTAAATGCGGTTTTAAATGTGCGGAATCGATTAGGCACATCAAAACTATATAAAATCCGTTAAAACAACGCGAAAATACGAAACTATAATTTTCGCCCACATACGCCCATATGGCCCCAACTCGGCTCGAAATTCGCCCAAAAACTTAGTGTTCCAAATCCGGTTTTAAGTGTGCGGAATCGATTAGGCACATCAAAACTATATAAAATCTGTTAAAACAGCGCGAAAATACGAAACTATAATTTTCGCATAAATACGCCCATATGGCCCCAACTCGGCTCGAAATTCGCCCCAAAACTTAGTGTTCCAAATGCGGTTTTAAGTGTGCGGAATCGATTAGGTACATCAAAACTATATAAAATCCGTTAAAACAGCGCGAAAATACGAAACTATAATTTTCGCCAACATACGCCCATATGGCCCCAACTCGGCTCGAAATTCGCTCAAAAACTTAAGTGTTCCAAATCCGGTTTTAAGTGTAAGGAATCGATTAGGCACATTAAAACTATATAAAATCCGGTAAAACAGCGCGAAAATACGAAACTATAATTTTCGGCCACATACGCCCATATGGCCCCAACTCGGCTCGAAATTCGCCCAAAAACTTAGTGTTCCAAATCCGGTTTTAAGTGTGCGGTATCGATTAGGCACATCAAAACTATATAAAATCCGGTAAAACAGCGCGAAAATATGAAACTATAATTTTTGCCCAAATACGCCCATATGGCCCCAACTCGGCTCGAAATTCGCCCAAAAACTTAGTGTTCCAAATGCGGTTTTAGGTGTGCGGAATCGGTTAGGCACATCAAAACTATATAAAATCCGTTAAAACAGCGCGAAAATACGAAACTATAATTTTCGGCCACATACGCCCATATGGCTCCAACTCGGCTCGAAATTCGCCCAAAAACTTAGTGTTCCAAATCCGGTTCTAAGTGTGCGGAATCGATTAGGCACATCAAAACTAAATAAAATCCGTTAAAACAGCGCGAAAATACGAAACTATAATTTTCGCCCACATACGCCCATATGGCCCCAACTCGGCTCGAAATTCGCCCAAAAACTTAGTGTTCCAAATGCGGTTTTAAGTGTGCGGAATCGATTAGGCACATCAAAACCATATAAAATCCGTTAAAACAGCGCGAAAATACGAAACTATAATTTTCGCCCACATACGCCCATATGGCCCCAACTCGGCTCGAAATTCGCCCCAAAACTTAGTGTTTCAAATCCGGTTTTAAGTGTGCGGAATCGATAAGGCACATCAAAACTATATAAAATCCGTTAAAACAACGCGAAAATACGAAACTTTAATTTTCGCCCACATACGCCCATATGGCCCCAACTCGGCTCGAAATTCGCCCAAAAACTTAGTGTTTTAAATGCGGTTTTAAGTGTGCGGAATCGGTAAGGCACATCAAAACTATATAAAATCCGTTAAAACAGCGCGAAAATACGAATCTATAATATTCGCCCACATACGCCCATATGGCCCCAACTCGGCTCGAAATTCGCCTTAAAACTTAGTGTTCCAAATCCGGTTTTAAGTGTGCGGAATCGATTAGGCACATCAAAACTATATAAAATCCGGTAAAACAGCGCGAAAATATGAAACTATAATTTTTGCCCAAATACGCCCATATGGCCCCAACTCGACTCGAAATTCGCCCAAAAACTTAGTGTTCCAAATCCGGTTTTAAGTGTGCGGAATCGATTAGGCACATCAAAACTATATAAAATCCGTTAAAACAGCGCGAAAATACGAAACTATAATTTTTGCCCACATACGCCCATATGGCCCCAACTCGGCTCGAATTTAGCCCAAAAATTTAGTGTTCCAAATCCGGTTTTAAGTGTGCGGAATCGATTAGGCACATCAAAACTATATAAAATCCGTTAAAACAGCGCGAAAATACGAAACTATAATTTTCGTTCACATACGCCCATATGGCCCCAACTCGGCTCGAAATTCGCTCAAAAACTTAAGTGTTCCAAATCCGGTTTTAAGTGTAAGGAATCGATTAGGCACATTAAAACTATATAAAATCCGGTAAAACAGCGCGAAAATATGAAACTATAATTTTTGCCCAAATACGCCCATATGGCCCCAACTCGACTCGAAATTCGCCCAAAAACTTAGTGTTCCAAATCCGGTTTTAAGTGTGCGGAATCGATTTGGCACATCAAAACTATATTAAATCCGTTAAAACAGCGCGAAAATACGAAACTATAATTTTCGGCCACATACGCCCATATGGCTCCAACTCGGCTCGAAATTCGCCCAAAAACTTAGTGTTCCAAATCCGGTTCTAAGTGTGCGGAATCGATTAGGCACATCAAAACTAAATAAAATCCGTTAAAACAGCGCGAAAATACGAAACTATAATTTTCGCCCACATACGCCCATATGGCCCCCAACTCGGCTCGAAATTCGCCCAAAAACTTAGTGTTCCAAATGCGGTTTTAAGTGTGCGGAATCGATTAGGCACATCAAAACCATATAAAATCCGTTAAAACAGCGCGAAAATACGAAACTATAATTTTCGCCCACATACGCCCATATGGCCCCAACTCGGCTCGAAATTCGCCCCAAAACTTAGTGTTTCAAATCCGGTTTTAAGTGTGCGGAATCGATTAGGCACATCAAAACTATATAAAATCCGTTAAAACAACGCGAAAATACGAAACTTTAATTTTCGCCCACATACGCCCATATGGCCCCAACTCGGCTCGAAATTCGCCCAAAAACTTAGTGTTTTAAATGCGGTTTTAAGTGTGCGGAATCGGTTAGGCACATCAAAACTATATAAAATCCGTTAAAACAGCGCGAAAATACGAAACTATAATTTTCGCCCACATACGCCCATATGGCCCCCAACTCGGCTCGAAATTCGCCCAAAAACTTAGTGTTCCAAATGCGGTTTTAAGTGTGCGGAATCGATTAGGCACATCAAAACCATATAAAATCCGTTAAAACAGCGCGAAAATACGAAACTATAATTTTCGCCCACATACGCCCATATGGCCCCCCAACTCGGCTCGAAATTCGCCCCAAAACTTAGTGTTTCAAATCCGGTTTTAAGTGTGCGGAATCGATTAGGCACATCAAAACTATATAAAATCCGTTAAAACAACGCGAAAATACGAAACTTTAATTTTCGCCCACATACGCCCATATGGCCCCAACTCGGCTCGAAATTCGCCCAAAAACTTAGTGTTTTAAATGCGGTTTTAAGTGTGCGGAATCGATTAGGCACATCAAAACTATATAAAATCCGTTAAAACAACGCGAAAATACGAAACTATAATTTTCGCCCACATACGCCCATATGGCCCCAACTCGGCTCGAAATTCGCCCAAAAACTTAGTGTTCCAAATCCGGTTTTAAGTGTGCGGAATCGATTAGGCACATCAAAACTATATAAAATCTGTTAAAACAGCGCGAAAATACGAAACTATAATTTTCGCATAAATACGCCCATATGGCCCCAACTCGGCTCGAAATTCGCCCCAAAACTTAGTGTTCCAAATGCGGTTTTAAGTGTGCGGAATCGATTAGGTACATCAAAACTATATAAAATCCGTTAAAACAGCGCGAAAATACGAAACTATAATTTTCGCCAACATACGCCCATATGGCCCCAACTCGGCTCGAAATTCGCTCAAAAACTTAAGTGTTCCAAATCCGGTTTTAAGTGTAAGGAATCGATTAGGCACATTAAAACTATATTAAATCCGGTAAAACAGCGCGAAAATACGAAACTATAATTTTCGGCCACATACGCCCATATGGCCCCAACTCGGCTCGAAATTCGCCCAAAAACTTAGTGTTCCAAATCCGGTTTTAAGTGTGCGGTATCGATTAGGCACATCAAAACTATATAAAATCCGTTAAAACAACGCGAAAATACGAAACTATAATTTTCGCCCACATACGCCCATATGGCCCCAACTCGGCTCGAAATTCGCCCAAAAACTTAGTGTTCCAAATGCGGTTTTAGGTGTGCGGAATCGGTTAGGCACATCAAAACTATATAAAATCCGTTAAAACAGCGCGAAAATACGAAACTATAATTTTCGGCCACATACGCCCATATGGCTCCAACTCGGCTCGAAATTCGCCCAAAAACTTAGTGTTCCAAATCCGGTTCTAAGTGTGCGGAATCGATTAGGCACATCAAAACTAAATAAAATCCGTTAAAACAGCGCGAAAATACGAAACTATAATTTTCGCCCACATACGCCCATATGGCCCCCAACTCGGCTCGAAATTCGCCCAAAAACTTAGTGTTCCAAATGCGGTTTTAAGTGTGCGGAATCGATTAGGCACATCAAAACCATATAAAATCCGTTAAAACAGCGCGAAAATACAAATCAAATCAAATCAAATCAAATAATTTATTTGTGAATAATGGGTTACAAAGATGTTGGGTGGTTGAATTGTATCAGCCATATTCCGCTGTTACAGCATACAAATAATAAAACAGTTATTACATCCTACTATTAATAAAATTACAATAAAATTTAAAATAATAGAATAAAAACATAAATGATGAAACACAAAATTAAACTTATACATAAAGAAACAATGATAATTAACAATTAATTTAACACATCCTCCAAAAATAATGAGACATTATAATACGACTTTGTGTGTAGTAATTTTTTAAGCCGCATCTTAAATACATCAATATTACTTAAATTCCTAATAGCATCTGGTAATTTGTTATAAATGCGTGACATCATACAGAATAAACTTTTGTTGTACCACGCACTATTATGTTGTGGACAACGTATTTTGTTGCAATGACGTTTGCTTCGTACTACATCAAACAGATTGGGATTCGTCTTTACAAATAGTGATACTTCATATATATACAGACATGGTAAAGTTAAGATGTTAAGTTCTTTGAAATGTGGAAGACAACTATCGGTGGATTTTAATTTACAAATAGACCTTACACACTTCTTTTGTGCTTTAAAAACGATATCTTTGTTTGTGGAGTTGCCCCAAAACAAAACTCCGTACCTGAGTATCGATGTTACATAGCCGTGATACGCTGTCAGAAGAGTATTCTTATTTGCAACCCTAGATAACATATGTAAAGCATACGAGTATTGATTTAGTCGAGAACATAAACTTTCTGTGTGAGTGTTCCATTTTAAATCGTTATCAATATGCAATCCTAAAAATTTTGTTGTCTCAACAGTTTCTATGGGATTATTCATATAATTTACGCAAATATCGCTTATTTTTACTGTTCTGTTCCTAAATATCATTAAATGAGTTTTAGTTAAATTAATTTTTAAATCCATTGAATTTAACCATTTAATAATGAGAGAAAGAGTATTGTTGATGTCAGATTCGAGTAAAGCTTTACTTTTACTTTTAAATACAATGGTGGTATCATCGGCAAACATTATAGTATGGTGATTTGAGATAGTGGGTAATTCGTTAACATAAATATTAAAAAGCAAGGGTCCAATTACACTGCCTTGAGGAACTCCAGTCGTAACATTTTCCCAATTAGACAAAGCTGTTACTTCTCTTTTTAATATTGGACAAATTTTTGTGATTTGTGTTGCCTGTGTACGATTTGTAAGGTATGATTCAAGAAGATTTAATATATTACCTCTTATACCATATGACTCTAGTTTCCGAAGCAGAATTTTGTGATTTACATGATCAAATGCTTTTGTTAAGTCCATTAGTAGGGCACACGCTGTTACATTATTATCGATACTACCCATAACAGAATGAAGTAAATTATATATAGCCATGTTTATAGACTTGTTTTTCCTGAATCCCACTTGCTCATTAGCAAATAAACCATTATTTTCAAAGTAAGAATATAAATTATCATAAATGACTCTTTCAAAAATTTTAGAGAAGATTGGTATCAGGGCTATAGGTCTATAAGAAGATAAGTCATTTCTGTCATTTTTCTTATACAATGGTTTTATTATTGTTTTCTTTAATTTATCCGGAAATGTACCATAAAAAATACATAAATTTATTATATGACTTAATACTTCTGATATATATATTGAGACCTTCTTGACTATTTTTGTAGATACGTCATCATAACCGGTACTGTTTGTGTTTTTTAAATTAACTATAATTTTATTTATATCTTTTGAAACTGTAGGAGGCATGAAAAAGGAGCCAGAATTATGATTTTGGTTTATAAATTTTAATTTATTATGAGGATTAAATTTAGGTGACTCTGATTTTTGGGTAGTAAAATATTTATTAAAAGCTTGAGCAATTTCGTGGGAACTATTTATAACATTACCATCTACATTTATTTCGACTATTTGTTCCTTTGGACCATTGTACTTGGATTGATTTATTACATTCCATGTGGCTTTACATTTGTTTTTAGCATTAAATATGTAATGCTCATTTTGAGATGTTTGCGTTAGTTTGGTAATGCGAGTAAGTCTGGATGATAATGACTTGAAATTGGCTTTATTCATTTCAGTGGGGTTCTTTCTATAATTCCAAAGCAACTGTCTTTTCCGTTTGCTACAGATCCGAATGCCTTTCGTAATCCATTTATTTCTTTTTGTAGAAAATTGTTTTGTCTTAATTATTGGAAAACATAAGTTATAGAATAATATAAATGAATCATAGAATGTTTCAAATGCAATATCGGGATCTTCACAGTCAATAACATCTGAAAAAGTCAAAGAGCTAATGCAATGTATGAATTTGTTAATATTTTCCTTACAATAATCGCGTTTTAATATAGTCCAATTATCAATCAATAGAGTTGGCTTTACAGGACATGTGAAAACTTGAGCTATGTGATCAGACAAGGCCAATTCATGAACTTTACATTTACTACCTTTAACATTAGAAATGAAATTGTCAATACAAGTTCCTGAGGCTAATCTGGTTGGTTCTTTCAAGGCTAGTTTTAAATTATAACTCGTTAGAATATCAATAAATGTATTTGTTTCCTTGGATTTCTTCAGAATATTAATGTTGAAATCACCACACACTATTATTTTTTTCTTAGAATAGGCAATTTTTTTAATTAAAGCATCGAGGTTTTTAAAGAACATATCAATATCTTCCAAGATTGTCTTGGGAGGTCTGTAGATACAGATGATAAGTATACTGTGATCTAATAGTTCAATGCCAGAGCACTCAATAATGTTTTCAATGGACAGCTGATTAATTTCATTTATTTCTCTGTATTTATGTGTGTTACAAACCATTATACATGATCCACCACGTCTATTATTGCGTGAGTAGAAAGAAGCCAGAGTGTAATGTGGGAACAAGTAATAACTTCGAATCACCTACGGTCATATTATGTTCAGTTATACAAATTACGTCTATTTTATTATAATTTTGTTGTAGTTTATCCAAAGATATAGATAGTAAATCACATTTAGATATGAGACCATTTAAATTTTGATGAAGTATATTAATTTTATTATAATACATGAAAAAGATTATTGTTTTGTGAAGTTTTGTAATTTTGGAGTGAAACTTGAGAAGTTACTTCATGTAAATTAGTTTGTTCATTAGAGCATTGAGTGTTATAGTGAATATATGGAAATTGTACAAAATCTAACTTCAAGTTACTCATTATAGTTTCATAAATATTTTTGAAACCCAAACTGTTGATATAGCCAGTGTTAAGCGAAAACATATCATGTGTGAGGTAGTAATTCGTATCAAAATAATATGCATACTTATTATTTTGTGTATGTATATAAAGAAGACTATTGAACAATTCTATTTTATAGTTGTAAATTAAAGCTCCTTTGATGTATGTTGGGGTACATATTATTATGTTTGTATGTGTTAGTTCCTGAAGTACATTCTTTATAAAATCAATCAATTCTATACAATTAACATTTGTACTGAAATCAATTTCCCCAATCATAATAATACAATAATCATTCATATTATAGTTTTGTATCTTAGGTTTAATATTAGTAATAAGTTGTTTTAAGCTAATATTTGGTATAGAATATCGACAAAGTTTAAAACTATCAGAAAATGTCTCATCGATTGTTTCAAAACGACCACTATATTTTCTGTTGCTTACTATACATAGGTTTCTTTTTGGAGGGCATTTCGCATACGACGTGATGATTCTGCTGGGAGTGGGCAGGCTGGACGTCATCGTAGATGTAGCATCGATGTGACCACAGTCGTCATTACTAGGTTGAGTTTGTTGTTTGTATGAAGTATTTATCGGAGAGAGAATCCTTTTATTACAAACATCGCTTTTGTTCCCTTTTTTCTTATTATGTTGAGAAGATAATGGTGTGTTACTTGCTGACGAGTTTAGTTTATATGTTTCTATTATCTTCCTGGACTTTTCGTTTTCTGTTTTAAGCGATATAACTTCAAGATTTAGGTTGTTAATCTCATTATGTGCCGACTCCAAAAGTTCTTTTAAGTTTTGAATTTGAAATAGTAGATCATTTGTATTTACACTATTATGAGGAAGTGAACAGTTATCTGACAAGCCGCAGGTAGAAGATGTAGAAGTAAGATTGTATTCATCATTGGAATCATGAAATAAATCATTTGAAGAAGTAGAATCCCGTAGTTTGCGCCGTATTGTTACGTTTTCATTTTGTAGCGCCATCTTTGGTTTATATTCGAAATTATTGTTCAAATTGTATTTATTAGTAATTTTAAATATGTTGAACAATTTTAAACAATAAAAACAAGTTGAGGTTGCTGGGGTTCGAACTCGATGTCGCAAGCTCTTCAGCCGGCCTAGTAATCAACACAGCTATTAAGCTCCATACTTGTACGCTTAAAATAAGTGATCAGTTGAAATTTGTTCTTGAACATTGATGAAATGACGGTTGATTTGAGAATTTTAAAATGTGAATATCTTAACGAACACAAAACACAAACACTTTTATTTGTGGATATAGTTTATTTACTCGTTTCGTTGGTTTCACTTATTAGTACACTAAGTATTAATGATCTTCTGTAAGTGTTATTTGTTTAATTTGAAGAATAAACTGGTATTTATCAAAAAGCTGTTAGACACTTTGTTATTATAAGTTTATAGATTATATACACTGTTGTTTACTTCACAAAAACTCGTTATAAAGTATTATGACTGGTTTATTAAAAAATATTACTATATCACTGTTATTTATTCACTATTTGTATTTTTAATACATACGAAACTATAATTTTCGCCCACATACGCCCATATGGCCCCAACTCGGCTCGAAATTCGCCCCAAAACTTAGTGTTTCAAATCCGGTTTTAAGTGTGCGGAATCGATTAGGCACATCAAAACTATATAAAATCCGTTAAAACAACGCGAAAATACGAAACTTTAATTTTCGCCCACATACGCCCATATGGCCCCAACTCGGCTCGAAATTCGCCCAAAAACTTAGTGTTTTAAATGCGGTTTTAAGTGTGCGGAATCGGTTAGGCACATCAAAACTATATAAAATCCGTTAAAACAGCGCGAAAATACGAATCTATAATATTCGCCCACATACGCCCATATGGCCCCAACTCGGCTCGAAATTCGCCTTAAAACTTAGTGTTCCAAATCCGGTTTTAAGTGTGCGGAATCGATTAGGCACATCAAAACTATATAAAATCCGGTAAAACAGCGCGAAAATATGAAACTATAATTTTTGCCCAAATACGCCCATATGGCCCCAACTCGACTCGAAATTCGCCCAAAAACTTAGTGTTCCAAATCCGGTTTTAAGTGTGCGGAATCGATTAGGCACATCAAAACTATATAAAATCCGTTAAAACAGCGCGAAAATACGAAACTATAATTTTTGCCCACATACGCCCATATGGCCCCAACTCGGCTCGAATTTAGCCCAAAAATTTAGTGTTCCAAATCCGGTTTTAAGTGTGCGGAATCGATTAGGCACATCAAAACTATATAAAATCCGTTAAAACAGCGCGAAAATACGAAACTATAATTTTCGTTCACATACGCCCATATGGCCCCAACTCGGCTCGAAATTCGCTCAAAAACTTAAGTGTTCCAAATCCGGTTTTAAGTGTAAGGAATCGATTAGGCACATTAAAACTATATAAAATCCGGTAAAACAGCGCGAAAATATGAAACTATAATTTTTGCCCAAATACGCCCATATGGCCCCAACTCGACTCGAAATTCGCCCAAAAACTTAGTGTTCCAAATCCGGTTTTAAGTGTGCGGAATCGATTTGGCACATCAAAACTATATTAAATCCGTTAAAACAGCGCGAAAATACGAAACTATAATTTTCGGCCACATACGCCCATATGGCTCCAACTCGGCTCGAAATTCGCCCAAAAACTTAGTGTTCCAAATCCGGTTCTAAGTGTGCGGAATCGATTAGGCACATCAAAACTAAATAAAATCCGTTAAAACAGCGCGAAAATACGAAACTATAATTTTCGCCCACATACGCCCATATGGCCCCCAACTCGGCTCGAAATTCGCCCAAAAACTTAGTGTTCCAAATGCGGTTTTAAGTGTGCGGAATCGATTAGGCACATCAAAACCATATAAAATCCGTTAAAACAGCGCGAAAATACGAAACTATAATTTTCGCCCACATACGCCCATATGGCCCCAACTCGGCTCGAAATTCGCCCCAAAACTTAGTGTTTCAAATCCGGTTTTAAGTGTGCGGAATCGATTAGGCACATCAAAACTATATAAAATCCGTTAAAACAACGCGAAAATACGAAACTTTAATTTTCGCCCACATACGCCCATATGGCCCCAACTCGGCTCGAAATTCGCCCAAAAACTTAGTGTTCCAAATCCGGTTTTAAGTGTGCGGAATCGATTAGGCACATCAAAACTATATAAAATCCGTTAAAACAGCGCGAAAATACGAAACTATAATTTTTGCCCACATACGCCCATATGGCCCCAACTCGGCTCGAATTTAGCCCAAAAATTTAGTGTTCCAAATCCGGTTTTAAGTGTGCGGAATCGATTAGGCACATCAAAACCATATAAAATCCGTTAAAACAGCGCGAAAATACGAAACTATAATTTTCGCCCACATACGCCCATATGGCCCCAACTCGGCTCGAAATTCGCCCCAAAACTTAGTGTTTCAAATCCGGTTTTAAGTGTGCGGAATCGATTAGGCACATCAAAACTATATAAAATCCGTTAAAACAACGCGAAAATACGAAACTTTAATTTTCGCCCACATACGCCCATATGGCCCCAACTCGGCTCGAAATTCGCCCAAAAACTTAGTGTTTTAAATGCGGTTTTAAGTGTGCGGAATCGATTAGGCACATCAAAACTATATAAAATCCGTTAAAACAACGCGAAAATACGAAACTATAATTTTCGCCCACATACGCCCATATGGCCCCAACTCGGCTCGAAATTCGCCCCAAAACTTAGTGTTCCAAATCCGGTTTTAAGTGTGCGGAATCGATTAGGCACATCAAAACTATATAAAATCTGTTAAAACAGCGCGAAAATACGAAACTATAATTTTCGCATAAATACGCCCATATGGCCCCAACTCGGCTCGAAATTCGCCCCAAAACTTAGTGTTCCAAATGCGGTTTTAATTTTGCGGAATCGATTAGGTACATCAAAACTATATAAAATCCGTTAAAACAGCGCGAAAATACGAAACTATAATTTTCGCCCACATACGCCCATATGGCCCCAACTCGGCTCGAAATTCGCCCCAAAACTTATTGTTTCAAATCCGGTTTTAAGTGTGCGGAATCGATTAGGCACATCAAAACTATATAAAATCCGTTAAAACAACGCGAAAATACGAAACTTTAATTTTCGCCCACATACGCCCATATGGCCCCAACTCGGCTCGAAATTCGCCCAAAAACTTAGTGTTCCAAATGCGGTTTTAAGTGTGCGGAATCGGTTAGGCACATCAAAACTATATAAAATCCGTTAAAACAGCGCGAAAATACGAAACTATAATTTTCGCCCACATACGCCCATATGGCCCCAACTCGGCTCGAAATTCGCCCAAAAACTTAGTGTTCCAAATCCGGTTTTAAGTGTGCGGAATCGATTAGGCACATCAAAACTATATAAAATCTGTTAAAACAGCGCGAAAATACGAAACTATAATTTTCGCATAAATACGCCCATATGGCCCCAACTCGGCTCGAAATTCGCCCCAAAACTTAGTGTTCCAAATGCGGTTTTAAGTGTGCGGAATCGATTAGGTACATCAAAACTATATAAAATCCGTTAAAACAGCGCGAAAATACGAAACTATAATTTTCGCCAACATACGCCCATATGGCCCCAACTCGGCTCGAAATTCGCTCAAAAACTTAAGTGTTCCAAATCCGGTTTTAAGTGTAAGGAATCGATTAGGCACATTAAAACTATATAAAATCCGGTAAAACAGCGCGAAAATACGAAACTATAATTTTCGCCCACATACGCCCATATGGCCCCAACTCGGCTCGAAATTCGCCCAAAACTTAGTGTTCCAAATGCGGTTTTAAGTGTGCGGAATCGGTTAGGCACATCAAAACTATATAAAATCCGTTAAAACAGCGCGAAAATACGAAACTATAATTTTCGCCCACATACGCCCATATGGCCCCAACTCGGCTCGAAATTCGCCCAAAAACTTAGTGTTCCAAATCCGGTTTTAAGTGTGCGGAATCGATTAGGCACATCAAAACTATATAAAATCTGTTAAAACAGCGCGAAAATACGAAACTATAATTTTCGCATAAATACGCCCATATGGCCCCAACTCGGCTCGAAATTCGCCCCAAAACTTAGTGTTCCAAATGCGGTTTTAAGTGTGCGGAATCGATTAGGTACATCAAAACTATATAAAATCCGTTAAAACAGCGCGAAAATACGAAACTATAATTTTCGCCAACATACGCCCATATGGCCCCAACTCGGCTCGAAATTCGCTCAAAAACTTAAGTGTTCCAAATCCGGTTTTAAGTGTAAGGAATCGATTAGGCACATTAAAACTATATAAAATCCGGTAAAACAGCGCGAAAATACGAAACTATAATTTTCGGCCACATACGCCCATATGGCCCCAACTCGGCTCGAAATTCGCCCAAAAACTTAGTGTTCCAAATCCGGTTTTAAGTGTGCGGTATCGATTAGGCACATCAAAACTATATAAAATCCGTTAAAACAACGCGAAAATACGAAACTTTAATTTTCGCCCACATACGCCCATATGGCCCCAACTCGGCTCGAAATTCGCCCAAAAACTTAGTGTTTTAAATGCGGTTTTAAGTGTGCGGAATCGGTTAGGCACATCAAAACTATATAAAATCCGTTAAAACAGCGCGAAAATACGAAACTATAATTTTCGCCCACATACGCCCATATGGCCCCAACTCGGCTCGAAATTCGCCCAAAAACTTAGTGTTCCAAATCCGGTTTTAAGTGTGCGGAATCGATTAGGCACATCAAAACTATATAAATTCCGTTAAAACAGCGCGAAAATACGAAACTATAATTTTCGCCCACATACGCCCATATGGCCCCAACTCGGCTCGAAATTCGCCCCAAAACTTAGTGTTTCAAATCCGGTTTTAAGTGTGCGGAATCGATTAGGCACATCAAAACTATATAAAATCCATTAAAACAACGCGAAAATACGAAACTTTAATTTTCGCCCACATACGCCCATATGGCCCCAACTCGGCTCGAAATTCGCCCCAAAACTTAGTGTTCCAAATGCGGTTTTAAGTGTGCGGAATCGATTAGGTACATCAAAACTATATAAAATCCGTTAAAACAGCGCGAAAATACGAAACTTTAATTTTCGCCCACATACGCCCATATGGCCCCAACTCGGCTCGAAATTCGCCCAAAAACTTTTTGTTCCAAATCCGGTTTTAAGTGTGCGGAATCGATTTGGCACATCAAAACTATATAAAATCCGTTAAAACAGCGCGAAAATACGAAACTATAATTTTCGCCCACATACGCCCATATGGCCCCAACTCGGCTCGAAATTCGCCCCAAAACTTAGTGTTTCAAATCCGGTTTTAAGTGTGCGGAATCGATTAGGCACATCAAAACTATATAAAATCTGTTAAAACAGCGCGAAAATACGAAACTATAATTTTCGCATAAATACGCCCATATGGCCCCAACTCGGCTCGAAATTCGCCCCAAAACTTAGTGTTCCAAATGCGGTTTTAAGTGTGCGGAATCGATTAGGTACATCAAAACTATATAAAATCCGTTAAAACAGCGCGAAAATACGAAACTATAATTTTCGCCAACATACGCCCATATGGCCCCAACTCGGCTCGAAATTCGCTCAAAAACTTAAGTGTTCCAAATCCGGTTTTAAGTGTAAGGAATCGATTAGGCACATTAAAACTATATAAAATCCGGTAAAACAGCGCGAAAATACGAAACTATAATTTTCGCCCACATACGCCCATATGGCCCCAACTCGGCTCGAAATTCGCCCAAAACTTAGTGTTCCAAATGCGGTTTTAAGTGTGCGGAATCGGTTAGGCACATCAAAACTATATAAAATCCGTTAAAACAGCGCGAAAATACGAAACTATAATTTTCGCCCACATACGCCCATATGGCCCCAACTCGGCTCGAAATTCGCCCAAAAACTTAGTGTTCCAAATCCGGTTTTAAGTGTGCGGAATCGATTAGGCACATCAAAACTATATAAAATCTGTTAAAACAGCGCGAAAATACGAAACTATAATTTTCGCATAAATACGCCCATATGGCCCCAACTCGGCTCGAAATTCGCCCCAAAACTTAGTGTTCCAAATGCGGTTTTAAGTGTGCGGAATCGATTAGGTACATCAAAACTATATAAAATCCGTTAAAACAGCGCGAAAATACGAAACTATAATTTTCGCCAACATACGCCCATATGGCCCCAACTCGGCTCGAAATTCGCTCAAAAACTTAAGTGTTCCAAATCCGGTTTTAAGTGTAAGGAATCGATTAGGCACATTAAAACTATATAAAATCCGGTAAAACAGCGCGAAAATACGAAACTATAATTTTCGGCCACATACGCCCATATGGCCCCAACTCGGCTCGAAATTCGCCCAAAAACTTAGTGTTCCAAATCCGGTTTTAAGTGTGCGGTATCGATTAGGCACATCAAAACTATATAAAATCCGTTAAAACAACGCGAAAATACGAAACTTTAATTTTCGCCCACATACGCCCATATGGCCCCAACTCGGCTCGAAATTCGCCCAAAAACTTAGTGTTTTAAATGCGGTTTTAAGTGTGCGGAATCGGTTAGGCACATCAAAACTATATAAAATCCGTTAAAACAGCGCGAAAATACGAAACTATAATTTTCGCCCACATACGCCCATATGGCCCCAACTCGGCTCGAAATTCGCCCAAAAACTTAGTGTTCCAAATCCGGTTTTAAGTGTGCGGAATCGATTAGGCACATCAAAACTATATAAATTCCGTTAAAACAGCGCGAAAATACGAAACTATAATTTTCGCCCACATACGCCCATATGGCCCCAACTCGGCTCGAAATTCGCCCCAAAACTTAGTGTTTCAAATCCGGTTTTAAGTGTGCGGAATCGATTAGGCACATCAAAACTATATAAAATCCATTAAAACAACGCGAAAATACGAAACTTTAATTTTCGCCCACATACGCCCATATGGCCCCAACTCGGCTCGAAATTCGCCCCAAAACTTAGTGTTCCAAATGCGGTTTTAAGTGTGCGGAATCGATTAGGTACATCAAAACTATATAAAATCCGTTAAAACAGCGCGAAAATACGAAACTTTAATTTTCGCCCACATACGCCCATATGGCCCCAACTCGGCTCGAAATTCGCCCAAAAACTTTTTGTTCCAAATCCGGTTTTAAGTGTGCGGAATCGATTTGGCACATCAAAACTATATAAAATCCGTTAAAACAGCGCGAAAATACGAAACTATAATTTTCGCCCACATACGCCCATATGGCCCCAACTCGGCTCGAAATTCGCCCCAAAACTTAGTGTTTCAAATCCGGTTTTAAGTGTGCGGAATCGATTAGGCACATCAAAACTATATAAAATCCGTTAAAACAACGCGAAAATACGAAACTTTAATTTTCGCCCACATACGCCCATATGGCCCCAACTCGGCTCGAAATTTGCCCAAAAACTTAGTGTTCCAAATGCGGTTTTAAGTGTGCGGAATCGGTTAGGCACATCAAAACTATATAAAATCCGTTAAAACAGCGCGAAAATACGAAACTATAATTTTCGCCCACATACGCCCATATGGCCCCAACTCGGCTCGAAATTCGCCCAAAAACTTAGTGTTCCAAATCCGGTTTTAAGTGTGCGGAATCGATTAGGCACATCAAAACTATATAAATTCCGTTAAAACAGCGCGAAAATACGAAACTATAATTTTCGCCCACATACGCCCATATGGCCCCAACTCGGCTCGAAATTCGCCCCAAAACTTAGTGTTTCAAATCCGGTTTTAAGTGTGCGGAATCGATTAGGCACATCAAAACTATATAAAATCCATTAAAACAACGCGAAAATACGAAACTTTAATTTTCGCCCACATACGCCCATATGGCCCCAACTCGGCTCGAAATTCGCCCCAAAACTTAGTGTTCCAAATGCGGTTTTAAGTGTGCGGAATCGATTAGGTACATCAAAACTATATAAAATCCGTTAAAACAGCGCGAAAATACGAAACTTTAATTTTCGCCCACATACGCCCATATGGCCCCAACTCGGCTCGAAATTCGCCCAAAAACTTTTTGTTCCAAATCCGGTTTTAAGTGTGCGGAATCGATTTGGCACATCAAAACTATATAAAATCCGTTAAAACAGCGCGAAAATACGAAACTATAATTTTCGCCCACATACGCCCATATGGCCCCAACTCGGCTCGAAATTCGCCCCAAAACTTAGTGTTTCAAATCCGGTTTTAAGTGTGCGGAATCGATTAGGCACATCAAAACTATATAAAATCCGTTAAAACAACGCGAAAATACGAAACTTTAATTTTCGCCCACATACGCCCATATGGCCCCAACTCGGCTCGAAATTTGCCCAAAAACTTAGTGTTCCAAATGCGGTTTTAAGTGTGCGGAATCGGTTAGGCACATCAAAACTATATAAAATCCGTTAAAACAGCGCGAAAATACGAAACTATAATTTTCGCCCACATACGCCCATATGGCCCCAACTCGGCTCGAAATTCGCCCAAAAACTTAGTGTTCCAAATCCGGTTTTAAGTGTGCGGAATCGATTAGGCACATCAAAACTATATAAATTCCGTTAAAACAGCGCGAAAATACGAAACTATAATTTTCGCCCACATACGCCCATATGGCCCCAACTCGGCTCGAAATTCGCCCCAAAACTTAGTGTTTCAAATCCGGTTTTAAGTGTGCGGAATCGATTAGGCACATCAAAACTATATAAAATCCATTAAAACAACGCGAAAATACGAAACTTTAATTTTCGCCCACATACGCCCATATGGCCCCAACTCGGCTCGAAATTCGCCCCAAAACTTAGTGTTCCAAATGCGGTTTTAAGTGTGCGGAATCGATTAGGTACATCAAAACTATATAAAATCCGTTAAAACAGCGCGAAAATACGAAACTTTAATTTTCGCCCACATACGCCCATATGGCCCCAACTCGGCTCGAAATTCGCCCAAAAACTTTTTGTTCCAAATCCGGTTTTAAGTGTGCGGAATCGATTTGGCACATCAAAACTATATAAAATCCGTTAAAACAGCGCGAAAATACGAAACTATAATTTTCGCCCACATACGCCCATATGGCCCCAACTCGGCTCGAAATTCGCCCCAAAACTTAGTGTTTCAAATCCGGTTTTAAGTGTGCGGAATCGATTAGGCACATCAAAACTATATAAAATCCGTTAAAACAACGCGAAAATACGAAACTTTAATTTTCGCCCACATACGCCCATATGGCCCCAACTCGGCTCGAAATTTGCCCAAAAACTTAGTGTTCCAAATGCGGTTTTAAGTGTGCGGAATCGGTTAGGCACATCAAAACTATATAAAATCCGTTAAAACAGCGCGAAAATACGAAACTATAATTTTCGCCCACATACGCCCATATGGCCCCAACTCGGCTCGAAATTCGCCCAAAAACTTAGTGTTCCAAATCCGGTTTTAAGTGTGCGGAATCGATTAGGCACATCAAAACTATATAAATTCCGTTAAAACAGCGCGAAAATACGAAACTATAATTTTCGCCCACATACGCCCATATGGCCCCAACTCGGCTCGAAATTCGCCCCAAAACTTAGTGTTTCAAATCCGGTTTTAAGTGTGCGGAATCGATTAGGCACATCAAAACTATATAAAATCCATTAAAACAACGCGAAAATACGAAACTTTAATTTTCGCCCACATACGCCCATATGGCCCCAACTCGGCTCGAAATTCGCCCCAAAACTTAGTGTTCCAAATGCGGTTTTAAGTGTGCGGAATCGATTAGGTACATCAAAACTATATAAAATCCGTTAAAACAGCGCGAAAATACGAAACTTTAATTTTCGCCCACATACGCCCATATGGCCCCAACTCGGCTCGAAATTCGCCCAAAAACTTTTTGTTCCAAATCCGGTTTTAAGTGTGCGGAATCGATTTGGCACATCAAAACTATATAAAATCCGTTAAAACAGCGCGAAAATACGAAACTATAATTTTCGCCCACATACGCCCATATGGCCCCAACTCGGCTCGAAATTCGCCCCAAAACTTAGTGTTTCAAATCCGGTTTTAAGTGTGCGGAATCGATTAGGCACATCAAAACTATATAAAATCCGTTAAAACAACGCGAAAATACGAAACTTTAATTTTCGCCCACATACGCCCATATGGCCCCAACTCGGCTCGAAATTTGCCCAAAAACTTAGTGTTCCAAATGCGGTTTTAAGTGTGCGGAATCGGTTAGGCACATCAAAACTATATAAAATCCGTTAAAACAGCGCGAAAATACGAAACTATAATTTTCGCCCACATACGCCCATATGGCCCCAACTCGGCTCGAAATTCGCCCAAAAACTTAGTGTTCCAAATCCGGTTTTAAGTGTGCGGAATCGATTAGGCACATCAAAACTATATAAATTCCGTTAAAACAGCGCGAAAATACGAAACTATAATTTTCGCCCACATACGCCCATATGGCCCCAACTCGGCTCGAAATTCGCCCCAAAACTTAGTGTTTCAAATCCGGTTTTAAGTGTGCGGAATCGATTAGGCACATCAAAACTATATAAAATCCATTAAAACAACGCGAAAATACGAAACTTTAATTTTCGCCCACATACGCCCATATGGCCCCAACTCGGCTCGAAATTCGCCCCAAAACTTAGTGTTCCAAATGCGGTTTTAAGTGTGCGGAATCGATTAGGTACATCAAAACTATATAAAATCCGTTAAAACAGCGCGAAAATACGAAACTTTAATTTTCGCCCACATACGCCCATATGGCCCCAACTCGGCTCGAAATTCGCCCAAAAACTTTTTGTTCCAAATCCGGTTTTAAGTGTGCGGAATCGATTTGGCACATCAAAACTATATAAAATCCGTTAAAACAGCGCGAAAATACGAAACTATAATTTTCGCCCACATACGCCCATATGGCCCCAACTCGGCTCGAAATTCGCCCCAAAACTTAGTGTTTCAAATCCGGTTTTAAGTGTGCGGAATCGATTAGGCACATCAAAACTATATAAAATCCGTTAAAACAACGCGAAAATACGAAACTTTAATTTTCGCCCACATACGCCCATATGGCCCCAACTCGGCTCGAAATTTGCCCAAAAACTTAGTGTTCCAAATGCGGTTTTAAGTGTGCGGAATCGGTTAGGCACATCAAAACTATATAAAATCCGTTAAAACAGCGCGAAAATACGAAACTATAATTTTCGCCCACATACGCCCATATGGCCCCAACTCGGCTCGAAATTCGCCCAAAAACTTAGTGTTCCAAATCCGGTTTTAAGTGTGCGGAATCGATTAGGCACATCAAAACTATATAAATTCCGTTAAAACAGCGCGAAAATACGAAACTATAATTTTCGCCCACATACGCCCATATGGCCCCAACTCGGCTCGAAATTCGCCCCAAAACTTAGTGTTTCAAATCCGGTTTTAAGTGTGCGGAATCGATTAGGCACATCAAAACTATATAAAATCCATTAAAACAACGCGAAAATACGAAACTTTAATTTTCGCCCACATACGCCCATATGGCCCCAACTCGGCTCGAAATTCGCCCCAAAACTTAGTGTTCCAAATGCGGTTTTAAGTGTGCGGAATCGATTAGGTACATCAAAACTATATAAAATCCGTTAAAACAGCGCGAAAATACGAAACTTTAATTTTCGCCCACATACGCCCATATGGCCCCAACTCGGCTCGAAATTCGCCCAAAAACTTTTTGTTCCAAATCCGGTTTTAAGTGTGCGGAATCGATTTGGCACATCAAAACTATATAAAATCCGTTAAAACAGCGCGAAAATACGAAACTATAATTTTCGCCCACATACGCCCATATGGCCCCAACTCGGCTCGAAATTCGCCCCAAAACTTAGTGTTTCAAATCCGGTTTTAAGTGTGCGGAATCGATTAGGCACATCAAAACTATATAAAATCCGTTAAAACAACGCGAAAATACGAAACTTTAATTTTCGCCCACATACGCCCATATGGCCCCAACTCGGCTCGAAATTTGCCCAAAAACTTAGTGTTCCAAATGCGGTTTTAAGTGTGCGGAATCGGTTAGGCACATCAAAACTATATAAAATCCGTTAAAACAGCGCGAAAATACGAAACTATAATTTTCGCCCACATACGCCCATATGGCCCCAACTCGGCTCGAAATTCGCCCAAAAACTTAGTGTTCCAAATCCGGTTTTAAGTGTGCGGAATCGATTAGGCACATCAAAACTATATAAATTCCGTTAAAACAGCGCGAAAATACGAAACTATAATTTTCGCCCACATACGCCCATATGGCCCCAACTCGGCTCGAAATTCGCCCCAAAACTTAGTGTTTCAAATCCGGTTTTAAGTGTGCGGAATCGATTAGGCACATCAAAACTATATAAAATCCATTAAAACAACGCGAAAATACGAAACTTTAATTTTCGCCCACATACGCCCATATGGCCCCAACTCGGCTCGAAATTCGCCCCAAAACTTAGTGTTCCAAATGCGGTTTTAAGTGTGCGGAATCGATTAGGTACATCAAAACTATATAAAATCCGTTAAAACAGCGCGAAAATACGAAACTTTAATTTTCGCCCACATACGCCCATATGGCCCCAACTCGGCTCGAAATTCGCCCAAAAACTTTTTGTTCCAAATCCGGTTTTAAGTGTGCGGAATCGATTTGGCACATCAAAACTATATAAAATCCGTTAAAACAGCGCGAAAATACGAAACTATAATTTTCGCCCACATACGCCCATATGGCCCCAACTCGGCTCGAAATTCGCCCCAAAACTTAGTGTTTCAAATCCGGTTTTAAGTGTGCGGAATCGATTAGGCACATCAAAACTATATAAAATCCGTTAAAACAACGCGAAAATACGAAACTTTAATTTTCGCCCACATACGCCCATATGGCCCCAACTCGGCTCGAAATTTGCCCAAAAACTTAGTGTTCCAAATGCGGTTTTAAGTGTGCGGAATCGGTTAGGCACATCAAAACTATATAAAATCCGTTAAAACAGCGCGAAAATACGAAACTATAATTTTCGCCCACATACGCCCATATGGCCCCAACTCGGCTCGAAATTCGCCCAAAAACTTAGTGTTCCAAATCCGGTTTTAAGTGTGCGGAATCGATTAGGCACATCAAAACTATATAAATTCCGTTAAAACAGCGCGAAAATACGAAACTATAATTTTCGCCCACATACGCCCATATGGCCCCAACTCGGCTCGAAATTCGCCCCAAAACTTAGTGTTTCAAATCCGGTTTTAAGTGTGCGGAATCGATTAGGCACATCAAAACTATATAAAATCCATTAAAACAACGCGAAAATACGAAACTTTAATTTTCGCCCACATACGCCCATATGGCCCCAACTCGGCTCGAAATTCGCCCCAAAACTTAGTGTTCCAAATGCGGTTTTAAGTGTGCGGAATCGATTAGGTACATCAAAACTATATAAAATCCGTTAAAACAGCGCGAAAATACGAAACTTTAATTTTCGCCCACATACGCCCATATGGCCCCAACTCGGCTCGAAATTCGCCCAAAAACTTTTTGTTCCAAATCCGGTTTTAAGTGTGCGGAATCGATTTGGCACATCAAAACTATATAAAATCCGTTAAAACAGCGCGAAAATACGAAACTATAATTTTCGCCCACATACGCCCATATGGCCCCAACTCGGCTCGAAATTCGCCCCAAAACTTAGTGTTTCAAATCCGGTTTTAAGTGTGCGGAATCGATTAGGCACATCAAAACTATATAAAATCCGTTAAAACAACGCGAAAATACGAAACTTTAATTTTCGCCCACATACGCCCATATGGCCCCAACTCGGCTCGAAATTTGCCCAAAAACTTAGTGTTCCAAATGCGGTTTTAAGTGTGCGGAATCGGTTAGGCACATCAAAACTATATAAAATCCGTTAAAACAGCGCGAAAATACGAAACTATAATTTTCGCCCACATACGCCCATATGGCCCCAACTCGGCTCGAAATTCGCCCAAAAACTTAGTGTTCCAAATCCGGTTTTAAGTGTGCGGAATCGATTAGGCACATCAAAACTATATAAATTCCGTTAAAACAGCGCGAAAATACGAAACTATAATTTTCGCCCACATACGCCCATATGGCCCCAACTCGGCTCGAAATTCGCCCCAAAACTTAGTGTTTCAAATCCGGTTTTAAGTGTGCGGAATCGATTAGGCACATCAAAACTATATAAAATCCATTAAAACAACGCGAAAATACGAAACTTTAATTTTCGCCCACATACGCCCATATGGCCCCAACTCGGCTCGAAATTCGCCCCAAAACTTAGTGTTCCAAATGCGGTTTTAAGTGTGCGGAATCGATTAGGTACATCAAAACTATATAAAATCCGTTAAAACAGCGCGAAAATACGAAACTTTAATTTTCGCCCACATACGCCCATATGGCCCCAACTCGGCTCGAAATTCGCCCAAAAACTTTTTGTTCCAAATCCGGTTTTAAGTGTGCGGAATCGATTTGGCACATCAAAACTATATAAAATCCGTTAAAACAGCGCGAAAATACGAAACTATAATTTTCGCCCACATACGCCCATATGGCCCCAACTCGGCTCGAAATTCGCCCCAAAACTTAGTGTTTCAAATCCGGTTTTAAGTGTGCGGAATCGATTAGGCACATCAAAACTATATAAAATCCGTTAAAACAACGCGAAAATACGAAACTTTAATTTTCGCCCACATACGCCCATATGGCCCCAACTCGGCTCGAAATTTGCCCAAAAACTTAGTGTTCCAAATGCGGTTTTAAGTGTGCGGAATCGGTTAGGCACATCAAAACTATATAAAATCCGTTAAAACAGCGCGAAAATACGAAACTATAATTTTCGCCCACATACGCCCATATGGCCCCAACTCGGCTCGAAATTCGCCCAAAAACTTAGTGTTCCAAATCCGGTTTTAAGTGTGCGGAATCGATTAGGCACATCAAAACTATATAAATTCCGTTAAAACAGCGCGAAAATACGAAACTATAATTTTCGCCCACATACGCCCATATGGCCCCAACTCGGCTCGAAATTCGCCCCAAAACTTAGTGTTTCAAATCCGGTTTTAAGTGTGCGGAATCGATTAGGCACATCAAAACTATATAAAATCCATTAAAACAACGCGAAAATACGAAACTTTAATTTTCGCCCACATACGCCCATATGGCCCCAACTCGGCTCGAAATTCGCCCCAAAACTTAGTGTTCCAAATGCGGTTTTAAGTGTGCGGAATCGATTAGGTACATCAAAACTATATAAAATCCGTTAAAACAGCGCGAAAATACGAAACTTTAATTTTCGCCCACATACGCCCATATGGCCCCAACTCGGCTCGAAATTCGCCCAAAAACTTTTTGTTCCAAATCCGGTTTTAAGTGTGCGGAATCGATTTGGCACATCAAAACTATATAAAATCCGTTAAAACAGCGCGAAAATACGAAACTATAATTTTCGCCCACATACGCCCATATGGCCCCAACTCGGCTCGAAATTCGCCCCAAAACTTAGTGTTTCAAATCCGGTTTTAAGTGTGCGGAATCGATTAGGCACATCAAAACTATATAAAATCCGTTAAAACAACGCGAAAATACGAAACTTTAATTTTCGCCCACATACGCCCATATGGCCCCAACTCGGCTCGAAATTTGCCCAAAAACTTAGTGTTCCAAATGCGGTTTTAAGTGTGCGGAATCGGTTAGGCACATCAAAACTATATAAAATCCGTTAAAACAGCGCGAAAATACGAAACTATAATTTTCGCCCACATACGCCCATATGGCCCCAACTCGGCTCGAAATTCGCCCAAAAACTTAGTGTTCCAAATCCGGTTTTAAGTGTGCGGAATCGATTAGGCACATCAAAACTATATAAATTCCGTTAAAACAGCGCGAAAATACGAAACTATAATTTTCGCCCACATACGCCCATATGGCCCCAACTCGGCTCGAAATTCGCCCCAAAACTTAGTGTTTCAAATCCGGTTTTAAGTGTGCGGAATCGATTAGGCACATCAAAACTATATAAAATCCATTAAAACAACGCGAAAATACGAAACTTTAATTTTCGCCCACATACGCCCATATGGCCCCAACTCGGCTCGAAATTCGCCCCAAAACTTAGTGTTCCAAATGCGGTTTTAAGTGTGCGGAATCGATTAGGTACATCAAAACTATATAAAATCCGTTAAAACAGCGCGAAAATACGAAACTTTAATTTTCGCCCACATACGCCCATATGGCCCCAACTCGGCTCGAAATTCGCCCAAAAACTTTTTGTTCCAAATCCGGTTTTAAGTGTGCGGAATCGATTTGGCACATCAAAACTATATAAAATCCGTTAAAACAGCGCGAAAATACGAAACTATAATTTTCGCCCACATACGCCCATATGGCCCCAACTCGGCTCGAAATTCGCCCCAAAACTTAGTGTTTCAAATCCGGTTTTAAGTGTGCGGAATCGATTAGGCACATCAAAACTATATAAAATCCGTTAAAACAACGCGAAAATACGAAACTTTAATTTTCGCCCACATACGCCCATATGGCCCCAACTCGGCTCGAAATTTGCCCAAAAACTTAGTGTTCCAAATGCGGTTTTAAGTGTGCGGAATCGGTTAGGCACATCAAAACTATATAAAATCCGTTAAAACAGCGCGAAAATACGAAACTATAATTTTCGCCCACATACGCCCATATGGCCCCAACTCGGCTCGAAATTCGCCCAAAAACTTAGTGTTCCAAATCCGGTTTTAAGTGTGCGGAATCGATTAGGCACATCAAAACTATATAAATTCCGTTAAAACAGCGCGAAAATACGAAACTATAATTTTCGCCCACATACGCCCATATGGCCCCAACTCGGCTCGAAATTCGCCCCAAAACTTAGTGTTTCAAATCCGGTTTTAAGTGTGCGGAATCGATTAGGCACATCAAAACTATATAAAATCCATTAAAACAACGCGAAAATACGAAACTTTAATTTTCGCCCACATACGCCCATATGGCCCCAACTCGGCTCGAAATTCGCCCCAAAACTTAGTGTTCCAAATGCGGTTTTAAGTGTGCGGAATCGATTAGGTACATCAAAACTATATAAAATCCGTTAAAACAGCGCGAAAATACGAAACTTTAATTTTCGCCCACATACGCCCATATGGCCCCAACTCGGCTCGAAATTCGCCCAAAAACTTTTTGTTCCAAATCCGGTTTTAAGTGTGCGGAATCGATTTGGCACATCAAAACTATATAAAATCCGTTAAAACAGCGCGAAAATACGAAACTATAATTTTCGCCCACATACGCCCATATGGCCCCAACTCGGCTCGAAATTCGCCCCAAAACTTAGTGTTCCAAATGCGGTTTTAAGTGTGCGGAATCGATTAGGTACATCAAAACTATATAAAATCCGTTAAAACAGCGCGAAAATACGAAACTATAATTTTCGCCCATATACGCCCATATGGCCCCAACTCGGCTCGAAATTCGCTCAAAAACTTAAGTGTTCCAAATCCGGTTTTAAGTGTAAGGAATCGGTTAGGCACATTAAAACTATATAAAATCCGGTAAAACAGCGCGAAAATATGAAACTATAATTTTTGCCCAAATACGCCCATATGGCCCCAACTCGACTCGAAATTCGCCCAAAAACTTAGTGTTCCAAATCCGGTTTTAAGTGTGCGGAATCGATTTGGCACATCAAAACTATATAAAATCCGTTAAAACAGCGCGAAAATACGAAACTATAATTTTCGCTCACATACGCCCATATGGCCCCAACTCGGCTCGAAATTCGCCCAAAAACTTAGTGTTCCAAATCCGGTTTTAAGTGTGCGGAATCGATTTGGCACATCAAAACTATATAAAATCCGTTAAAACAGCGCGAAAATACGAAACTATAATTTTCGCCCACATACGCCCATATGGCCCCAACTCGGCTCGAAATTCGCCCCAAAACTTAGTGTTTCAAATCCGGTTTTAAGTGTGCGGAATCGATTAGGCACATCAAAACTATATAAAATCCGTTAAAACAACGCGAAAATACGAAACTTTAATTTTCGCCCACATACGCCCATATGGCCCCAACTCGGCTCGAAATTCGCCCAAAAACTTAGTGTTCCAAATGCGGTTTTAAGTGTGCGGAATCGGTTAGGCACATCAAAACTATATAAAATCCGTTAAAACAGCGCGAAAATACGAAACTATAATTTTCGCCCACATACGCCCATATGGCCCCAACTCGGCTCGAAATTTGCCCAAAAACTTAGTGTTCCAAATGCGGTTTTAAGTGTGCGGAATCGGTTAGGCACATCAAAACTATATAAAATCCGTTAAAACAGCGCGAAAATACGAAACTATAATTTTCGCCCACATACGCCCATATGGCCCCAACTCGGCTCGAAATTCGCCCAAAAACTTAGTGTTCCAAATCCGGTTTTAAGTGTGCGGAATCGATTAGGCACATCAAAACTATATAAAATCTGTTAAAACAGCGCGAAAATACGAAACTATAATTTTCGCATAAATACGCCCATATGGCCCCAACTCGGCTCGAAATTCGCCCCAAAACTTAGTGTTCCAAATGCGGTTTTAAGTGTGCGGAATCGATTAGGTACATCAAAACTATATAAAATCCGTTAAAACAGCGCGAAAATACGAAACTATAATTTTCGCCCACATACGCCCATATGGCCCCAACTCGGCTCGAAATTCGCCCAAAAACTTAGTGTTCCAAATCCGGTTTTAAGTGTGCGGAATCGATTAGGCACATCAAAACTATATAAAATCTGTTAAAACAGCGCGAAAATACGAAACTATAATTTTCGCATAAATACGCCCATATGGCCCCAACTCGGCTCGAAATTCGCCCCAAAACTTAGTGTTCCAAATGCGGTTTTAAGTGTGCGGAATCGATTAGGTACATCAAAACTATATAAAATCCGTTAAAACAGCGCGAAAATACGAAACTATAATTTTCGCCCATATACGCCCATATGGCCCCAACTCGGCTCGAAATTCGCTCAAAAACTTAAGTGTTCCAAATCCGGTTTTAAGTGTAAGGAATCGGTTAGGCACATTAAAACTATATAAAATCCGGTAAAACAGCGCGAAAATATGAAACTATAATTTTTGCCCAAATACGCCCATATGGCCCCAACTCGACTCGAAATTCGCCCAAAAACTTAGTGTTCCAAATCCGGTTTTAAGTGTGCGGAATCGATTTGGCACATCAAAACTATATAAAATCCGTTAAAACAGCGCGAAAATACGAAACTATAATTTTCGCTCACATACGCCCATATGGCCCCAACTCGGCTCGAAATTCGCCCAAAAACTTAGTGTTCCAAATCCGGTTTTAAGTGTGCGGAATCGATTTGGCACATCAAAACTATATAAAATCCGTTAAAACAGCGCGAAAATACGAAACTATAATTTTCGCCCACATACGCCCATATGGCCCCAACTCGGCTCGAAATTCGCCCCAAAACTTAGTGTTTCAAATCCGGTTTTAAGTGTGCGGAATCGATTAGGCACATCAAAACTATATAAAATCCGTTAAAACAACGCGAAAATACGAAACTTTAATTTTCGCCCACATACGCCCATATGGCCCCAACTCGGCTCGAAATTCGCTCAAAAACTTAGTGTTCCAAATCCGGTTTTAAGTGTGCGGTATCGATTAGGCACATCAAAACTATATAAAATCCGTTAAAACAGCGCGAAAATACGAAACTATAATTTTCGCTCACATACGCCCATATGGCCCCAACTCGGCTCGAAATTCGCCCAAAAACTTAAGTGTTCCAAATCCGGTTTTAAGTGTAAGGAATCGATTAGGCACATTAAAACTATATAAAATCCGGTAAAACAGCGCGAAAATACGAAACTATAATTTTTGCCCAAATACGCCCATATGGCCCCAACTCGGCTCGAAATTCGCCCCCAAACTTAGTGTTCCAAATGCGGTTTTAAGTGTGCGGAATCGATTAGGTACATCAAAACTATATAAAATCCGTTAAAACAGCGCGAAAATACGAAACTATAATTTTCGCATAAATACGCCCATATGGCCCCAACTCGGCTCGAAATTCGCCCCAAAACTTAGTGTTCCAAATGCGGTTTTAAGTGTGCGGAATCGATTAGGTACATCAAAACTATATAAAATCCGTTAAAACAGCGCGAAAATACGAAACTATAATTTTCGCCCATATACGCCCATATGGCCCCAACTCGGCTCGAAATTCGCTCAAAAACTTAAGTGTTCCAAATCCGGTTTTAAGTGTAAGGAATCGGTTAGGCACATTAAAACTATATAAAATCCGGTAAAACAGCGCGAAAATATGAAACTATAATTTTTGCCCAAATACGCCCATATGGCCCCAACTCGACTCGAAATTCGCCCAAAAACTTAGTGTTCCAAATCCGGTTTTAAGTGTGCGGAATCGATTTGGCACATCAAAACTATATAAAATCCGTTAAAACAGCGCGAAAATACGAAACTATAATTTTCGCTCACATACGCCCATATGGCCCCAACTCGGCTCGAAATTCGCCCAAAAACTTAGTGTTCCAAATCCGGTTTTAAGTGTAAGGAATCGATTAGGCACATTAAAACTATATAAAATCCGGTAAAACAGCGCGAAAATACGAAACTATAATTTTTGCCCAAATACGCCCATATGGCCCCAACTCGGCTCGAAATTCGCCCCAAAACTTAGTGTTCCAAATCCGGTTTTAAGTGTAAGGAATCGATTAGGCACATTAAAACTATATAAAATCCGGTAAAACAGCGCGAAAATACGAAACTATAATTTTCGGCCACATACGCCCATATGGCCCCAACTCGGCTCGAAATTCGCCCAAAAACTTAGTGTTCCAAATCCGGTTTTAAGTGTGCGGTATCGATTAGGCACATCAAAACTATATAAAATCCGTTAAAACAGCGCGAAAATACGAAACTATAATTTTCGCTCACATACGCTCATATGGCCCCAACTCGGCTCGAAATTCGCCCAAAAACTTAAGTGTTCCAAATCCGGTTTTAAGTGTAAGGAATCGATTAGGCACATTAAAACTATATAAAATCCGGTAAAACAGCGCGAAAATACGAAACTATAATTTTTGCCCAAATACGCCCATATGGCCCCAACTCGGCTCGAAATTCGCCCCAAAACTTAGTGTTCCAAATGCGGTTTTAAGTGTGCGGAATCGATTAGGTACATCAAAACTATATAAAATCCGGTAAAACAGCGCGAAAATACGAAACTATAATTTTTGCCCAAATACGCCCATATGGCCCCAACTCGGCTCGAAATTCGCCCCAAAACTTAGTGTTCCAAATGCGGTTTTAAGTGTGCGGAATCGATTAGGTACATCAAAACTATATAAAATCCGTTAAAACAGCGCGAAAATACGAAACTATAATTTTCGCCCACATACGCCCATATGGCCCCAACTCGGCTCGAAATTCGCCCCAAAACTTAGTGTTTCAAATCCGGTTTTAAGTGTGCGGAATCGATTAGGCACATCAAAACTATATAAAATCCGTTAAAACAACGCGAAAATACGAAACTTTAATTTTCGCCCACATACGCCCATATGGCCCCAACTCGGCTCGAAATTCGCCCAAAAACTTAGTGTTCCAAATGCGGTTTTAAGTGTGCGGAATCGGTTAGGCACATCAAAACTATATAAAATCCGTTAAAACAGCGCGAAAATACGAAACTATAATTTTCGCCCACATACGCCCATATGGCCCCAACTCGGCTCGAAATTCGCCCAAAAACTTAGTGTTCCAAATCCGGTTTTAAGTGTGCGGAATCGATTAGGTACATCAAAACTATATAAAATCTGTTAAAACAGCGCGAAAATACGAAACTATAATTTTCGCATAAATACGCCCATATGGCCCCAACTCGGCTCGAAATTCGCCCCAAAACTTAGTGTTCCAAATGCGGTTTTAAGTGTGCGGAATCGATTAGGTACATCAAAACTATATAAAATCCGTTAAAACAGCGCGAAAATACGAAACTATAATTTTCGCCAACATACGCCCATATGGCCCCAACTCGGCTCGAAATTCGCTCAAAAACTTAAGTGTTCCAAATCCGGTTTTAAGTGTAAGGAATCGATTAGGCACATCAAAACTATATAAAATCCGGTAAAACAGCGCGAAAATATGAAACTATAATTTTTGCCCAAATACGCCCATATGGCCCCAACTCGACTCGATATTCGCCCAAAAACTTAGTGTTCCAAATCCGGTTTTAAGTGTGCGGAATCGATTTGGCTCATCAAAACTATATTAAATCCGGTAAAACAGCGCGAAAATATGAAACTATAATTTTTGCCCAAATACGCCCATATGGCCCCAACTCGGCTCGAAATTCGCTCAAAAACTTAAGTGTTCCAAATCCGGTTTTAAGTGTAAGGAATCGATTAGGCACATTAAAACTATATAAAATCCGGTAAAACAGCGCGAAAATATAAAACTATAATTTTTGCCCAAATACGCCCATATGGCCCCAACTCGACTCGAAATTCGCCCAAAAACTTAGTGTTCCAAATCCGGTTTTAAGTGTGCGGAATCGATTTGGCTCATCAAAACTATATTAAATCCGTTAAAACAGCGCGAAAATACGAAACTATAATTTTCGGCCACATACGCCCATATGGCCCCAACTCGGCTCGAAATTCGCCCAAAAACTTAGTGTTCCAAATCCGGTTTTAAGTGTGCGGTATCGATTAGGCACATCAAAACTATATAAAATCCGTTAAAACAGCGCGAAAATACGAAACTATAATTTTCGCTCACATACGCCCATATGGCCCCAACTCGGCTCGAAATTCGCCCAAAAACTTAAGTGTTCCAAATCCGGTTTTAAGTGTAAGGAATCGATTAGGCACATTAAAACTATATAAAATCCGGTAAAACAGCGCGAAAATACGAAACTATAATTTTTGCCCAAATACGCCCATATGGCCCCAACTCGGCTCGAAATTCGCCCAAAAACTTAGTGTTCCAAATCCGGTTTTAAGTGTGCGGTATCGATTAGGCACATCAAAACTATATAAAATCCGTTAAAACAGCGCGAAAATACGAAACTATAATTTTCGCTCACATACGCCCATATGGCCCCAACTCGGCTCGAAATTCGCCCAAAAACTTAAGTGTTCCAAATCCGGTTTTAAGTGTAAGGAATCGATTAGGCACATTAAAACTATATAAAATCCGGTAAAACAGCGCGAAAATACGAAACTATAATTTTTGCCCAAATACGCCCATATGGCCCCAACTCGGCTCGAAATTCGCCCCCAAACTTAGTGTTCCAAATGCGGTTTTAAGTGTGCGGAATCGATTAGGTACATCAAAACTATATAAAATCCGTTAAAACAGCGCGAAAATACGAAACTATAATTTTCGCATAAATACGCCCATATGGCCCCAACTCGGCTCGAAATTCGCCCCAAAACTTAGTGTTCCAAATGCGGTTTTAAGTGTGCGGAATCGATTAGGTACATCAAAACTATATAAAATCCGTTAAAACAGCGCGAAAATACGAAACTATAATTTTCGCCAACATACGCCCATATGGCCCCAACTCGGCTCGAAATTCGCTCAAAAACTTAAGTGTTCCAAATCCGGTTTTAAGTGTAAGGAATCGATTAGGCACATTAAAACTATATAAAATCCGGTAAAACAGCGCGAAAATACGAAACTATAATTTTCGGCCACATACGCCCATATGGCCCCAACTCGGCTCGAAATTCGCCCAAAAACTTAGTGTTCCAAATCCGGTTTTAAGTGTGCGGTATCGATTAGGCACATCAAAACTATATAAAATCCGTTAAAACAACGCGAAAATACGAAACTATAATTTTCGCCCACATACGCCCATATGGCCCCAACTCGGCTCGAAATTCGCTCAAAAACTTAAGTGTTCCAAATCCGGTTTTAAGTGTAAGGAATCGGTTAGGCACATTAAAACTATATAAAATCCGGTAAAACAGCGCGAAAATATGAAACTATAATTTTTGCCCAAATACGCCCATATGGCCCCAACTCGACTCGAAATTCGCCCAAAAACTTAGTGTTCCAAATCCGGTTTTAAGTGTGCGGAATCGATTTGGCACATCAAAACTATATAAAATCCGTTAAAACAGCGCGAAAATACGAAACTATAATTTTCGCTCACATACGCCCATATGGCCCCAACTCGGCTCGAAATTCGCCCAAAAACTTAGTGTTCCAAATGCGGTTTTAGGTGTGCGGAATCGGTTAGGCACATCAAAACTATATAAAATCCGTTAAAACAGCGCGAAAATACGAAACTATAATTTTCGGCCACATACGCCCATATGGCTCCAACTCGGCTCGAAATTCGCCCAAAAACTTAGTGTTCCAAATCCGGTTCTAAGTGTGCGGAATCGATTAGGCACATCAAAACTAAATAAAATCCGTTAAAACAGCGCGAAAATACGAAACTATAATTTTCGCCCACATACGCCCATATGGCCCCCAACTCGGCTCGAAATTCGCCCAAAAACTTAGTGTTCCAAATGCGGTTTTAAGTGTGCGGAATCGATTAGGCACATCAAAACCATATAAAATCCGTTAAAACAGCGCGAAAATACAAATCAAATCAAATCAAATCAAATAATTTATTTGTGAATAATGGGTTACAAAGATGTTGGGTGGTTGAATTGTATCAGCCATATTCCGCTGTTACAGCATACAAATAATAAAACAGTTATTACATCCTACTATTAATAAAATTACAATAAAATTTAAAATAATAGAATAAAAACATAAATGATGAAACACAAAATTAAACTTATACATAAAGAAACAATAATAATTAACAATTAATTTAACACATCCTCCAAAAATAATGAGACATTATAATACGACTTTGTGTGTAGTAATTTTTTAAGCCGCATCTTAAATACATCAATATTACTTAAATTCCTAATAGCATCTGGTAATTTGTTATAAATGCGTGACATCATACAGAATAAACTTTTGTTGTACCACGCACTATTATGTTGTGGACAACGTATTTTGTTGCAATGACGTTTGCTTCGTACTACATCAAACAGATTGGGATTCGTCTTTACAAATAGTGATACTTCATATATATACAGACATGGTAAAGTTAAGATGTTAAGTTCTTTGAAATGTGGAAGACAACTATCGGTGGATTTTAATTTACAAATAGACCTTACACACTTCTTTTGTGCTTTAAAAACGATATCTTTGTTTGTGGAGTTGCCCCAAAACAAAACTCCGTACCTGAGTATCGATGTTACATAGCCGTGATACGCTGTCAGAAGAGTATTCTTATTTGCAACCCTAGATAACATATGTAAAGCATACGAGTATTGATTTAGTCGAGAACATAAACTTTCTGTGTGAGTGTTCCATTTTAAATCGTTATCAATATGCAATCCTAAAAATTTTGTTGTCTCAACAGTTTCTATGGGATTATTCATATAATTTACGCAAATATCGCTTATTTTTACTGTTCTGTTCCTAAATATCATTAAATGAGTTTTAGTTAAATTAATTTTTAAATCCATTGAATTTAACCATTTAATAATGAGAGAAAGAGTATTGTTGATGTCAGATTCGAGTAAAGCTTTACTTTTACTTTTAAATACAATGGTGGTATCATCGGCAAACATTATAGTATGGTGATTTGAGATAGTGGGTAATTCGTTAACATAAATATTAAAAAGCAAGGGTCCAATTACACTGCCTTGAGGAACTCCAGTCGTAACATTTTCCCAATTAGACAAAGCTGTTACTTCTCTTTTTAATATTGGACAAATTTTTGTGATTTGTGTTGCCTGTGTACGATTTGTAAGGTATGATTCAAGAAGATTTAATATATTACCTCTTATACCATATGACTCTAGTTTCCGAAGCAGAATTTTGTGATTTACATGATCAAATGCTTTTGTTAAGTCCATTAGTAGGGCACACGCTGTTACATTATTATCGATACTACCCATAACAGAATGAAGTAAATTATATATAGCCATGTTTATAGACTTGTTTTTCCTGAATCCCACTTGCTCATTAGCAAATAAACCATTATTTTCAAAGTAAGAATATAAATTATCATAAATGACTCTTTCAAAAATTTTAGAGAAGATTGGTATCAGGGCTATAGGTCTATAAGAAGATAAGTCATTTCTGTCATTTTTCTTATACAATGGTTTTATTATTGTTTTCTTTAATTTATCCGGAAATGTACCATAAAAAATACATAAATTTATTATATGACTTAATACTTCTGATATATATATTGAGACCTTCTTGACTATTTTTGTAGATACGTCATCATAACCGGTACTGTTTGTGTTTTTTAAATTAACTATAATTTTATTTATATCTTTTGAAACTGTAGGAGGCATGAAAAAGGAGCCAGAATTATGATTTTGGTTTATAAATTTTAATTTATTATGAGGATTAAATTTAGGTGACTCTGATTTTTGGGTAGTAAAATATTTATTAAAAGCTTGAGCAATTTCGTGGGAACTATTTATAACATTACCATCTACATTTATTTCGACTATTTGTTCCTTTGGACCATTGTACTTGGATTGATTTATTACATTCCATGTGGCTTTACATTTGTTTTTAGCATTAAATATGTAATGCTCATTTTGAGATGTTTGCGTTAGTTTGGTAATGCGAGTAAGTCTGGATGATAATGACTTGAAATTGGCTTTATTCATTTCAGTGGGGTTCTTTCTATAATTCCAAAGCAACTGTCTTTTCCGTTTGCTACAGATCCGAATGCCTTTCGTAATCCATTTATTTCTTTTTGTAGAAAATTGTTTTGTCTTAATTATTGGAAAACATAAGTTATAGAATAATATAAATGAATCATAGAATGTTTCAAATGCAATATCGGGATCTTCACAGTCAATAACATCTGAAAAAGTCAAAGAGCTAATGCAATGTATGAATTTGTTAATATTTTCCTTACAATAATCGCGTTTTAATATAGTCCAATTATCAATCAATAGAGTTGGCTTTACAGGACATGTGAAAACTTGAGCTATGTGATCAGACAAGGCCAATTCATGAACTTTACATTTACTACCTTTAACATTAGAAATGAAATTGTCAATACAAGTTCCTGAGGCTAATCTGGTTGGTTCTTTCAAGGCTAGTTTTAAATTATAACTCGTTAGAATATCAATAAATGTATTTGTTTCCTTGGATTTCTTCAGAATATTAATGTTGAAATCACCACACACTATTATTTTTTTCTTAGAATAGGCAATTTTTTTAATTAAAGCATCGAGGTTTTTAAAGAACATATCAATATCTTCCAAGATTGTCTTGGGAGGTCTGTAGATACAGATGATAAGTATACTGTGATCTAATAGTTCAATGCCAGAGCACTCAATAATGTTTTCAATGGACAGCTGATTAATTTCATTTATTTCTCTGTATTTATGTGTGTTACAAACCATTATACATGATCCACCACGTCTATTATTGCGTGAGTAGAAAGAAGCCAGAGTGTAATTGGGAACAAGTAATAACTTCGAATCACCTACGGTCATATTATGTTCAGTTATACAAATTACGTCTATTTTATTATAATTTTGTTGTAGTTTATCCAAAGATATAGATAGTAAATCACATTTAGATATGAGACCATTTAAATTTTGATGAAGTATATTAATTTTATTATAATACATGAAAAAGATTATTGTTTTGTGAAGTTTTGTAATTTTGGAGTGAAACTTGAGAAGTTACTTCATGTAAATTAGTTTGTTCATTAGAGCATTGAGTGTTATAGTGAATATATGGAAATTGTACAAAATCTAACTTCAAGTTACTCATTATAGTTTCATAAATATTTTTGAAACCCAAACTGTTGATATAGCCAGTGTTAAGCGAAAACATATCATGTGTGAGGTAGTAATTCGTATCAAAATAATATGCATACTTATTATTTTGTGTATGTATATAAAGAAGACTATTGAACAATTCTATTTTATAGTTGTAAATTAAAGCTCCTTTGATGTATGTTGGGGTACATATTATTATGTTTGTATGTGTTAGTTCCTGAAGTACATTCTTTATAAAATCAATCAATTCTATACAATTAACATTTGTGAGTGAATTTCAACAAGTGCCCAAAAATCTTCATTTCCGTGGACTTTTTTGTTTTTAAGTTTTTTTCAAAAATAATTAGCGTTTATTATACTTCTTGATAATGTATGTATTCTGGCTTATTATCAAGCTGATTACTTAAAAAACTAACGAATAACACAAGTTTAAAAATTTCATGCCACGGCGATGAAACATGCGTGCACGGCAATGAAACAAGCGTCCACGGCAATGAAAGAACTGTCCCACGGCAATGAAAGAATCACCACGGAAATGAAAATCCATACATAAAACATTTTTTTTTATATACTGACATGAGTATTATATTATCCTAACATACAATATATACACGCCTGTCTCCGAGAAGGAGAGGCATACTCCCCCAGACGGGTTATCGACTGATAATAATTGATCGAATTTCTTTATAAGATTAACATAAAACCCCTATGATATATGGCCGAAAGATTGGAAAGAATCGCTTTTGATCCCCCTGCTCAAGAAGGGGTCCACAAAATTACGTGCCTTATAAGCATGCTTTCATCAAACGGTCTGCCTGTTAGTTTGTGTGGGTGGATATCGGACTTCTTGCGGGATCGATCGATACGGGTCGTTCTTGATGGATGCTCGTCCGATCAAATGGCGATTAATGCCGGTTTTCCCCAAGGGTTAGTACTCATTGCAACACTTTTCCTGTTGCATATCAATGATCTGCCAAAGCCCGGAACCTATGAGTATGCAAATGATTGCACAGTTGTAGAGAGTTACATATCCACCCCGTGTGCTAGTGCGGCCGAGACACAGTATTTAAGAGAGGCCATGGTCGATCACACGAACTTTTCCCTTCGGGCAGCCTCCGATTGGAGCGAAGCCAATCTGATCAAGTTCAATGCCTTGAAGACCCAGGCGTGTCTTTTCTCCGCAAGGAAGACGCTGTTCGAACTGGCTCCTATTTTCCAGAGTGTATCCTTAACTATAGTGGACCACCCTGAACTTCTTGGAATAACGCTGACCTCAACCTTCAATTTTGGTTCATACATTGAGTCAAAGGCTCAACTGGCTGCAAAAAAGCTAGGCGTCCTCTCGAGGGTGCGACGGTACTTCACGCCAGAACAGCTGCTCCATCTCTATTAAGTTCGGTCGTGCATGAAGTACTGTTCGCACCCTTGGGATGGATCAGCTAAATATCAACTTGAGGGGTTGGAGTCCCTAGAGAAGCGTACCAAGAGGCTCATTTCGTTCAGTCCTCTGACTCGAGACTCGAGACTCCAGAGTTTTGAGCACCGGCGAAAAGTTGCTAGCCTATAGGTTTTTTATCGGATACATTTTGGAGAGTGCGCATCGGAACTACACCGCTTAATTCCCCCATCTCCGTTCTGCCACCGAATGAGCAGGGAAACCGATAAACGTCACCCATGCATAGTAGATGTTCCATAAGCTCGCACAATGCGTTTCGCGTCCACCTTTATAATGCGAATAGCTAGAGTGTGGCACAGCTTCTCTGTTCCGAAACTGGAACATACAAATTAAACATACAATCTGGGTCTTTTTAAGTCGCGAGTCAATAGGTACCTTCTAGGTGAGGACGTTCCATCTTAGGCTGTTTCATCGCTTTCCATCAGGTGAGTTACAGTCAAGTGCAAGCTTATTCTGGGTAAAAAAAAATGTGCACACTACCGGACTGTGGCACTTATATCCCATGCCAGTGAGATTATGTTGCATATCATCCCGGATGAGCAGGCTGAAAAAGAGTTCCTTTTTCTATTTAACATCTATGGCGAATACTATAGGATATACGAAATATAAGTAGGAGAGTTCATCCGTGATCATGGCGCTTGCAACAGCGTTGAAATATCGGAAACTCGAAATATTTCAACGCTGTATAATCATAATAATTTGAGTGCTAATAACCATGATAACTATAGAAACTATATATGTAGGAGAGCCTTAAAAGGGTGGGAGGGAGTCATAATGAGTCATTACTGTTGGCAGGAACAAGATCAGCAACCTTAGATATGCAGATGACACTACTTTGGTTGCATCCTCTGAGCACGAACTTGCTGAAATGTTCAGCAGAGTAGAACGCAAAACCGAGACAGTAGGACTCAACAAGTCGAAGACAAAGGTTATGGTCACTGACCGAGCTGAACAGATCACACGCACAGGAGAATTTTCAGACCTGGAATTCATGAGCAAGTTTGTATACCTAGGCTGCGAGAAAGAGATTCGAATTTGTGTGCAGATGGGCAAGCAATAAGCAAAATGTTGATAATCTGGAATGTCCAAAACATCTCCAAACGTAACAAAGATGAAACTAATTAGATCTCAGGTATTCTCGATATTTCTATACGGCTGTGAGTCCTGGTCTATCCACGCGCTATAGATCGAAAAAAGATTAAGGCTTTCGAGATGTGGTGCTGGAGAAGGATGCCACACATACCGTTAACAGCGAGACGTACGAATAAGTCTATTCTAGAACAACTTGACGTAAAAACAAGACTGTCTACAATATGTTACCTACGAGTCCTGAGCTACTTTGGTCACATTTGGAGCTACAACGGTCATACAGCCTGGACAAGCTGGTTGTGGCGGGAAAGGTAGACCTACCCGACCTGCCCGTTGGTCAAACCAGATCAAGGCAATAATAGGGCTCTCAATCACCAGCTCTGAGAAGAGTTGAAGACAGAGCGGAGTGGAACGGCTGGTACACGACTCCATTACAGTGCATCAGAACGGTCACGATCTTAAGGAATCAAGAAAACGAGCTAGAAGGAGTACAGTAACAACGAATGAGTTATTTACTGTACTTATGAGTCTTTACTTAAGTCTTTTGTCGTATTGCAGAGATATTACTTGACGAGTACTGTACTGTCAGTATTCGGTACACTGTATCACAGGTAAATACGTTTTCCTTGCCTAATCATACCATGGCGATGAAAATATAAGTCACGGAAATGAAAGACCTGACCACGGCGATGAAAGTAATTTGTTTTAAAAGACACGGCAATGAAATTTTTTTCATTGCCGTGTCTTTTTTTTCATTGCCATAGCAAATATTTGCTATGGAAACCACGGAAATGAAAGCATGGCGATGAGAAACGAGTCGAAAATTTAAAATTACATAAAATCTATTAGGTATCCTAAGAACTAAACAATTCACAAATAAACAGAAGAGTATGGGGATTCTATCGAATGCTCAATCAAGAGTATAAACTTGTTCAAATAGAAGTTATACCTATGCACGGCGATGAAAGAAAAACTGTCCCGTAACAAAAATGGGATACACTTACATTTATTGCTTGAAAACGCAGGCACGTGGACACGTCCTTCCACGTCGAGCACTAAGGCGGTACTATTGGGCAACGTTTAGCACACAGAGAAGGAGACGCAAGTCTTTAGGTGGAACAATATGTTTAAAAATGTTTTTGACATGGCGATGAAAGGAAGTTCTGGGACAAATGTTTTTCTAGTAACCATTCGTTGTATTGTTTAAATATTTGATTAAGTGTATTCCGTAACAATACCTTAACTATCCAAGTATCATATAAAACTAGGTTTCAATGTATTCAACCAATAGGTTTTCATCAAGGAGGTATAATACACATCGAGGTGAGTTGTGGACAGACACGGCGATGAAAGATTTCGAGGTTTAACATTTTTTTCTGGAGTACCTATTAATCCCAGTAATTAAATATTTAGTGCCTCACATAGGTGACTATTTCATCTAACCAAAAAAAAAGTTTTAAACATTATAACTATATTTTTTAGTACCGATTTCATAGTTGCCACGCAAATTTAGGCGCCGGGATATTCACTCTTGTACTGAAATCAATTTCCCCAATCATAATAATACAATAATCATTCATATTATAGTTTTGTATCTTAGGTTTAATATTAGTAATAAGTTGTTTTAAGCTAATATTTGGTATAGAATATCGACAAAGTTTAAAACTATCAGAAAATGTCTCATCGATTGTTTCAAAACGACCACTATATTTTCTGTTGCTTACTATACATAGGTTTCTTTTTGGAGGGCATTTCGCATACGACGTGATGATTCTGCTGGGAGTGGGCAGGCTGGACGTCATCGTAGATGTAGCATCGATGTGACCACAGTCGTCATTACTAGGTTGAGTTTGTTGTTTGTATGAAGTATTTATCGGAGAGAGAATCCTTTTATTACAAACATCGCTTTTGTTCCCTTTTTTCTTATTATGTTGAGAAGATAATGGTGTGTTACTTGCTGACGAGTTTAGTTTATATGTTTCTATTATCTTCCTGGACTTTTCGTTTTCTGTTTTAAGCGATATAACTTCAAGATTTAGGTTGTTAATCTCATTATGTGCCGACTCCAAAAGTTCTTTTAAGTTTTGAATTTGAAATAGTAGATCATTTGTATTTACACTATTATGAGGAAGTGAACAGTTATCTGACAAGCCGCAGGTAGAAGATGTAGAAGTAAGATTGTATTCATCATTGGAATCATGAAATAAATCATTTGAAGAAGTAGAATCCCGTAGTTTGCGCCGTATTGTTACGTTTTCATTTTGTAGCGCCATCTTTGGTTTATATTCGAAATTATTGTTCAAATTGTATTTATTAGTAATTTTAAATATGTTGAACAATTTTAAACAATAAAAACAAGTTGAGGTTGCTGGGGTTCGAACTCGATGTCGCAAGCTCTTCAGCCGGCCTAGTAATCAACACAGCTATTAAGCTCCATACTTGTACGCTTAAAATAAGTGATCAGTTGAAATTTGTTCTTGAACATTGATGAAATGACGGTTGATTTGAGAATTTTAAAATGTGAATATCTTAACGAACACAAAACACAAACACTTTTATTTGTGGATATAGTTTATTTACTCGTTTCGTTGGTTTCACTTATTAGTACACTAAGTATTAATGATCTTCTGTAAGTGTTATTTGTTTAATTTGAAGAATAAACTGGTATTTATCAAAAAGCTGTTAGACACTTTGTTATTATAAGTTTATAGATTATATACACTGTTGTTTACTTCACAAAAACTCGTTATAAAGTATTATGACTGGTTTATTAAAAAATATTACTATATCACTGTTATTTATTCACTATTTGTATTTTTAATACATACGAAACTATAATTTTCGCCCACATACGCCCATATGGCCCCAACTCGGCTCGAAATTCGCCCCAAAACTTAGTGTTTCAAATCCGGTTTTAAGTGTGCGGAATCGATTAGGCACATCAAAACTATATAAAATCCGTTAAAACAACGCGAAAATACGAAACTTTAATTTTCGCCCACATACGCCCATATGGCCCCAACTCGGCTCGAAATTCGCCCAAAAACTTAGTGTTTTAAATGCGGTTTTAAGTGTGCGGAATCGGTTAGGCACATCAAAACTATATAAAATCCGTTAAAACAGCGCGAAAATACGAATCTATAATATTCGCCCACATACGCCCATATGGCCCCAACTCGGCTCGAAATTCGCCTTAAAACTTAGTGTTCCAAATCCGGTTTTAAGTGTGCGGAATCGATTAGGCACATCAAAACTATATAAAATCCGGTAAAACAGCGCGAAAATATGAAACTATAATTTTTGCCCAAATACGCCCATATGGCCCCAACTCGGCTCGAATTTAGCCCAAAAATTTAGTGTTCCAAATCCGGTTTTAAGTGTGCGGAATCGATTAGGCACATCAAAACTATATAAAATCCGTTAAAACAGCGCGAAAATACGAAACTATAATTTTCGTTCACATACGCCCATATGGCCCCAACTCGGCTCGAAATTCGCTCAAAAACTTAAGTGTTCCAAATCCGGTTTTAAGTGTAAGGAATCGATTAGGCACATTAAAACTATATAAAATCCGGTAAAACAGCGCGAAAATATGAAACTATAATTTTTGCCCAAATACGCCCATATGGCCCCAACTCGACTCGAAATTCGCCCAAAAACTTAGTGTTCCAAATCCGGTTTTAAGTGTGCGGAATCGATTTGGCACATCAAAACTATATTAAATCCGTTAAAACAGCGCGAAAATACGAAACTATAATTTTCGGCCACATACGCCCATATGGCTCCAACTCGGCTCGAAATTCGCCCAAAAACTTAGTGTTCCAAATCCGGTTCTAAGTGTGCGGAATCGATTAGGCACATCAAAACTAAATAAAATCCGTTAAAACAGCGCGAAAATACGAAACTATAATTTTCGCCCACATACGCCCATATGGCCCCCAACTCGGCTCGAAATTCGCCCAAAAACTTAGTGTTCCAAATGCGGTTTTAAGTGTGCGGAATCGATTAGGCACATCAAAACCATATAAAATCCGTTAAAACAGCGCGAAAATACGAAACTATAATTTTCGCCCACATACGCCCATATGGCCCCAACTCGGCTCGAAATTCGCCCCAAAACTTAGTGTTTCAAATCCGGTTTTAAGTGTGCGGAATCGATTAGGCACATCAAAACTATATAAAATCCGTTAAAACAACGCGAAAATACGAAACTTTAATTTTCGCCCACATACGCCCATATGGCCCCAACTCGGCTCGAAATTCGCCCAAAAACTTAGTGTTCCAAATCCGGTTTTAAGTGTGCGGAATCGATTAGGCACATCAAAACTATATAAAATCCGTTAAAACAGCGCGAAAATACGAAACTATAATTTTTGCCCACATACGCCCATATGGCCCCAACTCGGCTCGAATTTAGCCCAAAAATTTAGTGTTCCAAATCCGGTTTTAAGTGTGCGGAATCGATTAGGCACATCAAAACCATATAAAATCCGTTAAAACAGCGCGAAAATACGAAACTATAATTTTCGCCCACATACGCCCATATGGCCCCAACTCGGCTCGAAATTCGCCCCAAAACTTAGTGTTTCAAATCCGGTTTTAAGTGTGCGGAATCGATTAGGCACATCAAAACTATATAAAATCCGTTAAAACAACGCGAAAATACGAAACTTTAATTTTCGCCCACATACGCCCATATGGCCCCAACTCGGCTCGAAATTCGCCCAAAAACTTAGTGTTTTAAATGCGGTTTTAAGTGTGCGGAATCGATTAGGCACATCAAAACTATATAAAATCCGTTAAAACAACGCGAAAATACGAAACTATAATTTTCGCCCACATACGCCCATATGGCCCCAACTCGGCTCGAAATTCGCCCCAAAACTTAGTGTTCCAAATCCGGTTTTAAGTGTGCGGAATCGATTAGGCACATCAAAACTATATAAAATCTGTTAAAACAGCGCGAAAATACGAAACTATAATTTTCGCATAAATACGCCCATATGGCCCCAACTCGGCTCGAAATTCGCCCCAAAACTTAGTGTTCCAAATGCGGTTTTAATTTTGCGGAATCGATTAGGTACATCAAAACTATATAAAATCCGTTAAAACAGCGCGAAAATACGAAACTATAATTTTCGCCCACATACGCCCATATGGCCCCAACTCGGCTCGAAATTCGCCCCAAAACTTATTGTTTCAAATCCGGTTTTAAGTGTGCGGAATCGATTAGGCACATCAAAACTATATAAAATCCGTTAAAACAACGCGAAAATACGAAACTTTAATTTTCGCCCACATACGCCCATATGGCCCCAACTCGGCTCGAAATTCGCCCAAAAACTTAGTGTTCCAAATGCGGTTTTAAGTGTGCGGAATCGGTTAGGCACATCAAAACTATATAAAATCCGTTAAAACAGCGCGAAAATACGAAACTATAATTTTCGCCCACATACGCCCATATGGCCCCAACTCGGCTCGAAATTCGCCCAAAAACTTAGTGTTCCAAATCCGGTTTTAAGTGTGCGGAATCGATTAGGCACATCAAAACTATATAAAATCTGTTAAAACAGCGCGAAAATACGAAACTATAATTTTCGCATAAATACGCCCATATGGCCCCAACTCGGCTCGAAATTCGCCCCAAAACTTAGTGTTCCAAATGCGGTTTTAAGTGTGCGGAATCGATTAGGTACATCAAAACTATATAAAATCCGTTAAAACAGCGCGAAAATACGAAACTATAATTTTCGCCAACATACGCCCATATGGCCCCAACTCGGCTCGAAATTCGCTCAAAAACTTAAGTGTTCCAAATCCGGTTTTAAGTGTAAGGAATCGATTAGGCACATTAAAACTATATAAAATCCGGTAAAACAGCGCGAAAATACGAAACTATAATTTTCGCCCACATACGCCCATATGGCCCCAACTCGGCTCGAAATTCGCCCAAAAACTTAGTGTTCCAAATGCGGTTTTAAGTGTGCGGAATCGGTTAGGCACATCAAAACTATATAAAATCCGTTAAAACAGCGCGAAAATACGAAACTATAATTTTCGCCCACATACGCCCATATGGCCCCAACTCGGCTCGAAATTCGCCCAAAAACTTAGTGTTCCAAATCCGGTTTTAAGTGTGCGGAATCGATTAGGCACATCAAAACTATATAAAATCTGTTAAAACAGCGCGAAAATACGAAACTATAATTTTCGCATAAATACGCCCATATGGCCCCAACTCGGCTCGAAATTCGCCCCAAAACTTAGTGTTCCAAATGCGGTTTTAAGTGTGCGGAATCGATTAGGTACATCAAAACTATATAAAATCCGTTAAAACAGCGCGAAAATACGAAACTATAATTTTCGCCAACATACGCCCATATGGCCCCAACTCGGCTCGAAATTCGCTCAAAAACTTAAGTGTTCCAAATCCGGTTTTAAGTGTAAGGAATCGATTAGGCACATTAAAACTATATAAAATCCGGTAAAACAGCGCGAAAATACGAAACTATAATTTTCGGCCACATACGCCCATATGGCCCCAACTCGGCTCGAAATTCGCCCAAAAACTTAGTGTTCCAAATCCGGTTTTAAGTGTGCGGTATCGATTAGGCACATCAAAACTATATAAAATCCGTTAAAACAACGCGAAAATACGAAACTTTAATTTTCGCCCACATACGCCCATATGGCCCCAACTCGGCTCGAAATTCGCCCAAAAACTTAGTGTTTTAAATGCGGTTTTAAGTGTGCGGAATCGGTTAGGCACATCAAAACTATATAAAATCCGTTAAAACAGCGCGAAAATACGAAACTATAATTTTCGCCCACATACGCCCATATGGCCCCAACTCGGCTCGAAATTCGCCCAAAAACTTAGTGTTCCAAATCCGGTTTTAAGTGTGCGGAATCGATTAGGCACATCAAAACTATATAAATTCCGTTAAAACAGCGCGAAAATACGAAACTATAATTTTCGCCCACATACGCCCATATGGCCCCAACTCGGCTCGAAATTCGCCCCAAAACTTAGTGTTCCAAATGCGGTTTTAAGTGTGCGGAATCGATTAGGTACATCAAAACTATATAAAATCCGTTAAAACAGCGCGAAAATACGAAACTTTAATTTTCGCCCACATACGCCCATATGGCCCCAACTCGGCTCGAAATTCGCCCAAAAACTTTTTGTTCCAAATCCGGTTTTAAGTGTGCGGAATCGATTTGGCACATCAAAACTATATAAAATCCGTTAAAACAGCGCGAAAATACGAAACTATAATTTTCGCCCACATACGCCCATATGGCCCCAACTCGGCTCGAAATTCGCCCCAAAACTTAGTGTTTCAAATCCGGTTTTAAGTGTGCGGAATCGATTAGGCACATCAAAACTATATAAAATCCGTTAAAACAACGCGAAAATACGAAACTTTAATTTTCGCCCACATACGCCCATATGGCCCCAACTCGGCTCGAAATTTGCCCAAAAACTTAGTGTTCCAAATGCGGTTTTAAGTGTGCGGAATCGGTTAGGCACATCAAAACTATATAAAATCCGTTAAAACAGCGCGAAAATACGAAACTATAATTTTCGCCCACATACGCCCATATGGCCCCAACTCGGCTCGAAATTCGCCCAAAAACTTAGTGTTCCAAATCCGGTTTTAAGTGTGCGGAATCGATTAGGCACATCAAAACTATATAAATTCCGTTAAAACAGCGCGAAAATACGAAACTATAATTTTCGCCCACATACGCCCATATGGCCCCAACTCGGCTCGAAATTCGCCCCAAAACTTAGTGTTTCAAATCCGGTTTTAAGTGTGCGGAATCGATTAGGCACATCAAAACTATATAAAATCCATTAAAACAACGCGAAAATACGAAACTTTAATTTTCGCCCACATACGCCCATATGGCCCCAACTCGGCTCGAAATTCGCCCCAAAACTTAGTGTTCCAAATGCGGTTTTAAGTGTGCGGAATCGATTAGGTACATCAAAACTATATAAAATCCGTTAAAACAGCGCGAAAATACGAAACTTTAATTTTCGCCCACATACGCCCATATGGCCCCAACTCGGCTCGAAATTCGCCCAAAAACTTTTTGTTCCAAATCCGGTTTTAAGTGTGCGGAATCGATTTGGCACATCAAAACTATATAAAATCCGTTAAAACAGCGCGAAAATACGAAACTATAATTTTCGCCCACATACGCCCATATGGCCCCAACTCGGCTCGAAATTCGCCCCAAAACTTAGTGTTTCAAATCCGGTTTTAAGTGTGCGGAATCGATTAGGCACATCAAAACTATATAAAATCCGTTAAAACAACGCGAAAATACGAAACTTTAATTTTCGCCCACATACGCCCATATGGCCCCAACTCGGCTCGAAATTTGCCCAAAAACTTAGTGTTCCAAATGCGGTTTTAAGTGTGCGGAATCGGTTAGGCACATCAAAACTATATAAAATCCGTTAAAACAGCGCGAAAATACGAAACTATAATTTTCGCCCACATACGCCCATATGGCCCCAACTCGGCTCGAAATTCGCCCAAAAACTTAGTGTTCCAAATCCGGTTTTAAGTGTGCGGAATCGATTAGGCACATCAAAACTATATAAAATCTGTTAAAACAGCGCGAAAATACGAAACTATAATTTTCGCATAAATACGCCCATATGGCCCCAACTCGGCTCGAAATTCGCCCCAAAACTTAGTGTTCCAAATGCGGTTTTAAGTGTGCGGAATCGATTAGGTACATCAAAACTATATAAAATCCGTTAAAACAGCGCGAAAATACGAAACTATAATTTTCGCCAACATACGCCCATATGGCCCCAACTCGGCTCGAAATTCGCTCAAAAACTTAAGTGTTCCAAATCCGGTTTTAAGTGTAAGGAATCGATTAGGCACATTAAAACTATATAAAATCCGGTAAAACAGCGCGAAAATACGAAACTATAATTTTCGCCCACATACGCCCATATGGCCCCAACTCGGCTCGAAATTCGCCCAAAAACTTAGTGTTCCAAATGCGGTTTTAAGTGTGCGGAATCGGTTAGGCACATCAAAACTATATAAAATCCGTTAAAACAGCGCGAAAATACGAAACTATAATTTTCGCCCACATACGCCCATATGGCCCCAACTCGGCTCGAAATTCGCCCAAAAACTTAGTGTTCCAAATCCGGTTTTAAGTGTGCGGAATCGATTAGGCACATCAAAACTATATAAAATCTGTTAAAACAGCGCGAAAATACGAAACTATAATTTTCGCATAAATACGCCCATATGGCCCCAACTCGGCTCGAAATTCGCCCCAAAACTTAGTGTTCCAAATGCGGTTTTAAGTGTGCGGAATCGATTAGGTACATCAAAACTATATAAAATCCGTTAAAACAGCGCGAAAATACGAAACTATAATTTTCGCCAACATACGCCCATATGGCCCCAACTCGGCTCGAAATTCGCTCAAAAACTTAAGTGTTCCAAATCCGGTTTTAAGTGTAAGGAATCGATTAGGCACATTAAAACTATATAAAATCCGGTAAAACAGCGCGAAAATACGAAACTATAATTTTCGGCCACATACGCCCATATGGCCCCAACTCGGCTCGAAATTCGCCCAAAAACTTAGTGTTCCAAATCCGGTTTTAAGTGTGCGGTATCGATTAGGCACATCAAAACTATATAAAATCCGTTAAAACAACGCGAAAATACGAAACTTTAATTTTCGCCCACATACGCCCATATGGCCCCAACTCGGCTCGAAATTCGCCCAAAAACTTAGTGTTTTAAATGCGGTTTTAAGTGTGCGGAATCGGTTAGGCACATCAAAACTATATAAAATCCGTTAAAACAGCGCGAAAATACGAAACTATAATTTTCGCCCACATACGCCCATATGGCCCCAACTCGGCTCGAAATTCGCCCAAAAACTTAGTGTTCCAAATCCGGTTTTAAGTGTGCGGAATCGATTAGGCACATCAAAACTATATAAATTCCGTTAAAACAGCGCGAAAATACGAAACTATAATTTTCGCCCACATACGCCCATATGGCCCCAACTCGGCTCGAAATTCGCCCCAAAACTTAGTGTTCCAAATGCGGTTTTAAGTGTGCGGAATCGATTAGGTACATCAAAACTATATAAAATCCGTTAAAACAGCGCGAAAATACGAAACTTTAATTTTCGCCCACATACGCCCATATGGCCCCAACTCGGCTCGAAATTCGCCCAAAAACTTTTTGTTCCAAATCCGGTTTTAAGTGTGCGGAATCGATTTGGCACATCAAAACTATATAAAATCCGTTAAAACAGCGCGAAAATACGAAACTATAATTTTCGCCCACATACGCCCATATGGCCCCAACTCGGCTCGAAATTCGCCCCAAAACTTAGTGTTTCAAATCCGGTTTTAAGTGTGCGGAATCGATTAAGCACATCAAAACTATATAAAATCCGTTAAAACAACGCGAAAATACGAAACTTTAATTTTCGCCCACATACGCCCATATGGCCCCAACTCGGCTCGAAATTTGCCCAAAAACTTAGTGTTCCAAATGCGGTTTTAAGTGTGCGGAATCGGTTAGGCACATCAAAACTATATAAAATCCGTTAAAACAGCGCGAAAATACGAAACTATAATTTTCGCCCACATACGCCCATATGGCCCCAACTCGGCTCGAAATTCGCCCAAAAACTTAGTGTTCCAAATCCGGTTTTAAGTGTGCGGAATCGATTAGGCACATCAAAACTATATAAATTCCGTTAAAACAGCGCGAAAATACGAAACTATAATTTTCGCCCACATACGCCCATATGGCCCCAACTCGGCTCGAAATTCGCCCCAAAACTTAGTGTTTCAAATCCGGTTTTAAGTGTGCGGAATCGATTAGGCACATCAAAACTATATAAAATCCATTAAAACAACGCGAAAATACGAAACTTTAATTTTCGCCCACATACGCCCATATGGCCCCAACTCGGCTCGAAATTCGCCCCAAAACTTAGTGTTCCAAATGCGGTTTTAAGTGTGCGGAATCGATTAGGTACATCAAAACTATATAAAATCCGTTAAAACAGCGCGAAAATACGAAACTTTAATTTTCGCCCACATACGCCCATATGGCCCCAACTCGGCTCGAAATTCGCCCAAAAACTTTTTGTTCCAAATCCGGTTTTAAGTGTGCGGAATCGATTTGGCACATCAAAACTATATAAAATCCGTTAAAACAGCGCGAAAATACGAAACTATAATTTTCGCCCACATACGCCCATATGGCCCCAACTCGGCTCGAAATTCGCCCCAAAACTTAGTGTTTCAAATCCGGTTTTAAGTGTGCGGAATCGATTAGGCACATCAAAACTATATAAAATCCGTTAAAACAACGCGAAAATACGAAACTTTAATTTTCGCCCACATACGCCCATATGGCCCCAACTCGGCTCGAAATTTGCCCAAAAACTTAGTGTTCCAAATGCGGTTTTAAGTGTGCGGAATCGGTTAGGCACATCAAAACTATATAAAATCCGTTAAAACAGCGCGAAAATAAGAAACTATAATTTTCGCCCACATACGCCCATATGGCCCCAACTCGGCTCGAAATTCGCCCAAAAACTTAGTGTTCCAAATCCGGTTTTAAGTGTGCGGAATCGATTAGGCACATCAAAACTATATAAATTCCGTTAAAACAGCGCGAAAATACGAAACTATAATTTTCGCCCACATACGCCCATATGGCCCCAACTCGGCTCGAAATTCGCCCCAAAACTTAGTGTTTCAAATCCGGTTTTAAGTGTGCGGAATCGATTAGGCACATCAAAACTATATAAAATCCATTAAAACAACGCGAAAATACGAAACTTTAATTTTCGCCCACATACGCCCATATGGCCCCAACTCGGCTCGAAATTCGCCCCAAAACTTAGTGTTCCAAATGCGGTTTTAAGTGTGCGGAATCGATTAGGTACATCAAAACTATATAAAATCCGTTAAAACAGCGCGAAAATACGAAACTTTAATTTTCGCCCACATACGCCCATATGGCCCCAACTCGGCTCGAAATTCGCCCAAAAACTTTTTGTTCCAAATCCGGTTTTAAGTGTGCGGAATCGATTTGGCACATCAAAACTATATAAAATCCGTTAAAACAGCGCGAAAATACGAAACTATAATTTTCGCCCACATACGCCCATATGGCCCCAACTCGGCTCGAAATTCGCCCCAAAACTTAGTGTTTCAAATCCGGTTTTAAGTGTGCGGAATCGATTAGGCACATCAAAACTATATAAAATCCGTTAAAACAACGCGAAAATACGAAACTTTAATTTTCGCCCACATACGCCCATATGGCCCCAACTCGGCTCGAAATTTGCCCAAAAACTTAGTGTTCCAAATGCGGTTTTAAGTGTGCGGAATCGGTTAGGCACATCAAAACTATATAAAATCCGTTAAAACAGCGCGAAAATACGAAACTATAATTTTCGCCCACATACGCCCATATGGCCCCAACTCGGCTCGAAATTCGCCCAAAAACTTAGTGTTCCAAATCCGGTTTTAAGTGTGCGGAATCGATTAGGCACATCAAAACTATATAAATTCCGTTAAAACAGCGCGAAAATACGAAACTATAATTTTCGCCCACATACGCCCATATGGCCCCAACTCGGCTCGAAATTCGCCCCAAAACTTAGTGTTTCAAATCCGGTTTTAAGTGTGCGGAATCGATTAGGCACATCAAAACTATATAAAATCCATTAAAACAACGCGAAAATACGAAACTTTAATTTTCGCCCACATACGCCCATATGGCCCCAACTCGGCTCGAAATTCGCCCCAAAACTTAGTGTTCCAAATGCGGTTTTAAGTGTGCGGAATCGATTAGGTACATCAAAACTATATAAAATCCGTTAAAACAGCGCGAAAATACGAAACTTTAATTTTCGCCCACATACGCCCATATGGCCCCAACTCGGCTCGAAATTCGCCCAAAAACTTTTTGTTCCAAATCCGGTTTTAAGTGTGCGGAATCGATTTGGCACATCAAAACTATATAAAATCCGTTAAAACAGCGCGAAAATACGAAACTATAATTTTCGCTCACATACGCCCATATGGCCCCAACTCGGCTCGAAATTCGCCCCAAAACTTAGTGTTTCAAATCCGGTTTTAAGTGTGCGGAATCGATTAGGCACATCAAAACTATATAAAATCCGTTAAAACAACGCGAAAATACGAAACTTTAATTTTCGCCCACATACGCCCATATGGCCCCAACTCGGCTCGAAATTTGCCCAAAAACTTAGTGTTCCAAATGCGGTTTTAAGTGTGCGGAATCGGTTAGGCACATCAAAACTATATAAAATCCGTTAAAACAGCGCGAAAATACGAAACTATAATTTTCGCCCACATACGCCCATATGGCCCCAACTCGGCTCGAAATTCGCCCAAAAACTTAGTGTTCCAAATCCGGTTTTAAGTGTGCGGAATCGATTAGGCACATCAAAACTATATAAATTCCGTTAAAACAGCGCGAAAATACGAAACTATAATTTTCGCCCACATACGCCCATATGGCCCCAACTCGGCTCGAAATTCGCCCCAAAACTTAGTGTTTCAAATCCGGTTTTAAGTGTGCGGAATCGATTAGGCACATCAAAACTATATAAAATCCATTAAAACAACGCGAAAATACGAAACTTTAATTTTCGCCCACATACGCCCATATGGCCCCAACTCGGCTCGAAATTCGCCCCAAAACTTAGTGTTCCAAATGCGGTTTTAAGTGTGCGGAATCGATTAGGTACATCAAAACTATATAAAATCCGTTAAAACAGCGCGAAAATACGAAACTTTAATTTTCGCCCACATACGCCCATATGGCCCCAACTCGGCTCGAAATTCGCCCAAAAACTTTTTGTTCCAAATCCGGTTTTAAGTGTGCGGAATCGATTTGGCACATCAAAACTATATAAAATCCGTTAAAACAGCGCGAAAATACGAAACTATAATTTTCGCCCACATACGCCCATATGGCCCCAACTCGGCTCGAAATTCGCCCCAAAACTTAGTGTTTCAAATCCGGTTTTAAGTGTGCGGAATCGATTAGGCACATCAAAACTATATAAAATCCGTTAAAACAACGCGAAAATACGAAACTTTAATTTTCGCCCACATACGCCCATATGGCCCCAACTCGGCTCGAAATTTGCCCAAAAACTTAGTGTTCCAAATGCGGTTTTAAGTGTGCGGAATCGGTTAGGCACATCAAAACTATATAAAATCCGTTAAAACAGCGCGAAAATACGAAACTATAATTTTCGCCCACATACGCCCATATGGCCCCAACTCGGCTCGAAATTCGCCCAAAAACTTAGTGTTCCAAATCCGGTTTTAAGTGTGCGGAATCGATTAGGCACATCAAAACTATATAAATTCCGTTAAAACAGCGCGAAAATACGAAACTATAATTTTCGCCCACATACGCCCATATGGCCCCAACTCGGCTCGAAATTCGCCCCAAAACTTAGTGTTTCAAATCCGGTTTTAAGTGTGCGGAATCGATTAGGCACATCAAAACTATATAAAATCCATTAAAACAACGCGAAAATACGAAACTTTAATTTTCGCCCACATACGCCCATATGGCCCCAACTCGGCTCGAAATTCGCCCCAAAACTTAGTGTTCCAAATGCGGTTTTAAGTGTGCGGAATCGATTAGGTACATCAAAACTATATAAAATCCGTTAAAACAGCGCGAAAATACGAAACTTTAATTTTCGCCCACATACGCCCATATGGCCCCAACTCGGCTCGAAATTCGCCCAAAAACTTTTTGTTCCAAATCCGGTTTTAAGTGTGCGGAATCGATTTGGCACATCAAAACTATATAAAATCCGTTAAAACAGCGCGAAAATACGAAACTATAATTTTCGCCCACATACGCCCATATGGCCCCAACTCGGCTCGAAATTCGCCCCAAAACTTAGTGTTTCAAATCCGGTTTTAAGTGTGCGGAATCGATTAGGCACATCAAAACTATATAAAATCCGTTAAAACAACGCGAAAATACGAAACTTTAATTTTCGCCCACATACGCCCATATGGCCCCAACTCGGCTCGAAATTTGCCCAAAAACTTAGTGTTCCAAATGCGGTTTTAAGTGTGCGGAATCGGTTAGGCACATCAAAACTATATAAAATCCGTTAAAACAGCGCGAAAATACGAAACTATAATTTTCGCCCACATACGCCCATATGGCCCCAACTCGGCTCGAAATTCGCCCAAAAACTTAGTGTTCCAAATCCGGTTTTAAGTGTGCGGAATCGATTAGGCACATCAAAACTATATAAATTCCGTTAAAACAGCGCGAAAATACGAAACTATAATTTTCGCCCACATACGCCCATATGGCCCCAACTCGGCTCGAAATTCGCCCCAAAACTTAGTGTTTCAAATCCGGTTTTAAGTGTGCGGAATCGATTAGGCACATCAAAACTATATAAAATCCATTAAAACAACGCGAAAATACGAAACTTTAATTTTCGCCCACATACGCCCATATGGCCCCAACTCGGCTCGAAATTCGCCCCAAAACTTAGTGTTCCAAATGCGGTTTTAAGTGTGCGGAATCGATTAGGTACATCAAAACTATATAAAATCCGTTAAAACAGCGCGAAAATACGAAACTTTAATTTTCGACCACATACGCCCATATGGCCCCAACTCGGCTCGAAATTCGCCCAAAAACTTTTTGTTCCAAATCCGGTTTTAAGTGTGCGGAATCGATTTGGCACATCAAAACTATATAAAATCCGTTAAAACAGCGCGAAAATACGAAACTATAATTTTCGCCCACATACGCCCATATGGCCCCAACTCGGCTCGAAATTCGCCCCAAAACTTAGTGTTTCAAATCCGGTTTTAAGTGTGCGGAATCGATTAGGCACATCAAAACTATATAAAATCCGTTAAAACAACGCGAAAATACGAAACTTTAATTTTCGCCCACATACGCCCATATGGCCCCAACTCGGCTCGAAATTTGCCCAAAAACTTAGTGTTCCAAATGCGGTTTTAAGTGTGCGGAATCGGTTAGGCACATCAAAACTATATAAAATCCGTTAAAACAGCGCGAAAATACGAAACTATAATTTTCGCCCACATACGCCCATATGGCCCCAACTCGGCTCGAAATTCGCCCCAAAACTTAGTGTTTCAAATCCGGTTTTAAGTGTGCGGAATCGATTAGGCACATCAAAACTATATAAAATCCGTTAAAACAACGCGAAAATACGAAACTTTAATTTTCGCCCACATACGCCCATATGGCCCCAACTCGGCTCGAAATTTGCCCAAAAACTTAGTGTTCCAAATGCGGTTTTAAGTGTGCGGAATCGGTTAGGCACATCAAAACTATATAAAATCCGTTAAAACAGCGCGAAAATACGAAACTATAATTTTCGCCCACATACGCCCATATGGCCCCAACTCGGCTCGAAATTCGCCCAAAAACTTAGTGTTCCAAATCCGGTTTTAAGTGTGCGGAATCGATTAGGCACATCAAAACTATATAAATTCCGTTAAAACAGCGCGAAAATACGAAACTATAATTTTCGCCCACATACGCCCATATGGCCCCAACTCGGCTCGAAATTCGCCCCAAAACTTAGTGTTTCAAATCCGGTTTTAAGTGTGCGGAATCGATTAGGCACATCAAAACTATATAAAATCCATTAAAACAACGCGAAAATACGAAACTTTAATTTTCGCCCACATACGCCCATATGGCCCCAACTCGGCTCGAAATTCGCCCCAAAACTTAGTGTTCCAAATGCGGTTTTAAGTGTGCGGAATCGATTAGGTACATCAAAACTATATAAAATCCGTTAAAACAGCGCGAAAATACGAAACTTTAATTTTCGCCCACATACGCCCATATGGCCCCAACTCGGCTCGAAATTCGCCCAAAAACTTTTTGTTCCAAATCCGGTTTTAAGTGTGCGGAATCGATTTGGCACATCAAAACTATATAAAATCCGTTAAAACAGCGCGAAAATACGAAACTATAATTTTCGCCCACATACGCCCATATGGCCCCAACTCGGCTCGAAATTCGCCCCAAAACTTAGTGTTTCAAATCCGGTTTTAAGTGTGCGGAATCGATTAGGCACATCAAAACTATATAAAATCCGTTAAAACAACGCGAAAATACGAAACTTTAATTTTCGCCCACATACGCCCATATGGCCCCAACTCGGCTCGAAATTTGCCCAAAAACTTAGTGTTCCAAATGCGGTTTTAAGTGTGCGGAATCGGTTAGGCACATCAAAACTATATAAAATCCGTTAAAACAGCGCGAAAATACGAAACTATAATTTTCGCCCACATACGCCCATATGGCCCCAACTCGGCTCGAAATTCGCCCAAAAACTTAGTGTTCCAAATCCGGTTTTAAGTGTGCGGAATCGATTAGGCACATCAAAACTATATAAATTCCGTTAAAACAGCGCGAAAATACGAAACTATAATTTTCGCCCACATACGCCCATATGGCCCCAACTCGGCTCGAAATTCGCCCCAAAACTTAGTGTTTCAAATCCGGTTTTAAGTGTGCGGAATCGATTAGGCACATCAAAACTATATAAAATCCATTAAAACAACGCGAAAATACGAAACTTTAATTTTCGCCCACATACGCCCATATGGCCCCAACTCGGCTCGAAATTCGCCCCAAAACTTAGTGTTCCAAATGCGGTTTTAAGTGTGCGGAATCGATTAGGTACATCAAAACTATATAAAATCGGTTAAAACAGCGCGAAAATACGAAACTTTAATTTTCGCCCACATACGCCCATATGGCCCCAACTCGGCTCGAAATTCGCCCAAAAACTTTTTGTTCCAAATCCGGTTTTAAGTGTGCGGAATCGATTTGGCACATCAAAACTATATAAAATCCGTTAAAACAGCGCGAAAATACGAAACTATAATTTTCGCCCACATACGCCCATATGGCCCCAACTCGGCTCGAAATTCGCCCCAAAACTTAGTGTTTCAAATCCGGTTTTAAGTGTGCGGAATCGATTAGGCACATCAAAACTATATAAAATCCGTTAAAACAACGCGAAAATACGAAACTTTAATTTTCGCCCACATACGCCCATATGGCCCCAACTCGGCTCGAAATTTGCCCAAAAACTTAGTGTTCCAAATGCGGTTTTAAGTGTGCGGAATCGGTTAGGCACATCAAAACTATATAAAATCCGTTAAAACAGCGCGAAAATACGAAACTATAATTTTCGCCCACATACGCCCATATGGCCCCAACTCGGCTCGAAATTCGCCCAAAAACTTAGTGTTCCAAATCCGGTTTTAAGTGTGCGGAATCGATTAGGCACATCAAAACTATATAAATTCCGTTAAAACAGCGCGAAAATACGAAACTATAATTTTCGCCCACATACGCCCATATGGCCCCAACTCGGCTCGAAATTCGCCCCAAAACTTAGTGTTTCAAATCCGGTTATAAGTGTGCGGAATCGATTAGGCACATCAAAACTATATAAAATCCATTAAAACAACGCGAAAATACGAAACTTTAATTTTCGCCCACATACGCCCATATGGCCCCAACTCGGCTCGAAATTCGCCCCAAAACTTAGTGTTCCAAATGCGGTTTTAAGTGTGCGGAATCGATTAGGTACATCAAAACTATATAAAATCCGTTAAAACAGCGCGAAAATACGAAACTTTAATTTTCGCCCACATACGCCCATATGGCCCCAACTCGGCTCGAAATTCGCCCAAAAACTTTTTGTTCCAAATCCGGTTTTAAGTGTGCGGAATCGATTTGGCACATCAAAACTATATAAAATCCGTTAAAACAGCGCGAAAATACGAAACTATAATTTTCGCCCACATACGCCCATATGGCCCCAACTCGGCTCGAAATTCGCCCCAAAACTTAGTGTTTCAAATCCGGTTTTAAGTGTGCGGAATCGATTAGGCACATCAAAACTATATAAAATCCGTTAAAACAACGCGAAAATACGAAACTTTAATTTTCGCCCACATACGCCCATATGGCCCCAACTCGGCTCGAAATTTGCCCAAAAACTTAGTGTTCCAAATGCGGTTTTAAGTGTGCGGAATCGGTTAGGCACATCAAAACTATATAAAATCCGTTAAAACAGCGCGAAAATACGAAACTATAATTTTCGCCCACATACGCCCATATGGCCCCAACTCGGCTCGAAATTCGCCCAAAAACTTAGTGTTCCAAATCCGGTTTTAAGTGTGCGGAATCGATTAGGCACATCAAAACTATATAAATTCCGTTAAAACAGCGCGAAAATACGAAACTATAATTTTCGCCCACATACGCCCATATGGCCCCAACTCGGCTCGAAATTCGCCCCAAAACTTAGTGTTTCAAATCCGGTTTTAAGTGTGCGGAATCGATTAGGCACATCAAAACTATATAAAATCCATTAAAACAACGCGAAAATACGAAACTTTAATTTTCGCCCACATACGCCCATATGGCCCCAACTCGGCTCGAAATTCGCCCCAAAACTTAGTGTTCCAAATGCGGTTTTAAGTGTGCGGAATCGATTAGGTACATCAAAACTATATAAAATCCGTTAAAACAGCGCGAAAATACGAAACTTTAATTTTCGCCCACATACGATATGGCCCCAACTCGGCTCGAAATTCGCCCAAAAACTTTTTGTTCCAAATCCGGTTTTAAGTGTGCGGAATCGATTTGGCACATCAAAACTATATAAAATCCGTTAAAACAGCGCGAAAATACGAAACTATAATTTTCGCCCACATACGCCCATATGGCCCCAACTCGGCTCGAAATTCGCCCCAAAACTTAGTGTTTCAAATCCGGTTTTAAGTGTGCGGAATCGATTAGGCACATCAAAACTATATAAAATCCGTTAAAACAACGCGAAAATACGAAACTTTAATTTTCGCCCACATACGCCCATATGGCCCCAACTCGGCTCGAAATTTGCCCAAAAACTTAGTGTTCCAAATGCGGTTTTAAGTGTGCGGAATCGGTTAGGCACATCAAAACTATATAAAATCCGTTAAAACAGCGCGAAAATACGAAACTATAATTTTCGCCCACATACGCCCATATGGCCCCAACTCGGCTCGAAATTCGCCCAAAAACTTAGTGTTCCAAATCCGGTTTTAAGTGTGCGGAATCGATTAGGCACATCAAAACTATATAAATTCCGTTAAAACAGCGCGAAAATACGAAACTATAATTTTCGCCCACATACGCCCATATGGCCCCAACTCGGCTCGAAATTCGCCCCAAAACTTAGTGTTTCAAATCCGGTTTTAAGTGTGCGGAATCGATTAGGCACATCAAAACTATATAAAATCCATTAAAACAACGCGAAAATACGAAACTTTAATTTTCGCCCACATACGCCCATATGGCCCCAACTCGGCTCGAAATTCGCCCCAAAACTTAGTGTTCCAAATGCGGTTTTAAGTGTGCGGAATCGATTAGGTACATCAAAACTATATAAAATCCGTTAAAACAGCGCGAAAATACGAAACTTTAATTTTCGCCCACATACGCCCATATGGCCCCAACTCGGCTCGAAATTCGCCCAAAAACTTTTTGTTCCAAATCCGGTTTTAAGTGTGCGGAATCGATTTGGCACATCAAAACTATATAAAATCCGTTAAAACAGCGCGAAAATACGAAACTATAATTTTCGCCCACATACGCCCATATGGCCCCAACTCGGCTCGAAATTCGCCCCAAAACTTAGTGTTTCAAATCCGGTTTTAAGTGTGCGGAATCGATTAGGCACATCAAAACTATATAAAATCCGTTAAAACAACGCGAAAATACGAAACTTTAATTTTCGCCCACATACGCCCATATGGCCCCAACTCGGCTCGAAATTTGCCCAAAAACTTAGTGTTCCAAATGCGGTTTTAAGTGTGCGGAATCGGTTAGGCACATCAAAACTATATAAAATCCGTTAAAACAGCGCGAAAATACGAAACTATAATTTTCGCCCACATACGCCCATATGGCCCCAACTCGGCTCGAAATTCGCCCAAAAACTTAGTGTTCCAAATCCGGTTTTAAGTGTGCGGAATCGATTAGGCACATCAAAACTATATAAATTCCGTTAAAACAGCGCGAAAATACGAAACTATAATTTTCGCCCACATACGCCCATATGGCCCCAACTCGGCTCGAAATTCGCCCCAAAACTTAGTGTTTCAAATCCGGTTTTAAGTGTGCGGAATCGATTAGGCACATCAAAACTATATAAAATCCATTAAAACAACGCGAAAATACGAAACTTTAATTTTCGCCCACATACGCCCATATGGCCCCAACTCGGCTCGAAATTCGCCCCAAAACTTAGTGTTCCAAATGCGGTTTTAAGTGTGCGGAATCGATTAGGTACATCAAAACTATATAAAATCCGTTAAAACAGCGCGAAAATACGAAACTTTAATTTTCGCCCACATACGCCCATATGGCCCCAACTCGGCTCGAAATTCGCCCAAAAACTTTTTGTTCCAAATCCGGTTTTAAGTGTGCGGAATCGATTTGGCACATCAAAACTATATAAAATCCGTTAAAACAGCGCGAAAATACGAAACTATAATTTTCGCCCACATACGCCCATATGGCCCCAACTCGGCTCGAAATTCGCCCCAAAACTTAGTGTTTCAAATCCGGTTTTAAGTGTGCGGAATCGATTAGGCACATCAAAACTATATAAAATCCGTTAAAACAACGCGAAAATACGAAACTTTAATTTTCGCCCACATACGCCCATATGGCCCCAACTCGGCTCGAAATTTGCCCAAAAACTTAGTGTTCCAAATGCGGTTTTAAGTGTGCGGAATCGGTTAGGCACATCAAAACTATATAAAATCCGTTAAAACAGCGCGAAAATACGAAACTATAATTTTCGCCCACATACGCCCATATGGCCCCAACTCGGCTCGAAATTCGCCCAAAAACTTAGTGTTCCAAATCCGGTTTTAAGTGTGCGGAATCGATTAGGCACATCAAAACTATATAAATTCCGTTAAAACAGCGCGAAAATACGAAACTATAATTTTCGCCCACATACGCCCATATGGCCCCAACTCGGCTCGAAATTCGCCCCAAAACTTAGTGTTTCAAATCCGGTTTTAAGTGTGCGGAATCGATTAGGCACATCAAAACTATATAAAATCCATTAAAACAACGCGAAAATACGAAACTTTAATTTTCGCCCACATACGCCCATATGGCCCCAACTCGGCTCGAAATTCGCCCCAAAACTTAGTGTTCCAAATGCGGTTTTAAGTGTGCGGAATCGATTAGGTACATCAAAACTATATAAAATCCGTTAAAACAGCGCGAAAATACGAAACTTTAATTTTCGCCCACATACGCCCATATGGCCCCAACTCGGCTCGAAATTCGCCCAAAAACTTTTTGTTCCAAATCCGGTTTTAAGTGTGCGGAATCGATTTGGCACATCAAAACTATATAAAATCCGTTAAAATAGCGCGAAAATACGAAACTATAATTTTCGCCCACATACGCCCATATGGCCCCAACTCGGCTCGAAATTCGCCCCAAAACTTAGTGTTTCAAATCCGGTTTTAAGTGTGCGGAATCGATTAGGCACATCAAAACTATATAAAATCCGTTAAAACAGCGCGAAAATACGAAACTATAATTTTCGCCCACATACGCCCATATGGCCCCAACTCGGCTCGAAATTTGCCCAAAAACTTAGTGTTCCAAATGCGGTTTTAAGTGTGCGGAATAACCGATTCCGCACACCAAAACTATATAAATTCCGTTAAAACAGCGCGAAAATACGAAACTATAATTTTCGCCCACATACGCCCATATGGCCCCAACTCGGCTCGAAATTCGCCCCAAAACTTAGTGTTTCAAATCCGGTTTTAAGTGTGCGGAATCGATTAGGCACATCAAAACTATATAAAATCCATTAAAACAACGCGAAAATACGAAACTTTAATTTTCGCCCACATACGCCCATATGGCCCCAACTCGGCTCGAAATTCGCCCCAAAACTTAGTGTTCCAAATGCGGTTTTAAGTGTGCGGAATCGATTAGGTACATCAAAACTATATAAAATCCGTTAAAACAGCGCGAAAATACGAAACTTTAATTTTCGCCCACATACGCCCATATGGCCCCAACTCGGCTCGAAATTCGCCCAAAAACTTTTTGTTCCAAATCCGGTTTTAAGTGTGCGGAATCGATTTGGCACATCAAAACTATATAAAATCCGTTAAAACAGCGCGAAAATACGAAACTATAATTTTCGCCCACATACGCCCATATGGCCCCAACTCGGCTCGAAATTCGCCCCAAAACTTAGTGTTCCAAATGCGGTTTTAAGTGTGCGGAATCGATTAGGTACATCAAAACTATATAAAATCCGTTAAAACAGCGCGAAAATACGAAACTATAATTTTCGCCCATATACGCCCATATGGCCCCAACTCGGCTCGAAATTCGCTCAAAAACTTAAGTGTTCCAAATCCGGTTTTAAGTGTAAGGAATCGGTTAGGCACATTAAAACTATATAAAATCCGGTAAAACAGCGCGAAAATATGAAACTATAATTTTTGCCCAAATACGCCCATATGGCCCCAACTCGACTCGAAATTCGCCCAAAAACTTAGTGTTCCAAATCCGGTTTTAAGTGTGCGGAATCGATTTGGCACATCAAAACTATATAAAATCCGTTAAAACAGCGCGAAAATACGAAACTATAATTTTCGCTCACATACGCCCATATGGCCCCAACTCGGCTCGAAATTCGCCCAAAAACTTAGTGTTCCAAATCCGGTTTTAAGTGTGCGGAATCGATTTGGCACATCAAAACTATATAAAATCCGTTAAAACAGCGCGAAAATACGAAACTATAATTTTCGCCCACATACGCCCATATGGCCCCAACTCGGCTCGAAATTCGCCCCAAAACTTAGTGTTTCAAATCCGGTTTTAAGTGTGCGGAATCGATTAGGCACATCAAAACTATATAAAATCCGTTAAAACAACGCGAAAATACGAAACTTTAATTTTCGCCCACATACGCCCATATGGCCCCAACTCGGCTCGAAATTCGCCCAAAAACTTAGTGTTCCAAATGCGGTTTTAAGTGTGCGGAATCGGTTAGGCACATCAAAACTATATAAAATCCGTTAAAACAGCGCGAAAATACGAAACTATAATTTTCGCCAACATACGCCCATATGGCCCCAACTCGGCTCGAAATTCGCTCAAAAACTTAAGTGTTCCAAATCCGGTTTTAAGTGTGCGGAATCGGTTAGGCACATCAAAACTATATAAAATCCGTTAAAACAGCGCGAAAATACGAAACTATAATTTTCGCCCACATACGCCCATATGGCCCCAACTCGGCTCGAAATTCGCCCAAAAACTTAGTGTTCCAAATCCGGTTTTAAGTGTGCGGAATCGATTAGGTACATCAAAACTATATAAAATCTGTTAAAACAGCGCGAAAATACGAAACTATAATTTTCGCATAAATACGCCCATATGGCCCCAACTCGGCTCGAAATTCGCCCCAAAACTTAGTGTTCCAAATGCGGTTTTAAGTGTAAGGAATCGATTAGGCACATCAAAACTATATAAAATCCGGTAAAACAGCGCGAAAATATGAAACTATAATTTTTGCCCAAATACGCCCATATGGCCCCAACTCGACTCGAAATTCGCCCAAAAACTTAGTGTTCCAAATCCGGTTTTAAGTGTGCGGAATCGATTTGGCTCATCAAAACTATATTAAATCCGGTAAAACAGCGCGAAAATATGAAACTATAATTTTTGCCCAAATACGCCCATATGGCCCCAACTCGACTCGAAATTCGCCCAAAAACTTAGTGTTCCAAATCCGGTTTTAAGTGTGCGGAATCGATTTGGCTCATCAAAACTATATAAAATCCGTTAAAACAGCGCGAAAATACGAAACTTTAATTTTCGCCCACATACGCCCATATGGCCCCAACTCGGCTCGAAATTCGCCCAAAAACTTAGTGTTCCAAATGCGGTTTTAAGTGTGCGGAATCGGTTAGGCACATCAAAACTATATAAAATCCGTTAAAACAGCGCGAAAATATGAAACTATAATTTTCGGCCACATACGCCCATATGGCCCCAACTCGGCTCGAAATTCGCCCAAAAACTTAGTGTTCCAAATCCGGTTTTAAGTGTGCGGTATCGATTAGGCACATCAAAACTATATAAAATCCGTTAAAACAGCGCGAAAATACGAAACTTTAATTTTCGCCCACATACGCCCATATGGCCCCAACTCGGCTCGAAATTCGCCCAAAAACTTAGTGTTCCAAATGCGGTTTTAAGTGTGCGGAATCGGTTAGGCACATCAAAACTATATAAAATCCGTTAAAACAGCGCGAAAATACGAAACTATAATTTTCGCCCACATACGCCCATATGGCCCCAACTCGGCTCGAAATTCGCCCCAAAACTTAGTGTTCCAAATGCGGTTTTAAGTGTGCGGAATCGATTAGGTACATCAAAACTATATAAAATCCGTTAAAACAGCGCGAAAATACGAAACTATAATTTTCGCCAACATACGCCCATATGGCCCCAACTCGGCTCGAAATTCGCTCAAAAACTTAAGTGTTCCAAATCCGGTTTTAAGTGTAAGGAATCGATTAGGCACATTAAAACTATATAAAATCCGGTAAAACAGCGCGAAAATATAAAACTATAATTTTTGCCCAAATACGCCCATATGGCCCCAACTCGACTCGAAATTCGCCCAAAAACTTAGTGTTCCAAATCCGGTTTTAAGTGTGCGGAATCGATTTGGCTCATCAAAACTATATTAAATCCGTTAAAACAGCGCGAAAATACGAAACTATAATTTTCGGCCACATACGCCCATATGGCCCCAACTCGGCTCGAAATTCGCCCAAAAACTTAGTGTTCCAAATCCGGTTTTAAGTGTGCGGTATCGATTAGGCACATCAAAACTATATAAAATCCGTTAAAACAGCGCGAAAATACGAAACTATAATTTTCGCTCACATACGCCCATATGGCCCCAACTCGGCTCGAAATTCGCCCAAAAACTTAAGTGTTCCAAATCCGGTTTTAAGTGTAAGGAATCGATTAGGCACATTAAAACTATATAAAATCCGGTAAAACAGCGCGAAAATACGAAACTATAATTTTTGCCCAAATACGCCCATATGGCCCCAACTCGGCTCGAAATTCGCCCAAAAACTTAGTGTTCCAAATCCGGTTTTAAGTGTGCGGTATCGATTAGGCACATCAAAACTATATAAAATCCGTTAAAACAGCGCGAAAATACGAAACTATAATTTTCGCTCACATACGCCCATATGGCCCCAACTCGGCTCGAAATTCGCCCAAAAACTTAAGTGTTCCAAATCCGGTTTTAAGTGTAAGGAATCGATTAGGCACATTAAAACTATATAAAATCCGGTAAAACAGCGCGAAAATACGAAACTATAATTTTTGCCCAAATACGCCCATATGGCCCCAACTCGGCTCGAAATTCGCCCCCAAACTTAGTGTTCCAAATGCGGTTTTAAGTGTGCGGAATCGATTAGGTACATCAAAACTATATAAAATCCGTTAAAACAGCGCGAAAATACGAAACTATAATTTTCGCATAAATACGCCCATATGGCCCCAACTCGGCTCGAAATTCGCCCCAAAACTTAGTGTTCCAAATGCGGTTTTAAGTGTGCGGAATCGATTAGGTACATCAAAACTATATAAAATCCGTTAAAACAGCGCGAAAATACGAAACTATAATTTTCGCCCATATACGCCCATATGGCCCCAACTCGGCTCGAAATTCGCTCAAAAACTTAAGTGTTCCAAATCCGGTTTTAAGTGTAAGGAATCGGTTAGGCACATTAAAACTATATAAAATCCGGTAAAACAGCGCGAAAATATGAAACTATAATTTTTGCCCAAATACGCCCATATGGCCCCAACTCGACTCGAAATTCGCCCAAAAACTTAGTGTTCCAAATCCGGTTTTAAGTGTGCGGAATCGATTTGGCACATCAAAACTATATAAAATCCGTTAAAACAGCGCGAAAATACGAAACTATAATTTTCGCTCACATACGCCCATATGGCCCCAACTCGGCTCGAAATTCGCCCAAAAACTTAGTGTTCCAAATCCGGTTTTAAGTGTAAGGAATCGATTAGGCACATTAAAACTATATAAAATCCGGTAAAACAGCGCGAAAATACGAAACTATAATTTTTGCCCAAATACGCCCATATGGCCCCAACTCGGCTCGAAATTCGCCCCAAAACTTAGTGTTCCAAATCCGGTTTTAAGTGTAAGGAATCGATTAGGCACATTAAAACTATATAAAATCCGGTAAAACAGCGCGAAAATACGAAACTATAATTTTCGGCCACATACGCCCATATGGCCCCAACTCGGCTCGAAATTCGCCCAAAAACTTAGTGTTCCAAATCCGGTTTTAAGTGTGCGGTATCGATTAGGCACATCAAAACTATATAAAATCCGTTAAAACAGCGCGAAAATACGAAACTATAATTTTCGCTCACATACGCCCATATGGCCCCAACTCGGCTCGAAATTCGCCCAAAAACTTAAGTGTTCCAAATCCGGTTTTAAGTGTAAGGAATCGATTAGGCACATTAAAACTATATAAAATCCGGTAAAACAGCGCGAAAATACGAAACTATAATTTTTGCCCAAATACGCCCATATGGCCCCAACTCGGCTCGAAATTCGCCCCAAAACTTAGTGTTCCAAATGCGGTTTTAAGTGTGCGGAATCGATTAGGTACATCAAAACTATATAAAATCCGGTAAAACAGCGCGAAAATACGAAACTATAATTTTTGCCCAAATACGCCCATATGGCCCCAACTCGGCTCGAAATTCGCCCCAAAACTTAGTGTTCCAAATGCGGTTTTAAGTGTGCGGAATCGATTAGGTACATCAAAACTATATAAAATCCGTTAAAACAGCGCGAAAATACGAAACTATAATTTTCGCCCACATACGCCCATATGGCCCCAACTCGGCTCGAAATTCGCCCCAAAACTTAGTGTTTCAAATCCGGTTTTAAGTGTGCGGAATCGATTAGGCACATCAAAACTATATAAAATCCGTTAAAACAACGCGAAAATACGAAACTTTAATTTTCGCCAACATACGCCCATATGGCCCCAACTCGGCTCGAAATTCGCCCAAAAACTTAGTGTTCCAAATGCGGTTTTAAGTGTGCGGAATCGGTTAGGCACATCAAAACTATATAAAATCCGTTAAAACAGCGCGAAAATACGAAACTATAATTTTCGCCCACATACGCCCATATGGCCCCAACTCGGCTCGAAATTCGCCCAAAAACTTAGTGTTCCAAATCCGGTTTTAAGTGTGCGGAATCGATTAGGTACATCAAAACTATATAAAATCTGTTAAAACAGCGCGAAAATACGAAACTATAATTTTCGCATAAATACGCCCATATGGCCCCAACTCGGCTCGAAATTCGCCCCAAAACTTAGTGTTCCAAATGCGGTTTTAAGTGTGCGGAATCGATTAGGTACATCAAAACTATATAAAATCCGTTAAAACAGCGCGAAAATACGAAACTATAATTTTCGCCAACATACGCCCATATGGCCCCAACTCGGCTCGAAATTCGCTCAAAAACTTAAGTGTTCCAAATCCGGTTTTAAGTGTAAGGAATCGATTAGGCACATCAAAACTATATAAAATCCGGTAAAACAGCGCGAAAATATGAAACTATAATTTTTGCCCAAATACGCCCATATGGCCCCAACTCGACTCGAAATTCGCCCAAAAACTTAGTGTTCCAAATCCGGTTTTAAGTGTGCGGAATCGATTTGGCTCATCAAAACTATATTAAATCCGGTAAAACAGCGCGAAAATATGAAACTATAATTTTTGCCCAAATACGCCCATATGGCCCCAACTCGACTCGAAATTCGCCCAAAAACTTAGTGTTCCAAATCCGGTTTTAAGTGTGCGGAATCGATTTGGCTCATCAAAACTATATAAAATCCGTTAAAACAGCGCGAAAATACGAAACTTTAATTTTCGCCCACATACGCCCATATGGCCCCAACTCGGCTCGAAATTCGCCCAAAAACTTAGTGTTCCAAATCCGGTTTTAAGTGTGCGGAATCGATTTGGCTCATCAAAACTATATTAAATCCGTTAAAACAGCGCGAAAATACGAAACTATAATTTTCGGCCACATACGCCCATATGGCCCCAACTCGGCTCGAAATTCGCCCAAAAACTTAGTGTTCCAAATCCGGTTTTAAGTGTGCGGTATCGATTAGGCACATCAAAACTATATAAAATCCGTTAAAACAGCGCGAAAATACGAAACTATAATTTTCGCTCACATACGCCCATATGGCCCCAACTCGGCTCGAAATTCGCCCAAAAACTTAAGTGTTCCAAATCCGGTTTTAAGTGTAAGGAATCGATTAGGCACATTAAAACTATATAAAATCCGGTAAAACAGCGCGAAAATACGAAACTATAATTTTTGCCCAAATACGCCCATATGGCCCCAACTCGGCTCGAAATTCGCCCAAAAACTTAGTGTTCCAAATCCGGTTTTAAGTGTGCGGTATCGATTAGGCACATCAAAACTATATAAAATCCGTTAAAACAGCGCGAAAATACGAAACTATAATTTTCGCTCACATACGCCCATATGGCCCCAACTCGGCTCGAAATTCGCCCAAAAACTTAAGTGTTCCAAATCCGGTTTTAAGTGTAAGGAATCGATTAGGCACATTAAAACTATATAAAATCCGGTAAAACAGCGCGAAAATACGAAACTATAATTTTTGCCCAAATACGCCCATATGGCCCCAACTCGGCTCGAAATTCGCCCCCAAACTTAGTGTTCCAAATGCGGTTTTAAGTGTGCGGAATCGATTAGGTACATCAAAACTATATAAAATCCGTTAAAACAGCGCGAAAATACGAAACTATAATTTTCGCATAAATACGCCCATATGGCCCCAACTCGGCTCGAAATTCGCCCCAAAACTTAGTGTTCCAAATGCGGTTTTAAGTGTGCGGAATCGATTAGGTACATCAAAACTATATAAAATCCGTTAAAACAGCGCGAAAATACGAAACTATAATTTTCGCCCATATACGCCCATATGGCCCCAACTCGGCTCGAAATTCGCTCAAAAACTTAAGTGTTCCAAATCCGGTTTTAAGTGTAAGGAATCGGTTAGGCACATTAAAACTATATAAAATCCGGTAAAACAGCGCGAAAATATGAAACTATAATTTTTGCCCAAATACGCCCATATGGCCCCAACTCGACTCGAAATTCGCCCAAAAACTTAGTGTTCCAAATCCGGTTTTAAGTGTGCGGAATCGATTTGGCACATCAAAACTATATAAAATCCGTTAAAACAGCGCGAAAATACGAAACTATAATTTTCGCTCACATACGCCCATATGGCCCCAACTCGGCTCGAAATTCGCCCAAAAACTTAGTGTTCCAAATCCGGTTTTAAGTGTAAGGAATCGATTAGGCACATTAAAACTATATAAAATCCGGTAAAACAGCGCGAAAATACGAAACTATAATTTTTGCCCAAATACGCCCATATGGCCCCAACTCGGCTCGAAATTCGCCCCAAAACTTAGTGTTCCAAATCCGGTTTTAAGTGTAAGGAATCGATTAGGCACATTAAAACTATATAAAATCCGGTAAAACAGCGCGAAAATACGAAACTATAATTTTCGGCCACATACGCCCATATGGCCCCAACTCGGCTCGAAATTCGCCCAAAAACTTAGTGTTCCAAATCCGGTTTTAAGTGTGCGGTATCGATTAGGCACATCAAAACTATATAAAATCCGTTAAAACAGCGCGAAAATACGAAACTATAATTTTCGCTCACATACGCCCATATGGCCCCAACTCGGCTCGAAATTCGCCCAAAAACTTAAGTGTTCCAAATCCGGTTTTAAGTGTAAGGAATCGATTAGGCACATTAAAACTATATAAAATCCGGTAAAACAGCGCGAAAATACGAAACTATAATTTTTGCCCAAATACGCCCATATGGCCCCAACTCGGCTCGAAATTCGCCCCAAAACTTAGTGTTCCAAATGCGGTTTTAAGTGTGCGGAATCGATTAGGTACATCAAAACTATATAAAATCCGGTAAAACAGCGCGAAAATACGAAACTATAATTTTTGCCCAAATACGCCCATATGGCCCCAACTCGGCTCGAAATTCGCCCCAAAACTTAGTGTTCCAAATGCGGTTTTAAGTGTGCGGAATCGATTAGGTACATCAAAACTATATAAAATCCGTTAAAACAGCGCGAAAATACGAAACTATAATTTTCGCCCACATACGCCCATATGGCCCCAACTCGGCTCGAAATTCGCCCCAAAACTTAGTGTTTCAAATCCGGTTTTAAGTGTGCGGAATCGATTAGGCACATCAAAACTATATAAAATCCGTTAAAACAACGCGAAAATACGAAACTTTAATTTTCGCCAACATACGCCCATATGGCCCCAACTCGGCTCGAAATTCGCCCAAAAACTTAGTGTTCCAAATGCGGTTTTAAGTGTGCGGAATCGGTTAGGCACATCAAAACTATATAAAATCCGTTAAAACAGCGCGAAAATACGAAACTATAATTTTCGCCCACATACGCCCATATGGCCCCAACTCGGCTCGAAATTCGCCCAAAAACTTAGTGTTCCAAATCCGGTTTTAAGTGTGCGGAATCGATTAGGTACATCAAAACTATATAAAATCTGTTAAAACAGCGCGAAAATACGAAACTATAATTTTCGCATAAATACGCCCATATGGCCCCAACTCGGCTCGAAATTCGCCCCAAAACTTAGTGTTCCAAATGCGGTTTTAAGTGTGCGGAATCGATTAGGTACATCAAAACTATATAAAATCCGTTAAAACAGCGCGAAAATACGAAACTATAATTTTCGCCAACATACGCCCATATGGCCCCAACTCGGCTCGAAATTCGCTCAAAAACTTAAGTGTTCCAAATCCGGTTTTAAGTGTAAGGAATCGATTAGGCACATCAAAACTATATAAAATCCGGTAAAACAGCGCGAAAATATGAAACTATAATTTTTGCCCAAATACGCCCATATGGCCCCAACTCGACTCGAAATTCGCCCAAAAACTTAGTGTTCCAAATCCGGTTTTAAGTGTGCGGAATCGATTTGGCTCATCAAAACTATATTAAATCCGGTAAAACAGCGCGAAAATATGAAACTATAATTTTTGCCCAAATACGCCCATATGGCCCCAACTCGACTCGAAATTCGCCCAAAAACTTAGTGTTCCAAATCCGGTTTTAAGTGTGCGGAATCGATTTGGCTCATCAAAACTATATAAAATCCGTTAAAACAGCGCGAAAATACGAAACTTTAATTTTCGCCCACATACGCCCATATGGCCCCAACTCGGCTCGAAATTCGCCCAAAAACTTAGTGTTCCAAATCCGGTTTTAAGTGTGCGGAATCGATTTGGCTCATCAAAACTATATTAAATCCGTTAAAACAGCGCGAAAATACGAAACTATAATTTTCGGCCACATACGCCCATATGGCCCCAACTCGGCTCGAAATTCGCCCAAAAACTTAGTGTTCCAAATCCGGTTTTAAGTGTGCGGTATCGATTAGGCACATCAAAACTATATAAAATCCGTTAAAACAGCGCGAAAATACGAAACTTTAATTTTCGCCCACATACGCCCATATGGCCCCAACTCGGCTCGAAATTCGCCCAAAAACTTAGTGTTCCAAATGCGGTTTTAAGTGTGCGGAATCGGTTAGGCTCATCAAAACTATATAAAATCCGTTAAAACAGCGCGAAAATACGAAACTTTAATTTTCGCCCACATACGCCCATATGGCCCCAACTCGGCTCGAAATTCGCCCAAAAACTTAGTGTTCCAAATGCGGTTTTAAGTGTGCGGAATCGGTTAGGCACATCAAAACTATATAAAATCCGTTAAAACAGCGCGAAAATACGAAACTATAATTTTCGGCCACATACGCCCATATGGCCCCAACTCGGCTCGAAATTCGCCCAAAAACTTAGTGTTCCAAATCCGGTTTTAAGTGTGCGGTATCGATTAGGCACATCAAAACTATATAAAATCCGTTAAAACAGCGCGAAAATACGAAACTTTAATTTTCGCCCACATACGCCCATATGGCCCCAACTCGGCTCGAAATTCGCCCAAAAACTTAGTGTTCCAAATGCGGTTTTAAGTGTGCGGAATCGATTTGGCTCATCAAAACTATATAAAATCCGTTAAAACAGCGCGAAAATACGAAACTTTAATTTTCGCCCACATACGCCCATATGGCCCCAACTCGGCTCGAAATTCGCCCAAAAACTTAGTGTTCCAAATCCGGTTTTAAGTGTGCGGAATCGATTTGGCTCATCAAAACTATATTAAATCCGTTAAAACAGCGCGAAAATACGAAACTATAATTTTCGGCCACATACGCCCATATGGCCCCAACTCGGCTCGAAATTCGCCCAAAAACTTAGTGTTCCAAATCCGGTTTTAAGTGTGCGGTATCGATTAGGCACATCAAAACTATATAAAATCCGTTAAAACAGCGCGAAAATACGAAACTTTAATTTTCGCCCACATACGCCCATATGGCCCCAACTCGGCTCGAAATTCGCCCAAAAACTTAGTGTTCCAAATGCGGTTTTAAGTGTGCGGAATCGGTTAGGCTCATCAAAACTATATAAAATCCGTTAAAACAGCGCGAAAATACGAAACTTTAATTTTCGCCCACATACGCCCATATGGCCCCAACTCGGCTCGAAATTCGCCCAAAAACTTAGTGTTCCAAATGCGGTTTTAAGTGTGCGGAATCGGTTAGGCACATCAAAACTATATAAAATCCGTTAAAACAGCGCGAAAATACGAAACTATAATTTTCGGCCACATACGCCCATATGGCCCCAACTCGGCTCGAAATTCGCCCAAAAACTTAGTGTTCCAAATCCGGTTTTAAGTGTGCGGTATCGATTAGGCACATCAAAACTATATAAAATCCGTTAAAACAGCGCGAAAATACGAAACTTTAATTTTCGCCCACATACGCCCATATGGCCCCAACTCGGCTCGAAATTCGCCCAAAAACTTAGTGTTCCAAATGCGGTTTTAAGTGTGCGGAATCGGTTAGGCACATCAAAACTATATAAAATCCGTTAAAACAGCGCGAAAATACGAAACTATAATTTTCGCCCACATACGCCCATATGGCCCCAACTCGGCTCGAAATTCGCCCAAAAACTTAGTGTTCCAAATCCGGTTTTAAGTGTGCGGAATCGATTAGGTACATCAAAACTATATAAAATCTGTTAAAACAGCGCGAAAATACGAAACTATAATTTTCGCATAAATACGCCCATATGGCCCCAACTCGGCTCGAAATTCGCCCCAAAACTTAGTGTTCCAAATGCGGTTTTAAGTGTGCGGAATCGATTAGGTACATCAAAACTATATAAAATCCGTTAAAACAGCGCGAAAATACGAAACTATAATTTTCGCCAACATACGCCCATATGGCCCCAACTCGGCTCGAAATTCGCTCAAAAACTTAAGTGTTCCAAATCCGGTTTTAAGTGTAAGGAATCGATTAGGCACATCAAAACTATATAAAATCCGGTAAAACAGCGCGAAAATATGAAACTATAATTTTTGCCCAAATACGCCCATATGGCCCCAACTCGACTCGAAATTCGCCCAAAAACTTAGTGTTCCAAATCCCGTTTTAAGTGTGCGGAATCGATTTGGCTCATCAAAACTATATTAAATCCGGTAAAACAGCGCGAAAATATGAAACTATAATTTTTGCCCAAATACGCCCATATGGCCCCAACTCGACTCGAAATTCGCCCAAAAACTTAGTGTTCCAAATCCGGTTTTAAGTGTGCGGAATCGATTTGGCTCATCAAAACTATATAAAATCCGTTAAAACAGCGCGAAAATACGAAACTTTAATTTTCGCCCACATACGCCCATATGGCCCCAACTCGGCTCGAAATTCGCCCAAAAACTTAGTGTTCCAAATCCGGTTTTAAGTGTGCGGAATCGATTTGGCTCATCAAAACTATATTAAATCCGTTAAAACAGCGCGAAAATACGAAACTATAATTTTCGGCCACATACGCCCATATGGCCCCAACTCGGCTCGAAATTCGCCCAAAAACTTAGTGTTCCAAATCCGGTTTTAAGTGTGCGGTATCGATTAGGCACATCAAAACTATATAAAATCCGTTAAAACAGCGCGAAAATACGAAACTTTAATTTTCGCCCACATACGCCCATATGGCCCCAACTCGGCTCGAAATTCGCCCAAAAACTTAGTGTTCCAAATGCGGTTTTAAGTGTGCGGAATCGGTTAGGCTCATCAAAACTATATAAAATCCGTTAAAACAGCGCGAAAATACGAAACTTTAATTTTCGCCCACATACGCCCATATGGCCCCAACTCGGCTCGAAATTCGCCCAAAAACTTAGTGTTCCAAATGCGGTTTTAAGTGTGCGGAATCGGTTAGGCACATCAAAACTATATAAAATCCGTTAAAACAGCGCGAAAATACGAAACTATAATTTTCGGCCACATACGCCCATATGGCCCCAACTCGGCTCGAAATTCGCCCAAAAACTTAGTGTTCCAAATCCGGTTTTAAGTGTGCGGTATCGATTAGGCACATCAAAACTATATAAAATCCGTTAAAACAGCGCGAAAATACGAAACTTTAATTTTCGCCCACATACGCCCATATGGCCCCAACTCGGCTCGAAATTCGCCCAAAAACTTAGTGTTCCAAATGCGGTTTTAAGTGTGCGGAATCGGTTAGGCACATCAAAACTATATAAAATCCGTTAAAACAGCGCGAAAATACGAAACTATAATTTTCGCCCACATACGCCCATATGGCCCCAACTCGGCTCGAAATTCGCCCCAAAACTTAGTGTTCCAAATGCGGTTTTAAGTGTGCGGAATCGATTAGGTACATCAAAACTATATAAAATCCGTTAAAACAGCGCGAAAATACGAAACTATAATTTTCGCCAACATACGCCCATATGGCCCCAACTCGGCTCGAAATTCGCTCAAAAACTTAAGTGTTCCAAATCCGGTTTTAAGTGTAAGGAATCGATTAGGCACATTAAAACTATATAAAATCCGGTAAAACAGCGCGAAAATATAAAACTATAATTTTTGCCCAAATACGCCCATATGGCCCCAACTCGACTCGAAATTCGCCCAAAAACTTAGTGTTCCAAATCCGGTTTTAAGTGTGCGGAATCGATTTGGCTCATCAAAACTATATTAAATCCGTTAAAACAGCGCGAAAATACGAAACTATAATTTTCGGCCACATACGCCCATATGGCCCCAACTCGGCTCGAAATTCGCCCAAAAACTTAGTGTTCCAAATCCGGTTTTAAGTGTGCGGTATCGATTAGGCACATCAAAACTATATAAAATCCGTTAAAACAGCGCGAAAATACGAAACTATAATTTTCGCTCACATACGCCCATATGGCCCCAACTCGGCTCGAAATTCGCCCAAAAACTTAAGTGTTCCAAATCCGGTTTTAAGTGTAAGGAATCGATTAGGCACATTAAAACTATATAAAATCCGGTAAAACAGCGCGAAAATACGAAACTATAATTTTTGCCCAAATACGCCCATATGGCCCCAACTCGGCTCGAAATTCGCCCAAAAACTTAGTGTTCCAAATCCGGTTTTAAGTGTGCGGTATCGATTAGGCACATCAAAACTATATAAAATCCGTTAAAACAGCGCGAAAATACGAAACTATAATTTTCGCTCACATACGCCCATATGGCCCCAACTCGGCTCGAAATTCGCCCAAAAACTTAAGTGTTCCAAATCCGGTTTTAAGTGTAAGGAATCGATTAGGCACATTAAAACTATATAAAATCCGGTAAAACAGCGCGAAAATACGAAACTATAATTTTTGCCCAAATACGCCCATATGGCCCCAACTCGGCTCGAAATTCGCCCCCAAACTTAGTGTTCCAAATGCGGTTTTAAGTGTGCGGAATCGATTAGGTACATCAAAACTATATAAAATCCGTTAAAACAGCGCGAAAATACGAAACTATAATTTTCGCATAAATACGCCCATATGGCCCCAACTCGGCTCGAAATTCGCCCCAAAACTTAGTGTTCCAAATGCGGTTTTAAGTGTGCGGAATCGATTAGGTACATCAAAACTATATAAAATCCGTTAAAACAGCGCGAAAATACGAAACTATAATTTTCGCCCATATACGCCCATATGGCCCCAACTCGGCTCGAAATTCGCTCAAAAACTTAAGTGTTCCAAATCCGGTTTTAAGTGTAAGGAATCGGTTAGGCACATTAAAACTATATAAAATCCGGTAAAACAGCGAGAAAATATGAAACTATAATTTTTGCCCAAATACGCCCATATGGCCCCAACTCGACTCGAAATTCGCCCAAAAACTTAGTGTTCCAAATCCGGTTTTAAGTGTGCGGAATCGATTTGGCACATCAAACCTATATAAAATCCGTTAAAACAGCGCGAAAATACGAAACTATAATTTTCGCTCACATACGCCCATATGGCCCCAACTCGGCTCGAAATTCGCCCAAAAACTTAGTGTTCCAAATCCGGTTTTAAGTGTAAGGAATCGATTAGGCACATTAAAACTATATAAAATCCGGTAAAACAGCGCGAAAATACGAAACTATAATTTTTGCCCAAATACGCCCATATGGCCCCAACTCGGCTCGAAATTCGCCCCAAAACTTAGTGTTCCAAATCCGGTTTTAAGTGTAAGGAATCGATTAGGCACATTAAAACTATATAAAATCCGGTAAAACAGCGCGAAAATACGAAACTATAATTTTCGGCCACATACGCCCATATGGCCCCAACTCGGCTCGAAATTCGCCCAAAAACTTAGTGTTCCAAATCCGGTTTTAAGTGTGCGGTATCGATTAGGCACATCAAAACTATATAAAATCCGTTAAAACAGCGCGAAAATACGAAACTATAATTTTCGCTCACATACGCCCATATGGCCCCAACTCGGCTCGAAATTCGCCCAAAAACTTAGTGTTCCAAATCCGGTTTTAAGTGTGCGGTATCGATTAGGCACATCAAAACTATATAAAATCCGTTAAAACAGCGCGAAAATACGAAACTATAATTTTCGCTCACATACGCCCATATGGCCCCAACTCGGCTCGAAATTCGCCCAAAAACTTAAGTGTTCCAAATCCGGTTTTAAGTGTGCGGAATCGATTAGGTACATCAAAACTATATAAAATCCGGTAAAACAGCGCGAAAATACGAAACTATAATTTTTGCCCAAATACGCCCATATGGCCCCAACTCGGCTCGAAATTCGCCCCAAAACTTAGTGTTCCAAATGCGGTTTTAAGTGTGCGGAATCGATTAGGTACATCAAAACTATATAAAATCCGTTAAAACAGCGCGAAAATACGAAACTATAATTTTCGCCCACATACGCCCATATGGCCCCAACTCGGCTCGAAATTCGCCCCAAAACTTAGTGTTTCAAATCCGGTTTTAAGTGTGCGGAATCGATTAGGCACATCAAAACTATATAAAATCCGTTAAAACAACGCGAAAATACGAAACTTTAATTTTCGCCCACATACGCCCATATGGCCCCAACTCGGCTCGAAATTCGCCCCAAAACTTAGTGTTCCAAATCCGGTTTTAAGTGTAAGGAATCGATTAGGCACATTAAAACTATATAAAATCCGGTAAAACAGCGCGAAAATACGAAACTATAATTTTCGGCCACATACGCCCATATGGCCCCAACTCGGCTCGAAATTCGCCCAAAAACTTAGTGTTCCAAATCCGGTTTTAAGTGTGCGGTATCGATTAGGCACATCAAAACTATATAAAATCCGTTAAAACAGCGCGAAAATACGAAACTATAATTTTCGCTCACATACGCCCATATGGCCCCAACTCGGCTCGAAATTCGCCCAAAAACTTAGTGTTCCAAATCCGGTTTTAAGTGTGCGGTATCGATTAGGCACATCAAAACTATATAAAATCCGTTAAAACAGCGCGAAAATACGAAACTATAATTTTCGCTCACATACGCCCATATGGCCCCAACTCGGCTCGAAATTCGCCCAAAAACTTAGTGTTCCAAATCCGGTTTTAAGTGTGCGGTATCGATTAGGCACATCAAAACTATATAAAATCCGTTAAAACAGCGCGAAAATACGAAACTATAATTTTCGCTCACATACGCCCATATGGCCCCAACTCGGCTCGAAATTCGCCCAAAAACTTAAGTGTTCCAAATCCGGTTTTAAGTGTGCGGAATCGATTAGGTACATCAAAACTATATAAAATCCGGTAAAACAGCGCGAAAATACGAAACTATAATTTTTGCCCAAATACGCCCATATGGCCCCAACTCGGCTCGAAATTCGCCCCAAAACTTAGTGTTCCAAATGCGGTTTTAAGTGTGCGGAATCGATTAGGTACATCAAAACTATATAAAATCCGTTAAAACAGCGCGAAAATACGAAACTATAATTTTCGCCCACATACGCCCATATGGCCCCAACTCGGCTCGAAATTCGCCCCAAAACTTAGTGTTTCAAATCCGGTTTTAAGTGTGCGGAATCGATTAGGCACATCAAAACTATATAAAATCCGTTAAAACAACGCGAAAATACGAAACTTTAATTTTCGCCCACATACGCCCATATGGCCCCAACTCGGCTCGAAATTTGCCCAAAAACTTAGTGTTCCAAATGCGGTTTTAAGTGTGCGGAATCGGTTAGGCACATCAAAACTATATAAAATCCGTTAAAACAGCGCGAAAATACGAAACTATAATTTTCGCCCACATACGCCCATATGGCCCCAACTCGGCTCGAAATTCGCCCAAAAACTTAGTGTTCCAAATCCGGTTTTAAGTGTGCGGAATCGATTAGGTACATCAAAACTATATAAAATCTGTTAAAACAGCGCGAAAATACGAAACTATAATTTTCGCATAAATACGCCCATATGGCCCCAACTCGGCTCGAAATTCGCCCCAAAACTTAGTGTTCCAAATGCGGTTTTAAGTGTGCGGAATCGATTAGGTACATCGAAACTATATAAAATCCGTTAAAACAGCGCGAAAATACGAAACTATAATTTTCGCCAACATACGCCCATATGGCCCCAACTCGGCTCGAAATTCGCTCAAAAACTTAAGTGTTCCAAATCCGGTTTTAAGTGTAAGGAATCGATTAGGCACATCAAAACTATATAAAATCCGGTAAAACAGCGCGAAAATATGAAACTATAATTTTTGCCCAAATACGCCCATATGGCCCCAACTCGACTCGAAATTCGCCCAAAAACTTAGTGTTCCAAATCCCGTTTTAAGTGTGCGGAATCGATTTGGCTCATCAAAACTATATTAAATCCGGTAAAACAGCGCGAAAATATGAAACTATAATTTTTGCCCAAATACGCCCATATGGCCCCAACTCGACTCGAAATTCGCCCAAAAACTTAGTGTTCCAAATCCGGTTTTAAGTGTGCGGAATCGATTTGGCTCATCAAAACTATATAAAATCCGTTAAAACAGCGCGAAAATACGAAACTTTAATTTTCGCCCACATACGCCCATATGGCCCCAACTCGGCTCGAAATTCGCCCAAAAACTTAGTGTTCCAAATGCGGTTTTAAGTGTGCGGAATCGGTTAGGCACATCAAAACTATATAAAATCCGTTAAAACAGCGCGAAAATACGAAACTATAATTTTCGGCCACATACGCCCATATGGCCCCAACTCGGCTCGAAATTCGCCCAAAAACTTAGTGTTCCAAATCCGGTTTTAAGTGTGCGGTATCGATTAGGCACATCAAAACTATATAAAATCCGTTAAAACAGCGCGAAAATACGAAACTTTAATTTTCGCCCACATACGCCCATATGGCCCCAACTCGGCTCGAAATTCGCCCAAAAACTTAGTGTTCCAAATGCGGTTTTAAGTGTGCGGAATCGGTTAGGCACATCAAAACTATATAAAATCCGTTAAAACAGCGCGAAAATACGAAACTATAATTTTCGCCCACATACGCCCATATGGCCCCAACTCGGCTCGAAATTCGCCCCAAAACTTAGTGTTCCAAATGCGGTTTTAAGTGTGCGGAATCGATTAGGTACATCAAAACTATATAAAATCCGTTAAAACAGCGCGAAAATACGAAACTATAATTTTCGCCAACATACGCCCATATGGCCCCAACTCGGCTCGAAATTCGCTCAAAAACTTAAGTGTTCCAAATCCGGTTTTAAGTGTAAGGAATCGATTAGGCACATTAAAACTATATAAAATCCGGTAAAACAGCGCGAAAATATGAAACTATAATTTTTGCCCAAATACGCCCATATGGCCCCAACTCGACTCGAAATTCGCCCAAAAACTTAGTGTTCCAAATCCGGTTTTAAGTGTGCGGAATCGATTTGGCTCATCAAAACTATATTAAATCCGTTAAAACAGCGCGAAAATACGAAACTATAATTTTCGGCCACATACGCCCATATGGCCCCAACTCGGCTCGAAATTCGCCCAAAAACTTAGTGTTCCAAATCCGGTTTTAAGTGTGCGGTATCGATTAGGCACATCAAAACTATATAAAATCCGTTAAAACAGCGCGAAAATACGAAACTATAATTATCGCTCACATACGCCCATATGGCCCCAACTCGGCTCGAAATTCGCCCAAAAACTTAAGTGTTCCAAATCCGGTTTTAAGTGTAAGGAATCGATTAGGCACATTAAAACTATATAAAATCCGGTAAAACAGCGCGAAAATACGAAACTATAATTTTTGCCCAAATACGCCCATATGGCCCCAACTCGGCTCGAAATTCGCCCCAAAACTTAGTGTTCCAAATGCGGTTTTAAGTGTGCGAAATCGATTAGGTACATCAAAACTATATAAAATCCGGTAAAACAGCGCGAAAATACGAAACTATAATTTTTGCCCAAATACGCCCATATGGCCCCAACTCGGCTCGAAATTCGCCCCAAAACTTAGTGTTCCAAATGCGGTTTTAAGTGTGCGGAATCGATTAGGTACATCAAAACTATATAAAATCCGTTAAAACAGCGCGAAAATACGAAACTATAATTTTCGCCCACATACGCCCATATGGCCCCAACTCGGCTCGAAATTCGCCCCAAAACTTAGTGTTTCAAATCCGGTTTTAAGTGTGCGGAATCGATTAGGCACATCAAAACTATATAAAATCCGTTAAAACAACGCGAAAATACGAAACTTTAATTTTCGCCCACATACGCCCATATGGCCCCAACTCGGCTCGAAATTCGCCCAAAAACTTAGTGTTCCAAATGCGGTTTTAAGTGTGCGGAATCGGTTAGGCACATCAAAACTATATAAAATCCGTTAAAACAGCGCGAAAATACGAAACTATAATTTTCGCCCACATACGCCCATATGGCCCCAACTCGGCTCGAAATTCGCCCAAAAACTTAGTGTTCCAAATCCGGTTTTAAGTGTGCGGAATCGATTAGGTACATCAAAACTATATAAAATCTGTTAAAACAGCGCGAAAATACGAAACTATAATTTTCGCATAAATACGCCCATATGGCCCCAACTCGGCTCGAAATTCGCCCCAAAACTTAGTGTTCCAAATGCGGTTTTAAGTGTGCGGAATCGATTAGGTACATCAAAACTATATAAAATCCGTTAAAACAGCGCGAAAATACGAAACTATAATTTTCGCCAACATACGCCCATATGGCCCCAACTCGGCTCGAAATTCGCTCAAAAACTTAAGTGTTCCAAATCCGGTTTTAAGTGTAAGGAATCGATTAGGCACATCAAAACTATATAAAATCCGGTAAAACAGCGCGAAAATATGAAACTATAATTTTTGCCCAAATACGCCCATATGGCCCCAACTCGACTCGAAATTCGCCCAAAAACTTAGTGTTCCAAATCCGGTTTTAAGTGTGCGGAATCGATTTGGCTCATCAAAACTATATTAAATCCGGTAAAACAGCGCGAAAATATGAAACTATAATTTTTGCTCAAATACGCCCATATGGCCCCAACTCGACTCGAAATTCGCCCAAAAACTTAGTGTTCCAAATCCGGTTTTAAGTGTGCGGAATCGATTTGGCTCATCAAAACTATATTAAATCCGTTAAAACAGCGCGAAAATACGAAACTATAATTTTCGGCCACATACGCCCATATGGCCCCAACTCGGCTCGAAATTCGCCCAAAAACTTAGTGTTCCAAATCCGGTTTTAAGTGTGCGGTATCGATTAGGCACATCAAAACTATATAAAATCCGTTAAAACAGCGCGAAAATACGAAACTTTAATTTTCGCCCACATACGCCCATATGGCCCCAACTCGGCTCGAAATTCGCCCAAAAACTTAGTGTTCCAAATGCGGTTTTAAGTGTGCGGAATCGGTTAGGCACATCAAAACTATATAAAATCCGTTAAAACAGCGCGAAAATACGAAACTATAATTTTCGCCCACATACGCCCATATGGCCCCAACTCGGCTCGAAATTCGCCCCAAAACTTAGTGTTCCAAATGCGGTTTTAAGTGTGCGGAATCGATTAGGTACATCAAAACTATATAAAATCCGTTAAAACAGCGCGAAAATACGAAACTATAATTTTCGCCAACATACGCCCATATGGCCCCAACTCGGCTCGAAATTCGCTCAAAAACTTAAGTGTTCCAAATCCGGTTTTAAGTGTAAGGAATCGATTAGGCACATTAAAACTATATAAAATCCGGTAAAACAGCGCGAAAATATGAAACTATAATTTTTGCCCAAATACGCCCATATGGCCCCAACTCGACTCGAAATTCGCCCAAAAACTTAGTGTTCCAAATCCGGTTTTAAGTGTGCGGAATCGATTTGGCTCATCAAAACTATATTAAATCCGTTAAAACAGCGCGAAAATACGAAACTATAATTTTCGGCCACATACGCCCATATGGCCCCAACTCGGCTCGAAATTCGCCCAAAAACTTAGTGTTCCAAATCCGGTTTTAAGTGTGCGGTATCGATTAGGCACATCAAAACTATATAAAATCCGTTAAAACAGCGCGAAAATACGAAACTATAATTATCGCTCACATACGCCCATATGGCCCCAACTCGGCTCGAAATTCGCCCAAAAACTTAAGTGTTCCAAATCCGGTTTTAAGTGTAAGGAATCGATTAGGCACATTAAAACTATATAAAATCCGGTAAAACAGCGCGAAAATACGAAACTATAATTTTTGCCCAAATACGCCCATATGGCCCCAACTCGGCTCGAAATTCGCCCCAAAACTTAGTGTTCCAAATGCGGTTTTAAGTGTGCGGAATCGATTAGGTACATCAAAACTATATAAAATCCGGTAAAACAGCGCGAAAATACGAAACTATAATTTTTGCCCAAATACGCCCATATGGCCCCAACTCGGCTCGAAATTCGCCCCAAAACTTAGTGTTCCAAATGCGGTTTTAAGTGTGCGGAATCGATTAGGTACATCAAAACTATATAAAATCCGTTAAAACAGCGCGAAAATACGAAACTATAATTTTCGCCCACATACGCCCATATGGCCCCAACTCGGCTCGAAATTCGCCCCAAAACTTAGTGTTTCAAATCCGGTTTTAAGTGTGCGGAATCGATTAGGCACATCAAAACTATATAAAATCCGTTAAAACAACGCGAAAATACGAAACTTTAATTTTCGCCCACATACGCCCATATGGCCCCAACTCGGCTCGAAATTCGCCCAAAAACTTAGTGTTCCAAATGCGGTTTTAAGTGTGCGGAATCGGTTAGGCACATCAAAACTATATAAAATCCGTTAAAACAGCGCGAAAATACGAAACTATAATTTTCGCCCACATACGCCCATATGGCCCCAACTCGGCTCGAAATTCGCCCAAAAACTTAGTGTTCCAAATCCGGTTTTAAGTGTGCGGAATCGATTAGGCACATCAAAACTATATAAAATCTGTTAAAACAGCGCGAAAATACGAAACTATAATTTTCGGCCACATACGCCCATATGGCCCCAACTCGGCTCGAAATTCACCCAAAAACTTAGTGTTCCAAATCCGGTTTTAAGTGTGCGGTATCGATTAGGCACATCAAAACTATATAAAATCCGTTAAAACAGCGCGAAAATACGAAACTATAATTTTCGCTCACATACGCCCATATGGCCCCAACTCGGCTCGAAATTCGCCCAAAAACTTAAGTGTTCCAAATCCGGTTTTAAGTGTAAGGAATCGATTAGGCACATTAAAACTATATAAAATCCGGTAAAACAGCGCGAAAATACGAAACTATAATTTTTGCCCAAATACGCCCATATGGCCCCAACTCGGCTCGAAATTCGCCCCAAAACTTAGTGTTCCAAATGCGGTTTTAAGTGTGCGGAATCGATTAGGTACATCAAAACTATATAAAATCCGTTAAAACAGCGCGAAAATACGAAACTATAATTTTCGCCTACATACGCCCATATGGCCCCAACTCGGCTCGAAATTCGCCCCAAAACTTAGTGTTTCAAATCCGGTTTTAAGTGTGCGGAATCGATTAGGTACATCAAAACTATATAAAATCCGTTAAAACAACGCGAAAATACGAAACTTTAATTTTCGCCCACATACGCCCATATGGCCCCAACTCGGCTCGAAATTCGCCCAAAAACTTAGTGTTCCAAATGCGGTTTTAAGTGTGCGGAATCGGTTAGGCACATCAAAACTATATAAAATCCGTTAAAACAGCGCGAAAATACGAAACTATAATTTTCGCCCACATACGCCCATATGGCCCCAACTCGGCTCGAAATTCGCCCAAAAACTTAGTGTTCCAAATCCGGTTTTAAGTGTGCGGAATCGATTAGGCACATCAAAACTATATAAAATCTGTTAAAACAGCGCGAAAATACGAAACTATAATTTTCGCATAAATACGCCCATATGGCCCCAACTCGGCTCGAAATTCGCCCCAAAACTTAGTGTTCCAAATGCGGTTTTAAGTGTGCGGAATCGATTAGGTACATCAAAACTATATAAAATCCGTTAAAACAGCGCGAAAATACGAAACTATAATTTTCGCCAACATACGCCCATATGGCCCCAACTCGGCTCGAAATTCGCTCAAAAACTTAAGTGTTCCAAATCCGGTTTTAAGTGTAAGGAATCGATTAGGCACATTAAAACTATATAAAATCCGGTAAAACAGCGCGAAAATATGAAACTATAATTTTTGCCCAAATACGCCCATATGGCCCCAACTCGACTCGAAATTCGCCCAAAAACTTAGTGTTCCAAATCCGGTTTTAAGTGTGCGGAATCGATTTGGCTCATCAAAACTATATTAAATCCGTTAAAACAGCGCGAAAATACGAAACTATAATTTTCGGCCACATACGCCCATATGGCCCCAACTCGGCTCGAAATTCGCCCAAAAACTTAGTGTTCCAAATCCGGTTTTAAGTGTGCGGTATCGATTAGGCACATCAAAACTATATAAAATCCGTTAAAACAGCGCGAAAATACGAAACTTTAATTTTCGCCCACATACGCCCATATGGCCCCAACTCGGCTCGAAATTCGCCCAAAAACTTAGTGTTCCAAATGCGGTTTTAAGTGTGCGGAATCGGTTAGGCACATCAAAACTATATAAAATCCGTTAAAACAGCGCGAAAATACGAAACTATAATTTTCGCCCACATACGCCCATATGGCCCCAACTCGGCTCGAAATTCGCCCCAAAACTTAGTGTTCCAAATGCGGTTTTAAGTGTGCGGAATCGATTAGGTACATCAAAACTATATAAAATCCGTTAAAACAGCGCGAAAATACGAAACTATAATTTTCGCCAACATACGCCCATATGGCCCCAACTCGGCTCGAAATTCGCTCAAAAACTTAAGTGTTCCAAATCCGGTTTTAAGTGTAAGGAATCGATTAGGCACATTAAAACTATATAAAATCCGGTAAAACAGCGCGAAAATATGAAACTATAATTTTTGCCCAAATACGCCCATATGGCCCCAACTCGACTCGAAATTCGCCCAAAAACTTAGTGTTCCAAATCCGGTTTTAAGTGTGCGGAATCGATTTGGCTCATCAAAACTATATTAAATCCGTTAAAACAGCGCGAAAATACGAAACTATAATTTTCGGCCACATACGCCCATATGGCCCCAACTCGGCTCGAAATTCGCCCAAAAACTTAGTGTTCCAAATCCGGTTTTAAGTGTGCGGTATCGATTAGGCACATCAAAACTATATAAAATCCGTTAAAACAGCGCGAAAATACGAAACTATAATTTTCGCTCACATACGCCCATATGGCCCCAACTCGGCTCGAAATTCGCCCAAAAACTTAAGTGTTCCAAATCCGGTTTTAAGTGTAAGGAATCGATTAGGCACATTAAAACTATATAAAATCCGGTAAAACAGCGCGAAAATACGAAACTATAATTTTTGCCCAAATACGCCCATATGGCCCCAACTCGGCTCGAAATTCGCCCCAAAACTTAGTGTTCCAAATGCGGTTTTAAGTGTGCGGAATCGATTAGGTACATCAAAACTATATAAAATCCGGTAAAACAGCGCGAAAATACGAAACTATAATTTTTGCCCAAATACGCCCATATGGCCCCAACTCGGCTCGAAATTCGCCCCAAAACTTAGTGTTCCAAATGCGGTTTTAAGTGTGCGGAATCGATTAGGTACATCAAAACTATATAAAATCCGTTAAAACAGCGCGAAAATACGAAACTATAATTTTCGCCCACATACGCCCATATGGCCCCAACTCGGCTCGAAATTCGCCCCAAAACTTAGTGTTTCAAATCCGGTTTTAAGTGTGCGGAATCGATTAGGCACATCAAAACTATATAAAATCCGTTAAAACAACGCGAAAATACGAAACTTTAATTTTCGCCCACATACGCCCATATGGCCCCAACTCGGCTCGAAATTCGCCCAAAAACTTAGTGTTCCAAATGCGGTTTTAAGTGTGCGGAATCGGTTAGGCACATCAAAACTATATAAAATCCGTTAAAACAGCGCGAAAATACGAAACTATAATTTTCGCCCACATACGCCCATATGGCCCCAACTCGGCTCGAAATTCGCCCAAAAACTTAGTGTTCCAAATCCGGTTTTAAGTGTGCGGAATCGATTAGGCACATCAAAACTATATAAAATCTGTTAAAACAGCGCGAAAATACGAAACTATAATTTTCGGCCACATACGCCCATATGGCCCCAACTCGGCTCGAAATTCGCCCAAAAACTTAGTGTTCCAAATCCGGTTTTAAGTGTGCGGTATCGATTAGGCACATCAAAACTATATAAAATCCGTTAAAACAGCGCGAAAATACGAAACTATAATTTTCGCTCACATACGCCCATATGGCCCCAACTCGGCTCGAAATTCGCCCAAAAACTTAAGTGTTCCAAATCCGGTTTTAAGTGTAAGGAATCGATTAGGCACATTAAAACTATATAAAATCCGGTAAAACAGCGCGAAAATACGAAACTATAATTTTTGCCCAAATACGCCCATATGGCCCCAACTCGGCTCGAAATTCGCCCCAAAACTTAGTGTTCCAAATGCGGTTTTAAGTGTGCGGAATCGATTAGGTACATCAAAACTATATAAAATCCGTTAAAACAGCGCGAAAATACGAAACTATAATTTTCGCCCACATACGCCCATATGGCCCCAACTCGGCTCGAAATTCGCCCCAAAACTTAGTGTTTCAAATCCGGTTTTAAGTGTGCGGAATCGATTAGGCACATCAAAACTATATAAAATCCGTTAAAACAACGCGAAAATACGAAACTTTAATTTTCGCCCACATACGCCCATATGGCCCCAACTCGGCTCGAAATTCGCCCAAAAACTTAGTGTTCCAAATGCGGTTTTAAGTGTGCGGAATCGGTTAGGCACATCAAAACTATATAAAATCCGTTAAAACAGCGCGAAAATACGAAACTATAATTTTCGCCCACATACGCCCATATGGCCCCAACTCGGCTCGAAATTCGCCCAAAAACTTAGTGTTCCAAATCCGGTTTTAAGTGTGCGGAATCGATTAGGCACATCAAAACTATATAAAATCTGTTAAAACAGCGCGAAAATACGAAACTATAATTTTCGCATAAATACGCCCATATGGCCCCAACTCGGCTCGAAATTCGCCCCAAAACTTAGTGTTCCAAATGCGGTTTTAAGTGTGCGGAATCGATTAGGTACATCAAAACTATATAAAATCCGTTAAAACAGCGCGAAAATACGAAACTATAATTTTCGCCAACATACGCCCATATGGCCCCAACTCGGCTCGAAATTCGCTCAAAAACTTAAGTGTTCCAAATCCGGTTTTAAGTGTAAGGAATCGATTAGGCACATTAAAACTATATAAAATCCGGTAAAACAGCGCGAAAATATGAAACTATAATTTTTGCCCAAATACGCCCATATGGCCCCAACTCGACTCGAAATTCGCCCAAAAACTTAGTGTTCCAAATCCGGTTTTAAGTGTGCGGAATCGATTTGGCTCATCAAAACTATATTAAATCCGTTAAAACAGCGCGAAAATACGAAACTATAATTTTCGGCCACATACGCCCATATGGCCCCAACTCGGCTCGAAATTCGCCCAAAAACTTAGTGTTCCAAATCCGGTTTTAAGTGTGCGGTATCGATTAGGCACATCAAAACTATATAAAATCCGTTAAAACAGCGCGAAAATACGAAACTATAATTTTCGCTCACATACGCCCATATGGCCCCAACTCGGCTCGAAATTCGCCCAAAAACTTAAGTGTTCCAAATCCGGTTTTAAGTGTAAGGAATCGATTAGGCACATTAAAACTATATAAAATCCGGTAAAACAGCGCGAAAATACGAAACTATAATTTTTGCCCAAATACGCCCATATGGCCCCAACTCGGCTCGAAATTCGCCCCAAAACTTAGTGTTCCAAATGCGGTTTTAAGTGTGCGGAATCGATTAGGTACATCAAAACTATATAAAATCCGGTAAAACAGCGCGAAACTACGAAACTATAATTTTTGCCCAAATACGCCCATATGGCCCCAACTCGGCTCGAAATTCGCCCCAAAACTTAGTGTTCCAAATGCGGTTTTAAGTGTGCGGAATCGATTAGGTACATCAAAACTATATAAAATCCGTTAAAACAGCGCGAAAATACGAAACTATAATTTTCGCCCACATACGCCCATATGGCCCCAACTCGGCTCGAAATTCGCCCCAAAACTTAGTGTTTCAAATCCGGTTTTAAGTGTGCGGAATCGATTAGGCACATCAAAACTATATAAAATCCGTTAAAACAACGCGAAAATACGAAACTTTAATTTTCGCCCACATACGCCCATATGGCCCCAACTCGGCTCGAAATTCGCCCAAAAACTTAAGTGTTCCAAATCCGGTTTTAAGTGTGCGGAATCGGTTAGGCACATCAAAACTATATAAAATCCGTTAAAACAGCGCGAAAATACGAAACTATAATTTTCGCCCACATACGCCCATATGGCCCCAACTCGGCTCGAAATTCGCCCAAAAACTTAGTGTTCCAAATCCGGTTTTAAGTGTGCGGAATCGATTTGGCTCATCAAAACTATATTAAATCCGTTAAAACAGCGCGAAAATACGAAACTATAATTTTCGGCCACATACGCCCATATGGCCCCAACTCGGCTCGAAATTCGCCCAAAAACTTAGTGTTCCAAATCCGGTTTTAAGTGTGCGGTATCGATTAGGCACATCAAAACTATATAAAATCCGTTAAAACAGCGCGAAAATACGAAACTATAATTTTCGCTCACATACGCCCATATGGCCCCAACTCGGCTCGAAATTCGCCCAAAAACTTAAGTGTTCCAAATCCGGTTTTAAGTGTAAGGAATCGATTAGGCACATTAAAACTATATAAAATCCGGTAAAACAGCGCGAAAATACGAAACTATAATTTTTGCCCAAATACGCCCATATGGCCCCAACTCGGCTCGAAATTCGCCCCAAAACTTAGTGTTCCAAATGCGGTTTTAAGTGTGCGGAATCGATTAGGTACATCAAAACTATATAAAATCCGTTAAAACAGCGCGAAAATACGAAACTATAATTTTCGCCCACATACGCCCATATGGCCCCAACTCGGCTCGAAATTCGCCCCAAAACTTAGTGTTTCAAATCCGGTTTTAAGTGTGCGGAATCGATTAGGCACATCAAAACTATATAAAATCCGTTAAAACAACGCGAAAATACGAAACTTTAATTTTCGCCCACATACGCCCATATGGCCCCAACTCGGCTCGAAATTCGCCCAAAAACTTAGTGTTCCAAATGCGGTTTTAAGTGTGCGGAATCGGTTAGGCACATCAAAACTATATAAAATCCGTTAAAACAGCGCGAAAATACGAAACTATAATTTTCGCCCACATACGCCCATATGGCCCCAACTCGGCTCGAAATTCGCCCAAAAACTTAGTGTTCCAAATCCGGTTTTAAGTGTGCGGAATCGATTAGGCACATCAAAACTATATAAAATCTGTTAAAACAGCGCGAAAATACGAAACTATAATTTTCGCATAAATACGCCCATATGGCCCCAACTCGGCTCGAAATTCGCCCCAAAACTTAGTGTTCCAAATGCGGTTTTAAGTGTGCGGAATCGATTAGGTACATCAAAACTATATAAAATCCGTTAAAACAGCGCGAAAATACGAAACTATAATTTTCGCCAACATACGCCCATATGGCCCCAACTCGGCTCGAAATTCGCTCAAAAACTTAAGTGTTCCAAATCCGGTTTTAAGTGTAAGGAATCGATTAGGCACATTAAAACTATATAAAATCCGGTAAAACAGCGCGAAAATATGAAACTATAATTTTTGCCCAAATACGCCCATATGGCCCCAACTCGACTCGAAATTCGCCCAAAAACTTAGTGTTCCAAATCCGGTTTTAAGTGTGCGGAATCGATTTGGCTCATCAAAACTATATTAAATCCGTTAAAACAGCGCGAAAATACGAAACTATAATTTTCGGCCACATACGCCCATATGGCCCCAACTCGGCTCGAAATTCGCCCAAAAACTTAGTGTTCCAAATCCGGTTTTAAGTGTGCGGTATCGATTAGGCACATCAAAACTATATAAAATCCGTTAAAACAGCGCGAAAATACGAAACTATAATTTTCGCTCACATACGCCCATATGGCCCCAACTCGGCTCGAAATTCGCCCAAAAACTTAAGTGTTCCAAATCCGGTTTTAAGTGTAAGGAATCGATTAGGCACATTAAAACTATATAAAATCCGGTAAAACAGCGCGAAAATACGAAACTATAATTTTTGCCCAAATACGCCCATATGGCCCCAACTCGGCTCGAAATTCGCCCCAAAACTTAGTGTTCCAAATGCGGTTTTAAGTGTGCGGAATCGATTAGGTACATCAAAACTATATAAAATCCGGTAAAACAGCGCGAAAATACGAAACTATAATTTTTGCCCAAATACGCCCATATGGCCCCAACTCGGCTCGAAATTCGCCCCAAAACTTAGTGTTCCAAATGCGGTTTTAAGTGTGCGGAATCGATTAGGTACATCAAAACTATATAAAATCCGTTAAAACAGCGCGAAAATACGAAACTATAATTTTCGCCCACATACGCCCATATGGCCCCAACTCGGCTCGAAATTCGCCCCAAAACTTAGTGTTTCAAATCCGGTTTTAAGTGTGCGGAATCGATTAGGCACATCAAAACTATATAAAATCCGTTAAAACAACGCGAAAATACGAAACTTTAATTTTCGTCCACATACGCCCATATGGCCCCAACTCGGCTCGAAATTCGCCCAAAAACTTAGTGTTCCAAATGCGGTTTTAAGTGTGCGGAATCGGTTAGGCACATCAAAACTATATAAAATCCGTTAAAACAGCGCGAAAATACGAAACTATAATTTTCGCCCACATACGCCCATATGGCCCCAACTCGGCTCGAAATTCGCCCAAAACTTAGTGTTCCAAATCCGGTTTTAAGTGTGCGGAATCGATTAGGCACATCAAAACTATATAAAATCTGTTAAAACAGCGCGAAAATACGAAACTATAATTTTCGCCCAAATACGCCCATATGGCCCCAACTCGGCTCGAAATTCGCCCCAAAACTTAGTGTTCCAAATGCGGTTTTAAGTGTGCGGAATCGATTAGGTACATCAAAACTATATAAAATCCGGTAAAACAGCGCGAAAATACGAAACTATAATTTTCGCCCACATACGCCCATATGGCCCCAACTCGGCTCGAAATTCGCCCAAAAACTTAGTGTTTCAAATCCGGTTTTAAGTGTGCGGAATCGATTAGGCACATCAAAACTATATAAAATCCGTTAAAACAACGCGAAAATACGAAACTTTAATTTTCGCCCACATACGCCCATATGGCCCCAACTCGGCTCGAAATTCGCCCAAAAACTTAGTGTTCCAAATGCGGTTTTAAGTGTGCGGAATCGGTTAGGCACATCAAAACTATATAAAATCCGTTAAAACAGCGCGAAAATACGAAACTATAATTTTCGCCCACATACGCCCATATGGCCCCAACTCGGCTCGAAATTCGCCCAAAAACTTAGTGTTCCAAATCCGGTTTTAAGTGTGCGGAATCGATTAGGCACATCAAAACTATATAAAATCTGTTAAAACAGCGCGAAAATACGAAACTATAATTTTCGCCCAAATACGCCCATATGGCCCCAACTCGGCTCGAAATTCGCCCCAAAACTTAGTGTTCCAAATGCGGTTTTAAGTGTGCGGAATCGATTAGGTACATCAAAACTATATAAAATCCGTTAAAACAGCGCGAAAATACGAAACTATAATTTTCGCCCACATACGCCCATATGGCCCCAACTCGGCTCGAAATTCGCCCAAAAACTTTTTGTTCCAAATCCGGTTTTAAGTGTGCCTAATCGATTCCGCACACTTAAAACCGGATTTGGAACAAAAAGTTTTTGGCCGTATTTTGAGCCGAGTTGGGGCCATATGATGGAGTTGAATTACTGTTGACTAGGATAACGTAATTACATTTAAGTACTTAAACACACGCCACAACCTCTCTCATTCACCACACATACAAACTCACATACACACACACATTTTTGTATTTAATATGATAATTAACATCGTTTATTTGATTTGTTACCCACTAGGGAAGTTGCGAAACATTCCCAATACAAGTATCTCAAGATCACTTACTGGGAAGTCTCGGTCATCATTTGTAATTGTGATTCTTGGAAATAATAATTTTTTTTAATAGTATTTATAACAATATATTTATAGAATGTATATTATTTTAAGTAATAATGAATTACATTGTGTTTGTCCGGATTAATTTAGAAATTCCTAGAACATTTTACGCATGGCCTTTTCATCACATATTTTTATGTATTTTTCCACAACCACTTCGGAAACTTCTATGATATAAAAACACTACTTATATACATACAAAACTACTTCACTTTACGTTCAAAAACTGACAAGAGTATCAGAAACGACGCACTCATTTGGGTAAATATTTGTGCGAACCACAAGTTTGTCTCGGTGTGTGTGTGTGTGTGAATGAGTGTCTATATACGAGTAGATACAAGTTTCGAAATTAGTTAGGGGTCAGTTACTGTAATGAGATGATGGAGTGAATGATTACGATATGTTATTCATACCCAAATTGACACTAATAATATTTGTGAATCACATAAATATTGACTGCACCCGGCAATAGCATGACTGTGCGTGATAAAATATATAGACACCACGAAATAATGATTTCATGAGCATGATCAAATGAATTATGGCGTGGTACGATTTGATAAAATTTAATATGGCGGCTATATTTATTATATTTTGACAGTTGGATGTCGATAAATATAGTTTGTAAAATCTAGGATGATCTCTGTGACATATGTCAAACTTTCGTTCATAGGGTTGGCAGTATCTAAATCTGTCGATAGAAATTATCGATGTTTTAACTATTAAAGATGATAATGTTAAATTATATTGAGATTAAACGTTAAGTACTAAATTAAACGAATATTTTAATAACAAAAAACAATTATTCTCTTAAAGGGGTACACCCAATCCATATCTGAATCAGTTTCTGATGGAATATTACATGAGTAAGTTACAAATTGGATTTTATTTACTCACTATTATTTTATATCAAATGTAAATTATGTTTATGATATCAAAATACACACATCAAAAGTGTCTAGGGATCAAGCATTTTTATGCGGATTTCTTGAGATTGAGATGTGGCTTTGTAATAAATTTATGATTTTATAAATTTATATGGATCCTTTTTGGTGCATTTCATAATTTGAATCAGGAACTGTGCATCAAATTCGAGTAAAAGATGAAAATCAGCTGTCAATATTTTCCCTATAAAAACATACAACGCATTGAAGACATTATTAGTGCTACTGTTTCCCTACTACTGATTAAAACCAACGTTATTATGGAGCGGCGACGTCATTTAAGCAGGGAAGAAATGCTCAGAGCCGTGGGAATGATAGAAGCTGGTTCCCGGCAACGTACTGTGGCTTTAGCTCTGAATACAAGTCAGAGTGTTATCAGTCGACTTTGGACACGTTACCGAAGCACTGGTACCGTGGCTGAGCGCCATGGAGGACGGTATCGCTGCACCACACGGAGACAAGACCGATACATTCAAATCTTAACTCGAAGAGCTCCAACAATAACCGCCATGATGTTAGCCGTGCGGCTTCATCACTCTTCAGGGAACTTAATTAGCGACCAAACAGTCAGAAACCGCTTGCATGAAGTGAACCTTCATTCCCGAAGACCGCTACGGGTACCACCTATAGCAATGCACAATCGTAGGATTCGATATCAATGGGCTCTTGAACACAGAAATTGGGCAGAAGAACAATGGCGTTTCGTGTGCTTTTCTGATGAGTCTCGTTTTGGTATGAGACCGGATACAAGACGTATACGACACTGGAGAACCCCTGGACGCCAACAGCGATTAAAATCCTGCCAGGAAGTCCATCCTTATAGTGGTGGAACCATCATGGTATGGGCGGGTATTTGGATCGGCGGAAGAACTGAGTTGATTTGGATCAGAGGCAACCTCAACGCTCAAATTTATGCTGAGACGATTGTATCAGACGTCATCGTTCCTCTACAAGTGCAAATCGGTCCCTTATTTCAGTTAATGCATGATAATGCACGACCGCACACCGCAAGAGTTGTAAGACAGACTCTCGCCGCAGCTAACATCAATGTCCTGCCCTGGCCTGCTCAGTCGCCAGACTTGAACCCGATTGAGCATGCATGGGATATGCTACAGAGAAGAGCTCTGCCGAATATGGAGGGTATCCAGTCGCAAGAAGACCTTTTTTTGTTGTTGCAACGTACATGGGCGGCCATTCCACAGCGTGATTTGGATGAACTCATTTTGAGTATGCCAAACCGATGTTCTTGTGTTGTTAGTGTTCGCGGTAGAAACACGGATTATTAATTGTTTAAGTTACCCAATAAAATTTTAAAGAAAACTGTTATTTCAGTCTTTTTTTCGAACTTTAATGTTAGTGGTTCAAATGTCAAAAATCCCTTTATTAGGAAAATGGCAAATTTCTTTATTAATGCAAAGGTGACTTGGTTTATCGTTACTGTGACAAACGAAAACACTTTATTTGATGAATCCTTAAAGAAAATTTTAATTAATATCAATCAGGAGAAAAGTTATTGCAAAAATATATGTTGATCCCTAGACACTTTTGATGTGTGTATATACGATAAAATTAAAATACACTTTCATTTTAAATAGAGTTTTATTTAAAATATCGATAATTTATTGTCCGTGGTCACGATGATACATCGCCCATCACTAAACAGGTCGACATAAAGTATGACATTAACATGTACTGACTTTATTACTAAGATATTCAGAACTTTATAGGCGGAATTTCACTGACAGCTGTCACAGAGATCATCCTAAATTTTACAAACTATAGTAAAATTAAATATGGCGGATATTTTCATCATATTTTGACAGTTGGATGTTGATAAATTGCTTTATCTATCGCGTTTTGGAAGTCATGATAGCCCGGCATGGTGATCACTCTATCGTTAAGGTAATAAATTAATGACACAAATGATTAATGGTGTGATTTTATTCATTCATAATTGAAACAAAAACCTATAATAATGTGAGAATCTTTAATTTTCTTTTTACTTTGTGTCTTGAATATAACAGGCCTCTAAAGTGATTCCATTTTAAAACCTTTTTACAAATTATATTACAACCAATAATTACGTGTACAGTTATGGTTTACACTTAAACAAAGTAAATCATTTAAAAGTGTATTAATAAGTACCTTATTTGATTGTCAACACACGCCGTACTAATAATTTAGCTTATTACTAAGAAATGACTTCGTTACCGAAATGGATAACCCCGACATTGAAACAAGTAAGGACATATTTTTTTTATTTGCACTTTATGTTAAGCTACACATTATATAGAACTAGCTGTGCCCCGCGGTTTCACCCGCGTAGTTCCCGATCCCGTGGGAATTTGTGGATAAAACATAGACTATGTTCTTTCCCGGATCATAAGCTACCTCTGTACCAAATTTCAAGTCAATCAGTTCAGTAGTTTAGCCGTGAAAAGGTAACAGACAGACAGAGTTACTTTCGCATTTATAATATTAGTTAGGATAACGATACAATATGATTTACTTAGAATAAAATAATGTCACTCATGAATCCAGGACTTAAAGAACTGATTAATCATCGTCATCCCGTATTCATCCTCTGGTCGACATAAGCCTTCCCCATGCCGCGCCCCACCACACTCGATCCTCAGCTCTGCGCATCCAGCCGCTACCCGCCATCTTCTTTATGTCGTCGGTCCACCTGGCGGGAGGGCGTCCCACAGGACGGGTTGTGCGGCTAATTAAGTTAAATATCATTGATTAATATTGGGACTTGTGTTTTTAGACTTGGGTAGTGATACCGGTATTTATGTACAAGATCAGCGCTGGAATGACCCTGGGCTTCACCACGTGTCTCCAAAGTGCGATACAGGATCCAGAATCGGGAATACAGATGGACATGAATACCTTCTCGTGGTTTGGTAAGTAAAGTACAAATGGTTTCGATAGTAGTGAGAGAATCTCATAAATGGTTTTATTTTTTAAACTGTATAATACTTCGGTATACCCTTTAAACAAAACATAATTTTCGATGGATAAAACCACTTTCATGGAAACCACAAAACAGTGTTATGGAATAACCGTGCGTCCTAACTCTAAAAAATTAATCTTATCCTAAAAACAAATCTTTTTTTTTATATTACGTTGTGTATTGTTCTATCATAAACATTGTATTTTGTTTCAGTTTCATGCGTAGGAATCTTCTTGATGATTGGCTTCGCAGTATCCAGTATTTTCTCTCAGTTGGGCAGGAGAAGATCGTTTCTCATCTGCACTTGCCCCGGTATCATAGGATTGGTCATCATTGCTTTCTTTGGTGACGCTAAAGCCCTTACTATTAGCAGGATGTTCATTGGCATCAGTATTGGAAGTACGAGTGTCATTGGCGCTATTGTGGTCGGTGAATACACCAGCCCTGAAAACAGAGGAATGTTTTTCAATACTGCAACAGCAAGCTTAGGGTTGGGAAGTCTGCTGGTGCATGTAATGGGCCACTTTATTAGTTGGAGAGCGCTTGCTATAACAATCCATGTCCCGTTCATTATTGCTCTCCTGGTTGCTTACACCTGGCCTGAGAGTCCCTCCTGGCTAGCGGAGAGGAAGGAGTACGAGAAGAGCAGACAGGCGTTCTACTGGCTGAGAGGGAGAACAGAGGAAACAACCAGAGAGATAGAGGAGCTGATACGGGCACAGAGACATAAGCAGATAGATAAGACGGCATTAGAAAATATAACTCAATTCTATTTAAAGTTCAAGATGAAGAATTTCTGGAAACCCATGATCATAACTACCTTGACAAACCTTTTGATGGAAACCAGTGGACGGCACATCTTTCCCTCGTACGCGGTTCAATTGATAAAACCGATGATTCCAAATGATTTAGATCCATTTTATTTTAACATAATAATTGATTTAGTGATTACATTGGGCGGTTTCGTGTCAGTGTATTTAATAAAAGTAATGAGGCTAAGAATGTTATTGTTCACATCGGGTTTTGTAACATGTATTTTATTAGGTTTAGCTAGTTTGACATTGTATTTGATCACAAATGGAACATTATCTAGTGACTGTTCATGGATACCATTGTTCTTATTTGCTGCATTTTCAGTTGTGACTAATTTCGGTTGTACTTGTATACCACTCGTCGTTTATGGTGAGTTATTTCCTTTAGAACATAGAGTTGTAGCGTCTACATTAACTTGGTACATTGCAGCATTTTTCATGACTATAGTTCTAAAAATTGTACCTTATATGTTAGCTGCTTTTAAAATTTACGGTACATTAGCTATCATAGCTATTTGTACCGCTTTTACTTTATTTGCTTTGTATTTCATATTACCAGAAACCAAAAATAGAACTCTACAAGAGATAGAAGACTATTTTAATAATGGAAAGTTTAGAGACGGTGATACTGTACCAATTACTGAAGATGACGATACACATACGCATTAATTGAAATAATTACTAATGCCAAAATTTTTTATTACTGGCATTTGTTTTATAAAAAATAATTTATGTTTATGACTCAGTCCGCCAGTTTTTATGTTTTATTGTTTATGAATGAATTTTCTTCATATCTCAAAGATAGCTAAGCTAAAGTGTCAATTAAATTAAGGAAACAAATCACAAGCTTTGCATTGTGTTAACCGTAGGAAACCTGAAGCAATAATAATGGTTATTATAAGTTTAAGTTATTGTTTATTTACATTGTTTTCATGTGTGTCTAAAGTTTAAGTTGGTTTATTAATTACTAGCAGCGGCCCGCGGTTTCACCCGCGTAGTTCCCGGAATTTCGGGATAAAAGTATCCTATGTTCTTTCCCGGACCATAAACTACCCCTGTACCAAAATTCAAGTCAATCGGTTCAGTAGTTTAGCTGTGAAAAGGTAACAGACAAACATACAGACAGACAGAGTTACTTTCACATTTATAATATTAGTTAGGATATTCGATAAGATATATTATTCGTTGTGTTTCCATGGCCTAACCATTTTTTTTTATCGCGCGCCTCTTCCCGCATCTCCCAGCCCCCCTCACTGACCCCCGCCGCGCGCGCCGACGGGACGATCCAGAGTCCCGGGACCCCGGCCCGTCCGGCGAGTGCGTTTCTTGGTCTAACCAATGCTTGCGCATGAAAATTTTCACCAAAGTGAAGGAAAAGAGGAGTTGTACAATACAAGATATTTTGAAGAAATCTTACAGGAAGATTTCAGTGTATCAGAATAGATGGATTTACGTATTTTAGTTCTATTATCTTATCGAATATTATTTGGAGTACCTCAAGGTAGTGTTCTTGGTCCTACTTTTTCCTCACTCTATAGAAAAGAACTCTCTCTCTTTCTCTTAATCTTTAAATAAAAATTACATTATATTGTCTGTCTTGCACATAAATAATTTGGCAGTATTTTATCATAGTATAAAAAATGTCGCATTATGCATGTGAACTTAGTGAGCTCATAAAGTTACTTGGTAATAAAACTATGTAAGTACTAATTTTGTTAATTTTACACTTTTTAAACTTTCGCGATTGGAATTCATCGTTGCATAATTTACAGGTCTTAACCGGTCTTAAAACGTCGAGGTAAATAATAATTATGTTTTACGCGACTAAGACCTGTAAATTATGCAACGGTGTTAAGTTTTGTTAATTTTCTTTTATAAATTAGTTTGTATTTTTTCTTTATAAATATAAATAAAGATGTGTATTTAAATTAAGTTTATTTTTGTCTATATAGGACTATAGGATTTCCGAGCGAAGTTGTAACGTATTCTTTATAATCGTATTATTTGCATATTCTAAATCAGTACCGTCAACATCAAAAGTAGATTTTAAAAGAGATGCCATAACAAAGTATCTTTCTAATAATTACTGGTTGGGGATGGGGAAGTCCATAAAGGATATAGGTAGAACCAGAATATAAAAAAGAAGGGAAGAATATAAAAAAAACAGTAGAATAATTGAATTCTGTTGAATTATTTTGATCTATTTCAACTATTAAAAATAATGATTAACTGACAGATTATTTATTGAAATAAGTCACATAAGCAGTGAATAAATAAAGTTGAGAGGTATCAAGGGACACCCGGATGAAACGAAGTTACATAAATAAGTATTAATTTCAACCGTCAAAGTAAGAATTAAATAAGTTATTGTGATTTAAAAAAGTTTTAGCTCGAAAGAGTTAGCCTTACGTTACCTACCTTTTTAATAAATTGTTAAATAAACGCGCTGTTCGAAATTTGAATTAAATAAAAAAAACTGTCGTTACCACTTATCGTCTTTTTTTTTCTGTCTAGCCCCGTTTCGCAACTCGCGATAAGGAACTTCGTACCAATAAAAAAAACATCCGACCACATTTCACACATCGTCATTTTATAAAACCACTAGTAGCTCCCCGCGGTTTCACCCGCGTAGTTCCCGTTCCCGTGGGATTACGGGGATAAAATATAGCCTATGGCACGCACTGATAAATTAGCTTTCCATTAGTGAAAGAATTTTTGAAATCGGTCCAGTAGTTTCGGAGCCTATTCATTACAAACAAACAAACAAACAAATCTTTCCTCTTTATAATATTTGTATAGATGTATACACTACCAATTCAATTCAATTTATTTAATAAACATTTTGTTACAATAAAAATACATTTAACGCAATTCTTTCAACCATTTTCAACATTCCAACTCTACTTCTTGGTCTTTACAGATTTTTATAAAATATTTTTCAACACACTTGCTCATACAGGGGCTCTTATTTGTGCAAAAACAGTTGAATAATTACACGTTTTTTTCACTAGTGAGTTACAGATTGTTTTTTTAAATTGCTTTGTTTTTAAAAAAGTTTCGATACCAAAAAAAAATTTGTCCGTACATTTTAAAAAAAAACTTCAACTATGTTGCCTTATTTTTGGTAGGTCTATGGTCGATTCCATTCGTTCATTCATTCGCTTTTTTAATAAGTATATTCTTTTAATCTTTGGCCGATCACAATTGTTGTGTTGGATGCGCGCGAATAGAAAAACTGTTTATTTATTAGCTAAAGTGATATTTTATTATAAATTTCTTCGCAAATGTGTTGAAAAACATTGTATGGTACACGCGTGTATTGATGATTACTATTATCGGCTATCTTCAGACCTTGCCTGACGGCTCGGGCCTCAACATTACTCGCTTGTACCATAAATAACTATTACTCGGCTTTCGATTCTGACTGTATCTGAGAGGCCGAGCAATAATAAGCAAATATACCTATAAGAAGTATTTGAAAAGAAAAATTCTTTGTTAAAATATTGTTTTTCTCATGGTACCAGACAATGTTTTATCATATACAAGTGTGCCACAATGTTTACTTAAATATAACCTTTCCATTTACACAATAACAATTTAGTTTGGTATTAAATGTGTCAAAGCATTTACGAGAAAATATAATAAAAGTGAAAAAAATACAATCATTAAACTAAAGTATGTAAAAAATTGTGTTTGTGTGTGTTTTGGGCAATCTATTAGATACTATTAATAATAATTAACATTGAAAAAAGTAGATAATAATTTGTTTTCAATTCTTTACAAGTAGAAAGTAATAAAACGTTTACATTTTAATCAAACTTGCGTTACTAAAATGAGTTCGTCACCGAAATGGATAACTCCCACGATGAAGCAAGTAAGTTGTTTGAAAATATTTATGAACTACTTGTATAAGTAGCGGCACGAAACTCTAGCGCTGACCGTTATTGCGCAGAAGTCAAAAATAAGGTATCACAGGGGGGCTAGAGGGACGAGGGGAGTGTGTGCGTAGCGCCGGTTGGCTAGTCTGCCGTACTCCGTCCCCCGCCACGATAGCACACTCCGCGGACATCTGAATGAACAGTCGCGTTCTAAAGTATAATATTATTGCCGTAGTTATGTTCCTCGTTCCGGGAACTAGCTTTTAAAAAAAGATATTTTTATTACAATTATAGGTCTTTATTAATTCGATGTTGCTTATAGACTAAAAATTAATTATTACAAATAAATGAATGTTGAATAAAATGAATACAATGCAAATGCAGAAGTTGCAAAGTAGAAATGCTGCGTCAACGATGGGCCGGCACTGGCGACGTCGTAACTCCTCCATCCCTTAGAGAGAAGCTGATTTTACAGCTTCCGCCAGTGTCCTCACTGGGAGCTTCATCCCCTTTTGTTGTTTTGGGTGTTTTGTAGTGGCTGTACAGCTTCCACGACGTTGCTCCGAGTAAGAGGGCGTACAGCAATAGTGTGGTCCAGCTCGGTGTAGCCATCTCTGAGGGCCAATATGTTACGTCTTCTTCTTCTATGTTTTCCACTCGGTCCCAAAGATGGTGTAAATTGTCTAGTTCCAAATCTTCCAGTTTAGGAATTTGATGGGTTCTTTATTTTCATAATACTGGGGTAATGGTATTATTTCATCTATTGTCATAGTTTTGGTATGGGTTTGCAGTGTTGTGTTTAAGATACGTGCCTGACAGTCATCTGTAATTGCGATAAGGTGAATACCAGACAGTCGTTTGTAAGATGTCTTGCTGTTACATTGTACTCGTATAACTTCTTGTCCTGACAGTATTACTAGCCATGTGTTGTCCCGTATCTTCTGGATCTTGTCTTTCGCTAGGATCATCTTAGCGCGCGTGCAGCTGGTGTTTCTGTGCTGTATCAGTGCGAGGATACAATCGCCGGAGGTCTTAATGGGCTCGGTGTCTAGTGTCTCGCACAGCTGGGTTTCCTCCGTAAGTTGTTTGCAGCTATCATCTAGGTAGGTGTACTCATCGCTACCAAGTACAAGGTATTTGGACTTGGGAATTATGGTAAGTTGGTTTTTATCGGGGATGGAATAAAGGTGTATTAGGTCAAATGTACTGGGTGAGATAGAGGGTATTTCTAATATGAATGTTAAAGAGTGTTCCGTACTATAAGCTTTAACTTTAATTGATGTTTCTATTTCGTGGATATTATTTATACTTATTTCTGTTATGGGTGTCCAATTGTATTTTGATTTTAATGTTGACATTTCTAAAATTAAATTTTGGGGACTAATAATACTAGGGTGCATTATACCTAATTGCGCAAATGTCATAGCATCTTCTAAAATCATTAACTTATCTAATATAATTTGCAAACTAAAATCTATTTGAACGTAAATATCTAAATAATATAAGTGATTGCTCAGTGCGTCAATTGCCTTTGTTACATTTTGAATATATGAAGCTATTTCCAATTGATTTTGGTTAATTTTGTCTAACTGACTGCTAAATTCTTTTACTGTATTTTCTGCTATAGCTAACGTTCTTTTTTGAGAAAGTTTAATATTGTTAATATTATTTCTCATGGATGTAATTTCTGATTCAAATTTAAGAGCATCTTCGTAATCTAAATTACCTGTTATAGATTTTACTACTGAGCCAAGGCCATTAATTAAACCACGTTTACGTCTTATCCGTGGGACAATAAAACTAATTTTCTTAGATATTAAAGATAAACTATGTTCTATTTGATTTCTATACGCACTTTGTACGTTTTCTGGTTTAGTGGTAGACGTTTCGGAAGCTTTAGTGCTTGCGAACAAAACCATTAACTTTATGGTTGTTACGTGTAAATAGGTGACATTATACGTACATGCTAAATTAAATTTATCGATTTGTTTGATAATTTGCCCTTGTTTAAGCAAAAGGATTCCCTAATCATTGTTTACGGGATTAAAGGTTACGTCTGCGGCTGCGTTGAGCACGATGGCTCCTGCGAGGACGGTCCTGGAACAAGGTGGGGCCTTCTTAGAAGCTTAAAGTGCACTCTAATGGATTTTGAATTAGGGTGGTTGCCTATTATCTCAGCCACGTTATTAGGATGAAGATGGATGATCTTATACGGACCTTTAAATACTGGTTTGGTTTTGTCATTTCTCGCTGTCTTCGCCACCTGTTTGTAAACAGTCTCACCTACCTTGAAAGTTATCTCCTGAGCGTTTTGGTTGAGTTTGGCTATTACCTGTTCTTTATTTTTGGACATTAGTGCAGCTACGCATTCCTGTATAGCTTCCGCATTCGTTTTATGTTTAAGGGCGTAATCTTGATAAAACTCCTTAGGGAAGTACAATTCTAGGGGGTTACGCGCTTTAGTGTGACCAAATAAAAGTTCGTGGGGTGTGTAACCTGTCGCAGAGTGTATAGAATTGTTGTATGCTATTATTGCGTATTTCATTATTAACTGAATAGGATCGTCTTTGTTTGTCATTCGTTGAATTCTAATTATTTCAGCTAACGTAGAATGAAGTCGTTCGATTGGTGAATTTGAATTAGGGTTATATGGCGTAGTAAAGTGAATGTTTATATCGTGCAATGCACATATCTCTTTTATGACATCATTCTCGAACTTAGTATCTGAATCTGTTGTAATATTATGGGGGAGGCCTAGAACTGAAAACACCTGTAATAGAGCTTCCGCTACATGTACGCTACTAGAAGCGTTTAATGGGATTGCCTGTGCAAATTTAGAAAAGTTATCTATGATTGTAAGGAATGTACCGCCTCCTGTGGAGTATAAGTCCATGAACAAATGTTCCATGGGTTTTCATGGGGTATCTGTAAGAGCTAAGGGGGGTTTAAGAGGGTTTCTTTCGTACTTTGCTTTCAGACATGTATCACATTTATTTATGTAACCTTGTACTGTTAGTAACATATTGGGCCAGTAATAATTTCGGTGTAGTTGTTTATGAGTTTCTTGTATTCCGCGGTGAGATGTCTTGCCTTCATGATATCTTTTAATTAGTTCAAGTTGTTCTGATTTATTCTCAACTAAGGATACACGTGTAGTACATCTAATAAGTTTGGGGCCTCTGTCATTAAATATGGTAGTATATACTCGTGAGAATGCTAAGTATAACTCTTCATTATGGAAATAGCAATGAAAGACTCTGTCCGCTATAGTATGTTCCTTTAGGAACTTAATTATTTCCTGTTCAGTGTTGTTAATAGGGATAAATACGTCTTTGATAACTGTTCTTGAATTTGTTGACCTGTTCTCGACTCTATATGTGAAACCGGGGGTAGACCGTATGTGAAATTGTTTGAGTTGTCTATCTATTGCATCTGACAGGATAGGTATACCTCTATTTTCGTTATCCGGCTGTGTATGATTAGTACTAACTAGTTGGTCATCATTATTCGACACTACCGTCATACTATCGGATTCAGCATCAATTGGTGGCTGTGAGATAGTTAAGGTTTCCATGTTTACTGACTCTATCTCCGCGTTAGCAACAGGTCTACTGGGGCCAGCAATTTGCCTATCGTCCCTATTTGAATCCGTGTCCATGTTATTACTAGGTTCGTTTTGATTTTCCCGGCGTACGTTACTAAAAATTCGATTTATAATTTCGTCATCTTCGTTATCTTCAAAGTTTACTGCTAACGAGTCCATACTGTGGTGGTAAATCTTAGCCCTAGACAATGCGTCAGCATTTGTATTTTGTAGGCCTTTCTTATAAACAACTTTATAGTCATATTCCGACAACTTTAAACGCCAGCGCGTGAGTTTAGAATTTGGATCTTTTAGTGACATTAACCATGTTAGCGGTCTATGGTCTGTATAAATAGTAAACTTACGACCGTAAAGATAAGGCCTGAAATATTTGATCGCCCACACAATAGCCAAAAGCTCTTTTTCTATAGTGGAGTAACGGGATTCAGTGTCCGATAATGTCCGCGATGCATAAGCTACGGGCTTATCTGAACCTACCTTTCCCTGCGATAACACTGCTCCTAATGCTACGTCTGAGGCGTCTGTAGTTAAAATAAACGGTTCGTCAAAATCTGGATATTGTAAGATGGGATCGTTTGTTAAGATTTGTTTACATTTATTAAAAGCTTCTAAAAATTCTACACTATGTATTACTTTACTACCTTTCTTTAAGCATGCGGTCATAGGCTTTGTTAATTTTGCGAAATCTTTTATAAATTTACGGTAGTAACCGACAAGTCCTATGAATGACTTTATTTCTTTTTGATTCTGAGGTAAGGGGAAATCAAGGACGGCTTTAATTTTGTCTCTATTAGGTTTAAGACCTTCGTCAGTTAGTTCATGACCTAAAAAGTTAACTTGTTTTTGGAGGAATTCAGATTTATCAAGCTGAACTTTAAGATTGTGACTTTTGAAACGTTCGAAAACTTCTCGTAGCCTATCTATGTGTTCTTGTAGTGACGTAGATATTATTATGACGTCATCTAAGTATGTATACACGTTATTAAGGCCTCTTAGAATATGATCCATTAAACGTTGGAACGTACTTGGCGCGTTTTTTAAACCAAATGGCATGCGTAAGAATTCGTAATGACCTCGTTCGGTGGTGAAGGCCGTTTTCTCAATATCTTCGGGGTGCATTTCCACTTGGTGGTAGCCACTAGCGAGATCAAGGGTTGTAAAATACTGTGCGCGCCCTAACCGATCTAAGATGTCATGAATGTTCGGAAGGGGGTACTTGTCTTCTACGATCCTATCATTGAGTCGTCTATAATCGATGACAAGTCTCCATTTTACCTTACCCGATGCGTCTGGTTTTTTGGGCACAATATGTACTGGGCATGACCACGGTGATATACTTTCTCTAATAATACCCTGATTTAAGAGGTTGTCTATTTGTTTCTTAATTTCGGCACGTTGTTGAGGGGCTTGTCTATAATTACGAACATAGATGGGTGTCTCGTTTGTAAGTCTAAGTTGATGTTTAACTGCGTGAGTGAATGTTAAAGGTATATTCTCGGAAAAGAATATCTCGCGATATTGATAACATAATTTAGTTATTTCACGTTTCTCCTCCTCGTTCATGTGGTTTGTCCTTATTTTATTTAAATTTTCGCGGAGCTCTTTATCAATGTCTGAAGTTACATTTAGTGAATTTAATTTTACTAATTGTTTTTCAGATTCAGTGTAAGATTCGAGTTCTATGGGGGTCCTTTCTTGTACAAACTTATTATTATTATTATAATTAATTACAGAGGTTCTGAAGGAACCATTTTTAACTGTAACTAATGCTGCAGGGGATTCTAAACCCTCGGACCAGTAATGTTTGTCTTGTATGTATTGTCCGTCTATGTAGTGTGTCTTTACAGTTATTAACTTTTCACAATTGGGCTCTATTTTTATTTTATTTAGAGGTCGGTTAAAATGTATTGGTATGTCTGCTGTAACTGTGCGTTACATGTTACTATTAAGGTCAATATTACTTTTAAGCTGTTTTAATAAATCAAAACCTATCAGACCTTTGTATTTGGGATCGAAGTCAAATATTAAGAACTTGTGTACTAAATTAGAGTTGAAAGCCGGTGGCAATGGGAGGTTAACAACATGTTCGTGACGCGAGATGTTATGCGCGGTAGCTATTTGAAACGGCTCGTGTTCAATGCATACCTCAAATATGGTGTTATATATGACGTCAGAGGCAATGACGCTTCGGCTCGCGCCTGTATCAACTAAAAACTTACCTCCGTACTCTGGTAGCACTATATAGGGCAAGTGGTCGCGGTCTTGTAAGTTAATTTTCACTAACTCTGGTCCTGTGGTTCCCTGGTACTGGGAAAATCCTGGTGGTACTCGGCGTCCTGAGCTGGCTCCTGAGGGTAGTCACCCTCCTGTTGATTATAATACTCACCGTCGTAGTACGTTTGTTCTTCGGGATGGTTTTGGTAGAACAGTTCCCCTACCGCAAACTGCGGGGGCTCGGGTTTCGTCACAGATCTCATTGTGACGTCAGAGCTCTTTTGTGGTGGGTTTACCTGTTGTTGAGGCACGTTGAACTGCCTAAAATTGTTGTTTCGGACATTACCGGAGTTACCTGCGCGGAAGTTACCTGACCTATTTTTCCAAGGTAACAAAGATTGTATCAGCTGTTGCCTCTGCTGTGGTGACATGTTATTTTGTTGCGGCACGAAAGGAGGCTGGGGCTGTTGGAATGCCTGGGGCAGTGTTCGTGAGGCTTGGGGGTGTGTTTGCATACCTGTACTATTCCTAATAGAGAAATCGGGTTGCGGGAATCCTCTAGGGGCTTCCTTTTGCTTAAAATGGGATGTTGATGCTACATTATAGTTATTTTGTTTATTGTAGGCAAGCCTCGCTTCTTCCTGTCTCGCAGCCACTATAGCTGACTCTAACGTACCTGGCCTAGATATCCTTACTCCCAGGGAGACATGGAAATCTAGTTGATTTACATACTGTTCGATAACCATTTCTTCGTAATAGGATCGATTTGCGTGCCTCCCTACTGAGTATAACGTATCAAGTAGCTCCCTTAGTCGCTTTCCAAAAGCCTCGGCATCTTCATTCTTATTCCGGCGAGTCCTTGTGAGCTCCTGCATCACTTGGATCTCGTTCCGCGGTTCTCCTAAACGTCTAACTAACGCGCTCTTAATAGCTTCCCAAGTAGTTAAGGAATCTTCGTATGCAATGGCATCTACCGCGGCTCCGCTTAGTTTACTTTTTAATAAGCAGATAAAAGCCGGGTGTAACCTAGATGTTTCATTTAATAAATGTAAAACGTTTTCTACTTCGCGTATAAAATAATTAAGTAGTTTCGGGTTACCATCATAACGTGGTAACAAATCCGCGAGGAATTTGAAGTTAGCGTCGAACTCACTGATTGACATGATCGGATTACGCTATTGTCTATTGTTTAAATGTAATTCTTTATAATTAACTTAAGTGTACTTTTGTTTATGCGATTTTAGCTCTAAACGGGTATTATAACTATCTAAACTATTTACGTTTAAAAGCGATTATAGCCTTAAACACTCCCAACACAAATATTAAAACTAAGATAGGAAATAGAGCAGGAACTCAGTATTATAGCGAGAGTACTCACCTAATCAGCCTCTGCATCTCCTATCGAGTCTGAAGCACTTCGCGAGAACGTTCAATGTCCCGAATATTCTCACGTTTATCCCGACACGAGTTTCGTAAGTTCATAGATCACAGTAACACGACTAGGAAATCGTCACTTCGTAGAGCACAAAGAGTTTTATTCGCGACTCTAACGAGATGCTGTGATCCTACCGACTGCGCCAGTTATGTTCCTCGTTCCGGGAACTAGCTTTTAAAAAAAGATATTTTTATTACAATTATAGGTCTTTATTAATTCGATGTTGCTTATAGACTAAAAATTAATTATTACAAATAAATGAATGTTGAATAAAATGAATACAATGCAAATGCAGAAGTTCCAAAGTAGAAATGCTGCGTCAGCGATGGGCCGGCACTGGCGACATCGTAACTCCGTTCATGGATAGATTTTTTTCAGTTTAAGTTTGTTTGATATTTTTGGTTCTTTATTAGTGTATTTTTAGTAGATGGTCAATAATATACAACTTAATATTAAAGTTTAAGTTAACTTTAATATTAAGTAGGTAATTATTAATGTTAGCGCGCGCAACAGTACCTAATATCATCCACATTTCGTGCATGATAGACTTACTATTTATTTAAATAAAATATGTTGTTAAAAATATTTGTTTAAGTAGTTATAGTAATTGTAATTGAGTTATACGTAATTGTATTTTGTTCGCTACTGTACACATGCGCAGCTATCCCCTCTACGTTTCGTTCAGCGTTAAACTTACGTGCCGCTACCTATACTTATACACGCGGTTATTCCCGATTTCTTCCCAAAATAATTTTGGCAAAATCTTATGTATTATCCTAACTAAGCAAAATTTGTAAGAATACTCGACGTCTTACGGTAAAGGAAAACATCGTTCAGAAACTTGCACACACCTGCGAAGAAATTCGAAGGTTGTGTGTAAAGTTGACCAACCCGCACTTGGCCAGCGTGGTCGACTAAGGCTTAATCACCCTAACTCAGGGTAGGCTCAAGCCCCTCGGTGAGGGACGCAACTATACGAGCTGTTGATGATGATGTGGTTTCAGACTTGGATAGTGATGCCAGTATTTCTGTACAAGTTGAGTTTTGGAATGACCCTGGGCTTCACCACGTGTCTCCAGAGTGCGATACAGGATCCAGAATCGGGGATACAGATGGACATGAATACCTTCTCGTGGTTTGGTAAGTACGATTACAACACTCAGTTTCTCTTCCTCCTTTTAGTTTCTATTTTTCCCCCCAATCGAATAAAGCTCTCGACTAAAAGTTAACCATAAATATTGTTTGTTTTCAGTGTCATGCATAGGAATCTTCTTAATGATTGGGTATGCGGTAGCTTTTGTCTTGTCCAGATTAGGAAGAAGGAGATCATTTCTCATCTGCACTTGCCCCGGTATCATAGGATTGTTCATCACTGCTTGCAGTGCCAATGCTAATGCGCTTACTATAAGCAGGATGTTCATTGGCATCAGTATTGGAAGTATGACAGTCATTGGCGCTATTGTGGTCGGTGAATACACCAGCCCTGAAAATAGAGGAATGTTTTTCAATACTGCAACAGCGAGTTTGGGCGTGGGAAGTTTACTGGTGCATGTGATGGGCCACTTTATCAATTGGAGAGTGCTTGCTATAACAATCCATGTTCCATTCATTATTGCTCTCCTGGTCGCTTACACCTGGCCTGAGAGTCCCTCCTGGCTAGCGGAGAGGAAGGAGTATGAGAAGAGCAGACAGGCGTTCTACTGGCTGAGAGGGAGAACAGAGGAAACAACCAGAGAGATAGAGGAGCTGATACGCGCACAGGGACATAAGAAGATAGATAAGACGGCATTAGGAAATATTACTCATTTCTTTTTAAAGTTCAAGATGAAGAATTTCTGGAAACCCATGATCATAACTACCTTGACAAACCTTTTGATGGAAACCAGTGGACGGCACATCTTTCCCTCATACGCGGTTCAATTGATAAAAGAGATGATAACTAATGATTTAGATCCATTTTATTATAACTTAATAGTTGATTTAGTGATTACATTTGGCGGTTTCGTGTCAGTGTATTTAATAAAAGTAATGAGGCTAAGAATGTTATTGTTCACATCGGGGTTTGTAACGTGTATTTTATTAGGTTTAGCTAGTTTGACATTGTATTTGATTACAAATGGAACATTATCTAGTGACTGTTCATGGATACCTTTATTTTTGTTTGCTGCATTTTCAGTTGTGACTAATTTCGGTTGTACTTGTATACCACTAGTTGTTAACGGTGAATTGTTTCCTTTAGAACATAGAGTTGTAGCGTCTACTTTAACTTGGTATATTTCAGCATTTTTCATAACTGTAACTCTTAAAATTGTGCCGTATATGTTAGTTTCATGCAAAATTTACGGTACTTTTGGTATCATAGCTGCCTGTACTGCTATAACGTTAGTTGTATTGTATTTCATACTGCCGGAAACTAAAGGCAGGACTCTACAAGAAATAGAAGACTATTTTAACCGTGGCAAGTTTAGAGACGGCGATGTAGTACCAATTGAGGACAAAGATGTTGATGATGGACTTGAACATTGATATAAATAATTGCCAACTAACATGCAATTGAAAATATGTAACCATTTGAATATTTATTTGTTATAGGAAGTGTGTGTGTTAATTAGTTCGTCAATACCTAACGTACTTTGCATAACAACTTGTAAAAAAATTACACACGGTTTTTCGATTAGGCATGGCATGAATGTAGATAATTATGTAAAGGTTAGCATTTATTTTAAACAAATTAGACACTTTATTCACATTAACCCGGACATTAAATTGTAATGGATAACAAATTGTGTACTTAGTGAGCAATGTGAAGTTGATCTGGAAAAAATATCTTTGACTCTATATCATATCGGTGAAGAAAAATTGGTTTCAGTAAATCACACTTTGAACAAGACCTGCCGGGATAACATGACTTCGAAAACGCGATAGATAAAGCAATTTATCAACATCCAACTGTCAAAATGTGATGAAAATACCCGCCATATTTAATTTTACCACGTAATAAATTTTATGACATTTGGTCATGCTCGCGAAATCGATATTATTTCATGGTGTCATGCTAGGCAGGCTGTCCTATTAGCGAAAGTGCTCGAACGGAATATCAATGTTAAGTAAAGGTCCTGATAAACGATGTTTTTAATTATTATTCACATTATATTGTTATGTAAATAGACATACCAATGATATTCATATGGCAAATAAGGTTAGTTTCAGTTGGTTCATAATTCGTTTGTTTGTTACAAAATTCAATATATTTCTAAAATGTATTCTGTATTAACAACTGGTCAAGCTGAGCTACTACGAGTAATGTTACGCGTAGACAAAGATATGGTCTTAGTGATTTATTATCATTAAAAATCGTAAATACGTGCTTATTCAAATTAAATTAATGTTCTAATAATAATAGTAAACAAGTTATTACTCAACTATGATAACACTACCCAGTTGGATAACTCCTAATGTGAAACAGGTAATTTTATAATTAATTTGATTTTTACACAGTTTAAGAGAATTATTTCTATTAGTAATGAGGCTTTATTTTCTTTGCCTTTTTGTATCATTTCACGGGCACTTCAAGAACGGGTTTTTTTTGCCAAATTAATTAATGTAAATATTTTTCGATTGGATTAAAATTATGTAACATTTTTATACCCATGCCTTCTTCTACTTTGCGTGTCGACTCATATTTTTAAGGACCAAAATTCGGCCACCGATATGGCACTATCCTTGCCTTGTCGTTGTTGTTGTGGCTGGTCTTGTTTGGTCTCTAGCCTTCCGATTATAGCTCCTATCTCACCATCTTTCGAAAGAAACATTAATATCCAAACTTTGTTTTTGACTTGACTGATAAAAATCGTCATGTAATGATATTTTATTTATAAAATTACAGATATGGATCGCGTCATCGACTTTACTCAACAAATTGAGCGTGGGCATGGCTATTGGATTCACCACCTGTCTGCTGGATGACCTGAACGCTCCGGAATCCACCATCAAACTGACCTTGGAGTTGGAGTCGTCTTCATGGATTGGTGATTAATTTTGTTGATACTTCTATGTTAATAGTTCACACATCATCACTTTTACCAAGCAATCTTTTTCCACCCACACATTTAATTTCACATTTATTTCTTCAATGCCATTTCTTTCATTAAAACTTCTAATATTTCAATCTCTTGTTTCAGCGTCATCATTGTTCACAGGAGTGATATTCAGTTTCTTTACATCTTCATTAATGATAACGTTCCTTGGAAGACGAACGGGGTTCATCTTGCAAACGATTCCTGGTATAATTGGGATGATTTTGATAGCCTTCGCGGCTGATGTACCTTCACTCATAGCAGGAAGAGCCCTTTTAGGATTCTCTTCAAGTAATGGCGTTGTAGGAGCAATAATAATTGGGGAATACTGCAGTCCGCAGAACAGGGGCATGTTTCTTAACATGAAGAACGCAGCTTATAACATTGGCAGCGTCCTTGTACATATACTTGGTAAATATTTACATTGGCGCACTGTAGCTGGTATCACTATGGTGCCACTGGTGCTTTGCTTCTTGATAATTTGCGCCAGCCCCGAAAGCCCTTGCTGGTTAGCAGAACAGAAACAATTTGAAAAGAGTGAAGAGGTATTCTACTGGCTGAGAGGAGAAACCGAAGAGTCGACCAAGGAGATTAAGGATCTAATACAGTCACAGAACGATAAAAAGACAAACACAACGTTTAGTGAAAGAATAGCAGATTTAAAGAATAAACTTAAAATGAAAAACTTTTGGCTTCCGATGGTTATAGTGATCACAATTTCGATACTTGTAGAAGTTAGCGGAAGACACATATTTTCATCGTATGCTGCACAGATCACTAAAGGAATGTTGGCAGCTCATTTTGATCCATTTTATCTATACTAATATTATAAAGAGGAAAGATTTGTTTGTTTGTTTGTTTGTATGTAACGAATAGGCTCCGAAACTACTGAACCGATTTCAATAATTCTTTCACCATTAGAAAGCTACATTCACCCTGAATAACATAGGCTATATTTTATCCCCGTATTCCCACGGGAACGGGAACTACGCGCGTGAAACCGCGGGGCGCTGCTAGTTTTTTATATTTTCATTGACGTTTTACTCATTTTCAGTAGTATCTCAGCATCATATCTAATAAAAGTAATTAAAATGCGCAAAATACTATTTTCTTGTGGGCTGGTTTCTTTTGTGTTAGTAAATTTAGCCTGTCTGTCGTTATATCTTTTACGACATGAGATTATGTCAAATGATTATTCTTGGGTACCGATACTTTTGTTCACTTTGTTTTTTGTATGTGCTAATTTAGGATGTGTTGGTGTTCCTTTGTCTTTAGTTGGAGAGATATTACCACTAGAACACAAGTCTTTTGTATTTTTATTTTTTGGAATATTTTTAGGGATAAGTGGAAGCGTTACTATAAAAATAATACCTCAAATGATGGTGGCATTTGATGTTTACGGCACATTTTCAATTTTAAGTATATTTATGTTCGTTGCGTTGGCTATTTTGTATTTTATTTTGCCAGAAACCAAAAATAAAACTTTGTTATTAACTTTGACGACCTCGATGGCAGAGTGGTCACCATGCCGGACTGCCATCCGTAAGGTTGCGGGTTCGATTCCCGTGCGGGGTGAATATTTGTGTGAACCACAAATGTTTGTCTTGGTCTGGGTGTGTGTGTGAATGAGTGTGTGCGTAGTTTCTGATACCCTAGATACAAGCTCCAAGCTTAGTTAGGGGTCAGTTACTATAATGAGATGATGTAGTGAATGATTATGTTATGTTATGTTATGTTATGTTAGAGATAGAAATCTTTTATGTGAATTACTCTTTTTTGCCAAAGGTTTTAAAAAAATAGACTTTATTGCCTCGTGTAGAAAACACACATAACAAATCTAGGTTAAGTTGAAAATTATTTTTTCAATTTTTCTAAAGCGTTTGGTAACTAAGATTGGACAAATGTTTTTTATGTCAATTAAGTAAATGTTATACATGCAAAGTGTTTAAACTACATTTACAAAACTCACAGTTCTGCCACACTGCATTATTAGAAAAGCTTTATTTCTTTCCACGTGGAAGTTACTTTAGGAGTACCACGGGGGTCATGTCTAGGACCGCTCTTCTTTGTTGTGTTTATGAATGACGCGTAACGCGTTTAGATTATTTTGTTAAACTGAAATATTTTATTTTAATTTATTTATTAAAGAAACAAGACGTTAATTGATGCAATAAAGATTGAAATAATACATATTTCTTCTAATGATTTTAACTTATTTTTTTTACTAATATTTGATTTTCTTCACTATTTGCAAATAGAAGACGTCAACTGATATAATATATTCATAAAATTTACGCAAATAGCCACTGAAAAAAAATGTTAAAGTTGAAATTAACATTAAAATACACTTAATTTACATAACATATTGATAAGCGTAACTTGTTCACTTTGCAGTTTAATATTGTTAAAGTAAATATAATAATTTGCAAGGTAGACGTGGAAAGTATTAATCAAAAGAAAGATATTAATAAAAATAATATATATTAAAATGAGTTTGTTACCGAAATGGATAAGTCCGACCATGAAACAAGTAAGTAATTCTAATTTTATGAATTGAAGTTCTAAATTCAGTTTTGTCTATATACAGGGTGTCCGGGCATCAATGTCGGATACTTTAAGGGGGTAAAATATGGTATTTTTTATCGACAAATCGAGATTTAAATTTTCTCTAGCTACCTCCATTACAAAATGGCAGCCATTTTGTTTTTTTTAACTCGACGCGCGGGTGCTTGTCCTGATTTAGTCATTGCTATCCATGTAAACGTCCTAGGAAGATGAAAGATGTCTCATTTGAAAGTAAATAATGTAGGGTATTATTGAATGTAAGATTTTATTCCATATCTTAATTATAAAATAACAAAAAATCATTACAAAAATAAAAATCAATATTTTTTTTACAGATTTTTTCTGCATTTTTGTATTTTTTGTTAAAATTTGACCCATTAACCTACGTTTTTTATCTTGTTTTTTGATAGTACAGAATATTTACTTAAAAAAGAATCATACATCTTATAGCCTTATGTATGATAGTTCTAAAGTTACGATCGTTTGAATATGATCCTTAGCCAAGAAAATTGTCTCGTATTGCGAGGAGTGCTCGACGTGCTCGTCCATGGGACTGCGTTGTTGGGGTTATCTGACTTGGACTATTATTTAGTCCGTCTAAGTGAAGGTAATTAATAAAAAAATGCTATATTTTATTCCATATCTTTATCAAAAAATAACAAAAGAGGTTGATAAAAACCAAAACAATTATGTGTTTTCGTAATTTTTTTAGATTATTTGTCTTTTTCTTATTACCTTCACTTAGACGGACTAAATAATAGTCCAAGTCAGATAACCCCAACAACGCAGTCCCATGGACGAGCACGTCGAGCACTCCTCGCAATACGAGACAATTTTCTTGGCTAAGGATCATATTCAAACGATCGTAACTTTAGAACTATCATACATAAGGCTATAAGATGTATGATTCTTTTTTAAGTAAATATTCTGTACTATCAAAAAACAAGATAAAAAACGTAGGTTAATGGGTCAAATTTTAACAAAAATTACAAAAATGCAGAAAAAATCTGTAAAAAAAATATTGATTTTTATTTTTGTAATGATTTTTTGTTATTTTATAATTAAGATATGGAATAAAATCTTACATTCAATAATACCCCACATTATTTACTTTGAAATGAGACAACTTTCATCTTCCTAGGACGTTTACATGGATAGCAATGACTAAATCAGTACAAGCACCCACGCGTCGAGTTGAAAAAAACAAAATGGCTGCCATTTTGTAATGGAGGTAGCTAGAGAAAATTGAAATTGTGATTTGTCGATAAAAAATACCATATTTTACCCCCTTAAAGTATCCGACATTGATGCCCGGACACCCTGTATAGAGAGGCATATTGCTGAATTTGGGATATGCTAATTTACTCTCTAAAAGATACATGTTATATTACTTACTAACGGCGCCTCGCGGTTTTACCCGCGTAGTTCCCGTTTGCTCCCGTGAGAATGCAGGGTTAAAATTATGCTAAAAACCTAAAAATAAAATTATGCTAAAACCTTCCCTCTGAATCACTCTATCTATTAAAAACCACTTCAAAATTCGTTGCGTAGTTTTAAGATTAAAGCATATAATAGGGACAGACAGACAGCAACAGCGACTTAGTTTTATACTATGTGATATTATTTTAGGAATAGTATTTTCTTAATTAAATGGAAATTAGTTCTATAAATAGTTATTTTTTGATCTAACACTGATATTCATAAGCGTAGAAGGAGCGTCAGCGTGTCTCCTAATTCTATGTCCATAAGTATTAACCAAAGGAAGGTATTTTCTTAATGTGGTGAAGGTATTTACTTAATGACATAATATTCGTATCCATGTATCCGGTTAGCGCCTGGCATAATAATATTTTGCAAAACAGCAAAACATATTATGAAAGGCGTTGTATGCGAAGCGTATAACATTGTGTATACCTAGTACCACTTATCTGAATGTATAAAAATTTAATACACCATAATGTTTTGAAAGAAATGACAGTAATAGTTTAAATTTTTTCCGCCAGGTCAGATAGATTATTTTTTGCCACTATGCATAGTATAATGATGAAATTCCATCAAACTAATACACCGATTTTCTTTAACAGGACATTATAATGATATGGTAATGTATATACTTTCAGACTTGGGTAGTTTTACCAGTATTTATGTACAAGATCAGCGGTGGAATGTCCTTAGGATTCAGCACATCCCTCCTGGCTGCGATACAGGATCCTGATTCGGGAATAAAGATGGACATGAATACATATTCGTGGTTTGGTAAGTAGCACGAGTGTGAGTTGGTTTTTGGATATAAAGAACATAGTTATTTTTAGGTTCTTTGACGAAACCAAATCTAGCCAAACGTTTCTTGAGCCTGTATCAAAAGTAGCTTTACACGGCTAAATAAATATTAACCTAAACAAACTGATTAAAACTACTGTTCCAAAACATTATCTACAAAGTGTGGCATAAAATTGAAACATGAGATTATTAAAGATTTTAATGTGCAATAAAATCTTTGATGATCTCATTAAAAAAAAATACGTATTTTTATTTATGTAGTATATAAAACTACTTATTTTATTCATTGTAATCACAGTGCAAGCATCTCACGGGTTCTTTGCTCGCGAGGGTCCCACCGTATCTAACGATCGGTGCTCTGTGATCAAAACTAAAAAAGAAACCATAAACTATAACGGCTGATACAAAAACAATAAACCTAAATTCATTGTTTGCTTTCAGTGTCCTGCTTAGGAATCTTCATGATGATTGGCTACGCAACAGCCGGCGTCTTGGCTAGACTGGGAAGAAGGAAATCGTTTCTCATTAGCTGTTTACCCGGCATCATTGGACTGTTCATCACTGCTTCCACCACTGAAGTCACTCCTCTCATTATAAGCAGGATGTTCATCGGCATCAGCATTGGCAGTTTAAGTCTCTTCAGTTCTATTGTAATCGGGGAATACACCAGCCCTGCAAACAGAGGCATGTACTTCAACACTGCAACAGTAAGCTTGGGGTTAGGAAGTCTACTGATGCATGTGATGGCTCACTTTATCAATTGGAGAGTACTTGCCATAGTAATGCATGTGCCGTTGATTGTTGCTATATCGATCGCGTACACATGGCCTGAGAGCCCCTCCTGGTTGGCAGAAAGGAAGGAGAACGAAAAGAGCAGACAAGCGTTCTACTGGCTCAGAGGGAGAACACCAGAAACAATTAGAGAGATAGAAGAGCTCATACACGCACAGAAACATAAAAAAATAGATAAGACGGCATTAGAAACTATAACTCAATTCTTTTTAAAATTCAAAATGAAGAATTTCTGGAAACCCATGATCATAACTACATTAACAAACCTTCTAATGGAAACCAGCGGACGGCACATTTTCCCTTCATATGCGGTCCAATTGATAAAACCGATGATACCAAATGATTTAGACTTAGACCCATTTTATTATAACTTAATAGTTGATTTATTGATCACATTTGGTGGTTTGATATCCATATATTTGATAAAAATAATGAAAATAAGAATGTTATTATTTACATCAGGATTTCTAACATGTATTTTATTAGGTTTAGCTAGTTTAACATTGTATTTGATCACAAATGGAACATTATCTGGTGACTGTTCATGGATACCTTTAGTTTTGTTTGCTGCATTTTCAGTTGTTACTAATTTTGCTTGTACTTGTATGCCTCTTGTTATGGGTGGAGAATTATTTCCTTTAGAACATAGAGTTGTAGGGTCTGCATTGGGTTGGTACACATCATCGTTATTCATGACTTTAATCCTTAAAGTTATACCTTACATGTTAGCTGCTTTTAAAATCTACGGTACATTTGCAGCCATCGCCGCGTGTATCGCTTCAACGTTATTTATTCTGTATTTTATATTACCAGAAACTAAAAACAGAACTCTACAAGAGATAGAGAACTATTTCAATTATGGCAAGTTTAGAGACGGTGATGTAGTACCGATTGATGACAAAAACGATGATGATAATGATGGATTATAGATATTAGTAAAATATTTGAATTATAATGCGTCCCGCTCGCACAGATGCAGTGGCAGGCGGGACGCATTATAATTTACGCACGTGCGACAGAGATAGATAGCTACAGGTCAACGTACCAAATTATCCGTGAATTAGGACCGGGGCATATCTTGCAACTAAATTAAGAAGCATTGGCATGAATTGTAGCAAGCAGATTGAATTTCCGTTAGCTAATTGTAAAAATATAGATGACAATGCACGAATTTAAATTAATGAATAAATAGTTGATCAAAATATCTTTGCATGCACTGTTGAAGTGTATATCAATAATGAATTTAAGTTTATGTAAATAGGGTAAGGTTGCTAAATAAGGTCTAAGTCTAACCCCAAAAATATTCCGTCAGATATTTAGACGCTGAAAAGCAACAATGCGTTCATCATCACCAACTTAAGAGCTGTTGTTCTTGTCGGTGTAACAGATGCAACTCTTCCATCTGCCCCTATCCAAGGCGGCCTCCTTCACCTCCCTATACGACACGACACAGACCTTATCCTTTATCTGGCTCATGTGACTTATTCTTGGCCGTACCCTTCCTCTTCTTCGTTCTACTTTTCCCTCCAAGATGTTCAATTTGAATCTGTCATGACTCATATTTTTTCCTTTTCTGCTGTATACATATATTTTAGGTTGTAGGTAGTACGATTTGGACAAGGCTCCCTAATCGTACCGAAGGTTTTTTTAACTGTTTTGATAAAAGATTCAACAATCATAGAGATCGAGTTTCTATGTTGTTGGAAACTAAATAAAGATTTGATGATTTCAAAAGATGTTTTATTTCATTTATATTGAATACTAGCTGTGCCCCGCGGTTTTGCTTGCGTAGTTCTCGGTCTCACTCGCATAGTTCCCGTTTCCGTGGATTTTTTGGGGTAAAAAGTCCTATGTGCTTCTCCTGGTTCGAAGCTACCTCCCCACCATTTTTCAGCCAAATGAGTTCAGTCGTTCTTGTGTTATAAATAGTGTAACTAACACGACTTTCTTTTATACATATATAGATTACATTACTATTTCCTTAGAGGGTACGTTTTTTTTTTATTTTTTTTTATTTTAATAAAGACCAACAGCTATTATGATAAGGTACATTCTTACATTAATTAGGGCGAGCGAAGCGAAGCCCTCCTAATTCAACAGTTTTTACAGTTTTGTGGTACATATTACGGAAAAACTAGAGCACCTACAGATTTGATATTTAACAGAGTTATTTCAATTCATGTCTAGATGTGCAGAAAATGGTTTTTATATCATTTTGTAAATGAAATAAAGAAAAAGGTTTTAACAATTTTGCAAACAAATTTTAAATTTCGAGAAAAAAATGGATGCGTATTACAACATGTCTATAAATAATATTCATTGATTACATTAAACATATTAACATAAAATACTTCTCAAATTAGCCGGGTTATAGGGGTTAAAATGACATTTAAATGTCAAACGATTACGACTTAGTGTCATACGGCACACAATAGATGGCGTTGATATCCAGTTTCGAGCATGAAGGTTTCATGTTTCTAATGCCGTAAAAAAATCGAAATAAAAAGAAATGGATTTGTACATTGTGAAATTGATTCTGTTTACAATTTTATCGGTTTAAATAAATGTGTCATCAAAGGAGGCCGAGAGAAAAAAGAAAAACGGGGGGTTGGGGGGGCGGAGCCCCCCCGTTAAAAAAAAGCAAACATATAAAAAAAACATATAAAACATATGTTAGAAATTTAAAGGAAAGTTTGAACACTGATTCCGAAATGATAATAGTTGTTATAGTTAAATGCCGCAAAAACATACGTTACGCGAAATTAATCGTTCTTTGATGGACGATGTAAGGGAAAGTCAGAGAAGATGTAGTAATTGTGTTCGTGGCACAATGCTCACTTTGTGGCAAAAATATGTCAAAAATAAGAGAGAGAAAAGAAAAACGGGGGGTTGGGGGGGCGGAGCCCCCCCGTTAAAAAAAAGCAAACATCTCTATGTTAGAAATTTAAAGGAAAGTTTGAACACTGATTCCGAAATGATAATAGTTGTTATAGTTAAATGCCGCAAAAACATACGTTACGCGAAATTAATCGTTCTTTGATGGACGATGTAAGGGAAAGTCAGAGAAGATGTAGTAATTGTGTTCGTGGCACAATGCTCACTTTGTGGCAAAAATATGTCAAAAATAAGAGAGAGAAAAGAAAAACGGGGGGTTGGGGGGGCGGAGCCCCCCCGTTAAAAAAAACAAACATCTGTATGATAGAAATATAAAGAAAGTTTAATAAAATTAACACTCTTTTCGAAATGATAATAGTTGTTATAGTAAAATGCCACAAAAACGCACGTTAACTAGCCTCCTCTTCTCTTTTCCGAACCTTTATCCCGTGTCTATTTGGGATCGGTTTTCAGTTTAACCAGATCTGGCGGAACGTCAGTATTTTACGTGAAGCGATCAGACCTTCACAACCCAGAGGGCTATACGACATTTTTTGGTTAAACCAAATGTAAGACTTTTGAGGGCTATAACTACCCGTAACGATTGTCGATGATGTTAGTACGACAACCGGGACCGACGGCTTTACTTGCCCTCCGAAGCACGGAAACGCTCATGAAATTAAAAGTAATTTTTCGTAATGACCTATCACAGTCATGACGGTGCCAGACGCTGCTTAACCGCACAGATCACAAGAGATCCGCGGGTAGCACTGGGCCACGAGCGGGCAACTAGCCTCCTAGAACGCGAAATTAACCGTTCTATAATGGACGATGCAAGAGAAAGTCAGGGAAGACCTCGAGATGTAGAATATAATTGTGTTCGTGGCACAATGCTCACCTTGTGGCAAAACTATGTCAGAAGTTAGAGAGAGAAAAAGAAAAACGGGGGGTTGGGGGGGGGGGGGGGGGGCAGAGCCCCCCCGTTAAAAAAATAAACATCTCTGTTATAAAAACAAAAGGAAAGTTTAATAAGATTAAGAGATTAGTGTAATCATTATAATAAAGTGCCACAAAAACGCACGTTAACTGGCCTCCTCAGACACGAAATTAACCGTTCTTTGATGGTCGATGAAAAGGAAAGCCAGAGAAGACCTCGAGATACTTATACCTAGAATCTAATTGTGTTCGTGGTAATTCATGTCATCTTCTTTGGATTGATTTGTACCGATTTGCACATCGAAAACAACGGACTTTGTATAGACAATAGTATGGTTTCAGAACCACAAACAAACGTTTAAAAGAAATTAAAATTCGTCGAAGAGCAATTAATAGCGCAAGTTCACCCAGTTATTACAGTGTACCTACTCAAATTGGATATCGTGGCCAATTGATCAACTTCCATCAAGATATCACTTTGTTGGGCTGGTGTAATCTTGCGATTTTAAATACAATGATCATTATACAGTTTTTACAAAGTAAATATATTTTTTTAAGGGTTATCCGTATGTCCGTACAAGTTACGTACCCATCCGATTTTAGTCCAATCCCTCAACTATTTATCAATGAAGGCCTTACGTATGTGGCTAAAACTAGTGTATATACAGATCCATGGAATCAGTTTTGAGTGGTACGGGTGGCCTTAGAAATATAAGGCGCGGTCAGAATTATAAAAACACTAGCAGCACCCCGCGGTTTTACCCGCGTAGTTTCCGTTCCCGTGGGAATATGGGGATAAAATGTAGCCTATGTTACTCAGGGTGAATGTAGCTTTCTAATGGTGCAAGAATTATTGAAATCGGTCCAGTAGTTTCGGAGCCTATTCATTACATACAAACAAACAAACAAAAAAACAAATCTTTCCTCTTTATAATATTAGTATAGATTACAAACGCTACCAACAGTGCACACGCGTGAACCAAATTGATATGTGCGCTGTTTGTTAGCAGGATTGTGTGCGTACGTGTGTGCAAAAATATCAAAATTAGAGTTACGTACTCGGCATTTCGAATTGCAAGATTCAGAAAACAGTTGTTGTAATTAGTAATTGATGAGAATGCAATATTTAACCATTGTAAACATAAATGTTTAATAAAAAAACTAAAATACTTAAATCAAATTCTGAAACGTCAAATTTTGAGTTTGACATTTGTGCACACACTGCACAACCTACTTTTCTAAACTACAAACTTTTTTCGAGAAATATTTCAGAATCACATATCATGTAGTCAGTAAATCCGCCCTAGCAGTTCCCTGGATGAGATAAAGACTTCAGCATATACAAGAAGTTGTACTCATCGAGACCTTTCAAATGATGTTTGGTCACAAAATGTTACAACATGACAGGACGACACCTCATGGGGTCAGTTAATACACCCTAGCCTAGCGGTTTTCCTGCACGAGATACAGACTGAAGAACCCATACAAGAAGTTGTAGTACTCATTTAGAGCTTTCAAATGACGTAGGGCACAAAGTGTTATAGGACAAAATATAGGACGGAACGCCCATTCTCCTTTGGGTTGAAAATGGATTTGTCCTCCCGATTAAATGCCACGCACTCACTAGTGATAATGGTTCGATATGAAAATTATTCTCATACAAGGTATGACAATAATGGTCGAGTCCGAAACCACCCATAACTAAATATTGGAAAAGTGGAAATACTTAATGTTCCAGGAAACAATACAATAAGCTTTCAATACAAGTCACAAGTCACAAGGCTTGACGTTAGATAAAGCTGTGGCGGACATTGGACATAAATAAATTTCTGTTGGTCTAACATAGGTAAGGTACCTCTGTGGTATCGCGCGATTTCAACAATTAAAGCATTTTCTTTCTTTCTTACTATAAAACATAGAATTTCTAAGAAAAACCTCGCGAGCCCACACAAAGCCACGCTTTTAGCTAGTTATTAACAGTAATTCAGCCAATTATAGGTCTTACATAATAGAAAAGTTACAAATAATTCCTACAATTGTTAGTATTGTACGTACATAGGTAAGTACTAAAGTAGTTAAAGTTACAGTACACACAGAAAAAAGTAAAAATCTAATGTTTTACAAATCAATATTTTAAGTTTTTTTTTTTAGTAAGTACTTATTGTTAGTGAACAAAAAAAAGAAAATGAAATTGAGATAAACATTTTTTTTTTTTTTTCCCTTTGTCATGTATAGTGTTGTGTGTGTGTGGTGTACGTGGAGCGTGTGGAGCGTGTGGTGTGTGTTTGTGATACGTGTGGTATGTATGAGTGTGTGGCATGTGTGTGTGTGTAAAAGAGAGAGAGAGAGAGATGTGAGAGTGGTGTATGAATGTTATGGTAAGTATATTTAAATGTTGATATTGAGTAGTAATTGAAAGATTTTATTCCTAAATATATTTTTGTTTTTAATGTCTGTTATGTCAACAGTTGAGAAATATTTATTATATATTAAGCATATACGGTTGATAACGCTATTATTAACGTAATTTGTTGTGTGAGATGGTACTGAGAAAAGTTTTCTTTGAGAGTGACGCGTACGTATAGCTGGAACATTAAACTTTATATTGGCCAATAATTCTGGGGAATCTATGTTATTATGTAGAATATTGTAAAGTAGCATCATATCAGTTAGTAAACGTCTCTTTTCTAGAGTTAGGACTTTGTGATAAAGACACCCGTCGGTATAATTGCTTTTATTTCTAGATTTATAATTAAGATATTTTATAAACTTAGATTGGATGCCTTCAAGTTTTTCTTTATGAACCGAGTATTGAGGAGACCAAATACTACTAGCATATTCTAGTATACTACGTACATAAGTACTACGTACATAGTATATTGTTTTAATACAATTTAGATCTGAGAAGGGCTTACAAGTTCTAATGACGAAACCAAGGTTTTTGTAGGATTTATTAGTGATATAGTCTATGTGCTCGATCATATTAAGCTTACTATCAAGTATTACACCTAGGTCTTTGATTGATTCAACTCTTTCAATGATAGTTTTATTAATTGTGTATGTAAAAGATATTTTATTTGGTTTTCTTGTAAAGGATATTAGATTACATTTAGTTACATTAACATAAATTTTGTTATGATTATAATATTTAGTTAGTTCATTAAGAGTAAGTTGGAGATGATGGCAATCTTGTTTGTTATCTATTTTATGAAATACTAGCAGCGCCCCGCGGCTTCACCCGCGTAGTTCCCGTTCCCGTGGGAATTTTGGGATAAAAAGTATCCTATGTGGTATTCTGATGTATAAGCAAGATTATTGTAAAGTTTCATTAAAATCCATTCAGTAGTTTTTGCGTGAAAGAGTAACAAACATCCATACATACAAACTTTCGCCTTTATAATATTAGTAGGATTTTTTTGTCATCAGCATAAAGTAGGTGTTTACTTTTTGAAAAACATGTATGGATGTCAGAAAGATATGCGTTGTACAGAAGGGGCCCTAAATGGGATCCTTGTGGAATGCCAGAAGGTATATCAATAAAGTCAGATCTAAATTCACCTATTACAACGGACTGCGATCGGTTCGTTAGGTACGATTTAACCCAGCGTAGGAGGTCTCCATGGATACCTAGCCTATCTAGTTTTTCGAGCAATATGACGTGGTCAACGCGATCAAACGCCTTTTCAAAATCAGTATAGATGACGTCAATCTGACCACCGTTTTCCATGTCGTCAAGAACAGACTGTGTGAATTCCGCTAAATTTGAGACGGTCGATTTAGATTTGAGGAAACCATGTTGACTTTGGCTAACTCCATTAGCTATAATAGAATATATATCATCATATACCATTTTCTCAAATAATTTACTAAACGTATTCAAAATTGATATGGGCCTATAATTTTCAATAACCGCCTTGGATGATTTTTTGTGTATTGGTATTATGTTGGCTTCTTTCCAAAGTGAGGGAAAAATTCCTTCGGACAGAGATTTATCAAAAATAAATTTAAGTGGTTTCACTAATACCTCTGCACAGTTACGAATAAATAATGGCGGTATCTTATCAGTACCAGAAGATTTTTGGGAGCTTAAACATCTAAGTAATTTTAGTAATTTAGCCTCACATATATTTATTTTACTTAAGGTATTATTATGCACGTTTAAAGAATGAGAGTTTAAAAAGTTTAAATTGTAGTGTGATGCTGGTTGAACAAAAACACTTTTAAAGAAGTTGTTAAAACCATTACAAATATCTTGGCCATTGGTTAAAACTTTATTGCCTGAGGTTAATGAGTTTGGGTATGTCGGCCTACCTTTCATTAATTTGACATAGTTCCATATTTTTTTGGGCAAATTTTAATATTTTTTTGAATATTTTCTATAAAGGTGTGATATAATTCACCTTCCAATTTTTTAGCTCTGGTTCTTAAGATTGAAAATTCGTGGTAATCTAGTTTATTGTTAAAATGTTTCCATTTTGTATGTGCTTTAATTTTATCATTAATTATATGTTTTAATGCTTTATTGTACCAAACTGGAAAGTGATTAGTTTGTTTACATCTACGCTTCGGGACAAATAGATTAATGCAATTATGTAATTCCTTATTAAAACAAGTAACTAGACAATCTATTGATGTGCAGTTTTGAAGCATCATTATCCAATTAATGTGGGAAAGGTATTCATTAATTTCTACGTAATTACATGAATTAAAATTAAACTTGACAACGGGCGGTTGTTTAAAAGGAATGAGAAGTAAATTAGAAGAGTCTATTAGCAGGCTGGGGTGAGCGGGGTCTTCTTTAACCAAGTTGATTAACGAGCGCGAACAACTAGAAATAAAATTACTAAAAACTAAGTCCAATATATTTCCGTAACTGTTTTTAAAAAAAATATATTGTATTAAACCTAACAAATTAAATTCGTTTAATAAGGTGTGGCTCGCACATTGGATATCTAAAGAAACATTTTTATTAAGAATAGGTCCCAATTGTGGATTCCATTGTATGTGTGGTAGATTGAAGTCACCGATTATAAGGAACATATCATTAGTATTTTGTTTAAAAACGTGTAATACACTATTTATTACATTAATTAAAGTTTGACTGCGAGTATTATTTGGGGCGATATATATTAAAGCTATATGTAAAGAGGCATTGGTTGAGGAGCTGAGCGATTTAGCGGGAATTGTCAGCCAGATCATTTCTGTGGGTGGTATCACCATATTATTTGATAAAACAGCTGCATTCAAATCCTTTTTAGCGAGAATCATAACACCGCCACCGCGCGTAGTGTTAGTGAGAGTTAAGTTTCTGTCCAATCTAAATACATCATACCTTAAATCACTTATTTCACCATCCAAAATACCCGGGTATAACCAGCTTTCTGTGATTAATATTATGTCTAAGTTATGTTTTGCCAATTCTCGTTGGAAATCTAATGTTTTGGTATTTGAACGTTACCTACCAATGTTATTTCTTTAAAGTAACCGCAAAAGACTGCTAATTTCACAAAATATTCTATTGATAAGGAATGTTATTTTACATTGTTGTTCGCGTTACATTGTAATGCAAATACGAGAGCAGAACTCGTTTTTATTATTAAACGTTTTGTTGTTTTGCCACGCATACATATGTACATTAAAATACATATTTTGTAGACTCGGATATTTTACGTTTAATTTAATTCTTTTGTTCTCATTTTATTACTGTCAGAAGAATTGTAAGGAAATGTTTTATTTTTAAGTGTATTCTACCAACACAAGTCGTGAAGAATATATTTTGTATCAAAATAAAATTATAAGTGTGAATGAATTTTGGTTCTGAAGTGAAACGTCTGTAAAGAAAGTAGCAGAATTAAATTGATGTGTTGATACAGCAAGTAACAATGATTATACTACCGGATTGGATAACTCCTAATGTGAAGCAGGTAATATTATTTTACTTTTCATTTTTTTTTATTGAGAATGAGAGACCTTAAGAGTTCTATTCCGTACGTGTCAAAATAGTTGTGTGATCCGCAAATATTTGTTACGTGGTGTAGTATGAATGTGTGCGTAGTTTTTGCCCTAGATACAGGTAACTAATCTAATTAGAGGTCAGTAGCTTTAAAAAAGATGGTAGAGTTTAAATGGTGATGTTATAAACTTTTGAAGCGTAGGGAAGCTATAAGATCTGGGGTTTTGTTATAAGTGTACGGCTGCTGTGTGCTGTGGGTGTGAATGAGTGTGTGCGTAGTTTCTGATACCCTAGATACAAGCTTCAAGCTTAGTTAGGGGTCAGTTACTATAATGAGATGATGTAATGAATGATTATGTTGTTATTTATACAGCAGTATATGTTATGTCTTTAAGTTGTTAAACATCCGATCACTCCGAAAAGGAAATGTATAAGTGAATTGATATCAATGATATACTATATTCTTTAACAAGTTAGTCTATACTAATATTATAAAGAGGAAAGATTTGTTTGTTTGTTTGTTTGTTTGTTTGTATGTAACGAATAGGCTCCGAAACTACTGAACCGATTTCAATAATTCTTTCACCATTAGAAAGCTACATTCACCCTGAATAACATAGGCTATATTTTATCCCCGTATTCCCACGGGAACGGGAACCACGCGGGTGAAACCGCGGGGCACAGCTATATAGAATATTTTGATGGATGAATAAATAGCTTACTAGAACCCATTATTGTAATTAAGATAAGTTAAAGGTAGAAGAAGTGATAAAATTCCGAAAACAAAAGGTTTATCCATGGAAGTAGGAGACGTGTATTATGTTTTGCCAAAATTACGAAAAAAATAAAAGGTCTCCTATTGTTCGTTGATTTAGCAAATGCTTTCGATAAGGTATCGTCTTGGTTACGTGGGGGCCTTGAAAATGAGCAAATGCTTGTTTAATATGTACATTTGGGTGTGTGTGTGAATGACTGTGTGCGTAGTTTCTGATGCCCTAGATACAAGTTTCGAGCTTAGTTAGGGGTCAGTTACTATAATGAGATGATGTAGTGGATGATTATGTTATGTTATGTTATTTATACAGCAGTATATGTTATGTCTTTAAGTTGTTAAACATCCGATCACTCCGAAATTGGAATAATAACCAATTTCTATGTTTGAGTTCATTTGCCACAAGGATTGGTTTTGGACCCTTAAATGTTCCTCATAGTTATTGCCTTCAGACATATTATAGATCTACTAATAATGTCTTTAACGGAATAGTAGAATTTTATTATATTTTCATCAGCTTTTTTCTTTCCATTGCAGAACATAGGCCTTGATCCACTAATGTATGTTTAAATTAAAATATTTTCAGACATGGATCGCACTGCCTCCTCTGCTCAACAAAATAAGCTATGGCATGGCTATGGGTTTTACCACCTCTCTGCTGGATGACCTGAACTCCCCGGAGTCTCCCATTAAAGTGACCTTGGAGTCCTCATCGTGGATTGGTGATTATTTTGTTACACAGATTTTATCAGAGTCAATTCCTCACGGGCGTTTCGAATTGCTTTAGTCTCAAATACTATTTCAATTTTAACTTTAAGACAATGTTCTATTTTGACTGTGAATTTAATGATATTATGATTTGCAGTAACTGTGTATTGCACTGATAAAATATTGCAATATTTTATTTTTTATGTGTTTCAGTGTCATCAATATCAATAACAGCGTTGCTGAGCTACTTAACAGCTTCATTAATCATGGTTCTCTGGGGAAGACGGACGGCGTACTTAGTACACGTTATTCCTGGTTTAATTGGACTTGTACTGTTAGTATGTGCGGCTGACGTGTCCACTTTAATAGCGGGACGAGCTTGTATTGGACTCACGGCTAGCAATGCATTGATAGGAGGACTAATAATAGGAGAATATTGCAGTCCACAGAACAGGGGCATGTTCCTCAACATGAAGATTGCATTCTTACATGTTGGAAACCTCATTGCACACATTCTCGGTAATTATTTACATTGGCGCACTGTATCAGGTATAACTATAGTTCCATTAGCTCTTTGTTTGATAATTGCCTGCACTTGCCCTGAAAGTCCTTTCTGGTTGGCGGAGAAGAAAGAATTTGAAAGAAGTGAAGAGATATTCTACTGGTTGAGAGGAGAAACAGAAGAATCAACCAAGGAGATTAAGGAGTTGATAATGTCGCAGCAGGATAAGAAGACAATCACGTTCTGGGAAAGAACAGTAGCTTTAAAAGATAAATTTAAGACGAAAAACTTTTGGCAACCTATGTTTATAATGGTAATAATTGCGATACTTGTAGAGGTTAGTGGGAGACATATATTTCCGTCGTATGCTGCTCAAATCACTAAACGAATCGTGATGGACCGCTTTGATCCATTCTACTTTTATATTTTCATAGACGTTTTAATCGCTATAAGTGGTTTGACGGCATCATTTCTAGTGAGAGTATTTAAAATGCGCAAACTATTATTTTCAACTGGGTTTGCTGCATTTCTTGTACTAAATTTAGCTTGTCTGTCATTATATCTATTACAAATTGGGACTATGTCAAGTGAATATTCATCGGTACCTTTAGTATTGTTTGCTTTGTATTTTCTGTTCTCCAATTTAGGGTGTACTTGTATACCTATGGCTTTAGTTGGCGAGATTTTGCCACTAGAACACAAGTCTGTTGGTACAGTTGTCTATGGGGCCATTGGAGCCATTGTAGGAACAATTGGATTGAAAATAACGCCCCAAATGATGGCAGCATTTGATGTTTACGGGACTTTCTCAATTTTCAGTATTTTTATTTTCGTAGCGTTGGTCATCTTGTATTTCATTTTACCAGAAACGAAAAATAAAACTTTGTTAGAGATAGAAACTTTTTATGTAAAGAAAGCCTAATCGTTATTTAATATTTGATTGTAGTATTCGACTCCTGTGTGTAAATAAAACAGACTATTTTATAAATATTGTATAATGATTATCTAATATATAAAATTCTCGTGTCACAGTTTTCGTTGCCATACTCCTCCGAAACGGCTTGACCGATTCTGATGAAATTTTGTGAGCATATTCAGTAGGTCTGAGAATCAGCCAACATCTATTTTTCATCCCGAAATTCCTACGGGAACGGGAACGGAAACGGGAACTACGCGTGTGAAACCGCGGGGCGCAGCTAGTAAATTATAATATCTAATGATAATATCCATGATATGACCTTGTTTTCTGATGACAGTGATGTGCTGCTCATAATTATTTTAAATTGTATGTAACTACAAAGCAAGCAAAATGAATTAATTGTATCTTATTTTGGGGCGAACACCACCTCGCCTCCAAGGTACACTTGTACCGGAGACGAGACCCATGATTGGGTGAGCACAGTTGGGGCCGCGGTCAGTGGCGGATGCAGTTCCCGTCGCCCCGAAAACAAGTGCCGAGTCTGACACTCCGAGGGGTTTTACTCGGTATATGCGTCACCGCTCCATCTTGGCGGCACGGAGTTCAACATATCCCGCCGTTTCCCCGGACGGCGGGAAGACGTAACGTCTTTTAGCAGTAGGTAAGTTGAGGGGCTCCGCAGCTGAAGGGTGAGGGGGAAGGCACATGCAGTAATTGGAAGTATGAAACCGCGACAGGAGAGGGTAGTTGGTATCACGATAATCCACGAAGATGTGTACTTTGCACAATAATAGTAAAAATACCTGTAATAAATATCTGATTAATTAAATTTATGAATAGCGTATTAACATGTATATTCAAAACGTGTCTTATCAAAATAGAAATACTACAGCGTTGTAATGTGGTTGATTAGGGGGCTGAATGCAATGATTAACTAATCTTTATGTGAACGTGTTGGTTGTACGAAGTCTGTCTGTCAGTCTATTAGTCACAATCTCACAATGTATCGTTATTATTTGCTTGACCATTTGTGGGAATAAAATCATACTTCAATTTTCTTGAGCACATCCAACGCTTTGGATTTCGTATTTCATAACCTACTAAGTTTAATTATTATTAAAAAAAGGAATATTTGGACTTTCATTTTATTTGCTGAAACCATACAATAATGTGTTGAAGTAAGTACTTAAAATACAGATAAAATATCTACTTCATATTACTCTATATACATGCTATGAATAAATATGGTGTTCCACAGGGTAGTGTGCTGGGGCCAATAATATTTATATACTACATCAATGACACAGATTATAAAAGTTTACTTTCGTTTCAATTATTGTTAAATCTAATTTTAACATCAATATGACGCTTCATGGAAATCATATTAAGTAAGAAAAAAAAAATTGGCTTGCTATACATAATATTTTTTTGTCAATCCAATATCGTCCGACCTAATTAAATATACACATACTATTTTAAGTAATGACGCCATGAGGCTTTTAATTATAAATATATTTAGATACGATTAATTTTACTGTAGTTTTATTTAATTAAATAAATACAACTGGTTTTAATTAAACAAATAATGTCGTCTCGTCTGGGTTTGAAAGTCGAATGGCAGTCGTTTTACGTACTTGAAATATCTGTAAATTCGCTTAATCTAAATCTGACCCCAATTCAATAAGAAACAAAGGTTTAGAAGAAGGTTTTAATGTTCAGGGTGTCCCAATGCCTATGAGTCCCAGATAATCTGTCGTTTTTCTTCTATTGATGCCCATAGAAATAGACTTCATTGAAATGAATAATGAAATAACTTTGAAGGCCCCGATGGCAGAGTAGTCAAAATGCTGGACTGCCACCCGTAAGGTTGCGGGTTCGATTCCCGCGCAGGGTGAATATTTGTGTGAACCACAAATGTTTGTCTCGGTCTGGGTGTGTGTGTGAATGTGTGCGTAGTTTCTGATACCCTAGATTCAAGTTACGAACTTAGTTAGGGGTCAGTTACTATAATGAGATGATGTAGTGAATGATTATGCTTATGCTTACTTTCCAAAATGAATTAAGATTCATTTTGGAAAGTAAGCATAAGCATAATCATCTGTTGGATAGTTGTCAGTAAGCTGACAACTATCCAACAGAGTTTATGCAACAAACGAATAAGTTTAAAATGTTATTTGTATCGGTACCTACACATACCTATTGTTATTTCAAGTTCCAAATAGTACTCGTCACGCCTAGTGTATAGTTTTAGTTAATATTCAAATCTTTTGTTTTAATAAGATCTACTTACATAATTTGTTTTTGTAATTTGAATGTGGTTTCATACAATTTATTTGCCTCTGTGTTATATAGCACGCAAACCAAGACTGAAATTTATAAATATTTTACTTAAAATTACATAAAAATGCATCGATACATCTTTAACTAAAATCTGTTTGATTTCGAATTTGAAAAAAAATATTTTGTTATGTGCGAAATAAAACTACATTATGTTTACTTTACCTACCTGGATTACGCCCAATGTGAAGCAGGTATTGTTTTTATATATTTTTTTATGTCTATCATTAGATAAGTATGTTTTTCATCTCTCCAATTAATTTACCCACATCTTCATATTTTGAGTCTTACAGTTGCGACAGTTCTTTTGCTAAGTTTAGTTAATTTTAAAATTTAACCATATAAATATGAAATTGAGTACTTAATAGACACACCTTTATGGTATACTAGCAGTGCCCCGCGGTTTCACCCGCGTAGTTCCCGTTCCCGTGTGAATACATGGATAAAATATAGCCTATGTCACGCACTGATAAATTAGCTTTCCATGAGTGAAAGAATTTTTGAAATCGGTTCAGTAGATCCCGAGATTACCCCTTACAATTTAACAAACACACAAACTTTACTTCTTTATAATTTTAGTATAGATGATCTAGCAACAACTTTTAGATAATAGCAATCGTAAGATAATAGAGTCATCTAGTTCAATATCTGGTTCAAGAAATCATTTTATAATACATACAAATGTTTGCCAAATGGCCACTCACTACCCACAAAAGCTAAATTATCTCTTAATTATATGATTTCAGACATGGATCACGATGCCATCTTTACTCAGCAAAATAAGTATTATAGACAACTGGTTTTACCACCTGTCTGCTGGACGACCTGTGTGCCTAGTGCGAGTTTTAGTATCGTAACGATAACGCAGATTTGTATGGGATCGAACACTCCGCCAGAAGATGGCGCTGCTTCGATCCCATACAAATCTGCGTTATCGTAAAGTTAACTTTACGAAAATAAAACTCGCACTAGGCACACTGAACGCTGCGGATTCCACCATCAAAGTGACCTTGGAGTCTTCATCGTGGATGATTAATTTGTTTACATACTGTTCATCATCATCTATTGTTATATTTATGTCATGAGCTAACTCTTCAGAGGTATTAAGAATTATTTCATATGCCACAACTTCTGCAGTAATTTTATTTATTTTTATGTCAAAAGACATATATTTGACATTTCATCATCATCATCATCATCAACAGCCTGTATTTTTCGACTGCTGGACATAGAAAGAAGAAGGCCTCTGACATTGACATTTAAAAAATATTGATAGCATCTAATAGACTATCTCATTATGGTCTTATTTAACGAACAAAAAAAAATCTAAATGCAAATTCAGTTAAGGCCTCAATGAGGCACATAAAAAGGTCAAATGTGACTCAACATTTCACCATATAAGATTTATTTTTTAAAAATAATTTATTGTTTCAGTGTCTTCAATATCAATGGGAGGAATGTTCGGTTACTTTACAGCTTCATTATTAATAACTTTTTTTGGAAGACGAATGGGGTCCATCATAAACATTATCCCCGGTATAGTTGGACTCGTCTTATTGATATGTGCGGCTGATGTAACCTCATTGATAGTAGGAAGGGCACTTATAGGAATCTCATCATTAAGCAATGGAATGATAGGAGGGGTAGTCATTGGAGAATACTGCAGTCCACAAAACAGAGGCATGTTCCTCAACATGAAGTCAGCATTCTACAACATTGGCAGTCTCTTTGTCCACATACTTGGTAAATATTTACATTGGAGAATTCTAGCTGGTATTAATTAATTAAATAATTCCACTAGTCTGCAGTTTATTCATTGCTGCCACCATTCCCGAAAGCCCTTCCTGGCTAGCTGAGAAGAAACAATTTGAGCAAAGTGAAGAGGCATTCTACTGGCTGAGAGGTAAAACTGAGGAATCAACCAAGGAGATTAAAGAGTTGATACAATCGCAGGAGAATAAGACAACAAACATAACGTTTTTGGAAAGAACTGCTGCTTTAAAGAACAAATTTAAAATGAAAAACTTTTGGTATCCCATGATAATACTATTCGTTGTAGCTATACTGGTAGACATATATGCATATATTCCCAACGTATACTGCTCAAATCACTAAAGGAATCTTATTGTACAGTTTCGATCCATTCTATTTCTATATTTTCATTGACGTTTTAATTACATTGAGTAGTGTGGCTTCATCGTATTTAATAAGAGTGATTAAAATTCGCAAACTGCTATTTTCAACTGGACTTATTGCATTTGTTGTATTGAATTTGGCATGTTTGTCTTTGTATCTTTTAAGACATGAGATTTTGTCGAATTATTATTCTTGGGTACCAGTGCTTTTGTTTTCTTTGTTCTTTTTATTATCTAATTTAGCATGTACTTCGATACCTCAGGTTTTGATAGCCGAAATATTGCCTTTAGAAAACAGGTCTCTTGGGTCTGCTCTGGGTGGAGTTATGGGGGCGTTATGTTCAACTGTTATATTGAAAATAATACCCCAAATGATGGCAGCGTTTGATCTTTTTGGTACATTCTCAATTATAAGTATATTTATTGTTGTTCCTTTGGCCATTTTGTATTTCATTCTACCGGAAACAAAAAATAAAACTTTGTTAGAGATAGAAAACTTTTATTTAAAAAAAATATGAAAATAAACTGGTTTGCTTGAGTTGTCTTTTGTTTAATTTGACAACTGAAACAAAATTACTAGGAAATTATTTACATAGTTTAACATTAGGTTATGTTATACATTAATAAATAGAATTAATAACGATTTTTTTATTTACACGAACACTACACATTGAAATAAACACTTAAACGGATTTTCGTCGTGGTGGTGTAAAGCAAAATATAAGCACGTCAAAAATCCGTTTAAGTGTTTTATTTCAAAATTAATAACGCTACACATACACACTAAGGATATCCTAGCGGCGGCATTTACACATCACCTACTCAGAAAAGCTTGCTTCTCTCAAATAAATTGATCCTATTATAGTAAAGATTCTTGACATTAAGACTGAAGACAATTAGTTACAAAAGCCAAAACAACTAGATTTTCGTGACTTAGTACCTCAAAAATGTAAAACATAAAATAATTTAATCTATTTTAAGTAGTTTTATTTTTATTATCTTATTAACATAAAAAATTGGTTGAAGATATTTTTATTTACAAAATATACAACAGTCAGTTGAAGTAAATTAACTAAATATGCTGCAGTAGGTGAAGTAAAACTATCGCATCTTCCACAAGGAAGTTTGCTTGGTCCTTTATTATTCTCGATCTATATTAATGATTTCTCAAACTTGAGCAAACACAACATTTTGTAGTTAAAAATATACAATATAAAATCAAATAAATTATTCATATAAGTGAAATAGTATTTTTGGTCTTGGTCTGTATTTAAATTAAGTTTTAACTATTCACAAGATATTGGAAGGGTATAAACATTTATTATGGGATCCGTACAGATACAATTATAAAAAACACCTATGAGACTATGTACATCATCTTCCATAGCTTGGTCGTTTTAACATTCAATTTCGCTATCTTGAGTAACTCCATTCATACTTTTTAAAGGCACAGCTGACTTCCGATCATCATCAGACACTTTCCCCTTGAACTCGTCCTCGATATCCTGCAGCGTCCTGTCCTTTGTCTCCGGTAACATAAACCATACAACCACCAGACAGTACGTCACTATGGCCGCGTACATGCAATACGCTCCAGATGTGCCTATATCTCGCACTAAAAACGGGTAAGTTTTGATAGACAAAAATGCATGTAAAGACAAAAATATTGAGCTCACTCCACCAGACAGACTTCTGTATCTCAAGGAGAATATTTCTCCAGCTATTGTCATGGGAATGGGCAATGCTCCAGCACCAATTGTTATCATCAATAAGTGTAGAAGTACCACTGCTACTATGGGATGATAGATTGACAGTAGATTGTGTCTCGAATATTCATAGCCAGCTCCAACTAACAAGACTACTGCATTCAGACCTAATGTAGAAAATAGCATTAATCTTCTTGATAGTTTTGTTATGACGTATATTGTAATAATACTAGTCAGTACCCTCAGGATGTCCATGGATATGACTATTGTAGGAATATCAAAGTAATCGCCCGTAGTAGCAATTACCATATCTGCAGCATATGGACCAGTAAGGTACAATCCTGACCAGTTTGTCATTGTAAATATATGCATCATTATGAAAATCGGTTTATAGAACTCTTTCTTAGCAGCAGTAGAAATGATTACCTTAATTCTTCTTTTAAAAGACATAGTTCCATTACATCTAGTTTGTGCACTAATTTTACTAGCTTCAATCAGTTTAGTCAGTTCATCTTCCTCTTCGTCACCTCTCAACCAGCACATTCTGACATTCTTCGTATTTACCATGGTCAGCTAACCAGCTGGGGGTTTCTGGCGAAAGTATTACCATTAGAAGATTAATAACAGTTATGATGATGCAGACCAATGCGGTTGTTTTCCATGTCACATAAGATCCTATTGCATGGATTAATAAAGTTCCAGCTATTATAATAACAGATGTGAACGTTGCAAAAGAACCTCGATATTTGGGGCTACTATATTCCCCTATAACAGTTGGAGTGAGTATGTTGCTGAATCCTGATGAAACTCCTTGTAATATTCTCCCGATCACAAGCACGGTAAGGGTATTGCTGACCATGATACAGATCCATCCTATGAGGACGATGATGATACTGACCAGCATACATATTTTTCTACCGAAGTTTCCCATCAAATATGGTGTGATGAAGTTGCCCAGAAGCATGAAGAAAGTAGGTATTGAGGCTGAAAAGAGATTAAGGTTTTATTAATAAAAATACCACAAAAGTCTCCACTGGAAACTTCCAATTTAGAAGAGTTGCAAATGACTCTAATAGATAACAGGTTATTAGAAGCAGGAGGAGGAAGAATAGAAAGAGGGTATGGAATTTAGGTTCAGAACCTCTCACTCACATGCGAAACCTATCAAATTTCACATGAAGAGTGAGAGGTCCCCAAGAGCAGCAGTCTAGAAGTCCATAGGTTCAGAAGATAATAAGATTAAGTTAATATAAATGAGTCAATAACCACTTACCAATCCATGATCCGGCGACCACATCCAAGGGTATGGGAGAGTCAGGAGTACTGAGTTGTTGAAGGAGACATGCTCCAAAACCGCTCGCGAAGGATATCTGGCCAACGTTGATGGCAGATCCGAGGACTACGAAACACTGGAATTGAGATAATAAATGGAATATAATATATAAAGTGTGTAATATGACAGTTTGTGGGTTTTCTTTGCGTGTCGATTCATATTTTTGAGGACCAGAACTCAGCCACTGACATAGCACTATCAGTGACCTTGTAAAGGTCCCCGCTTGTGTAGGGTGTAGGGTCACCTGTGTTGTTACTCCTAGTGTTGTGCTGTGTTGTGTGTTGTGGTGGAATGCAGTACGGTGTGGTATGGTATATGATGTTATGGTGTGTAGTGGTATGGTGTTTCGTGATATGACATGATATGACATTATTTAAATCTGGGGTGTGTTCTGATAGTCATGATACCAAAACCTTTCAGTTACTCAGCTTTTGTACTAAAGTACCTTATGGATTAATTTTACCTATAGAGGCTGACTTAGTCATACCTAAAAACTTGCTTTAGTGTGGACCACTTAATGACATGCACTCTCATTGCATCAAGCGCCGATCTAGCATTTGAGAGCTACCTGATGGAACTCAGTTGGTTAAAACAGAGCTATGATCCTGTGTTCAATCCCAGTTCAGGTAAATTAAATATATACAGAATTTTCAAGGCCTAATCACCCTAATTCAGGGTAGGCTCGAGCCCCTCGGTGGGGACATTATATGAGCTGATGATAATGATATAAAGAATTGTATCATATTTTTGTTGAAATTTGTATTTTTATGCAGAAATAAATAAATTAAGCTATGGTTGATAAGACACCTTTAATATTCGGTACGTACTCTTTTGTCTGCTAATTTCAGTTTTAGACCATAAAATTGTAATTATCATACTTATTTTAAATATTTTACTACACATTGTAAGCCATAGTGAATATTGAGTACCAACTTATTCAAATAGACTCATGCGATATGTACTGTTAAGCAACGTTTAGCACCGTTATAACATTGATGGGATATCACACAAATATTGGGTGTGTACGGAAGGAACCTCCCCGAGTGGCGCATATAACAAGCATGCGCCCGGCGCACCCTGGGCAATGGTCTTCCACCACGAGTCAACGGCAAATAACTTGCCGTGCGTGCACCTGCACACGCGAGGACCTTTACAAGGCCACTGATAGTGCCATATCGATGGCCGAGTTCTGGTCCTTAAAATTATGAGTCGACACGCAAAGAAGAAGAAAATACATATATGTATTTACCTCGGACGAGTATCAAACTAGTGACTCTGTATTTGGCAGCCCGATATGGTGAACACTTGGTTATTGAAGCCGAAAGTCAAGCGAATTATAAAACAACTAGCTGTGCCCTGCGGTTTCACCCGCGTATATCACAATCCCGTGGGAATCCTTTCTTAGCGGATGCCTACGTCATAACATCTACTTGCATGCCAAATTTCAGCGCGATCCAGTGGTTTGGGCTGTGCGTTGATAGATCACTATGTCAGTCAGTCACCTTTAAGTTATATATATTTATACTAGCTGTGCCCCGCGGTTTCACCCGCGTAGTTCCCGATTCCGTGGGAATTTCGGGATAAAACATAGCCTATGTTCTTTCCCGGATCATAAGCTACCCCTGTACAAAATATCAAGTCAATCGGTTCAGTAGTTTAGCAGTGAAAAGGTAACAGACAGAGAGAGAGTTACTTTCGCATTTATAATATTAATATACACCCTTATTTTGAAATTGCGATACCTTATCTCACAGCTAATGTAAGCGACGGGTGACAATATAATAGTGAAGTTAGTTTTTTTCTTTTGCTTTTATTTAAAAAGTTATGATAAGTCAAAGATTTTCAAAATCCCGCCGAATTTTATTGTTATTCTACACCGAACGCTGCGATACACAGCTGAGCGCGGTCATCGACCCGAGCCGTCACAGAATACTTGATAGCTAGTGTGCCGTCTGGTAATACGACATTTATTTTGTATTTTTTAAAGATAAGTAATCGACTATCATTTTTGATATTTTTATTTGATATATGGATTCAGTTACTGCTACAGATATTCTGATTTTAATAAGTCCCATATTTTCAAAATAGGGGTGTATACATAATATAAGTAGGGATATATACCACTAAATAATATAAAAACAACTGGTTAGCGAACATCAATTAATTAATAACGAGAGGAAATATCAACCCTTAGTAAAATGTCAGAAGATTTTGCTATACGCCACCTCCCAAAATCTATAAGCTCACGTCACAGTATAATAATGAGTACGTGAAATTTAAATATTCATATTTTTAAATATGTTTGAATTTATCTGTGTTTTTTTATTACTTTAGAAAAACAATAAACTTAATTTATCTTCGCAACATATTACTTAGATGTTATCACATTTTTACAATGTTTCTTTTGGAAAACTATTTGTGACATTAGCCAAGACTGTTACCCCCCTCCCCAAGAGAATGGGTGACATTAACTTTATCGTCCCTTATCTAAATTTCTTCCCTTACACAAACTCTTTTTAATAAAAAGATAGATAATAAAATAACATAATCATTCACTACATCATCTCATTACAGTAACTGACCCGTAACTAAGTTCGAAACTTGTATCTAGGGTACCAGAAACTACGCACACACTCATTCACACACACGCCCAGACCGATAAACATTTGTTTTAAAACTGACCTGTTTCGTAAATGGAGTAACAAAATAGTCCATCGTCTACATTTGTAAGCACCAATATCTCCGACGAGCTGATATTAACTAACATTCACACAAAAAAACATCGTATTTTGTTTGTCATGCGCCATCTGTGTCTGTCCCATTCGCGTTATGCCACTGAGTGAGACGAACACGGTGGATTAATTTTTTTTCTCATTAATTTGGTAATTTCTTATTATCTTGAAATATAGTGAATTTGATATAGGTATTTAAATCATTACTTTTTTCTTATATGTCACTGAGTGAGACGAACACGTTTACTCCTTTTCATAGAATATTTTCACAATTATTTGGTAATTTCTGACTCTTATCTTTATTGAAATATACCGAATTTAAATGGATACTAAAGTAGTACAATTTTTGCGTGTGTAGCCCAGTCTGCACAAAAAGGAAAACTGCGCCGGCTATGCGAGCAAATCTAAACTAACTTATCTAAGCTCTGAGTATGCAACTAAGAAACGGTATTTAAATAATGTCAATGTGTTGCTGATAGTTTTTTAAAGAAATAATATTAAAATAACGCCACAACAATGTTGGGTTCCGTATCTAAACTAATAGGTATTATAAAGAGGAACGATTTGATTGTATGTTTGTAATGTATAGGCTCCGAAACTACTGGTCCGATTTCAAAAATTATTTCACTATTGAAAAGCCACATTATCCCGGAGTGTCATAGGCTATATTATATTTACGCGGGTGAAACCGCAGGGCGCTGCTAGTTATAAATAGTTTTTTTAACTTCATTTTATTGTTAAGAAGTAAGAATTTGGTGTGGTTCTATTTAACGATTTCCCATATTAAGGATAGAAAGAGAATGATAATCCCACTTTCAAAGTAGAGGTATGTACTCAAATTATTATGATTAACGGTATTTTGACGACCTTGATGGCAGAGTGGTCACCATGCCGGACTACCATCCATATGTGAATATGCATATTTGTGTGATCCACAAATGTTTGTCTCGGTCTGGGTGTGTGTGTGAATGAATGGTGTGTTGTGCGTAGTTTCTGATACCCTAGAAACATTCGTTTAATAGTTTGAGTGCCCATGATAACTATGAAAACTATATAGAGGTATGTACCCTTCCCGGTAGATTGTTGAGTTTTTAGTGGGTAGGTCGTACTGTTTAGACGTGGATAGCTCCAGAAAGTTACCATGGTATTAAGATTTATGCATTTTCAAAACATTGAAAAAAAATTAATGGACGGCTGGAGGACAATCGGATATTTACGGATCCCTAAAAACATTTAAGTACTTACCTACAAAATTCGTTAATCTAAAACGTTTAAAAAGAATACATTAAAAATAAAAATATGAAAAAGATATCGTTTTTTGGCGGTAATTCAACTTGCCATTTCAAAAATTTACATTTATAAATGAATAGTTGGTTTTAAATATAAAATATATATTAAAAAGGAAATTAAAAATAAGTTTGTGAGGTTTTAGGGGTCTACTAATTTAAAGACACATCATTTGTGAGCTAGCAGCGCCACGCGGCTTCACCCACGTAGTTTTTAATTTACCCCCCTTTTCTCCCCCTAGGGGGGAAACCTCACTTAGTGATAGCCTACTCCCCTCAACAAACACACATGCCAAATTTCAGCTCTCTACGACCAGTAGTTTCGGCAGTACGTTGTCTGTCAGTCAGTCAGTCAGTCAGTACATCACTCAGTAACGGAAGAGATAGATTTTATACCCGGGACGGGAACTACAACGTTGAAACCGCGGGGAGGTTCTGCCACTTAATGATAAGGTGGCCTGGCATTATGTTATCATCGTACCAGCTTGCCTAGCATGACTGTGCGTGATAAAATATATAGACACCACGAAATAATATCAATTTCGCGAGCATGACCAAATGTCATAAAATTTATTACGTGGTAAAATTAAATATGGCGGATATTTTCATCATATTTTGACAGTTGGATGTTAATAAATTGCTTCATCTATCGCGTTTTCGAAGTCATGCTAGCCTGGCAGATCCTACTCAGGTGCATTTAATAACATGTACGATATCTGCCAAGGTTTGCATTGCATCCAAATTAATTTGAGTAACTGGTTTTTCGTATTAGACATGTTTTATTCATAATATTATCTGTTTGGCATTATATTGAACTTTATACTCGTTTGTTTTATTGAAAACTAGTTGTGACCCGCAGTTTTACACACTTAAATCATTTTCGTTTGTATTTCTGTGGGAATTTGGCATGCCTGTATCATCTGTACCTAACATTTTTGTCTTAATCGGTTTTTGCATGATGCATATGCGCACATACAGACAGATAAACATTTTGTACCATATAGTTTTTAAATTTCACATATCAAGCCTGACGTATGTACTCGCAATTGTGCAGTTTCAAACAATTAGGAGAGGCCTATATGGCTGATGATGATAATTACCTATGTACTTACCTTTATTGTTAACAAAACCACGTCTGTAGCAGCCACTCTTCACTGTTATTAAGGTGACACACGTTGACAGTCAATCTTTGGTATGTGACCTTCAAGACCCACTTTGTGCAGGTCGTTTATGTATATGAGAAAGAGTAAAGGGCTTAGGATTGAACCTTGAGGCACACCAAAAGTTGCGTGTGTTGTGGGGAACTTTAATATTATCCAATTTACTTTTTTAGGGTTCCGTACCTCAAAAGGAAAAAACGGAACCCTTATAGGATCACTTTGTTGTCCGTCTGTCCGTCCGTCTGTCAAGACCCTTTTTCTCAGGAACGCGTGGAGGTATGAAGCTGAAATTTATATCAATTACTCAGGTCTACTGTCCCTTGAATCTGTGAAAAAATCAAACTTCTAAGCCAACGCAATCAAAAGATACAGCCGTTTATGCCGCAAATTTTCGACACTTGCAAGGGAATCAAAACCTACAGAGTGCTTCCCGTGAACTCAGAATCTTGAAATTTGGTACGAAGCAACGTCTTATAGCATAGATAAAGGAAAAATTACGAAAACCATAAATTTTTAGTTACATCACATAATATTTTTTTTTTTTAATAATTTTAACCTTACTACCCATTTCCTCATAAACGCGTAGAGGTATTAAATTGAAATTCATACCAAATACTCAGGTCTATAATACCTTTAAGCTGTAACAAAATCAAACTTCTATGTCAACGCAATCAAAAGAAACAACAATTTAAGTTGCATATTTTGAAACTCGCAAGTACTCGCAAGGGAATCAAAACCTAAAGGGTACTTCCAGTCGACCTAGAATCTTGAAATTTGGCATGAAGCAACGTTTTATAGCACACATAAAGGAAAAATTCCGAAAACCTTAAATTTTTAGTTACATTACAAAATAAAAATATATATAAAATACCATAGTTATGACTCGATTGTCATAATGAACGAACTTTGTAAACCTTGCAGGTTTGTACGGAACCCTCGGTGCGCGAGTCCGACTCGCACTTGGCCGGTTTTTTTTATATCTATCTTCTTGTAATTATTATTTTTTTGTTACAAGTGCCTGTTATCCTAGCGTGTTCAACTTTTTTAATAGAAGTTTGTGAATAGCTGTATCAAACGCCTTTTACATATCTCTGTTTTTTATAACCATGTGTTTTGTATCAATATGTTTTTTATTTTAGTAATTAGAGTAAACAAAACACTAACAATACTAAAATTTCAACCACGTGTATGTAAATTCAATTTGTCTCATATATTGTATTTTTCTGTTATTATTATCTTAAAGATAATACAGCAATATTTTATTCATTGTATTAAATAAAATACCATTGCGAATTACATTTTTAAATTCGCTGTGGCCCGCAGTATTTAAAGCGTTAGAGATTTTTTCAAATTACTGAATTGAAGTGTACAAATTGTTTATCCATATTTTTTTGTTCCTATTAGATATTTAGCATCAAAGAATCGCCCTTTTTGTAATCTCTGATTTTAAATGAATAAATTAGATAGATATACACGCGCTCGGGATTGGACAGGTTGATTCCGGCCAATCCGGTTAGACTAAAATATTTTCCCCTTGGAATAAAGATTCGATCTCCATAGGGTAAAATCAATAGCAACATTGTTACTGCGTTTATTTATAATAAAAACACTAAACATAACATAATCTGATTAATACTTATGATAAATTTAAAAATAAATTTTAACAGTACTAGGTACACATTCTTATTCGGGAGGCGGTGGCCTTCTGCGAGATGACAGTTTCAAGAATGTGGATTTGCAGTAGGAGATCACCAAGCGGTTCCTTGAGGCACTGGTCAATGACAACTGCATCCTGTATGATTGAAGTGCATCCCAAAAGCATTTCTCCAGAAACATATATCACATTTACTAGATTGTCCATCATTTTTAAACTCCTGCTTAGGGTGCACCACTTCATAATGCTCAAATAAATTATTTTTTATTACATTAGTTTTTTAGCCATCGGCAATATCTTCAGCTACCCCATTAATGCTTTTTAAAGGCACAGCTGACTTCAGATCATCATCAGACACTTTCCCTTTGAATTCCTCCTCGATGTCCTGCAGCGTCCTGTCCTTGGTCTCCGGCAGTATGAACCACACGACCACCAGACTGTACGTCACTATGGCCGCGTACACACAATACGTTCCATGCAGACCTATGTCTTTTAAAAGAAATGGGAACGTTTTAAGTGTCAAAAATGCATTTATAGAGCCAAATATTGCACTCATGCCACTAGATAAACTTCTGTATCTCAAAGGAAATATTTCTCCAGCAACAGTCATGGGAACGGACAATGCTCCTGCTCCAATAGTTGCGCCCCATGCCTGTAACAGCAACTCCGCTATCACGGGATGATAGATCGGCAGCAGATTGTACTGTCTCGAATATTCATAGCCAGCACCAACAAACAATATGGCTGCATTCAGACCTAATACAGAAAACAACATTTTTCTTCTTGGCAGTTTTCTTATGATATATATCGCTAGAATACTAGACAGTATCCGCACTACATCCATAGTTATAACTACTGTAGGAATGTCAAAGTAATCACCTGCAGCAGCGAAAGCAAAATCGGCGACATAAGGGCCCATAAGGTATAATCCTGACCAACGACTCATTGTGTACAAATGAATCATTATAAAAATCGGTTTATAGAACTCTTTCTTAGCTGAAGTAGATATTGCAACCTTTACTCTTCTTCTGATACTCATACTTCCATTACATCTAGTTTGTGCACAAATTTTACTAGCTTCAATCAATTTAGTGAGTTCATCTTCTTCGTCGTCCCCTCTCAACCAGCGGAACACTTTCTGACTTTCCTCGTATTTACCGTGATCAGCTAACCAACTCGGGGTTTCTGGTGAAAATACCACTATCAAAAAATCAATGATAGTTATGAAAATGCACACTAGGGCGGAAGTTTTCCATGGCATATAAGAACCTATTGCATGAGTTATTAAAGTTCCAGATGTCACTATTACAGACGAAGCTGTCGAAAAAGCACCTCGACGTTTGGGGCTGCTGTATTCTCCTATAACAGTCGGGGTCACGATGTTGCTGAATCCTGTCGAGATTCCTTGTAATATTCTTCCTATGATAAGCAGGATCAGATTGTTGCTAACCACTATGCAGATCCATCCTATAAGGATTATTGTGATACTGACCAGCATACATATTTTTCTGCCAAATTTGCCCATGATGTAAGGAGTGATTACATTGCCCAGAAGCATGAAGAAAGTTGGTATTGAGGCTGGAAAGAGAAAGAGGTAATATAAATATCATAGTGAATTTAATTATACTTAGTAACTGAATACTAGCATTTCCTGAGATCCATGAATAATTGATAACGGTAATTTATAATGATTTCGCAAGTCAGGTTCTATTTAACTTGAAGTAAGCTTACATTTGACTGTAATTTTCCTGATAGAAAGGTATCCAAGTGCACGTCCAGAAGATACCGATTGAGTAATTAGCTTCCGACGGTAGACATTTATAAACATAAGATAGTTCCGTTCCATCTGACTGATGGAACGGAACGACCTAAGGTGGAGTGTCATTATGTAACAGTCGGTTAAACAATTCAAAAAATATAAAAGCCTGACGGGATTGGTAAGGCAACAAAACTAGGAAACATATCCAGTACATAATGAAGCAAATCTACTTACCAATCCAAGAACTGGATTCCACGTCCAGAGGTATGGGGGAGTCGGGAGCACTGAGCTGCTGAATGAGGCATGCCGCAAAGCCGCTCACGAGCGATATCTGGCTGTTGTTGATAGCAGCCCCCAGTACCACGAAACACTGAAATATAGAAAATACAACAAGTAAAGAATAAGTTTTCTTGTACCTCTTCTTCACTGAAGGTCCGCAGTCACGCTCATTAATAAAACAATTCTACCAACTACTAACCAACACTACTCAGTCAATTGAATTAAAACACTTAAACGGATTTTTGTCGTGGTTATATTTTGTTTTACATTTTCTGACGTTTTATTTCAATGTGTAGTGTTCGTGTAAATCAAAGATATCAATACTACTCAGTCAAATTAAAAATTAAAAAAAGACCCCCAGCACATTTGCTTTCAAACCCCCATAACTTTTAAACGGGTTAATCGATTTTCATCAAACATGTCTAAGAACACTCGAACTTAAGTCCCCTTTAATACAAAAAATAATAATTGAAATCGGTTCATCCGTTCGGGAGCTATGATGCCACAGACAGACAGACACACACACACAGACACGTCAAACTTATAACACCCCTCTTTTTGCGTCGGGGGTTAAAAACACAATTTCAATAATACTTAACACAGAAGAACTCTTTGATGGATAGTTTGATTAATAAAACTGACCTGTTTCGTAAACGGAGTAACAAAATAATCCATCGTCTACATTTGTAAGCACCAATATCTGTGACGAGCTGATATTAACAAACATTCACAAAAAACATTGTATTTTTGTTTGCAACGCGCCACCTATGTATGTACCTCTGTCAAAATTCACATTATGTATCACTGAGTGTAAGCTATATTAATTAAAGTATCGTCTTAATTAAGAATATTGAGATGTTACCGTATCACACTGTCATACTAAAGAACGGAATGAACGGGTGCTTATCGGAAAGTAATTAATAGAGATGGGCCAAATGTGGTTTGGAACGCATACGAACTTCGGCCGAACATTCGGCACAAATGAAATTTTAGGCCAAGTCACTGCTTAATCTCGTCGAATAAAGTCTGTTAGAATCTTAAAGGCAGCATTTCAGTAAAATGTAAAATCAGCTGAACTTTGGTTTAATTCGGGAAACCTTTTCGATAGACAATGTCTACATGGCTGTGGTACTAACATCATTGATAGTCGTTACGGGTAGTTAGAGCCGTCAAAAGTCTAACAGTTGGTTTACCCAAAAAAGGTCGTATAGCCCTCTGGGTTGTGAAGGTCTGATGGCAGTCGCTTCACGTAATATAATGGTATTTCGCCAAATCTGGTTAAACTGAAAACTGGCCCCAAATAGACATGGGATAAAGGTTCGGAAAAAGAAAGAAAGATAGACTATGTCTGCATGATTCCTGCTAGATAACTCCGAATCTTAGGTGTCTTACACCATGATCTGCCTCTGATAAGTAAAACATAAAAACTCTATCTATACAGTTTTTAAGTTATGATTGAAAAAGACCCATTCATAATTCTATTTTTTTACTTGGGAAATAATTTATTAACAAATTCAAATTATTCCAATCAATTTTAGTCAACATAGTTCCGAAACGGCCGAATGTCAAAGTTTGGTTCAACCAGCCGAAATTAGTTTAAACCGATTGTAAAACTAGTTTCACCCATCTCTAGATATTAGTATTCATGACCTTCAGTTGTTTTTTCCAGTTTATTGTTTTCAAACGATGTTCGTAATTTCAATATTTAAATAATAATTTTATTCATTTTTATTTTTACACTTTAAAACTAGCTATTTCTCACAGTATTTTTATTTATTTTATTTTTTATTTACTAGGAAAGCAAACAGTTGTCTTAACATAATTATTATTTAGTTATTTAAATATCTACTTCTAAGATTTAATGTAATTTTCACTGGTCGTCCGAAATAAATAAATAAGAAAAAAATAGTAACTATAACCGCAAGTATCGCGGACGGCGGCGCCCTCCGGCCGACACCGGACCCGCGCCCGCGCCTCACCTCGCCGCTCGAGTTACGTGATTTAGTTTTAAGTTTATATTGTTATGTATGTTAGTCTTTAAGGTATTTATTCTATGGGCCTCTGTTTACAGTTATTTGTTTGAAACTATAAATATTGCCTGAAATAAATGATTTGATTTGATAAACCAATAACATGCTTTCACATTTATTATTATTATTAAGAGTATCGATAATTACATAAAATATCTTATTATTGTATCAAATTTAAATTTAATTATTTGGTTTCATCCGTACTCCTGAGGGCACGTAAAGCCGTTGGTCCCGGCTGTCGTACTAACATCCTCAACAGTCGTTACGGGTAGTTAGAGCACTCAAAAGTCTAACATTTGGTTTAACCAAAAAATGTCGTATAGCCCTCTGGGTTGTGAAGGTCTAATGGCAGTCGCTTCACGTAAAATACAGACATTCCGCCAAATCTGGTTAAACTGAAAACCGACCCCAAATAAACATGGGATTAAGTTTCGGTAAAGAGATTTGGTTTCATTTTATTTACCACGTAATTTCCGTTTTTAATGAGTTTCCTCGTAAAATACTGATATTCCAGTAAATATGGTTACAGATAATACTGACCCTAATTAGATACGGGCAAAGGTTTGGAAGAGAAATATTAGATGAAAATAAAACAAAAACAATAATTTTAAATATTATATTGTTACTTATAACGAAAAAGCTATATTGCGTTTAAGTTTTTAATAACAAAAAAACTTAAAAATACAAAATAATAATTTGAACTTCTATGCCACAAATATTACAGACGTATATTATGAAATTATACATGAACATAATTTAAACCATGTTGTAACTTTCCAACAGCTGTTTTTGATTGCATTTCTATCACTTGATTCTCTTCAACTAGGTCGTGAGCTCGCGCCCATCACTGGTGTGAAATTTCCACTAACAGACTTCGGACATAGGTTGGCCGCCCGCAGGATAACCCTGCTAAATAAGGCATGTCAAGGCTCGAAATTCTCGTCGTTTCAACAACATTATATTTCTTAACGCCTTTCAAAAATACCAGAGCAAATCACTTTTTTTATTTTCTCCTACCTACATATAATAAAGTCGTCATCTGATAAGCGTCTCCGAAGAATATTGCTCATGTTACTCACCACAATGTCACATATACTATGTGTCCATCATGTTCCAATTTCTGCATCCCAAATGATCTTATGTCAAGCCCAAACAAATCATGATAGCCTTGCCTAGTCGATAATTGTGGATTTAATACATTTTTTTAACTCGAGACATTATCTTGATCTACCCCATTCATACCTTTTAAAGGCACAGCTGACTTCAGATCATCATCAGACACTTTCCCTTTGAACTCGTCCTCGATATCCTGCAGCGTCCTGTCCTTGGTCTCCGGTAACATGAACCACACGACAACCAGGGAGTACGTCATTATACCGGCATACACGCAATACGTTCCAGGTGAACCAATATTTCTCACCAGAAACGGGTAAGTTTTGAGTGCCAGAAATGCATTTATTGAGGCCAATAATGCACTCATTCCACCAGCCAGACTTCTGTATCTCAGAGGGAATATTTCTCCAGCTATAGTCACGGGGAAGGGCAATGCACCAGCAACAATAGATGCTGCCCATATCTGTAGCAGCACCTGCGCTATCACAGGATGATGAAATGGCAGGAGATTGTGCTGTCTCAAATATTCATAACCGGCACAAACTAACAACATTGCTGCATTCAAACCCAATACAGAAAATAACATTAATCTCCTGGGTACTTTTCTTATGATGTATATAGCTAGAATAGACATCAGTATCCCCACCGTGTCCATAGTCATGACTACTGTAGGAACATCAAAGTAATCGCCTGTAGCGGCAATCGCTAAATCAGCACTATAAGCACCCATATGGTATAGTCCTGACCAACGACTCATTATGTACACATGTATCATTATGATAATCGGTTTGTAGAACTCTTTCTTAGCCGAAGTAGAAATGATTACCTCAACTCTTCTTCTGAGAGTCATAGTTCCATTACATCTAATTTGTGCACTAATTTTACTAGCTTCAATCAATTTAGCCAGTTCATCTTCCTCTTCGTCACCTCTCAGCCAGCGGAACACTTTCTGGCATTCCTCGTATTTGCCATGATCAGCTAACCAACTGGGGGTTTCTGGTGAAAGCGCCACGACCAGAAGATCTATGATAGTTATAAAGATGCACACCAGAGCAGTTGTTTTCCATGGCATATAAGAACCTAAGGCATGAATGATTAAAGTTGAAACTATTACAGTTACTGATGTGACCATCGAAAAAGCACCTCGACGTTTTGGGCTGCTATATTCTCCTATAACTACTGGAGTCAATATGTTGCTAAATCCTGTTGAAATTCCTTGTAATATTCTTCCTATCACGAGCAGGGCTAAGTTATTGCTGACCATGATGCAGATCCATCCCAGAAGGGCGATGATGATACTGATGAGAGTACATATTTTTCTGCCGAATTTGCCCATGATATAAGGATTGAGTAAGTTCCCCAGAAGCATGAAGAAGGTCGGTATCGAAGCTGAAATAGAAAAAGGTTGCATAAATAGCACTGAGGGGTTCATGGTCTTTTAAATAGATTTTTTATTGTGAGTGGAAAATGGTTTTGGACTTTCTTTTAAAATCTCACGGGATAAGTAAAACAAAACTGGGGAACAAAGCTAGTACGGCTACCGTCAGAGAAGAGGTACCCTTCCTTGGTACTACTCACATTGGTTGCCAACATTTTAGCTGAATTCAAATTCAAAAATTATTTTTTCAATTAAGGCCTCAATGGGGCACTTATGGACGTCACTGAATCTACCACATACGCACCACATACACCACAGAATCCGACCGAACATAAAAAATATTCCACTTACCAATCCAAGAACTGGAATCCACATCCAGAGGTATGGTTGAATCAGGAGCATTGAGCTGTTGAAGGAGACAGACTGCGAAACCGGTTACGAAGGACACTTGACTGTAGTTGACGGCAGATCCCAGTATCACGAAACACTAGAATTGACAAAATAGCATAATTAGATACAGTTTACGTTAGTTTAGTTAAGGATATGTGGCGACATCTATCACGCCACATACGAACTATGATGTAAAAAAAAATCGGGCAGCTGCCTAACAGACATAACACCCGTCTGGTCAGAGGATCCTCCCCTTTCAATGGCATCTCCAAAAATACTACCTTTAAAGCTTTGATGTCCTAGGATAAAGCTTAAGGGCAATCAAATGGAACAGCTTGCTGGGATTCAAACGAATTGACAGAGTACGTGCTATGCTAAGTGTACTTACTGATTTTACCAATGTCAGTACCAGAACGTAAGACAAATGCTAGAACATATCCACATATCAAGTCTATGAGTTCTTGAGGAAGAGCGACGTTGGTGCCGGCCGAGGAAGCAAAAGAGACAGGCAAGTTTAAAGGGTGCTGAAAAAAAGCCTCGGTAGTTGATGTGGTATGAACAGTCAGAATCCTGCATTAAATTTCCAGTAAAGGTATATTTTTAAAGGTATAAGTTTTTGAAACTGAAAACATTATGCCCATGGTTTGTGATTTGACAACCTCGATGGCAGAGTGGTCACCATGCCGGACTGCCATCCGTAAGGTTGCGGGTGAATATGTGCGTGAACCACAAATGTTTGTCTCGGTCTGGGTGTGTGTGTGAATGAGTGTGTGCGTAGTTTCTGATACCCTAGATACAAGTTTCGAACTTAGTTAGGGGTCAGTTACTATAATTAAATGATGTAGTGAATGATTATGTTGTCTCAAAACGCCTTAGTAATTCAAAACGTACATCTTCATAAGTTGAAGCATGAAATTGTAATTATCACACACCGACTAACAATCAACTTTGGTATTTTTGTTTTGTACAACATGACGTATGTTTTTCTGTAATTATTTGATTTCATCATCACGGAAGGCACAGAGAGACACAGAGGAGAGAAATAAGAGAAGACTTGGAAGAATAAGTTACATGAGCAAAAATAAGATAAGATTAGTATCAAAGCGTAAGATAATCTAGTTTGTATAGACGACCTTGATGACAGAGTGGTAGTGGTAGAGCACCATGCCGGACTGCCATCCGTAAGGTTAAGGGTTCGATTCCCGTGCGGGGTGAATATTTGTGTGAACCACAAATGTTTGTCTCGGTCTGGGTGTGTGTGAATGAGTGTGCGCGTAGTTTCTGATACCCTAGATACAAGTTTCGAACTTAGATGTCAGTTACTATAATGAGATTATGTAGTGAATGATTATGTTATTTATTTTTTATTTTATTTTATTTGGGAGGCTTACAGCTATTAACAAAAAAATATTTATAATCTAGATAACAAACAGCCAATAACAATCTACCACAGTTATGAAAAAAGGTATGATAATGTAAAATTGCTACTACAAGAATTATAGAAAACAATAATAAAAATAAACAAATTGAAAACAGGATTTCACAGGTTAAACATTCAACGAAATGCTTGGTTAACACTCTAATGACTGCATACATATTACTGTTAAATCAATCTAACTGAGAATTATTTTCTACCTTAATTAGTCTATTAAATAATTTACAGGCTCTCATAAAATAATAGTTATGTTATAGTTATCATAGTTATTAGCACTCAAATTATTATGATCAACGGGATATTTCCTCCTACCTATTATTGAGTTCGTCCGTGATCATGGCGCTTGCAACAGCGTCGAAATATAGGAAACTCGAAATAAATAATATGCATGTAAATATCCCGTTAATTATAATAATTTGCGTGCAAGGTATTCGTTACTAATTCGCTGACTAATCTATCGACACACAACTCTAACCACTGAACGTATGGAATGGATACTGCGGGACACGCAGTGTGGTAAAATGTAGTCCAAGAGGCTGATTTGGATAGAAATAAGTGAATAGTTTCTTCTATTCCGTCGGTCTTCTACTATATACACCCCTATTTTGAAAATATGGGACTTATTAAAATCAGATTATCTGTAGCAGTAACTGAATCCATATATCCAATAAAAATATCAAAAATGATAGTCGATTACTTATCTTTAAAAAATACCAAATAAATGTCGTATTACCAGACGGCACACTAGCTATCAAGTATTCTGTGACGGCTCGGGTCGATGACCGCGCTCAGCTGTGTATCGCAGCGTTCGGTGTAGAATAACAATAAAATTCGGCGGGATTTTGAAAATCTTCGACTTATCATAACTTTTTAAATAAAAGCAAAAGAAAAAAACTAACTTCACTATTATATTGTCACCCGTCGTTTACATTAGCTGTGAGATAAGGTATCGCAATTTCAAAATAAGGGTGTATAATTTAACTTTTTTAACCCCCGACGCAAAAAGAGGGGTGTTATAAGTTTGACGTGTCTGTGTGTGTGTGTGTGTGTGTGTGTGTGTATCTGTCTGTCTGTGGCATCATAGCTCCCGAATAGACGATTTCAATTTATTTTTTTTGTATTTAAGGGGACTTACGTGCGAGTGTTCTTAGACATGTTTGATGAAAATTGGTTAACCCGTTTAAAAGTTATGGGGGTTTAAAAGTAACTGTGTTGGGGACATTTTAAATTTTTAATTTTTGTTAGTAGTATCCACGGGAATGCAAAATCTTTGACACTACTGGTCGTACCGAAATTACCAGCTCGTTCGGGTCACAGTAGAAAGTAATTACCATTAGTAGGTATTACACTAACATACTCATGGTACGTTGGAGCGAAGACTATTCGCTCCAACGTACCACGCTAAAATTTTTCGCCACAGCGACCATTCGCTACAACGTCATTCGACACAACGTACGGGACCCCTCGTAAGCACCCCTCTCAAAGATAGATAGATAACTAAGAAGATAAAACTGACCTGTTTCGTAAACGGAGTAACAAAGTAATCCATCGTCTACATTTGTAAGCACCAATATCTCTGACGAGCCGATATTAACTAACGTTCACACAAAACATCATATTTAGTTTGTCATGCGTCGTCATCCGTGTCTCTGAATTCTCATTATGTAATAGTGTGAAGTATTCTGAATTTGGTTTACCAAGGGTATTAACATTTCATTTAAAAAAAATGGCGTATTCTCGTATCGGAGGCCAAGACACACTTTGGGTCGCTGAGCCATAGGAGTAAGTAAGTAAGTAACATAATCATTCACTACATCATCTCATTATAGTAAAGTTCGTAGTTTGTATCTAGTGTATCAGAAATTACACAAATATTCACCCCGTACCGGAATCGAATTTGGCAGTCTATCAATTATTATTTTTACAGTTTTTGTAAGCGGCAACTTCTCTTTCTCTATAGATGTTTCTAGCAGAAATGCTAAATGTTACCTTTTTAGATCGATTATATAAATTCATTATTGAAGTAGGTACCTAATTACTTTTTTTTTCACGGGACTATTAAGGAGTCCCGGTCTTTTGGAAGTCTAGTATGGGGCCAAAGCCAACACACGGAAGCCCTTTGACATATTTAATATTGTGTAAAGGATGCACAATCCAGCGACTATCCCTGTATAACACTATAAAATGCCTCCAAGGACAGTCCCCGGTTCTGCTGGGACTATTGCAAATATATGGAAAACAACTAGTGGGTTATGGGAATGGGATGTTCAATGGACTGGATATAGGGGAACTATGGGGACTATGGCACCCACCGATACTATACTATAGACTCGTACCTAATTATATTATTATTATTTTCGTATGTTCAAATCCTAGCAGAGCAGAGAAAATTTTGAATACATTCAATTCAATTTCTTTAAAACACAGTTCTGTTTTATTTAAAACTGTGATAAAATTACCAGTTTTACCACTTAAATTATATTCATTAAATTTTAATTTTAATACTTTTGTGAACGAAGTACTTCATTTAGAGTAAGAAAATGCAATGAAACATATTATTAAAAATAGCATATAGCACTTGAATAAATAAACGTGTATAGAGATCTGAGTATTGCAGATTGTTTTATATTTTCAAAAGACAAGTCGTTTGTTGATAAATACACACGGACAAGAAATATACACCTTTAAAAAAATAGCTTTATATGAAACCGCGTGGTCAGGAGTATGGCCATATTAATAAACTGACACTCTCGGTGTGGTGTTTCAATATCAATACATTGTTTGATCAAATTATGTCAAATGCCGGACTCGACAAAATTCCAAATACAAAAACTTCAATATTCAAGAAATTAAAAAAAATCTAAATTCAAAAAATTCTAAATTCAAAAAGTTCTAAATTCTAAAAATTCTAAATAATAGTGTGATACAAATTATACAACAAATACTCGTTGTTAAACATACTGGGTCTTTTAAGTCACGAGTGAATCGGCATCTTTTAAGCGCTCTTAAGCTGTTGCTGCTATCTGCAGTCGGCTATCAACTTATACTTTACAATCAAGTGCAATACATATTAAAAATAATAATAAAATCTCAAAATATGAATTAATAGACTGTGTGTTACAGAAAGATGTTGACCAAGTAAATACGGAACGAGAAAAACCGGTTGTTTTATGTAATAAATTATTCGCGCTCGACTTGGCGGGGGGCACTGCCGTGCCCCCAGATTGAATTTCGTACAATAGATCAGTGGTACAGTGAAATTCGGTCAAAGTAGTTATGGAAATGCAAAAAAATAATTATTTCTAGATGCCATGATGTAAATTATAGGAAAAGTGAATAAAGATTTTGTATTAATAAAAAAGGAAAAATTTAATCAAAATGGATTCAACAAGATGGATTACTCCGACTATGAAGCAAGTGAGTTAATATTACAAAATTCCCCTATAAGTAGAATTCTTTGATTCGATTCCTGAGACGAGCGATGCCGTTTTGCTTTTTCAAAATGTGACTCATGTTTAAAATCACCAATATGCTAAGCAACAGAACAATCTTTAATATAATTGATCATCAGTCAGGAAGGAGGTGTCGCAAACACTTGACATTACAAGAAATATAAACAATGTAACATAGGATCAAGGACAAGGAAAAGTTGATATTCTTATAAGACACAATATTAAAAAACGATAACAATTTACTTGTTTTTGAAGGTCAAATAGAATTTAACAAAAAAATAAATGTTCATTCACAGACATGGGTGGTCCTACCGGCTCTTATGAACAAGTTCTGTTGGGGCATGTCACTAGGTCTCGTTTCATGTCTAATGGTGGAGATACGCAGTCCAGATTCTACACTCAAAATGACCGTAAACTCTGTTTCTTGGTTTGGTAAGTCTATTTTTCTAACATTTATAATTGGCTAGTTTATTTTAAAGCTGTGTGTGTCGGTTCGACCTACGTTATCTCCACTTCTTTTAGTTGTAGCGTGATGTTACATCCTATAGTCTTTCCGGATAAATTGGCTAAAAACTCTAAAAGAAAATTTTAATTTGGACCAGTTACTGAGATAGGCGCGTCTAACCAAACACCATCTTCAGCTTTTTAATATTAGTAAAAATATTAATTATTCCAAATTTGTCCACAGCATCATTACTGGGAATATCAATGATGATAGGATTCCTGATGTCATCATTTCTAATGCCCAGATACGGAAGAAGAAGAGCTTATCTCATTGTCTCAGTTCCAGCTATTCTAGCACTGTTTATTATATTTACACATGACGTCACATCGCTGATGATATTCAGGGTCTTTTCTGGTATAACCAGCGGAGCTATTGGAATCATGTCATTAGTTATTATAAGCGAGTACACCAGCCCACAGAACAGAGGCATGTTCATCAATCTCATGACTGTCAGCTTAAATATAGGAACTCTACTAGTACATGTATTAGGAAATTACATGAATTGGAAAACGCTGTCTATAATAATTCTGGTACCGTATATACCTTGCTTCTTAATAACGTATACTGCGCCTGAGAGTCCCTCCTGGCTAGCGGAGAGGAAAGAGTACGAGAAAAGCAGACAGGCGTTCTACTGGCTGAGAGGGAGAACAGAAGAAACAACCAGAGAGATAGAGAAGCTGATACGGGCGCAGGGACATAAGAAGATAGACAAAACTCTAATACAGAATACAGTAGATTTTTTTCTGAAATTCAAGAAAATGAATTTCTTGAAACCAGTCTTTATAGTATTTCTGGCTGCTCTTCTACTAGAAAGTAGTGGAAGACACATTTTTCCCGCATACGCCGCGGATTTAGTAAAAGATATCATGTCAAACGATTTCAATCAGTTCTACTATACTATTGTTATTGATGTTCTGATATTACTTAGTGGTATTGTGTCTTCGTACTTAATTAGAATAATGAGACTAAGAACTTTATTATTTGTTACGGGATATTTTGCTTTTGTCGTACTAATGCTAGCTTGTATATCATTATATCTATTGTTAACTGGAGTGATAACTTATACATGGGTTCCTGTATTATTATTTGCATCATTTTTTGTTTTGTCTAACTTAGGTTGCTCCTGTGTGCCATTCATTTTGATTGGTGAAGTATTTCCTTTAGAACATAGAGTTGTAGGACCTACATTAGGATGTTATGTTTTGATATTTTCAATGTCAATTTTGTTAAAAATAATGCCTCAAATAGTGATAACATTGCACATTTATGGCGCTTTTGCATTGATGGGTGTTTGCATGGCTGTGTTACTCACAATACTGTACTTTATACTACCAGAAACAACAAACAGGACTCTTCAAGAGATAGAGGATTATTTCAATAACGGCAAACATGATGTAGAAAATAGAATCAATGGCGATGAATCATTGAAAAAGTTAAATGAATGAAATATAATCTGAGTTAACATTTGTGTGTATGTTTATTATGCTACTAAATCAACAGTTTTCTCTTATTTGGTTACCCGTTAAGATTGAATGACAAGACATGGGTTGCTAAGTGACATCACTCTAAATTCAATATGGTGGATTTCCAAAGATGGCTGACTTATTGTTACTTTTATGCTCATAATGATATTAAAATTATAGCTTGTTTTCAAAATTGATTTTTTATTTATTTAAATGCAACAATAGTGGCCATGTTAGATTACTAAACAAAGGATTGCAAGTTCGATTGCCGGCAGATGCAAAAATTAAACACAAAAGCTTATTTTGTATGGGAAGTTATTTTTATCATCATTAAGTTTCTGGAACATACCGATCCAGTATCTAATCAATAATTTATCATTTTATGCTTCATTATAGAGCTGTTTTCGTACGATTGACGCATGAAAAGAAAAACCGTTTCGAATTTACACAATACAGCTTTATCATTCTTTACTACTACTCAATTTGGAGTCACAATTTTTCATCATTTGTAAGCCTTTAGTGGACTTGAAATATATTCGGAAATAAGACACTGTTGTATTTCAAAGTGATGTTATAACATAAATCAAATTGAAAGTATATGAAGTAGGTCAATAATTTACTGGGACTCATTTATTTGCTACGTTACGTTTCGTACTTTGGTTAAGTGATGAGTTAGTTATATAATAATGAGTTCATTACCAAGATGGATTAGTCCGACTATGAAACAAGTAAGTAAGTTAATATTTTGTAAAAACTTTGATTTATTAAAAGACTATTTTTAAAATGCTATAGCTGTGTAGATTTTTTTCCCTTTCATGCAAAAACTATTAAACAGACTTAGATGTTTTGCTCAGCTTTTTAAACATATAACAATACTTTTTATCCCAAAAAAGTACAAATGTTCCTAATGGAATAATATTAAGCTATTGCATAGCTTCTATCGCGGGCCTTGAGCGCGGGGACCGAATCCAGAAATTCCGTAACGAAAAAATCTCACGTTTTTAGTTTGCTATAGTAATTTTGAACTCTATTTTAAGAGCTCTAAACCTCATATTTACATTGATAATTTTTTATTATTTTTTTATCGAATACTTTTTTTTTTGTAAATTTTCCAAAAAGTTTTTATAGTAATGTAGACAAAGTTTTTATTGTATGAAGTCCCAAGTACGACATCAAAATTTCTAAGGTTAGGATTGCAATACAAAAATAAAAATAAACAATTAGTTGATAAAATTGCTATGCAATAGCTTTACCGCGGCAGTCCCCGAGTGCCACACGTTTTTTTTTATCTCAAAATTTCCATTCGATGGGCTTTACACCGAAATCAACTAGTAAGTATTCCACTCTCATTACTATTTACCTTCTACTTACATAATTTTATTGACACATTACAGCTGTATTTTAATTGCACTCCTGTAGCGACATCTATCTCGCCACATACGAACTAAACTGACGTATCCTGCATCGCGCAAGTGAAATTTACCGAGCAATTGAACTTATATACGAGAACCCGAACAACCGTGCGGCAGATGCCCACCAGACACAACGCCCGGTCGGAGGATCCTCCCTTCTAAAATAAATAAAAATAAAATAAATCTTTATTGCTACTAAAACACATGGATAAAACTTACAAAAAATATAATTAATAATACGAGTATTTAGATAAGTCGTAGCAATAGGATGACATCTCAGCTGATGCTTATCCGAGACCGGAGTCTCGAAAAGCGCTGATTTTCAGATGCTCCCTGAGGTAATGTGCCTTCTCAACGGGGATTACCAAAAAAGTGACCTTGACGTGAAGTTACCTACAAGCTGGTGAACTAGAAGTTACCTACATTCTACACTCCTATAATTTATAAATGTTTTCTTTTACAGACATGGGTAGTGCTACCAGCGTTAGTAAACAAGATTTGCTGGGGCATGTCCTTGGGCATAGTGTCCTATATTATGACTGAGATACAGGAACCAAACTCAACGTTGAAGATGGACACGGATACTGTATCTTGGTTTGGTAATGTATTAAAGGGTGTAAAGAGTCAACAGGCCCTGAAGGGAAACCGCTTTGAATTTTTAAGATAGAATATTTTACTCAAGAAAATATTCCTTTATTTTTTAATAAATAAATTACTTTAAATCAATAAATAAACTTAGCGACTTAAAGTAATTTCCCTTCAGAGCCATTGATTTTACCCACTTTGTATAAATAAACCTGATCGTAACTTTTAACAACATTTCCTAAACATATTATTATTTTATTTGTTTCAGCATCTATACACGGAATATCCGTTGGTTGGATTCTTTGTATCATCGTGCCTTATGTCAAGATACGGCAGAAGAGCCTCCTCTCTTATCCTCTGCGTTCCAGGAATTTTGTCACTATTTATCATTGTTACCACTGACGTCATATCTTTGATGATATACAGGGTTCTCAATGGCATCACCACTGGTGGTATCGGTGTGATATCTCTGATAATCATTGGAGAATACACCAGCCCTAAAAACAGAGGCATGTTCGTTAATATGATGACTGTATCTCTTAACGCAGGCAGTCTTGTGGTACACGTTTTAGGAAACTACATACACTGGAAAGCACTTTTGCTAATTTGCGCTGCTCCTTACGTTTTTTGCTTCTTAATAACTTACACTTGGCCAGAAAGTCCAGCCTGGCTAGCTGAGAGAAAAAGGTATGAAGAAAGCAGGCAAGCGTTCTATTGGCTGAGAGGAAACAGTGATGATACAACTAGAGAGATAGAAAAGCTGATTCGGGCACAAAAGAAGAAGAAAATAGATAGCAAGACTGCCTCTGAAAATGTTGTTGAATTCTTCAGAAAATTCCAGAAAAAGAATTTCTTGAAACCGTTCTTTATTATTATTTGTGCTTCGTTGCTTCTTGAAGCAAGTGGAAGGCACATTTTTCCGTCATACGCTGCTCAGTTGATTAAAGAGATTTTGTCAAATGAAGTGAACCCATTTTACTATAATATTGTAATAGACATCATCATCTTATTAAGTAGTGTTATGGCGGCTTACCTTATAACAGTTACGAAGATGAGAACTTTATTATTTACTACTGGATCTATTTCGTTTATAGTTTTGATGTTAGGCAGTCTTTCGTTATATTTTTTGAATAATGGAATATTAACTTATTCATATATACCTTTAGTGTTGTTTGCATCATTTTTTATTCTATCTAACCTGGGTTGTTCATGTCTACCACTAGTTTTATTCGGGGAAGTATTTCCTTTAGAGCATAGAGTTGTAGGAACAGCCTTAGGAAGTTACATTTTGATATTATTCATGGCTATCATATTGAAAATAATGCCACAAATGGTGATTTCTTTACATATGTATGGGGCTTTTGCTATGTTGGGGGTTCTAATTGCAGTGTTGTTAGTAGCATTGTTGTTTGTATTACCGGATACTACAAATAGAACATTGCAAGATATTGAAGATTATTTCAACGATGACAATGATATATAAGAAGGTGATGATGATCTACTGAATAAATTAAATGAGGAATAACCGATGTATTTGAATTAAGAAATGATTGTGATAACAATAAAAATACTCTTATTTAACCGTTTTATTTTGTTGCTTTCCAGTTTTCTTATAATTTTAAAGCATTTTTAAGCCTAAGGCAATTTTATAAATATACTAACGATGTGAACGAATAGTTTAGGATTTTGGTACAATAACAACAAAGAAATCATACAGGTAACATATTTATTTATTAAAAAATAAAATTTAATAATTAGAATCGACATTTCTTCCTTACTTCATAGAATTAAAAAAAAACATCATCTTTGTCAACAATAGTCAGATTGGAATAAATAACACTAGAACAAAACTTAAGACCTAAAATTACAAATACATTATATACACATTTGACAGTCCTAATATTAAGTCATTATACTTCTATTAGCCTCATCATCGTCAACTGGTATCAAATCACCTTCTCTAAACTTGCCATACTTGAAAAAGTGTTCAATCTCTAACATAGTTCTATCTTTTGTTTCTGGCAATATAAAATACAGTATAATTAATACTATAGTCATACACGCAGCTAGAGCTGCAAATGTACCATCGATACCCATAGCTTCTATCATAATAGGAGTTAGTTTTAAATTCGTAGTCATATTCAATGAAAGCATATAGTTACCAAACGCTGATCCTACAACTCTATGCTCTAAAGGATATATCTCCCCCATAAAAACTAAAGGTAAGGTAGTACAGCCTAAAGCAGCAGAAATAATATACAACACAAATAAAGCTACTGCTATCCATAAGTATTGTTGTAAAAGTATACCAGAGTTTAATAAATATAAGCATATAGTAGTTAAAATTAATAAAACTAATGAAGAACATCCAGACGCGAATAGTAATACTCTAGTTTTCATGGCTCTCATTAAGAATGATGACGCAAAACTGCTAGCAACTATCATTAAGTCAATAACAATTGTTAATATAAATGGATCGAAGTCCTTAGACATCATTCCTTTTAGTAATTGTGCTGCGTAAGCTGGAAACATGTGTCTTCCACTAGTTTCCATTAAAATCTGTGACAAAAATATAATCAACGTTGGTATCAAAAAGTTTCTCATCTTAAACTTTCTAAGAAAAGCCATTACACTTTCAGAAACCGTAGTTTTCAGTATTTCTTTGGTTTGCTGCGCTTGTATAAGTTCTTCTATCTCTCTGGTTGATTCTTTTGTTTTCCCTCTCAGCCAGTAGAACGATTTTCTACTCTTTTCGAACTGTATTCTTTCTGCTAACCATGATGGACTTTCCGGGCTAGTACAGGCTATTACCAGACAAATAACAAAAGGCGCTGGGACTGATATAGCAAGCACTTTCCAACTAGTATAATTACCTAAAACATGCATCAACATGCTTCCCAAATTCAACGTAGCTATGGTCATGTTTAGAAACATACCTCTGTTCTGAGGGCTGGTATATTCTCCAATAATGATACATAAGGCGATACAGAATCCTCCCGTGCTGATTCCAGTGAGGAATCTGACTATCATCAATGAAGTGACGTCCTCAGTGAAGATACAGATGATCAGTCCCAAAATGCCTGCGAAGGAGTTGATAATGGATCCAAGTCTTTGACCAAATCTTGATACAAAGCAGGAACCGGCGAAGAAGCCGACTTGCAATGATATTCCAAGTAATGACACTGTAAAGGAAACGTTTGGAATATTAATTGATGTAGAAAGTATAATATTAAGCAGGAAAGATAGATAGATAGAAAATACTTTATTGCTCATAATACACAAGGTAAGTACTCTACACATAGAGTGGGAAGGCGGAAAGTAGACATAGCAATGGCGTTCTTTGAGTGACAGCCTTTGCTCCAACTTTGTTCCTATTTATGACAAGAAACACACATTTTATTAAGTTTTTCATAGTGTGACAATATAATTAACAAGTAGTAACGATGTATTCGAAGTCTCAAGTTTGTTGCGGGTTGGATTCCCGAGCGGGGTGAATATTTGTGTGAACCACAAATGTTTGTCTGGTTGTGTGTGAGAGTGTATATGTACGTAGTTTCTGATACTCTAGATACAAGTTTCGAACTTAGGGGTCAGTTACTATAATGAGATGATGTAGTGAATGATTATGTATGTTATATATGTATGTTGCCAGCCTTTAAGAATAACAGAATATTTAGTCTTCCTAGGAGAGTGTTAAAATAAAGAGTAAATGCAAAATATCTTACCAAACCAAGAAGCAGTATACGTCCATTTTGATCTTCGAATTGGGATCGTGTATTACCGTCAGCAGTGACGAGGTGAATCCCACAGCCATTCCCAGGCACAGTTTCGCCAAAAGAATGGGAGTCATGCCATGTCTTCCCCGTGTGTCCCTGTTTTCCCCGTTTTTCCGGCCGTTCCCTGCGTCGCCCGCTGCCCGGGAGGAAGGCTGCGGGGAGCGAGTACTAGGCGGTACTCAACGGGTACTAGGAGGAAAACTACGGGTACTATGACTAGCTCGACGGGTACTGGTGGCACTACTCCCGTGCAGTGGGGATCGTCGGCCGCAGCCGCAACCCATGGGCTTTCGCCCCGTCCGTACGGACCAACGCCCGCCCGTCACTGCCATCATCCCGAATACGTCGGGGACGCCAGCCGGGCCCGCCCCGCCTAGCAGTGACCCGGGTTCGATACCCGGGACCCCTAGCCGAGGCCTCTCCTCCGCTGACTTTTAGCCGTCGGCGAGCTAGTCTCAGTGACATAGCCCACCGACGTTGCCCAGGACGCACCACGAGGAGGTAGTCAGCATAGCGCCCCATTGTAACTGACCCCTAACTAAGTTCGAAACTTGTATCTAGGGTATCAGAAACTTCTATATTAATAGAAAATTTCTTTTAATTATTCTGTGATCATTTTAATATTAGAACTAAGGTTTTTTTGACAACTTGTATTGTCCCACTGCTGGACAAAGTTCTCCCGCAAACATTTGCAACTACTACGCTTTAAAAATTGACCAAACAAAACTCAAAATTTTCACCTCATATGGGATTTAAACACACCCAAATAACATTGGAAGCTAAATTTGGAAGGTACACTTTGTCAACTTTAATTAAATGCCTAAGCGTGAAACACTACAGAAATAATTAACTTCTGTAAAGAGTCCGAAACGTCAGAAAATGTAAAACAAAATACAACCACGACAAAAATCCGTTTAAGTGTTTTATTGCACGACTCATGATGCGAAGCATCAGAGAGTGCTTTACGATCGAAAAAAAATTTTCGCCTCATTTCGGCGGCTATTTTTATTATTATAGCCTTGTTAGTTCACGGAATCAAGATATTTTGCATACTATTGTCGAGATAATTTAATGGAGATTAGTTCCATACTTTTAAAAAATTGATTTACTGCAATAGAATTGGAAAAAAACACCAAAATAGGTCAAAAATTTTTCCTGTCCGTCATGTGTGAAACCTGAAAACACTCTAACTTGTGAAAAAATCCATTATTTGAGTTAATTTTTTTTTTTAATTCTAATCGACGATTGTAGGTCACTGAATGCGAATGATTAATTAATTCAGTGAAGTTTAATTGCAATTAATAAAAAACGAAAACTCCAAGACTGTATATCTATATATATCCATGTAAAATTAACATGGATGGTGATATATCTATATCTATAGATATTATGTACATTTATTCCACCAGGGGCGCTTGTGCAGTACCTTCCTAGTACAGCTGTTTTTTCGGCAACTAATTTTGAACGACTTATGTTTTTTTTTTATTATTTCAATATTTGATAATTAAATGAGCATTATGAGTCGTGCACTTTTTTAATGTGTAGTGTTCGTGTAAATCAAAGATATCAATTAACTTACTTGTTTCAAAGTAAACTTGGAAAATATTCTTGATACCATTTTAAATTATACCGTGTATTTCCTTTTCACTTGAATAGTCTAAAATTAGATCTGTAAACGTATGTCACGTGTATATTTCACTTATTGTATTTATTTTCAGTATTTCATTCTTAACATCAAGTACGCGTACTGTTCAAAATGAATTTAACGCTCCATTAAAAAGATTTTTAGCGTCCACTTTAACAATACAATGTTAATTACTTAATGCCTTGTTAAACCACCAAATGAGGTTGTAGGACTCTTAAACGAATCAGCTTTGGCACTACCATATTGTCAAAAATTTTGTTGCCAAACAATAGTGATAAAACATAACTTTCTTTATCATTAGGTAACCACATTAGCTCGTCTTATTATTCAACCACAATTAAATAAACCCTACACACGGCGATAAATCTGATCACTGATTTGAACGACCGTTAAAACGTTAATAAGATGTCAGAGCAGCAAACATTGTATTGTGAAACTAGACCCAAATATTATATATTCTTAAGATTTACTAATTCAGTATGACCGGTAACTCTTATTGTCTCTCGGGTGATAATAGTAAGAACAATACATAATAAAAATAATTTATTTATTAAAGAATAAAGAGTATAATGAACAGATGTCAATAAAATGCACCTTGTAGACTGTCGGTGCATTATTAAAGTAAAATATGCAGCGGAGAAGGCGCACGAAGGTGACATGAATAAAGTAAAGGCGATTTTCAATCTACATCGCGTAACGTCGCGTAGCACGAGTCACGATCTCGCTGTAGATTTTCACTAACACTACATAGTATAAAACAAAGTCGCTTTCTCTGTCCCTATGTATGCTTAGATCTTTAAAACTACGCAACGGATTTTGATGCGGTTTGTTTTAATAGATAGAGAGATTCAGTGGAAAGGTTTTTAGCATAATTTTATCCCCATATTCCTACGGGAACGGGAAATACGTGGGTGAAACTGCGGGGCGCCGCTGGTTCAGTTAAATATATAAGATTGAGTTATATTACATGTAATACTTTTTAAACTTTCGCGAAATGTTTTCATAATCTATGTAAGTACTTACCTTTTTTTAGTACTTACATAGATTATGAAAACATTTCGCGAAAAGTACTAACCTAAAACTTTTTATTTGAAATTTTCTTCCTTATTGACCACCAACGTCTGTTAAACGGTAATCTGTGTCAGTGACCGATTTTTTGTATATAGTCTGCGTTGCACTATAAATTATTGCATAGTTTCTATGATTCGACGTTCTATGATTCTTCAACAAAAAAATCAGTCACTGTTTATCGGATACGAGCGAGCCCTAACGAAACATCGTTGGTTACAAAAATATCTATTTTTGCGACCTGTTTTACGGTGTTTAATGAAACAAATATTTGTATTGTCTTGTAAGTCGATACGCTTTAACAGAGCGTAGCGCGGTCATGATGCGTTTACGTTTGTAGCAAACTTTCCTCGCGACAATTTGCTATTTGCGTAGTTCCCGCATTCCTGTAATGCAGGGATAAAATTATGCCTTTCTCTTGAACCACTCTATCTATTAAAAAAAACCGCTTCAAAATCCGTTGCGTAGTTTTAAAGATTTAAACATACATTGGGACGGATAGACATCAACAGCGACTTTGTTGTAGATGATCATCATAAATCTTATCCACACAATTAGCATACATTGAATGATTATTATTATCATACCAATATTAAGAAATAAATACTTGCTAACGACATACTCTCCACTTGTTTCTGTTCAGAGCGGCTTCCATATACGTTCCATAAATAATCATATTTGTGTGAATAAGTAAGACATTTGCATTTTGATTAAAACTGATTTATTTGAAGAGAAACAAAGAGGTAGTATCACAATATACAATACAGTCTTAACGCTTAATATTTAGATCCTCTATTTTATATCTTAGCTTCATAATCATCAGCCGGTATCAAATCACCGTCTCTAAACTTGCCATGATTGAAAAAGTCTTCTATTTCTAACATAGTTTTATTTTTGGTTTCTGGCAAAATAAAATACAGTATTATTAATACTACAGCCATGCACAGGGCTAAAGCTCCAAAGGTGCCATCAATGCCCATTGCTTCGACCATAACTGGAGTTAATTTTAAATTAATAGTCATTGTGTATGACAACATGTAACTGCCAAGCGCTGACCCTACAACTCTATGTTCTAAAGGATATATCTCTCCCATCAACATAAAAGCTATACTGGAGCATCCCAACGATGATAAAATTAAGTACAATATAAATAAACTTAATGGTATCCATGAGTACTCTTTTAAAATTACACCATTATTGAACAGGTATAATGATATACTAGCTAATACTAACACTATAAATGCTGATAATCCTGTGCTGAACAATAGCACTCTAATTCTCATAATTTTCATTAAACAGGTTGATACAAAACTGCCGACTGTGAGTAATAAATCAATGGCGATCGTTAGTAAGAACGGATCGAAACCATTTGGCATTATTTCCTTCAACAATTGAGCTGCATACGCAGGGAACATGTGCCTTCCACTGGTTTCCATCAAAATTAGGGCCAATAAGATAATGAAGGTAGGTTTCAAGAAGTTTTTCATCTTAAACTTTCTAAGGAAGGCAACCACGCTTTCGTAAATAGTATTTTTGACTGCTACTTTATTCTTCTGCGCTTGTATAAGTTCTTCTATCTCTCTGGTCGATTCCTTCGTTTTCCCTCTCAGCCAGTAGAACGCTTTTCTGCTCTTGTCATATTGTTTCTTTTCCGCTAGCCAGGAAGGGCTTTCAGGCCAAGTGCAGGTTACTATTAGGCTGACAACAAAAGGTGCTGGTACTGTGATAGCCAGCGCTCGCCAACTGGTATAGTTGCCCATTACATGCATGAGAAGGCTCCCTAAGTTTAACAAAGCACTGGACATGTTTAAGAACATGCCTCTGTTCTGAGGGCTGGTGTATTCTCCAATGATTACGCATAGGGCGATGCAATATCCTCCAATACTGATCCCAGTAAGGACCCTGATTATCATGAGGGAAGTAACACTCTCTGTGAAGATACAGAGGATTAATCCCAAAATACCAGGAAGGGAGGCGATTAAAGAATATCTTCGTCCATATTTGTATACAAAATATGATGCTATGAGGAATCCGATTTGCATTGATATTCCAAGTAGGGATACTGTAAAGAAAAAAAATATTTTAATAATTTTAATTAGTTATAATTCTTATAACTCAGATAAAGGCAAAAATCATAATGTGTTTACTCATTATATTGTTAACATGTTTTTATATTAAGTAAACGATTTATATCATTGAACATTTCATTTCGAAATCACAAAAAAAAAGATTTTCAGATAATATGGCCAATTCGTTTCGGCAGGTTGAATTTTTGAATAAGTGGTATAGTTTATGTGAATATTTGTGTGAACCACATGTTTATGCCGGTCTAAGTGTATGTGTGTGTGTGAATGAGTGTGTGCGTAGTTTCTGATACCCTAGCCTAGATACAAGTTTCGAATTTAATTAGGGGTCAGTTACTATAATGAGGTGATGTAGCGAATGATTATGTTATAGTATAGTAGCCATAATATTACTGAACCGAAAAGATTTAGCTTTGGACTAAACCGAAAAGAAGAACAAGTATATTCTTACCAAACCAAGAAGCTGTATCTCCATCCATTTTAATAGGGACATTGGGATCTTGTATCGCCGTCAGCAGACTGGAGGTGAATCCCAAAGCCATACCCAAGCAAAACTTGGTCAAAAGTACGGGTATCACAACCCACGTCTGTAAAAAGTAGTATTTCTGTTAGATAAACTTTAAGAGAGTATTCTAGTCATGAACACAGCAAGGTTCAAATTGTTCAGCAGCCTGAGGGCATATTTCACGACCTTGAAGTACTCACCAAGTAGTTTGTTAAGTTAGTTTTGTCTCTTTCTTACTTTATATCTTTATATATCAGTGACAAAGACAAAACATGTAAGTAGTCTCTGTCTCGGAACTCGGAACGTTACATGAAGATAGTGAAATAGGCGCTGAGTATATAGTTTTAAAGACCGGTGATGATGATGTTTATTACAAAAATCTATAACTGATTCCTTTTTCATGTGCTCTGTCTAATTTGGTATTTTTTATTTTATTTTATTATCTATGCTATTATGGATACTTATCACTATCACTACATATCCTACTAATATTATAAAGGCGAAAGTTTGTATGTATGGATGTTTGTTACTCTTTCACGCAAAAACTACTGAATGGATTTTAATGAAACTTTACAATAATCTTGCTTATACATCAGAATAACACATAGGATACTTTTTATCCCAAAATTCCCACGGGAACGGGAACTACGCGGGTGAAGCCGCGGGGCGCTGCTAGTGTAGTATAAAACAAAGTCGCTTTCTCTGTCCCTATATCCTTATGTATGCTTAGATCTTCAAAACTACGCAACGGATTTTGATGCGGTTTGTTTTAATAGATAGAGTGATTCAGTGGGAAGGTTTTTAGCACAATTTTATTCCCATATTCCTACGGGAACGGGAACTACGCGGGTGAAACCGCGGGGCGCCGCTAGTAATCTAATATTAAAGACATGAGATATAATGACAGTACTATCTTACTGTGAAAATCAAGCTTTACTTTATTCCTTTTAAGGGATATCAATATTTTGCCTTGGAGCCGTCAGATTACCTCAATCTTCTTATTTTCTTCTTTTATCTTTTGATCTCTATGTAATGTTATTAAAACACACTTATCTTTTTTTTTAACGCAGTGAAAATGCATAGAACTGCATACCACCGTGAGCCGATATTGGGAGGACCCACGGGGCATGTAGGGCTCTCCCAGCCAGAAGGGCCTACCGTCCGCGTTACATTGGGGTACCGTAGGCACTTACCTGCTTTACTGTAGGTGTCAGCCATTTTGGTGTTGTTCCCATTTTCTGTTTTAGCCAGAATTATTTGAATAATTATTTCATTAATAATAATTATTAATGATGACGTTTATTTCCTAATGTTCATTGGCATGGAAGATGTTGAGTAGAATTTTCAATTTATGAAACACAATTTCAATGAAGACGTTTTGATTTTTTTTTAACAAATTAAGTAAATATATACTACTGAAGCCCACCAAATACTTCAGCAGACTGCTTACTCCGAACCACGGAACTGTAAATATAATGTTGAGAAGCTGAAGATCATATTTAAAGTGAGTGGTATCTAAAATAAACTTAACAATTTTATCAATGAAAATAGGCATGAAATCGGTATTGAAGATCATTGAATGAATGACGTCATTGATTTAATTAATGCAAATGTATTCAATTATTTATTCTTTTTTTTTAAATCTGTATTACATGATGACGTAGGTGGGTGTATAGATGGTAGGTTCAAATCTCATGTAGAGAAATTTTGAATGCATTTTTCAAAATTCTTAAAACTGTGCCGTCACTCCAAAAGTTTTAGGCCAACTAGATTTCCCCACTGGAATCTGGACTGCGGTGATTGATGTACATTTTTGGATAGACGCCAGTTAAACTGGCTAGTCAATGGCCACCTTTAAGTATAATAATATAAGGTAATGAACTTTATTAATGATAATGATAAGAAAGAAGAAGCTTTAAGACACAATGTTATACCCGTAGTGTACACACAAAAGTGTTCTTAAAATATCCATTCAAAATGTATACTTTCATGGATTTAATGATAATGACAAGAAAAGAAACAATAAGCTTAAGGAGTATATTTTTAGCAATAAGTATCTTATACTCTTAGGGCCTATTTCACCATCTTCAAGTAACGTTCGGAGTAGCTATTCACATGTTTTCTCTTTGTCACTTAATATAAAGTAAGAAAGAGATAAAACTAACTTTACTTGAAGGTCGTGAAAATTTAATCAAAAATGAATTTCATAAAACGTAGACCATTTTATTCTGGTATCAATCATTGAATTTTTTTTTCGTTTCGTAATTGTTAATGAATTTGGGTGCGTAAATAAAACACTGCAGTGAACAAACACATTTATTCCATATTTTCTTAACTTCTCTTACAATTAACATTCAAATATATTTATTTATCCCTGAGTCACTTGTTCGTTTGTAATTAAATTTTATTATACTCAAAACACGTTGCAATTCAAATATTCATCATAATTTTATTCATTTTATTGACGTAGGTAAGTGATAATGTATTATTAATTAATTGCTTAAGATGAAAGTGAATTGTTTTTATTAAACTTATTACTACGAATGTGAATTAAATAGGTGGTTAATGAATTCTATGTATTTAATTAAGGGCATCACAAGATAACTTTATTCGAAGAATAATTTTGAAATTTTGACAGTTATTCCACACGACATCTGTCAAACATCAATTTTATTTCTCGAATAAAAGTTATGTGCGATGGAAAAATCACCCCTTTAAAACATATTACGAGTAATATACATGACACTTATCGGAACTTTAGATTTAATTTGATACAGATGTTCCTTACTACTAGGAATCACACACTACTTTTTAACCCGAAATTAATCGTATGTTTTATTGTTAACTTTTTGTAGTTGCAAATCATAGCAATAGATGGCGTTGTTACTTATTTTTTTAACACACGATGTTGAATTGTGCCGAGATTGTATGATACTACGAGCTACGGATTCACGCGAGTAAAACCGCGGGGCGCAGCTAGTACTACAATAAATAAAAGCACCGGAAGTGCTAGTCTAACCAGTTTAATTTTTAAAGGACTTTATGGAATAGCATAGCAGCAACAGGTTCATTTTTAGCTATATTATTATCGCCACCGCGAGTATAACGTTGAATAATTAAGAACTTATCATTATAAAAAACTAGCTGTGCCCCGCGGTTTCACCCGCGTAGTTCCCGATCCCGTGGGATTTTCGGGATTAAACACAGTCTATGTCCTTTCCCGGACCATAAGCTACCCCTGTACCAAATTTCAAGTCAATCGGTTCAGTAGTTTAGTCGTGAAAAGGTAACAGACAGACAGACTGACAGAGTTAATTTCGCATTTATAATATTAGTTAGGATAACATTAAATCAACAATCATTTTTCAACTTAACAACAGCTTCAACACCATCATTATCTTTATCATCACTTACTACATCACCGTTTCCAAACTTATCATTATTGAAATAGTCTTCTATCTCTTGTAGAGTCCTGTTTTTAGTTTCTGGTAACGTAAAATAAAGTATTATTAACGATATAACTAAACAAATAGCTAACACAGCAAATGTACCATAAATATTTAAACCTTTTACCATTAAAGGCATTAAATTTAGAACTATAGTGAACATTATTGATTGCATGTAATAATTTAACATGTTGCCAATAATTTTGTGTTCTAAAGGAAATAATTCTGCACCTAACGTTATAGGCATACCTGCACAGCCAAGATTAGCAAACACCAGATACAGACCGAATAGCAATAACGGTATCCATGTTAATGTATCAGTAAGGTAACCTAATTTAAACAGAAACAATGATATACTTAATAAACTTAACATCAAAAATGTTAGAAAACCTGTTGCAAATAATAGGACTCTTAAATTCATTGATAACATCAAGTATGAGGCGACTACACTACTAATACACGTTAAAATGTCCATACCAGCAGTTACGTACATAATATTGAATTTGTTTAGCATGATCTTTTCTATTAGCTGAACAGCAAACGAAGGAACGATATGCCTTCCACTAGTTTCTAAAACGACAATAGCCATTACGATAATAAATAGAGGTTTCAAGAAGTTCTTTCTAGTGAACTTTTTAAAGAAATCTATTGTATTTTCAGTGAATGTCTTATTTATCTTCTTATGGTTCTGTGCCCGTATCAGCTCCTCTATCTCTCTGGTGGATTCTTCTGTTCTCCCTCTCAGCCAGTAGAATGCTTCTCTGCTCTTCTCGTAATCCTTTCTCTCTGCTAGCCAGAATGGGCTTTCAGGCCAGGTATACGGCATTATGGTACAGAGAATCAATGGCAGAATAATCAATATAGCTAGAGTCTCGATATACACAAAGTGTCCAAGCAAATGGACCAGCAGACTTCCTATGTTATAAGTTGCAGTCGTGAAGTTAACGAACGTGGCTCTGATTTTTGGATTGGTGTATTCTCCAATGATTACTCCAGTCATACTTCCATAGCCAGCGATGCTGATTCCAGAAAGTAGCCTAACGGCCATAAGTATGGTGATGTCACTGCTAAAGATCATGATGCATAGCGCTAAAATGGCCGGGAACCCGTAAATGATTGAGCCCTTTCTTCTTCCAAGTTTGGCCGTTATGTATGATGCAGGCAGGTAGCCAATGACCAGTGCTATTCCCAGCAGTGATACTGAAATAATAGAACGTACATTTAAAATACTATTTGCTAAAATATAGGAGAATTTCAAATTTCCCGGGATTTGATCCCAAGACTGAGTCAAACCATGGCATGGCAGCGCAGACCAAAAATCCTAATAGTTGAGTTTAGTATCGTCAATTTTACACGAGTGGAAAAAAATAAATGAAAACTTTTACTTTGAAATATCCTTGAAAGAAAAAATACGTAAAATTACTAGTGATTGTCCAAAACGTATACAACAAAATATGGTTACCAAACAAAGAATAAGTGTCCATATCCATCTTAAAACCAGACTCTGGATCCTTTATGGCAGCCATAACTGATGAGCTGTAGCCCATCGCCATTCCCAGACATAGCTTGTTCAAGAAGAATGGTGTTGCTATCCATGTCTGTGAAAGAAACAAAATGGTGATTAATATTTTTATATTTACTAAAAGCAACGCCCCGCGCTTTTATCCGCGTATTTTCCATTCCCGTTCGAATACGGAGATAAAAATAGCCTATGTAGCTAATAAATTAGCTTTCCATTAGTGAAAGAATTTTTGCAATTGGTTACAACGAATAAGCTCCGAAACTACTGAACCGATTTCAAAAATTTAAACAAACGTTTCCTCTTTATAATTTCAGTGTGGACTGTAGACTACTGTTAAACTAAAAGCGAATTTGATAGCACCGAAAGGGTAACGTTTTCAAAAACTTCTCCCTTAATATATTACTTACTTTAGTACCTATACATGGTGTTATTGTTGAGAATTTCTATGGAAATTTAATTGGATGTTTGTTACTCCCCCTCACGTAAAAACTAGCGATTTATATGAGTTTTGGTACATTATGTTCCTTATAAACAAAATTAACAAATAGGAGAAGAGGTATTTTATCCCAAAATTCTCAAATTTCCCAAAAATCCACCGCGACACGCTACGGCCACGGTCCACGGCCACACAGCTCAGCTACGTTGAGCTATTATACGAATGTATCAATGACGTCAATTTCATGCGTAGCGTGTGCGTGTACTTCGGTGGGTTTGCGCCTTGACGGGTGAAACTGCAACGCGCTGCTATTACATTTTAATATTGGTTCGTCATCTATCAAAAGAGTTTTACAAACCTGTTTCATTGTAGGACTTATACATTTTGGTAAAGAATTCATATCTCTATATATAAAAATGAATCACTATTCGGTCTTGATCACCTTGTCACCCTTGGTCACGGTAACACATTTAAACTATTGAATCGATTGACTTGAAATTTGGTACAGAGGTAGTTTATGGTCCGGGGAAGGACATAGGCTATGTTTTATCCCAAAATTCCCGCGGGATTGGGAACTATATTAGTTATAAATATAGCTGTAACATGACATACATATTTAACATAAAATAACTCTAATACAGCATTATGCAAACATCAACTACTAAACAGTATAAATATAGAAAACAAATGAACATTTTAAGTCAAATAACATCATTTTTGTTATTCTTTTCAAATGTTAATTGCAATGTTCTATAATGGCGACTGTGTTTCCACGGTAGATTACTTACATTCAATAGACATTATAATAAGACAAATGGTAGAATGGTCACCGGATTGCCAAATATTGGGTGCGGGTTCAATTCTCGTGCAAAGTAAATATTTGTGTGATCCACTAATGTTTATCTTGATCTGGGGCCTAAGTCTGCAATTTGACATTATTGATCAGACAATATGTTGATATCGAGGCACCATAACGAGAGTGTCAGAAATTTTGTATTCTGCTAAAATTTATTCATATGGCTATAGTGTCTCAGTGGTCTTTGTTGCATATCAAAATTCAAATATATTTTTTGTCAAATAAACGTGAGAATACTGTTTCCATGACAACCATCTAAGTTTTATGGAGCCATTGAGTCAGCGGAGTAGTTGTCACTAAGAGAATACCAAAATGACAGAAAAATGGCCATAATGTTGATATTAAAATACATTTGAGTAGCATTATCACAGCTTAATAGTTTAGAGAATCAGGGCCCAGGTTGTGTGTAACCATGACTGTGTGCGTAGTTTCTGATTCCCCATCTGTATTGGGTATCAGAAACTACTTACATAAAAAATATAGGACGAGTCTGTACCCAGGTAATGAGTATGGTTTGGCAAAGCTCTTTTTATAAAACCCGGCGCAAAAATAAGTTTGATGTGTCTGTGCGTGTGTGTATCTGTCTGTCTGTGGCATCATAGCTCCCGAAAGGATGAACCGATTTTAATTTAGTTCTTTGTTTAGTTTAGTTGTATTAAAGGGGACCTACGTGCGAGTGTTCTTAGACATGTTTGATGAAAATCGGTTGACCCGTTTAAAAGTTATGGGGGTTTGAAAGTAATTGTGTTGGTGGTTTTTTTAATTTATATTAAAATAAAGATTATAGCAATGTGGGTCGCATTGTAAAATAAGTCTCCTTAATAATTTAATCTAAGATAACTTTGCTAGTGTATGGAGAGAGTCTCAATAGTACAAAAGGCGGGGACCGAACTCACGATCTCTCCAATGCCAGGCATAGTCATTGGGTTGGGGTGCCGTGGTAGTAATCCCCCGTGGGATCCCACGCCTTTCTGCCTTTCTGGCTGGGAGAGCCCCACATAACCACCGGGTCCTCCCGTTATCGGCTCACGGTGGTATGCAACTCTATGCATTTTCATAACGATAAAAAAAAAAAAAAGCTTAGTCATTGGACCAGTTAATACACTCTTTGTAAACTAAGACATCGTTAAGTCTAGAGAAAACATAGGAATCGTGATTGGAATGGAATTCTTATCGGTCTTTCATTTAGCACCAGCTGTGTCCAGCGGTTTTATACGCATCACATTTCGTAAACACAAGTATCCTATGTTCTTGTCGTAGTTATAAGAAATATCCACTTTTTAATCTCTAGTGAACTGACAGACTAAATTCTAAAAATTGTTTGGTTTCTGGGTCTAATAAAGTTCCCATTTATTAGTTTTTTTTAACCCCCGACGCAAAAAGAGGGGTGTTATAAGTTTGACGTGTCTGTGTGTATCTGTCTGTCTGTGGCATCATAGCTCCCGAATGGATGAACCGATTTCAGTTTAGTTTTTTTTGTATTAAAGGGGACTCACGTGCGAGTGTTCTTAGACATGTTTGATGAAAATCGGTTGACCCGTTTAAAAGTTATTGGGGTATGAAAGTAATTGTGTTGGGGGTTTTTTAAATTTTTAATTGAATAATATTATTCAATATCTATAGTGTACAGACATTGAACGGTTACAATTGTATTAAGTATATGTATAGATTTTAATGGGTAATAGTCGTTAAATAGAATAACCATAAAACAGAGGACGTCATAGTAATAAAATTAAAAAGAAAAGAAAATATTTTTTACTTAGTTCTTAAACCTATCTTGTATATAAGCATATATCTGATATATGTGTGTGGAGTGTGGAGCATCTAACTTCACTTAAATTCTTCACTATTTATTTTAAGTAAATCATAAACTTTATTTGCATTACTAAGTGTATATACATAAAGTTGTTAACAAATACAGGCACTTAAAACTTAGTAGCCCTTGTCAGGCATAACAAATTTAATGTTAACAATAAAAGTTACTAAAAAAAGTAAGTTATTTTTCATACAAAAACTTAATATTAGATAATTTTAAGTTACGTATTATAAATAAAAAAGATTTTATAAATAATAAAGGCTTGTGTTTAAGCGGCGCCCAAAAATGTATAAATGGTCAACAAATTACATTTCCTGAAATATTAACAGATACATTTTAATAAAAAATAACTAAAATAAGTAAAAATAAAAATAAGTAAATTTAAAATTAAGTAAATTTAAAATTAAGTAAATTTAAAATTAAGTAAATTTAAAATTAAGTAAATTTAAAATTAAGTAAATTTAAAATTAAGTAAATTTAAAATTAAGTAAATTTAAAAATAAGTAAATTTAAAATTAAGTAAATTTAAAATTAAGTAAATTTAAAATTAAGTGAATTTAAAATTAAGTAAATTTAAAATTAAGTAATTTTTTTTTAAATTGTTGACCATTTATCCATTTTCGAAACCAAATAGCATATTAGTACAAGGCGTGCGATTTTTCTGATGTTTTTCCATTATTTTGGATCATAATACACTTTAGGAACCTTTTTTTGCTATCTTATCTTTTAAATATTTTTTGGTGTCCGCTTAAATTATATCCAATAATAAAGACCAAACTATTGGAGTGAGGGCCCTGATATATTTCTAGTGGTTTTCTCATACATTGACGGTAAGTAAAAAGGAAGATTGTTTACAAAAGTAGCAGAATTTGAATATTACTTTCTCGAGAACTAGCCCCAAATGAAATGTTGACACTAAGGGCCTATTTCACCATCTTCAAGTAACGTTCCGAGTAGCTACTCACATGTTTTGTCTTTGTCACTTGACATAAAGTAAGAAAGAGATAAAACTAACTTAACTTGGTGAGTAACTTACTTGAAGGTCGTGAAATAGGCCCTAACTCAAATTATATAAAAACTATTATAAATTTGACTTAACTAGGGTAAAGCAATGACACGCAGCTTATGTAGATAATGTTAACAAGGCAGGTTAATTTATTTAAATTATCTCATACCATGATAATAAATTCGGTTGATAAATATGTAAAATATTGCATTTTTAGGGTTCCTTAGTATTCTTTATACCATTTTTTTTTATTTGTTATAATATTTTATACTAGCAGCGCCCCGCGGTTTTACCCGCGTAGTACCCGCTCCCATGCGTAGCTCGTAGTATCATATAATCCCGGCTCAATTCACCATCGTGTGTTAAAAAATTAAGTAACAGCGCCATCTTTTGGTAGGATATGTGACTACAACAAGTTACAATAAAATATACGATGACTTATACACAATCCCATAGGAATTTCGGGATAAAAAGAATCCTATGTGTTATTCCTAGTTATAAGGAACATCTGTACCAAGTTTAATCAAAATTGATACAGTAGTTTTTGCGTGAAAGTGGAACAAACATCCAAACTCACAAACATACAAACTTTCGCATTTATAATATTAAGTAGGATAGTAGGATGTGCTGTAATGTGAAATGCCTTACTTTGCCGTAACACAGTTTCTAACTAGCGCGGGAGGTAATGTCTTATTGCATTTAATACGAGTATATTATTATTGTAACAAAAATTTATAAATAAATTGATAAATTGATGCTTGTGGTGCCCCGTACCTGAGCACCACAAGTCAGAAACCGTCCGCCGACCGCTGCGTCGACGCAGCGCCGTGTGACGCAACACCTGTGCGAGCGCCCCGCGCGCGCGCGCATCACCCGCCAACCGGCCGTCGCCGGGCGCTTTCAAATCGCTACCGCTCGCCGCTCGGTCAGCCAGTCCGCTGCCAACCAACCTCTCTCGAAGCCGGTTCACGCCACCCTTGCGCACGCGACTAACGCCATTTTCCCCCGCGATCTCATTGTTTCATTTCTTATCCTTTATCTTGTCTTTATATAACTTCACTTCTATTCTTCTACATTCTACTCGTCACCCTGTGTATCTTTTTCTTCAATATATCTACGTGTAAACGAGCTTCGTGTTTTATTTAAATATAAGGACGCCGCCAACGGCGTATCCCTTATACTTAATATTTTAATGTGAGCGCTCCGTTTGGAAATTTTATGCTTTAATTTGCTTTGCAAAAATATCAAGCGCAAAGCAATTAAAAAAAGAAGTAAGTACACCAAGGAGGTTCCGAGTTTGAATTTGAAATAAAAAAAAAGTTGTATGACAGTTTGTGAATCCAAAACATCATAACACTTAGTGCACACGATGTTCTAAATTCAAATTTACCTTAACCTCTAGAGCGCAAAAACGACTTTTACTCCCAGTTATCGAAAATGCCTTGGGTCCTGCACGGGCTGTCACAGCGACCCCGATACTTTCCACTCTTGAGATTAAAATCGACTTTTACCCCCAGATATCGGGGATTAAAAACATACTTTCCGAGTTAGTGGGATGAAAATAACTACGACGCAAAAAAAGAGGAATGTTATAAGTTTGACGTGTCTGTGTGTGCGTATCTGTCTGTCTGTAGCATCATAGCTCCCGAACGGATGAACCGATTTTAATTTGTATTAAAGGGGACTTACGTGCGAGTGTTCTTAGACATGTTTGATGAAAAACGGTTGACCCGTTTAAAAGTTATGGGGGTTTGAAAGCAATTGTGTTGGGGGTTTTTTAATTTAATGTTTTATTACATGTTACATATTGACCCACCTCTAGTTTCAATAGTTACAGAACCCTCTGTCATTTAACTTAAACTAGTGTTATTTACTCTGTATATTTAATTAAAAACGCAATATTTTTGTTTGATAAAACAATTATTTATAAGTTGTTATCTGATGTTATACCGTGTGCCGTAATTAACACCTAATGAACCTTGATATTATATTTTATTTATATTTTACACTTAATTAACTTTGGTGTCTTAAATGAATTCAATTAATGTTTTACTCATTCTGTCACCACACCAGAGAAAACCAATTAGTACGGTAAATTGAGACTATTAAAAACACATCCATATCGATTAAAAAACGTTTAAAAATATTTACAGAGGGCTCAAAAACATCGCCAGCGTCGAGGTAAATTATTTTAAATATTTAATGTAGTAAAGACGTGTGTTTTAAAATAAAAATAATGTGTTTTATATTGTTTTTCTTTTTTTATGCTTATTGTAAAAATAAGAACTTAAATAGGTAAAATTGTTTTACTAAGACTAAAATAATATTTGTTAGGAAGTAGCTACATCTGAAGGAGTGGGTAGCTAGAATCTGATAAACTCGACCGAGTTAAGAAATAAGTATGTATTTTCAAACAGTGGCATTAGATTAATCACTGTAGATCATGTTATAGAAAAAATGTGTTTTGCAATTGAGATCATGCAAGAAAAAACATTAACATTAAAAAACCTATTTTATAATTTAAGTAAAAGCAGTTAAATGGTGACTGACCCTATAATATATTTTTTTAGGTATACGAAAGTATTTGCTCGTTGTTCAAGCAAATTGTACCTGTTTAAAACCCACACATGTGTTGTGGATCATACAAATGGATAACTCCTACAGTAAAACAGGTAAGTACATAAGTGTACTGTATAACTTCTGGGCCCCGATTCTCTAAACTATTAAGCTGTGATAATGCTACTCAAATGTGTTTTAATATCAACATTATGGCCGTTTTTTTTATATTTGTTGTCATTTTGGTATTCTCTTAGTGAAAACTACTCAACTGACTCAATGGCTCCATAAAACTTAGATGGTTGTCATGGAAACAGTATTCTGACGTTTATTTGACAAAAAATATATTTGAATTTTGATATGCAACAAAGACCACTGAGACACCATAGCCATATGAATAATTTTAGCAGAATACCAAATTTCTGACACTCTCGTTATGGTGCCACAATATAAAGATATTGTCTGATCAATAATGTCAAATTGCAGACTTAGGCCCCTGATCTCTTTATGACATCCGAACATAAGGTTCTAAAAATAATAAAGTAATGTGACGTAACTTTACCCATTTCTAATGGGGGTTCCTAAATTAGTCAGATTCAGCAGAATGACAGTTTTTTACGTAAAGCGACTGCCATCTGCCCTACAATCCACAAGAAAAAAGATCTCTGGTTAATTGTTCGACTTGTAAGGCTCTAGAACTACCCGTAATATATAAAAATACTAGCTGTGCCCCGCGGTTTTACACGCGTGGAACCTTATCCCGTGGGAATTTTGGGATAAAAAGTGTATCCTATGTGTTATTCCTTGGTATGAGGAACATCTGTACCAAATTTCATTAAAATCCATTCTGTAGTTTTTGCGTGAAAAAGGAACAAACATCCACGCTTCCACACTCACAAACATTCGGTTTTATAATATTAGTAGGATTTTATTAGTAACGTTTTTGTTCAAAAATATATTTTTAGGCAAAAAATATTATTTTATATTTCCAGACATGGGTAGTATTCCCGATGCTGTTATTCAAAATCAGTCTCGGCATGACGTTCGGATATTCGACCGTGTTCCTGTCGGCGATAAAGGCACCTGATTCCACCCTCAAAATGGATATACACACATCTTCTTGGTTTGGTACGAAGTTTACCTATCTCATCATTACCATAATTATGAGTTCATATATGGCCTCATCGAAGGGTTCGAACCTATCCTGAATTAGAGCGATAAGGCTTTCGTCAGGTAGATTTCCTATCTAAAGTTTAAAAAAATCCTGTGCCGGAGGTGTATCCGGAGGTTCAAAACCAACTTTTTTATTTTACCATCGCGTCCCGCGGCTGGGTAAAAATAGCCATTTCTCACAAGGTTTTATTTTCTATTTTTACAGTGTCATTATTGGGGATAGCTCTACTGATCGGCTACTTCGCATGCCCATGGATGATGGACAGATATGGAAGAAAAAAAGCGTCTTTACTGAATACAATTCCGTCAGTGATGGCATTCATAGTCATGATTGTTTCTGACGGCTTTATCGCGCTAATGCTTGCCAGATTCTTATCAGGAATCAGTCTTGGAGGATTCGGCATCATGGCAGGAGTATTAATAGGAGAATTCACCAGTCCACAAAACAGAGGCATGTTCCTTAACTTTGGCACAGCTTATTTAAACTTAGGATCATTGTTGGTTCATTTTCTTGGAAACTACGTCAGCTGGAGGGTTTTGGCTATTTTGATTCCAGTTCCAGTACTTATTGCAATATTTATTATTTACACCTGGACTGAAAGTCCGTCCTGGCTGGTAGAGAGGGGGGAATATGAGAAGAGCAGAGAAGCGTTCTACTGGCTGAGAGGGAGAACAGAAGAAACAACCAAAGAGATAGAAGAATTGATACGAGCACAAAGTAAAATCTTCGTAAAAGAAGAAAAGAGTATAAAAGAACAACTTATCGATTTCTGTCTGAAATTCAAGAAAAAGAACTTTTTGAAACCTTTATTAATTACTGTATTACTATCTGTATTGTCAGAGACTAGCGGACGACATATTTTGCCAGCTTATGCAGTCCAATTGACAGAAGAAATATCTGCAGACTTAAATATGTTGTTCTTCATTTCTACAATAGATGTTTTAGTAGTTGTAAGTTCTATAGTAGCATCGTTTCTAATAAGATTTATAAAATTAAGAACATTATTGTTTTCAACCGGATTTGTAACATTCATAATATTATGTTCAGTTAGTTTATCATTATATTTATTAAAAGTAGGTGTAGTACCCACTAATTATGCATGGGTAACTTTAACTTTATTCGGTGCTTACTGTGTATCAACTAATTTAGCTTGTACGTGTACGCCTTTTCTTTTATTTGGAGAATTGTTTCCTTTAGAACATAGAGCTGTAGGGTGTATGATAATAGGTAATTTGGCATCTTTAGTAATCACAGCAGCTTTAAAAATAATCCCATATGTGGTGGCGGCGTGTGATACATATGGTGCGTTGGGTATCCTAGCTGTATCATTAGCATTAAGCTTAATACCGCTTTATTTCGTGTTACCAGAAACTAAAGACAGAACTCTGCAAGAGATAGAAGATTATTACGAAAATGGGAAGTTTAGAGATGGTGAAATGGTACCAGGCGATGATCATGATGATGAATCAAGGGCTCTTAAAAAAGCTGACGATATGTGTTGATGAATAGACCAATTTAATAGAAATTTTGCTAGTTATTTCGACTTATGAAATTAGTATGATTAAAATAGCACTACGTATTAATTTATTTACAATTAATTTATTGTTCTCTCAGACTCCTTATTGTAAGATAGTAGTTAGGAGAGTTATTTTGAAAGAAATTATAATACTTACCTAACGAAATGTTTTATTTTATTAAGAGCTGATTTTTCCACCGCCAGATAACATTATTCGAGGAATAATTTTGACAGTTCTTAAATAACTTAACCTGTTAAACGTCAATTTTATTAAAAAAAAAAAAGTTATAATATCTGGCGATGGAAAAATCAGACAACAAAAACTGCAATTATAACTTTATTTTTAGCAATGTTATAGACAAATATATATGAACACCGATTTTCATTAGCTATTCATAAAGGAAAATGTGGTTCTTGAGAAAAGTTTTAGTACTTATTAGCAGCGCCCCGCGGTTTTACCCGCGTAGTACCCGCTCCCGCGAGCATGCGTAGCTCGTAGTATCATACAATCATACATCGTGTGTTAAAAAAATAAGTAACAGCGCCATCTATTGGTAGGATTTGTGACTACAAACAGTTACAATAAAACATACGATTACTTATACACAATCCCATGGGAATTTCGGGATAAAAAGTATCCTATGTGTTATTCCTGGTTATAAGGCACATCTGTACCAAATTTAATCAAAATCGCTACAGTAGTTTTTGCGTGAAAGTGTAACAACCATCCAAACATACAATCTTTCGCATTTATAATATTAGTAGGATAATTTTATCTCCGTATTCTTACGGGAACGAGAACTATGCAAGTGAAATCCGAGGTGCTACTAGTATATGGATAAACTAGACCACACACACGATTATAACGTACTAAAGCAATTGTCGAACGTATACCATGTGTCCATTAAACACATTTTCCGTCTAACGCCTCATGAGAAAGATATTACCAAAAATAATCATCAAATAAATAATCGTTCAGCACCTACTTATTTGGTATAGAAAATTCTAAGATGTAACGTTAGTAACATCGTCACTTAAATAACATTATACATTTTCTCTCTTAACAGCAAAAAGTATTTTCCAAAATACAAAAATAACTAAATACAGAAGTTCGACATTTATTTTCATAACAATATTCCTAAATATCACATGACATTAAACAAAGAACGACACCAACCCCATCTTATCTCACCCCTCAAGAAAGAGTGTTTTTGTTAACCCGTGACGTCACCCCTAACTCCAAACTCCATAACTAGATGGCGCTACTATCGAACGTTGCAAATTTCTGAATCGCGCTTACGTTTTATGCCGGATCCGAATGAGTACCGCGGCGCGACGTCGTGAACTCATACTTACCTGGCGTAGGGGATACCGTGATCAAGGAGGCGGTTCCCCCAGAGCGAGACTCTATCATTGCACTGCGATATGGGTTGACCTCTGCGATTATCCCTAATGCGGATAACTCGGACGCGTTATTTTTGGTAGTGGGGACTGCGTACGCGCTGTCCCCCCCGTTATTCCTTAATCTATAGCTACATGATAGTAGCATGAACACCCTAATTACCCTACCTACCTATATATTATAATTAAACCAAAAAAACATTTATGTACTTGTGTATTTTTCCTCAAGCTTTCACAAACTACAACGTTTTCTCGAAATGAAAGTCTTCTATTATTATGAAGAGGAAAGGCATGTTTTTGCATGCTAAGATTTAATTATAAATTAAAAGCTATAATATAGGGATCTATATGTATATTAACAAAACAGTTACTTTGAAATAAAATCTTAAAGGATTTTCTCTTACAACCACGACAAAAATCCGTTTAAGTGTTTTATTTCAATGAGTAGTGTTCGTGTAAATCAAAGAAATGAAACAATTACTATAATGATGATATGATTTATGTTATAAATAAATAAATGTAGACACGTTATAGTCTCAAATAATTTATTAACAACTCGTACATTAAAAAAGGTCTTATAAACTTTCAGCAGTTTAAAAACTAATATCCAGTAGTAATTAAAAAAAAAACAAAAACGTTTTAAGATAATAATCAACCAATATTCTTATAACAAAAGCATTTAGTTTTTTGGGGACTGTGTTGTACCGAGAAGGAAAAAAGGAAACGTCGGAAATGTTAAACAAAATATAACCGACGAAAGTCCGTTACAGTTAGTTTTATTTCGAGGAAAAAAGGTGTATTGCAAACTTTTTGATACATTTTATGTAAATATATACTTTTTAACTTTTTTTTATACTTCTACATTGTTTTTTTTTTTTAAAAACTTCACTTACTTCTCCTGGCGAAATATATAAGTGCAAATTGATTGGTTTTCATTCTCATGTCCACATATTCTGATTTTTATACAGTCCGCAATCCTACGTAACAGGTGATTGCCCTTGCTTTTCAGATAATAACAAATATTTGCCATAAAACCAATTTAACAATCTAGATTTTCAACATATGGCCTCGGTAGCTCCATTGGTTCATATTTAAAGAAAGACTTTTAACACAAATTATTTATTTTACTTCGCGATTCATCACTTACATCATAATTATTTTCTTCATCAGTCGGTATTCTATCACCGTCTCTAAACTTGCCACTATTAAAATAGTCTTCTATCTCTTGTAGAGTTCTATTTGTTGTTTCTGGTAATAAGAAGTATAGTACTATTAACGATATAGCAATACATATTGCTAAAATAGCAAAAGCACCATGAGTGTGAAATGCTGCTACCATATACGGCATTACTTTCAAAGCTACCGTCATTGCCACAGTCATAATATAACCAGTCAAACAACTACCTAATACTCTATGTTCTAAAGGGAAAATCTCAGATGGCAACATCAACGGTACACAGGTACAACCTAAATTAGTTAACATGAAGAATATAGCAAACAGTAATAAGACTATCCAGGAATAACTTTCAGTTATTGTTCCAATGGTCACTAAATATAATGATAAACTTGATAGACATAACGCCACAAATGTAGCGGATCCTGTAGTGAACAGTAGTCTTCTCATAGTCATTATTCTTATTAGGTACGACGCTAAGAAACCAGTCAATGTGATCAATATGTCTATCGCGATGTTGTAGTAAAATGGACCGAAGCCACCTGACGTGATACCTTCTATAAGCTGAGCGGCATACGACGGGAATATGTGTCTTCCACTGGATTCAATCAAAGTTGAAAGCACCACAACAATGAAAAGCGGTTTCAAAAAGTTCATCTTCTTGAACTTTGACAAGAAATCTATTACGCATTCTAGGGCTGTTTTGTCTATCTTCTTATGTCCCTGTGCCCGTATCAGCTCCTCTATCTCTCTGGTTGTTTCCTCTGTTCTCCCTCTCAGCCAGTAGAACGCCTGTCTGCTCTTCTCGTACTCCTTCCTCTCCGCTAGCCAGGAAGGACTCTCTGGCCACGTGTATATCACAAATAAGGATACAACGAACGGTACATTTGTTAATATTGCAAGTATTTTCCAATGGATGTAATTCCCAACAACATGTATAAGTAGAGTCCCTAAATTCAACATTGCTGTCAGCAAGTTACTGAACATTCCTCTGTTCTTTGGGCTAGAGAATTCTCCGATGCCAATATATGCTAATACTGTGAAAGTTCCCATAGTATAACCAGTGAGAGATCTGGCTATTATCAATGATGTGACGTCTTCTGTGAAGATGTTGAGTAACAAAGCGATTACTGCAGGAATATTGTTGATGAAGGCTGATATTCTTCTGCCGAATTTTGACAACATACAAAATGCTGCAGCAAAGCCGACTATTAAAGATATTCCCAACGATGATACTAAAAAAAAAACAACAAATATAAAGAAGTATTACCATGGTTGTATTAGTGCAAAGAGAAAGAAAGGGCACTATGTTTACGTTTGCCAAAATCTTGCCGAATGCGTAGTTACTAGCTGATAATATTTTTAGAAATCCGTTCAGCAGTTTTTGAATGAAGTAGTAACAAAGAAACAATAAAATCTTCCCTCTTTTAATTTTAGTTATTGTGTATCTTCCATTCAAATCCAATAAAAAGAACTTTCTAGAAAAAATCTTATAAACATTATAGTAATCTTACCAAACCACGATGAAGAGTTGATATCCATCTTGATTGGAGAGTCAGGCTCTTTGATGGCATTCAAGAAGCTGCTGGTGAAGCCCAGGGTCATACCCAAGCTGATTTTGTACATGAAAAACGGTATCACAGCCCATGTCTGAAATTAGAAACAAAAAAAGTAAATTAGTGGTCTGTATTGGAAAAACGAATCCCACCATGCTTGCCACGCATGTTGGTGAACTCAAACCCAAATCATGTCTGTTAGTGAGCCTGTCTGGTATGCCAAGGGATACAGATTCTATTTTCGCTAAAGATACATATTTATGTAAGTTAGTACTGTATTTATAATGGAGGTTAGGAGAGCCATTTGACAGAACAGGTTGTACGTAGTTTGGGTTTCTACGTCTCTACATTTTAATACATTTATTTGTACCCATACAAGAAGAATAGGAACATGTATTTGTCTTGGTCTGGGTGATTACTGTCCACATATTCTGAGTATCTATTTACAAAACAAGTACGTTTATCCGTTTTATAAGTTAAGTTAATAGTATAAGCTTTGTTTTTTTTTTGGACTATAGATGGCAAATTGTAATATCATATTATAAACAGATATTATTACATAAGTAAACGTAAAAAATCGCTAAAATGAGGTTGTCTATTGTTTCTTTTATGTTTCATTGTTTGTACTAGTTCAAATTCTGAAACAAAAAGCTGAATTTGAATTAGTTTTTCTTTTGTTAAAACACGACAATGTTCTCGTATGTTAATTACAAGATAACTATGATTTAAGAATGTTTTTAGCTTGCTTTATAGAAATAGCATGACTGTGCGTGATAAAATATATCGACACCACGAAATAATATCGATTTCACGAGCATGACCAAATGAATTATGGCGTGGTACAATATGATAAAATTAATATTTGGTATTTTTCATTTGGTATTAGTTGGATATCGATAAATAGCTATATCGATTTCGTGAGCATGACCAAATGTCATAAAATTTATTACGTGATATAATTAAATATGGCGGGTATTTTTATCATATTTTGACAGTTAGATGTTGATAAATCGCATTATCTATCGCGTTTTCGAAGTCATGCTAGCCCGGCTGATAGATAAGATACACAAATGCATGGCAAAAGGCTCTTATTAATAAAATAATATGAGTGCAATAAGGAGCAATAACCATTGTAATCACTTCACTACAGGAAAGTAGGCGCGTAACCAAAATTTTTTTTGATAAATTTAAGACCTGAACCTATGCTTTTAGAATAGGCAGGCATACTGGCATACCTACATATAAGTTTTACTATAAGTACTACTGTTGTAAAGAGTAAATAAATGAAGAGAGAAGAGTAAAAAATGTCCAGAGAAGAGTGATTTTACCACTTTTGGGCGTCCTCCTTCAATTGATCTCTATATTGGGAGGGAGCAAGCTATTTATATACCTAAGAATCAATCAAAACCGGCCAAAAACGACAAAAAAATCACGATTGTATGGAAGCACTCCTTAAATATTATTTTTAGTATTTGTTCTTATAGCGGCAATTGAAATACATTATTATCTGTGAAAATTTCAACTGTCTAGCTATCACCGTTCTTGAGATACAGCCTGATGAAAGACGGACAGTGAAGTCTCAGTAATAGGGTCCCGTTTATTAGACTCGTTTATTGAGCAATCGGAGCGATTGGACATGATCTACCTTGGGCAACTTGGAAGTCCTTAAACAGACTGCAGACTCAAGTAGGCCGAAGCAAGGAGAACATGCACAGGTGGGGTTACAGCTCTGATAGTCAATGTGGCATTTCTCCTCAAACAATGGCCCATCTCCTAACTTCTCCTAACTTGCCGTGCGTGTCCCTACACCTGCACACGCGAGGACCTTTACAAGGCCACTGATAGTGCCATATCGGTGGCCGAGTTCTGGTCCTCTAAAATATGAGTCCCGTTTTTACTTTTTGGGTACGGAACCCTGAAAAAGGCAATATCACAATGTCAATAGTTTAGGTCTTAAATTCGGCCTCCACCCACTATTGACAAGAACTCAATCCTGACACCAGCATCCCTTTTTTCACTAGAGGGCACTACTATACAGTAATAGGGATGTCGACTGGGTAAACAAAATGAAATTCTAATTAGTCCGTCAGACAGATTTCGAAAAAATATTAGACACGTTTTATTTGTTTTTTTTTTTTTCAAATTAATAAAACTGACTTATTTATAATGCATTAAAGTTCAGGAGTGGGGACTTGTGACGATAATTCTTGGTAAAAAAATTATGTAGCTGTGACGTCACACGAGTTTTCTATGCACTATATCGTCTTAATTATTTGTTTGTATCGAAAAAGAGAAAATACGTGTCTAATATTTTTGCGATATCTATGTGACAGACTAATTAGATTTTTTTAATCGACATCCCTATAGTAATCTTTAAAAAATCATGTACTTACTTGCTTCATTGTAGGACTTATCCATTTTGGTGGAGGCATTTTGGTTCTAGTTTAATTAAATTAAATTAACACTCTCTATCTTAACATCATCATAATAATTTTATATCTAAAAATATCTTACAATATTTAAGTTTTTGCTAACAAAAATATGATAAAAGTAACAAAATATTTATTTTAAATAAAAAAAAAAATTAATATTAAATATTTTTTAAATATACACGTTGCTACCGTAAACGATTAAGTTACAAAAATGTCACGATATTTGCATTAATTTACGCTCAACTTTGAGAGAGGTGTGACGTAAACATGCTCATAAAAGTACGAGTGTGTAATATTATATTATATCTTCATGGTTCCGTTTGTTTAAAACTAAATTACTAATAAGTAACACCAAATGATATTTATTGTTATTTTTTTAATATTTATTTTGTAATTTTTATCATTTTAATTTTTCACGTAATATGGATTATTTTATCTGAAATAAATGACTTTTATTTTTTTTATATTTTTTTTTTATATTTCTAGGTAGTCAGAAATGGGAATCTTTGAGTTATTTCGGAGTTTGAAAGTTTCAACCATCGACAACGGAACCTTTCTACAAATTTTATTATTAAACAAAACTTACGACATTGTTTACAATTAATATTTTTGCAGAGGGTGCAGAGCAAGACGCCGTCGGCGCGGGCGTATCGCACTCATCCTCCTGATGATGGCCACCGGACGTGGCTGAAACTAGTCGAGGGATTCGACTCATAGGTACGTGTTAATATCCCGTAAAAATATTACTTAATTGTAAACTCCTGAAATTATTCCCAGTCACATTTTTTCCCCAAATATAGCTAGCCTTTTTTTTGTTATCCCGGGGGAAATACGTTGACGCATCCCCACGCCGATACAGCGGGATATGTGGGACCCACCCTCCACCAAGATGGAGCGGTGAAGGTCCTACCCACTAAAACCTCCGGAGGCGACATTGCCTGGACAGTGCCGGTGCAACGGTAAGCGGGCTGCACATCAGCTACGCCAGCGGCAAATACAGCTAGCCTACCTTCAATTCATGTTCAAAAAACAATTCAATTCATTTAAGTTGAATCTTAATTTAGCTTTTTCTTTTAAGTAGTTAGATTAACTATTTAGCTGATTTGACGCCTCACAGTTTAAAAAGATGTCTATATCAGATTTGCAGATGATTTAACACACTATGTAGGGTAAAATCATAGGGTAGTTGACCAAAAAAAAAAAAATTAAAAAAAAAATATAGTCCGTCTTATAGATCTTCAAAAAATATTGGACACGTATTTTTTTATTTTTCATGTAAACAAATAATTAAGAAGATACAGTGCGTCGAAAACTCGTGTAACGTCACAGGTTGCTGCACTTTTAAGCGACAGTCGACGTCACAAACCCCCTCCTAAACATTAATGATATAATAGTTATAATAGTTATACCTAAGTCAGTTTTATTAACTTGATGAAAAAAAACGTGTCTAATATTTTTTCGTAATCTATCTGACGGACGAATTAGAATTTCATTTTGTTTACCCAGAAAACTACCCTGCGTCAGTCTGTCTGTAACCGTGACATGGTTATTGCAGTAGTCCAGTGACTGCGAGTATTAGATGCAATTTGGTTGGCGCTATAACAACAAATACTAAAAACTGAATAAAATACATCTATGATTTTTAATACTTAGTACGGAGCCTGTCGTGCGCCAGACCGAATCGCACTTAGCCGGTATTGTTAATTATTTTCTTGTCCATAAATTATTATTTAAATATGCAACTTATATTCAAATGACCTCTATTGTTTTGTTATATCATTAGATAAAACAGTTCTATTTATATTGTGATAATACATAATATATATTTAGAATTTAAGGCGATTAAGACACGGCAACGCGTACCGGCGCGGTATACGGTACCGTGTGAGCATCGCCTGCGGCGGTCGACCGTCCGGTCGGGCGGTGTACGCGTGTACGGTAACGGATTTATTCAGGTAAATGCGATATGAGATCCGCTTCACCGCCTACCGTTGCGCTGTACCAAATCAAAAAGTTAATCGCCTAAGATTTTTCAAAGAATTAGACCTATGAATGATAATATTTTATTTTGATTACTAATTTTGTGTCATGAATAATTTTAAACATTATTTTGTACTTTTTGACATAAGTGATTCTGTGAAGCTAGAACTTAATAAATTATATTGAACTTTATTTGAGTGCTAAAAGCTCAGCCCCCCTAGCATGACTGTGCGTGATAAAATATATCGACACCACGAAATAATATCGATTTCGCGTGCATGACCAAATGAATTATGGCGTGGTACGATATGAAAAATTAAATATGGCGGCTATATTTATTATATTTTGACACTTGGATGTCAATAAATAGCTTTATCGATTTCGCGAACATGACCAAATGTCATAAAGTTAATCACGTGGTAAAATTCAATATGGCGGGTATTTTTATCAAATTTTGATGTCAATAAATCGCTGAATCTGTCGCGTTTTCGAAGTCATGCTAGCTGGGCAGGACTAACTGCTCTATATGCTATAGTTAAGTAGTCTTAATAACGATCGGTGGCATAAGCCGAAGATGCTTTTGATTTCACGAGGGTTTCTTCAAAATTCATGTTATGCTCGGGTTTCGTACTTAGATTTCACCAAAATATGGTCAATCTAAAAACCGACTTCATCGGGCATGTGGGTTTGAGAGAATATTGGACCTTATTTTAATAAACATAGAATGTATTGTTCTACGACAACATTTTAGACAAACAAAACGTGATTCAAAAATTATGTAAAGCTTCGTACTTTATAAACCGGAAAATTTACAACAAAAAGATTTCAAATTCGAACTTGTTTTCAAAGACATTGTACATAAAGGTGTACTTTGCATAAAAGTATTTTAGGCTTATTATACTCGTATGTTATTAGTAACGCGACGTTCAACATTTATATACTTATTTTAAACATATTGTATTAAATATTATCTATAATATTGTTTAATTTTATAAGAACAATGAGTTTGGCACTACCGAAATGGATAAACCCTACAATGAAGCAGGTAAAATTTATCAATATACTAAAAATAAAAGTGCGTTTTTGAAAAAAGATGGAATGTTCATTATACCTTAGGATAAGCAATATGAAAATCTAATTAGTATGTCAGATAGATTTCGAAAAAATATAAGACACGTATTTTTTTGTTTCATTAAATTAATTAAACTGACTTAGTTATAACGCATTAAAGTTTAGGAGTGGGGGTTTGTGACGTCAACTGTTGCTTAAAATTGCTGTGACATTTCACAAGTTTTCGATGCACTATATCGTTTTAATTATTTGTTTATATGGAAAATAAAAAATACGTGTCCAATATTTTTTTTAAATCTATAAGACGGACTAAAAAAAAATATTTAGTCAACTACCCTATGCCTTAAATTCTGGCACTGCATTTCTTCTGGTATAAACCAAAGAGGATAGTTCAAGCAGTATTTCGTAACTAGAGATTAGATACCTCTCCAGTTTGGGTCCTTTGTGCGTGATGCCAAGACTCCAAGACGTAAATCCATTTCTGTAAGGTTGCGGGTTCGATTCCCGTTGTGAAACCACAAATGACCACTCGATCTGGGTATATGTGTGTGAACGAGTGTGTGAATAGTTTCTGATACCCTAGATACAAGTTTGTAATTTAGTCAGTTACTATACTGGGACGTAGCCAATGATTATGTTATGTTATTTACACCTGACGCCACCTAAATCATCTTATGTAGACGCATAGGCCAATAAATGAATGAATGAATTACAGACATGGACTGTATCACCATTTTATATGAACAAAATCAGCCTAGGCATGGCATTCGGTTTCACCAGCTGCTTCTTGAATGCGATCAAAGAGCCAGACTCTCCTATCAAGATGGACATCAATATGTCTTCCTGGTTTGGTAAGATCATCTTTCTAATTCAAAATTTTATTTAATTTTTACTCTTAAAGCGTTGGACTAATTTTCATATCTCTTTTTTTTAACACGTCAACTCTGACATTGTATATGAAATAAAGATGCCAAATACTGGTGTTACGTCACTCTAACCATGTTTTACCATTTTGTTTTGCTTTAGGAACCATTGACCTACCGCATAAGTAGTTAACAAAAATATTAAATTTAAATATCTGATTTCAGTATCATCATTGCCGATAGCATTGATCTTGGGATTTGCTATATCATCATGTTTTATACCGAAATGTGGAAGAAGATTATCAGCTCTAATCATGACTGTTCCTGCGATAGTTTCCCTAATTATTTCCATCTTCACAACTGATGTGATGTCAACGGTAATAGCCAGGATACTGTCCGGAATCACAATGGGTGGTGTATCAGTCATCAGTGCTGCCGGCATCGGAGAATTCGTCAGTCCACAAAACAGGGGCATGTTCTACAATATATTAACAGCAGTGATGAATTTAGGCACTCTTTTTATGCATGTCGTGGGGAATTACATCCACTGGAGAGTACTTACGATATTAATAAACTTACCTTTTGTCGTTTGTTTCTTAATCACGTATACCTGGCCTGAAAGCCCGTCCTGGCTGGCGGAGAAGAAGGAATACGAGAAGAGCAGACAGGCGTTCTACTGGCTGAGAGGGAAATCAAAAGAATCCACCAGAGAGATAGAAGAGCTGATACGAGCACAGGGTTATAAGAAAGTTAATAAAACTATAAAGGAATCTCTGATCAATTTCTTTTTAAAATTTAAGATGATGAATTTCTGGAAACCAATGTTGATCAATGTGTTGCTAACCGTCTTGATAGAAACTAGTGGACGACACATCTTTCCGTCGTATGCAGCTCAACTAATAAAAGACATCACCGCGGGTGGCTTCGGTCCCTTTTACTACAACATCGTCATAGATGTACTGATCACATTGACTGGTTTCTTAGCGTCGTACTTAATAAGAATAATGACTATGAGAAGACTACTGTTCACTACAGGATCCGCTACATTTGTGGCGTTATGTCTATCAAGTCTATCAATTTACTTAGTGAGCATTGGAACAATAACTGAAAGTTACTCCTGGATAGTGTTATTACTGTTTGCTATTTTCTTTATTTTAACTAATTTAGGTTGTACCTGTGTACCGTTATTGATACCGGGAGAACTTTTTCCTTTAGAACATAAAATTGTAGGACTTTCATTAGCAGGTTATTTTTCTTCAGCTGCAATGGCTCTTGCATTGAAAATAATGCCGTATATGGTAGCTGCATTTCATATCTCCGGTGCCTTTGCTGTTTTAGCAGTCTTTATGGGTATGGCTTTAATAGGACTATACTTCTTATTACCAGAAACAACAAATAGAACTCTACAAGAGATAGAAGACTATTTCACTTATGGCAAGTTTAGAGACGGTGATCTAGTGCCGACTGATGATAAAGATATCGTTGACAATGGTGATGAACCAGGAAAAGAAAAAGACAATATGTGTTAAAACAATTGGTGTGTTTATAATATTTTTATTGTACGATTGTTGTGTTCAAGATGTTGTATATTTTATTTTAATATATAAAGTTTAAAATAAAGATGCCAATGGCTTGTGACTTACCATAATCATAAAATTTAAATGACATAAAATATTGTTTTTTTTTATAAAATATTTTAAGTAGTAACTTACGAGCCCTCAAAATTTCAACAGATTAACCATAATGTAGTATCGCTTTCTAGATTGTAGAGCTCTGATAGCATTCGCTTGTCCTAAAATAATGACATCACATCTGTTGACACTTTTTTTATCAACCTGTATTAACCCACTCCTGGGCAAAGGTCTCCCCCAAATCTCTCCATCTGTCTCTATCTCTAGCCAGCTCCTTCCAATCTCTGTCGAACCTCTCAAGATCTTGTCTCCATCGTGTCGAGGGGCGACCTGGGGGCCTACGCTCGTTGAGTTCCCAGTCCGTGAATAATTTAGACCACCTATCTGAATCCATTCTACTCTTTAATAATTTTAAGATGGATAAATATTTATGAATAGAATTAGTAGTCTATACTAATATTATAAAGAGGAAAGATTTGTTTTTTGTTTGTTTGTTTGTATGTAATGAATAGGCTCCGAAACTACTGGACCGATTTCAAAAATTCTTTCACCATTAGAAAGCTACATTCACCCTGAGTAACATAGGCTACATTTTATCCCCGTAATCCCACGGGAACGGAAACTACGCGGGTAAAACCGCGGGGCGCTGCTAGTATTAGATAAACCAGTGCTACGAGTATTAATATTTAGAATTTAAGGCGACGCGTACCGGCGCGGTACACGGTACTATTGAGTGCCGCTCGACCGTGCGGTTGGACGGTGTACTACGTGTGTTAGGTGTTATTGAGTCACAATCGTTTCGGTGCCGGTGACAGCGTCGCTGTAATCGCAAATTTTGGTTGTCAGTTTATTGAAAATGTATCCAAATGATATATTTTTGTAGCACCTATTTTTGTACCTTATGTGTACATGTGCACCCGTCAACGGCCAAATCACACAACATTAACTATAATAATAAAGAAATCGCAGTAAGGAACCTTAGACTTGGTACGAGTTTGTCTAGATTTCATTACTTTTTAGAGATAAACAAGTAGCTCCATCGAGACTTGGCTAGTTTTTTACAGAATGTTTTGGTAGGATTTCATTTATTTTTGTTGAAACGTGTTAATATTGATTTATTTTATTAGATTTTCTGATTTGACACATTTTTTTCTTTTTAGGAGTAGTATTTTATTATTAAGCGCCCTGCGGTTTCACCCGCGTAGTTCCCGTTCGCGTAATTGTCCGCCAAATCAGTTCAGCTGTTTTAGAATTATCATTCCCGTTCCCATTCTCGTGGGAATTTCGTGATTAAAAGTATTCTTTGTGCTTTCCTGGTTCTAAGCTGCCTCCCCACCAATTTTCAGCCAAATCAATTCAGCCGTTCTTGAGTTATAAGTTCCCGTTCCCAATCCCGTGGGAATTACGGGATTAAAGGTATCCTATGTCCTTTTCCTGGTTCTAAGCTACCTCCCCACCAATTTTCAGCCAAATCAGTTCAGCCGTACTTGAGTTACAATTCCCGTTCCCGTATAATTCCCGTTCCCGTTCGATTATCCTAGTTTTTATAGTTTTCCCTTTATGTGGCCATTAAACCCTACCTCTGTACCAAATTTCAGCTCTCTAGGTTTATGGGAAGTACTAGTTCTATTTTGATGATCATGAGTGAGTGAGTGAGTGTCTGTCTTAAATACGAAACTTTGCTTTCGCTTAACTTCGGAACTAAATGACCTACAGACTTGAAATTTTATTTTGAGTATGTGATTGTATAGCTTACTGGATGACGAAAATTTCAGCGTTCTGGGCTTATCCAGAGTTTCTCAAATAGGGGCCTGAAAATGCGGCGAAATGGTTCCTGTAAAGGATGGTACAGCAGTGTTTGCTTCGCGCTCGACTTGGCGGGGGGCACTGCCGTGCCCCCAGATAAGAAATTTATAAATGTCAATGCGAACTTCACAGCCTATGGCCGTGATTAAATAAAAACTTGAGAGGTGTCAAGTGACACCCGGACGGAACGAAGTTACATTAATAAATACTTATTAATTTCGACGGTCAAAGTAAGAAAAAAATAAACTATGATTTTTACCTTTTTAATAATTATACTCGAAAACTAAACGCGCTGTTCGACCTTTAAATTAAATAAAAAACTGTCGTTACAACTTTTCGTCTTAATTTTTCCGTCTAGCCCCTTTTCGCAACGCGCGATAAGGAACGTCATTCCAATTATATTAATATAAATTTACAATAAAAAGATTTCGACGACGACCTCGATGGCAGAGTGGTCACCATGCCGGACTGCCATCCGTATGGTTGCGGGTTCGATTCCCGTGCGGTGTGAATATTTGTGTGAACCACAAATGTTCGTCTCGGTCTGGGTGTGTGTGTGAATGAGTGTGTGCGTAGTTTCTGATACCCTAGATACAAGCTTCGAGCTTAGTTAGGGGTCAGTTACTATAATGAGATGATGTAGTGAATGCTTATGTTATGTTATATATTTGAAATTCGAACTTGTTTTCAAAGACATTGCAGATAAGGAACGTACTTTGCATAAAGGTATTTAAGAAGCTTATTATACTCGTATGTTATTAGTAATCGTGACGTTCAACACTTATATACTTCTTTTAAATATATTGTATTAAATATTATCTATAGTATTGTTTTATTTTATAAGAACAATGAGTTTGAAACTGCCAAAATGGATAAACCCGACAATGAAACAGGTATTTATCATACTAATAAAATAGAAGTGCGTGGCAGAGAAGAGAAGGATGTTTATTACGCAAAAACTACCGTACCAATTGACCAATTTCGTACTAATTTTCTTAGACCAAATTATTATGATCAACGGGATATTGATCATGTATATTATTTATTTCGTGTTTCCGATATTTCGACGCTGTTGCAAGCGCCATGATCACGGATTAACTCGCTTCTTATCCTTTCCCTTCCTTCTCATGCACTTGTATCAGATGTGTACTTGTATTCGTGGTCAAGCCGTTATCCTCAATTAGAGATTATTGGAGAATAGCTGCGCCGCATTTTAACCTACGTTGGCTCCACACCTATTGGAGCGTGATGTTTTAATAGCCTTCCTTGATATTTTTTATCTAATACTAACTGTGCCCCGCGGTTCCGACCGTGTAGTTCGTCGTCCGTGGGAATTTCGGGATAAAACGTCCTTTCCCGGATCATAAGCTACCCCTGTACCAAATTTTAAGTCAATCGATTCAGTAGTTAAGCCGTGAAAAGGTAACAGACAGACAGAATTACTTTCGCATTTATAATATTAGTAAGGATTGTTTGAAATAGGAAAAGTTCCAGAGATAAGGGTATATTCATTTTTGTGTTTCATTTACAGGCATGGACAGTATCGCCATTTTATATGAACAAAATCAGCCTAGGCATGGCATTCGGTTTCACCAGCTGCTTCTTGAATGCTATCAAAGAGCCAGACTCTCCTATCAAGATGGACATCAATATGTCTTCTTGGTTTGGTAAGATCATATCATAAACTGGCTGGACCAATTTGCATAACTACCTTTTTATTTGCACCAACACTATTGAGTCACAATCTTTTCTGTGCCGGTATCGTATCTTTTGGTTTTCAGTTTATTGAAAATGTATCCAAATGAAATTAGAATCAAAATGACAATAGAAGCTTCCAATTTTGGCCGCCGGCACAGAAGAGATTGTGACTCAATACTGACATTGTTGAAATAAAGATGCCAAATACGGGACTTATGTCATTCTAACCATCGTTTACCCTTTTGTATTGCTTTTTCTAGAAAACTAAACATTCGGAAACATTGATTGATTCTCAAATTCAAACTTAATTATCATTATTAAAATTCTAAATCTCTTGAATTATCACTTAAGCAACAACAATAATAAAATTTAAATGTTTGATTTCAGTATCATCAATGTCGATAGCATTGATCTTGGGTTTCGCTATAGCATCATGTTTCATACCGAAATGCGGAAGAAGATTATCAGCTCTAATCATGACTGTTCCTGCGATAGTATCCCTGATCATTTCTATCTTTACAACTGATGTAATTTCAATGGTAATAGCCAGGACACTCTCTGGAATCACCATGGGTGGTGTATCAGTGGTTAGTATTATCGGCATTGGAGAATTCGTCAGTCCACAAAACAGGGGCATGTTTTACAATATACTAACAGCAGTGATGAATTTAGGCATTCTTTTCATGCATGTCATCGGGAACTACATCCACTGGAGAGTACTTGCAATATTAATAAACTTACCTTATATTGCTTGTTTCTTAATCACGTATACCTGGCCTGAAAGCCCGTCCTGGCTGGCGGAGAAGAAGGAATATGAGAAGAGCAGACAGGCGTTCTACTGGCTGAGAGGGAAATCAAAAGAATCCACCAGAGAGATAGAAGAGCTGATACGAGCACAGGGATATAAGAAAGTAAATAAAACTATAAAGGAATCTCTGATCAATTTCTTTTTAAAATTTAAGATGATGAATTTCTGGAAACCAATGATGATCATTGTGTTGCTAACCGTCTTGATAGAAACTAGTGGACGACACATCTTTCCGTCGTATGCAGCTCAACTAATAAAAGACATCACCGCGGGTGGCTTCGATCCCTTTTACTACAACATCGTCATAGATGTACTGATCACAATGACTGGTTTCTTAGCGTCGTACTTAATAAGAATAATGACTATGAGAAGACTGCTGTTTACTACAGGATCCGCTACATTTGTGGCGTTATGTTTATCAAGTCTATCAATTTACTTAGTGAGCATTGGAACAATAACTGAAAGATACTCCTGGATAGTGTTATTACTGTTTGCTATATTCTTCATTTTAACTAATTTAGGTTGTACCTGTGTACCGTTATTGTTACCGGGAGAAATTTTTCCTTTAGAACATAAGATTGTGGGAATGTCATTCACAGGTTATTTTTCTTCAGCTGTAATGGCTCTTGCATTGAAAATAATGCCGTATATGGTAGCTGCATTCCATATCTCCGGTGCCTTTGCTGTTTTAGCGGTATTTATGGGTATGGCTTTAATAGGACTATACTTCTTATTACCAGAAACAACAAATAGAACTCTACAAGAGATAGAAGACTATTTCACTTATGGCAAGTTTAGAGACGGTGATCTAGTGCCGACTGATGATAAAGATATCGTTGACAATGGTGATGAACCAGGAAAAGAAAAAGACAATATGTGTTAAAACAATTGGTGTGTTTATAATATTTTTATTGTACGATTGATGTGTTGGCGGGGTTGAATATTTTACTTTATTAAAGTTAAAATAACTTTGATGCCAATGACTTGTGACTTAAAATATCAGATTAATTTAAATGATAATGTGAAGTTTACGTCGTAAAATATTGATTTTATATAAAATATTTTAGGTTGTAGTCTTCTACATTCTATAGCATTTATTTTCTCATATATTCATAATTGTCACAAAGAACAAGTTTTTGTATGAAATAATGTTTGTATTTATTTTCTATTTTTTACGAAAAGTCTTATTTTTATCCCCGACGCAAAAAGAGGGGTGTTATAAGTTTGACGTGTCTGTGTGTGTGTATCTGTCTGTCTGTGGCATCATAGCTCCCGAATGAATGAACCGATTTCAATTTAGTTTTTGTATTAAAGGGGACTTATGTGCGAGTGTTCTTAGACATGTTTGATGAAAATCGGTTGACCCGTTTAAAAGTTATGAGGGTTTGAAAGTAATTGTGTTGGGGTTTTTTTAAATTTTAATGTTATTTTTTCATAAGTATATTTAATTAAGTTCATTGTATATTTCGTTTAAGGTACTATTGTAATATATTTTGAAAATAAACGTCAAAATTACTGTCTAAATGCTGAATTATTTACATTTTTTTTTTATCAAAAGGTAATTATTACAATGAGCTCTTTTGTTTTTTAATATTTCTTGTTATTGTCGCCTTTCTTAATGTACTATGACGGCATTTTGCGTCACGTTATATGATATTTATGTATCTTCGGAAACAAGATGGGTCCCGTCTGATGGATATCTTGGAACTCAGAAGATGTTATCGCTCCTGTCTTTGTAATGTGTACAGGACTTGTAATGGTTTGATAACCGCAAGTTTTGAATTCATACGTAGGTACCTTTATTCGACACTCTTTGTCAGAATCGTGAAGGAACCTGCACACACCTGCGAAGAAATTCGACCAACCCTTGGCCACTTTTGACCACTTGGCAAGTGATTAACTAAAGCTGAGATAGACCTTGATCGAAAATTAAGTTAGTGCTAGAGATGCAAAGATACAAACCTACTAATATTATAAAGCCGAATGTTTGTGAGTGTGGATGTATGGATGTTTGTTCTTCTTTCACGCAAAAACTACTGAATGGATTTTAATGAAATTCGGTACAGATGTTCCTCATACCTAGAAATAACACATAGGATACTTTTTATCCCAAAATTTACAAATTTAGTAAAACCGCGGGGCACAGTTAGTAAAGCATATAAGTTGAAATTACAAAAACAATATAATTATTTATTTATCTTACTATCAAAAATTCAGGGCATGTCAATAAACTTAAAATACTGAATTGCAATGACTATTAATTATTTCGAATTTATGACTTAATTTACTGATTAAATTTTAAGTTGGAGTGTTTTATTTAATTTATTTATTTATTGAAAAAATATTGATCATGATTTAAGAGCTTGGTAGCCGCTGCGTTTTAAGAGTGTGTAATTCGATCGATACAAAATTCATCCGGTTCTAGGTTCCTAGTTCCCAAATCCCGTGTGCCGGTTCAAATAAATTTTCAAAAAGTCGAAAGTCGACATACCGGTAACTAGGGTATCAGAAACTACGCACACACTCAATCCATGTATACACTAGAGGGCAAATGGAGCAACATGTTGCGGAACATGTTCCTCAACAACTACGTAGAACATGCCGAAGTTGCGTGTACGTCAGAATGGCTGGTTGCCTGTAACTTTGATCTATGAGAGTTGATTAAAAATTGCTACATTTGCTACATAATATATAATGGAAATGAAATATATTTTCTGACCAGCCATTCTGACGTTTGGATGGCTGGTCACCTACTGGTTTAAAGTCAGCACGCAGTGTTTCCCGAAATGTATTGGGGGGGGGGGGGGGGGGGGGGGGCATGCTGGACAATATGCAACGTTGCAGCGTCTCGTAAATTATGTGTTGCGGGACAAAATGTTCCCTAGTGTATACGGGGCTTCATTCACACACACCCAGACCCACAAACACATTCATTTTATTTACATTTTTATACATTGTTAATAACAAGAGTACCTATTTAATATTATGTTTAAGTCATGAGCAGAACATATAAATGAATACGTACCTACATATTAACGTACAATAAAACATACTTAAATTTCAATTGTTACACGACTTTGCTAATGTTACAATGTCAAACACATAACTAAAAACATATTATGTTCCATAATATTTATTTATACTTCTGTATATTATACTAGCAGCGCCCCGCGGCTTCACCCGCGTAGTTCCCGTTCCCGTGGGAATTTTGGGATAAAAAGTATCCTATGTGTTATTCTGATGTATAAGCAAGATTATTGTAAAGTTTCATTAAAATCCATTCAGTAGTTTTTGCGTGAAAGAGTAACAAACATCCATACATACAAACTTTCGCCTTTATAATATTAGTAGGATTATATCTTTACATGAGCCCTCCATGTTATATTAACCTATCAGCCAACCTACCAGCCAACCATGGAGTGCAGAAAATTAGTGGCGGTAAAATGGATTAGGTACCTAAGGCGCGTCTTGAAATGTTCGTGGAGGTCTAGGGAAGGTTTAAAAGGTGAGAAAAACACGAATAATTTCCGGGAACACGGGGACGGGTACTACGCGGGTGAAACCGCGGGGCACAGCTAGTTTATTTATAGTTACTAGCCTGTTCGCACCGCCGGCAAGTACTCGCTTTATAAGTATAAGTATATAATTGTATTGTGTATTTTTAAATACATTCAAAATTTTCACCACGATGGGGACATGAACCCATGACCATGCTGAATCGTAACACCGCTCTAACCATCTGAGCTTATATAAAAACCCTAAATAGTAATGTACTCGTAAGGTAAACCAATTACTTATAATTAATATATTTTTACGAGATATTTACACGTACCTATAAGTCGAATCCCTCGACTACGTGTAAATATCCCATAAAAGATATTAATTATAAGTAATTGGTTTACCTTACGAGTACATTACTATTTAGGGTTTAATTACTAGCTGCGCCCCGCGGTTTCACACGCGTAGTTCCCGTTCCCGTAGGAATTTCGGGATGAAAAATAGATGTTGGCCGATTCTCAGACCTACTGAATATGCTCACAAAATTTCATGAGAATCGGTCAAGCCGTTTCGGAGGGATAATGGCAACGAAAACTGTGACACGAGAATTTTATATATTAGATAAACAATGACGTACGTTTCGTTTAATAATAAAACCAATTATTTATTTCTTTTCAGCGTGTTCATCAAATGAATCCTATTAATGCGAAAGTAACTCTGTCTGTCTGTCTGTTACCTTTTCACGGCTAAACTACTGAACCGATCGACTTGAAATTTGGTACAGGGGTAGCTTACAGTACGGGGGAGGATATTTTATCCTTAAATTTCCACGGGATAAGGCGGATAAAACCGCGGGACACAGCTAGTAAAGATATAATAATAGAAAGATATAAATAAAATAATATTGTGAATAATTGCATTACAATAAAACCAATTAAGTAGCATAAATGAATTACTTTTTGGTAACTAAATGTTACTTGATACACACACATATGCATCTTGCTAATATCCTTACACTTGAAACCTATACAAAGAATTGTTATTATGTAAATTTATACAAAACGGTATACAAGATATTTTTATACATTTAGTACGGCACTAGAAACAAGTATGGCGTCTACAAAAATATACAACTTGTTGAAATAACAATTTAATTTTAAATATTATTGTTAAGTTAAAATATAAATAGTTGTGAAATAATAATGACTTCAGTGTGGAAATCACCTTTTTTGAGACAAGTAAGTACATAATTGTTTATTTATCCAACTGTTATCAAAAATAAATAATTGGTGTAACTTTATTAGCAACTGTGACGTCAATAATATGAATATTATTATTCTTATCATCATCGACAGTCGTTATGGGGTACTTAAATTCAATTTATTATTAATTAATTCAATTTATTCAATTTATTATTAATTCAATTTATTAATATTTTCTAATTTAGTTACAATTTATTTGATGTGGTTATTGAGACATTACCTCCCGTGGTAGTTACTAATAAACTGTGTTACGGCGAAGTAAGGCCTCTCAAACCACGTACACATAAAATATAACTAAGATAAGAAATTAAATATATACCTTATAAACTAACATATATAATTTTATATACTTAAAGCTACAAGTTTAGGGAGTTCTTATCGGTCTCGCCTCCCTAAAGCGCCGGAACGCCACTCCTGCAGGCCAAAAATCGGGAGTCAGGAACATGTCCTTGTACTTCGCAGGCACCTGTAGCACGTAGGACTTTAAGGTGTTGTCCCTCGAGGCGCCGCAGGTTGAGCCGGATGGTGTCCTTCGTCCAGAAACAGGCTCTCTCCTTAACATATCGCAGGACCTCCTCGCCTGTAGTATTGGGGTCAAATCTCGATATGTAGAGAGCGACGGTCGGCTCCACAACTTGTAGAGTTGTTTCTGCAGCGGAAGCGGTGGCGGTACCCCTTAGGTTACGAGTCAACCTCGGTCGGCGTCGTTTCTCCACAAGTGTGAAACCATCCCCGTCGACTTTCTTTGTTAACTGTGTACTACAAGGTGCTTGCTGTTGAAGAGTTTGGGGACAGGACACCTGCGCATAACTCTTCTTCTTACATACTCGTGGAGTAGGCACAGATGACGTAGTAGGCGCCGCGGGAGCCGAGGTAATCGGGGCCGGGCGCACTTTGACCTGTGCGTCGGTTTTCGCGCTACTAGCATTATTGCTGACGGGTGATGTTTCACAGTTCTTAGTACCGCGTCGCACACATACGTAAGGTGCTGACTGCGGCATTTCCGACGTTGTTGCATTTTGTTTGCGCAATGTGTCGAGCTCCGTACTTAACTCCAAAACAATGCGCTCCGAAAACTTCTGCTTGGCCCGGATGTAGGTGACCTCGGCCTTCAAATATGTCGTAGGAGGCACGAAGGACCCAAACCAGAGAAGTAGGTAGAAGACAGACTACTTATGGTCGTTCCCAACATTCAATCTATCTATCTTGCTTGTCTTTACAAAACATTGTATGTCTGTCATTTACACATCAAAGCAACCTCCTCAAAAATAACTATTTCATCCCAATAGCTCGGAAAGTATGTTTTTCATCCCACTAGCTCGGAAAGTATGTTTTTAATCCCCGATATCTGGGGGTAAAAGTCGATTTTAATCTCCAGAGTGGAAAGTATCGGGGTCGCTGTGACAGCCCCCGCAGGACCCAAGGCATTTTCGATAACTGGGAGTAAAAGTCGTTTTTGCGCTCTAGGGGTTAAAGTAAATTTGAATTTAGAACATCGTGTGCACTAATGTGACGATGTTTTGTATTCACAAACTATCATACAACTTTTTTTTATTTAAAATTCAAACTCGGTACCTTCTTAGTGTACAAGACTTACTTATTTTTTAATTTGCTTTGCTCGTGATATTTTAACATACTTTCCGAGCTAGTGGGATGAAAATAACTATTATTAGTTATAAATTAAAATAGTAGCTTGTTTATTATCGTATAGTTTAGTTCACGATATGCTCACATGTTTTCTTTTTTCTCTATGCAAATTTTAAAACCTTGTTTGTAGACGTGAGTTTGATGCACCCACTGACCAATCAACCTCAAAATTAATCTAAAAATAAACAAAAACTATTACAAAATATAACCTGTTTCATTCCTATTTTTATATTACTAAAACTAATCATTATTATTATGACTAATACCACATATTTTCACACTATTCCAGTGCTTCGTAACATCAGGGGTGGCTATCAACCTGGGAGCAGGCGGGATGATAACGGGATATACGACGGGCATGCTGGATCAGCTGAGGAGACCAGACTCTGCGATACCTATTGACTCATCCACCGGGTCTTGGATTGGTATGTTTATCTAAAAATATATCAGTTCAGAACTGTCTCCGAAGGGCTCGAGCCTACCCTGTACGACGACAATCAGGCCACAACGCTGGTCGAAGTCACATTAGATAGAATGATAAAGATGTGAAAAGAAAACACAATGTGACTATTTTCAAAGTAACTACCTCTGTGAAACACTATAAAAATCTAATGATTGAAGCAAAAGCATCTCTTGCCACACAAATAATTTAGATTTTTAGGATGTTAGACAATCGAAAGTTCCATAGTCCTAATATCATAAATTCAACTGAGGTAAAGCCTCGGTAGCTTAGTTGGTTAGACAGTTAAGCACAGATCTTAGGTGTGGTTTTGAATTAATTAAGTTTTTTCCTTTCCAGCATCCCTGCCCAGCATATCAATAGTGGGGGTGATCTTCATTGTTCCTACATTAATGTCAAGATTCGGGAGAAGAACAACCAACTTTATCAGCACTATTCCAATGATAACTGGGTGGCTTTGCATCATCTTCGCGACCAACCCTGCCATGTTTTTGGCCGCCAGGTTCATCCAAGGGCTAGGAGCTGGCATATTTCTCTGTGTAGTCTCAGAAAGAAAATCTGATAAAAAATATTTTTGACAGCTATACAGTGGCTCAAGAACAATTGCAAATGCAAATGACCACTGCGGGGGAGTTGATTGATCTTGTTAAGAACAACACCGAGCAGTTGTTTGTTTTAAGTAATAGTAAAGTAGATAATTATGATAATAAACCTCCCCCTAACGCGAGAGTATGTGTTGATCCCACGCCCTCAACCAACTCTGCTCAGCTCATGCCGCAGCTGGATATAAAGACCTCGTCTGTTTATGTTTATTCAGATCAATTGGGCCTTGATTTGGGATCTTTATTATCTTTTAAGTTAAAATGCAAAGTAGTAAATTATTGTATGCCCAATGCATCCTATAAACATATAATAGATAAGGTTTTGCATAGTAAGTTAAGTAGCTCATCCATAGTTATTATTATGGTGGGAAATAGCATAGGTGTTAGTAGGAAGGAGATGGTGGACAGCGTAGGTAAACTTTTGGGGTTGCAAGTTAGTAAGGTAATGTTAGGTGCTTTTCCTTATTCTAGTTCTCTTACAGAACTAGAAAATAAGCACATTTACTCATTAAACAATATTATGTATAATTTGACATGCCGTCATAGTGACAAATTATTATATTTTGACAATAATAAATTTATTAATAGTTGTAAGTTGACACAGGACACTTTACATGTCCCAAGGAAATGTAGACATTTGATTGCTACTCTAGTAGCTTATTGTATTGATAGTGTTATAAATAGTATAACATTTTCTACTGACCGCACAGTAGTTAGTACATGTACTAACGATAATACTGTGTCTTTAAACTTTTAGATGTGACAAAAGAGAAGCAGTCTGCACTTAGTAGTTTATCTTTTTATTATCAGAATATTAATCGCTTCTCTGGCAAAGTACTTGACATTGAACTGTTATTAGATAAATTTAATTTTGACATATTATGCTTTTGTGAAACTTGGTTAAAGGCAGATAGGATGCAATTTAATGTTAATAATTTTAAGGTAGCTAGTGCTTTCAATAGAGTATCCGCGGAAGGGGGTGGTTGTTTGATTTTGTTAAAGAATAATATTAAATTTAAAGAAAGGGTCGATATAACAAAATGCTCTATTGAACGCACTTGTGAGATAGCTTGTGCAGAAATTGATGGCTACATTTTTGTTTGTGTTTATCGGCCTCCTTCATCTAACTTTTTAGCTTTTTTGTGTAACATGGAGGGGATGTTGAGTAAATTATCTAGTAGTAAAAAGTCACTTATAATATGTGGAGACTTTAATATAGATTTGTTAGTTGATTCTTCGGATAAGTTAAATTTAGTTTCCTTGTTTGAATCGTTTGGTTTGAACTTCTGTTTCAGTGAGCCTACCCGAGTCACTTATTGTACGAAAACATGCATTGACAACATATTTTCAAACTGTAATATTCTTTACAAGGGTTGCATCAGCGGTGTCAGGTCAGATCATCTAGGTTTACATATTAAAATTAATAAAATACTAACACCTAAGCCTTTTATTATTAATCATCGACCTCTCCCTGAGTATAGGTTACAGAGGTTAGACTTTCAGATAGATTTGGACCTAGGTATTAGTCAGTTCTCTTCAAATAACCCGCATGATATTTGTTCTCATATTTTTTCAGTCATAAGCAGCAACATTGATAAAATTTGTCCTAGGAAAAATATTATGGTAAACGGTAAGTCTTGTTTTAGTGACTGGGCTACTAAAGGTATTAGGAAAAGCAGGGACGTTTTGTTTGAATTATATTTTAGAAAGTCGTGTACCAGCGACGAAACGTTCCATGAGTATGTTAGGAGCTATTCCAAGATTTTTAAAAGGGTTTGTCTATTGGCTAAGTCGAAACATACTAGTAGGTTTATTCGTCAATCTAATGATAAAATCAAAGCTGTTTGGAAAACCGTCAACAAAGAGACAGGTAGGACTACTCCAAGGGATACCACATTCACATTGAGAACTAAGCATTTTTCCATTACGGACCCAATCTCTGTAGCAAATCATTTTGAAGATTTCTTCAGTAATATTCCTAAGGAAACTACTAAGAACCTCACGTCTTCTACAGCTAGAGCCGAGATACTTCTTAGGAAAAACTTTAAACAAAGTGTTCCGAGTTTTGCTTTTAAGCCTGTTTCCATAGTTCAGGTTATAAAAACCTTTCGATCACTTAACATGAAAACCACAGAAGATTTGTGGGGTATGTCAGTCAAGTTATTGAATTCTGTTATTGAGACCATAGCTCCTCACCTCACTGCGCTATTTAACCTGTGTTTAGATAATAGTATTTTCCCTGATGTGATGAAGCACAGCAGAATCACTCCTATTTTTAAGTCAGGTTGTAAGGAGGATCCCAATAATTATAGGCCGGTTTCTGTTCTTCCTGCTCTTAGTAAGATTTTCGAAAAAATAATATTAGATCAGTTGCTTTCTCACTTTAGTGACCACAATATATTACATAGTAATCAGTTTGGTTTTACAAAGGGCAAGTCGACTACGGACGCTGGGGCTAAACTTTTAACTCACATCTTTGAGGCCTGGGAAGATTCACATGATGCTATAGGTGTATTCTGCGACCTTTCCAAAGCTTTTGACTGCGTTGATCATTCGACGCTGCTTTCTAAACTTCAATGTTACGGTATTCGTGGTCCTGCTCTAGGTCTTGTTAAATCGTATCTAGGAGGACGGCAACAGAAGGTGAAGATCAACGACGTCCTATCAAAGGGATCATTGCTAGAAATGGGCGTGCCACAGGGCTCTATTTTAGGTCCATTCCTGTTCTTGTCGTATATTAACGACCTCCCTTACATGATGGAAGATCTATGTAGTATGGTTTTATTCGCAGATGACACTTCTTTGCTATTTAAAGTGAATAGGAAGGATAAGGATTTGGTAGAAGTAAATAGGTGTTTGGCTTTACTTTCGGACTGGTTTTCTGCTAATAATTTGCTCCTCAATGCGTCTAAAACTAAGTGTATTAAATTTTCACTACCCAATGTCCGAGCCATTGAATCGAATGTCTTTTTGGAAGGAACGAAACTTAAAATAGAAAGTAGTACTAAGTTTCTAGGTATAGTTTTAGATTCTAAGTTACAATGGGGATCCCACATTGTCGGTCTTTCAGGGAGGCTGAGTTCTGCTGCGTATGCTGTTCGTAAAATTAGGGAACTAACAGATGTGGGAACGGCAAGAATTGTTTATTATGCGTACTTTCACAGTATTTTGTCTTATGGCATTTTACTATGGGGGTGTGCCGCGGATTTAGATTCAGTATTTATATTACAAAAACGAGCAATTCGGGCTATTTATAATTTGGGGTCGAAAGAGTCATTAAGGGAACGTTTTAAAACATATCAGATTCTTACTGTTCCCTCTTTGTACATTTTTGAAAATATATTGTATGCTCGGAAACATCGTTTTAATTTTAAAGTTAATGGCGATCTTCATAATTTTAATACTAGGAATAGGCATAAAATCGCCATCTCAGGATGTAGGTTAGCTAGGACTAAAAAGTCCTTCATTCATAGATGTATTAAATTTTATAATAAAATCCCCCGGGAAGTGACTGGGCTCTCTGATGGAAGGTTTAGATCACACGTTAAAAACATTTTAATAAGCAAAGCATATTATAAGGTTACGGACTACATCAATGACCGGGATGTCTGGAATTAAATTTCTGCACCCGCAACCTCAACATGCTACTTTTTGATTATATAGGTACATATAAGTATTTTGTCTATATTTATAGATTTTATTATTTGTTTTTTTTTATCTGTGACATTGTGCTAGTTTTAAGGTACTGATTGTATTTTATTTTATTTAAAAAAAAATACCAGCACGAGTTTCTTGCCGATTCTTCTCGGCTGATGTAATTTCCGAATCGGTGGTAGAATCAATTTTGACGTTCATAAGTGCCTCATTGAGGCCTTAACTGAATAAAGGATTTTTGACTTTGACTTTGACTTTGTAGGATCGTTACTCGTTGGAGAATATACAAGCCCAAGAAACCGTGGAATGTTCCTCATGATACTACCAATATGCTTAAGCTTTGGCATCACGGGAGTCCACTGTATGGGATCTTACTTGACCTGGCACACAACTGCAATAGTCAATGCGACAATCGTTTTTATAAACATGATCATCATCCTATTGTCGCCAGAATCTCCCGGTTGGCTTGTCGATAAAGAAAGGTATGATGACTGCAGAAGATCGTTTCGATGGTTACGAGGGAATATCGAAGAGGTTGAACTAAAAAAGATGATTGAAGCCAAAATTTTAGCTACCAAGTCTGAAACGAGAGCCGAAAAAGAATCATTGCTTAGACAATTTTATAATAATGTATTATATTTCAAAATTAATGTAGTTAAGAAAGAATTTTACAAGCCTTTGATAATAATGATACATGTTTACGCTATTGCTCAATGGTGCGGTGCAAATATTGTGACGCCGTACGCTGATGAGTTGATACGACGACTCACTGACGGTAAAACTGACGTATCAGCTCAGGTTCTAGCGCTTGGAGCCCAAAGAATTGTGGCAAATATACTAGGCATTTATATCATTAAGAAGGTAAAAAGAAGAACGTTGTTTCTAGTGACTACATGGTTATCTATCGGGTCTCTGCTAGCTGTAGCAGCTTATACATTTGCAAAAGAAAAAGGCGTGCTACCGTTCCATCATTTTTCAATCTGTATCGTATTCACACACTTTATGATGATTGCGTTTTCTGCTGGGTCTGTATCTCTTTCCTACGTGATAGCTGGAGAAATATTCCCTTTAGAATACAAGAGTGTAGCAGGAATGATAAGTATTTTATCTTTCAGTCTCAATATGTTCATATCTGTGAAAACTTTGCCATATTTCTTTGACAATTATGGTATCCATGGAAGTTATTGTATTTATGTAGTTATTTTACTCTATTGTTTTGGCGTTACATGGATGTACCTTCCGGAGACCAAGGACAGGACTCTGCAGGATATTGAAGAAGAGTTCAGAGGGGGACCTATGACTTCTGAGGAGTTGAAGACTGTTCAACCACTGACGTCAGAAAAAGCCGAAAATGAAGAGTGACGTGTTGACAAATGAGCCAATTTTGGGACAAATCTTAACGCTTAGCAAAAAAGACTTTTCTATTAAAATGATGATATGATTGTGAAATATTTTATCGTTTACAATTTGTTTTTTGAACCCCATAAATAATTTTTTTATTGAAATTACTTACAGTTGCCTACCTACCTTTGTCCAGATTTTCAACCAACACCAAATCGAAATAAAACTACTTTAACGGATTTTTCTCGTGGTTATACATATATTGTTTGTTTTTATTTCAATGTGTAGTGTTCGTGTAAATTAAAGAGATCAATATCTAACAATATCATATCGTAATCACGAATAGGAATCACAATTTTCTGTACTCGTATTTACATTATTCTCGAAACAGTTCCGTATTTGGGTCAATTTACGTAATAAAAATGTAATAATAACAGACCTAAATACGTAATTATTTATGCAAATAAATACAATTTCAATGTCTATTTGTTTAGTTTTTATTTAATACTAGCTTTTGCCCGCGACTTCGTCCGCGTGGAATAATGACTTCCGGCAGAATTTGGGTATTTCTCCCTTTTTTCTCCTTTATTTCCAAAAATCCTTTCTTAGTGGTAGTCTTCTTCCCCCAACAAACACACGTGCCAAATTTCAGCTCTCTACGACTAGTACTCGTAGTTTCGGCTGTGCGTTGTCTGTCAGTCAGTACATCACTCAGTAACGGAAGAGTTATAATATATGTATATTTATAGATTAACAGTGCCCTGCGGGTAATATAAATTCTTTTTCGGTGAAAAAAAATTGCATATTTATTAAGGAAAAAATATTTTAATAATATAACGCTGGAGAGTTAGTTAGTTTGGTTTGGTTGGTGAATCTCGGAAACTACTGCTTCCATTTGAAATTAAAAATTAGTACTGGATAGCCCATTTATCGAGGAAGGCTTTAGGCTAAATAATCTCCAGCTACGACCAATAGGACAGAAGCTAACGTAGATTAATTCACAGGGCACAACCAGTAAACTATAGTTACTTAGTAGCGGCGCCCCGCGGTTTCACCCGCGTAGTTCCCGTTCCCGTAGGAATATGGAGATAAAATTAGGCTAAAACCTTCCCACTGAATCACTCTATCTATTAAAATAAACCGCAACAAAATCCGTTGCGTAGTTTTAAAGATCTAAGCATACATAGGGACAGAGAAAGCGACTTTGTTTTATACTATGTAGTGATGTTTACCAAGAATATTTAAAATATTACTACAAAGATACTCGTAGACTGATAATAAATATTTGTTTTTATATTGTAATATTTTATTTTTGTAAAAATTTCATCCAAATCCGTTCAGCCGTTGGAGCGTGAAGGACTAACAAACACACACATGCATAGAAACTTTCGCCTTTATTATTTTAATTATTTATAAAGCAGTTGAGTTAGTTTGTATGTTTGAACGTGCGAATCTTGGAATTACCACAAGAATTATTTAGAAAAATATTTGCATTAGATAGCCTACTGATTGAGAAGAACTCGAGAAAACCTGTGCTGCCTTATTTGCGCTGCATTTTTAGTCTGGTTTAGCAAAGTGACAGATTTGCCTGACAAGGTGTCAAATGCTTTCCAGGTTTTGTTAAACCAGACAAAAAATGCAACGCAAATAAGGCCGCACAAGTCATGAACTAGTCCCTCACGTCATCTAGGGTCACCTGCAGTTCAGAAGAGTACTTTGTCAGCTTTTATCGGATATCAGGATATTAGGAGTGTGCTACTTCTATATAACAGTTACGCTCAACATTTAAACCCTGCAATTCTTCACAGACTTAGAAGCTATGGAAATACCAGCAGTGACATAGCCATCAGTGACATCACCATCAGTGACGTCACCATCAGTGACATCACCATCAGTGACATCACTATCAGTGACATCACCATCAGTGACATCACCATCAGTGACATCACCATCAGTGACATCACTATCAGTGACATCACCATCAGTGACATCACCATCAGTGACATCACCATCAGTGACATCACCATCAGTGACATCACCATCAGTGTCTTTAACATCTGAAACAGATGATTTTAGCAGTGTGTGATTATGTTTGGTGACACCTCCTACGGTGACGTAAAAATATCTATGTATATTTTGATTTACGTGGATACCCGAGAGGCACAGCTAGTGACGTAAATTAATAATTTGATTAAGTTGAACAGCTGTACATCCAAAAATATATTTCACGCACACATGAGTTACATACTTGTTCTTATTACATAAATTATTGGATTATTTAAACAACGTTAATAACGAGAAATTATAGAACACTTGTATTAATTTATAATTGTCATAACACTAGTCTCAGTCACTGCTGTGAGGGAGGAACATCAAGAAAATCGGCAGAATAAAAATAAGGTAAGGACTTTAATATTCATAATTTTAAGTGTCACTCTAATCTTAAAATAGGTACCTAATGAAAAGATAATACTATTTAGTCCACGATTTTATTCTTTTAAATACCTAAATTTATTAGGGAATTGACATAAAATCACGACCACTCAGCCAGGAGTGATCGACTAAGGAGGAGAAATTGAGGAGCATATATTGGATGCTGGACGCTTGTAGCAAACATAAGAAGCATTATTTGATTTGGTGGTCAGGTTTAGAGATGTATTTTATGTTATTTTTATAATAATGTTGGTGATCAAGCACTTCAGTGCACTGGTTCAAAGAAGATCAACATCGTCTCAGCCGCGAATGTCGTACACTGCTGAATATAAGCCCCCTCCTACTACTCTTACGTACAACAAATATTAATAGTTTAAATCATGTGTTGCAGGTAAAAATGAAGTACACATCCTTCCTCCGCTGCCTGCTGTTCTTCATAACGATATCCTGCTGGATCTCCTCATCCTCATGCTGTCGAAGTTTCCTACCACCAACTCTACAAAACGCTCTAGGAGGCAACAGCGCTGCAAAACCAGCAGCCACTAAAGATTCATCAAAAACATCCAGTAGCATGCTCAGCAAAATGGAATCAGCATCAAAGTCGAAAAGCGAAGAGAGTAAATCGAAAGCAACTGATACTGCTGCAAATGCTGCTAAAACTACGTCCGGTGCTGCAACTGCTGCAGTTACTGGCGTTAAAGCAGGCATGAGTTCATCGCTAGCTGCTGCTGTTTCTGTCGCCGATGCAGTCAGTGCAGGTGATGCAGATAAGACTATGGCAGCAGCTGGTTCTTTATCAGGGTCAATTAGTAAGAGTATCTCAGGATCGCTTTCAACTGGAGCTGGCGGGATAGCAGGAGCCATGACTGGTGGTATCAGTGCCAGTGCCAGTGAAGCTATGTCAATGGGCATTGGCAAGTCAGCAGCCGTTGAAAAGAGTGCAGCTGGTGGAATGGAAGCTTCGATGGGAGTCAGCAAGTCAATCAGTGCAGGCATCACGAAATCTGGATCGGCGCAAATTGGAAACGGATTGGAAATTAGCAAGTCTGTATCGGGAAGTCTTTCTGGATCTGCGTCAGGCCTTTTGACTGGAGGCTTGTTCTAAATAATTTAGGAAAGATTTTCTAAATAAATGACTGATCATGAAAATAGTATGTACTTATTCTCATATTTTTGGCAGGGATTTTATATCAGGTCAAAAATTTAACTAATACATTTTATAATAAAATATAATACACGTAGAAAATTACAATTTAAATTGTTTGTGTGTGTTTCATTTTTATTTGGCTAGTAGGTACTATACATAAGTACTTACTAATAAAGCTGAAGAGTTTGTTTGGTTGAAAACATCTCAGGTCTATCCCATTTATTGAGAAAAGCTAATAAATTAAATTCATGTCGCCCACTACGGAAGGAATTTCATAGAAATACATAGAAACCAGTAGTGGTGCTGCGACGTATGGTCTGCTGCTGCTGTCTGCAGTCGGCTACCAACTTAAACCTTTTAGTACAATATTCTATACTCGTCGATAAGTATGCTTCTTTAAAACTCAAACTAAATTAAAAAGAAACTATGTTTCGCAAATCCATTCTAGATGTACGCTGACCTTAAATTGTAAGTTTTTCTAAAAACTTAAATAAATACAATTAATTAATTTCGAACTATAGCATGTTGTTTGATCAACTGGCAAAGACTTTGTAGGCTTGTAAAAACAATTGTTAACGCGCAAATGAGTAAAAATTAGATACATATACTAACTTTTACTAATTATGCTCCGTGGTTTTACCCGCATAAATCTCAATCGAATATAGAGCGTCGATGACGTAGGGGTTAAGCATGAAGTTGTAGGTAAAAAAAGGAGCCGAAACTTGGAACAACAGCTTGAGTCAAATACCTACGTATCTGTGGGCCGATCTCTCTTTTTAGTCAGACCTTCTCTTTCTAGAGGTTACCTTAGTTAGAAAGAGAGAACCTGCCCACAGAGACGCGATAGTGATACATATAGGTATGCTTCAAGTAGGTATTCGAAGTGTGAACTCTATTTTTACCTTTAACTTCATGGGGTTAAGGTCTTTGACTTCCGATCCGAAGGTGGCTAGTTCTATCTGCGCCACGTACCAATATGTATTCCATTTTCGAATTAGTGGTTGACCAAGGCCTAATCACCCTAATTCAGGGTAGGCTCGAGCCCTCCGGTGAGGATATAATAATATGTGAGCTGATAATGATGAATCTCAATCCAGTGATAAGTGAATTTTGAGATAGTATCATGTCAATCCCAATTACAAAAAACATTTTACTTACCTTTCATCTAAATCGATTCAGTAGTTTTTGGAAATACATCCATACTGACAACCTTTCGCGTTAATATTAAGTAGTGTATATATTCAAAGAAATATAATCGAATGAAAAAAGAAATATTTAATGTTCGTTTTTATTAATTTATTATGTTATAGATAATTTGTGTCAACTCACATTCAATGCATTGTGTACCTAACACCTATTATATAATTGAATTTAATTTTATAATTGTTTTTTTTTTTAATTATTATTATTGAAACAACATGAAGACCAATAGGCACTGCAATATTCTTAAAATCTTGATAATAAATACACTAATATTTATCGAACCTCAGTCCTCACGTACATAAGACAACATTACAACCACTTGACCAGCTGGTTATAAATTAATACCATATGTAATAAAAGTAAATATGTACAATATAATACAAACAAGATAATATATACTTGTAACCAGAATCAATAAGATTTTTATTATTTGTATGAGTAAATTAAAAACAGACTTTCGACTTTCAGGACGTAATTAAGTAAGTTTATTATTTAATTATTTTTTAAGAGATCGCCTCTAGCGATAAGGCCTCCTTTGCCCATGTACCGTTTGTTGTTATATTTTACTATTTTACAAATACAAATACAAATCATTTATTGTTCGTAAACATGGGTACAGAGCAAACATACAAAGGTGGTAAAATATATAAATAGTGCGCCATGTTTAACCTGTTGGGCGTACGAACAGGTAAAGGGAAAAAAACATTTTAAACTTATACTAAAATTTTCTGTATTAATGAAATATTTTTATTCTTATTCTTATCTTTGTGTGTGTATTATAGGCAATAAAGTATTTTCTATCTATTTATTATTTAGGCGTAGGATAGCTTTTATGTTAAGAACCACGATTATAGTGCGACAATCTTTTCTGTGCCGGTGACATCGTCGCAGGTAAGGTAATCGCATCTTTTGGTTGTCAGATAATTGTCAGTGAAAATGTTTAAGAATGACATTAGAGTCAATATGACAATAGTAGCTTTCAATTTTGACCACCGGAACAGGAAAAATTGTGGCATAATACTTAAAAACAGTTGAGACAGGTAACTTAAATACTGACGTTTTCGGAGGAGTTATTTATGAGTGAGTGGAAAAGAGATAGAAGGTGAGATGTGCACTTTTTGGTAGTAATCCCCCTCGGGATCCTACGGCACCCTAATGTAACGCGGACGGAAGTCGCTGTGTTTTTAGTGGGTAGGTCCGGGATTGGCCATCCTTAAAGAAAACCAACCAGAAACAATGTGAATTTACTAATTTAGGTTGCACTTGTATACCATTAGCATTTTATGGCGAAATATTTCCTTTAGAACACAGAGTGGTAGCATCAGCAGTCAGCGGTTACATTATTAATTGATTCAATTTTCCTCCACAGATTATAACTATGAAAATATTCAAAGGCAGTCCGGGAATTCTGCTACTTTTACTTGTAACTGTCATCGTAATATCGTCAGTAGCAGGATGTGCTCTCAAGAGAAATGACAGTAAAAAACTGACTAAGAAATCAAATGACTCTGCTTTAGTAAAGGGTAAAAGGAATATAAGTTTTTCAAAGGATAACAAAACTAAAACCTTGGAAGAAGGATATATAATTACAAGAAAACGTAAGGTTCCAAAAAAGAAAAGCAGTATAAATAAATTGAAAGTTAACGTTGAAAAAGCAAACGCGTTTTCATATTCAAAAGCTGCGGATATTATAAAAGAGCCTGTTGGTGATTTATATTAATTACAAGTAAAAAAATCATTTGTTGTCATATTATTATCAAGGAAAATAAATACATAAATTATACTGGTGTGTGTGTGTGTGTGAATGAGTGTGTGCGTAGTTTCTGATACCCTAGAATCTAGGGTAGCCCTAGATACAAGTTTCGAGCTCAGTTAGGGGTCAGTTACTATAATGATATGATGTAGTGAATGATTATGTTATGTTATACTGAAATATACAATTATTATACAAACATACTTTTTTTTTTTTTTTTACTAGAATTTTAACCTAGGACCATGCTGATAGCATGAAAATTTGGTTTTCAAGATTCCTAGGGTGCAAAATACTTTAAAAATCCTAACATAATTATAACTTACACAATTCATTAAATATTTGAAATCCAAATACATTTGTTTTATTTTTTGTCTACATTCGGGAAGGTGCAATTCGATCATAGAGTTAATACACATAGAGCAGGGAAGGCATACGGCTGCCTGTAAGCGGAAACGTCCTATGGTTAGAAAGAGAGAGAAGATCGCGGTCCCCTATTATTGTACAAACATTTGAATCGTTAAATGAATAACCGCGATCGTCTCTCTCTTTCTAACCGAGGGACAACTGGAGACCTGGCTCCCTTTAAATTCAAATTCAAATATTTATTATCTCAAATTCAAATTCAAATATTCATTCACTACATGATCTCTCCTCTATGGATTCGATACCCGTCATAAGAAAATGTGTGAAACGTACCTACACTCAAACTAACTCGTATGTATGTATGTACGTTTGTTCGACGCTCTACGATGAAGGAAAACATCGTGAGGAAACCTTCACATACTTGCGGAGAAATTCTAAGGTTGTGTGTGAAGTCGACCAACCCGCACTTGACCAGCGTGGTTGACTAAGGCCTGATCACCCTAATTCAGGGTAGGCTCGAGCCCCTCGGTGGGGACATTATATGAGCTGATGATGTGATATTTTGATAAGAAGTAATAGATATGGTAAATGATGAATGTCATATTATTTGGAGTGTCTTGAATATTAGTTTGAATGGATATTGGATATGTAAGTGAATAAGGTCAGATTAAAAAAAAACAAATTACACAACTATTTACCTCACACGGGTATCGAATATTCTACCCTCTTTAGCAGTTCAGTATTTCGAATGATTGAAGGATTACATAAATATGCCTAGAACGGGGATCGAACCAGCAAGTCTTTGTTTAGCAGATCGGCATGAGAACCATAGTGCCATTTTATTGGGATTTTTGAGATATCTGTTACCCGCATGAATCCCAATCCCATGGGAATTTTGGGATAAAAATATTCTCTGTGTTATTCCTAGTTATAAGGCGCATCTGTATCTAAATCGATACAGTTATTTTATGCGTGAAAGAGTAACAAACATCCAAACTTACAAACATAGAAATCATTCGCATTTGTAATATTAATAGGATTTGTTTAATTAAAAAGTCTAACATTCAGTTTAACCAAAAATATCGTAAAAAAATGTCGTCAACTCTCTGGGTTGTGAAGGTCTGATGGCAGTCGCTTCACGTAAAATACTAACATTCCGCCATATCTGGTTAAACTGAAAACCGACCCCAAATACACATGGGATAAAGGTTCGGAAAAGAGAGAGGATTTGTTTAATTGCTGAAAATTATACATCCAAGTTATATTTTTTTTTGATCAACCTGCATCGTCCCACCGCTGGGCAAAGGTCTCCCCCAAATCCAAGTTATTATCTAAGTTAATTTATTTGTCGTTGCATAATTTACAGATCTTAATCGCGTAAAACATAATTACACTGTAAATTATGCAATTGAGAGATGAATTCCGATCGCGAAAGTTTAAAAAGTGTATTAATTTATTTGTATCGTATTTCAAGAGTTTAGTTTTTAAAATATCATAATGTGATATGGATTAGGTATTTTGTTTAGAGACTAACCTTGGACAGAAATATTATCAAAAGTGGCTTAATAAAATACCAAAAGCTACTTAATATATTATTCATAATCCTCGAAATTCTAGATTTACACAAAATAAAATAAATCCTAACTACTATTACAAATGCGAAAGTAACTCTGTCTGTCTGTTACCATTTCACGGCTAAACTACTGAACCGATTGACTTGAAATTTTGTACAGGGGTAGCTTATGGTCCGGGGAAGAATATAGGCTGTTTTATCCCGAAATTCCTGCAGGAACGGGAACTACGCGGGTGAAACCTCGGGCACAACTAGTCTATAATAATAATATTATAAAGAGGAAGGATTTGATGTTTGTTTGTAACGAATTGGCTCCGAAACTACTGGACCGATTTGAATAATTCTTTCACTATTAGATAGTATACTTATCATGGAGTAACATAGGCTTATATTTTATCCCAAAATGCACACGGGAAAGAGAACTACGTGGGTAAAACCGCGGGGCGTCGCTAGTAAACTAATAACAAGATTATAACAAGTGTTATTTTTGTTTATTTATGTATTTGAAGTTGTAAACACGGGCAAAGCAGGTGAGTGTTTAGAATTTTTATAAAATATTTCATATTTTATTTTAAAGTGTGGAACTTTGGAGAGGCTTATGATCTGCAGTGGTCTAAGAATCGTGTCGAATTGAGAACCTCCTCCTTTTTTTGAAGTTGGTTAAAACGTCTGAAAGAATGTGTGAATATACGAATACATACATACTCACTAATAATTTGCATTTTTATGTATCAATTTTTGGATTCTGACAAAGGGCGTTGACTTTCTGATAAATCGTCACTTGTTATTTTTTACATATGTACATATGTCTCTTAATCACTACATAGTATACAACAAGTCGCTGTCGCTGTCTGTCTGTCCTTATGTATGAGTGGTATGCAATGCATATGGCAGAGTGGTCACCATGCCGGACTGCCATCCGTAAGGTTGCGATTTCGAATCCCGTGCGGGGTGAATATTTGTGTGAACCACAAATGTTTGTCTCGGTCTGGGTGTGTGTAAATGAGTGTGTGCGTAGTTTCTGATACCCTAGATACAAGTCACGAACTTAGTTAGGGGTCAGTTACTATAATGAGATGATGTGGTGAATGATTATGTTATGTTATATCTATAAAGTTACGCAACGGATTTTGATGCGGTTTGTTTTAATAGATAGAGTGATACTCCAACTGGTTGCAGTGGAAGACCAACGCTGGTCTATACACATAGACCAACATCATGCTGAGTTGCTACCGTTTGGTCGCCACTATTTAATGTAATTTTAAATCGTTAGTCATGTGTTAACTAAACTTTGTCACAAATTGAAATAAAACACTTAAACGGATTTTTGTCGTGGTTGTATTTTGTTTTACATTTTCTGACGTTTCGGATTCTTTACAGAACCCGTGATCACAGAAGACTAAGATGGAAGACGTCTGTACGTTTAAGTGTTTTATTTCAATGTGTAGTGTTCGTGTAAATCAAAGATATCAATTTGTCACAAATATTTTTTTTGTATTTATTTGTATTTGATTCAAGGGGAAGGTTTTTAACAATTTTATTCCCAAGTTCTCAAAGGAGCGGGAACTAAGCGGGTGAAACCGCGGAGCGTTGCTAGTTATTTATATTCAAATGTATGACGATCGTCACAGTATATTAATTAGGTGACACACACATCACCCTTAACTTACTTTATTATTATATATATTTTCCTTAATTGCTACGAACTCTTGCGTCTAGTGGCCGTAAGACAGTAGTATGAAAAAGTTAAAACGATAAATAAGTTGGAAAGTGATAAAAACCTTTCGATTTATATGTGTATTATTGTATGTATATAATTATATATAGTAAATACGTTTCTCAAATTGAAAATTGCAAGAATATATTGAAGTAAGTAAGCATTAATTTAAATTCAATTCAAAATAAATAATTTATTTACATATATTCAGATTTTCGTTACGAGTAAGTAGCAGTTATATTATGAACTAGTAGCGCCCCGCGGTTTCACTCGCGTAGTTCCTATTCCCGTGGGAACACAGGGATAAAATAGCTTATGTTACTCAGTGTGAATGTAGCTTTCTAATGGTGAAAGAATTTTTGATATCGGTTCAGTAGTTTCGGAGCCTATGATTATGTTATGTTACAGTTTATGAATCGAATTTGTAGCGCTAGAGATAGCGCATACTTTGTTATCTAAATACTACAGATCGTTAATAAAATATTTATTTGCTCATGACTTATACATAATAAAACGTGTTCATTAAAAAGTATAAAGATATATAAATACCGGTCAAGTGCGTGTCGGGCCACATACATTACAATTCTGTAGTTACAACTTCTTCTATTTTTTTATCGCTGTGAAAATGCATCAAAGTCAAAGTCAAAATAGAGTTGCATACCACCGTGAGCCGATATCGGGAGGATTCCCGATGGTTATGTGGGGCTCTCCCAGCCAGAAGGGCTGGGCCTACACACTAAATATTCTCTCTAGATCTACTTCAAGAACACATACAATTATAAAACAATATTAACATAACATAATTATTCACTACATCATCTCATTTATACAAACATTTGTGGTGGAATCGAACCCGCAACCTAGGTACTTAGTCTGAAAGGGCCATATTGAATGGCCCGCGGTCCATTCGGACCTTTAATTTGAAAGATTTTTTTTATATTATTTTAGCCCACGTTAGCCCTCTCCTATAAGTATTCGTGTGATGTTGTTATAGCCTATAACCTTCCTCGATAAATAGGCTATTTCACTAAAGGAATTATATTATTAAACTAGTTGAGGGATTCGACTTAAATGTTTGTCTCGGTCTGGGTGTGTGTGAATGAGTGTGTGCGTAGCTTCTGATACCCTAGATACAAGTCTCGAACTTAGTTAGGGGTCAGTTACTAAATGAGATGATGTAGTGAATGATTATGTTACGTTATGTTATGTTAAATTGGTACGTATGCACAACCCGCAATACTAATAAAACACTAAAGAAGGTTTCTCCTTCTAACTCTTCAGCTTCATATTTACTGCTATAGAATACAAGCGGCACCCCGCGGTTTCACCCGTGTACTTTTCAATTTACCCCCTTTTCACCCCCTTTTCTCCCCCTACCCTAGGGGGGGAATTTCCAAAAATCTTCTCTTAGAAGTAGCCTATTCCCCTCAACAAACACACGTGCCAAATTTCAGCTCTCTACGACCAGTAGTTTCGGCTGTGCGTTGTCTGTCAGTCAGTCAGTACATCTGTCAGTAACGGAAAAGTTTTATATACTTACTTATATATATAGAAGATATATAATAGGGAATCCTAAAAAGTAACTAAAATAAAAGAGTTTAACAAAACGATGTTGAAACAACATAGTGTCAATCGTGATTTTTATCTCATTGTTGTTATGTTTATATCTTTATTTTTATCTTAACTTGTATTTAGCATGTTTGTCTCTAGCGAGAATCGAACCAGGAACCATTAACCACTGATATAACAGAATAACAACTAGCTAAACTACTTTTTGTCAAAACGTACATAAATATTGATAGTAGCGAATGTTTTATTCATTCATATACGCATTGCATATCTAATTTTAGTTAAAAAAAACTTAATTTCACAAGTCCTTTATGAAAACAAAGGAATTTTATATACAAATGTATGTAAAAATGTAAATAGAACCATTAATACTTTTATGTACGTACTTATACATAATTTTGATGTTATTCTAAACTTAGCTATATACGGCAACGGTAAGTTATCATTTGCGATTAAATAATTGTATTTATAAAAAAACTAGCAGTGTCCCGCAGTTTCGCTCGCGTAGTTCCCGTTCCCGTGGGATTACGGGGATAAAATATAGCCTATGTCACGCACTGATAAATTAGCTTTCCATTAGTGAAAAAATTTTTGAAATCGGTCCAGTAGTTTCGGAGCCTATTCATTACAAACAAACAAACAAATCTTTCCTCTTTATAATATTAGTATAGACTAGCAGTGTCCCGCAGTTTCACTCGCATAGTTCCCGTTCCCGTAAGAATACGGGTATAAAATTATGCTAATAACCTACTTCGTGAATCACTCTATCTATTAAAATAAACCGCTTCAAAATCCGTTGCGTAGTTTTAAAGATCTAAGCATACATAGGGACAGAGAAAGCGACTTTGTTTAATACTATGTAGTGATAATTGTATTTATAATAAACTTCGCGGTTTCGCTCGCGTTGTACCCTATGAGAAAACGGGTACTACTAATGCGGGGATAAAATTATCCTAAAAACCTTCCTCTATCTATTAAAACAAACTGCATCAAAATCCGTTGCGTAGTTTTAAAGATCTAAGCATACATAGGGACAGACTGCGGGAAGCGACTTTGTTGTAGTAATGTTGAAGTAGTAAAGAATTAGCCAGTAAGATCTTAGTGCAAAGCAATATCCTCTTGCTGTCATCAGTACAGTGAGAAAGAAGGAATGTAATCATGAACAGGCGTTATATCACGCTTGTAGCGTATTAGTGACCCTTGGAAAACATTAAAATAAAAATTAAAAAAACTCCCAACACAATAACTTTCAAACCTCCATAACTTTTAAACGGGTCAACCGATTTTCATCAAACATGTCTAAGAACACTCGCACGTAAGTTTCCTTTAATACAAAAAAAAACTAAATTGAAATCGGTTTATCCGTTCGGGAGCTATGATGCCACAGACAGACAGATACACACACACATATACACACACACACACAGACACGTCAAACTTATAACACCCCTCTTTTTGCGTCGGGGGCTAAAAACAGTAAGCAAGTATTGTTCGACAAAGGAATTAAACCCGACACCTTATGTTTGCTACACATCCACAAGACTGGTGAGGAGATTTTGTATTGTATTTGTTATTTCAGAAATCTCTAATCAATGATCAGTCATGGGGTGGACGAAGAAATGGCTCACACCACCATTGAAACAGGTATTAATTTTAATCATTTAAAATACACACATCAAAAGTGTCTAGGGATCAAGCATTTTTATGCGGATTTCTTGAGATTGAGATGTGGCTTTGTAATAAATTTATGATTTTATAAATTTATATGGATCCTTTTTGGTGCATTTCATAATTTGAATCAGGAACTGTGAATCAAATTCGAGTAAAAGATGAAAATCAGCTGTCAATATTTTCCCTATAAAAACATACAACGCATTGAAGACATTATTAGTGCTACTGTTTCCCTACTACTGATTAAAACCAACGTTATTATGGAGCGGCGACGTCATTTAAGCAGGGAAGAAATGCTCAGAGCCGTGGGAATGATAGAAGCTGGTTCCCGGCAACGTACTGTGGGTTTAGCTCTGAATACAAGTCAGAGTGTTATCAGTCGACTTTGGACACGTTACCGAAGCACTGGTACCGTGGCTGAGCGCCATGGAGGACGGTATCGCTGCACCACACGGAGACAAGACCGATACATTCAAATCTTAACTCGAAGAGCTCCAACAATAACCGCCATGATGTTAGCCGTGCGGCTTCATCACTCTTCAGGGAACTTAATTAGCGACCAAACAGTCAGAAACCGCTTGCATGAAGTGAACCTTCATTCCCGAAGACCGCTACGGGTACCACCTATAGCAATGCACAATCGTAGGATTCGATATCAATGGGCTCTTGAACACAGAAATTGGGCAGAAGAACAATGGCGTTTCGTGTGCTTTTCTGATGAGTCTCGTTTTGGTATGAGACCGGATACAAGACGTATACGACACTGGAGAACCCCTGGACGCCAACAGCGATTAAAATCCTGCCAGGAAGTCCATCCTTATAGTGGTGGAACCATCATGGTATGGGCGGGTATTTGGATCGGCGGAAGAACTGAGTTGATTTGGATCAGAGGCAACCTCAACGCTCAAATTTATGCTGAGACGATTGTATCAGACGTCATCGTTCCTCTACAAGTGCAAATCGGTCCCTTATTTCAGTTAATGCATGATAATGCACGACCGCACACCGCAAGAGTTGTAAGACAGACTCTCGCCGCAGCTAACATCAATGTCCTGCCCTGGCCTGCTTAGTCGCCAGACTTGAACCCGATTGAGCATGCATGGGATATGCTACAGAGAAGAGCTCTGCCGAATATGGAGGGTATCCAGTCGCAAGAAGACCTTTTTTTGTTGTTGCAACGAACATGGGCGGCCATTCCACAGCGTGATTTGGATGAACTCATTTTGAGTATGCCAAACCGATGTTCTTGTGTTGTTAGTGTTCGCGGTAGAAACACGGATTATTAATTGTTTAAGTTACCCAATAAAATTTTAAAGAAAACTGTTATTTCAGTCTTTTTTTCGAACTTTAATGTTAGTGGTTCAAATGTCAAAAATCCCTTTATTAGGAAAATGGCAAATTTCTTTATTAATGCAAAGGTGACTTGGTTTATCGTTACTGTGACAAACGAAAACACTTTATTTGATGAATCCTTAAAGAAAATTTTAATTAATATCAATCAGGAGAAAAGTTATTGCAAAAATATATGTTGATCCCTAGACACTTTTGATGTGTGTATCAATATGAATTAATTCCATACAACTTTTTGTCTTATTTCACTACTAGCTTTTGCCCGCGACTTCGTCCGCGTGGATTAGTGACTTCCAGCAGAATTTGGGAGTTTCCCCCTTTTCTCTCCCTAGGAGAGAATAATTTCCAAAAAATCTTTCTTAGTAACCCCCCAAAAAATACACGTGCCAAATTTCAGCTCTCTACGACCAGTAATTTCGGTTGTGCGTTGTCTGTCAGTCAGTCAGTACATCACTCAGTAACGGAAGAGTTTTATATATATAGATAGATGTCCTATATTTTCTTGTATAAAATACTAGCTGTGTCTCTGCGATTTTACGTGCGAAAATCCCAATCCCATGGGAATTTTGGAAGTTAAACTTATTCTTATTCCTAGTTATAAGGACCGGTCAGTATTTTACATGGAGCTACTCCCATCTGCCATTAGCCCACACCGCAGAGAGCGACGTAACAACCAATAAACAAATGATTAATAAAAAAAATTCAAAATTGATTCCTGGCCTGGGTGGTATCAGGTATCCTGATGAACACTATCGGCCTGGGTATGATCCTCGGGTTCCCATCATGTCTGCTACCCGCATTGGACGCCCCGGAATCCACCATTAAAATCACCATGGACGAATCTTCTTGGTTAGGTAAATATAGAATTTTGAAATATTTTATGACTTCTTTCAATAAAATTTATATTTATTAGACTTTATCATCATCAAATGACACCTAGTCTTATAGAAGGCTTTGGATCCGTACGAGTAAGTCGGAATGGTCTTCTTCTTCAGAACATTTAAGTCATATCCAATTGTAGTCGGATTTTTGTTTTACATGATTTGGCGAAATATCAATATTTTACGTGAGGTTACTGCCTTGCCATCAGACTTCCGCAACCCAGAAAGCGATACGACATTTTTGGGTCAAAATATTAAGCTTTTATATGCTCTTTCCATGATTATTGTCAATAATGTGAAGCCCTATTCTCTACAGTTACATTATTTTTCTGTTTCAGTGTCATGTCTGCCTATAGCGAGTATGTCGGGCTACATCCCCTCCACGTTGCTCATCAGCAAAACAGGCCGAAGAACAGCTTATATTTACAACACACTCCCTATATTAGTCGGCATTATAGTCACTGCATTCGCCACTAACTTCATCTCACTTCTAATAGGAAGAGTGCTAGTTGGACTGGCTGCTGGAAGTGCCACTACGATAGGCGTTATAGTGATTGGAGAATACACCAGTCCGGAGTACAGGGGCATGTTCCTCAATATGAAAACTGGCTGCATATCTCTAGGAATCCTCGTAGTCCATGTATTAGGAGAGTATCTGCCGTGGCAAAATGTTGCAATGTGCTGCCTGGTTCCCTTCATTGGTTCCTTGGCTGTCTGCTACACATGGCCTGATAGTCCCTCTTGGTTGGCAGAGAAGAAAAAGTTTAAAGAAAGCGAAATGGCTTTCTACTGGCTCAGAGGAAAATCAGAAGACTCAACGAGAGAGATAGAAGAACTTATACAGCAACAGAAGAAGAATAACGAGCCAATTTCCGAGCTATCATTTTTCGAAAAAGTTGTAGTCTTTTTGGGGAAATTTAAGAAGAGAAACTTCGTGAAACCTACCATTGTTTTTGCATTTGCTTCCATTATTATCGAAACTAGCGGCAGGCATATATTCCCTTCATACGCGGCTCAGCTCTTAAAAGAAATGGTTACAGAAAATTTGAATCCATTTCACTATAACGTAGCCATAGATATAATTATAACTGTTAGTAGTTTCGTAGCTTCATACTTAGTTACATTAGTTAATTTACGTAAATTATTGTTTGTATCTGGTTTGCTATCATTTACAATACTAAATATAACATGTTTGCTTCTATATTTGACATTTAATGGAATGATAGCCAAGCAATATTCGTGGATAGCTGTATCTTGCTTTACAATATTTTTCCTTTTCTCAAACTTGGGCTGTTCTTGTTTACCGATAGCTTTAATGGGAGAAATATTTCCTTTAGAACATCGAGCGGTTGGGTCATCTGTAGCGGGAGCTATAATATCTGTAGCCATGATAATAACTTTAAAGGTGATGCCTTATTTAGTAGATCGATTGCAAATTTATGGAGCCTTAGAAATATTAGCAATAACAATGGGGGTAGCTTTAACAGTATTATATTTTATCATGCCTGAAACTAGAAACAGAACGTTATTAGAAATAGAATATTTCTTCACTTATGGCAAGTATAGAGATGGTGATATCATATCTGGTGATGAATTAAATGAAAAACATGGTGATGAAAAAATGTTACATAAGGTGTAGATAATAGAGTTTGTTAAAGAAAATATAGACATTAGAATATTAATTAGCGACGTTATTTATGTAAGAGATAATTTTGTAATAAATAATGTATGTAAAAATATGTAATTATTTTGGTAATTAAATTTTAAGACATTTTAAATTAAGATAGTGTACCAAAACACTTGACAATGTATGTTTTACTGTATAACAATTATTATTTTTTATCAACCAACTTCCAAAAAAACAGGAGAAGGTTCTCGACGTGTATATTTTTTAAATTTATGTTTAAGACTTCTAGAACTGAAACTTTACTGATTTAAGATCGCTTATTTAAAATTGGTATACATTGTCTTGTGTTACTCCTGCATTCTATCCTAATTCATATTTTTTCAGTTAAAGTTGTTTTATTTCAAGATCACGATTGATACTCCTTCACACTCAACAGACTTAAAAAATCTTTATCTTTGATCACACTTCTAAAAACAACTAATAAGAAAAAGAAAAGAACTATAAACAAAAGAAAATATTTAGCAAAAGACAACTCGACAGAAAGATAACATTTAGCAAAGCCAATCAACCAGCAAAACACTTAACGCCTAAATTATTTAAAAGAATATTAATATTGAGTAGTAAATATATTTTTTAATAGTAATGTAGAGTAATATCAGTAGTATGTGGACTAAAACTCCTTCTGCCTTATTTGCGTTGGATTTTTAGTCTGGTTTAACAAAACCTGGTTAGCATTTGACACCTTGTCAGTCAAATCTGTCACTTTGACAGTATTCAAAATTGATAGTAAAACCTGGTTTAGTGCTAAATCAGACTAAAAATGCAACGCAAATAAGACAGGAGTTTTCTTGGAGGAGGAACATTTACTCTTTTTACAGATTTTTCTGAAAAGGAAAGATTTGAATGTTTGTTTGCATTAAATAGGTTCCGAAACTACTTCACTGATTTGAAAAAACCTTTCTCTATTACATAGTTTTTAGGGAATAACATTAGGATATATTTTATCCCAGTATGCCCACAGAAACGAGAACCGGCTTGAATCCCCGGGGTGCTGCTAGTTTAAATGTTTCATCATCATCACCAGCCTGTTTACGTCCACTGCTGGACATATGTCTCTCCCAACTCGCGCCAATGTGCCCTGCGGCACGTCGCATCCACTCTCTCCCGGCTACCCTGCGCAGATCATCGCTCCACCTAAATGTTTTGTTAATTTTATCAAAGTTTTCAATAGCCTCATCTTTTGTATGCAAAAATAATATAATTGCAAGACACACATTTTTTTTTCTAATTAGCTACGCTTCAGTATTCATATCATTGATGTCACTCGACGTCACAGTGTGTATTTTTATGAATTTACCAGTCCAGAAGCCATTAAATAAAAAGTTGAAGTTGAAGTTGAATTTACCAGCGGTTTTATGTACACTTAAACCTACAAACTTGATCCGCCATAATCAGTGATTCCATCATTATAAAGTAGCTTACCCTTTTTTGTTTTTTTCGACGGGAAAAACATTACGTTTCCCCGCCGTTCGAGAGGAACAACGAGGTATGTCGAACTCCGCGCCGCCAATAGTGTCAATGGAGAGAGCTTCGCGCTCTCTCTCCGCAGCTTCTTTTTGCGAGAGTACTACCTCGCAAAAGGTGGACACTCCAATCCAAGACCTCGCTCACCATAGCAGATACTACATTGGCAAGGAGAGGTCACTTCCCACGATTGCCGTAAGAGTCTGTCGCTCAACATCTTAGGACTCCTGCAGTAAGCTTACTCAAAAACTATGTGGCTCATAAAATAAAGAGCATTTATGTTTCAAAAGTATTTTATTGTAAGTAATTAAAATTATGTCTAATTTAAAGTCTATTGTTTTCATTCTTTTCATTAGATCATGACTTGTTTTTATATTGACTCTTAAGTTAACTACTGATGCTAGCACGTTTTTACTCTCTCGCAATTACATTGTTATTCTTATTTGATTCACAATCATTATCTTTACATCGTTGTGGATCATCTCTAAATTCTCCATAATTGAAATAGTCTTCTATCTCTTGTAGAGTCCTGCCTTTAGTTTCCGGCAGTATGAAATACAATACAACTAATGTTAAAGCCAAGCAAATAGCTATGATAGCAAATGCTCCATAAAGTTCACATGCTTCCACCATATACGGCATTATTTTTAAGATTATTGACATTTGTATTGCAAATAAATAACCACCAATAGATGAGGCTACCACTCTATGTTCTAAAGGAAATATTTCTCCATACAAAGCTATTGGTACACAAGTACAACCTAAATTTGTAAATACAAAGTATATAGCAAATAACAATAAAGGTATCCATGAGTAATTATTAGGTAAAATACCATTTTTAAAAAAGAATAGTGTCAAACATGCCAACATTAACGTCACAAATGTAATCCATCCAGTTGAAAATAATAATTTCCTCATTTTCATGATCCTTATTAAGTAAGATGCAGAAAAACTACTAACTGAGATAAGAACATCAATAATGATATTGAAGTAGAACTGATCGACATTAGATGTCATCATTTCTTTTATCAACTGAGCAGCGTACGACGGGAATATATGTCTCCCACTCAGTTCCACTGTAAGTGTACCGATGAAAACAATAAACAAGGGTATCAAAAAATTCTTTTTCGTGAATTTTAGGAAAAAGTCTTTTATATTTTCTGAGACAGTTTTGTCTATCTTCTTATGTCCCTGCGCCCGTATCAGCTCCTCTATCTCTCTCGTTGTTTCTTCTGTTCTCCCTCTCAGCCAGTAGAACGCCTGTCTGCTCTTCTCGTACTCCTTCCTCTCCGCTAGCCAGGAGGGACTCTCTGGCCACGTGAACGCGAGAAGAGTAGCAACTATCAATGGAACTGTCATAAGAATCGCGAGCGTTCTCCAAGAAACATAATTTCCTATAACATGTACCATTAAAATTCCTATGTTTGCAAAAGCGGTTATAATATTTGAAAACGTGGCTCTATTTTGAGAACTGGAAAATTCTCCCACAACGATAATTCCTATAAGACCGTTGCTTCCACAAGCTATGCCCGTGAAGATTCTGCCAAACATTAACATGGTGATCGTTGTGCCGAAGACAGTCAACGCAAAGCCCAAAACAGATGGAATCACATTAGCGATGAACGACTTCTTCCTTCCAAACTTGCTCATTGTACACGACGCTGTGAAGTAGCCAACAGCTGATGATATACCGAACAATGAAACTGTGAACAAAACATTAATATTTTTTATTATTTAGTCCCAAAAATCTCCCGAGTAAATATTTAAAGGTAAAACTGTTATTGTATTTACCAAACCAGGATGAAGTGTCCATGTCCATCTGGATATCAGAATATGGATGCTGTATAGCAGTGAGGAAACAGCTGGTGAAACCCAAACACATGCCCAAACTCAACTTGTTTAGAAGCACTGGTAATATCACCCATGTCTGCAAAAAGAGGAATATTTCTTATATTAACAAGGACACCTTTATCATCTCCATTGCAGTGTAAAGTTCATCGTATACTGTTGAGCATAGACCTCCTTATTCTTCTTTTGACGTATCAATAGCCACAAAAGAAATAAACTAAATGACTCCAGTCTAAAAACCAGCTACTCTTATACTAATGCTAGTTTATTTCACGAGGTTTTCGCGAGTGCAAGTGGAAGCACAACGACTTTCATATAACGCTCCATAGAGGCCAAGCAGCTGATTCCAGTTTAGTTCTCCAGACCTTTCCATCTAGAATTGTAGAGGGAGATCGCCCTACGCCACATTGACCTTGATTCAATCGGGAATGTTTCGGTCACTATGACCGGTTCTGCGCTGGCATGGCTCTAGGGTTCACCAGCGCTCTGCTGTCTGCGATACAAAAGCCAGATTCGGACATTAAGATGGACATGTATACCTCCTCGTGGTATGGTAAGATATTGAACATGATATTTGTTATAGATTTGAAAATTAGGAATTGTAACTGTAGGGGATTTTGCTTGAATAGAATAGAATAGAATTTTTTTTACGACTTTAAAAATGCCAAAGAGTGAGTCTGTTGAAGATCTATAGAAGTTTCGGGATAAATGTGTACATTTTATACGAATCCGATCCATCGTCTCAATTAAACGTAATGTGCAAACAATCATACACACATATGCATACAAATTTTAGTGAGATTGGCATTTGAAATTAATCAACAAATAATACCTCTATTTTCTTTTCCACAGCATCATCAGTAACAATGTCCATCAATGTCGGCGCTATCGCAGCATCATGTCTGGTCCCAAAATTTGGTAGAAGAATCACGTTCATCATCAACTCCCTCCCAGCAATCATTGGCTCCATCCTCACTTACTTCGCTACTGACGTCACCGCGCTGATGATTGGGAGGATTCTGATTGGCTCCACTATAGGCAGTAACTCAATGATAGGACTTGTCAATATTGGGGAATACACTAGCCCCCAGAACAGAGGCATGTTCCTAAATATGTCCACTGTGTCGCTAAGCATAGGGAGTCTTATAGTACATGCGTTGGGATACTACACCACTTGGAGGACACTGGTCCTGTTTTCTGCTATCCCGTTCATGCTTAGCTTCCTGATCGCTTACACCTGGCCTGAGAGTCCCTCCTGGCTGGCCGAAAAGAAAAAGTACGAGAAGAGTAGAGAAGCGTTCTACTGGCTGAGAGGAAGAACACAGGAAACCACCAGAGAAATAGAGCAGCTGATACGGGCACAGGGACATAAGAAAATAAATAAAACAGTAACTGAACACGTTGCTGACTTTTTTCGAAAATTTCAAAAGAAAAACTTTTTGAAGCCACTTTTTGTGATTTGCGTAGCTATAATTTTAGAGGAGAGTGGAGGCAGACACGTATTTCCTTCTTATGCGGCGCAATTGATAAAAGAAGTAACATCAAATGACATTAACAAGTTCTACTACAACATTGTTATTGATATCTTGATTGTATTCAGTGGTATTACTTCCTCATACTTAATTCGAGTGATGAGAATGAGAACATTATTATTTACTTCAGGCACTGCTACGTTTGTCACGTTATCATTAGCTAGTTTATCATTGTATTTAGTTAAATCTGGAACAATATTTGGAGACTATTCAATTGTATCTCTAGTTCTATTTGGCACATTTTTTGTATTGTCTAATTTAGGTTGTACTTGTATACCTATAGCTTTGAAAGGAGAGATATTTCCTTTAGAGCATAGAGTAGTAGCATCCGTATCATGTTACTTTATGTCAACATTTACTGCGTCATTATATTTGAAAACAATGCCAATTTTGATATCTGCATTTTACATTTATAGCGTGTTTGCTGGGTTGGCTGTCTGTATAGCTACAGCTTTATTTGTATTATATTTTGTATTGCCAGAAACTAAAGACAGGACTCTACAAGAAATAGAGGATTATTTTAGTTATGGCAAGTTCAGGGATGGCGAACTTATACCAACAGAGGACATGAACAACAAATGTGGAGATCATGAGCTGTTAGGGCGCTAAAGTCTTAAAGCTGCTCTGCAAGTTGGAGACTGTCTCGGGTAAATAATCTATTGTTATTAGCGGAGAAATTAGTTTGGGTAATTTTCTCCAGAGAAGAAGAGTCAAGTACGAGGAAGGACATTAGAAATATGTAATAAAGTATAGTTTTCTAAATAACCTAGCTTATTGACATAATTCTAGTCAAGAAACTACATCACTACGGAATTAGTGAAGATCTTTTTACTTCTATCATATACACTCGCGAGCAGCTAAATCGACTCAAGCGTACAAAATGCACAAAGTATCCTATTTTTCGTAAATGGCTAGAATTAAGTATATAAAAGTATATATTTCGTAAAAGCCTGTTTTTTCAGCTTTAAAATAGTGTTTTTATTTTTTAAATCTGATTATTAGTTTACAAATTATTTTACATTGAATGAAAAAATACAAAACCCGGAAAAAATTAGGAGTAACAAAAATGAAATTAAAATGAAAAATAAAAGATTACAAAAATTAAATTTAACAAATCAATACTTTGTGTTTCCTCCTCTTGCCTTAATGACGTCTCGGAGACGGTTTTTCATCGATTTGATGAGTTTTTTATAAATTCTTGAGGAAGCCCCTCCCACTCCTCTTCCAACGCTGTCTTCAGTTCGGTGACGATCGCAGGCGCCGGATTTCATGCTCGAACTCTTCGTTTGAGTTCGTCCCACACGTGCTCAATCGGGTTGAGGTCAGGACTCAGCGCCAGCCAGTCCATCGTCTGGATTTCCACGTCCGTCATGTACTGGCGAGTGACTCTTGCTGTATGACAGCGGGCATTATCGTGCATTAAAATAAAATCATCCCCAATGGAGCCTCCGTAAGGCAAGACATGACCTAGGAGTATGTCCTCAATGTATCTGTTGGCTGTTAGTCCGCCGCCTCGGCCTCCACCAGGGATGAAAACGAGCTCCGTCTTTCCCTCTATCGATAAGCCCGCCCACATCATACAAGACCACCGCCGTATGCAACTGTTTCAGCAAAACAGCACTGTGCAAAACGCTCTCCTGGACGCCTGTAAACTCGAGCTCTTCTGTCACTTCCATGGAGACAAGCTCTGCACTCGTCAGTGAACAGCACTGACCGCCATTGCTCCACACTCCAATTCAAATGTTCGCGAGCAAATTGAAGACGCGCTTGTCGGTGAGATGCTGATAATTTAGGACCTCTGGCAGGCCTCCTTGGTACCAGGTTTGCTTCTCTTAACCGTCTTCTTACTGTCCACTGACTAACAGCCACTCCTCGTACTTCCCTTAGCTGCTGCTGGACAGCAACGCCAGTTAAGTGTCGATTTCGGAGACTCGTCGACACAATATATCGGTCATCTGTTTCGGAAGTATGCCGACGCCGACTGGTATTTGGCCTTCTGGTGAAGGAGCCAGTCGCCAGAAATCTTCTGTACACTCTGGATACCGTGGACTGGCTGAGGTTTAGTCGGCGAGCGACTTCTCGCTGGCTTAGGCCCTCTTGCAGCAATGCTACAACTCGAGCGGCTTCTTCTGGTGTAGTATCCATTATTTTTTCTATTCGGAGATCGCAACTTGCAGAGGTGTTATCAGGTCAACGTTTGATTAGCGACTGATAAGGGTGCTCTGTTACCTAGGGGTTTTATAGGGGGTTGCGACGCTCAACTACCGACTACATCAAAGAGCAAATTTTCAATGGGTGCACGAATATAAGAATATTTTAAACATTAATTGTCAGTTTTAAAAAGTAGAAGCACTATTTTAAAGCTGAAAAAACAGGCTTTTAGGAAATATATACTTTTATATACTTAATTCCAGCCATTTACGAAGAATAGGATACTTTGTGCATTTTGTACGCTTGAGTCGATTTAGCTGCTCGCGAGTGTAGTTAGTTTTATATACTTGCTACATTTTATGTATGTTAGTTTATACGGTTTTTATAATAAAATAAACGTATTAATATGTACGATTTTTCTTTTATTTTATCTCAGAATGTAATATGATTCAAAGGGTCCATGTCATTGCAAAAGTATTAAATCAGTTATATTGAAGGGAGTGCCACAAGGCTCTATATTGGGACCGCGTTTGTTCCTTGTCTACATCAATGAGTTACCACTTGTAGTGGAAAAGACTTTGTTTTACTCAAGTGTCTATACATTATTCGAAAAATAAGATTTTTTTTTTTAAATTAGATGAAAATATCAGAATCGCCCTTCACCCATGATAATGATACACAATAAATTAGTTTCACTTGTTAAATATTTATGAATAAAAACACTTACATAATGACTATGATAGCCATATTTTTTCAATAAATTATTCATGTTCATAATTGTATTTTGTTATGGTAACAAAAATAATACAATAAGTACAATATAGAACAATACAATTCAGCATTTTATTTCAATACTAGCAGCGGTTTTACCCGCGTTGTACCGTTTTCGTGAGAATGAGGGGATATAATTATACTAAAAACCTTCCTCTTGAATCGCCCTAAAGAAAACTTCCTCAAAATCTTTTGCGTAGTTTTAAAGCATACCTAGGGACGGACAGACAGCGACAGCGACTTGTTTTATACTATTATAGTGATATGCCTACACAACATAAATTTATTTTTCTTTGTTGTAAGTACCTAGCCTTGTAAGCAGTACGTTTTATTTTTAGTTGCATTTGTTTATTTAGTTTCAAGTATTATTTTTTTCAAATTGAAAACAAATGATGGCGGAAGTAATGTGATGTTTAGTTTGAATTAAGAAATACGTAGATGTGAGACAAACTAATACACATACAATTCAGAGTGAGATTAGCAATCCTTCAGGCAAGATATTCGCCTGTAATGAGGTACTAGTTATTTATTAAAATGTGTCTGATACCAAGGTGGATAACTCCTACAGTGAAGCAGGTAAGTGCGACAACGGTATAATTAATTTGATTCCAACAAAAACGCAACCTGTTAAATCAACTCACGCTGATTTATTAGCAGTATTCCTACATATTCCTACTTCGTATTCCTACATAACAGTTCATGAAAAAATATAAAATATTTATTAAGGAATCAAAAGGAATATTAACATATTAAAACAAGACTACTATGTAATTTATTATGTTTAGTACCCGTAGTAGCTCTCCCTTTGTAATCACTAGGTGTCACATGATACATTTTCTGGTCCCATTCAATCCCATTCCTGAAATGGGTTTCATGCTATTGATTCATTAAATTGAGCATTAAGAGAAACAAACATAAATACTGTAAAATCCAATTGACTTTGACCCTAAAGGACTAGAAATTCTAATAATGGTGAATTAAATGAAACGATAAACATTGATCGCACAAATATCTTTACACTTACAGACATGGATAGTGATGCCAGTGCTGCTGATCAAGATTGGAATTGGCATGATGTTCGGGTTCACGAGCGCCCTGATATCGGCGCTAGAGACCCCAGATTCAGATATCAAGATGGACATGGACACCGCTTCTTGGTTTGGTAAGATAAATTGAAAATAACTCAAAACTATTTGCAATACAAAAATCTACATTACCTGTCATCTGTCATCACTGTGAAAGAACTAGAAAAACTACTTTTACTCTCCAACTTAATTATTGTTATCATTCTTCTTTCAGTGTCTTCACTACCCTTGGCCTGTAGTATAGGACTCATCACGGCACCAATTATGGTACCAAGGTACGGCAGAAGGAAAGCGTTCCTCATCAACATGGTCCCATCTATCATTGGACTATTCGTCACTTACTTCGCTGCTAACGTCACCGCTCTAATGGTAGGCAGGGTCCTCATAGGCATCACATTTGGTAGTACTGTGTTGATAGGAACAGTGAACATCGGAGAATGTACCAGCCCCCAGAACAGGGGCATGTTCTTATACATGGTGACTGCATCACTGAACATAGGGAGTCTGCTAGTACACGCAGTGGGATACTACACCACTTGGAGGACACTGATCTTGTTCACTACGTTCCCATTTATACTTTGCTTCTTGATTGCGTACACGTGGCCTGAGAGTCCCTCATGGCTGGCGCAGAAGAAGCAATACGAGAAGAGCAGACAGGCATTCTACTGGTTGAGAGGGAGAACAGAAGAATCCACCAGAGAGATAGAGGAGCTGATACGGGCACAGCACTGTAAGAAAATAGATAAAACGGTCTCTGAAAATATAGTCGACTTTTTTCGAAAATTTAAGAAGAAAAACTTCTTAAAGCCGTTGCTTGTAATTTTTGTATCCAATATTTTAGAAGAATGTGGAGGCAGACACGTGTTCCCTTCTTACGCGGCTCACCTGATAAAGGAGGTGACGTCCAGTGACGTCAACAAGTTCTACTACAACATTGTGATCGACATTCTGATCGTGTTCAGCGGCATCACCTCTTCATACTTAATTCGAGTGATGAGAGTGAGGACGTTATTGTTCACATCAGGAACCGCTGCCTCTGTGACGCTGTGTTTAGCTAGTTTGTCATTGTATTTAGTTAATTGTGGAGTAATATCTGGAGATTATTCACTTGTAACTCTGGTTCTGTTTGTTATGTTTTTTGTATTATCTAATTTAGCTTGTACATCTGTGCCTCTAACTATAAGAGGAGAGATATTCCCTTTAGAGCACAGAGTAGTGGCGTCAGTTATGGCTTTATATTTAGCAATTATCATTATGACGGCATTTTTAAAATTAGTACCAATATTGCTGTCTGCGTTTTACATTTACGGCACATTTGCTATTTTAGGAGTGTGCATAGCTGTATGCTTATTTATATTGTATTTCATATTGCCTGAGACGACGCAGAGGACTCTCCAAGATATCGAGAACTATTTCGATCACAACTCACTGAGAGAGAGCGATGTGGGGCCGACTGATGATGAAGGTGATGAATCACATCATCAGTTGAACAAATGTTAAGATAAAGGGTTATGGAGTTATTTTTAGAAATAAAATTCTTAATGTGAATAAAAAGTACTATTTCTTGTTTTGTGTTTGTTCGACCTTGCTTTCTTTCATAAAGAGGACCACCTCCCTTTAATTTGTCACTAGTGTTTTCGAGATAAAACTTGTGACAGGATTTTTGTCAAAATGCCTATTTACAAATGCTATTGCTGACGAGAAATAATCAGGCGTTAATATTCTAGAAGGAAGGTTGTTTTTGGAGAGTATGTATGTATATGTTCTTATATGTATCTACCTATACCTAAGGTTTAATTATACAAATACAAAATGTCTTTATTTTCCCAATAATACAAATACATAATCAGAAACATAGAGTCACAAAGACTAGGACAAAGGAGAGACTCCTTTGTCCTAGTCTTTGTGACTCTATAGGGGACTAAGTAAAACCTTGTGTTATGGATCTCCTGGTCTCCCTCAATTAATAACAATAATATTTGAAAGTATATTGAGAACAAAAGATTTTTATTATTACATTAATAAACTCAAACTCAAAATAATTTATTGTTCTCATGTGTATACAGAGGTAAACAAATCAATTTATAAAAAACTTTTTTAGGTATAAAAGAAAGTAAGTACTGTAGCGATATACACCTTCTTGTATCGCTAATGGAACCTTTTTAAGAAGTGAGTTGAATATTTGTTTTTATTATAAAAAGAGATTGTGACAGAATGTTTCGGATGACAATAGAAAGAATTAATTTGTGTTTTATAAAGAAAGTGAAATTATTATTTTAAAATATAAATATTTATCATAATTGTTATTATTATTTATTTTAGAGAAAAACCCCAGAAATCAATCTGATCCCGACAGTACTTATCTATTACATTAACTATTACAATGACTTTCTTCTCAAACATAACAGGAAAGTAAAAATGGTGTGTGTCAGTAATTGCCCAAATTCAGCAGATAATAGATATTATAACGATTTAGATAGCAGACTGGTCACCGTAAAGTTGCGGGTCCGATTCCGGTTGCAGGGTGAATATTTGTATGAACTACAAATGTTTATCTATGGCTATGGGATGCGTGTGTGTGCTTAGTTTCTGGTACCTTAGATACAGGTAGTCAACCTAGTTATGGATCAGGGGCAAAAGTCTGAAATTTGACATTATTGATCAGACAATATGTTGATATTGAGGCACCATAACGAGAGTGTCAGAAATTTGGTATTCAGCTAAAATTTATTCATATGGCTATGGTGTTTCAGTGGTCTTTGTTGCATATCAAAATTCAATTTTTTTTGTCAAATAAACGTCAGAATACTGTTTCCATGACAACCATTTAAGTTTTATGAAGTCATTGAGTCAGCGGAGTAGTTGTCACTAAGAGAATACCAAAATGACAACAAATGACAGAAAAATGGCCATAATGCTGATATTAAAACACATTTGAGTAGCATTATCACAGCTTAATAGTTTAGAGAATCAGGGCCCTGATACTTTAATAAGTTGATGATGCAGGGGATGATTATGATGATAAATCAATGAATAAAACAAAACGCATAATTAATATTTATTTATTACACATTCCGTAGTCCGTAGTCAGTGACAGTAGTAGCGATTTATTTATTTATTTATTTAGGACGACCAGTGAAAATAAATAAATAACTAAATAAAAAATTAAATGCACTTTCTTTAGGTGCCACAACATGCGAAGAATTAAAATATAACATAAAATATCACGTTAGATTAAAATGAAAACAATGGAAATAAAATCAGCGATGTATTATGTTCTGTTGTCGCTGTTACTCAATTTTTAAGCCAGCAAGCCATAGTATATATTATAGCCATATATTCTTGGAGGAGGTGGTTTCATTGTCGACTGGCTTGACGCCTTCCTCAGCTTTGTTGACGACACCAGATTCACAAACGGTAATGATGAATGCGATATACATCAACAATACCACCAAAAACAATTTGATGATGGCCTGTAAACAAACATCACATGTTTTATATTTACCATGTATAACTTAAGAACGGACGGGCCGATTTTAGTGAAAGGTACATATTCCCTGTAACCAGAATAACATAGCTATAAGATGCTTTTAACCTTAAATAAATAAAAAGGGCACGTGAGGCACAACTACATAAAATCAACAAAATATTTTTTTATAGAAAACACACAGACAAACAGACATGTTTATGTTTATGCACACAATTGTTTGCCTTGAGCGAAAAACAGACTCACAACCTTTGGCGTAGCAGGCAGTGTTTACTACCAATTACACCATCCGGTTGTCAATATAAATACAATTGATATATTAAACATTTCTACTTACCATTTTTGTGTGAATTAGTTTGGGAAGCGAGAGGTATAAGATGAACTGCGACTCGGGTTATGTCCAATGGAGGCCATTTTCCTAATATTTATATAGACCGCAACAAAAGACATTCAAATTAGCACCGGGTGCTCATACAAGAAAATTGTTTTAAAGTAACGAGAATGCGTTATGGAAATATTCGAGGAGTTTAACATAACAAATGCATTATTTGATTTTACCAAATATATATGTCCATAGCCAAAATCGGTTTGGAGAAATATACCGTGAAATACACATTATATAATTGTATTAATCAACATAGACAGCTTTATCGTCATCACTACATAGTATAATAAAATAACATTAAATTAAAAAATCCCCAACACAATTACTATGAACGGGTTAACCGATTTTCATCAATCATGTCTAAGAACACTCGCACGTAAGTCCCCTTTAATACAAAAAAAAACTAAATCGAAATCGGTTCATCCGTTCGGGAGCTATGATGCCACAGACAGATAGATACACACACACAGACACGTTAAACTTATAACACCCCTCTTTTTGCGTTGGGAGTTAAAAACAAAGCTTCCCGCTGTCAGATGCTATGTATGCTTACATCTTTAAAAGTACGCAACGGATTCTGTTGCTATTTTCTGTAGTAGAGAGAATGATTCAAGAGGAAGGTTTTTAGCATAATTTTATTCCCGTTATCTCACGGGAACGGGAACTACGCGGTTAAAACCGTGGGGCGCTGCTAGTATTATATGTATACAGGGGAAAGTTTGTACGGATGTATGTTTATTTTTCTTTCACGTAAAATCTATTGAACTATTTACTTGTTTGTATGTTTCGTAAGTTTAAGTTACTGCTAATACTTTACAAATAAATAACCTAGTTAGAGATCACGCGCTAATTCACTTTTTTTAGTTATACCAGAAACTAATTACTTATCCATATTTTTATTCAAAATTAGCAAACCTGGCGAACTCGTTTTCGCCACCAGATGGCATGCTATGTATCAGAGATGGCGCTGTATGTGAAAAAGATTTTCCCGCTTTTCTGTTGAATTTTTTCCTGAATTTTCTTTGCTATTAACCTCACGGAGCCCGAGTCCTTTCCAACGAATGCAAACCGTGAAAATCGGTTCGTGCGTTCTGGAGTTATAGCGTCAGGAAGGAAAACCCGACTTATTTTTATATACTTAGTAGATAATTATGTGTATTGTAATACATTATGCGACGCGTGTACTTTTATATGTAATTTGTGTATTATCTCGTTTTTTAATTGGTAAATGATGTGATACTTGTTAATTAAATATTTATTAATGCGCCAAATTCTTGTTACATTTTCGGCAATTGTTTTGTACAGACTAAAGTTTGTCGTTGTTCAGTTATGTGTAATTAAATCTTTATGCAAACATTCACTTTTATTTTAATATTGGTTTCTATTTTGTAAGTAGTGAGTTTATAAGAAGATTTAAGATAGCTTGTAGCGTTCGTATGTATGATTCAGAATGTGTGATACTGGTAATATTCCTTAGGGACTTGAACTAAATTCAATCCTTTTCTTCCAGGAATACCTATTGCATGGAGCTAAAGACATAAATATAAATAAGTTTATCGAAATGGGTTCGTTACCGAAATGGATAACTCCAACAGTGAAACAAGTAAGTGCAATTATTTTAAAACAAAATTAATAAAGTATACAATTTACCCTGAAAACGCACGGGGTTGGAATAAACGCAGGTAAGGCCGTAGGGAATATCTAGAAGGATAGCCGGTTAAAGCCACGGGGAACACCTTAAATGATCTACGTAAATGTTGATTTTGAAAACCTCCTCTTTTGAGGTCTTATAAAAAGCTTAACGCTATATCATAATGAGGTGCTAATGCTTACAGACTTGGGTGGTGATGCCAGTTCTGCTGATCAAGATCGGCACTGGCATGATGCTCGGGTTCTCCAGCGCCCTAATATCGGCGCTAGAGGCCCCCGACTCGGATATCAAGATGGACATGGACACCACATCGTGGTATGGTGAGATATCGACGATACTTTAATTGAATAGTTTTTATAGGTGTTCATTTTCACGAGAGGCATTGCATAGGCTAAACCTGCTATCAGGTCAGGTTGCTATTCTGTGACACTGGTCCAGTCGCTTTGAATAAAGATACTTCGGAAACTCTAGCTAAAATAGAAGACAAGTTATTAAGCATTCAATAATACTGTTCATATACTTACTTCAAAATAGACATTCTAGGGGTAAGATATTGTACAAAAATATTGCTAGTAGACCAGATTAAAACAATTGCATTAACTCTTTTCTTTTCTCTTTTCATTTGCTTTAATAATTTCTAATTCAAATATATTCTTCTTTCAGTATCATCAATGTCACTATCCCTTATAATAGGACTGTTCACGGGATCAGCCATGGTGCCAAGGTACGGCAGGAGGATTGCGTTTCTCTTCAACATGATACCATCTATTGTTGGTCTACTTGTCACTTACTACGCTCCTAACGTCACTGCTTTGATGATAGGCAGGATCCTCACAAGCATTACCATTGGAAGTAACATAATGATAGGAATAGTCAACGTTGGTGAATATACCAGCCCCCGGAACAGAGGCATGTTCTTGTACATGGTGACTGCAGCACTGAGCATAGGCAGTCTTATAGTACACGCAGTGGGATATTACACCACTTGGAGGACACTCACTCTGGTGGTTTCCATCCCGTTCATACTCTGTTTCTTAATAGCATACACGTGGCCTGAGAGCCCCTCTTGGCTGGCAGAGAGAAAAGAATTCGAGAAGAGCAGACAGGCGTTCTACTGGCTGAGAGGGAGAACAGAAGAATCCACCAGAGAGATAGAGGAACTCATACGGGCACAGAACTATAAGAAAATAGATAAAACGGTATCTGAAAATATAGTCGACTTTTTTCGAAAATTTAAGAAGAAAAACTTCTTAAAGCCGTTGCTTGTTATTTTTGTATCCAATATTTTAGAAGAATGTGGAGGCAGACACGTGTTCCCTTCTTACGCGGCTCAACTGATAAAGGAGGTGACGTCCAGTGACGTCAACAAGTTCTACTACAACATTGTGATCGACATTCTGATCGTGTTCAGCGGCATCACCTCTTCATACTTAATTCGAGTGATGAGAGTGAGGACGTTATTGTTCACATCAGGAGCCGCTGCCTCTGTGACGCTGTGCTTAGCTAGTTTGTCATTGTATTTAGTTAATTGTGGAGTAATATCTGGAGATTATTCAGTTGTAACTATGGTTCTGTTTGTTATGTTTTTTGTATTATCTAATTTAGCTTGTACATCTGTGCCTCTAACTATAAGAGGAGAGATATTCCCTTTAGAGCACAGAGTAGTGGCGTCAGTAATGGCTTTGTCTATAGCATCAATAAATTTGACAGTATTTTTAAAAATAGTACCAATTTTGTTGTCTGTGTTTTACATTTACGGCACATTTGCTATTTTAGGAGTGAGCATGACTGCTTGTTTATTTATATTGTATTTCATACTGCCTGAGACGACGCAGAAGACTCTACAAGATATTGAGAACTATTTCGATCACAAATCACTGAGAGAGAGCAATGTGGGACCGACTGATGAAGAAGGTGATGAACCACATGATAAGTTGAACAAATGTTAAGATAATAGAATGTACTTGAAGGGTTATGGATATACTTCTAATACCGAAATAGTCGAATATCTATAAATATAAGCGAATGTTGTCTATCTGTTTTTTATTAATTAGTCACCTTTTTAGAATATAAGTACAATTAATCATAAATTAAGTAGAAGAGAGGTCTTTGTAATGTTATCCACCGGGATAAAAGTACAATGGTGCTCTTCCACGCATACTGATGCCTACTGGAGACCTAGGGGCATCGCTTTCTAAATCTGACTTCTTTATAAAATCCAGCAGGTTTTCCAGCCCTATTTTGCAGCATACAAACTTTAATTTTTAGATTAGTATTAGTCAGTTTATATGAGAGTGAGTTTCTATGTATCGAAGTAAGTATATACGTACAGGTTGTAACTTAAGGGGTGGATTAATAGAATTGGGGCCAACAACAAATGGCCAAACAATGGCCCATCTTCTAACATGCCGTGCGTGTCCCTACACCTGCACACGCGAGGACCTTTACAAGGCCACTGATAGTGCCATATCGGTGGCTGAGTCCTGGTCCTCAAAAATATGAGTCGACATGCACAGAAGAAGAAGAATAGAATAGGGGGGTAGGGCTAGTCAATACCTATCATTTGAACCCCCATGTTTGTTCTGCGATTCCTAAATTTGCGGGATTTGAATCTGACACCTATTTCAAAATAACAAGGCAATACTTTTGCCAATCATTAAATCTGGTATAATAAAGATATCAGTAGATTATACTTAATCATATTAATAGTTTTTTCATCCCACTAGCTCGGAAAGTATGTTTTTAATCCTCGATATCTGGGGATAAAAGTCGATTTTAATCTCAAGAGTGGAAAGTATCGGGGTCGCTGTAGGCAGCCCCTGCAGGACCCAAGGCAATTTTTCTAACTGGGAGTAAAAGTCGTTTTTGCGCTCTAGAGGTTAAAGTAAATTTGAATTTAGAACATCGTGTGCACTAAGTGTGATGACGTTTTGGATTCACAAACTGTCATACAGCTTTTTTTTATTTCAAATTCAAACTCGGAACCTCCTTGGTGTACTTACTTATTTTTTTATTTGCTTTGCGTGTGATATTTTTGCTTTTGACTTAATATTGTGATTGTTTTATGTTTTCATTTAGTAATTTCCTCGCTGAGGGGGGATGAAAAATAATGTGTTGCACTCGAGTGCAAACAATTTTTAACCTTGTGCTCCTTTGAGTCCCTCGCTAACGCTCAGGATTCTTATTTTGAATCCCTCGCTGCGCTCGTGATTCAATTTTAGAATCCTTCGCTGGCTCGGTCCTCAACTGGAGCCCCGGTTAAAAAGCAACTTTGCACTCTTGTATAACAAATAACTATTTTTTATCATTTGTTATTAATTTAGAAAATAATGGTTTCTTCCATTTCCATTGCGTAGATATATATGTTTTTCAACACACTTGCTCATAAAGGGGCTCTTATTTGAGCAAAAACTGTTGAATAATGACACGCTTGATTCACTAGTGAGTTATAGATTGTTTTTTTAAATTGCTTTGTTTTTAAAAAAGTTTCAATACCAAAAAAAATGTGTCCATACATTTTAAAAACAAACTTCAACTATGTTGCCTTACTTTCGGTAGGTCTATGGTCGATTCCATTCATTCATTCATTCGATTTTTTTTTAATTAGTATATTTTTTTAGTCTTTGGCCGATCACCATTGTTGTGTTGGATGCGCGCGAATAGAAAAACTGTTTATTTATTAGCGAAAAATGATAATTTCTTCGTAAATGTGTTGAAAAACGTTGTATGGTACACGCGTGTATTGATGATTACTATCCTCGGCTATCTTCTGACCCTCGCCTGACGGCTCGGGCCTCAATAGCGCCTCGGAAGTAATCACCAACTTACCTCGCTTGTACCATAAATAACTATTATTCCATACGAATGCTTTACGTATTATTTTGCTTTGATTGATTCACTGATTTCCTTCAATATTTAACCCGCAGTAACATTATGCATAATCAAATTGGTCTCCACGATCCAAATCTCTATTTGGACTCTTGCCCACTAAGCAAAAAAGAAATTTATGTCTTAAATCATATTACCGTACAACATAATACATTGTGGTCACTGGAAGTAGGTTCTTTCATTTTTATTGATTCCTAATCCTAAGAAATTATTCCTCTCTCGGATTTTATTACAAAAACGCGTACCCTTCCTTCGACATTACTCTTCCGTATCTTCTAGGGCAGCACGCTCCATCTTAGGCTGTATCAATATAGTTTTTATAGTTATCATAGGTATTATCACTTAGGCTGTATCATCGCTTTCCATCAGGTGACTGTCAAGTGCAAGCCTATTTTAGGTAACACAACCTACGTCACTTTAAAACAAATATAATATAATTTATTGAGTAGCCATTAATCTTGAATCAGCTTGTCGATAGTCGATTGATAATGTCATTTCAATCGGTGGTGATATCGACAGGTAACAACCTTATACTAAATAAATACGTTACTTGAGATAATTCATAATCTGAATGCAATTGAATATGATAAAAAGCAAATTTTTATTGTCATAGCCAGTGTTTTGTGACGGTGGAGTGTGAAATGTTCTATTAAACAATGTTATAGGTAGTGTTTTCATATATACAAATAAAACTAATCTCGAATATTTAATAATGAAGTCGTCGCGGAGTAGAATTTCACCTTTTTGGAGACAGGTCAGTTTTTTTAATTATCAAAATTCAAAAATATTTTATTCAGTTTCGGCTTCAAGAAAGCACTAATAAAATAAATGCCAGTGAGCTAACAAAATAAGATTTCAAATAAAATTAAGATTTTAAATTAATCAACTTCTATTTAATAACAAAGTTTAGCTATTAATCTGTACCTATTATCCTGCGTGTCTCTTTAAGGACCTAACTGGATAAAATATTTTTAATTTTGAATCGAATTTTGGAAGTCTATTACACCAACGACGTTCGTAGATTAATTTTATGTTTGATGTCACCAGTGCTTCGTAACGGCTGGAGTGGGAATCAACATCGTCGGCCATGGATGTGCCATCGGATACCCGGCAGTGCTTCTGCCACAACTCCTGTTGCCAGACTCTCCTATAGTCATCACTCCAGCGAAAGCCTCATGGGTAGGTTAGTATATGGACATACCTGGTATATCCTACTAATATTATAAACCCTTCAGTTAAGGTGGATCTTTGTTACTCTTTCAAGTAAAAACTACTAAACTGATTTAGATGAAAATGTTCCTTATAGTCAAGAATAACGCGTAGTAGTCTATATTTTATCCCATCATGGTACAAGGTGCCATTGTGCCATATGTTTTGGCACTTCTTGCCATTCAGCCGTTTAAAAAATATAGGTATTTTATTCATATTTTGTCTTACAAAAACGTCCGCTTACAGCTGCAGTTCTGGGCGTCACGCAGCTGATCGGCAGCTTCGTGTCTCCGCCGATCATGAGTCGCTACGGCCGCAGGATGGCGCATTTCGCCGTCACCATGCCCGGACTGATAGGGTGGTTCGTCATGACCATGGGCACCAGTTTTAAAGTAAGCTACTTCTATTATTGGACAGAAATAACTTCAAACTTTTTCATTTTAATATGAAGGAGTAGGTAGAAGTCTATAGGCTATATACCTAACCCATTTTTCACTTTCGTTTTTTTGTTTATTTTCCTAAATAATGATTGCTAATTTTCTTTTCCAGGCTTTATTCTTCGCCAGAACCCTCCACGGGCTATCAATCGGAATGCTTTCCCCATTGCGGTCAGTCCTCATCGGGGAATACTCCAGCCCCAAGAACAGAGGAGCTTTTCTCACGACGGTATCCCTCGCTCAATCTCTCGGCATCTTCTTCGTCCATCTCCTAGGATCCTTCGTGAGCTGGCAGCAGACAGCGTTAGTATGCACATTCTTCTCCTTCACAAGCCTCGTGATGACCATTTACTCCCCCGAGTCACCGTCCTGGCTCGTCTCCAAAGGAAGATACGAGGAGTGCCGTGACGTTTTCCACTGGCTGAGAGGCGACGAAGAAGAAGACGAACTCAGGGAAATGATCGAAGCTAGAATTCAATTCGACAATGCCAGAATCACTCAGAAAAGAACACAAAAAACGTCAGCTTTCGCAGACATGATCGAAACTATCAAGAAGAAAGAGTTCTACAAGCCAATCATAATCATGATTCACGCGTTCATGATGGTCCAATTCGCGGGCGGTACTGTTATGGCCTCGTACTCCACAACCATCATCACACTGACCATGGGCCCGGAGGTCAACGCACATTTCTGGATGATATTCCTAGACACGCAGAGACTCATCACCAACTCGATTGCCGTATTCGTGATAAACAAGCTGAACAGGCGAACCATGATGGTTGCTACGGGAGGAATGTGTATATTAAGTCAGGCGGCTATTGCTGCTTACTCATATGCTAAAACAACCGGTTATCTCACGTACCACGCCATCTGGGTGCCAGCTTTACTAATTAATCTCCAATTCTTCACCGTGGCCGCGGGAATGGTGCCATTACCAAACGTCATCAGTGGAGAAATATTTCCTCTCGAATACCGAAGCATCGGCGGGAGCATCAGTTTGGCTACGATGTCTATTAATTTCTTCGTGGTGCTTAAAACGTTTTTGTTTTTCGTTGAGAATATTGGTATTCATGGAGCGTATATGATCTACGCTGGGTTGTTGACGTACTGTTTGACGGTGATATGGTTCATGCTGCCGGAGACGAAGGGTAGGACGTTGCAGCAGATCGAGGATGAGTTCAGAGGCAGGCCACTGACGTACGTAGAGATGCAATCAAAGATGTCACTGCAGACCTGCCCTGTGGCCTCCTACAAGAGGCGGATGTCACGGAAAGACAGCTCGCCCCTGTTACATTAGTTAGTCTAGTTTTATACTCGTATTCATCTCGGAACCAAAGTTAATTTTAGAATTTATTTTAATTCTGTTTATCTTTAGCGTAATGTTGGATTTACTTGCCAGTACAAATTATCAAATTAAAACTAGAACTTATTTAATATGTGTGTAACTGCTCAACAAAGTTTTGGGAGCATTTCTTTTAATTAGATAATACTTACCTTCTTTGAGTAAACGTGATAGATTTTCTTATTTTTATATTTCTTTGAATTTGGAACAACTTACATTTCTTTTTTAATTTATAATTGTTAGTGGCCAGCACTTCTTACGAGTTTACAAAAAGTCGAAATTGTTTGTTCTCTAATCCCTAGGCTTTGTTAGCTAAGTAGTGTAAAGCCTAAAAAACTATAGGTAACTTTTACAAACAAAAAGATTACGATCAGTTTTATAAAGACGATATATATAGATAAATAGATATCACTTCCTTAACTCATCTTATCGCCTTTCATACGAATGTCACACGACGTGAAGTTATCACTTACGGTGTCATTTACAGTTGATAAGTTTGTAAAATATCTAATTTATAATCATTATGAGATCGTTATCGAGTACGTACGCACGGGGGGCCCTCGTGCTTTGTTATCGTGGTACAAAGGGCATAAAATATAGGACATAATAATAAAATGTAACTGAAGCGGATATACTTATACATAAGTACATATAAAGACTATCGGTTAGGCTGGGGTCTTCATAAAAGGACTTTACGTAAACCAACTTTAATGTAGTATCTTCCTGGTTCATTTTACTCTGATTACTTTCTCTCTTACTCCGCTGGCTCAGCGACCCGAAGTGGATCTTGGCCTTCGACACCGCGCGACGCCATTCTACCCTATTTTGTGTCACTTCTCACCGACAACCGGGTCCACATTAGGCGATCCACCGCGATCCAATCGCGCGAGGCGCGGTGGATCGTCCAGTGTGGACCAGGCTATTCAAGAGTTTGAAGGGCCAAGAGCAACCAGATCTCGGGACTTGGTCAATCCAATGATACCTACTTAGGTCTTCCCACCGGCCGCTTGCTCCGATTCCTAAACTGAAATGTACCTATTATCTAGAATGTTAAACTATTTAATTTGTAAGTTGTTGAATTTGTAATTAAAAAAAAAACAAAGTTTTTTATTTTCTTTTATAGCTCCATATGATACTCGCTGTACACGGCTGGACCTTTTTTCTAGGGTTTTTATTTAAGGTTCATGTCCTGTATTTAATATTATAACGATATTGTATCACCTTTATGTAAATAATATTCTAAGTAAATAAAACAATATAATTTTCAAATCTCGTTTTTATTTTACGGTTTACAAATTATCAATAGATATTTAGTTAATATATTAAAATTTAAACGAAATGGAAAATAAACATACAAAATAATGTGTAACAAGTGAAACTAATGCCTTTAAAGAGTATTGTTATTTTTATTCGTTCCTGCATACAAGTATACAGGCCTGGTTATGTAATATTCAATGACGTTTGCGTGAATTATTTTTTCCAGAATATGTGTAATATTTAATAACTCTCTTGTTGTAATGAAGAATCTTTTGCAGCGAATACTTGTTTTTGTGTAACTAGCTGTGCCTTGCGGTTTCGCTCACGCAGTTCCCGTTCCCGTGGGAATTTCGGGGTAAAAATTATGTTATCTCCTTCTCCTGGTTCCAAACTACCTTCCCACCAATTTTTAGCCAAATGAGTTCAGCCGTTCTTGAATTATATTAGTGTAACTAACACGACTTTTATATAAGTATAGATTTTACTGTATTTTGTGTCGATGTTTTTATCACTTAGAAAATGCGTATATTTCTTAGTGGGTAGCTTCAAGCAGTCGACATCCGCGCGTCGGAGGGCACTTTATATATGGTTATTCCCAGTTGCCCCCCATCGGCTCTGGTTATCGTAGTCACAATCCTTTCTATACCGGTGACAGCGTCGCTGTAATCTCATCTCTTGGTTGTCAGTTTATTGAAAACTAGCTGTGCCCCGCGGTTTCACCCGCGTAGTTCCCAATCCCTTGGAAATTTCGGGATAAAACATAGCCTATGTTCTCGGACCATAAACTACCCTTGTACAAAATTTCAAGTCAATCGGTTTAGTAGTTTAGCCGTGAAAAGGTAACAGACAGACAGTTACTTTCGCATTTATAATATTAAAAGTATTAAGTAAGGATAGTAAAGATGTATCCAAAAGACATTAGAGTCAAAATGACAATAGTAGCTTCCAATTTTGGCCACCGGTCAAAAAAGATTGTGACTCAATACTATCATAGACAGTCGTAGTTAGAGCCAAACTCTAGCTTGGTTTAACTAAAATTATTATTGTCTTGTCTTAACTCGGTTTAACCTTATAATCGCATACTGTTCTAGGAAGGTCTGATAGCGTTCACTCCACGTGAAATACTGACATTCCACCGAATCTGGTTGAACTAAAATAACACCAATTACATAGTTATTAGGTTCAAAGGTTCTGAAGAGTAGCTTAGTTCAACACTTAGCCTGAGAATACCAGTTAAGCATTTTCTTCACAAAAAATAAGGTTTTTTTATAAATATTCAGCAGATTTTGAGGTTTATTATAATCATAAAAAGTTTAAAATAAAATAGATATAATATAAAACGCAGTTAAAATTTTATAATGTTTATTCTGATATTTTATCAAACTATATTATAATTATATATCATTTAGGTACCGAAATTACATATTTATCAAAGTTCATTGACCATTTAAATAATTCTGTAAATACACCTTTATCTCTTTCTATAACGAACAACAAAAAGAGATAGACAATATGTTTTTTATAATCAAGTTTCTCTACAATAACAACTATTTACTTTAATATACTATTTGAAAATCTATTTGTTATCAAGTGTTAAGTAAAAATAAACTCAAAGTATATTATAATAAGTGTTATATTCGTTTAAAATAATGTACCTTATGGTAAAGGCGATACACATCGCAAGCTCTTCATGTAACACTAGACAATGAAAAAATGGCGCGCGATTTTAAACTTTATTTTATTATACATAAGAACTACAATAATATTTACAGCTGTGTTTTACAACTACATCACAATCATTGATGATGTTTGAAAATGTATGAAAAATATATAAAAAAGAAATTAAAAATAAAATATATATTTTAAACAATCTTTATTTTACATAATGTATTACATGGGTGCTTAGGTATAAATTAAATGGAAGGCAGTTTGTTTCTATAGTTATTTTAAGATTCTATTAAAGTTTCTTTGTAACTTAACATCGTTTAAAAATATGGTGATCAAAAGAAGGCCTTATTACAAGAGACATTAAGTCTAATTTTGATCAACAACTTTAAGTATTTATGATGTTAAAAATACTAACTACGTCGTAGCTTCGTAGGTACTACGAGAAACGCAGGTTTCAAACAAATCTATACGTTTATTACTTCAAGATAAAGTTCATTTTCCTTTACACAAATAACTATAAAAACAAACCAAAAAAAAATACAATGACAAATGTAAATGACTTTACAATCACACAGGGGCTGCTTCATACATACATACTTCATTTAACAGTATTATACAACGTTTTAACCAGACGGCACTATGAGGCAACAAAATGTTTCAAGCTACAATTATTGCGTCATACATTGTGTTTATATGTGTCTTATGTTTCCGTAATCTACAATTATGTTGAACAATTATTAGACCAATTTTTTGTGTTTGCTTGTATGCACTTATCAAGAACTATTGGTCCGATTTAAAACTCTTTCAGTGTCATAGAGCTCATTATCGAGGAAGGCTATAAGCTATATGACATTAGGCTACGAAAAATAGCGGAGCTAACGCAAGGCGAAACCACGGGGCGCTGTTAGTCGTAAATATATGGGGGTAATAATTATTGCTTGAAACAATTTGTTGCATCATTGTGAGGCCTGGTTCAATTATAAAACTTTCCTTTACAAGTAACAGACAGATCATGGGACATTTTTGTTACAATTTACCATGGTAGACGTGCAAGCGAATGTGTATGCTATAGTTAAGAATATAAGGTCTATTTTCGGTGTAACACTTACATCAATATCAAATTAGAATGCTCTAAGATGTAGCATCAGTCACTGATTCGTAACATCAGCACGGGACTCGTAACGTCAGCCACGAGACTCGTAGCGTCAGTTACGGGACTCGTAGCGTCAGTTACGGGACTCGTAGCGTCAATCACGAAACTCGTGGCGTCAGTAACGAGACACAAAACGTCAGTCACGAGACTCGTAGCGTCAGTCACGGGACTCGTAGCGTCAATTTGTTAGTGTTCTATCAAAATGGTTACAGCCCTCTCCAGTATTAGTTCACAAAACCGATAGTCATACAAACACACTAACACACAAACTTACAACTATCAGTTTCAAAAAAACAATTATAACTTATACATTTTATGAAATTTACTAATTTTATTATGAATATAAAAAATATTTACAAACCGTTTTTTAGTATTTTCCTATATTCCAATATAATCTTATTTTAATACACCGTGAATAACGTGTTTTGGAAATAAATAAAAACATTTTACGTCATTTCATTAAAATAAAATAAAAGAATTTGAACTAAATAAATTAGAATACATTTTTTAATTACTGATATCACCAACAAATAAATATGAAATCAAAAACAAGCTATTTAATACTGTCAACAACACTTTTTGTCTGTCACCTTTGGTATTACGCCCAAAGTCTTCAAGACATTAATTATATTGTTTTAAATTATTATTTTTAAACTAATATGCTGTACAAAATATTGACCATCACAGTAAAAATTGTCACTTAATGTTTCTCAAGAGATTATTGCTATAGCACGGTCGTAATCCACATGAAATATCGTACGTTGACCTGTAGCTATCTGTCTCTGTCGCACCAGCGTAAATTATAATTCGTCCCGCTCGCCATCGCATCCGTGCGAGCGGGACGCAATATAATTGACGCAGGTGCGACAGAGATAGATAGCTACAGGTCAACGTACGATATTTCATGTGAACTACGACCGGATTTTACCTACAGCCATCCTAGTCAGAGTACTGTAACCATGAAGTTGTAGGTAAAAATGGAGCCCACACTTGGAACAACAGCTTGAGTCAAATACCTACGTCTCTGTGGGCCGATCTCTCTTTTTAGTCAGACCTTCTCTTTCTAGAGGTTACCTCAGTTAGAAAGAGAGAGCCTGCCCACAGAGACGCGATAGTGATACATACACCCTTATTTTGAAATTGCGATACCTTATCTCACAGCTAATGCATACGACGGATGACAATATAATAGTGAAGTTAGTTTTTTTCTTTTGCTTTTATTTAAAAAGTTATGATAAGTCAAAGATTTTCAAAATCCCGCCGAATTTTATTGTTATTCTACACCGAACGCTGCGATACACAGCTGAGCGCGGTCATCGACCCGAGCCGTCACAGAATACTTGATAGCTAGTGTGCCGTCTGATAATACGACATTTATTTTGTATTTTATAAAGATAAGTAATCGACTATCATTTTTGATATTTTTATTGGATATATGGATTCAGTTACATACTGCTACAGATATTCTGATTTTAATAAGTCCCATATTTTCAAAATAGGGGTGTATAGGTATGCTTCAAGTAGGTATTCGAAGTGTCGACTCCATTTTTACCTTTAATTTCATGACTGTAACTTACACCACCAGGCACCTTAATAGAGTAAGTAGGTCACCCTGGTATAGAGTAATCAACTTTTGCCACTTTGATTGAATACGGTCACCCAATGCAAGTATTTATTTCCAAAAACCGATTCAAAATCTTAATCTCCAACCTAACCGATACAGGCACATCACTTTAATAACATTGCTTCAAATTCTAACACCAATAGAAAGACGTCTAATTTACATCCACCAATAGGAGACAAGCGATTTGACATTACGATTTTAATCCGCCAATCAGGGCTTTGCGCACATTTGTAACTGCCAATAGGGTGGTTATACTCCATTATATGGAAATGGGAATATTTAATTGCTTATATTTTCATAGTAGATGTTGTTTATCACTCCTAGAGTATACAATATACTGTTTTCTTGACCTTTTGCTAATTTTCAATATTTTTTTGGTAGCAAGATACCATATTGCTTTAAAAATGTTGATTTGCGAAACTAAAATATCAAAAATATATTTTTTTCTGTCACTAAGTAACATAGGTGGCAGAGAAATATGTTGTCAGTTTTCAAATTATAAAGTGTTTTAATACTTGGAGATTTTTGTCATTTTAATGTTTCATACACTGCCGGCCAAAAGTTTGAGACCACTTGGTACACAACTTATAAAATGAAAAATATTTTGAAATTGTGTATGATAACGAAACAATATACACACCTGCGTTATCTATGAATAATAACGAATGTCTATACACCATTTCTCTAATCTATTTCATACAGATCATACCACAAATGAGCATTGTTTAATTACCATAGATGAGTGCCGCGTTCGAGCCAGGTGTCACAATTATTGTAATATTTTATGGCGGCTCCTTTGTACTTGTTGGGTTATTGTTTAGCGTTGACCTTAGGTTGTTGAATATTTAGGATTATTTTTAGGTCATAAAACCTATTCATAACATGATTATTTAAGGAGTTATTCCTGCTAGAGTCTATTCAGTCTGTACTACTGTTCTGTTAAGTGAAGATCTTCAAAAATGGGAAAAGTGCGTGAAATCTCAAGTGAAACACGTTCCGCTATTGTTGTTTTACACAACGAAGGCAAATCTGAACGTGAAATTGCTGCTAAGATGAAGTTATCGAAGACTTGTGTTCATAACGCAGTAACTCTCTACAGGAGAACCGGCAGTCATCAAGACCGTCCGCGCTCGACAAGGCTAAGAGCGACCACTTCTAGCGAAAATCATTTCATCGTTGTAACAAGCAAGCGTAATAGACGCTTAACAGCACCAGAAATCCGCTCTGAAGTCAATAAAAGTCGATCAAAACCTGTATCATTGATAACAGTAAAGAGAAGACTGAGAGATGCCAATTTGTTTGGTCGCGTTGCTGTTCGAAAACCACTGTTACGGCCTCAAAACAAAAAGAAACGGATGCAGTGGGCCCTTACCCATCATAATTGGACTGAAGAAGACTTCAAAAAGTTCTTTGGACTGATGAATCGAAGTTTGAAATATTTGGTTCGAAAAGAAGAGTTTTTGTACGGCGTAGTGCCGAAGAAAAGATGATGCCAGACTGTGTAGTGCCTTCAGTCAAACATGGTGGAGGCTTTATTATGGTCTGGGGATGTTTTTCTGGCTTTGGAACCGGAGATTTAGTCCCTATCGAAGGAATTATGAATAAGGAGCAGTACAAAGAAATATTGGAGCGAAATGCAGTTCCATCCGGGTTGCGTTTGATTGGAGATGGATTAATTTTCCAACAAGATAATGATCCTAAACACAGTTCTAACCTATGCAGGGGTTATTTACAATATAAAGAAAGAGAACAGGTGTTGAAAAACATGGTGTGGCCCCCTCAGAGTCCAGATCTCAATCCTATAGAACTTTTGTGGGAGGAGCTCGACAGAAACGTCCGAAACCATTGTCCAACTTCGAAGGAAGACCTCTGGAGGATCTTACAAGAAAGTTGGAACAATGTTTCACAAGAAACAATGAATAAATTAATAGCCCGGATGCCTAGATTAGTTAAAAACGTGATTAGATGTAGGGGAGGCTTTTTTGATGAAAAGTCAGTTTAAACTGTTTATTTTTTTTTATAATTAATAATTGTAATTAGTGAGTAATTTTGTTGATTTTATATGTAATTGTAAGTTGATTATTTAAATAAAAAAAGTTATAAGTTTTACAATACTTATTTATGTAGTTTTATTTCATTTTGTATATTTTTCATGGTGGTCTCAAACTTTTGGCCGGCAGTGTATATGTTTTTAAACAAAATTTTGGTACTTTTGACCACCTAAGTTGCTGAGTAACAGAAAATACCAAAAAAATATGGTACATCATGGACATCTCAATCCTGACTCATAAAAAATACATTTAAAAACGAAAAATAATTTGATTAAAATTAAGTTTTTTATCTTCAAGCAGCGCGTATCATACCGATTACATAATACTTATAGTTTATCGAATATAGATCTTATTTATATTGACATTAGGTTGACATTTCATTGTTAAATACACATCGAAATTGTCGTTTTTTGAACAATTTCTCTTAAAATACAAATAAAGTTTTGTAAGAAATTGCAGTTAAAATCTTTCAAAATATTAGCTAAATATTTTACTAAAACAATTTTCATATAAGTACTCTCGCGTACTCACGCTTTAAATTTAATATAAAGTACAATCAATGCGAGAAGACACGTACAATCACAAACATAAGCGTTACACTTTGTAGAGGTCATCACATACAAGGCCTTTAGGTACAAAGGTAAGTTTTTGTACAGTCATATAGAGAAGCGTTCGTATACTGTCGAGATACACAGTCGTATATAAATTGAGAGTATGTAATTTCTAATTTGTGTACAGTCACATCCTAAGTGGTTAGATTGTGTGTACAATCGCGGCCGAATGTTACATTAACTATAATTTTGTGTACAGTTACATTTAAAGTGGGTACAGACGCACACAGTATCACAAATGTATCTTTACAGTACAGTCATACATAAAAATATTTTAAGGGTACAGGTAAAGCGTACAGTCACATAGATAAGTGGTCAAATCTGTGTACAATCGCGGCCTTTGGGGTTAGCTGAATGTATACAGTATAACTTTACGTGGTACAATCGTAGATAAAAGGCTCTTTGGAGAAGATATTAAAGAGTACAGTCACATTCAAAGATAATTTTGAGTACAGCCACGTCCAAAGTGGTCAAGTTTGTGTGTACAATCGCGGCCGATGTTACATTAACGATATTTTTGTGTACAGTCATATTCATAGTGGGTTAAATCCTGCGTGTGTACAGACGCACACAGTATCACACGTATCTTCGATTAGTACAGTCGTAATTATAAGGCTAGGGGTACAGGTAAAGTGTACAGTCACTTCCAATTAGTCAAGTGTGTGTACAATCGCGGCCCTTCGTAACCTACTATACGTACACCCTCACGTAGCGTTGCTACGCGTGCAGGCGCCGCACACGTAGTCGTCGTCGTCTCGTAGCGCGGCGCGGCGTAGGCCCACACAGTGCATGTGGAACCACTCGTCGCATCCCCCGTCGCATTGCACCCAGTCTACTTCTTTGCCTGGGTGAAGAGGGTTACATAACGGTGTTATGAGTTTGTCATTATATTAGTATAAAAGTGTCTCCAAACATAGCGAAGCATTAGAAAGTGACGGTTGAGATTGGACTTGTTGGATTCGTCGAATCTCAAACGCACCTTGCCACACGTGGCCGCCACGCTGTTTGGATATACCTTAAGAGTAACAGATGATGTATCAAGACTCACAAGATCTTTCATTTTAAATACTAGTGGCCCAGGAATTAAATTGACTGAGTATTTATGCGGTTGATTTTATAACTGTCGTGAGTGGTATACTTTTAAGGATGAAGGACTCAAGGAAAATCTCCTAAACATTGTATATCACAGCTGGTTGCTAAAGAGATACGATTTTTGGACAATGTCTATACAAATAGAAGTAGTCCCTCACCTGTAGGTCGCAGACACCTCTCGGCGGCGCAGTCTTCATCATCATCATCCGACGAAGCAGATGAAGAACTTGATGGCGCCGGCGCGCGCGCCCGCCCCGCCGCGCCGCCCGCGCTGCTCGCGCCGCGGCCCTGGCCCGCTACACCACACGATTGTTTATTTAGTAAAATAGGGATGATGGTTGGGTAGAAATAGTACGGACTTCAACTTGATCTGTCAGTCCGGTAATACAAAAATGTAAGTCACACATTCGATTTTATATCAAACAAAGATGACTTAAGAACGTATTGTAGCTGACGTGAAGTCGTAAAAATAAGTTTCGATGGCTTTCGCGAGTTTTACATGATATTAACGGTTTTAAATAAAGCCTGCTTTGAGGAATCTAGATGACATCATGTCTTTTATACACCCCTATTTTGAAAATTTGGGACTTATTAAAATCAGAATATCTGTAGCAGTAACTGAGTCCATATATCCAATAAAAATATCAAAAATGATAGTCGATTACTTATCTTTAAAAAATACCAAATAAACGTCGTATTACCAGACGGCACACTAGCTATCAAGTATTCTGTGACGGCCCGGGTCGATGACCGCGCTCAGCTGTGTATCGCAGCGTTCGGTGTAGAATAACAATAAAATTCGGCGGGATTTTGAAAATCTTTGACTTATCATAACTTTTTAAATAAAAGCAAAAGAAAAAATCTAACTTCACTATTATATTGTCACCCGTCGTTTACATTAGCTGTGAGATAAGGTATCGCAATTTCAAAATAAGGGTGTATAAAAAATAGTCAGATAAAGTAAATGTAACAAGTATTACAACGTATACATTACTCACCCATCCTGGTGTGTCTGGTCTGTAACCCCCGCTTGCGTCTCTCCTGTCGCGCCAAGTAGTGTTTCCGCATCATTAAACTTGAACCCGATGAGATACTCTGTGAACGTAGTGTTAATTATATCAGTAAAAATATGAACTAAACTATTAGTATGATTAACGGCCGTGCTAATATTATTGTCAACGGAGACAAAACGATCGAATATTGGGAATGGCGTGAACTATCAAAGTAGGACATACCTGTTTCCTATTGAGATAATTGGTAGTGGTGGCGCCTCCACGTTTTATTGTCGTTTTCGTTGATGTTGTACCTGTAATAAAATTGTATTATTGTAGTTTAATAGTTACAACAAGTATCTCACGGCAGCCGGGTTAGTATGACTTCGAAAACGCGATAGTTAAAGCGATTTATAGACATTTTATCACGTGATTATTTTATCACATTTGGTCATGCTCGCGAACTGCGGCAGGCATCTCTGAGCGCGATATCCCGAATTGCGCCGCGTCAGCTCGCCGCGTGGGAGTGGGACGATGGGCCGCGGGTAAGCAAGGGCGCTCTGCGAAGAGGCGGGGCTGCAGGCCGTGGCGCGGCGCCACAGATGATATTGCGCATCGTAAGACAGTTTGAGTTTGGGATTCGAATCTCTCTTTAGGAATCTGATTTTTCTCCGATCGAATCAACTCGAGCTCGACCTGTGTTTTATTCTATCACTACAAAGTCCTATCTGACTGGTCCTATGACAACCTATAGAACTCGTATATTCCCTCCCATGACAGTGGTAGACTGTCCAAATGTCGTGAAGTCCCCCCTCACCGTGGTGGTGCCTTGTGCGCGTCCGCTTGTGCTGGTGGTGCGGGTGCGTGCGCTGGCGGCGCTTGCGGCGGCCGGCGTCCACGCGGCGGGCGCCCGCGCCGCGCGCCGCGCGCACCGCCCACCACACGTCCGCCTGCTCCTCCAGCCGGACCTAAGGACATACACCCTCAATATCACGAGCTCATGTATATGTCCCCACCGAGGGGCTCTACGTGCCCTGGATGAGGGTTTCTTTCGTCGGTTCTTTGACTACCTTCGAAGGTATGTACAGGTTTCCTCACGATGTTTTCCTTCACCGTAAGAGCGTGGAATAAACGTACATATGAATTGAAATAAAACACTTAAACGGATTTTTGTTGTGGTTGTATTTTGTTTTACATTTTCTAAAAATACAATCACGACAAAAATCCGTTTAAGTATTTTATTTCCATGTGTAGTGTCCGTGTAAATCAAAGACATCAAAAGATGTGTATGTTGAGATAACGTAAAAGAATAGTAGAGAAACACCAATTGTGCCGTCCCCGCGCAGAATAAGATTGAACATAAGGACAGGGGGATTGGTGATGAACCGTCTTCAGGTAACAGGATACTGACCTCGAGCAGATCTCCCTCGAGCATGAGGTCCTCCAGTTTGTGCAGCAGCGCGGGGGGCAGGCGCGCGCCGCCCGCGCCCCCCGCGCCCCCCGCGCCGCGCGGACTCGCGCTGTACGCATGCTCCACGCACGCAGACGATCTGTGGAAGTAATATATAAGTACACATTAACTTAATCATTCTCTATTACCCCCCTTAGTCAGCTCCTGCCACTGCTCCTCGCGCTGCCGGCAATATTTCTCTAAATACTTCAGCGGCAGTATCCCCGTGAGTGTTTCCCTCCCCTCCCGCTCGCGCTGCCATCCTTTGCCTTCCGCACGAAAATCGCCACAGCGCGAGTCACCTATTTACATTCAGTCATTGCCCACTTCCCTGCCCTGTACGACTGAGTGTAAATGAATTGTAAGAGGTCGTTTGACAGTATGATGCGTTGTCATCGTACGATGAAAATGATCTCACCGTGCTCGAAGCTAACTTACCTTGGATTTTGTGACATATGAGCGTCGTGTGCGCGTCCTGTTGCTTTCTTCAATTCTGCATTTAGTTTATCCGATTTTTCTTTGTTTGTCTGTAATGTCGCAATTTAATTATGAAATAAAAATCGTATGTTTGAATAAATACTGTGAATTACTAGAAGCACTTCGAAAAAATCACATAAAAAGCGAGAATCAATTGTGTAAATGAAGAAAGCAATTGGTCCCATTGAAGGACCCTGAGGCATGCTTCTAATTAGGTTTTAATTGCGACCAGTTTCAATCGTTTCTTTTATTCATATTACAAAATACTGTCCATAATTCGAAACTAATAAAGAATCATGGAGGAATGGTTACAGCTATTTCCTGAGATTACTTCCCGGTTCACAATTAAATCATATGAACGTACAATAACAGTGGTCTAAATATAGGTCCTTGCGGCATCCATTGTTTTATTAACTTCACAATCGCTTCGTATTACAATTATTTTATGGGTAATACATATTAATCGTAGTAAAAAGATTAAAAGCTTTTCTGATAATTATTTTGTTTTCGGAAAAACGTTTGACAAATCAATGGAATATTGTAAACAGAATCAAACGCTTTCGATAAATCAGAGTGAAGGTGAAATAACTGTGGAAATAAGTTTTCGTTATTTACGCCATTTAAAGGAAACCTGATGCAGCGAATCCGTTGTAAAGGTGGCTTCCGATCCACGGCAAGACAGGCACTTCAAAAGTACGGTGGTTTGGAATGACTGGAACCGCTGGCGGGGATGTCCCGTGTCTCACCTGGTGCGGGTGGTCGGGCAGCGCGAGCAGCGCGGGCGCCTGCAGCGCGTGGCGCGCGTGGTCCTGCCACGACATCGCGCGCTCCGTCACGCACTGCAGCGCCTCGCCCTCGCACACGCGCACCGACAGCCGCTGCAACCACACCTGGACCACACACACATTACACTGCAGTGCAGCGCCTCGCCCTCGCACACGCGCACCGACAGCCGCTGCAACCACACCTGGACCACACACACATTACACTGCAGTGCAGCGCCTCGCCCTCGCACACGCGCACCGACAGCCGCTGCAACCACACCTGGACCACACACACATTACACTGCAGTGCAGCGCCTCGCCCTCGCACACGCGCACCGACAGCCGCTGCAACCACACCTGGACCACACACACATTACACTGCAGTGCAGCGCCTCGCCCTCGCACACGCGCACCGACAGCCGCTGCAACCACACCTGGACCACACACACATTACACTGCAGTGCAGCGCCTCGCCCTCGCACACGCGCACCGACAGCCGCTGCAACCACACCTGGACCACACACACATTACACTGCAGTGCAGCGCCTCGCCCTCGCACACGCGCACCGACAGCCGCTGCAACCACACCTGGACCACACACACATTACACTGCAGTGCAGCGCCTCACACATACATCCCATTCGCGACCACACACACACACACACCCGCTACAACACTCACCAGTAGCGCCAGTATCCTGTCGAGGCGCGGCCGGCGCGTGCGCACACACCCGGCGCACAGGAACTTGCCGTCCGAGCCGGTCGCCTCCTCGCGCTCCGAGCTCCACGACGCTATACACGACGCTGGGGACGACACACGACGGTATAGACAACAATACAACACGAACAAGAATGTCTATCACAGTAAAGGGGGGGGATAGTTACCGTGGAACCAGTCCTTGCAGAGCTCGCACTGCGTCATGAGTCCGTACTGCTTCTTCTGGCACACGCAGAATGTAGCTCCAGTGGCGCCCCCCACTACCTCCTTGCGCGCGTTACGTGCTCTGCAACATTATGATACAAGTCATTACACTGTCATACACATAATATGTATGTAACCCCTTTGACTGAGAAATATCAAATAATGAAAAATATAACAAATGATGTATGGCTGGTATCGGTGAATGTTTAGGCCGATATCGAAGGAGGGAGTGACACGTTCGTTGCGGGACTTCAGTCTTTACGTACAGTTAGCGTCAGATAATAGGTATACCAAGTCAGATAATAGGTACAGCATTACCAAGCGGAGGGCGCTTGGTAATGCTCACTTTGGTATGCCGACCAAGGGACGGTATCTTTTATCTTATCATCATTGCGTGGATCTTAGCCAGTTATCTGACGGTGACTGTACAAGCTGTGCCCTTCCTCTGACGCTGATTGTAATCTGTACCTGAGTTCTTTAATAGCGGCGAGCTCCCTTGTCTCGGCGGCCTTGAAGGCGGCCACGATGTCGGTGGGCGTGGCGTCCTCGGAGAAGGCGGCGGGCGCCCCCCCCGCGCGCCGCCGCCCGCACTCCCACGGGGCGCGCGGGGACAGCGCCTCCAGCAGGGAGCCCGACCAGCTCTGGGGGGTTAACGTGAGTTCGAATAACAACGCCCACGTTTGGCGAATTAATTTCTATATTTATGTTAGATAATATGACTTTCGGTCGGTTTCGATTTGTAATGAAACGCTCATGAAATTATTTTTTAGTAATGACCCATCACAGTCATGGCGGTGCCAGACGTTGCTTAACACCGATCACAAGTAATCCGCGGGTAGCGAGCACTGGGCCGTGAGCGCTTCGGTAAACATAATATTTACCACTGTACATAATTTAATATTTATTTATGGAAACTGGTAAATGGCCTTTTGTAACGTTTATACACTATCCGTAAGTTTCCCTAAAATTAATTAATTTATTTAAAATTAATAAAATAGAAATAAAAATTTTGATTCGAAAGTCAAATCATCGAATTGATATTTTGAACTTTCAGCCAACGAACACACTTAGTATAATATGGAAATTGACATTGAAAATGTGATGGTATACCTTTTTGAGGAACATTTCAGCGGCGCCCTTCTTCCAGTCGTCGGCGGCGTGCACGGCGGCGGCGAGGTGCTCCTTCTCCACCAGCCGCAGCGGGATCTGCTGGCCCTTCTTGGCCAGCGCCTCCACCGTGTGCACGTACGGGTACAGCTCCTTCGACTGCAGCTCCTCCACCTGCACACACCCCGCGCCGAGTTACTCGAGCGGTTCAGGGAGATGACGCTGGGATCGCTCGCGTTAGAAATGAGGTGCTAATTACCTTGGCGAGCCAGTCCTTGGCGTGTTGCAGTGCCTGCTGCAGCGCGTGGTAGGACGGCAGCGCGGCGTCGATGTCGTCCCCCTCGGCCAGCAGCGCCGCCACCTGGCGCAGCGTGGTGGGCGCGGGCGGCGCGGCGGGCGGCGGGGCCAGCAGCGCGGCGGCGCGCTGCTCCCAGGCGTCCACCTGCGCCACGAGCGCCTGCAGCAGGCCGCGCTCGCGGTCCACGGCGGCGTGCGGCGGCGCGGCGCCGGCGTCGTCCAGCAGCGCGGCCAGCTGCGCGCGCGTGGCGCGCTGCTCGCGGCGCCGCCGGCTGGCCCACACGAAGCGCGCCGCCGCGCCGCGCGCCGCCACCGCCGACAGCTCCGGCAGCACGATGCACAGCGAGTAGCCCAGCTCCGCGCACTACCGATACGAATACTCGACTGAATAATGCCGTTTTGACGATATCAATCTTACCTCCGCACAGGCCCGAACCGAATACTCGAAACGGAGTACCGGGTTCCGTTCGTTGGCGACGACTCGACCTTTGGCGGATTCCGGTTCCCATACCTAAACCTAAATTTTCCGGACTGATAGTGTTCAGCGAAAGGTATGATTAATGTTACCTCGTCCAATTCCTTTAAGTATGATGCGTCGAAGTCATCTAGATCCCTTTGCAGCAGTTCGTTGGCGCGCGTCTCGAATTCTGTCGTTTGACGAAGCATCTCCTTCACGGCCGAACCTGTTACAATATAATTTGTCAGATGTACCCATCACATGGCACAGTGTGTGTGTGTGTGCGGCAGTACGTACCCTCGGGCAGCACGCAGGCGAGCGCGTCGATCTCGGCGGCGAAGAGCGTGAGCTCGTGCAGCGAGAGGCGGTACTTGGGGTCGTGGTGGCGCGTGCGCGTGCGCATCTTGTTGAGGTCCAGCTGCTGGATGACGCTCGCGCACTTCTCCGCGTCGTCCACCGCCGTCTCCAGCGCGCGCACCAGCTCCGTCTTCTGCATCTGGACACGGGAGGGGGTGTGAGCGCGGGCGGGGTGTGTGTGGGAGGCGGGCGATGGCGGGCGGTGGCGGTACCTTGAGGTCCCTCGCCTGGCGGAGGTGCGCGCGCAGCCCGTCCAGGTCGCAGGTCTTGGGCGTGTCGGGGTCGAGCGCGTTCTGCACGGCCTCGGCCCAGTCCAGGAACAGGTCGGAGCGCCGCTTCAGGCGCTCCAGCATGGCGGGCAGCTCGTCCATCGTGTAGCGGAAGCGCAGCGTGTGCGCTTCCGCCGGGCACGCGCACAGCGCCGCGAAGTGCCGCAGGCACGCCACGCGCCGCGCGCACGCGCACGACACGCACGACAGGAAGCACGTCGTGTTGCACACCACGCACTGCCGCTCGTCGTCCGGCAGCAGCTCGAACGCCTCGCGCTCCGCCTCCGTCACGCCCTGGGGACACGAGTGACGTCACGCCCTGCGCCCTGTGACTCTGCCCCCCTCCCCCGGCACTCACCCATTCGAGCAGCCCCTTGCGCAGGCGTTTCTCCTCGTGCAGCATGGTGCGCATGTCCTTGTGCGCGGCGAGCGCGAGCCCGAGCCCGAGCGTGTCGGCCTCGAGCGCCATCTTGCACACGAGCTCGTCGTGCGAGAACACGCAGCACCGCCGCAGCGTCGAGTAGTGCACCACGCACTCGCGACCCATCTTCAGCTGGATACACGGCGAGAACCACGTTAGACAATCGTTACAAATCCACAAACATAGAAAACCTAAAACGCCCTTGCGGCACTTATACGGTTGTTGCTTGTAAGATACACGCACGATACAACCCCACAACGCGCCCCTTATTTAGTCGATTTCTAGCACATTTACTCAATGGAAGTTACTAAAGCTCTAACTAGAGTCCAATTGTGGAAAACTACGAATCTATAAGTACAATTTTCAACCTTATGCTATACACATAAGTAGTGTATGATAGTTACCCAGTCGGCGGGCGTGAAGTTGACGGCCTCCGCGAAGTTGTACCCCTGGTTGAAGCCGGCGTGGTACGCGCGCGGGAACGTGATCACGAACTCGCCCGCGTGCTGGTCCGTTCTAAGGGAACACAAACAGGATATGTCACTCATAAAAGAAGAATAAGAATTCAATCCATCATCTCATTATAGTAACTGCCCCTAAATAAGCTCGGAGCTTGTATCTAGGGCTAGGGTATCACAAACTACGCACACCCTCATTCACACACACACACCCAGACCGAGACAAACATTTATGGTTCACACAAATTTTCGCCCCGAACAGGAATCGAACCCGCAACCTTACGAATGGCAGTCCGGCATGATGACCACTCTGCCATCGAGGTTGTCTAACATTAGGCAATATTTGGATTGAAGTACAGATTTGATCATGTCACGACACATCGAATCAATATTTAATGTTAAGTAAGAGCAAACATCTGCACCTGGAAGATCTCAAACCCCTGATCCCAGTAGTACTCTGATCCAAACATGACCCTGAACTGGATATTGCGATACTCCGATACACATATTAGCGTGAGCCAGGCATCTGCAACTTTGTTAATAGCCATATGGGGATGGGAGATCCCCATTGAAAAGGGAGGATCGTCCGACCAGAGGGTTGTTTATGACTGGTGGGCAGCTGCCCAACGGTTGTAGTCGGGTTCCCGTATAATAGGTTAATTGCTCTGTAAATTTCACTTGCGTGATTCAGGACTCTTCAGTTTTAGTTCCTATAGTTGCGGATAGATGTCGCTGTTAGTATTTAGTTCCTTATGTGGGTGTAGATGTCGCCACACCCCTCTCCAGGTCTAGCCCCAACTCAGTAGATAGCAAGATCTAGAAGATTCGTACCTGAAGACAGGCACGCCGGCCTTCATGAGCACGTTGGGGTTCATGATGGTGACGAGCTGGTGCAGCAGGTCGGGCTGCAGCTGGAACAGCTCGGGCGCCTCCGCCTTCATCGCCGCCTCGAACTGCTCCGCCTTCGCGCTCGGCACGCCGTACCTGTGGAGGATACAGGGCTAGTGGCGGGGGATTCACAACCGACGTAAAAAGAGGAGTGTTACCTTTACATTCAATAGGCAGTGTAAGACTGATGCTTCATTAGACCGTTGCGTCGTCGTTTAAACGGATGGATGGATAGAGACGAAGCACGAGGGAGTGATGCACTACGTTGTTCGTATGATTAAGCAGGATAGTGATATAGATTTTGTTTCGTTTGTACAGAGTGCCTAGTGCGAGTATTATTTTCGAAAAGATTTGTACGAGCAAACAAAACATCTATTAAAGTAACATAAGTATTCGTTACCAAGTCTTCGGCTCGCCCCAATGCAGGTAGTTGATGGAGTAGCTCCAGTGGTCCTCGTTGTGCCAGCAGAACGTCGCGAAACACATGCCCACGTACAGCCACGGGATCTACAACAAACATACACAGGGTTAGATACAAACGTAGGCAAAACTCAATAAATATTGAGCTTTCTAGAAGCATATGGCGACGACAATGTCACTTAAATAATGATTTGAAATTAAATAACTTGTGAAAGTGTGTATAGATGTTCAGAAGCTGGTAAACACTAACTAACACATGTATACACAAGTACTTATACATCTTTACTTGCGACAATCGCGGTAATACTGGTGGCCATTTGGCCAGCGTAGTCACCACAAAATGGCTGCCAATTTTGAAGCACAGCCACTATCAGCCACTTAATAATGTAAACACTACAGCACATACAGTGGTGGTCACATAATTAAGAACGATTTGAAATTCCATATATTTTTTGTCTAAATCATTTCTTGTGTGGTTATTTATAGCTTTTGGCAGTAACTATTTATGTTATGAGATAGCTACGTGACTGGGGCAAATGGGATTAGGAATATAGAATTGAAAGGTCAACTATCTTTTTTACAAATTTCATTAGTTCTCTATTGTAACGAATTTAATGTACCAATGAAGCTGGACAAATAATTAAGAACGATTTATTAAACTGATCAAAAGTTATTTTATATAAAACTGAGATTCAATAAATGATATTATTGTGAAAGTAAAATATCAATTTATTGTATTTTAACTGAAATTACTAGTTGGCAACATGTTTACGACTTTTAATTACTGATTTACCTATACCGGGCGACGACGCATTGACTCAATTAATTTATGACATTTTGTAAGAGAAACAGAGTTCCGTTCTTTTGAGAAAACATCATTAGAGCTCTCTTTAAATTGCCATATTGTCCATTTAAAACTATTCTCTTGACTTCGCACCAAGAATGCTCAATTGGGTTTAGCTCTAGGCTGTTAGCTGGCCAATTTTAGACAGAAAATAATTGCAATATGAGATATTCTTTAACGGTGCGCGCATTATGTTTTGGGTCAATTGTTGTGCTGGAATGTTCAAATTGACCAAAAACCTAAAGGAACGTTTTCAGCTTGAAGGAACATAGCTTTTCCATTATATTCTTTGTCTTAGAATTGATCCATGTTTTCTTGTGTCAGCTTCACAGCTTCAACGCCGTATTCAAAGTAGCATCCAAAAATGACATATTTCTTCACCATGCTTTAACTAGCAGCGCCCCGCGGCTTCACCCGCGTAGTTCCCGTTCCCGTGGGAATTTTGGGATAAAAAGTATCCTATGTGTTATTCTGATGTATAAGCAAGATTATTGTAAAGTTTCATTAAAATCCATTCAGTAGTTTTTGCGTGAAAGAGTAACAAACATCCATACATACAAACTTTCGCCTTTATAATATTAGTAGGATAGTAGGATGTCACTTTTGTGTATTTAAGGTTGAATGATTTATTCGGAAGATGTTGTAAATTATGTTTTTCACCAGAAAACTCTCTAATTTATATTTGTCTCGTCAGAAAATATATCATTTTCCACTGTCTTACTATCCAGTTTTCACACCTTCTTGTAAGGGCCAGCCGGTATTCGTTATATATATCGTTGCATGATGGGTACCTTCCTTGTTATTCTTTCTTGCAGCTTTCCTTGTACCAAAAACCTTCGTATAGTCCGTGCCGAGATTGTTGGAGGAGGAGTTTCTCCCAAAATAATCGTTTTTCAGCACATTAGACCCTTTCAAATTATTTTCTTTTGCCAAACGAATGTTTTCGATCATCTCGACGTGACGACTTTTTAGGTGCTCAACACACACCAACCATTTGAAGTAAGTCTGATATGTGGCAAAATGCTTCACAGCGTGAAAAAATATCGTTTTTGAGCATTGTAAAGTGTCAAATACCTTTTTGTTCGACCAAATTCTTCTCAGGAAGTTTTTTATCAACTACCTTGTAGATTTCTCAAAACTTTTATTTTTCTCCATATGAATTCATATGAAACTATCACTTGTAAGACCTTTACAGTACTAAATGGGATCTAAATTATACGAATAGTGACTTACAACCATAAAGCTATGGAGTGTTCTTTATGTAAACTTGAATAAAAAAGTTAACTATTCAGCGTTCTTAATTATATGACCAGCCAGTACGTATTAATATTACGTTTAGATCTAATGTATAAAGTTTATGTTTTTATTTATTAGCCAATCGTGTGTATGAACTGATGTATCGATACTATGGAAATGTTTTAAGGTATCAAAAGAAATACAAATAAATACATGCAAATAGTTATACATGCTATTTTGAAAAAAAAATGTTACGTTAAATAAGCGTTCTTAATTATATGACCACCACTGTATGTGTAGGTATGCGTAAATTATAAAGCGTCCCGCTCGCCATTGCATTCGTCCGAGCGGGACGCATATAATTTTATATGCAGGTGCGACAGAGATAGATAGCTACAGGTCAACGTACGATATTTCCTGTGAATTACGACCGTGTTTTAGCTATAAATATAATGTAAACACTAGCTATAAATATAGTATACCTTCATCCCAGATATATCGGCGTTGATGTGGCCGAGCACGGAACCATCGAGCACGGGCAAGTTGTTGAGGTTCCAACTCGACTCGGCGTACTGTTGCTCGCCCGGGTACAGGTGGGCACTGGATTTCGTTGGGAAACCTGGATATGGACATGTGAACATCAATCTCTCATGTGAACAACAGACGGACATTTGAACGCCGTCGTCAGCGTTAAATGTACGTAGAGTGTACAGTATGTGTTCTGTGTGTGTATGTATGTGTAGGTACCGGAGCCGTGGTCCATGGAGTGCAGGTCGGCGCCGTACTCCACGGTGACGTCCTCGTCGAGGGAGGACACGATGCGCCAGAACTCGCGCTCCACTGTCGACGTCGGCACCATCTGCGGGGGCGCAAGGGGGACAGTTAACATGACTCACTATAAGGCAGTAATAATCAGTCGCGGATTAACCCTAAGGGCCTATTTCACCATCTTAAAGTAACGTTCCGAGTATTTACTGACATGTTTTGTCTTTGTCACTTGATTATAAAGTAAGAAAGAGACAAAACTACCTAAAAAACTTTACTTGAAGGTCGTGAAATAGATCCTTAATCAAATTAAGCAATTGCTTAGGGCATCACGTCTGGAGAGGCACTAGAAAACACCAGAATAAGGATAGGGGAGGCCCCAGTGAATATAGCGACATCAGTGTTAGCCGATTTTTTTTTTCGTCGTGCTTGTAGCCAATGCTGCCCTAGAGGGCCCACAGGCTTCGATTGCTTCATCATGGATTCGGCATCATGTAGTCTTAATTCGTCACTCTGGTATTAATATCTGGTAGACTGAAATAATCTCTGCTGTCACGACTGATTTCGTGCTAACGAAGGCACGGGAAGGGGTGGATCCCAAATGTAACATTATCGACATTTATTTAAAGTTAAAGCCCAAAATATCGCATTGCGTACATCTAAACTGGACTGTACATCGGAACTGGAAAGATATAACGGACAACTGTTCACTAAAAAGCTACATGTTCGTTTATGTTTGAGTTCCTCAATTGTATCCGTACAAAGCCAGTGTATATATAATGATAATAATCTCTACTCACATGTACGGGCATGTTGAAGTAATCCGACTTGAACTGGTCGGCCATCTCGCCGAACTGTTGTAACGTGTATTCCCGAGTCGCCTGCTCGAACCCGAACGCTTCCGCCGGTTTCGACACCTGAACGTTACAATGCATGTGTTAGTATAGAAATAAGCATTGATAAAGGGCCTTTTTTTTAATTTGCCATCCTGGTACGAAACTTGACAATATGCAACTGGTTCGAATAACAAAAATTTTAATATTACGAAACTTGACAATATCTTGGCAACTGGTTCGAATTACAAAAACGTTTTAAAGTTGGATCGCTTATTTTTAAGTAGGCTTTGATGTTATACATGCTTAATGTCACACATTAGAACCAATAAGAGCGAAGATCTGGGACACACCGTGGCGACAGAGTCGAATTACTTAAGGTAAACTAGGCATGTGAATAGGGGCGTGAGGATACATAAGGTCGTTTGTGGTAATGTTCCGTTTCTGTGTGAAGGTTACTTTACTTTTGATTTAAACTCTTTGACGCAATACAATGCGAAGCGAGAAACAACTAAAGCCCGGTCGTAATTCACACGAAAGTTCGTACGTTGACCATGCGTCCCGCTCAACATTGCATCCGTGCGAGCTATAATTGACGCAGGTGCGACAGAGATAGATAGCTACAGGTCAACGAACAAAATTATCTGTGAATTACGAGCGGGCTTTAGTAAGACACTCGTGTACCTCCTCGGCGAGACAGACGGGACAGCGCCAGTCGCCCTTGGGCACGATGGCGAGCGGCGGCAGCAGGCAGAACGTGTGGTACGAGTCGTCGCAGCCGTCGCACAGCAGCATCTGCTCCTCCACGTCGCCGCGCCCGCACACGCGGCACATGTACTTCGCCAGCTGGCGGCAAGGGGGGTTAGTAGGTCAGGGACGAGACGAGTCATACCAACACTAACTCATTACACACACATTGCACAATCAACGTCAGATAAAAGGTATTCCCCACTTGGTAATGCTCACTTTGGTATTGCCAATCAAAGGAACCTTTTACCTGACGCTGACTGTACACCAGTATTTGAGCGTGTCTGTGTATCGAGTCACAATCTTTTCTGTGCCGGCGGCCAAAATTGGAAACTTCTATTGTCATTTTGACTTCAATGACATTTGGATACATTTCCAATAAACTGACACCCAAAAGATGCGATAACAGCGACGCTGTAACCGGCACAGAAAATATTGTGGTTCAATATGTGTGTATACTCACAGGGTCATTGGGGTTGTGCTCGTGCGGCGCGGGCGTCACCGACACGGTCATGTTGGACATGCGGTGCTCCCGCAGGCGCGCCGAGCGCGGGGCCCGCGCCGCGCCGCACGCCGCGCCGCGCGACATCCACTTGTTCTCGCGGGGACCTGCACATTGCACGAGGTTAATATCCAGTAAGCTCTGACGGGATGGTTCAAGCTGTGTACTAACTAAACATGTAGCTTGGTGAGCCAGTTGAGTGATGCACAACATCGATGCTGGACGAGTCTTCCCGGGAGAACCTGCGCTAACTCTCATGGCATTAGCATAGGCATTGAGCAGAACTGGTTTAGCCTATCCGAAGGCGAACTTTTATATGAAGACCGTTTATCCAAAACACATCTAAGTATAAAAATTGGAAATCAACATTTTTATACTACAAATCTAACCTTCCTTGCCAATTATGATATTAACATAAGTGAAAATCCTTCCCTACAAGGCTAACTCCTAACCAAATTCCCCCGTGATACTCACTCCGCCGAGTTTCGGGGCTCTCCTCCTTGATGGGCGTCTTGAGCCCCTTGTCGAGTGCGGGCAGCGCGCCCTCCGTGTGACTGCCTTCCGCCGCCGGCTCCGGCTCGCCCTGACAATGTCATAAGTCAATACATTATATCTACATTAATAATGGTGATGATTTTGTAATGTTTTTTATGGCGGTTTTGGCAACGGCAAGATGGCTGCATTTTCTGTATAATTAGGTTAAAGGAAACTGATTCGATGCGTCTTCACATGAGTTTATACATTGTTACAAGATGCCATTTACATAATTAAATGTAATGTAATTAAACAGTTCAATCGGCTACAGTTTAGTATTTAGAAAACTTCGGATTCCGTATCTTTAAATACAACTAAACAAAAATATATTCTTAAAATGCATTATTTTCATATGTTAGTGTCCTCATATTGTAGGACTAGCAGCGCCCGTTGGTTTCATCCGCGTAGTTCCCGTTCCCGTGTGAATACAAGGATAAAATATAGCCTATGTCACGTACTGATAAATTAGCTTTCCATGAGTGAAAGAATTTCTGAAATCGGTTCAGTAGATCCCAGTAGTAGTTAAATTGTAAGGGGTAATCTCGGGAGATTACCCCTTACAATTTAACAAATATACAAACACACAAACTTTACTTCTTTATAATATTAGTATAGAAGTAATGCTAATAACATAGCAGACTATTATTAAAAGCTTACTATGTTTTTTTCTTAGTGTTTATGTGTGTACGCACCTTGTACCGCGGGCGCGCGGGCGGCGGCGTGGCGGGCGCGGGCGGGCACTTGGACGCCGAGCGCCCGCGCGCGCCCGCCACGCCCGCCTTCTCCGGCGTCTGCTCCCGCTTCACCTCAATTTTCTATAGGAATAAACATATTGGTTTAATATAGAGTAAGTATGAGGAAGGATAAATCGACATGATTCTCTTAGACCTCGCATAGAAGGAGAATAAATAAGAAATTTTAACAAAATTAAAATAAGCAAAGACTAAAGTTAAAGCAGAACTGTGATTGTCAGAGTTCAAACATGGGCTAGCTCGACAGAAGTACCATACCCTCACACGCGTCAAGTAGTATAGTATTAACACAAGCTTGTGAAAGTCAAACCCTCCTCATCTAGCTATCCCTTGAAAGTCTGTCCTTTTCTAAGTTACAGCTGTTAATCGACGACGGTAGTATCTTACCGTCTGAGCTCCCTTTTTCTTTGTCCTACAGTCCTAATCTTAAAAATAGTGATCCTAAAGTAACAACTCACAGTTTCCTTATTATCTCCAATAGCGCCATTGCTTTTGAACACGTCGTACGGATACAGGATCTTCTCGTAGTGACTCTTCAGGATGGACCCGATCCCCTTCCCCTGAGGGTGGCCCATCCGACGGGCTATCTTGGACCATTTGCGCTCCGATGTGCATACGTCGAAACCACCTGGAGATTGAACAAATATTTGGCGAATTGTAGCTTGTAGATTTTGTTTTTGATTCTTAATAGACACTGGATCCCGGGATGTATTACTAATTCTCCGCTATCTATCTGTCACCAGCTGAAACTACGCACACCCACTTTTTCATACATACAGATCGAGATAAAACGTTGGTAGATAACACAATTATACCTCGCACGGGAATCGAACCCGCAAACCGTTGCTTTACAATATATAGGTATAGCTATACTAATAGCATATAGCACTGACCGCAAAAAGCGCATATCCAACAAGTATAAAACTTGAAGTTTGACCATAGAAACTTAACGTGTGTTTGTTTCGATTTGCATGTCAAACAGTGGTCGATTGTCAAACATTAGATCGCGTCGCGTGATGAATACATTAGCGGGCTGTTGGTGCGGTTCCAACTTATGGAGTAACTCGGTTTGTAGCGCGGTTTTACACGTATTTATGTAAAGGGATGCAAATAAAAAAAGAACATGTAAGCGTAGTGGCCTAAATCCGGAAATAGAGAAAAATGGTGAATGAATGGAAGGCTGATTGTAATAGCAACTGGATGTGCATCATTTAATAATACCATACTCCAAGCCAGGAATCCAACTTTCCAACGCAATTTAAATTTTACCTATATTTAAATTGCGTAATGTGTCTTGTCTTGTGTGAATGAGTGTGTGCGTAGTTTCTGATACCCTAGATACAAGTTTCGAGCTTAGTTAGAGGTCAGTTACTATAATGAGATGATGTAGTGAATGATCTATGTAGGCATGAATCCACTGCGTAAACCTAGTATTTACATACGTTGTAGAATCAATATTAATTTTTACTTGCAAATTTAAAAGTAATCACATACCTGCTTCCCTAACAATCTTATGCAGTGCATATAAGTCCAGTGGTTTCCGTTCCACTGTTGGTATCTTGAGCACGGAGCCCTGCAGCTCCCAGAACTTGATGATCTGGTCCAGGAAGTTGAGCTTCACTCGGGTTATTGCCTGCGAGGAATATAATGTTGAAACTTTGTTTGTGTTTTTGTTATTCAATTTTGTGTGGGGATATGTAGTGTGGAAGTTAATTATATTTATTCTAAATAATGTTGGTTTATGTTTTTAATTGTCTTTGTTTATTGTTAGTGTTTTTTTAATAAATGGCTAATACCATGACTGTGCGAGATAAAAAATATTGACAACACGAAATAATATCGATTTCGCGAGCATGACCAAATGTCATAAAATTAATCCCGTGGTAAAATTCATTATGGCGGGTATTTTAATCATATTTTGACAGTTGGATGTCTATAAATCGCTTTATCTATCGCGTTTTCGAAGTCATGCTAGCCCGGTTGGACAGGATTACTTTAGCATTTATGGTATGGGTCATCATATGTGGTATGGTCTATCCCAAATTGATAGCAAAACTTACCTCCAGCTCATTAAGTCTCTGTATCCTTGGGGTGAACCGGAGACGGTCTACGTCCACAGCAAATGGTGGTTGCCATGCCTGAAACAACATAAAAAACATTTTAATGAAACATTGAGGGGATGCCTGCCTCACCTAGATGTTTTGCAATATGAACACCGTTATAAATACTACTTCTATCCATACAAATATAATAAAGAAGAGTTTGTTTGTTATCTCACACTTATGTACACAGGAACTACTGGTTTGAGTAAACCAACCAAACAAACTCTTTACTTTTACAATACTAAGTGCCTTTTAACGACCTTCAAGTAAAGTTCCGAGTACGTTACTCACTAAATAAATTTAGTTTTGTCTCTTTCTTACTTTATATCAAGTGACAAAGACAAAACGTGTGAGTACGTACTCGGAACTTTACTTGAAGATGGTGAAATAGGCCCTTAGATAAGTGTAAAGCAAAGACAGAAAGCCGAGTTAAGTGACAAGTCATTGAGAATTTAAATTGCTAAACAGACATTGATGTAATAACAAACTGCAATAAGTAAATTCATAGTAAAACAAATATATTTTTAGATACTTAACATAATAACAATAAGGCTTCAATGACTAAATATATTAGTTTGAGTTGTCATAGAATCTTTTCTTGAGAGTTATCTATGAAATTGTTATTTAAAAAAAAACTTGACAATGTAGGTGGGTATTAAGAGCAGCAATATCCATAGTATAATATTAGCAATCGCGCCGTTTAATGTATCTACTGCTGCCTAACAAAATTGTGTGTGATAAAATATATCGACACAACGAAATAATATCGATTTCGTGAGCATGACCAAATGAATTATGGCGTGCTACGATATGAAAAAATTAAATATGGCGGCTATATTTATTATATTTTGACAGTTGGATGTCACGATGAAATCGCTATATCTATCGCGTTTTCGAAGTCATGCTAGGCTGGATTACTCAGTTCATGCTTTACTATTTATATAAATACTGACTACCTCGATTGTACAGTGGTCACCATGTTGGACTGCCTTCTTTGAACCACAAATCTTTGTTTCGGTTGGGGTGTTTGTTAATGAGTGTGTGTGCAGTTTCTGATACCACTAGCTAAAAGCGTGGCTTTGTGTGGGCTCGCGAGGTTTTTCTTAGTAATTCTATGTTTTGTAGTAAGAAAGAAAGAAAATGCTTTAATTCTTGAAATCGCGCGATATCACTGAGGTACCTACATATGTTAGACCAACAGAAATTTATTTATGTCCAATGTCCGCCGCAGCTTTATCTAACGTCAAGCCTTGTGACTTGTGAATTGTGATTACGAAAGCTTATTGTATTGTTTGGAACATTAAGTATTTCCACTTTTCCAATATTTAGTTATGGGTGGTTTCGAACTCAACCATTATTGTCATACGTTGTATGAGAATAATTTTCATATCGAACCATTATCATTCGTGAGTGCATGGCATTTAATCGGGAGGACAAATCAATTTTCAACCCAAAGGAGAATGGGCGTTCCGTCCTATATGTTGTCCTATAACAGTTTGTGCCCTACGTCATTTGAAAGCTCTAAATGAGTACTACAACTTCTTGTATGGGTTCTTCAGTCTGTATCTCGTGCAGGAAAACCGCTAGGCTAGGGTGGATTAACTGACCCCATGAGGTGTCGTCCTGTCGTGTTGTAACATTTTGTGACCAAACATCATTTGAAAGGTCTCGATGAGTAAAACTTCTTGTATATGCTGAAGTCATTATCTCGTGCAGGGAACTGCTAGGGCGGATTAACTGACTCCATGATATGTGATTCTGAAATATTTCTCGAAAAAAGTTTCCATAAAAATATATTCGTTTAAAAAAAGTCATCAGTGACGTCATTAAGGTGTGCAAACGCTGGCTCATGGAAAATAGGTTGAGCAGTGTGTGCACAAATGTCAAACTAAAAATTTGACGTTTCAGAATTTGTTTTATTTTAGTTTTTTTATTAAACATTTATGTTTACAATGGTTAAATATTGCATTCTCATCAATTGCTAATTACAACAACTGTTTTCTGAATCTTGCAATTCGAAATGCCGAGTACGTAACTCTTATTTTGATATTTTTGCACACACGTACGCACACAATCCTGGTCCGATTAGATAGCGCGCAAATAGCGCACATAGCGCATTAGCGCACAAATCAATTTGGTTCACGAGTGTGCCCTGTTGGTAGCGTTTGTAATCCTACTAATCCTACTAATATTATAAAGGCGAAAGTTTGTATGTATGGATGTTTGTTACTCTTTCACGCAAAAACTACTGAATGGATTTTAATGAAACTTTACAATAATCTTGCTTATACATCAGAATAACACATAGGATACTTTTTATCCCAAAATTCCCACGGGAACGGGAACTACGCGGGTGAAGCCGCGGGGCGCTGCTAGTGTTTTTATAATTCTGACCGCGCTTTATATTTCTAAGGTCACCCTTACCACTCAAAACTGATTCCACGGATCTGTGTATACACTAGTTTCAGCCACATACGTAAGGCCTTCATTGATAAATAGTTGAGGGATTGGACTAAAATCGAGGATGGGTAAGTAACTTGTACGGATAACCCTTAAAAAATATATTTACTTTTTAAAAACTGTATGATGATCATTGTATTTAAAATCGCAAGTTTACACCAGCCCAACAAAGTGATATCTTGATGGGAGTTGATCACTTGGCCACGATATCCAATTTGAGTAGGTACACTGTTATAACTGGGTGAACTTGCGCTATTAATTGCTCTTCGACGAATTTTAATTTCTTTAAAACGTTAGTTTGTGGTTCTGGAACTATAGATACGATACTATTGTCTATACAAAGTCCGTTGTTTTCGATGTGCAAATCAATCCAAAGAAGATGACATGAATTACCACGAACACAATTAGATTCTAGGTACATCTCAAGGTCTTCTCCCGCTTTCCTTTACATCGACCAACAAAGAACGGTTAATTTCGTGTCCGAGGAGGCCAGTTAACGTGCGTTTTTGTGGCACTTTATTATAACGATTACACTAATCTCTTAATCTTATTAAACTTTTCTTTAATTTTTATTACAGAGATTTTTATTTTTTTTAACGGGGGGGCTCTGCCCCCCCAACCCCCCGTTTTTCTTTTTCTCTCTCTAACTTCGGACATAATTTTTCCACAAGGTGAGCATTGTGCCACGAACACAATTATATTCTACATCTCGAGGTCTTCCCGGACTTACATCGTCCATTAGAGAACGGTTAATTTCGCGTTTTAGGAGGCTAGTTGCCCGCTCGTGGCCCAGTGCTACCCGCGGATCTCTTGTGACCTGTGCGGTTAAGCATCGTCCGGCACCGTCATGACTGTTATGGGTCATTAATAAAAATACTTTTAATTTCATGAGCGTTTCCGTGCTTCGGAGGGCACGTAATGCCGTCGGTACCCGCTGTCGTACTAACATCTTCGATAGTCGTTATGGGTAGTTAGAGCCCTCAAAAGTCTATTTATTATAATTATTTATTTTATGTTTTTTTTAATGGGGGGGCTCCGCCCCCCCCAACCCCCCGTTTTTCTTCTCTCTTTCTTATTTTTCACATATTTTAGCCACAAAGTGAGCATTGTGCCACGAACACAATTACTACATCTTCTCTGACTTTCCCTTACATCGTCCATCAAAGAACAGTTAATTTCTCGTAACGTGCGTTTTTGCGGCATTTTACTATAACAACTATTATTATTTCGGAATCAGTGTTCAAACTTTCTTTTAATTTTCTCACGGAGATGTTTGTTTTTTTTAACGGGGGGGCTCCGCCCCCCCAGCCCCCCGTTTTTCTTTTTTCTTTCGGCCTGCTGTGATGACACATTTTTTTAAACCGATAAAATTGTAAACAGAATCAATTTCACAATGTACAAATTCATTTCTTTTTATTTCGAATTTTTTGCGGCATTAAAAACATGAAACCTTCATGCTCGAAACTGGATATCAACGCCATCTATTGTGTGCCGTATGACACTAAGTCGTAATCGTTTGTCATTTAAATGTCATTTTAACACCTATAACCCGGCTAATTTGAGAAGTATTTTTTGTTAATATGTTTAATTTGCTTACAAAATTGTTAAAACCTTTTTCTTTATTTCATTTACAAAATGATATAAAAACCATTTTCTGCACATCTAGACATGAATTGAAATAACTCTGTTAAATATCACATCTGTAGGTGCTGTAGTTTTTCCGTAATATGTACCACAAAACTGTAAAAACTTGTGGCGACTAGCCACTTATATATTATCTGTGGTTGTAGTAACTCACTTTTGTGTTGTCTGTGGCAACACTGGGATTTCCGAACGGAAGTAAAAGACCGCCACTTCGTCTCTGTGTCTCCACTAAGTACAAGTAATTGTTGATTGTTCGCTAGTTTTATATTATACATTATTTGCAATACATACTCATCATCAAAGTTTACTGTGTTTCATTCAAGTACTATATATATATATATAGGCGTATGCCCTATACGCCTTATTGGTGACCCCGTCAAGTAAACAAACACGCAAACTACAACAGCTGGAAACAGAACGAAGTCAGGGCCCTAGCATCATCGGTAACAAGGATTCAGAGGCACAAGTCACAGGCTACGGTAACGAATCTACCCTGCTTCGACTTCGCCAACAAAGAATTCTTCTACCTAACTACATCCCGGCCCACAATTTCAAACAAGCTAACAAGGATTCTCAGTGTGTATGTGTAAAAGTGCCAAAAAAAAAAGTGTAAATATAGTGTTTAAAAAGTGCATCGTTCATAGCATTCACCAACCAAACCATAAAAAAACTTAATTCAAACAAAAATTCAAAATTTTCATTGTTGTGCCTGTGCATGCATCCCCAGCGCCATTTTTTCTTGCACGCTTTTTCAAGGAACTAATTTGCGCGGCAAGCTTGACGTACTGACGTTTGTTGTTAACGTCAAAACAACAGCTTCTACGAGTTACCGGTAATATGCATGGACATTTGCAGTAAGTGATTATAAACATTTATTTTTATTGAACAATAATAGGGTGCTTGTGGAAAATCTAAACTATTTACTAAACTAAATATTTGTAATTTCTAAATAATAACTTATACAATCTACATAATATAATTGCATGTTAAAGCTGAAATCTGACTTGTTTTCACTAAAACTTTTCTCAATTTACATTAATAATCAACGGCATAACTTATGTTCATACTAATAAGTTTTCATATATATTTATTTTTTAACATGTGTAACAAATTTGCCTGTAAATATTTGCATTGATTTTTGTTTACTTAAATAATACTTTCAACATTACTGCCTTGCATGCAATTTTGGACATTTTATTGCATCTTATTTGTTTTGTTTTGTCGGCATACTGTGTGTTTGATTTTTGTTTATATTTTACTGCTTATATGTGTTTTTGGTGATTTATGTGTACAACATTAATATTTTAATTTGTTTATTCTTCTAATAATTTTATTTAAATTGTTAAAACAGTGTCTAATTAATTTCAAAAGCTGTATATAATTATTATTGATAAATATTAAGATTCTGTAACTTGCCCACTGCACACCCACAAATAATTTAAATTTGCATCAGGACTATTTTTTTATATTTTTTTTTATTTTACAATGGCTCATCAAGGGCAAGACACTTTCTTTGACCCCGAAAACAGCAATGGTAGTGAACACATGGCAGTTAGCAGGGTAGCAATTCGCGTTCCACCTTTCTGGGCTGACCGGCCCGGGCTGTGGTTTGCGAGCTTAGAGGCACAGTTTTACATTAACAACATCACACAAGAATTGACAAAATTTTACCATGCAATCAGCCAACTGGACACTAAATCCGCAGTTGAGGTCGAGGATATCATAACTCAGCCCCCCAAAGACCAGCCTTACACAGTTTTAAAAGACACTCTAATTTCTCGTTTCTCCATGTCCTATGAACAAAAGGTGCGCCATCTCTTTGAAAGCGAAGAAATTGGGGACAGAAAACCATCTTCCTTTCTTCGTCACCTTCACAACTTAGCTGGAAAATCATTTCCAGAACAACTTTTAAAAACTATTTGGATGAGCCGGCTACCACAACACATACAGGGCATTTTGATAGCACAACAATCAACCTTGCAAGAACTGGGTGATTTGGCTGACAAGTTAGTAGACATCAGCCCTCATCCAGTTCGCCACATTCATCTTGCTCAGAAAGCACCACCGGTCGACACTGGTGAACATTTAAAAAGTTTACAGGTCAAAGTTGAAGAGCTCACCCAAATGGTGGCGGGTTTAGCTGTGACTAACAAATCAAAGGGCACACAATCAGCCCAAAACCGCAGTCGTTCTCGGTCTCGCGACAAAAATATATGCTGGTATCATGACACGTTTGCTGACAAAGCCAGAAAATGCATTCAACCATGTACATGGTCCAAACCTTCAACTTCCGGTAAACCGGAAAACACCAACAGCAGTCTGTAATGGCGACTGCCGACTGCTCACTCACAAGTCGCCGCCTCTTTGTTACTGATCGTTATTCGAATCGTCGATTTTTAATTGACACCGGATCCGATCTCTCTTGCCTTCCAAGGCAACACTGCCAAGGCTTCAAGGATCCGCTTCCTTATGAAGTACTCGCCGCAAATGGTACCAAAATAAATACATTTGGCATAGTAGAGTTAAGATTAAATTTAGGTTTACGCCGCGATTACAACTGGAAATTTATAATCGCAGATGTTGGTATTCCCATAATTGGCTCAGATTTTTTAGCATATTATCAGCTACTTCCAGATTGTGCTTATGGCAGGTTACGAGATGACAAAACAGGATTGTCTACTCCCACGCAGTTTTCTTCTATCGACCAGCCCAGCATCAAGCTCATGGAAACCACCATTGATCCCTCATTTGCCAAAATCTTAGCCGAGTTTCCCAGCATAACGCGACCTCCTGGAGCCCCTAAAGAACCCAAGCACACAACGGTGCATTTCATCAAAACTAGTGATGGACCACCTGTTACAGCACGACCTCGCAGGCTTGCTCCTCAGAAACTTCAAATAGCGAAGAAGGAGTTTGAAGAAATGGTCCGCGCTGGTACAGCAAGACCTTCCAGCAGTTCATGGGCTTCACCGCTTCACCTCGCTCCTAAAAAAGATACAACATTTCGGCCTTGCGGCGATTACCGCGCTTTAAACGCACGGACTATCCCAGACCGGTATCCTGTTCGTCATGTGGGGGATTTCAGTCATAACCTATCTGGATGCTCCATATTCAGCACACTTGATCTGGTTAAAGCCTACCAACAAATTCCAGTCAATCCAGATGATATTTGCAAAACGGCTATAATAACACCATTCGGTCTCTATGAGTTCCCCTACATGACATTCGGCCTTCGTAACGCTGGACAGACTTTCCAGAGGTTCATCGACGAAGTAGTGCGCGGGCTAGACTTTTGTTTCGCCTATGTTGACGATATCCTGGTATTTTCACAGGACCCTACCCAGCATGCGCAGCACCTTCGACTCCTATTCCAGCGTCTTCATGCCTATGGAGTAGTTATCAACCCAGCAAAATGCCTTTTTGGAGCTTCAGAAGTTACCTTTCTAGGATATCGCATCAACGCAGAAGGCACATATCCTCCGGAAGAAAGAATTCGTGCGCTCGTGGAATTTCCACTCCCAAAAACGGTTCAAGGTGTCCGCCGATTTCTAGGCATGATCAATTATTACCGTAGATTTGTACCCAAAGCCGCTCTGTTTCAAGCTCCCTTAATAGCTGCAGTTGCTGCAACCAACAGCAAGGGTGCTAAACCATTCCCATGGACACCTGAATTGGAAGAGTGTTTCCATAACTGCAAGGAGAGTCTCACAACGGCCACAACCCTGTCTCATCCCGATTCTAACGCTCCTCTGGGTTTATTCACTGACGCATCCAGTCTGCATATAGGAGCTTGCCTCCAACAACGAATTGGCACCGACTGGAAACCATTAGCATATTTTAGCAAGAAATTGACTGACAAACAAATAGAGTGGCCCACCTATTATCGTGAACTTCTAGCTGTGTACGAAAGTGTACAGCACTTTCGTCACATCTTAGAAGTTCAGCACTTCACCATATACAGCGACCACAAGCCACTGACATACGCATTTACTCAAAAACGTGACAAACTTCCACCCGTTCAACTCAACCACCTCACTTTCATTAGTCAATACACGACCGATATCACGTATGTCAAGGGCGAAGAGAACGTGGTCGCAGACGCCATGTCCCGGGTCGAAGCTTTGTCACTAGAGGAAGACTACGAGTCCCTCGCAGCATCCCAAGAGAATGACTCGGAGCTCAGAGAACTAGCTGTGTCTTCCTCTATGAAATTAAAAAAATTCGAAATTCCCGGGACCGACCTAAAAGTAGTTTGCGATACGTCAAAAGGTCGACCGCGACCGTACCTTACTCCTCAATTTCGCCGCGCAGCTTTCGATCGCCTTCATAACCTCAGTCATCCTGGTGTGCGAGCAACAGTACGCTTGGTGACTGAGAGATACGTCTGGCCTAAAATTAATAAAGACTGTCGGACATGGGCACAATCTTGTGTGGAGTGCCAACGCAGTAAAGTAACCAGACACGTATCTGCACCTCTAACACCTTTCGCCAATCCTTCGAGTAGATTCCGCCACATACACATTGACATCATAGGCCCTCTTCCATACTCAAATGGTTTCTCATACTGTTTAACGGCTGTAGACAGGTACACACGCTGGCCAGAAGCCTGGCCAATGTCCTCAATCACTGCCGAAGAGGTCGCCGAAACATTCTTTAGCGGTTGGATATCTCGCTTTGGGGTGCCAAACATAGTAACCACTGACCAAGGTCGACAATTCGAATCCGTGCTGTTCGAACGGCTCATGCAGCTGTGTGCCACTAAGCGGGTTCGAACAACGAGCTACCATCCTTGTGCCAATGGCATGGTGGAACGCATGCACCGACAACTAAAAGCGGCACTAATGTGCCACAGGGAGACCTGGGCGAAGGTCCTGCCTATGGTTTTACTGGGCATGCGGACTGCGGTAAAGGAAGACCTAAAGACGTCAGTGGCCGAACTGGTCTACGGAGAACCGATTCGTCTCCCTGGCGAGTTCTTCGTCCCCACCGACAATCATCTAGACACCTCAGATTTTGTTGGTCATTTGAGGCAAAGTCTAGCAAATCTTCGTCCTGTACCAGCATCTCATCACAGCAAACCTTCCACATTTATTTTCAAAGAGCTGTCATCTGCCACTCATGTATTTTTACGTGATGACACTGTTAGGCGAGCTCTGCAACAACCGTACACCGGTCCATACAAGGTGCTACACAGAAGGGACAAAACCCTCTCCCTCGATATTAATGGGAAGGAAGTAGTAGTCAGCATTGATCGAGTAAAACCGGCGTACATAGAAACCGACTCTTCTAACAATACACCATCAACATCTCATTCATACACAAATCCATCACCACAATCATTCACATCCAACCCACCACAATCATTCACACCTAATCCACCACAAAAATTCACACCTAATCCACCACAGTCATTCACACCCGATCCACCGCTTCCTGCCGCTGTCACTACCAGAGCTGGTAGACAAGTTAAATTTAGGGAAATACTAGATTTATAAGTTTTTTTTTTTTTAATATTACCTTTTCTTTCTCCGTGGGGGTGTGGTGTGGCGACTAGCCACTTATATATTATCTGTGGTTGTAGTAACTCACTTTTGTGTTGTCTGTGGCAACACTGGGATTTCCGAACGGAAGTAAAAGACCGCCACTTCGTCTCTGTGTCTCCACTAAGTACAAGTAATTGTTGATTGTTCGCTAGTTTTATATTATACATTATTTGCAATACATACTCATCATCAAAGTTTACTGTGTTTCATTCAAGTACTATATATATATATATATATAGGCGTATGCCCTATACGCCTTAAACTGTTGAATTAGGAGGGCTTCGCTTCGCTCGCCCTAATAAATACAAGTTTCGAACATAGTTAGGGGTCAGTTACTATAATAAGATGATTTAGTGAATGATAATGTTATGTTAAAAATAATATTTGGTGTGTTTACATCACATTATTTATTTATGTAGCATCAGACAATTAAGAATGACATGCAAAAATACTCAGAGGATCTCAAGAATAGTGATAAATACTAGGGGATTTCCTCGTCGAAATTAAACTTTTGAACTTATGTTTAAACATACCTATATATACACACATAATTACATTTACGCATTGTATATACTTTAGCAGATTAGGTTAATTACCTATTTAAGTTTATAATCGGTACTGCAAGTTTATCATTATGTTATTTGCCTCCTGTACACATTTCTCTATGTATTTTCAAATATAGATTTCTATAAGTCACAGGTTCAATTCCTGCATAAGTAAGACAAACATTTGTGTGCATTATTATGTCTGTTGGTCTTTTTCTGTGTGTACTATTGTTTTTACCCATTTTAATATGTGTTATAACAAAAAACATTATTTTAAGTTTTATATTGTTGTCTCGTTAATTATTCATTTATTCATAGTAATAACTATAGTACTTGGATATACATGTATCCTATGTGTTATTTCTAGGTATGAGGAACATCTGTACCAAATTTCATTAAAATCCATTCAGTAGTTTTTGTATGAAAAAGGAACAAACATCCATACATCCACTCACAAACATTCGGCTTTATAATATTTGTAGGATATTTGGTAGTGTTAATAATAAAATTCATGACTATGCAAAGCTAGCATAAGTTGCCAGTGGTGATTGAACAAACATTATAACACGGAAAATAATACAACTTTAAACAAATTACATTGGCAACCTTGTCTTACAATTTTAAAGTTTTTACCATTTTCAATTCTTTACAAAAACGGTCACAGACAAAGATACAGAGGTTACATAAACAAGGATCATAAGGACTATAGGTAGGTTTCTTAGAATTTGGATCAAGTAAAGACGTCTTTTTATCAATTATTCTTTTATTATCTTGTAAAAGTAAGATATTTCTTTTACTAACAACAACATAAGTTAAATAAAAATACTTTATGATAGTTACAAAGTAAGTTTATATCAGTAATAATGAAACTGTTATGTCCATAATTAAAATACTATCGTAAAATTTAAAAGAAAAAGTCAATAATATAGAGAAATCCTAACTAATATTATAAATGCGAAAGTAACTCTGTCTGTCTGTCTGTAACCTTTTCACGGCTAAACTACTGAACCGATTGACTTGAAATTTGGAACAGAGTTAGCTTATGATCCGGGAAAGAAGATAGGCTAAGTTTTATCCCGAAATTCCCACGGGAACGGAAACTACGCGGGTGAAACCGCGGGGCGCTGCTAGTGTAACTATAAATTAGAATTGGCTATTGATGGGTGTATTACATCACTTAGGGCCTATTTCACAATCTTCAAGAAAAGTTCCGAGTATGTACTCACAGGTTTTGTCTTTGTCACTTGATATAAAATAAGAAAGAGACAAAACTAATTTTAACTTGACAAGTAACTTTACTTGAAGGTCATGAAATAGAGCCTTACTGTCTTATTCATAAAAAATATAATGGGGCTTAAAATACATTTTAAACGTGTTATAAATATTTTTTCAAAAAGTATGATTCATAAACGTTTAGTAACGCTAAAATACGTTTATAGTCTATTTTAGCAACTCCGTAAGTTATAGAAGGTTGAACCCTTCTATAAACCTCTAATAGAGGAAAACATGGCCGACTCTACGACAGCCAGCTGATTTTGATTCATGTCAGTGTGTGCAGAAATTGGAAACTCGGTGACAATGTCAAAATGGCATTTATTTATTGTCTTTAGTATCAAGTGCTCCGTGTTTTAAATCTTTATTTATAAATTGAAAATATTAAATTATCTAAAAGCATGTAAAAGTGATGCCCCACATACTATTCTAAAGGATGACTAATGGATTATAGAAAAAAGTAAGCAGCAGGCCACTTTATTTCCTTAAAATTAAATACACATATGGATTTTGACTGTTACAGGTTTGTGTTGTCAGTTCTTAGTTAAATACTCGACATATTTTTTCATTATAGTAAATAGGTAAGTTAATGATAAAAAATAATACCGTTTGTAATGATTTACATAACTTATCGAAGTTCGTGAAATACCAAATAACAATTCTTGATCGACGACCGAGTCAAAGACTATACAGTGTGGTGTTTTTCGTGGTGAACCTGCCTGTTATGCCGAAGGTTACGAGTTCAATTCCCGCCCCAGATAAACATTTACTTATATTTGATTAACATAAAATGATTATTATTTGGGAACCTACATCTTGTCAAACTTAACATAAGTAAGTAAACATAACTTCTTTTTTTTCAGATTATTTTTTTAATTGTGAGACGGGTTAGCAAAGGGTGTACAGTCTGGACCGAAATAATACTGCGTGTGCACTATCCAAATCTATGACTTATTTATTTCACTATAAGTATTTAATAATAAATTTATAAAATACCATTTTTGTGTTTTTATTTATTTACATAAGTATGGTACTGAGAGCACTATAATCTATCTTTGTTAGTGTGTAATGTTTTGAAACAATATAGGTAATTAGGTTTCTAACGGTATAATAAAACATTGAATATTATTTCATAGATTGTGTTAGTCAAATTAAACGATTATTTTTTGATGAGAAAGAGATGCCTAGTTCTCTGTTTCATGGAAACGAACGGTGGCGGTCCCCGTTGTTTCACGACAGGCTTGGCTTGTCTATAATTATGAAAAAAAATTCAAAAAATACCGCCCGCTGTATCATGTCTTGTCAGTTGGACGTGAAATCTCAAAAAAATGACACCGACTTTGACAATCGCAGCGAAAATCTTTTTAACCTGTGGTCACCGACACTTTTTTTTTGACGAATGTTTGACGGATTGCTCACAACGACAACCTAACAACAGTAAAGTGTATTATAAACCTAACTTAGTTAAAGTAGGTTTATCGAACGTTTATGAATCATGAATTTTATAATACGTCTAATAGGCCTAATGAACGTTATAACTAAATAGCGCTATAAACCTATTTTAAGGTTTTTTTATGAATAAGACAGTTAATGTTTTAGCATTGGGCGCATAAACATTTTGAGGAAATAGCACCTTCATATTGAAACTGTACAAGTTGTCATTTGTACAAATTGCTTTTTGTACAAAAAAATACTTTCAAAATGTTAACTTTAATTTTAATTTGAACACAGGATTGTAGTTCTTGATCCTGGGTTCAAATACCTTTATGCATGTACTTATTTTAAGCAATAACAAAAGTATATTCACTGTTTTTTTTAAGTGTAATTAATTAAAACTAGTACTAACACAATTCAAAATGTAGTTAAAAATAGTTCCAAATAGTAACTTAACTAATAATAGATAGCTATGACCTCCTCAAGTAGAGTATAAATATCATATTCCCAGTGATTTACTATCTGATGCATTAACTTAATACCCACTTATTTCAGTATCTATGTTTTACACTTCAAGACAAAGGGATGTCCATCAAAATTGGGTTAGTAACTGTATAATAACTAGATACATAGTAATAAGCTCTTCTGTTGTATAATTATTCAAATCAAGATCCATTTGATCAGATATTCTACATAATCAAGCCCAAGATCACAGCTTGTTGGCAAAAAATAACTTTTTTTGTTAAATTTCAGCAACAATTTAACAGTGACAGAGAGTAATACAGTTATTTACAGCAAAAAATGTACAGTGTTTCTTTTTTTATCTAAACTATCGTAGGCAGGAGGGCACGACACAAAATGGCAACCAATATTAGACACAATATGCAACTGCATTTCCTTCACACAATGCCACTTTTACATGATTTTTTCAACTCCTAACTATACTTTGACACGTAATAAAACATTTTGGACTGTAAAACTTGAATTCTGTTATCGACAAAGCTACTTATTCGAAGTAATACTGTTGCATCACACGTAAATTAGCGTGATGTTTTAGGGTTAGAAATACACGTAAAATCAAGTGTACATACCCTAAACACTGCAAATAACTTAAAGTTTTTGATATTATGAGTTGAAAGAACAAAGAAATGCACTCACCGCTGGTGGTTTTATCTTGCAAATGCCAGACTTCTCGGCGATAGGTCGGATTTTGTTGATGTATGCCAAGGGGTCCTCAAACTCTTCAGGTGTTGGCTCGAAGACTGGAGCCTCAGGGGGCGGCGTAAAGATGAAATTATCAGGTTTCATGGGGGACGCCGAGTCCCCCATGCTAACTTCGACATTAGCTTCGTCACATTTTCCCATTTTTGTGAAACACTATGCAGTTCTCACAGTTATAACTATAAACAACACATTAACATCATCTGAGGTTAAGGAATGAAAAGGGCACGACCACACAAAAATAGAAGCATCAGAAGTAGTCTTTCCATAAGGAATCACAACGAGTAATAAAATGAAATTATCACCAACAAATAACACAATCCACTTGCACGTCCGCCATGCGAAATTGAACTTTCGAAACTACAGTGCTGCCAGATCACAAAAATAGCATGTATTTTTTTTTAACTTTTTAAACATGTTTACAAAGACTCCAACAATTTGTATAAAAATATCAGACGTATGAAAACTTTATCGTTTCTTAATTCGACTGATATTTTGTTAAAAATGTTATGTTTTTTAATTGTATAGAAAACGTTGCAAGTAAGTTGGGTACATTCAGACCCTCTGCCGCCCATAACCATTAATATTGATTGATAAATAGAGTTAACATATAAGATTCAATATTACCAAAAAAATTTATGAATGCGTAGAATTACATTTTACACCTACCTTATCCTTAATAACTCAATACAATTATCATAAATTTTGTGTCGTTACCTACATTATTTGTATTTAGGTATCGATTTTCTTATCTTAGTCTTATGCAGTAAATGTTACCTATTTTCCTAGAAAACATGATATTAAAACTGAATTCATTCGTTCATTCGTCGTATTAGGTTCATCCATCCAACACAAATGAACTTGAACAATTAAATTTTCTTCTTCCAAAAGGAAGCCACCACTACAGTAATGGTGGCCTCGTCTAGCGCAGTAACTGCACTAGACGAGGCTTCCATCCTAAGCTTTCATCAGATCCTGCAGGGTGCAGGTGGTCGGGCACGCCGGGCAGGAGAGTAGGTGCGGCATGTCCTGTATGTGGGCTCCACACTCCATTGGTTCATCCAAATCACGGATCATCCGGGTTCGATTTCCGAAATGAGTTATATTTTTTTTAATCTATGAATGCAGTTTTATTTAATCCAGAATAGGCTTACGCGTGACTATAACAGTTTTTTGGTAACCAAAATTTATGACATTGCACGTGTCATAGTTTCAGACTTACCCTCGACCTTACCGACTGATCTATTTGGACCACCCTGTATATGGAATTATCTGCCATTATTATTTTATAGCACGTTATTGGAAAACGTAATCTATCCTTTGAGCGATGTAAATTCATTTAAGTAATATAAGTACAACTTTGTACATTTTATATGATATTTGTGTCGAAATCCTTCCACGAGATGAAAACCTTGAAAATTCTCTATTGCACTTATGTTAGGAGCCACCTGGAATACGCGTCCCAAGTTTGGAACCCAAACTATAATGTGTATATTGACCGTATTGAGAGTATACAAAGACGTTTCTTTAGATTCGTTTGCTATCGTCATAAGATCCCATACTATTCAATGAATTACAATGAACTATGCAAAACATTCCATACTTTACCTTTAATTAAGCGTAGATACATTTGGGACAATTTATTTTTCTTGAAAATTATAAGTAATAACATTGATTGTATTGAATTGTTAAGTAAATTTTATTTGAACGTACCAAATAGATTAAAAAGGTTCTATCCGCCACTGAAAGTACCATTAACCTCAACGAACTACAGGCAAAACACATTTACCATAAGAGTATGCAGAACCGTTAATGATATTGTAAAACAGTATGATCTTGATCCATTCTGTGGCAGTGCGCTATCTGCCAGAAGATGTATAAGTCAATCTTTTTTTGATTCCTAAAATGTTCTTCTTGTTATTAACTTGATATTTATATTATTAATTAAGGCATTGTATTGTTATCACTATGTAATTCTGTAATCTGTCTCCTAAATTAATGTACCTAACTATCTCTATACGTGTAAACCTCTAATTGGCTTTCTGTCTTATAATATCTTCTCTATTCTTCTTTTTAAGCTGTTGGTTTACCCTATATAAATAAATAAATAAATATTAATTTGATGTATAAACAGTATCTTTAAATCTAAATAACTCAGTAACGTGACGCTTTAGAGCATTATATTCCAGAATATTTGTTGTTCGTTAATGTGTTTTCTGCTCGAATATTATGCCAGATTGCACAGTCAAAGCCCTTTTATAAAAATATAATATACTAGTGGCCCACTAGTTTAAATTTTTAATAAGTAAGTAGGTAAGTAGGGCGAGTGAAGCTAAGCTATTCATTCAACAATTTGAACAGTATTGTGGTAGTTATGTATATTTAATGTTAGTGAGTCACGAAATCTTTTCTGTGCCGGTGACAGCGTCGCTGTAATCGCACCTTTTGGCTGTCAGTTATTGAAAATGTATCCAAATGGGATTCCGCCAGTTATGGAGGGTAGACGTCAGTTCTGAGTCCTGGCACTCCTGACCTCTATCCTCCATACCACCCGCCGTCACAAAAAAAAGATAGTGGAAAAACTACAACACGTACAGATTTGATATAATATATTTACCTATATCATTAATGTGCAGACAATATTTTTTATTGAAATCGATTGAAATAAGAAAAGGAAGTACATATCCATATGAATGTGTGTGTGCGTAGTTTCTGATTCCCTAGATACAAGTTTCGAACTTAGTTAGGGGTCAGTTACTATAATAAGATGATGTAGTGAATGCTTATATTAAAAAAAAAAAGAATGCTTATATTTTATATACGCAGGCAAAAGGCAGTGTATGAAAATCTTGCAAGCCCCCATTTAATAACCACATAGCCAAACTAATGTCCATGAAAAGGAATTTTACAACATGCATAGCAGTCTTTATTTGTCAGTACTGTATGAACCATTCCCCGTAAACAGACCGGTTCGACTGCAATCGATGAGCACATCCGTCATCCGCCGCCATTTGCGAAAGGTCGATCGCTGCTCAGCAGCGCGAGTGTCATCGTTTTGATTATGTCGAGTGTTTAATTTGTTATTTTCGATAAAACTGTGAACTGAGTGTGACTAAATAATCATTTAAAATGATTGTGAGATGCCTGAGCTTTTTGTGCATCGGAGTTTTGTGGGCTTCGGTGTGCAGCGCCGTCGAGAACAACGACAATGAAGGTAAGAAATGTATACTTCGCACATAGGTCTATTTATTTTGCTATTTTTATGTTGTTTTAAATATACAGTTTCATTAAAAATGTGTAATATTGTATATATTAGGATTTTAGACGTGTTTGTTGCGTCATTTGGGTTATTATTAGTGAATAATCGAGGTAAAAAAAATGTTTTGGTGGGCATGAATTTTCATTGCATGGACAACTTTGAAAGTTTTCTTGGGCGTTAATTTATGCGTCGGCCCTAGTGGAAGGCCCGTGGCGTAGGTGTCTGGACCGGCTTGACTGCTTCTCGTGCATACACGATACGCGCACATGTAACTCAGCCCAGTAACAAGACCTGCAGTTGATTCACGCACTTAAAAATAAAAACATTGTTCTAATAACGAGGTTACATCAGCTCTTTACCCGGTATTTTAAAAATTACCTTCACGCGATAAATAAATGACCCAAATTATATGTTACACACAGAAATAGGTTTATTTTAAAATAATTTTTATTTATGCTATGATAATTTTTATATTTTCCTATGTAAACAGGAGTAAAATATTTATTAATTTAAAAAGCTTATGAATTTTTTAATTTAAAAAATATAGGTGCACATTGACCATTTTAGTTTTATTTCCTGATAATAAAAATAATTTATCTAGAAAAGTACAATGTCATAGGAAAAGTAGCTGATAATAATGAAAGACTTAGTATTTAAGTATAAAATAATATTCAGGATTGCCGCTTGAGTTCTCCGACATGGTATGGTGATTGTGCCTATACATCTTCGCTATGCTGATATCAACAGAGCAAGACAGTTGTTTGTTCCGCAGTGGCTTAAAACACTTTCATAAATATATTCTTATATCCCTAAATACTTAACATACAAGTACATACCTACATAATCATTAACTAAATCATTTCATTATAGTAACCCCTAACTAAGTTCGAATCCTGTATCTAAGGTATCAGAAACTGCGCACACACTCATTCACACACACCCAGACCGAGACAAACATTTGTGGTATAATAATACCTATATGAATATTTTTATGTTAAGATATCTAGTAGATATAATATTAATATAACACAGGACTGGGTTGCCAGTTATCAAATTATTAAAATCACTTTTATTATCACAATTAACCTCATTACGATTGATGTTTTATAAACATCCTTCATTTGATCATTTATAGGACTATTGTTGGCTACAGACGGATGGACAAAATGTATTTAATCTAGTCTAGTAAGATACTGTATGCTATCATCACAACTCATTTGCCTCCAATCGAAGCTAAATAAAACTCCTACCATATTTGATTCATTTTCCTGAACAGCACATGTTGCCCCACTCCAAGGCATATGCTTCTCTAGTTTCTCTTCACATTTTTCACTCACTGGTCTTCTTCAATTAGTTTATTTGTAAGTAATAATCAACTATTTAGTCTTTTAAACTTTTGGGAGGTCTTGTAGTGTTACTCGGGTAGTTACAGTTTAACTACCAGCCAGGCTAGCATGACTTCGAAAACGCGATAAATAATTATTGCGTTTTATCAACATCCAACTGTCAAAATATGATAAAAATACCCGCAATATTAAATTTTATCATTTCATAGCACGCCATAATTCATTTGGTCATGCTCGCGAAATCGATATTTTATCGTGGTGTCGATATATTTTTTCACGCACATTCACGTTAGGGGGGCTGATCCTGTGATTGATAGTATGTTTGTAACAATTATTTGTTTCAAGGGGTCTTTTAAATCTCTGGGAGGTTGCAGTCTAGCTTGGGTTGTTTATGTCTAACACATAGATCCTTGTTAGTAGTCTCATGTAAGTATATGTCCTATGTTTTCAAAACAAAACACTCGTGCACATTGTTTCATATCGGTTTCACACTCTCCAGGAAAGCGAAACGCATCCAAATCAGTTAATATACACGTGTGAATCGTTTGACGTGTCATCGCCAATATATTGTTCAAACAGCCAACGTTGAGTCAACAATACAATCTTATATTTCCACAAAAATAGCCTTTATTATAAAAGGCGTAAAGTAGATAATGGATTACTATTTAAATTTTGATGATCTAGGTTTACTAACGTAATTCATTCTGGTTTTTAATATGAATACGTATGTATTTTTTGCTTGAAATATGATGCTTAAACTGCAAAAAAAGTGTATTGTATGTATACTTTGTAAATATATTTTATACATAGGTGCTAAATGCTACATCGATCTTCCGTGTTTAGTCCGATAACCATCTACTAAATGACAATATTTATAAAACAATAATGATTCATATCATTGTGCTCAAACATGCAAATAAAGATATACTACCCAACTCAGAATACCTATTACCAAATTATTTGGCAGGATATCGTCACAGTAAAAAACTGCGCTATTCAAAGTAATAGTTTATTATTCATATCACAAAATAGCGGTCCATGATGGCAAACAATTGTTCAACATATTCACTCAGTCATTCTAGACGTGGCCATTGAGCGTCCAAATATCGTCAAATGAATACGAAAAGGATTTTGGAACCGATTTGCATACGAAGCATATGCCGCGAGAATTTGCATTATGAATCATCCGAACGATTAAGCCGAAGAGGTCACTCCCATTCAAATCCAGTTTTTGGGCGGAGATAAAAATAAAAGTTTTAAAGATATTAAAACGTCAGCGGTGAGCGTTTGATTGGGAGATTGGACGCGAATTAATATTCGGACACATCCCGAAATTTAAAATTGGAAACAAATCGATGAGTAAAACGCTTTTGCAATAATTAAAAATTATTATTACTGGTAAGCTTTGCTTTAGTCGCCATTTCTTACGAGTATGAGGAAAATTATGAACACTACTTTAAAAAGATAGTAGGTAGTATTTATTATTCATAATTTTACTAGTTTATATGATTCAATATGTTGTCTTATCGTTTCTATTCATAATACAATCAATCACTCTTATCATCTTTTGACCCATAACTAGGTTCATTACCTAGGTTACAAAATTACACGTCACACACCCACATCAAGATAAAACAATTGTGGATCATCTCAAATAACAACGTCGTACAGAGACCAAACCAAGAAACCTTCTGTTAAATACTCTAAAAGTATTAAGGCCTATTTCACCATCTTCAAGTAACATTCCAAGTAGCTACTCACATGTTTTGTTTTTGTCACTTGACATAAAGTAAGAAAGAGACAAAACTAACTTTACTTGGTGAGTAACTTGAATAGGCCCTTAAACACTTTCTAAATTACAAATTACGACTTACATTTCTCTTAAACATAAAACTTTTTCCACCATAACTTAGTCATACTGCAGTTACAAGTCACGGATGTAGAACCAAGGGACCTCTTAAACAAACCTTATTTGACATTCATGTTACATAACAGAAGCGAACAATGCCTACTTGCACATACTTGTACATTATACATTATATGTACATATATAAGTACGTAGTGATCGACCAAACCGAACGCCATTGTTTTATAAACCATATTGCTTCTACGTTAACTTACGGCAATAACATAACATAATCATTCACTACATCATCTCATTATAGTAACTTACCCCTAACTAAGTTCGAAACTTGTATCTAGGGTATCAGAAACTACGCACACACTCATTCACACACACACCCAGACCGAGACAAACATTAGTGGTTCACACAAATATTCACTCCGCACGGGAATCACTACATAGTACATATAAAACCGAGTCGCTTCCCGCTGTTTGTCCCTAGACCATATTTATGCTTTCCAAGAGAGTTCTTTTTTTGTGTTCATAGATATTTAAAACTACGCAATGGATTTTGATGCGGTTTTCTTTAATAGATAAAGTGATTCAAGAGGAAGGTTTTTAGCATAATTTTATCCTCGTATTCTCACGGGAACGGTACTACGCCCGTGAAACCGCGGGGCGGTGCTAGTTAGTAGAATCATGAAATTCAGAGAAATGAGTTTTCTCTTTGTTGCAACTGGTTTTTAAGAAATATCGAAAGTTAATTAAAGACTGGTAATGTCCTGTATGGTTGTGGTTGTTCAATATCGACTCTCCCTTTGTTGCATATTAATGTACTTTCAATTTTGACGGTTATTTTGTCTTTAATGAGTAAGTGCAAGTCTGCTTTATTGCAAAATTGATCTTATAAGTAAGCTCACAATCTCATAAATGAATACAGTCGCTTATCAATCCATCTTAGAATAAGAATGTTCGCTAAGACCTTATAACAACTGACCCTCATATCACTTACATCACCCACGTATCACACACATTCTTACCTAGCTAAGTAAATATTATTTGTATCACACTAATATTATCGAACAGTAATCGAACCCACAGTCCCCATTTTCGCAGCCCGACATGGCATCTACAGCAGCAAAATCACAATAAATGTCACACAACTTAATCGCACTTCAGATATCACCTAACATCAATGCACTACAACTCAATTCAATTCAATTTATTTAATAAACATAAATAAATAACTAACTTAAGTATTCCATCAAATACCCACCAAACACACCAATACGTTCCTCAATTCGGTATCAGTACATTATCTAAGACCGGAATGAAGTTTGCGTCCCATCCAATCTCTGTTGAGAGCTACCTTTCAAATCCCCCTTTGCTTATCCCGTTTTTTTACAACCTGCCGTCTGGGAGCAGGTGCGTTTGTACTTCATACATCTGTCTGTGTCGGCCGGATGGCAGATTTTTTCTTGAGCAAGGTGTGTCGTGAGCTTTGCGTCTTTTTTTTTAGATTTTTGGGTTCCGTATGCAAATGGTAAAAACGAGAAGCCTATTACATAGGGTATAAATAGGAGGCTATTATTAGGGTTCCCAGACCTAAAGGTTAAAACGGGATACTGTTACTAAGACTGCGGAATCCCTCCGTCTGTCTGTCTAACCGTCTATCACCAAGCTGTATCTCTCGAACCTTGAAAGCTGGACAGTTGAAAATTTTACAAATGTATTATACTTTCAGCTATAGTAATCGAAATAAAAATAAATATTTATATATTTTACCGTTTTCGAATGGAACGCTCATGGCCCAGTGCTACCCGCGGATCACTTGTGATCCGTGCGGTTAAGCAACGTCTGGTACCGTCATGACTGTGATGGGTCATTACTAAAAATGACTTTTAATTTCATGAGCGTTTCCGTGCTTCGGAGGGCACGTAAAGCCGTCGGTCCCGGTTGTCGTACTAACATCTTCGACAGTCGTTACGGGTAGTTAGAGCCCTCAAAAGTCTAACATTCAGTTTAACCAAGAATGTCGTATAGCCCTCTGGGTTGTGAAGGTCTGATGGCAGTCGCTTCACGTAAAATACTGACATTCCGCCAAATCTGGTTAAACTGAAAACCAACCCCAAATTAGACATGGGATAAAGGTTCGGAAAAGATGAGACCGTTTTCGAATGGAACCCTTCGTACTCGAGTACGACTCGTACTCGGCCATCTTTTTTTAAAAGATTTAAGAAAGCAAGGTGTGGTCTATTTGTCGTGGGCGTCCGCTTGATCGGTCCCACGTATTTTATTCTGTAACTATATATAGGTCGACATTGATGGTTTAATTGCCTGTTGTTTACGCTAAAACTGTTGTTTAACTTGTAATTTTCGTGGAATCTGTTTACGTTGCAAACCATTTTCAGATAGTTAAGTGATAAATTTATATGGTTACATCATACTAACATGTTTATCAAGCAACAACTATTGACTGACTGACTCTCTGATCTACCAACAAACAGCTTGAACCACTAAACACTGAAATTTGGCACGCATATAAATTAATTATTAAGACATATTACTTAACCCCAAAAACGAAGGAAAATCACGAGTGAAACAGTGAGACACAGCTATTAGTACCAAAAATCAAAAGACAATACAAAAAATGTTAACAATGAAATTCTTCTCAAATTGTTAAACGATTTTTAAAGTACAATAGCTTCGGACCGGTCTCCGAGTTGCTAGGACGCTTGTCAATGGGCGTGTTCAGACGACGAAAGTACTGAGACTCTAAGTTAGATGGTCTGAGTTTGACTGACTTGAGATGCGCTGTCGGTTTCGGCCGGAACACGCTGCTTACTTTTTGCTGTCATAACATAACTTATTGTTTGTGTCAGAATTCAAAATCCATTAATACAGTTAGGGTTTAAAAAAGTACTTTTGAACGTCGAATGTGATTCTACCACCGATTCTGATATTACATGATCAATTGACAGAACAGTAAGGTAAAACGGCGACAACCCAAATGAGAAAGTCGGACAATCAATATGACCACGATAAAAATCCGTTAAAGTAGTTCGTGTAAATCAAAGAAAGCAGTATCGGGCCATCTAACTCAGACACTCAGCATTTTCGTCGGCTGAACACTCCCAATGTGTGGTTAGAGTGCATTGACCCCAACCTACTTGTATTATCGTTCAGGTGGAGGCTGTTCTTAAACGTTTACACCATTTCGATTAGATTTTACTATCTGGATACATTTTTGTTCTGGTATTCAATATTTAAAACTAGCTCCGCTTCTATTCTTCTTCTTTGCGTATCGACTCATATTGTTGAGGACCAGAACTCGGCATCCGCTTCTATTGGAAAGAAGAAATAAATAAGATTCCAACGTTAGTTATGCCATTTCTAGCATAATGCCCCTTCCCATTCCCATTTCTAAAATAAATATTACGATCATATGATCTTTTTATCTGATAACTAATGACAATGTCGTTTTCTATTATTATCAGATTAATTAAAACAAGGCTTATGCCTGAAAAAATAACAGTTATGTATATTCATTAAAATGGTCATCCCAAAATATGAAATCATTAAATCATTAAAATACTTCCACATTCATATTTCTCGTTGCAATAAAAGATATGTTCTCTATAACCACTTCATAAAGTTCATTAAATTCTTAATATTTAATTTATAGAATCTCCTATTAACTGGAAAAGCCAAAAAATAATCGATAACTTAAATAATTAGAAAGAGAGAGCACTCCATTTAAATATTAGACTATCTATACATCTTATATTCAAACCACAAATAGTAACTATAAACTACTAAAATATAGAGATAACCTCTCTATTCCCATACATGATTAAACCAACGAAGGTTTAATAATTCGAAGCGTTGCGAACCGCAAAACTTGCGCAATAGACACACAAACTCAGTAACATTATTATGGCAACACAACTCACTGATATTACAAGTATTACAACGTTAGGCAAACTGAACACATTTTAACTGCATCGGGGAACTGATTCGCGTAGTTTAGACTGCGGGACGAGGTTTCGTGTTCACAGTGATGTAATTACAAGTCGCACTCGGGTAACGCTAAGGAATTCGGATTAGGTTGGGCTTTCGAGAGTGTTGGAAACAATTAAAAACCTTTTTTGTATGAAACCTGCAAGACTCCATTGAATAGTTTGAAAGATGTCTTAACAGAAATCTTAACTAGCTAAAGGTGAAAATGATAACAATAGAGGTCAAATTATTATTGTCAATGCTAGAATCCGTATGTATTGTGACACATACATAGATTTGAATACCACGAAAACTGGCAATAATGTCTTTGCAGGTTGACTTGACCGAGATCTTTTACTGGGTAAAAAAAAAACATTACGCATTATGGAACCTACAGAAGGTTAAAATTTAGTAATTAAAATCGTAAAAGAAACTTCGGAAAAGGAATGAAAATAACCTACTTTCCGTAAACACACTCTCACAATATGCCACTGAAATAAAACGCGAAGAATAACCAAGAAACTTGTTGGAATGAAATATTCATTAAACAGCATTCTGGACTTGATTAATATAACACTTCTAGAGCTGCCACAAGCGGTAATAAAATGGCAATGAAGTCGTACAAGTTCATAGCGCAGAACCTTAGCATAGTACACGTCTTGATGATCATAAATTGCGCACAGGAAGCATGGGTCACGCGTGCCATCGCATGTGTGTCGTAAACCATGATTACCTTGGAGAGATGCTCTGGTATCTTAATTAATTTCTACGTTACCATTACGGAAGTTTATACGGAATATCGTACTTTGTGCGATACTAAACAGACGTACACATTTGGAAGTACTGCGAGTATATGTATCTAATCTATGTACGCTGGTTTTACTATAAGTACATATTTGTATTATAAAGCTGAATACAGTGGACCCCCGGTAATCCGGCAAACATTATGCAGGGCAGTGTCGGACTATCGGATTTGTCGGATTATAGAGTACTGCCTAAGACCCCCTATAGTCCGGATTTTTTTACGAAAGAGTACCTTGTAATCCGACAAATTACATATCTAATGATAAGAATCTATATATGTATTATATTATACGTACATATGTATGTACTTTGAAGGGCAAATCAGAGTTAATTTATGTACTTAAGTCGAATTTAGTAAATTAAATAACAATTGAGAGCTTACGTTTTATTATAAAATTAAGCATAAATGCACATACATATCTACCAAAATAATCAAGAATTATTAATCAAAATCATGTAGTGAATACTATATCTAATTATGAAGCTTTGAAATATTCATCAATTTTTTTTTGTTTAAGGTTGTTATAACGCGAGATAAGAGCTTTGTCCCTCAGTCTTCTCAAAAGTAAAAGTTCGTTGTAGGATGTACCATTCTCTTCAGCCCATTGTAAACCTAGCTCAAAAGCGTTAACTGCGTCTTGATCTGTGACTTGTGGAGCAGTTGCAATCACGTCGTCGTTATCTTCCTGATCGTTTGTTGTACTATTAGAAACCTCTTTTATAATATCTTCGTCAGACATTTCAAGAAAAACATTTTCTTCTTTATCCATTCCACGGCACCAGACTTCCAAATCTTCCGGACTTATCTGTGTTTCAGTAGCGACTTGTTCTATAACTTCCGAAGTTACACTGATTTGTGGATCGTTGCTAGGAGTGGTGATTATATCTGGCCATAACTTTTTCCAAGACGATTTAATAGTTGATGACGGTAACGCACTCCACGACTGACTAAGAGCAAAAACCAAGTCTTTCATATTAAATTCTTTTAAAGTTTTTTCTATTGGTTGGTCTTTTGATACGGCTCTCAAAAGTAGGTTTTTTTTATAGTCTTGTTTAACAAACTGAATGATGTTCTGGTCCATTGGTTGAATCAGTGCAGTGCAATTTGGCGGAAGAAACATCGCAGTGATGCATTTATCCTCAGTTGTCAGTTCTTCTTCAGACGGATGACCGGGAGCGTTATCAAGAAGCAACAACGCTTTTTGAGGAAAATTATGATCTTTTAACCATTTTCTAACTTCAGGTACGAAGCATTCATCAAACCACTTTTTGAAAAGGTCTTTTGTCATCCATGCACTTTTTTGTCCGTAATAGTGTACAGGTAAATCAATGTTTTTGAATGCCCTTGGTTTATTAGATTTGCCAATGACCACCATCTTAAGCGCGTGTGTACCTGCAGCATTAGCACATGGTAGTATGGTTACACGCTCTTTACTCACTTTTCGTCCAGGTACGTCTTTTTCGTTACAAGAAACGAAAGTTTTATTAGGCATCACACGCCAAAAAAGCCCTGATTCGTCTGCATTGTACACCTGTGACGGGTCAAGATTTAAATCGTTCACCTTTTGCAAAAATCTTAATTTAAAGGGCTCTATGCAGGTGGCATCGTTAGAAAGTTTCTCTCCTGTAATAGTCATTAAACGTATGCCATGACGACTTTTAAAACGTTCTAGCCATCCTTTGCTGGCCACAAAATCATCTTTTTTTGTTATTTCCTTATAAAAAAACTTAGCTTTCATCGCCAACATGGGTCCCGAAATTGGTGCATGCCTGTTTCTTTCCTGAAGAAACCACATGTACAAAGCTTCTTCCACTTCTGGATGTTCAGCTTTCTTGAGTGTCTGTCTCTTGCCTGGCCCGCAGTCAGTAGTTGACACGAACTTCTTAATCTTCTCGTGGTTTTTTTTAATGTCATAAATTGTAGATCGGCCTACGCCGTATTCACTTGCTAAACTACTGAAAGTTTCATTGCGATTTAAGCGATCTAAAATATCACATTTTTCTTTAATTGTCAACGTTTTGTGCTTTCGCTTCTGGGTTTGTGACGACATTACTAGGTACTATACCTAATATACAATGAATAAATAGTAAACAATGAACGCACGCTAGGCCGTACCGCTATCACTAGTAGTCAAATTCAAACTAAGTAAAACAATGCATACGCGTCGAGCACAATAGCGGTGGCACGTACGAGCTGTGACCTGTTCAAACCTGCGTGATCTATATTAGCAAAGATTGTCAACTAAGTCATGTCGGATTACAGGGGGCGCCGGATTAGACAGGGGCCGGATTACCGGGGGTCCACTGTAGTATGTTTGAACGCACTAATCTCAGGAAGTTATAGTCTGATTTTAAAAAATCACTTTAGATAGTCAATTTATGGAATAATACTTATGTTTTATGTATAAAAATAGGAGTGGAATTAACGCGGGGTTAACCGCGGGATGCAGCTAGTTCGGGATTTCATACTTTGTGTGATATTGACAGACAGACAAACAATTTAATCTGATACAGGATTCTCTTGTATTTCGTTTTTTTAGTACCAGTTCTTTATTTTGGACTTTGCTCTCTCTGCCATTGGCTGCCTTATGTTGAATATTTTATGTTACAACTTGCGACGTGCACTTAGTTGCAATTCTACTGATAAAAATGAGAAGTTTGTTTAGCAAGAGAGCTACAGTGCAAACTATGTCGCTCTTTCCATTAGTTAAAATCGTAGTAAATTCGTTGCGTGATTCTGGATAGTGGAAAATACAGATAGCCTTTGGTTTAAACTTAAAAGAATGAACGCCCACAATAATCTCCCAAAATATCAAGACAAGTAATTCTGGTCCTGACTTTAGGTAGATTTTCTCTAAACCTAACAAAGCTTTAATTTAATCCCCAGAAAATCTTAACTAAGTTGATAAAAGAAATAAGTCTAAGAGGAGCTCATTGTAAACCTGTTTATCAGATCGATGGACAACATTCTTCGCCTCTAAAACGCTTCGCACAAAAAGAGACTTTTCGGGAACGTAATGAAATTAAGCAAAACGTCCTCAAGGTGAGCTATGTGCCGTGAAATTTTTAACTAACTTTGGTCGCCCGTGATGCTATTACTAGATTGTTTAAAGGTACAAAGATAACTCCCTTTATCTTGTTCTCGAGAATTAGTCTGCTTTCCAGGACGGTTGATAAAGTTTTAATTTGAATTTATTAGTAATTTTAGTTTTAATTTGATTATATCTTTTATTTTCCAAACATGACTCATTATCTTTGGTTAAGCGTGGTGATTACATACTCCCTCACTGTACTAATCTTAATAGTGAATGAGAGCTACGATAAAATTATCCTCTACTAAAAACTAATTAACGTCCACCATTAAAATACGCTATAGTTTTCCTATATGTGCAGTATAATTAACGTAACTAACTTCGAAAGTTAATTACAAAATATTGTTTTCCTATTTTAGTTACAAACGCGCTCTCGCGTTGACAACTGTTATAACAAAGTTTTGGTTCACTGGTCGTGTGCAGCTATCAATTAAAATTGTTAACTACCCGCCTACCACCTATATTGTTTTTGTATTTTGTTTGTTCCACCTCCAATGAATGTCGCCATTAAACTTCGTCAGCTATTCGAGCTATGATTTCCTAAGCAAATTAATGCACTACAGTTGATTCGAAACGTCGTATTATATCAAGATTTATAGCCGTTGCATTCGATAATTTAACAGTTTCTTATTAAGATAAGCTCCTTTTTTTAATAACAATGTTTCTCAGATCAGTTTTGATGGTTTGTTTGCTTTATTTTCGGTATGCGAGACCATTATTATTATGTTAAGAAGGGGCCATTTATTCAATCACGTCCGTCCGTCTCACACCTTTTTTGTATTTAATAAAACTAATACGGGTTTTTTGTTAATCCCCAGACGTTTTTGGGTCGCTTCTATTTTGTTTCGTCTTCAAGAACTCGAATATTAAACATTTAGAAATTCCAAAAGCTAAGATGTTTTTGTTTCAAAGAATCAAATCCTTATCTCATAATCGAATAATCTCTGTAAAGATCATCAAAAATACTTAACCGTGCCTTTTCTCACCGAAACACGACAATAACCGTTTCCATTCTTTTTGAGTGCCATAAAAATACTCTCAAACGATTGCTATTATATTATCATTTTGAACCAAAGAGCCGGTTACCTTTGGCTATTGATCAATCGTGGATTGAGGAGCGTGGGTCGGGTGACCTACTTACCGGCGCGCGCTCGGTACAACCACTCATTGTCCTGAACTCAGACCGTCCGACTCGTCAAACTAATTAGCCTATTCTCACGAAAATACCGTTACTACATCTACTCTAAAAGCTTTATACCTGATACAGGTCTGGAGACGCTACTAAAACGTATTCTCCTAAATAGTAAATGGAATGAAAACGTTGATGACCCAATCTCTTGGTAATGTTGTTTATTTGTCTGGCTTTTAAGTTGTTGGGTAGAATGATCAAATTAGCAGTCAACCCGGGCTGTATGTTGTTTTAATTCCAACTTTGACAAACACGTTAGGTAAACACGGTAGATTTCTATTTGCTGATAAACACTAACAGCTATGTGGTAAAATCTCATTTCAAATATGAAGTACTAGCAGCGCCCCGCGGCTTCACCCGCGTAGTTCCCGTTCCCGTGGGAATTTTGGGATAAAAAGTATCCTATGTGTTATTCTGATGTATAAGCAAGATTATTGTAAAGTTTCATTAAAATCCATTCAGTAGTTTTTGCGTGAAAGAGTAACAAACATCCATACATACAAACTTTCGCCTTTATAATATTAGTAGGATATTAAGAGGATCTAATCGAATTGAGCAATACGGAAAACAATTGTGTTACCTCCATTAATGAAAGCACATTAAGACTCCAGTGGAGTGTTAATGTACACATTCAGCTCTCATGTTTCGATAATTTAAGCGGGAATGTTCACGGGTTAATCAAACGTTTATGAAATAATTATCTGCGCGTCACACGCGTCGAATACACAGCCTCGGGTTAGTTTGTGCATTCATACGTTAATTTTATAATCCCCATTTGGTGGTGCTTGTTTGTTGTCAGGTCTCCATAGCGATGTGCCTTAAAAAGTTTGTACAAACCTCGTATTTTATTTACGTACGAATTCTAAATTTGTGTGTCCAAAGGTTGTCGAGTTAACTGGAATACTTTTGCCGCAGTTGCTGTTACATATTAGTTCTACTTAAAATGTTAGCATGAAATGTGTCGCTACTTTCTGTAGCCAAGTTTTCCTTTTGTAAGTTCTTTACATAGAATCATTGCCGTTGAACTAGTACTAAATATTAAATCCTATCAGGGCCATACATTCAGAATCAATAAAAAGCCCGCACTACGTAGTTATGGCTCATCAAAAAATCTCTCGGAAGGGATTCTTTGAATGTTTTAACTGGCCCAATTTTATGTGGCCGTCAGAAAAGCCTATGAAACTGAAACATGGTTTTAGGTTTCAGCGGAGGTTTTGTGGTCGTAAAAAATGACGCGATCAAATGGAGCGGTTCTACGCGTCATCTGGGATGTTTGAAAACGATTTTACTCTGGAATTAGGACACGAGTGAAGTAGATAGAAAAATAAAAGGTTTAGTATTGCAAGATACATGTATTGCCAAACTCAATCCTATCTCTACTTGGTAATAAAAATGTTAATGGTATAAAGTAAACAAAAGTTCTCAGCCCGAAAAGTTTTTATCTAGAACTTACTCACGAAATGTCCGATCCAGTGGAGTCCCTTAAATTCTTCGAACAGCTGAAGAAGATAGATTGCTTAACGCACTTTACGGAGAACAACATCACGTTAAATTCAAACTAAAAGAACACAAGATTTAGTAACAAAAGTAAAGAAATATTATTTGCCATGAACGTCGCAATATAGGCAGTAAATATGCTTTGTAAGCACTAGAAATTTGTCCTCGTAGAGAGACTTAATGATTATTTGATAAATGTTTGTTGCGAAACGACAGAAATCCACTTGTAAATGCAGCATGAGAGTTGGCAATAAATCTTATTTGTCGTCGGTAGGTACGGTTTCCTTTTCCAGAATACATTGGCATTTGGTTGCCTCTACACATTCGGTGATAAATTTCTCTCTCGGAAAAACTCGCAGAAATACCTATAAAAAATAATAAAGGAGTGTTAGGGTCGGGACGAAAATAAGAAAACAAAATGTAAAGGGATAGATTGTGAATTTTTTAATCTGTCCGTGGGTTCGGCGTGTTCTTGGAATTTAAATTATACTTTTCGCCTGTCTAAATTACACTGTGAATTGTTTAATTAATCTCTAAGCTACACTTTGTATATTCAGATTCTTGTATTATATTAATCTTGGTGAAATATGGTGTCTGAAACGAAGAAAAAATAAATTCTCAAAGCTATTATTTTGGAAAGCACAAGTACCTGTCAAAGTTTCGCCGTGTAATGAAAGCAGTGGTAACTTGTGGCCGAGGAAGTTGGAAACTTGATACAACCAGCTTTATTAGCGGTCAAACTACATCTCCGACAGGAGTTCAGCAAACAGGAGGAACTTAAATGTTTACCCTTTGTCAGACGCCAGTTCACGACCACTTCACCTGACAACGAATGTCAACATTCGTTTCAAAGAAACTAATTTCTCTGAATTATCGCTATGTTTCCAAAAAGCGGACAATGGAAAATTCTTTTGCCCGGCTATTCGCATCGTTAACATTCTCGGACCGATTCTAAATTTAGAAAATATTTATTCATATCCTTAATGAGCACTCCATGCGGATGCTATTTGACTTATGACAGCGTAAATTACTAGACTCGAGATTGCTTCGTGTTTTAGTGAAATGATTTTCACTAAAACACGAAGCAAAATTGCTTGAAGCTGAAATTAACCTTCGGTGCGGTACCTCGCTCATCTCTGAATACTTTGATCAAAGTATTTGTGACATGCTCTGTGTGAACAAGCGTTTAATTAAAACCCCACTTCATTTCATTGTGCCCTGTCTGAGCGCTTACAACTAATAGTAAATTCTTTGTTTATTGGAATTGATGACTGCTGAAACGTCTGTCTTCAAAGATGAAGGTTGCCTTGATTGAAGTAATAATAACTCTCATAAGATGGAACATAAAAGGAATAATAATCGTTGGCGTTTTGAATAATGATTAAACAAGGATAGTAAAAGGCAAAATACAGAGGAGTTCTCGTAATTAAATCTTTATGATATAAATTATTAGCATCGAGTTTATATTGAAGTAAAATGTTTCAAAATTAATGTCGCCATATTCTGGTGTCTCTGAAGTACTATTATGTTTTTCCGTATAACATTTTTGCCGTCGACAATTTTCATGAAAATATCTCAACTCAACAGTTGAATTTAGGTCTGGTGTGATATGAGCTAATTTGGTCACGTTTGTATCGTTACTCGCGCCTCATGTGGCTCACAGTTCAAATGATAATAGCGAGCTGTAACGATACCTACAGCATAATGTTGCTACATTTCTTATTTTTTCATCGCGTGTCGTGCCGTCTGAGCAATGTTTGTCTTCGAATACATGTTTGAACAGGTTCTAGATCGAAGATATATGTTTTTCCGTAACGAATTCAAAAGCAAATATAATAAAAAACATAAAATGTTGTTGGTTTCCAGGTATCGTTGTGGTATTGTGTTCACATTTCTCGATCTAAAACATAATGGTGTGGCCTTTTTCGTCGACATGATTAATGGTGCGTCCAGGCATGGCAACATCGTAAATTAAATGCTTACGTGTAGTGTGGACCTCAACTGCGTACATTTTGTACATTCCGTAATTGTTCTATTCCGATGTTATTTGATATTTGTGTTGTTTTCATACAGATTACGATTAAGATAACATTTCGTTCGTATCGGATCGGTTTTCTTCGAAGATTAAATGGCAAATTGTTGTAGAAAGAAATCTTGTTTATTGTTTCCTGTTACTCTAAGAGGAAAATAAGGATTTTCACTTAATTTTCCCGGAATAAATCTTACGTATTTTGTTAGACTTTCTTTTATCTTTTAACATTTTTATACTATTTACCTTTGACAGTTTTCTAGAAAAAGCACATTAGCTTTGCTTAAAACATTATTAAAAGAATAAATAAAATAATTGCTCAATAGTTAATGAGGTCACTGAGTCCTAAGTGAATGATATTTAAAATGTATAAAAGCATATTAGTTTCTTTTGCAAAGAAAATTAAATTCTTTGAATATAATTTTCTTGATACGCCATTTTAAGGTCGCCTTTGAGCGTCTCATTAATAAAGAGAGCTGTTTTTATTGAATGTACAAAGTGAATTTTTAGTTATAAATCAATGACTTTGTTGAAATCGTTATTCCAAGTATTTTTATAGAAGAATCTAGAAAAAGCTGCAGTTAAAGCCCCAGTACGTGCGCCCTCTTTGATATCACTCTCAATTAAATTAATATGGCTGTTTCAATTCCAACTCACCCGGACGGAAATAATGAACAAACGAACCAAACCGATCATATTTAGAATATTGTTTTGGACAATTTGTCCGTTGCTTTGATAACTCTAGTTCACTTGATTTGTTTTGCAAATGCTCTTTGAAGGAGACTGCATTGATATTACCGGCTTGTAAGTCCCCTCTAGAAACAAAAGCCACACCCACACTGATGATAGTACAGTGAGGAGGAATAGCTACAATCACTGGGTTCCAAATGCGTGTTGGTAATCTCAAACCTGAATCATGTTTGGAAAATATTATATCTCCCAATTTGGAAATCGAACTTGGGACATCTAACATTGGGTCAAGCTCATGCCGTTAAACCAATACGTGATTTACATGTCCTCCTAATTGTAAAATTACCTTTTTAATAGGTATTTAAAAGACAACAACCTCAACTATTTCTAAAGCAAACTAAACAAAAAATAAATTAAACACCTAACGCGTCTGTCGTTGTTCAGCAAACTTCCATCTTAATGACAATGGAGTAGAGGTTAATATTGCATAACTTGGCAGACAGTTTTATCTGCCGGGAACTACCGCCTCGAGTTGATATGAGAATTCTGAGTATTACGGCACGCCTCGATGGTCGGGTTTCTGCGGTCACCGGGATCATGTTACAACTGGCACTTGTCTAACAGGTTGCTCCCAAAGGATAGGCATTAGAAAGTACTGCGATTTAGGTCTTAATGAGATACATATGTGTTATTTGTATTTAGTAAAACTTTGAAGGATAAAAATTGCTGTGACCCGCGTTCATTATTTTGATTACCTACTGCTCTGCTTGCTGATTAGTATATTTTTTTTTTCAAATGAGTAGTTCGTTATATTAGTGCACTCAAACAAACTCTGCATCTTTATAATATAAGTATAGAAAGCTATTATGTACTTTCATTTCATAGGGTCAAAGTAATAGTATTAACAGGTGCTGCATGAATATATGTCATTAAATATTAGATTACTTATTGAGTAAGTAAATCATATATTTTTATTCCAGACCATGATTGTGGTCAAGAGCAGCCCAATACTCGTAAAAATATACGATTTCGGTCGGTTGCAATAAAATGTGGTATCTATAAAACACTCAATATATCCGACTAGAACTTTCTTGAAACATGATACTAACTCAGTGAATAAATGAGTTATTTTCAAGTAAAGTAAACCAATTAGACATAAAGGAACGTTTCTCCATTTTGAAAGGTTGTAACACATAAAATGGCGGGCAATTAAAAGAGATTTCAATGATTCCTGAATCACGCTCCGCCAATTAATTTGTCACAGACTCTGGAACTAATTATCGTTGCTAGTTCCTGTTCTCTTCTAAAATTAAACATGGCCGACTTAAATGGCGGGGTGTCACTGAAATGGCGAGAATTTATGTGCCAAACATGGCATCCTATGGCTCTGGTGTTTGAGTGATATATATTCTCATTTAACTCCAGATATTTATGCCAGGTTTGGAATCGGGAAATGAATTGAACCTTTTAGCCTTTGATCTGAGAATTTCGTTTATTTTGTAAAACATAATGTAATCCTTGCAGTGGAATTTTACAAGCTTATTATCGATATTGTATTAAATACAAACTTACGTGCGGTAAAGTCGTTTCGTAATATCGTTAAAGCTTTTATCGTGCCAAATATGTTTTCAAAGTAATTAATAGAACAAAACCAATCATCAAATATTTGGTTAGTTGTTCTCTTGAAATATAATGTTTGTTTATTCAAACTATGTTATGATTCGTCTGAAACGGTTGTTATCACACGTGCAACCTATATCACATTATATTTATAATATGACGTCACCATGAAAAATATGGACATTATTAATATTTGAGCAAGAGGCAAGCCTTATATAATTTGTGTCGAACCAAAATGGCCTCCGCTGATAAATCAAACGTTTCCCTTTTTACGTCATTCTGTGGGCGTGTTATTACAACGGTGTCTATTTTCGAAATGGTATAAAATTTAAGTGTTTTGATGACAGCATTTGGTAGAAATCTGCGCCTACTATGGCAACCACTCGTTAAGATTTTGGTATTCTAATTTGGTCTTTATGCCGGTAACGCTGCGATTACCTATTCATGATAAGAGCCTTTCAAATGCTCCAGAAATTCTATCCAACCAAATATTATTTTCCTCAAAATCTTCTAAGACTTGTAAACATTGATGAAAACGCTAATTACTAATTATAACTTACTTTATAACGATAAGGTTCTTTACCAATTAAGCATGAAGACGTAGAATTAATTTTTGTGCCTTTCATTGAAATGGTAATTTCTTTAGAAATATTTCTCCAGTAAATGGGCACTAGGTATTCGTGTAATGTCCGAGGGTACTCCCCACAGCGTACACCGGTGGTACTAATGATTGGAGTTCTTAATTCCTTGTGAAACTGTTGAGCCAACGTCCTTGTACCTTAATGTCCCAAGCGGTTTACACCTAAGTCCTTAAATTTCGGGAAAGGCCCCTAAAATTACTTAATCCTTTCAACGTCTATTACCTTTGTTATTCGTTAAACAGAATTGATTAATATAAAGAAAAAAATGCCGAGACCATTGTAACAATGAAACTGCACGAAATTCTAAGCCGACCAATTTATGTAATGACCAAGCGAAAAAACTCCTGTGGAACAAAATACAGTATCCGCAAAGGTATTTTTTTATTTTCAGCATGTGTCACTCACAAGGTTGCCAAATTTCAAAGCCCTTTTGTTCCCAATATATTTTTTTGTAACATTGTAACACCGAAACACATTACCCTGCGGTACACCGGCGTGCGCCCGTTCCATTTTACGTCTTCCCAACTACTTGGCAATAAAACCTCGAAAACAAATACTCGTATAAATAAATCCGTAGCAAGTTTCACCTTAGGTTTTCATTACCTTAGGTTGGCTCTCCTGACCCGTGATCAGTTTGAGTTGCGTGCGAATATGTTGTTTTTGCCGAATCGTATAATCTTACATACGCCGTACCTTTTAGGTGTTAACCCTTTTTCGTTTTAATGTTGACTTTGTTTGACCTCAAGCCTTGTCGTTTATAAGGTTAAATGGGTTGTTTCAAGATCTAGAATTAAGATTATTAATCTTTAAACTCTGCTACAGCTGAATCTAAAATGGGTAAACTTGAATATTTTAATTTTATGAATAGATTCAAGTTTCGAAGTAAGATTTTAAGTCTACAATTTACCATCGTATTTGATCACTAAAGCCTCTAAATGAAACCACCGAGTACCATCTCGTATATCGTATAGTGCTTTGTATTCAACTTGTCGTAGTTATGTACATAATTCTGTGCGTATTATGTATTACGGTAATATACTAGAGAGACGATGGAACAAAGGTTGTGATACATAACTGTGTAGCTACTTCCGATTGTTTGTACTTGTATCTAACCTTTGATATTATACCCCTGTCAAATGCAAATTCTGGTAATATCAAATTGCATGTCTTTCTCTAAAATACAATTATGAACAAAGCCAAATTATCGATCAAGGCGTTTAACATTTGAGCGTGGCAATATACCTTTATTCAGAAACTTGTTTGTTTCAAACAGAAGCTTATTTTGTTCATTTTTGTTAACATTTATTACACCTTGTTAGAAATTGAAATAATAATTGCATCTCCAAGTACCGGGAACAAGTTATTGTATTAAAAACAATTGTCACTGATAAGCGGAAGGGAAATCAATTAGCGGCGAACACAAAATTTGTGACACCGACTCGATCCATACCCTCAAATTGCCAACTAATTTGATTTCGTTGAAAGTGTCAAAAACATCACGCCTCCCTTTGTTTGAAGCAAGAATAATTTATAATGGTAATACTGGTAAGAAATTTGGGTATATACTTTCCGTATACCAAATTATTTAGGGCCCAGTCCTGTCATGTGGCGTGACATCTCTAGAGAATATTTCTTGGTCCATTTCAGTTGTTGCTTCCGTCTTGTGGACGTTTTTGGGATGCGATGTCTACTTTTCGTACCGCATTACGGCCTTGTCGCTTAAAGTGTTTTCCGTTCCATCTTCCTTCTGTTTTTCGGTAATTTTACTTAATAATTTGTTCATCTTTATTTATTTTTTCCCGCACATCCATTATTAATAGGCTACCTTTTTCTACATAAAGTAGTAAAAGAAGCTATGGGAAGTTATGGGAATCCCCATTGGAAAAGGGAGGATCCTCCGACCAGACGGGTGTTATGTCTGGTGGGCCGCTGCCCGACGGTTGTAGTCGGGCTCTCGTATACTTAGTCAATTGCGCTGTAAACTTCGCTTGCGCGATTCATGACTCTTCAGTTATTTTTCCCATGATGCCGATAGATGGCGCTGTTAGTAAGTAGTTCCTATGTGGTTGTGTAGATGTCGCCACATCACTCCCCTCCGAGACCGGAGGTCGATAGCAGGTTCAGTCGTCCATCTTGAGATGCGTCCATCTTGAAATGTTAGCCGGGCCAGTGGAATGTTCCAGTGAGTCGGAACTAGATGCCGCATAGTTCACGGTGAGTCGGAACTGTGTGCGGTGATGCCCCAGTGAGTCGGGGTGATGCTGCGTGTACCCCAGTGAGTCGGAGTGTGCAGTGCTGCGTAGTGGCTGACTGCTGCGTAGACCAGGAGAGAAGTGCGTCTCTGCTTGCTGACCGGCCGAAGTGCAGTATGCTGTGCCATAGTCGCTGAGAAGGCTGTAGGTGCTGACCAGGTATGCGCGTTCGCTGCATGCTTGTGGTCAGGAAACCCGTAGTAGCCGTGGATGCTGGCGGCTGGCTGTATGACTCGCTGCTCGAGAGCTTGAGGAAGTGATGACGTCACGATGCGTAGCGTTGTGAAGACTGCGCTGACGTTGACGTTCTTGCGGATGGAGGATGACGTCATGATGACGTAGATTTCTGAAGGTTGCGCTGATGTTCATACTCGGGGTCACCAGTTATGGGAAGTTATGGGAATCCCCATTGGAAAAGGGAGGATCCTCCGACCAGACGGGTGTTATGTCTGGTGGGCCGCTGCCCGACGGTTGTAGTCGGGCTCTCGTATACTTAGTCAATTGCGCTGTAAACTTCGCTTGCGCGATTCAGGACTCTTCAGTTATTTTTCCCATGATGCCGATAGATGGCGCTGTTAGTAAGTAGTTCCTATGTGGTTGTGTAGATGTCGCCACAAAGCCACATCAAAGTCTCCTGCTAATTACTTTTTAATTTAATACAATTCGGGTCTGGTCTCCACGTGTTTTGTAACATTTATTGAACATTGAAGTAATTGACGATTTGTTCAGGTGCTACGTAACTTATTTAAATGCTTGGGTTGAATGTACTACATTTATTACCAAATCAACTTGTAATTTAACACGAACAGATTTTACTCGTTAGTCTAGTCTTTTGTGTTCAAGTAAATTAAGAAGTTTATTGAAACAATTGTCTCGGTGTATTCAAAATTAATTGAAATTGGATCGATAAGTAAACTGGTATCGATGATATTGTTTTATATTTCGTCGGCCCCCAAACCGGCTTTAACAGACTCAAACAAATAACAATCTCATATTTTTTGTATCACAATCATAAGTATCTATTACAATGTTGCTCGATTCAATTCAAAGTGGAAGCTACATTGTGCCTAATGACCCTTTAATTCATCGTATTCCCAATTCTTCCGTTTCCAATTACGGGACTTCCAATTTAGTCAGTTTCCAATAACAATGGAATTGAAACGAAAACTTGGGAGTAATGAAATGATAGCCAATTTACCTATTAATTGTCCCCGAGTCAAAGCGCCTGTAGGTATACTTTTTAATAAACACCAATGTCAAGGTTGATAGCCAATTCTTTTCGGTCTGGTGGCTCTCTAGGTACAGGGTTCGTTCACCTCGACAGCCATTTGAAACTTGAAACTAATTGTTCGTTAAATATTTCGATTGTGATCGTGTCACGATTTGCCACCCGAAGAGTTCCAAACTTTGATGTTCTTTGTTTATCGATACAAAATTGATTAGAAACTTATACTTCGATGATATTTACGGAGTTTCGGAGCAAAGTATTTATTTACAAAACATTTTATTGATTTCGGTAAAGTTTTTGAAGCTTTTAATGGTCTCGCTTAATGTTGTCTGTGATACTAAAACTCCACGTTTAGCACCACTTAGAACTTTAAAATTATATATTTTGCCGGCGGGCTCATTATAGAAAAGAGCAAGGGTCATCCGAAATCAATGTTTATTATTTTCACAATTTTCTGATAAATTGCTATCTCTATCTAAATGGTAACGAGGTGTAATGGATTTATAAATCGGACTCATTTCCTGTTTGAACGTTAATGTTAAAGCAACATTAACAATTGAATGACTTATACTTAAAAATGCTTTCCCTCCAAAGGATCTTGACAAATGTTTGAGATATTTCATCGCGGCAAACAAAAGTGTTTCGTAACTTTCCTTGTTTCGAAACATTAACATTGGCCCTTTTTTAAGCAAATAATATAAATCATCGGCGTCGGTTATTGCTCGGCGCATATTGTGAATTTTTACTTTACAGTTTCTCTTCTTCTGTTACTTTTGTATTCGAGTTACGACAGTCCTCAGACCCGTGATTCGAATGATAAACTGAAACGTAAATTAGCTGATGATAACGGCGCAGGATACATTTTTCTTGATTATACAATTGTCTGATTTATCTTTAACGTTTTCAAGTTCGTCAGTTCCAATAAGATCTAAAGTCTGAGAAATAAAGTCTGAAAGAGTTCTCATCGGAGTTAGTAGGTATTATGAACTCGCACGAAATGACACATTGTAAGAAGTTGCGTGAAAGTAGCTCAATTAGACATTCCCAGTTTGGTCCTTAGTTCGGGCTGCGATATCAAGTAAAGACATTATGCAAGTAAAGACAACCGAGATCGATTTCTTGATTGTCCTTCGATATATGGAAGAGTTCATTAAATTAAAAGCCACTTGCGTATTGATCTGATCGAGTGCCTTGACCTATAGAATGATTAATGTCGTTGGTTTATCTTCAATTTCCATTGCTGACCCTGAAGGGTTGGACAATGTGGACTTAACAAACAATAACTCACTTGTACATATATTTCTCTATTTTATTCTATTAATGTACTAATATATCTATCTATTCTATTATTTATATACTAGCTGTGCCCCGCGGTTTTACCCGCGTGGAACCTTATCCCGTGGGAATTTTGGGATAAAAATATCCTATGTGTTATTCCTATGTATGAGGAACATCTGTACCAAATTTCACTAAAATCCATTCAGTAGTTTTAGCGTGAAAGAGGAACAAACATCCATACATCCATACATACAAACATTCGGCTTTATAATATTAGTAGGATATAGTATAAGTATAAGTTTTCTGCGTTTTGATTCCGCATCTGTATCGTGGGAATTTGGAATTTTAGGTTTGCATTTTGATATGCACTCCAAAATATGATCCATTACCGTATTCCCGTTATAAATATAGCGTATACCAAACCACGGTCAAATGACACGCAGCGTGCGGTGACGTGTACGAATGTTTGTGGTCTGCACCAACATACATACCGAGACCCAAATTATATACCTACTACGTTTGGCAAAGTTCGTGCCGAATAAAATTGTGTTTTAGGGGTTAAAATCCTGAAACTGTTTGAACGGACGGATTTTGAACGATGCACTTATATCGTGTCTGATATAAACTGTCGAATGTTGCATAAATACAAACTTAGATATAGAATGCTTCTGCTTAATTCCCACAGGGTAATCTCTGGAGACTAGTTCAATTAATATTTCATTCCAATTTTCCTTTCCAATTGATATCGAAATAAAAGAATCAATCAATGAACTTGAAGGACATCAGTAAAACCGTCCAGCATCAACTGGAATTTAATGATAAGTTAAGGACTCTTGACTTGAAATACCAAAATGGCCACCAATAACCGTACCAGACGTGGCTTAACCGCTTTGTCGTAAACATTCCCCAGTTATGACTCGTAAACAATCTTAGTACGAGCGTTGATTGTTACTAAAACTTTTAGTGGCATCGTCAAAGGTCTACGGTGACATTTGAAAAGTTTTACTTCAAGTGTCTCGGAGATATCAACAGTAATTAATACCTTCCTTTAAGTGGAAGTCTTCAAGCCTGATAAAGGCAGATTGCTTACCTACAATGCGTTGCTTAGAAATACTTTTATTATTAAAGGTACATATTAAGAAAGGAGCTAGCAAGAAAGTTTTTAGAAGATATGATATTTTTAGCAACCGACTATGTGGAATATAGTTTAATTAAATCGGTCGTCCACATAGAATCTATCGATTGCTTGCCAATTCACACATAAGCTGGCTTTCGTAATTCCAGGTTTTCTATAAAATAAACAGCATGATGCTTAACTCCAGTAATTTAATTGATGAAGTCTAGCGAAGGTTTCCCCATTATATCCAATCCACATCACACAATCTAGAATCAGAAACTAATTATCATTAACGGTGGACATTTATCTCTATTACAACTATAACATTAACAGTCAGTTTACACACATATACGGTACCTGCCTATATGCGCATTTAATTTTAATTAAGGCATTGCAATCAGAATTAGGAGTGATTGGTGATTTATAAATTACTATGAATTAATTTTAGCCCCAAACTGATGATACCACCCTCCACGTTGAAACTGTGGATAGTCCTATAGCATATTTTGTATTGGTAAATTTTTATGTTTTAATATGACTTGGGCCTGACTATGGAAAGATCAAATTAGTCCTTTTGTACGCATTGAACTGAAAAAATATATATATTATCGACTAAAGAACCATAAAACACAACTAAATACGCAATAGTAAGAACGCAGTCATTTGTGATTTAATTGATCAGCATTTTATACGCGTTTGATGTATGCAAAGCGCACAGTACAGGAACACAATTACCTACAAAGCGCAAGACTTTGTGTCGTGTGCAGGCTGCATTCCGACTGGTATGGCGCCTCACCTCTTTACTATAGGGCTGTCAATTGCACATACATTTAAAGAAAAGTATTGTCGCTCGCTTTCCATGCATTTTAATTTCAATTTGTATCAAGATTGAGTTGGTATTATTGACTCTATTACTTCTTTTGATACACACACGCACAAAGAACCGAAATAGGTGAGGTCTTATTGCGGAAAATTGCCAACTTATAAATGGACTTGGACATACATACTGCAGTTAGTTGCGCATATTTATGCATTTAAGCTTTATGACAATTGAAAGTTAGTCGGTATTTTGCTGCATTAATCCTGCACTGCAGTTCTTGATAAAACTATAAAATGCAGATCGAAGTCCCATCCGGGCTTTCGTAATCTCAGTTTCCATCTTATGTCATTCGATGACCCCCAGCCTAATAATGATCTTACATCAAATCCTCAACATACATTAAAAAAGGTAAACCCCCTAAGGGTCCAATTTCGATATTACCCGTAGAAAACCCAACAAGGCATACTAACAATATTACACTTATCAAAGTATTACGCACCTGCTTACCCCAAATGGATTTCAGCTTCATAACCCAAGCAAATATTTATCACGTATTTTTTTCTAATATTTGACTTTGCGAATATTAAAAGTGGTTCTGGGAAAGGTAAAACGTTTTAGCACTGAATATAAGGTACCCACGAGTTAATAATGATGGTTGTGGCATCCCTACCGGTTGATATCAAGTGTCTTGATAGCCTAGTTTGTCCACCGCGCCCTACTTTAAGTCCCGCCTTCCCCGTACCTGTACTGAATTCATGTCTTGATTCTTATCGTTTTGCGTAGAATTTTATTAATGCGTTCTGTTTATTGTTATTTAAATCTGTTGTCTATTGTGTATTTACTAATATGGGTGCTGTGGAAATCTTTATTTGGTGTTGGAATTACCAGAAAAGTAAATCTAATGTCTATTAGTTCTGTTGAAGGATATTTGATCTTTTTGATAGCAGAGAAATATGTTTTTGGTAGAATAAATGTTCCTTTACCTTTTTAATGTTTTTATTAAATGGGAGCAGTAAGTTCCTTAGGGAACCATTACATATTCTACTAGAACCACTGAAACCGCAGGTTATGCATCACTATCATCATGTATTTATTCATGGATATGACTGAATGGGTCCGCATCTCTTGAATATGTATGCCTCCAATGTAGTTTCGCGCGCAGCTTAATTTCATTTTGTCTGCAGCTTTTAAATAACGGTTAAACGCTAATTATTCTGGTGGTTAGCTCTTATGGTGTGCCACTTTATTGTGTTGCTCTATTTTCTTTGTATTCTTTCATAAACTGTGTTAATTGTAATAATTGTTTGTGCTGCATTTTTATATGATACTTGTCCTCTTCCGTTTACTTTTTCAAGAAAATTTTTGTTTAAAAATAAAGTTTAAATGAAATGTCGTGTATAGTTTGCTGAATTAGGTAGTATTATCATTTGTTAAGATCCCACCGCATGGCAAAGGAACCTTTCTCATTGTGTAAGGACGTATAAACGTTACTAAACAAAGCCAAAACCTAAACCAGCAACTGCGTATCAAAATATATTTAAAATATAACAATTCCTATGAGTTTTTGGTTTCTTTATTAAAATAACAAGTCAGCTATCCAATCAACCTTTCTGTTTATAAAAATATTTTCAATCTGATCCTCAAACAACGTATTTCCGAGCAAAATTCTATTCCATATTCTGTTGTTTTAACTATGAAACTGTTTTTGTTGCAGGTAAACATGAACACAGCACAGCAGCAGAACAACCCAACACAAATGCAGTTTTAGTAGAAGCGCTTGCCCGTAGTTTTCAAGTAGAACGGGACTAAGATTATCATAATGCGGCCGGAGGAGGGAGCTAAATAAAATTTAAATAAACCACTTAACATAATCCTCCGGCTAACTAGAATAACATACCTTCGTAGTTCCCCTTAAATTTGACGTGATTACGTTAGTTTTGCATGTTTTAGTGTTGCCACTTTGTAATGGACGGCCCGGGTAAGGAACACAACAGTTGGAAAACTAAGCACATTAGTAGTCTTAACATTACTGTTTTGGTTCAGTTGTACAAGACGTAAAAGTCGTACGTAAAAGTCAAACAGCTGGAACATATCAATCTACCAATCCTCATTGATAACGAACCAGTTGAGCGTGTGAGTACAGCTAGAAATCTCGGCATTGTGTTTGATAACTACCTTAACTTTGAACCTTATACTATGGAGTGCGTCTGTAATTGTTTTTACAGACTCAAAGTGCTGTACAAGATCAGACCATACTTAAGTGTCGAGCTAAGAATTAAACTATGTGACACACTTATACTTTCCAAACTGAACTACTGTGACACTGTTGTAGGTCCTTGTCTTTTGAGCAGAACAAAAAAACTTATTCAGCGGGTACAAAATGCTTGTGCACGTTTCTGCTTCATAATTCCTCCAAGATCCCATGTAACACCATTCTTGAATAATTCTAACCTAATGAAGATGGAAACACGCAGAAAGTTACACATGTCTACTCTTTTATTTGAAATTATTAAGTCTCAAACTCCAACTTACCTATTTGAGAAACTATCCTGGGCGGAGGCAAGCAGGTTGTACCCGGGTCGAACCATAACTAACGTGCTAAACACTCATAAACACCACTCGGCGGCTTTCCGTGGCTCTTTCAAATATGCCGCTTCCCGTTGCTGGAATGACATTCCTCCTCCCATACGTGAGCTAAAAACAGTGACTACTTTTAAAAAATATTATAAAACTCACCTCTTGGATCACCAAAAAACACTTTAATTATAGCTAAAATCTACAAATGGATAACTAAAACAAAATTTTACTCACCTCATAGTTATGCTCAACGGGCGGTATTTTGGGAATGTCATTACGCCACTATAAAGTAAGTGTGCTGGTTCCTCCCTTTACTCTGGTTAGACCATGCTTGTATTTATGTGATTGCGTTTATATACTATGTTTTTTCTCATTATTTAAATGTATAATTTCAGTAAACTTTTCCTATGTTTAACTGTGGGCTGTTAAGTTTAAACATCAAACAAACAAGCCGATCCAATGGTTGAGTGACTTGAATGGCGGAACGGAAATGACGTTCATCGTTCATGTCTAGTGACGTGACTCGTAGATTACGTGACAGGATCGATATATATTTTTAGTCAATTTACCGGTTTTTTCGTGTGTTGCTTTTTGTTGTAATTATTGTTATATTATTAATTGATTGTTTATTATGATTTATTGATTTATTTATTGGAATACATATAACTACATTTAGTTCTTGAATGTATTAGGTTTAATTATAATGTGTAAAAAATATTATTGTATTGTTGCTTAATTAATGTTGTCTTGTCTGTGTTTGCTGTCAGAAGGGTCGCTGTCAGGGTTCTGTCGGAAGACCAGCGTTCCATCGTGACTTAACACGATGGAGCTATAGCTGAGACAGAACCATTTCAGCACACCTTTTGTTTCCTTTTTATTTGGTGTTTATTTATTGTTTGTTTCCTTTTTATTTGGTGTCTGAATAAATGTTTTCTTTCTTTCTTTCTTTCTTTCTTAAAACGCAATAATAGCTCTTACTACTTCCCAGTATATACACATACACAAACTTAGCGATGTGACGTCCTTTCTAATCTATTTCTAGATTACTCTAGTAATTACTACTACTGTTGCGTCTGCAGTTTTTCGCGTAATTCTCTTTACCTTTCATGGAAATTTCGGAATATAGAGTATCCTAATATCGTTTCCAACAACGAGTGAATATGCAAATTTTATAACGAACGGTTGAGTAGTTAATTAACATCTAAAAACAAGTGAGTTTGTTTCGCATTAAAATATGAGTTAGATTTCGAAATGTCTCTTTAATCCAGCAACTTTCAGAATTGTTTATAATTAAAATTGTGAAGATACTGCGATAGACATAACAGTAATTACAAACTCGGGACGTTTATTAGAATTCCAAGATGATATTTAATTTAATCAAACGTCGGGAATATTTGTTAGGTGTTGGTAAATGTTGGTTATCAGCCGCTTTTCACACCAACACCCGTCTTAAGCTCCGTCCACTGCACAATGGTGAGTTTGATTGAGGACACTCCACTTCCATAGTTTGTTGGTAGATTGAGCACTTGGAACAATTTTCAGGTCTCCCGGAGAATTGTAATTGGCTGGATTTCTCAACGATTAATTGAGTTTCCGAAGACTTTATTGTGATTGATGGTTTCAGATACCGTTTGAAGTTTATCAATCTGGAAATTGTGTAAAATGATATTATAATTATTAAAGTTTCGCAAGTAACACTTGATCCTCCGCCCGGGCTCCATCTAAATATTTTATTTCGTTGTTATTACGGACAGAACAAGTATCATCTATTAAACCCAAAAACTTTGAAGTGGTAAAATTAAACGATACCGGAAACTTCCGTTTCCCGAAACAAAAACTTATTAATGTTTGTAATTTACAAAGAGCTTTCAGGATTCAACAGTAAACTTGTTGGTAAGTTACATTTTTTCCGAAAGAGACGGTCATAAAACGGACTTAAAATACCCGAACTTAATATAGTTAGGAACAAAATAGAGCGAGCGAGTAATTCGAACAATCATCCACTCAGTTGATCACGAAAATTGTTTTGGAAGCAGTTGGGGTTTGGGTATAGACAATTTGTTAACGTCTGGCTTCCCTTTGACTTGTTCTAAATCATTAGTGTCGAAGTTGAAAGTCTTCCGAAGGCAATTTATGAAACTTGGCTCCAAACCCGTTTCGATAAACTATGATTTCACTCTCGGAAAATCGCGCGAGTTTCTGTCCTACCCACGCCACGCCACTCGCATCCAAAGAAGATAAATCTTTCCGGTAAAGTTTTTGTAGATAAACAAGTCCAGTTCAAAAAGTAGACGCCGGAACGCGGTATCTTTCACAAAAAATCTGTGATAACGACCAATTAAAAAGAATTATCTCGAAACAACAATCTGGAAGATTGCTGAAAACTCTCAAAAAAGGGTCCTCAAAATATGGGGTGAGGAATAAATACCGCAAGTTTATTTGTCCAAAAGCGAAGTGCTCCGCCGGTGTGACAGTTTTTACCAACTTTCCGTCGCGTACTGGGAGTTTTTTTGTTGACTTGTCGCTACGACCAACTCCAGTAATGGCGTGCTTGCAATTCTAAATGTTGCCTTTGTACTCTCGCAGTTTTTCGTGTTTCAAATCGAGTTTTTTCAACTATTCCCTTAGTATTTACGTTGGGGGTTAAAGTTGTTCTTTGTGTAATGAACAAATAGCTTTGAGGGAGTTTACAAACGTTAACAAGTAAACATGTGTTGCGTGCGGTTGCTTTGCCTTTTAGCTGACTGCCATGAGTTCATGACACAAAAAATGTCTTATAATTAGGTATTTTAGTTACAAGCGACAACCAAGTCAAATTATAATAATTTGCATTTCATTCATGTCATGTCTCTGTAAAATATAGTTTTGCTTAATTAACCACAACGCCAAGGTGTTTTAGTAGCTGCACGTGACTGCCGAATAAGAGGTACTAGGTTCGTCCTGGTTAATGTTTGCGATTTTTTGTTCGGGTTTTATTATATACACTACACACTATTACATGCCTATTCTTCCTAAATATAGCTAATTTAGCTAATTATCATAAAAGTTAGTCAGTCTCAATCAGAGCAGTGAGGTCTTATAGATCTGACACTACTATTTATGGGACATATCGTGAATATCATCGTAGTTTGTATTGCAACTTCATAATTATAGGTACTACAATCACTGAATCCGTATCGCATTTTGTGGTCAATTAATGAACGTTTCGCATGCAATGCGTTCACCGCATTCCGCAAATAAATCCTTATCCTGAACTAATGCGTTTTTTGTATTGTACTTTTTACCACTATTATTTCAAAAACTTGCAAAATTATACTTCAACCATTGCAAGCGCTAAGCCACGGATGATAAAATTTAAATCATTACAGTCCCTTTGTAATCCAGAATCTGGAATCCATATACATACTATTTTAGTCACAAATTCTCTCTGTCATGTCATAAACTTAATAACTCAACGGCTTCCTAAACAAGTGCTCTTTTAATGCAGTAGTTTCGTTAAAAATAACCAAAATATCCCGTCAGATGTTAACTGCTCGCCAGACGCCGAAACAGGTAATGCTTCCGACTACCAAGACCATAACCTGCCTTACACAAATGTAAACATGTAGACAGTTATATCACCGCAATTGATGCGTTCCAGTTCACCGATTGAAACTAAACAGGGTTTGTGTACGATACAAGTAGGATTTTGACCTTGGTTCGTTTTTTATGATGGTGTTCCGCAAGGCAGTATGTTTGGTACTGTATTTTAAAATACATATTAAATTCTTAGATACAAAATGTTATTTTGGTTTGGTTATAACTTTATATACATTTGATACATACTTAAGCCCCTTTATTTTGTACGCCACATGGATTTTATTTTTTTAGTTCATGACTATGCCCTCTAGACAGCCTATATTCAGTTCTGTGACGTCACGGGCATATAACAGTTTGGTAAAAACGTGTTCTCGAGCAAACTGTAGTCGTACTTGTCGGTGACCTGTGGTTAATTCTGGAGTGATAGCTGATCTGTGCGCTATCACACCTCCTTCGGCTAGTCTTCTTCTAACTGTCTACTGGATAATTTTAACTTCTCTCACTTCCTGGACTTGCTGACAGAACTTAACAGCATTCAACTGGCGATTTCTTAATGATGAGGTCACAAAAAAATGGTCATCACGCTCCGATGCTGTGCTTTTTTGGCCAGAACCTCATCGGCGATTAAAACTACGACTCTCTCGATGACGCTGATATACTCGCCGAACAGCGTTTTGGCATAAATTCAACTGTCTGGCTATTTGAATCTGGTTGTGGCCAGGTTCAATTAGCGCAACCACTTGACCTGATATTTCTGGTGGGGTATCCATTTTCTTGTTTCTATTGTGGACGTGTTCTATAGCTGACTTTCCAAGCTACGATTTGATATGCAGATGATGCAGTTTCACCTAACCCTTCACCTTTTATACCCGCTCTTAGTCGCTCAATTAGCACTACCTGAAACGAGTGATTTCCGATGCAATTGTTCTTTTGGCTTTACTGTAATGAATTTAAGGGTTATGGACTAGCTTAAGGTGTTAGCTGAAAGCTGACAGTGTATACTTCAATTCAGTATATAAACAGGGATAAAGATATAAGCATGTTTTAAAAAAAACAACCATGAAACGAAAATTGAGCAGGTGTGCGATTTCTTTGCTCTCAAGTGTAGTATCAGCATCAATATTCATAGCTATTACTTTAATCCCGTATTTGGATTAGGTACCCATCAAATTGTTACATAAATACATACGAGTATGTACCTATGTTAATACTGTGTATTGATTTACGTAACTGAAATGTTTTTCAAAATTGTTAACAAATATTGTTTCTACTACAGAGTTTTTAAATGGATTAATCTCGAGTTTCACAATATTTAGTTACAATTTATCATCCGTGCGTACCGTATCTACAGTATCAAAATTAACTATATTTATTTCGTTTTGTGTACCAAGTTCTCCAGTATCAACATTACTAATATTTATTCCATTTTGTATAAGTTTTGTGGTAGTATCGTGTTCCATAGTATCGAATATCGGCAACTGTGCAATGATTATTTAGGTAATCGTATAAGTTATCAGGTGATCGGTCCGTCACGTACACCGTAAAGTTAGTTATGTTATATAGACGTCGTCGGGTGCTCTTACAACTCGCTTGGCAACTCGCCCGACTGTTAATGCTCCTATCGGTGTCGATAAAGATTCGTGTTCACATCGATATTTACCTGTTCCATGTACGAATGTCGAAATATATCCAGTTACATTTTATTCTCAGTGTGTATCATGTTGTCGACTTTCTTTAAAGTAAAGTGGATTTGTAAGATCAGTTGGTTTATGGATGTTGATAAAATGTTTTAAATGTAACCAAAAATAAATATAGAAATGTCTTATACGTCTGATTATATGTTTATGACTAATAACGACCATTCACTAATCCACGTTTCAGCCGTTCCCTCATAAAATATATAATTTGTCTTATGACCAAAAGAAAATTGCTATTTTTGGCAGGCGTCCATGAAGAAAGTGATACCATTTATTATCCATAATGTACATTTATTATAGGAACATAGTCGTTGTAGGCTGTGAGTTGCATGCGTTGGCAAGATATTACAATAACACACACCCCCGCCCGAAGACCGCAACATATGGCTAACCGCTTCTTGACCTATTTCGATCAAATGCTGACTAGGTCCAGTAAAATCCGAACACCTTACATTGCAGGATTCTTTAGAATCAAGTGAAGAATTTTCTGGGGAAAAGCTTCAATGTAAAGGATTTGGAAATAGTGAATGGGGTCTAATATTTCAAACGCCGTTGGGGACACCTTTGGGTTATGAGACAAGTAATCTTTGCCGAGCTCTTTGTGGTAACAACGCTTTTAGTACGCTTTTGACGACCGAAGAGTGTGGGTTCGATTCACGTGAGATAAATATTTCTGTGATTCACAATTATTTCCAAAGACAAAAAACTATAGACTTGGGTGTGTGTATGATTGATTGTGGTAGTTTCCTAACACCCTCGAGCCAAGTATAAACCTAGTTAAGGATCATTTGTTATACGAAGACGATAAAATTACTATGATATTGTTCAGTTTTAGTTTTATTTGTGGCGTGTATGTGCAAGAATTGAATAAAAGAATATGCGTTGTAAGTAGATGCACCAAGTTAATTTGTAAAGGCATGAATGGTGTGAATTTATCTCGCCGTTCCAAACGAACATGTCGGTACTGTGTATAGTGGCACTTGATGCGAGGATCGAGTGCACTTCGCCTGAACGCTAGGCTTTTCACGGATCCTTTGTACGTATAATGTTGACACATATTCAGTCACCTGCTTCTCTGTGACAAAATTATTTGCTACAATCCGTGTGATAAATCCAGCTTTGAAAATGTAGTTTGGATTAACCTTCAGTAAGCTACAAACTATACTGAAATTGAAATTTTCATTAACGCTTCGGTGGTTAAATTATACTTGTGCACCTGCCTGCCAAACCTTTCAATTTCTAGATCAATAGATTTATTTTCTCTCTTTCCAACATAGCTTGGGTTTGTAGTCACTAACACGCATTAGACAAGCGTCGTCACGCCTATTTCTTCTCACTGTTCTAATAACAGAGATAAAAACAAAGAACATTGGAGAGTAAGCGAGCTTTTTATTGCCAATTAAATTAGCATACTCAAAGAAAACTTGAATTAACTTATTGTTATAAGGTTTGATTAACATTCGCATCCCCCGAAGCAGTATTTGTATGATATGTTTCAAGTGCGTGGGTATCATAAAATGCAAATAATACAATGTTTGTAGCTCCGCTATCTAAATAGTCGTATAAATTTAAATCAAGTTACGCCGTGTTATTCATAGTTACATTACCAACTGTGCCGTTTGTTCGACTTCTAATGTTTGTTTGTTTTGTTCCAGTCTCTGATAAATTGAAACTTTCTTTTTTGTATTTAATAACGATATAGCAACAATGGATTCTTACAAACGGTTTAAAAGCTTCCAACTCAGATAGCAACAAAAACCCTTTATATGTTCCGTTCTTTTAAAAATTAAGTAATTTTATTTGGTCTCTTTATAAAATACCCTGACCCTTTTTTAAAAGGTTACTTTTGCTAAAATATTGAGTCCGGAGTTTAATCCTCTCTAAGATCTAGGATTTTCGGTTGCTTAAACATTTTCCACCCGGCTGAAATTCTGTATTATTACTTGAGATATACACTGCCGGCCAAAAGTTTGAGACCACCATGAAAAATATACAAAATGAAATAAAACTACATAAATAAGTATTGTAAAACTTATAACTTTTTTTATTTAAATAATCAACTTACAATTACATATAAAATCAACAAAATTACTCACTAATTACAATTATTAATTATAAAAAAAAATAAACAGTTTAAACTGACTTTTCATCAAAAAAGCCTCCCCTACATCTGATCACGTTTTTAACTAATCTAGGCATCCGGGCTATTAATTTATTCATTGTTTCTTGTGAAACATTGTTCCAACTTTCTTGTAAGATCCTCCAGAGGTCTTCCTTCGAAGTTGGACAATGGTTTCGGACGTTTCTGTCGAGCTCCTCCCACAAAAGTTCTATAGGATTGAGATCTGGACTCTGAGGGGGCCACACCATGTTTTTCAACACCTGTTCTCTTTCTTTATATTGTAAATAACCCCTGCATAGGTTAGAACTGTGTTTAGGATCATTATCTTGTTGGAAAATTAATCCATCTCCAATCAAACGCAACCCGGATGGAACTGCATTTCGCTCCAATATTTCTTTGTACTGCTCCTTATTCATAATTCCTTCGATAGGGACTAAATCTCCGGTTCCAAAGCCAGAAAAACATCCCCAGACCATAATAAAGACTCCACCATGTTTGACTGAAGGCACTACACAGTCTGACATCATCTTTTCTTCGGCACTACGCCGTACAAAAACTTTTCTTTTCGAACCAAATATTTCAAACTTCGATTCATCAGTCCAAAGAACTTTTTGAAGTCTTCTTCAGTCCAATTGCGATGGGTAAGGGCCCACTGCATCCGTTTCTTTTTGTTTTGAGGCCGTAACAGTGGTTTTCGAACAGCAACGCGACCAAACAAATTGGCATCTCTCAGTCTTCTCTTTACTGTTGTCAATGATACAGGTTTTGATCGACTTTTATTGACTTCAGAGCGGATTTCTGGTGCTGTTAAGCGTCTATTACGCTTGCTTGTTACAACGATGAAATGATTTTCGCTAGAAGTGGTCGCTCTTGGCCTTCCCGAGCGCGGACGGTCTTGATGACTGCCGGTTGTCCTGTAGCGAGTTACTGCGTTATGAACACAAGTCTTCGATAACTTCATCTTAGCAGCAATTTCACGTTCAGATTTGCCTTCGTTGTGTAAAACAACAATGGCGGAACGTGTTTCACTTGAGATATCACGCACTTTTCCCATTTTTGAAGATCTTCACTTAACAGAACAGTAGTACAGACTGAATAGACTCTAGCAGGAATAACTCCTTAAATAATCATGTTATGAATAGGTTTTATGACCTAAAAATAATCCTAAATATTCAACAACCTAAGGTCAACGCTAAACAATAACCCAACAAGTACAAAGGAGCCACCATAAAATATTACAATAATTGTGACACCTGGTTCGAATGCGGCACTCATCTATGGTAATTAAACAATGCTCATTTGTGGTATGATCTGTATGAAATAGATTAGAGAAATGGTGTATAGACATTCGTTATTATTCATAGATAACGCAGGTATGTATATTGTTTCGTTATCATACACAATTTCAAAATATTTTTCATTTTATAAGTTGTGTACCAAGTGGTCTCAAACTTTTGGCCGGCAGTGTAATAGTTATTAAATGTGCTAATGAGGTTCGCAGGGTGTTAAGATTGGTATCTCCAGTAATTGTACCAAAAACAGAGGTAAGCCCCGCCCAGGCACGTGCATTACCCCATTCTGTTGACAATACGAGTTTAATGTCTCTCTCAGCTCTAAGAGTTTCAATTGATATAACTTTGTCTGGTGTTCTAGTGTCACCGTTTCTAGGAAAATAGGAAAACGTAAGAAATACTACGGAGTTAGTGTTGAAATTCAGTTTCTTTATTGCTTTATATAAATTTATTTAGTGTTTGTCGTGTTACAATTTTTGTTGAGTAAACTGTGTTTGAATTTGTTAAGCTTTTTAGTTTTCTTCCATAAACGTTTTTTATCTTTCTTTATTACTACGATTTTGTACGTTTTGTTATACTTATAATTGTCCCATTGCTCGGCAAAAGCCTCCATAATTTCCTTCCTCTTAAACGTCTTCAAAAATCAAACTTTCCATGTTTCGGACAGCTTAAGCATTACACGTTGCTATTTCGCAAATTACTCAAACATTTACAGTTTTAGATGAGTCAAGTTTTACCGCCATAAATTAGCATTCCCCACAGATTATACTCGTCAAAGAAGCAGAACTCCGTCGTCACACTTTTAATAAATTACGATACTTGAAAATTAAGTTTGGGAAACTGGCCGTTGGGGCGCGGGCGCGGGCGAGCCGACGTCACCGCTCCGTAGATAAAATCCTTTCCCATCCCATCAATTACGTCACCCGTGTTCCCGTGGTGGTTTTTGATAAATAAATGTGGTGTGTACCGAACGGGCCTCGACGGATTATTAATGGAATTTGTCAGGCGAAATAGAATTGTTACGCCATTACCGAAACGTGGTTAATAAGTTTATTTTTAGATTAATACGACTTCATATTATTTCAGACGTTTACAAATCACGAAATGGGGAATATAAACCTTATTTGTTTGGTTCAACGATTATAATAATTGTAAAATTATTCAAACATTTCTCAAAGGAATTGTGGTTTGCGCTCTGCTCTCTTAGGATTTTTATCCGATAAAATAAAATATATTTTTTTATAATTTCGTACTAAAAATAATTTATTTATTTTTTGTACTAACTAAAAGTGTGGGGATTACGTGTATTTCTTCTCGCTGTACAAATATCATCAGGGAAAGAGAGAGGTTTTTTTGACGACAAGAGGCCATTTTGTAATGTAAAACAAAAGAAAAAGAAACGTCAATGTAGACAGAAACGTGTGCAAAAGCTAGCACATAGCACAGGTTAAAATATTATTCAGATCACGCCCGTTTGAGTAAGTTACAGGATATGATAGGATCGTGTCACAAAGACGACAATTTGCGCATGTTAAATCAATGTTTAACTTGTCTCTTTGCATATTCGTCTGTCTGTCTGTGAATGTACGTTACGTTTGTCTGGCTCTAGAGCTTTGAGCCTCATTTACATCAATATTCAAGAGAGACATCACGTTATATTTATGTTAGCTATGATTTATAATAGCGTGTAGGGTTTTATCTAGTAAAAAAATCTAGTTTTAATTTCATATCTATAATTCCCTATTCATAATTCTCTATTATGCAATATGAATTTCTCTAAATGCTATTTTAATTAATCAAAATATGAAACTTGGACACGTTATAATTATAATAGTTGAGTACATTTCACGATGAATTAGTTTGATGATAGGAATTATTATTATGCATCGATGAATATTCGCGGACTGATTCAAATTAGTTTGAAATTATTCATTTAATATTATCGCTGATTCATTTTCGATTACAAAATATAACATAAACTAGCGACACGGCGCATGGGTATAATATTTCAACATTTTCTTTCAACCAATTTTCAAAATTTAGAAGGAACACTTAAAAAAAAAAATTTCTTAATAGGCGCTACTGGTCTGGAGTTACACGTAAACATAAATTCGAGAATTAGTTCTTATATAAACTTATAATTGCTTTCATACCAAATAATCGCGTTTCCCGAAAATCACTTAGACATATTTTTTCAGTCAAACGAAAGAAGCCCAAACTCAAATAATTAATCCTCTAAAAGATTTTAATGTAAAATACTATTTTAATTAAGCCTTCCATTTCCTATTGTAAATCGCTTCAGGACGCTCTTTGAGAAGGACTATTTAGCGTCCAATTCTTCGGTAATTGAAACGAAGTTTCGACTTTTACTTTTTTCCTGTCGTATTCAATCTATTCTATTTTATTCTTTGTGGGGAAACCCTCTCAGCCCTTTTCACCGTCGTGATTTGAATTGTCTCCGGGACGCCGATATTCTTACCCATTATGCCGGTCATTATTTTACCGGATATTAAAGAAAACATTTTAGACATCAATTTTCATTTTAATTGCTATAGGCATTTGTCATTGGCGTTATTACTCATAGACTGAAGTGTTAAGTTGAAACAAACACATCCACCAGCTAGTTTATTTATACACGCCAAGAGTTTTTATGATTTTCACGAGGATTAGGAAATGAGGGAAACGTGGAAATAGCCGCTTAAAAATGCACAAAGGTGTCCCAATTTGTTTCTCTCATAATGTTGATGTTGCGAGATGCTTTTAGGGGGCGTGAAACTGAGACATAACATTTTTTTTTTCTAAGCCGTGTTCTATTTTCGTCTGTATTTGCCTTGTCTTGAAATGAGTGCATAAAACCAACTATTTTATCCGTAGCGTTAAGGCGCACGTAGAGTTCTAGTGCACTTATCGCTCCCCGCATTGAGCAAACGTGCACCGCAAAATGCACTTGAGTAATGGTCCGATAATTGCAGGGACCCTTTGCTTGGTGTTTTTGAACTAACAAAGAGATTACTGCCAACGTTCCAGAGTTTCACCAAAGTTACAGAGTCCGTATTAAATCTGATGTTCTATGCATATTCATAGTCGGATGTAGCCTATCGCCTACTTTAACTCTCCCAGTACACATTTGCCAGATAGAACTGAAATTTTCCGGATACCGTAGAGCATAGAAAGTACAGGACAATTTGATCGTATTTCACTTATTATTGCCCCAGAACGGCCAGTGCAGTGTAATTTGTATCTGGTTTCCTTGTTTAGCACGTAATTTATCGTAAGATTACTCCGCAACAGAACTATTAATTCAGATTTCTATACATTTAGATATCGATTCCTACATATTTCAAGTTAGCGCATTTGTGCACATTTGCATACGAATTATGCATGTTCGTTTAAAAGAAAAACGTTCAATTCCAATTTGATTATACCACATTTTACTTTTTATCAATAATGATTTTCCAATATGTCCGGGAATATGTGAGCTACCGGACAGTAACTGCTCGCATTAATCCCTTTTCAATCGAACACAAATTTAGGTCGAGCACACAGATGAGTTTGTAAAAACATTTTTGGTAAACATTTTTTTTTATATCAATATCATGTAGGTAAATTGAAGTGGTCTCTATATCGAGAGTTCGATCTAGAATTGTGAATGCATCCGACCGTGGCAGGGTTACCAGGGCTGGTGCATCGATAACTTCGCATTTATTGCTTGCATTTTTCCCAACATTCTTTATATTACCCGGTATCGCTTTCTGTAGAGTCTCTGCCGCGACGCTACACTCTAGTGGTATAAACGTGCTCCTTAGATATATGAGGTACTTCACAGCGGTAATTGGATGCTTTTTCTCTTTCAGGTACTGTTTCAAGTTTCCGAGTTTTGAAATTTACTGTTTGTAAGTAGCTGTGGAGAGGGTAAATAAGAGCTGAAGGGTAAGGGAGTACACGGTTTGCACAGTTTTATGAGTCATGCGATGATATATTACGTAAGTTGTAGTAACAAGTTATTTCCACTAGACATTGATTTGTAGTCAGACAGAACAATTATCGAAAAAGTCACAGAAATAACAAAATGTCGACGAATTTAAAGTATTTCCAATAAAACCCAATAACTCGAAGTGATTCGGAAAATAAATGGAAATGTCAAAGCTCTAAAGAAAAATAATAATCGGTTTCTTTCATGTAGAGAAATAAAATATGGATTGAAAACATTTAACATTCATCTTGTGGTTTGAAAGAAAATCGCACATATCATCACGACTTTCAATAAATATATAAAAACAGATGCCATTTGCCTTTCATTGCGTTCCAAATCTGTGGCTTAGCAATCCAATCGTTAATGTTTAGAAACCTTCCAAGTCAAAGGGTCTTTATTTGGCACACATCAAAGGCCATTTTGCCTCCCTCGACTTTGCCTTTTATCTCATTTTCTCGTGAAATTCAGGACGTAATTCCTAGTTTTTATTCCAAAGAGATTAATGATCATTATTGTTTGCACATCACACAGGTGTAACGACAACTTTAAAGTTCTCAACTACGAGTAGATGAAAAATGGTTTTGTAAACTCGACCGTTTGATTAATAACTTTTGTTGCCAAAAATTTAGTCAAAAAAACACTGGCTTTTACAGCAACCTCATTGTGAAGAGGTTTTGTTTTCCTCTCTATTCATTCTTTGAAACGCTCGTCAAACTAAACGCTCGCTGTATAAACTGTCCTCTGTGTAAAATAAAAAATCATTTTATCCCGCGTTCGATTTCAGAAAATGTATTTTAAAAATATATTTTTGCAAAACATTCGCTCTCAAATAGTAATCAACGTGGAATGAGTCCGTCGGTCGGTACATTCGAAGTTATTGGCGACCATTCATTCAGTTGCCGGCTTTTCATTTCCAATAGACAGTTTTGATTACACGTCCGCATCGCATCTCTATTACTGATATTATATTTGAAAAGGGAACAACATTTTAAAATTTTATCGTTGATTCACAAAGCAAACAGTGAGGGTGAAATTTTACTTATGGGTAACAGTATAAAGGTTTCCAATGTTGTAGGCGGAGTGGGGGCGAGCGATCGTATCGTAATGAGGTGCCGCTCATTTGCCTCCTCCGGAGTGATTTCCCACAGGAGCTCATTATGAAAGGTTACGTATTAACGTCAAATCGGGAATAACAGACATTGTAGAAAATGTAACATTTTAAAATTATTTTTTTCGGAAGTTCGAACAAAACCACGTTAATACACTAAGTACGAGTCATATCTGTAAATGTATAGTAGTTGAGGCTGTATTAATTTCCCCGGAGTGCAGTTTCGCCGAGGGGTGACCGAGCCTGGGGGGTGCAGGATAGCCGGCAGATGGGGGGGGGGGGGGAGGTGGAAGTGGTTCAGGCTCAGTTTAAAGAGATAATCCTGTTTCGGGACAATATCGGTAATCTGATTAAACTCCGTTAAATAACCCTGCCGTGAAAATAAATGTTGAAGACATTGATTTACGGCGCCGGCGTTCGGGTGTGGTGCCCAAATTTACAGCTCAGTAATAAGCACTTACTTTTTTTATTACATTACTCGCGAAAACAGCTTTTTGATGCGATTTATTGTTATTAAAGCTGATCTAGTCGGACAGTCTTTTTAATTAAAACGATTTCTGAATTAAAGTACGAATACATTTATTGCTGGCGTGATTACGGTTGGAAAACCTCTCTGTGGAAATACATCAGTGAGAGAGAGAGAGAGGTTTTTGAACTGTTAGTGAGATTAAGAACGATGAAACACGAACGCCAAAGATCTATCATAATATGACATAATAATTACTACACTATAGATGTAACGGAAACTTTACATCAGGAATGTGACTCCGTAAAAACAACGACTTTACTATTGATTCAGAAATTCCCCCGAGAAGAAACTGCAAAATCTCTAGCCAACATAAAAATCTTTCCTATTGACTTATCAAAATCATTTATTCAGTTAAGACCTCAATGAGACTTAAAACAGCAATGAATGGTTACTCATTAATAAAAATATATCACATAATCCTCATACCTAATATTCAGTGTAATTTAAATTGTAATCATAGTAAGTACTCTAATACTAAATTAAAGTCCAACATACAAACAACATAAATCGAAACGCTACACCAACAATTAATTTTAGCTTCGTGCAAATGTCATATCAAATTATTGACTCAATCCATATTCGTATTCATTCTTAAACAAACATTGGACGATGGTTTGGTGTGTTCATATTATTCGGTTGATCGGTGTATTAGTTTATGTTTCGCCGTATAATTTGAAGTAATGAGGTAATGATAGGCTCGCGGCCATTGCTGGTTTGTATGCCATGATGTCATTGATTCGTTTAGATTGGCGCGTTTGTGTGTGCGTGTGTGGTAATCGGTTTGTAAGTGTGATTGCTTGATTAATTGTTAGTTTAGATCCGTTTGTCTTCTTGATTTTGTGATTCTACAAGTATAAACGCGTAAATGAGTCTACTCAACTCACGATGAAAATTTTCATACACGACGTCAGCGATACAAAAATGGACACAAGATCTTTTATCCCGAAATTCTCACAAAATGTCCACAAAAACGGAACTAATGCAGGCAACATTATGGCTATTACTCAATGTTTTAGTTTTCTACAAAAGGTACTATGAAATTATTTACATTAAAAATGATGGTCATTGTTCCCTGTTAAACATAGACATCTCCAATTATCCAATTGTCCATGTAGTCCGGCCAATCTCCTAAACTATGATAATGATAACATTAGACAATTATCTGGCTATCCGGCCTGAACAGTATTGGATAACAGTTAACATCAGACTGTCTACAATGCAGTTATCCAAGTTAAACTGTACCTAATCTAAAATACCCGATTTGCAAATTTGAATGTTGCCGAACAAATACTGTCCGTAGTTCTGCGACTATTACAATTCATGAACTGTTTGATTAGTTAGGTCTACAATACCTAATATTTAAGTTGCGGATCGTCAGTGGCGTATTATTGAATGTGACGTCATCGAACACATACAATGCTTTTTGCTTTCTATGCCATAAGTTTTATGTAATAATTTCTTCAAGCTGTGATACGAAATGCATCAAATATACCTTGCAATTTTAGAAGTGTTTGATTGACCAAGTCTACATTTTCGGCCACATGTATGTTTTGCATTCTGTGTCTCATGTGCATGCATTGCATTCTAAGACGAAGATTACCTTCCATCGAAGGAGTATGTTATCATAAGCCGATATCATTTCGGCACACACGCATCCACCACATTAGAGATCCACAGCCTCACAATCAAACCGTTAAGCTCATCAAGTCCACAATAAATGATGAATAAATACTGCCCCAAATATTCCCATTCCATATTTTCCGATAGATATTCCTCCATATTCGTCAGTCTGCAGCTGACGTGGTTTAATTGAATCGCTTAGTACATCGGTTTGGATAGTACCTGGTACTTCATTAAAACTTTACGTTTGCGTTTCGGTTTCCTAGGGTTTACCTGTACCTAGGTGAGCTAGCGGAATGTTTGTATAGCCAACTTGCCTTCAGTACTTGTTACTTGCGTAAGTATTTTAGTATCGGCAACTACTTTGAGTATTTCTTGGTATCTGTTACAGCTAATTTGTTGTGTTACTATGTTGAACATTGAAGTTAAAATGGACTTCTTGAAGGCTAATATGACTTAACTAGTTTTCTTTTGTAACTGTGAGTAAAAACTCCTTGGTTTTGTACGCGTTAATATTCATGTTTTAGTTGAAGGAGGACAGTACGCAAGACACAACCAATGCTTAAAACACATTGTCTTAATAGACGCAAAACAAAAAGCTCAAAAAATGCACATTCTATTTGAAGATTCGAAGTTGAAGAAGTATAAAACCTAATATTCAACGTTTTAAAACAAATATTTCCCGACGACCAAAACATGAGCATCCAATCACAGGACCAGATACCGTCAAACTCTGATAATTCCAGAACTCTGGTGATTCCATTGGTCCATTGGCTCCTTCAGACGTTATGTGTCCGGCCATTTCATTTGATGGTATTATTCCTGCAGGATACTACTGCAATCTCAGATTCAAAAGCAATTTCAAATTTCAATAATATGTATTGCTTCTTCGTAGTCGTGAATATTTTGTTCTATTTGAACGGAATATCAATTTATTTTATTTTTAAACAAACTTCTTTAGCATATCTTTCTCAATTTGTTAGCATATCTTTATACGATATCGGTATATTATAGTAAATTGAAGAAAATATAGGGTATTTTCCAAAGCAACAGGAGCGAAAACAAAAAGAAGGCTTTGCTTCATTATCTGTATTAACTATTTAAGCATTCAGCCCTCATTACCAGTAGCCATCATCATCGGCTCATATATGTCCCTACCAAGCGGCTCGAGCTGACCCTGAATTAGGGCGAAGAAGAATCGAAATAGTATACGTTAAATCTCAAAACGGGAAATACGTGAAATACCTTAGTACAAAATTAGATATAAATTAAATAAGATTCAAATACAACCTAGTTACAATAAAACTCCAACTAAATATTAAAATGATTAACTCAAAACATACGATCCACAAAGATCTAGACTAGACTGAACCTTCTATTATTATAAATTAATGGATTCCGACCGAAATGGTCCAACGTTCGATTCTGTGACAATATCGCGGTTACTGTTCATTAATTCAATCTTAGACTTGTAATAATCTGCTGTATAATGTTGTTATAACGCTTGGTCTGTGCTGTTATTGAATTGAAGTCTAGAGACTTGGATAATTCTATTGGTTGAGTATGATAGAGTTAATAAGACTGCCACACCGAAAGGCTTTTGTAGGACCGATAATCGGGCCGATTCTTTTCTCCGATTATTATGATTGATTTTATGGCTGATTTTTTATTGGACGTTGTGCACTATTGTAATAAGTACCTACGTTAAATTTTCTCGCACAGAAAGGTAAACAATCGGCCCGATTTACGGTTCTACAAAAATTCTGCATACAGCAATTCGAAATATCATATACCTAAACAAGACCTTGAATAAAGTAACTAAATAAAATCATTGTAAAATGTTTCTTTAGCTAACATCCATAATCGCAAACCAACTAAATGTAGGTACTGTCATAAAAACTAACCACCAAATCACTAATACACGTGACATGTGACATGTGTTGGTGAAATTTGACAGGTGACATTTATGGGAAACAGACTTCAGTTATGGAGGGATTTTTGTGGGACTAGTACGAAATTAGGGGAAAAAAATGTCTCGATAATGTTTTACTGTTAACAGTGTGAATAAAAAAATATTAAGTAAATGAAATAAAATATACAGAAAAAAATTGCTACTGCAAATTTTTGTCCGTTCCCGGATAGGTATATTATTTATTTTATAACAAAACAAAATCCACAGACCTTATGTATGTATAAAATATTGGGATAAAAACATGGAACAGTGGGATAATAAGCATTTTATATCCCGCTATATCAACAATGAAACCGAGCTATGAAACTTTCAATTGAAACAGTGATACTAGATAACGTAGTAGGGCGTTTCTAGTCTATACGAGTATAACATTTGAATGGCATGTAATATGATCAGTGGTGACGTGTCGGTGTTTTTGTTGTTTACTCTATAATATCGTATTACAAAGTGTACTAGTGGGACTTTCGACTGACGGACAATTTTTACTTCTATTTATTTTTTTGTAAAAAAGTTTTGTTGTAAAATTTATTAGTCACATCATTCAATAGTGTTGCGACATGTATAGGTACTGTTTTATAGACGACTAGCAGCGCCCCGCGGTTTCACTCGCGTAGTTCCCATACCCGTGGGAATACACGGATAAACTATAGTGCTATAAACCTCACGGAGCTCGAAACCTTTCCAACGAATGAAAATCCGTGGAAATCGGTTCGTGCGTTCTGGAGTTATAGCGTCAGGAAGGAAAACCCGACTTATTTTGATATGTATACTAGATCACACTCCATCTTAGGCTGTACCATCGCTTCCCATTAGGCGAGTTACGGTTAAGTGCAAGGCTATTCAAAGTTAAAAAGCTTTTCTTATTAGTCTTCAAAATACTTTACAAAAACATACACAGAGCAGGAACGTTAATTTGCCGCCGAATTTAACTTCCGTGTAAACCCACGAACAATACAAAGAAAAATAAGAAAACCTTATGAAATGTACTCAAAATGAAAATATAACCTTAATTACAAACCATACCAATACCACTTATTTATATTTCCAATTAACCAAAGTCAAAACTAGAGTCAAAACCCTCACTAGTCCAATCAAGACGAATGAGAATACACCCCTAACCCTAAACTTGGTAACTATAAGATAAGGCTAGTAAGTTAGGATTGACAGTGTGGTTGTATCGGCCCAAGGCCACTTGGGTCAAGGGGGACGTAGGATTTAGCTGACGACTGACTTGTCATCGCAATAGTAGTTTTGAAAAGCTGAATTTTGAAAATATGGGTTTTACGGAGCCACCGAAAATATCTTTCACCTGAAAAATCTAAATTACTTACATACATAAATTGGGCTAGATATATTTTCAAGCACTGAAGTAAGCCATTGTTTCTCCAAGACTGAGAAATCTCTCTTCTAAAAAATGACAGTTTCGATAGCACCATTGAATATCACACTTTAATGTAAACTATCAGACAACCACAAAACACTCCAATCAAACTTCAATACCCATTAAACTTTTAAATTTAAATTCCCATATTAATGTATTAAATATGAATACAACCAATATCCGAATGGTTCACCCATCTCTGTATCATAAAGTCTCATAAGCTCTGGGCCCCTCGAGCCCCCGTACCACGTAATACGATTCCACGAATACATCGATATGGGAGGTTATTTATTTTATGTGGTCTTGGTACCTGGGATTGAAGAGAATTAGTAAACGTTTTGGTATTGGAAAGAGTTCAGTGTGTTATTAGTTAAAGCTAAGTCTGGTCTGGCCGGAAGGTCGGAAGGCAATTTGCTTGTAAACTTATAAATAAACCAGTTATTAATCCATTAAGTATCTAAGATTCTAAATGATACAAATTTATGATAAAGCATCTGCATTCCCTGTTCGAATGAAAAAAATACTAAAATGTCTGTTAACCACATTTACAAAAAGAAGCATCAACAGCACCAATCCATTGCCATGCCCGGTTTGAAAATAGAATTACCTTAAACAATCAAATTAAGAACATCACCTTATTCGCAGCCAGTTAATAAATAAAACCAAAACCTTATTCCAAACCGTCGCCTTCTTACAATCAACACGCAGACCGCAGACAGAGAAAGTCAGACATAAACGTGAAATATGACTTGAGGATTACTGTCGGCCATTTATTTGATCCATAAACGTCAACCGGTGTCTTATCAGGGCCCCAGCGATTTGTCACGCTCCTGATTCACAATGCTATAGATGTGAACGGGATCCCGTAAAGTGGTCCTATTCAAAACGTCGGGATATTTGGCAATACTTCAAATTATGTCACAATAAAGTTATTGGTTTGGCACACTTGGGAGCAAAGTCGAAGTATCAGGAAGTGGGGGTTCGATTTCCGTTAGTTGAATATTTGTAAATGTATTTTTTTATTGTGTTGTACAAAAATCAAACAAAACAAAAATCCGTCTTGGAAAATATAAGAAAAAATATATTACATATATCACCATGCTTCCAAATGCGTGTTGGCATTCCCAAACCCAGGTTTCGTCGGTCGAACTCTATGATACCTTCTAAAAAAGATCCATAAGTATACGTATATTGTGCATATGCATTCCCCGGGAGTCATAAATATCAGTATTAAACTTTCTCAATATTGCGAAATGCGGAGTGAGCAACTTTCTGCTCTTCCTACGCATTTTACGCTACGAAATACCGTCCTAAGGCCCCAGCACACTGCTAGTATAAGTTACGCCACCGCTCAGCATAAAGATGCCAAACGCAATGTAATTACGAAACTGCAGTCTTCAGCTAAAAGTGCTCGGGAAAAGAAGAAAGTAAAATTACAAAGATGATCGCTAAAACACTGCACAGCAGACATAAATATCTTTTCAACACACTTGCTCATAAAGGGGCTCTTATTTGTGCAAAAACAGTTGAATAATGACACGCTTGATTCACTAGTGAGTTATAGATTTTTTTTTTAAATTGCTTTGGTTTTAAAAAGTTTCGATACCAAAAAAAATTGTGTCCATACATTTTAAAAACAAACTTCAACTATGTTGCCTTACTTTTGGTAGGTCTATGGTCGATTCCATTCATTCATTCATTCGTTTTTTTTTAATAAGTATATTTTTTTAGTCTTTGGTTGATCACCATTGTTGTGTTGGATGCGCGCGAATAGAAAAACTGTTTATTTATTAGCGAAAAATGATATTTTATTATTAATTTCTTCGCAAGTGTGTTGAAAAAGGTTGTATGGTACGCGCGTGTATTGATGATTACTACCTCGGCTATCTTCTGACCCTCGCCTGACGGCTCGGGCCTCAATAGCGCCTCGTAAGTAATCACCAACTTACCTCGCTTGTACCATAAATAACTATTTTTTTGTCTTGTACCTAAAAAACTAAAAAAGCTCTTGACTTCGGTTTTACTTCTTCTTTGCGTGTCGACTCATATTTTTGAGGACCAGAACTCGGCCACCAATATGGCGCTACCAGCGGCCTTGTAAAGGTTCTCGCGTGTGCAGATGTAGGGACACGTATGGTTTACTTTTTTCGGTTTAACTCCTGAAATGCAAGCCTATTCTGGGTTAAAAAAGTGCTGTTCTTTCGATAGATAAAAGAAAACTCAAAAGAATAGTCTTGTAAAATCGTACTGCAGACCTATCTCACTAATAATTAGTACAGTGAGGATATTTAAAAATAAACGTAAACACAATATTCAGGCCAGCCGCATTGAAACTTTAATTACAAGACATTATTCGTGTCATTAAGTTAAACTGGCTCGTTAACCTGATGACCTAACTAAACGTTACGAAGACAATAGTTTTGGCAAAGTCTAGCTCTGCCTAGATTCTAGATAGACCCGTGATTAGATAAGGTTTCTAATCAATTTGTGAGTCAATAAAGTCTCCGTATCTTTTGCCTCTATTGAAAGCAAAATAGAACCATTTATTCCAAACAGATTAATTAGGTTTCAAAGAACTTAAATTACTACGAAATTTTAATCGAATTCGATCTATTTTCTTAACGTCTACAAGTCTGATTTAAATTGATGTTCATGCAACGTTTATCGGTATTAATTTGATTAAAATATTAGGCTTGTTTTCAATTCTGCTTTCTTTAGATATAGAGTAAAGTTCGACTAACGAGTGCTTTAAGAAATCTATTGATGTTATTTATATGTATCACCTTCATAAGTTTTACGCGTGGGAGAAGCAAAAATCTACGCTCAGAAAAAAAACCAGCTTATTAATAAAATCTCAATTACAGTGTATGAACGAAACTTCCCAGTAAGTAATCGATGATACTTGTAATGGGAATGACTCGCAACTTCCCTAGTGGGTTACAAACAGATTTTATTGTAATTTATATACTTAATTTCAATTCGAATTCATAAATTTTATATTTAGAAACATTTTATAATTAGCAAAATTGAATTGCCAATTAGCTGATTAAAGTTCCCTATCAAACTAAATCATATCAACTCTATCAACGTAACTACCAAACACAAACAGCAGTTATGCAGTAAAACCGCGGCACAAACTACTCTAAACAGCTATCCCGTACAGGTTTATGTTCAAAACAATCTGTTAGATACAACACCGAACATTAATTTGTAAAGCGGGCACCAACGCCTTGAACTGCACCAGCTCGTAAACTTACTACTATTTATACCCCGCTTCGCCTCACCTTCACCTATTTCGTATAACATTTAAGATAATTGCATTATTGGGAACAAGTTGTAAAAGTTTCCTAGGAGTATTGTATAGTATACTCGCGTTGATAAACAAAAAAGTTTTAATCGTATTTTTTTATATTGCCGAACTTGGTTGCAGAAGTTGGTTAAACTCTTTGCGTAAGTAAACGTATTTATCAAATAATATTTAAGCGGTTCTTTTAATCGCATTACTTTTTTATATTGAAACGAGTAATGATTTTTGGATTTTGATGAATAAAAATTCCCTTTGCAAATTACTTTCTAAATCGAGTTTCTGTCTGATTCTTCTAGGCTTTCCGAATCGTCTGTAGATTTATAAAGTGTTTATGGATGCAACCTATATCCAACGCAGCGATTTTCATTATATCTGGTACATGGCCGTCCCACTTAACGCACATTACAAATAGGTATAAGTCAATATATTGATAATTTGATAGTCTAGTATAGGATAAGATATTCTAAACAACCGGCCAGTTACCAACCAACCGACCAGTTACCAATTACAAAATAAGTAGTTTCATTTGTAACTTTAGGGGAGTTAAGCTCAGCAGAACCTTTGATATTAAACGCTGTCGTTTACTGCTTCAAAGGGCCTTTCGGGTTTGTTTAGGCACGGGCTGTTGACAAGATAAGGCTCTTGTCATTACACGAAACTGCTATGGGTTTACAAATACATAATTTAATAAGTTCTATGTCTTAAGGCAGCCGTTTTATAGGTTTTAGCCGCGTATGTGGGTCGCAGTTTGTGTTAGGTTTATCTTTAGCGTGGGATGCAGTATTATTTGAGCTTGATTAGACATTGTGCATTGCACAGATTACGGCTGTATCGTATATGGTTTTGGTATTAGAGTCAAATGTTATATTACTGTTGTATGAAACTACTGTAAACGGATTAAATTTGTTTTTAATTCTGTCGTTCATACTGATATCTTGAAGTTTCCATAGGGTAGAAGTTTACACGTATTTACAATAACACCTTCGAAGAGCTTTTGAATTGTCTTTATCATTTCATTAAATCTTATTGCAAGCCATTTAATTTCTATTGATCTGATATTTCCATTCTTCTTCTTTGCGTATCGACTCAAATTTTTGAGGACCAAAACTCGGCCACCGATATAGCGCTATCAGTGGCTTTGTAAAGGTCCTCGTGTCCTCCTTCTCCTCCTCCGCTCCTCCTGATATTTCCATTAAGTAGAGTAAATTAAATCAGTTTCATCCAAAAATTATGCATCACTATCAATCATAGAGGGTATGATTAATTCCAAACTTACCGAATTTAAAGTATCTATGTTTGTTTTAACTCCATAAACACCTGACGTGTATTCGGTTTGATTAATTACCTCTCACTCACTCACTGAGAATTCACATCTAACAGCTCAGCAGTGAATTATATTACTGCTGTATGTTTATTTACTAAAGTACTTTTTTATTTCATCCCTAGAAATTCAACAAAATCCAAAGTAAATCATTAATTTCAACTAACAATATTACTTACATTGATTACCTTTTTATATAAAATAGTATTTAATCACCGACGATGCATCAGACCTGATACTCTAGCTTTGAATGGAGCACTCACAACGATTGCAACTAGAACATTCTTCAGTGTCGGAGGTTTTTTAGAAAATGATACAAAAATGGGGGTATTAAAATGTACTTATTTTTTTGTATAATTAAGAAATATAGCTACACCGTATGTTTCGTTTAATAAGAAGACGAAGTAGTTATAGAAATAAAATAAGAATATGAAGGGACCCAAATTAGAGCGGTCTAATTAGTTCCACTTACTAGTAAGATTCCGCTGCAGGCTTCTCACTCATTGGTGATATTAGTACAGTGAGGAGGAATAGCCATAATCATCACACTTATAATATGTAATGCGTGTAGAACATCCTAAATCAGAAATCCAATCCATCCTATCTTATAACAAAAGGAAAGATTCAAAAAGCAATAACATTTTAAAATAAGATCAATCAAATTTCACCAGTAGCTACATACACAATGCGGATAACCTACTTTTCGTTATACAAAACGATGAGTTAGTTAAAAATATAAAAGCGAAATCATTCGTTTGTAAATTGAAGGTATTTTAATATAACTTTATTAATTTTATATTTGTATCGATTCAATATCATCTCGCGCGTGGGCTGTATGTGGAATCTGTATGAATATTTCATGTAACGGAATTGTATAGAGTTGTTTCAAATAAATAACATTAAAATGTATGTGTTTGTTATTATTTCATAATCGTTGCATGTTGGTTTTGGATTTGCAATGGGTTTCGTTTTGTATTTTTCTATATCAACCGTTTTTAATGTCTGAATTGTTTTAAATCTTTGTCGTTGACGGCACAAACTACATAAATTCATTCACTCAGTCCACTAATAGTTCATCATCATCAGCCTATCCCAGTCCACTGCTGGACGTTCTTACCCAACATACGCCACTGAGCCCTATCTTAAGTTCTTCGGATCTCTGCTAATTTACTGCAGATTATTTTCAGCTTCCGAACCTTTATTTCTTCTCTAATTGGAGTCGGATTTCATATTATCAGATTTTTGGCGGAATGATAGTATTTATTCATTACTCTATATTGTAGATAATACATAACCAATTCCAGTCGAAGTCGAACAAGTAATTACATAGTATAAAGTGCCATTACGACAATGAACATCATGAAACAATGTCCTAAGTTCGTCCCAAGTACCCTCAAACGTACATGTTCAGTTACTGTTGAAACTCGTTAATATTTTATGAGTTATTGCCTACAATGGCTTAGCGGGTTACAAGACGGGCACGACCATTCACAACACTCCCTATTATTCATGGATAGCTGTTTTATGATCGTCCCGGGACGACCAACTCTCTATTGACGGTACCCTCAATGGTCCTGGCCTTTGCTATGGGTTTTTTGTGTCTGCGGATTGGATAACTGTAATTGAAAATTTTATTTGCCCTTTCCCGTTCTGTTGATGGTCTATCCTTTTGAAATTGTTATTTTGTTTGATTGATTTTATTGTAAGTGTTAGGTAAAAGGTCTGTCTTGTCGAGTGGATTGAAAGAGGTCGCTTCGAACAGACAAGTGAAAGACACATTGACATGAAACGCTCTTCAATTAAATAGATAGGCGATTTAAAAAGGGGAAAATATTGGCGTCAAATTGTTTATCCAACTGCATGATATGATTGTTAATGTACCGTTTTGTTGGAAAATTTAGTGATAAAGATTATGCTACGTGTTTAGCTATATCAATATTGAAATTCGTGCCAAAGTTATTATGGATCACGTGAAATAATTACCATTACCAATACATCTAAAATACAACAGAAACTAAGTCAACAAATACCAGTTTATACGACATCTTTATCCAATTTGAACGACATCTTTATCTGTCCAAAACGAATTTAAATTCAGCACTGCCAAAAAGTGTAACAAACATATTCTCAAATAGTGAGTGTCATCCAGATCTTTATTTAGCGTGTGACAATACCAGGCCCGCAGACCTTGGCTATATAAATACGTCACTGGCGTCTAGAACCTTCTCGACAGCAATGCGGCATTCAGCAAGCCCCACTTAGGGACTTATGTATATGGACTACTAGAATAAAGAACTGTGTGCTGTGCTTTTTAAAAATCAATGAACTCTTTCTTTGGATTGTTTTGTTGTACTGACCTATTTTGTTAAGGAGATTACTTGGTTTTGTACGCTTTTGGAGTTGTAATGTACTCAGCTCATTTCTTTTGTTAGTACTTAAAACTGAATTTGGTGATCTAACTAGGAGATTCCGCTGATATCTGTTCAGAATTATTTATAGGAATAATAAATTAATTTTAGGTAATATTTTTTTACAATATTCATCTATGTCTACATTTGTGGGAAAATTTAAGTATGAAACATTATTCTAGTCTAGATAGTAAAAAGTCAGTTCGTTGTTTTCTTTGAGTTATCTTTATTATTTTAGGTATAAAACGTTATTTGAGCTAGGACTATTACAATTTGGGTATTTTTGTAAAGTTATCATTCATTTTAGTTAGTGTAATAAAGTTTAATAAAACTACGAATTTCTAAATTAGATTTCATTTCATTTACTTAGCATTTGTGGTATTTTCTTAGACCAAATGGTAGAGTGCCGGACTGCCAAACAGAGGGTTGCAGATTCGATTGTAAAAATGATTATCTCGGTCTGTAAGTTTCTGATTAAATACAGTTATACATACCTAGAACTTAGTTAGGGGTCAGTTGGTATGATAAGTTTATGGTATCATCATCAGCCTAGCCCAGTTCAATGCTGAACGTAGTTTTCCAGTTTTTATATAATTATTATATAACAGGAACTGTGGACTACTTACAACTATTTCTATTATAACATGAACGCACCACTATTCCTAACCATTTAAAGTAACACCCCCCACGTCCTATAGCGGCGATATCCCGGTACATTAAACAATAATCGTAACGGCCCCAAATAGTTTGATCCATTGAAATGTTACATTTTTTAGGCCTTACCTTGCGTTTCTTAGAGGACGCAATTTTATTTTTTTGACGTGTAGGGGGGGTAAGTGTAAAGCTAAAATCAAGTTTGTGGGGTCGCCACCCTTGTCCCACGGCCGCCATCTTGAAAATAGGGGTTGAAACGGTTTTTACGATATATCTCTTAAACTATTTATCTGATAAAAAAAAAATTAACGTTTTTTGTTGCAAATTAAATTCTCTATAACTTTGGTCCAGTAATTTTTTGTCGTAAAACTATAAATAAAAAAGTTATAAGTGAAAATGTACAGAAATTCGAGAAAAAAATTACCGAGAATGCTGTCCAGGTAGAAAATACCCAAGCGACCATTAGGGAACAAAAGAAAAGCTGCTATTATTATTATCATTATTTCTAACCTCTCTTACTGTACTATTCTTTTTTTGAAGTGAAAACTTCTTTAGCGGCGCTGAGCACTTTTTTTTGTATGGGTAAAAACTTTCAAACTCGCGTCAGGGTCACGTGATGCTGATCGAAAAAGCGTAAGACCGAGGGGAAGGGAGAGGAACTAGTATCTCCCACTCTTTCTACCGTGCCTGAGTGTGCTGCAGCGGTATCCTCGTAACAAATGTCATTGTGACATTGCGTAAAACTAATCGTGACCCGCGGTTTTGCTCGCGATATTCTTGATACCATAAGAATTTCTGGATGAAAATTTTTGGCTGTATACTTTCGTAAAATAACTGATGACATTATGATTACCCACGTATAAAATATGTATAGTTAAGAGTACTGAAAAATAGTACTCACTTCGGAGCGCTGTAAAACCTTAGCTATTGACTTAATGAAAAAATGTTGCATATAAAAGTTGTCGAAAAAACGATCTGCAAAAATGGTCTGATATCGTTTTTTCGTAAAATGATAAAAAAAGTTATATCGAAAAATATATTTTTTTTCTCGAATTTCTGAACATTTTCACTTATAACTTTTTTATTTATAAATTACTGGACCAAAGTTATAGAGAATTTAATTTGCAACAAAAAACGTTAAAAAAAAATTTATCAGATAAATAGTTTAAGAAATATATCGTAAAAACCGTTTCAACCCCTATTTTCAAGATGGCGGCCGTGGGACAAGGGTGGCGACCCCACAAACTTGATTTTAGCTTTACACTTACCCCCCCTACACATCAAAAAAATAAAATTGCGTCCTCTAAGAAACGCAACCCCAAATGTAACTTTTCAATGGATCAGTTGACAACTCCCCGACGTGCGCTCCCGGTAAACTCACTCTTACATTGTTTATTATGTAAGTACTTTATGTACCGTACTTTATGGTGTTAATTTAGGATGTATTTGCCAGTAATTGATGGCTCTTAAAGTGGTGATTTTGACGACGAAAACTGACTATACCTAAATATTAACTGATGTCGGATGATGGGTAAAGTACAGGGTTGTATACTGTTTCTGTTAAGGTACAATATCAACACGGGCCGCAGACCGCAAACTGCAAGCGACAACACTTTTGTCTATCAACATCTATGAAATTGATTCCGAGCGCGTCGCGACTGCAGGTCGTTGTTGCCGTTTGCGGTCTGCGGCCCGTCTTGGAATTGTACCTTTATGAGCAGGCGTGTTTGCTTACCGTCAGGTAACCAGCTCATTCAACTAAGCGGTATTACTCCAATGACTTAAGCGCTTGTCTGTTGATCGCGAGGTTGTGACTTCGATCCTCATGCACCACTGACGTGAATCCACTCCAGAAACAAGCATAATGTTTGGTTGGAGGGGTTGACAAAACTTCTAATAAGATACAGCCCACATAGCAAATAGGCTCACTTTAATTCATTTTTTTAAAACCTTATTTGTTGTAGTATTACCACAGCTTCAATCCCGATCCTGTGGATTATTTTATTTATTGCAAGACTTCTCAGAACCTTTTAATGTTCTTGTAAATCATATACGAATAAAATACAGTACTTTAACATTGTAAAAATAAAATTGGTACTTTAAGAGCTTAATGCAGTGCCATATCATTTTTAAAAATATTAAAGAAATATTCATTTGGATTACGAACAAAATTATAGATTTTGTTAAATGTTTAACATCGCAGCTGCTGGCAGCCTTAAAAATACTTTCCTTATTAATTATACTAAAAGCAATTTGTGTGATGCAATTACACAAAATATTTAAATTACTCCAAAATCCACTCCTCTTATACTAGTCATTATCTCTCTCAATAAATCTTTTAAAATCTTAAAACACACCGAGAATACATTAAGGCTCTGTACAGTTTTTCCGGCGACGAAAGGATTACGGTCCTTCTATATTCTATCGTAGCACTCTCGTGTATTCTAGACTAGAGAATAATCGTGGCTTATGGTGCAGTGTCCACGTATCACTTTGAATTTGAAATGCAGAACGTTCAGCTATCATTTTAAGCTTCCTTTTTGAGAATTGTTTTAAAACTTCGGAGTTTCTTGCCGATTCTTTTCTTCCCGGCTGATATAATGTCCGAATCAGTGATAGATAACATAACATAAGCATTCACTACATCATCTCATTATAGTATCTGACCCCTAACTAATTTCGTAACTTGTATCTAGGGTATCAGAAACTACGCTACGCACACACTCATTCACTGATTCACATTTGACGTTCATAAGTGCTTTATTGAGGCCTTAACTGATGACTTCGAATTTTTACTTGAAAGGAAGATTTATTGTGTATTGTATGTTTATTAAGTGATCAATATTTGTTTAGAATGGCAACGATAATAATTAACATTTCTTCTCTCTATCAATGTACTTATTTCTTTTGACGACCTTCAAGAATAAAAGCAATTTTTCTTAGAAATTTTAATGAACAAGTCCTTTCTATAACTATTGCGGTCGTTAGTTTCATAAAAATGGAGAAGTTTTGTGATATAATTAATCAAGACTCGGTGAATTATGAGTAAAAATGATTACTAACCAATTAAATTTGATGTTAAAAATGATAAAGTGTCTAGACGAGAAGGACGTTCACCTAATAAAGTTCACAACAAACATTTCATATATTTTATGTAATATTTCTTCTACAGTAAATAAAATTTGTATAAATTATAAGTTTACATAGGATCTGCCCGAAAAAAATTGGTCTGAAAGTGTATTCAGGTTCTAAAGTATACCCAATTTCTTACTGTAGGTATACCTTCATTGTATAAATAATAAATTAATCACTCTATCATTTTCTATCCAGACTTAGGAGTCAGTGGATAGAAAATTATAGACCTGTATCTAAAGTATCAGAATCTAAACCTTATTAAGTTAAAAAATCCAAAACTACTGCACTTGCATCAATCGAACTCTCCTTCTTAGACATACCATCTTAACCCCCCACTTTAAATCATTAAACACCCCCTTACAAAATGCACAAAATGCTAAACACGGTGCCAAGACAACACAGCACTCGGCTAAACCATTTGCTGAACCTGGTGACGACTGGTTGGAACGTGACCGGACTGCTATACCACAGCTGGTGTAGTGTAGCAGACGGGACTTTATGCATCTTTGGGAGATGACGTCAACCTCTAAAATGTTTATGCCAAGTTGGGTTAAAATGTTTTTATTAATTTTGAAATGACCGTATTGTTTTTTGAAATGTAGTTTATCTTTTACTAGCTGTGCCCCGCGGTTTCACCCGCGTAGTTTTCGATCCCGTGGCAATTTCGGAATAAAACGTAGCCTATGTCATTTCCCGGATCAGCTACACCTGTACCTAATTTTAAGTCAATCGGTTCAGTAGTTTAGCCGTGAAAAGGTAACAGACAGACAGACAGAGTTACTTTCGCATTTATAATATTAGTAAAGATTATTTCTAATTAATTTTGATCCGTGGTTTTATTTGACTGAGTTGGTATAATATGTAACATGTAAACCTTACTCTTCAATGACTCTATCTATTGATAAAAACAGATTGAGTAGCTTAAAAAGTTCTACGGGTTATTCATAGGAACAACGAGAATTTTAATTCTTTAAGTGTTGAATATCATAGCCGATATTATAGCGTAACTACTATTTTTGATACTTGTCTATCTGCACATTATCTATCTAAAATAAACGACCCAACATATTGTAATTAGGTAACAATATGTGCTCTAAACCTGAAGTATAGTCACCGTTCACTTACATGGTATGACATGACATCATCCATTGAGAGGCATCAGATTTTATGCGCTTGTATCAGACTTGTACATGACATGATACACTAGCACCAACCAAGATTTTGTTTAACAAAAGACCATTTTGTATAATTTATATTAGCTCTGCCCCGCAACTTTACCTTAAGTTTTTGATTTCAAGGGTGTTTTGGGATAAAGCCTGTATGTTAATCCAAATTGACAACGACCTCTATCCTTATCCTTACTTATCCTAATCCTAACTTCCTAACTAATATTATAAATGCGAAAGTAACTATGTCTGTCTGTTACCTTTTCACGGCTAAACTACTGAACCGATTGACTTAAAATTTGGTACAGGGGTAGCTTATGGTCCGGGAAAGGACATAGGCTACGTTTTATCCCGAAATTTCAATGGGGTCGGAAACTACGCGGGTGAAACCGCGGGGCACAGCTAGTATTTTATATATATAAGTGTTTTATCAGAATTCATTCAGTAGCCTTTACGTGAAAAAGCATAAATAAGTAATCTTCCATCGTTATCACAAACTTTTTTATAATATTAGTAAGATAACTTATCCATAAAAATGATAAATTTTAGAATTGTTATGCCACAAAGTTTTCACAGAAAGCTAGTACTAACGTACTACTTATAAAGTTTTTTCCTTTTTCATAATTTTATATTATTACATTCGAAACTAATTGGAAGTTTTCTTTTGACATTCTCAAGTGATTTATGAGTCCCAAATGATTTTAAACTTGATTAAACTTTTAACGATAGTAGTTATAATCCAAATTACTTTGTGTTATTGACTTTTCATTTTATGTTAAACTCAATCGCTGTAAATGGATTTCAACGATTTAATTGTAATCAAAATATAAGTAACAAATATACGACTTCGATTATTTTAGATTTTAGTTTATTTGTTAAGCTTAATTTTCAATAATGTTTTAATACATTGTTCACAATAGTTAGACTAAAAATGAAATATTTATCACCCCAATCAGTCTTTTCGTATCTCCAAAATATCTGCATTACCTACATTTTAGTATCGCCCAGACTATTGACGTCACACTATTGGTACCACAATGGCACCGCATCGTACCAGTGCCGGTGTCAGACGAACATACACAGGTACAGGCAATTTAGACGGTGTGATTGTGGTACACCGGTATTTGATAGTAGATGTATTTATTTACGTCAATGATATGGAATCTATAGCAGCGTTGTACGTACTTTGAGCACCATATAATATATGTCATACAAATAAGAATCATCAAGAGGATCAATGTTTTTCTTTTGTGAACTCATCAATTAGAATGAGGTCTGATTGCAGTTACTCCACCTAAATACCGACATTCCGTCAAATCTGGTTAATAAAAACCAAGCTCAATTGCACACGGGACAAAGGTCCAGAATAAGATAAGATTGTGATTTAATTTCTCCTTAGCCATAGCCACAGATGTTTAAATTGCTCAACAAACCGAGATTATTTCAAACACCTGGATTTTAGAGATACATTGCCGTAACAAAAGAAAAATAAACGTTTTTTCAAATCCACTGCTGTCGTATGTCGCTGCGCCATCCCCCAAATTAAGATAAACAACTTTACCAACAAAGAAATAAATCTCAAATTTAATTCGTATCATGAATATATATTTTTTTCTCGTATAAATTGTGGCAATTTGTTTTTAGACAATGTAATTGCGTTATCTGAGCGTTTACGTCAATTTGTCTCTGGCAAGGGGAGGTTTGTTTTGCCTCGTGTCATTAAGTTTTCGTGGTTGGTACGAGTTAACCACTCTCCCCTAACTCTGAACTATGTCTCAATATAGCCGTAATCACCAGTTGCAGGCTTACTTTCAAACTCTTTGACGTTTGATACTTATTAAGTTGTGCACTACTTAGGGATAAAGCTGTAGTATAAAATTAGTTTTGCTCTATGGAAGGTTCTACTGTGAAGCTGTCTTGGGTAAGGGTGTGATCCCCGGATAAATCTAACATTTGTGTATAGGGATATGTTTTCAAATCTTGTTCGTTAATTGTGATTGGTTATTATTATTGACTTATACTAATGATCATTTCTTTTTTGTTTCAGGTATGGGTCCCTCAGTCGAATCTAGTAAAACATCAAGGTTGTAATCTACTATAGTTTATGTGATTATGAACCCTTTTATTCCTTGATTCCAGAATGCAAACTCCTCCATTCCCATGGTCCCGATATCCTTTAACATCCAGAAGAAAACAAAAATCCAGAATGACAAATAAATGTGAACTTTCCTTATTAAATAACTGGTATTAACTCAGTCGACAATTTTATTTTTTGTTTATATTCCTCCTCACTGTTCTAATATCATCAGTGCAGTGGAATTTTATAGGACCACTTTTTTATTTTTGGGAACTTAGGACTCAGTTACTATAATGACATAATGGAAGTAAATGATTATTCAATAGCAAAAATAAAACACAACTGACTAATTTTGGAAACACATCCAAACCATTTATTTCCAACTCAAATTCCACCTTATTCTGTACACAATAAGGTTCTAAACCCCAAACATGGTCCTTCCGAAGTCGCTGATGTGTCTCCCGAACTCGTCTACTCCCGACCCTCGCCTGCCGTACCCACCGGAGTTGTACCCGCCTCCAGACGAGTACCCGGAGGATCCGACGTCGTGGTGCGATCCTGTGTGGCTTTCCACTATCTGGGGAAGACAAATATTATAATTTGAATGACCTGTATATCAAATCGTGAGGTCCCAACATCAATTACTTTACTGTCCAAACAATTGGTTAATGTATGAGTCTACAAGATACAGAGGCTATGTCGAATTTATTTCTCATATATTTTAAACTGCCTGGTAAAGTAATTATTATATTATCATTCTAATGAAAATCCCTTCATTTTCATTCAAGATTCCGATTATTGATATTACGCCTAACTCAAATCTGTCTTTATTATGATTCAAAGTCAAAGTCAAAGTCAAAAATTCTTTATTCAGTTAAGGCCTCAATGAGGCACTTACGAACGTCAAAATTGATTCTACCACCGATTCGGAAATTACATCAGCCGAGAAGAATCGGCTAGAAACTCGTGCTGGTATTTTTTTTAAATAAAATAAAATACAAACAGTACCTTAAAACTAGTACAATGTCATAGATAAAAAAAAAGAAAACAAATAATAAAATCTATAAATATAGAAAAATACTTATATGTACCTATATAATCAAAAAGTAGCATGTTGAGGTTGCGCGTGCAGAAATTTAATTCCAGATATCCCGGTCATTGATGTAGTCCGTAACCTTATAATATGCTTTGCTTATCAAAATGTTTTTAACGTGTGATCTAAACTTTCCATCAGTGAGCTCAGTCACTTCCCGGGGGATTTTATTATAAAATTTTATACATCTATGAATGAAGGACTTTTTAGTCCTAGCTAACCTACATCCTGAGATGGCGATTTTATGCCTATTCCTAGTATTAAAATTATGAAGATCGCCATTAACTTTAATATTAAAACTAAATTTGTTGATTGTCAAATTACTTACTTTCTTGTAATCATTATGTTCCGACCCGATGTTATGGGACTCCCCGCCCCTGGAGCCTCCGTATCCACTGTTATGGTACCCGTGGCTGCTTCCCATGTGCCTGTTGGACCCGTAGTCGCTCCCAGAATGTCCATACCCGGACCCCGAGGTCAGTCCCATGGTATCCATGGGTTCGTAACCCATGCCCATTTCCCTGACGGGTATGGCGTGCACCGCCGCTAAGCAGAGGGTTGCTACGATCTGGAAAAGGGAAATAGAAATATGAATTGATTTGACTTTAGATTCTATACTTGGTCTGGTCTTAAAGACATCATATTATGCCTATTAAGGAAGAAATTTATGTAAAGTAAAATACAGCAGAAGAGAAAACAATTTAGGCAACATGACATATTGTATAAATAATATTGAAAGAAAGAAAAGTATAAGACAAATGCGGAAGGTGTTGGACGACCTGTCGTAAAAGGAAGTGGAAGAAGTTTCCTTGCACAGAAACATGTGTATGATACATAGAAGAAATGTGCGTAGGTCATTTCTTTTAAAATAAATTAAGTACATATTAGAAAAATGTAGTCCAATCAAGAAAACTATAAATATAAAAAAAAATCTTACCAATAGCCTCATTGTTGCCTGCGCCAAAAACAAAAAAATAATATCGTAAATCAACAATGACTTTTGTTTTATACTGTTTATGATGATATCTTAATGCGTATGGTAATTTTGGTTAGAGATTGTCTAACCACAAACGATTTCCAATTAATGATTTCGTAACGGGGAAACGATATACTATACACGTACAATTTATTAATTATTTATATAAAAACGAAATTCCGATGTGCGGGTATTTTTCTTTTATTCTTCTGAGAAACAGCTAACGATTGTAATGTCGTTTTATTTGTTTGTCAGATGACGTGGTCGTGTCCTTTGCTATGATTTATGCCTTATCTACTTTGCCATCATTCCCAAATTAAGCAAAACTTGTGCTTTGGATACAAGGCAACGGATAAAACATATTTTCATGTGACGACCTAGGTGGCAGAGTGGTCGCCATGCCGGATTGCCATCCCTAGGGTTGCGGGTTTGATTCCCGTGCGGGTTCAATATTTGTGTGAACCACAAATGTTTGTCTCGTGGGTGTGTCTGGGTGTGTGTGTGAATGAATGTGCGTAGTTTCTGATACCCTTCAGATACAAGTCTCAAACTTAGTTAGGGGTCAGTTACTATAATGAGATGATGTAGTGAATGATAATGTTATGTTGACTAAAAAGGATGTGATATTTGGAAATTAAACCTGTTACTTTTGCCATGGGCATAGTAAGTAATGTCACTTCTCAACTACGCCACTTGGTCGCCTACTTTTTTTTAGATAACCTCATCATCTTCCTGCCCTTGTCCCATTTAAGTGGGGTCGGCACAATATGTTTTCCTCTTCCACTCGCTTCTATCACTCGTCATACTCTCATTCACTCCTTTCATATTCATATCCCTTTTCACACACTCCATCCAACCCTTGTTTGGCCTCCCTCTTCCAATGTTTCCTTTCACACACAGATCCATAGTTCTCCTAGCAATATGGTGTTCTGGCCTCCTCATCACATGCCCATACTATCCCAATCTAGCACTCCTTATTTTTTCTACAATCGGCGCAACTTTCAAACTCCCTCTGACATACTCATTCCGTATCTTGTCCATCCTTGATACCCCACTCATCCATCTTAACATCCTCATTTCTTAGATAACCTAATACATAGGTATAACATGACGTAATATTTACAAGCAGGCAACACTGATTATTTGCTCCGGTCAACCCTCTGACCCTCACGTCACAGTTCCCCAGGTAATGGCTACCTTTTTAATGCAAAATATCCTGAATCGTTTCCAATATGTAAGGCGGTCTTTGATCCCCAACATGGTTCGCTGGTCTTTGTACACCTTTTTTCACTGAATATTTTCGGTTTCGGACCTCAGGTTTCATGTTTGGACTACTTTACATTCTTAGACTGGTTGAAGTTTTAGTTTAATTTGCGGGGTTGGATGAATATATAAGATGATGATTACATCATATTATTAAGTACAGTAATCCCCGACTTACGCGAATTCGAAGATACGCGGATTTTATTTTTGACATCTTACGACAAATTAGAATGTGTTTCTTGTGGGAAAACAATTCTATTTCCGAAAACATTACTTATGTAGTGCAAATTCGCTATATGTGTGGGCAGTACATTTTATTGGATAAAGGACCAAAAAATGAGTTGAGAGGTTGAACCCCGACTAACGCGATTCGACTTACGCGGTTATCTCTTGGTCCCACCTATCGCGTAAGGTAAATATTACTGTATTTCAAGTTAAGATAAATAATTACGTTCTAAAAAGTACCAATGAACTAATCAAATATTGATAGTGAAATTCAATGTTTTCTTTCTTTATAACTGAAACCACGGTGGACAGGTTATTTTATACTCAAGGCTATTGTTCTCGTAATTCGCAATCCCGTGGGTATTTTGGCATAAAACGTATCCAGGTTGAAGATTTCATCATTTTGTCCAAATTCCATTTAAATTGGTACTGTAGTTATTATGTGAAAGAGTAATAAGCATCCATACACTCACACATACAAAATTTCTCGTTTATAGTATAACTAGCGACGCCCCGCGGTTTCACCCGCGTCGTTCCCGTTTCCGTAGGAATATGGGGATAAAACTATGCTAAAAACCTTCCCACTGAATCACTCTATCTATTAAAACAAACCGCATCAAAATCCGTTGCGTAGTTTTAAAGATCTAAGCATACATAGGGACAGAGAAAGTGACTTTGTTTTATACTATGTAGTGATATCAAAGGATACTAAGGATCCCAAGTTTCAGGTACCTATTCTAAGATGAAATATTACATCTATTTCGTCTATTCACGCGTTCTCAGTACAATCAATACAAATCTAGCCCAACCGAATCAGGCACGCCTACATTAATTTACATTTCTGAGCGGAATACCTAAACTTAGTGCTTTCAAGGAATCTTCATTAAGAAATATGTAATTAAGCGCTCAATTTTCAACTCTATTCCGTCGCAATAGAGAGTAACTTGTTTAGACGATGTTTTGTTTTAGTGTACCCTTTCGTCGCAATTAGGACTTAGGTAATAAGATATACAAATTAATGAGTGTGTGTACATTGCTTGTTAGTGTGTCTGCTGAATATTTCAAGCATTGATGAGTAGGAATTTCTCGGGGTGACGCGTTAGGGTTTCTTGTTAATGAATTCAATGTTTTTGATACGATTATTTCTTGTGGAATATAATGTCTGAGCGTCGGTTGTAAATATTGAGTTTGTTACTAGCAGCGCCCCGCGGTTTTACCCGCGTAGTACCCGCTCCCGTGAGAATGCGTAGCTCGTAGTATCATACAATCTCGGCACAATTCACCATCGTGTGTTAAAAAATTAAGTAACAGCACCATCTATTGGTAGGATTTGTGACTACAAAAAGTTACAATAAAACATACGATTACTTATACACAATTCCATGGGAATTTCGGGAAAAAAAGTATCCTATGTGTTATTCCTAGTTATAAGGAACATCTGTACCAAATTTAATCAAAATCGATACAGTAGTTTTTGCGTGAAAGTGGAACAAACATCCAAACATACAAACTTTCGCATTTATTATATTAGTAGGATCTTCAAACACAAGATTTTGACTGCTGGTTAGCCCGCGTGGATATCGGCTATGTGTAACGTACTCACACCTTCTGCTGGCAGGCCCCTACGGGCTAAGTGCCGCATATTATACCCTAATATAATCACTACAATCATACATCAATTGACTCCCTAACTTTGTTCTTACTTGATTTACCTCACACGGGAATAGAACTCGCAACTCGCAACCCACACTTTGGTAGTCCGACATAATGACCACTTTGCTACTTTGGTCGTCCGTTGTGGTACGTACCAGTTTCAAATAAGTAATTTAACAAAATCCCAGTAATTACCGTTAAACACCTAATTGTGGTCTAATATTAATTAAAATCATCGCTATGACAACACGCTGTCATGTAATTGATACGATTAATGATTACCAAGAACTGGAATCGAACCGGTTATATACACGTTGGTGTTAACATTCGAGATATAATCGAGCCGTGTGATCCTAGGAAAACAATGTGTGTTGTACATAGAATATACATATATAGTATATAGATATTGTGTTGCTTATGTAAACATCGGTATTGGATTACGTGATTGTAAAGTGTTTGATGTTTTACGTTAATATTTTGTGTTTAGCAATTTACCCGGTCTTTTCCAGACCTGTCATATCAATATCCGATTAAAAATTAAGTAAAATAATGAGCGATTTCATTGAACCGCTTTTTTCTACATAATTTTATCACTTAACTAGCGGCGCCCCGCGGTTTCACACGCGTAGTTCCCGTTCCCGTAGGAATATGAGGATAAAAATATGCTAAAACCTTCCCACCGAATCACTCTATCTATTAAAACAAACCGCATCAAAATCCGTTGCGTAGTTTTATAGATCTAAGCACATATAGGGATATAAGGACATAGGGACAGAGAAAGCGACTTTGTTTTATATGTACTATGTAGTGATTTACGAATTTCTTCTATTGAATGCAATAAACTTAGTGTTGGATAACCCATCTGTAACTCATACGCTGATAACATCACTTAAGGACGAATAGGAGCGAAGTAGTAGTAATTAAAACGAATGAAACCACATGCACAGGTACAATTTAAAATTATTTGTATGACTGCGAGTCTACACAAACGCCTGGAAAATGCAATTAAAATAATTACTCTATTATCTCAACGGAGATATAAAACAAGGTGTGGTAATCTAGATTAGTTTTAAAATTTCATAAATATTTACATTAAAATAAAACTACTTTAGAATACAGTTAAACTTGTGGTTTTTATTTATGAAGTTTTTCATCACACTAAATTAATAACAATGGTCCATCTCCTAACTTGCCGTGCGTGTCCCTACACCTGCACACCCGAGGACCTTTACAAAGCCACTGATAGTGCCATATCGGTGGCCGAGTTCTGGTCCTCAAAAATATGAGTCGACACGCAAAGAAGAAGAATCACATAATAGGGATGGTTGGAAATGTTTGGGGGAGACCTTTGCCCAACAGTGGGACACTATAGGTTGACAAAAAAATATATAGTAAAATATAAAGGACAATCTAAAATAGAAACTTTGTGAGTGTGTATGTTTGTTACTTCTTCACCTCTAAACGGCTGGAGCGATGTAGACGAAATTCCGTACAGATGTTCTTTATAACTACTAGGAATAATACATAGGGCTTTTTTTTTTTCAAAATTCCCACAGGATAATGTTCCGCACGGGTAAAAGCGCGGGGCACAGCTAGTTGACTAATAAAACTTGGATGTTTTATTTAGTAAAACAACTCTTATTTACTTTTTCAGTTAATCAGACGCGGGCTCCAGCTGCATCCAGTTAAAATGACCCGATGTTCTTAACTAAAAGCTGAATAAAAAATGGTTTAGTTAATTACAAGTCGTTCCGTCGTCCGGGCGCTTCTTGGCTAAAAGTAATTGTTTTATATAAATTATTACATTGTTCATTAACTTCAGAGCTGGTTTTTATTATGTTTTATCTAAATGTTTTTATTTCGAGTCCTCTTGCATTCTTAATTAATTATTCTTTTACGAATGTTTTACATACTACATAGTCTTTTCATATTTCCTGGTAATTTTAAGGATCTCTCAGGGGTTTCATTTATTCAATTCTAATTTAAAAGCAGTGTTCTTGTCGGTGTAACCGATGCAACTCCTTCCACCTTTTTTATCCATGGGAATTGGGTTAAGGCATGCTACTGTTCAAAGCTGTCTCTTACACTTCCTTTACGACATGACATGACACTGACCTTCTCTTTTATTTGGCTCATGCAACTTGTTCTTGGCCGAGCTATTCCTCTTCTTCCTTCTACTTTTCTGACTATGATGTTCAATATAAAATGATCATGTCTTATTAGGAGACCTATAATTTTTCCTCCTCTATTTAATGGTCTTATCCAGCACGTCCAAGATGCTCAATATGAAACCGTCATATCGTAGGTATAAGGTTTCTATCATTTCTACAAAACTAAATGGTCTTATCCTTGGTACATAGTTATAATTAAAAGCCATTTACATTCAAAACAAAGTTATCAAGAAAATGCGTCGAAAAATTCAAATTTGACAGCATAAAGTCACGAAATAGCGCGTACCTAATACATAGCTAGTTTATTAATGGGCTAGCGAACTATGTGCTCGCTTCATAATGAGTTGTGGGCACAAACTTTTCAATGTATATCCCTATAGAACGACGACGAAATATGAGTGCCGATGAATCAGGAAAGTGGAAGGGATTTAATTGTCAGCCTCCGTTTTAAATTTAATTAAATCCAGTTGTAAAATTTTGACAGTCGTATAGTTTATTGAGAATTTTATATCACAGGTTGTTTGAGTGGGATTTTAATGTTTTGTTTTATAGTATTATTGTTGTTGGAATTAGTAAAAGCGTTGGCAGATATTATCATTGATGATGACCGTAAGTACCTATTTGTGACGATTCTAAGAAGTTTGTTAAACGGCTGTGTATCATCTATAATTAAGTAGAAAAATGTATATTGATATCTTTGGTTTACACGAACACTACACATTGAAATAAAACACTTAAACGGATTTTTTTCGTGGTTCTATTTTGTTTTACATTTTCTGACGTTTCGGATTCTTTACAAAAAAAAAAGTGTAAAGAATCCAAAACGTCAGAAAACAAAATACAACCACGGCAAAAATCCGTTTAAGTGTTTTATTAGAAAAATGTAGGTTTCGAATACTGATTAATCAGTACACCGTGGTTTCATTAGTTTTAAAATCCTCTTGGCTTCAATCAATGGCTAGGTATCTAATGCAAAATATTTTTCAATCCAATGTTTCTGATATTAGCACGTTTCAATGAAGAAACTATTTTATATTAATAAGGGCCTATTTCACGGCCTTCTCACCAAGTAATGTTAGTGTTGTCTCTTTCTTACTTTATATCAAGTGACAATGACAAAACACGTGAGTAGCTACTCAGAACATTACTTGAAGATGGTGAAAGGCCCTATAATTGAAAGATAAAACCATTGCTAAGATAGGTTCTTATTAAAAAATACTTACTTACATTTATTTTACTAAGTTATTGCCTCAAAGCAATACCGGGTATAAAATAAAATAAAACTAGCCTCCGAGAAACATTTCAAAGTATCCGTGTTTCAAGTTCCAATACTGAAAATATTATGGAAACTACCTGAAACTGGAAAGTAAAACTATCGCTCGACTCACAAGCAACTCTAGTCTAGATCAAAGTAAATTAAACTTTTCCAATATCAATATACGATACTCTTATTTCTTACTAATAGTTATACCAATAACTGACTCATAATCAAAGGTAGATGTATCTTAAAGAAAGGCATAGTTAAGCTGTATTTTTTCGTAAAGTTTGCAATACGAGTATAACTAAAATCTAAGTTAGCTAAGTTGTGCTTGGAAAGAATCTTAATTAAAAATCAATTTGGCAATCAAGATTTTTGACTGCTGAGAAATGAACTTCAGTAATTCACTTGTGTATGTTTAATTGTAAATTCAAGGCACAATCTACACGCTTGCCTAATATATGTTAGTGATCTTAAACACGAGCCATACTTATTTAGAAAATTGCAAATTAACTCGACCCAGGAATTGAACTCGGGGCGTCAGGCATGCCACTTGACAGCCAAGACGTTCAAACCGTGCAAAACACCATAAAGAATAATCTTGATAGCCGTAAACCATGAAAACGTCTGTTATTGAACTCTAAAATGTGTTTATTATGTACTATACTATATGTATATGTTCTGCACGTGGTACCGTTAAGGTGCCAATTAAAATTTCTATCAAAGCGTATTTCTCGCGTCACTAAAGTGTTAATTACAGAGGATGAACTGCTCACAAAACGAGCGAGCCTTTAAAGTACCTTTCAGGCTCTTTCAAACCCCCAACAAAGTGCGATTATCAACTCTAGTCCACCGAGATAGAGACTATTGTTACTTCCATTCAAAGTGCTTAAGAGAACACGTATGACGACAAAGTTTTATGTGTAATTCTATTTATTTTACGGCACTAATAAAATGCATGTGCTTTTTTAAAGATTTCGCGTTTTATGTAGTATTTTTATGTGTAATAGGTTCTAAAACGTTATGTTTCTAGTCCATAAATAATGGCATAAATATGTGATTATAACAAATATTGTGAAAGGAAGTTTCCTACGTTTTTACGCCATGCATAACTAAGCATTATTCTGAATAAAATTTTACGTTCTAGATGCCACTATATCAAGGGTACAGAATATAGGATACTTTTATTTCCGAAACTAACGGCATCTGCAGAAAGGGAAAAGGCTTTTTTCCGTATAATAAAAAAAGTTCTTATTAGATTCAAAATGAAAATTACCTACTAGTGGGTAATGGAATCATTTGATTCCGTGGTCAAAAAACATAGTCCGACTTCTCGAAATCTTTTAACAATCAATTATTCCCAAAAAAATAAACATTTATGTAAAGGTTCAAAAGGAAATAATAAAACATTTCCTAGCTAGACTATACTCGTACAATGTCTGGACACACAAAACTGCAACGTGCAGACCAATCGTCGACTGTGCACAATGCCTGCAGGTCGATATCTCGTTAATTGCTCCAGAGGTGAGTCGGGTAGCGAACCAACCCGCAGGCAACACATAGTTTATTATGTGCCAAGTTATTGGAACCTATCGAAGCGAATGGCCTGATACAGTTGGACATACATACCCGTATGTATCTCTGTGTAATTAATATAATTGGTCTTTAGGCATAAAGAGATATGTAATTGTATACGTATGTAATATCAAGTTTATTACTTACAAACGGATTTGATCTAATGGAATTGGTAGTTTACAGTTAAAATAGTGGATTGAAAGACATAATAAAGAATATTTCTGTATTTATTGCCAACTCATAGTTGCCCAGTTAAATGTTTTGAAATAGCTTGTAGTGTAGCTAAATGTCAGTATTTCTTTATAAGTACATACCTACTTGGTTTCTAGTGATCCGTAGTTTTAGTAGCATCCAATGGGAATTATAGGAAAAGGTATCATATTACTTTTGTTGATCCACATAAACTAACTGTATGACAAAAATCATCACAAGAAGTTTAGGAGATAGTAATCGACACCAAACAAAACTATCATTTAGATTTTTAATTAGTATAAAAACAACTACAAAATAAAAGGTATTTAATTTTTAACATATTACGTTTTTTAACTAGGTAAAATGACTCGCATTAATTATAAAATAAACAGAAACAGTCTTACGAAAAAAAATTCTCTGACAAAGTAACAAAGTGCCTGCAGTAGTTTTAGTGTATATTCTAGTGTAGCGTAAATGTAAATTGCTCACATGTTTACGTCAGGCGCTCTTGTGCCGTGATTTGTATAGCACTGAAGATTTAACTTTAAAATGTTTGTACACTATAAAATTAACATTAATTGAGTCTTACAAAGTTAATAAATTAATATAAAAGACAACGACATTCTGTTTTTCTTTTTACCTCGTTTTTCTTGGACTTAAATAATACTTATTATAGTGTTATTCAGGGATAGGTTTATGCATCCTTTACAAACATTTAATATGTCAAAGGGCTTCCGTGTGTTGGCTATGGCCCCATAAGTACTAGCCTTCCAAAAGACCGGGACTCCTTAATAGTCCCGTGAGTTGGAAAATACATAACAAATTATAAAGAGAAAAATATATTCTGCAATCTTAAGTTTAGTAGACACCTCGCATTGAGTCAAGCCTTGTAGATTGTTCTGTCTTCGTCTTGCGAGATTTATAATACGTGTAGTAGTTCGGCTACGCTTCATTTCACTCGCACATAGTTTAGCGCTCCTAAAGAAAGAAAAGGATGGCAATATTCTTACTGACGTACAGCCATCTCATGCTATCATACCTCATTCGTTCGCGCGCGCGCGCGCTCATCGCACGTAGGTTCGAAGAAGTATTTCATTTTTAGTGAACTACCTACCTTTTTTAAATTATGCCTAAGCGAAAGATTAGTGATGAAGATAAATGGAGAAAGAAACTGAAGAAATATGAAAAGAAACTTAAAAAGAGTCAAAGATCATTTGAAGGTACTTATCTACAATTATTTGTTAAAACTAAATACGAATTTTAACCTCAGATCTAACACGTGATGTTAGGCTATAGGTATTTTACTAGCTTCGAATCAATACGAGATATTGATCAATAGCATTTTATGAGAGTTAATGCGAGACATTAACCAATATATATATTTATATTTTGGTGTATTACCATAGGTGACCGGGACTCGATTTCCCCTTCGAATTCCTCGCCGAGCCCGCAGCGAGACCGGTCTTTTTCCCGAGAGGCTAGCTCGGAGCGCGCGGCATCATGTCACGCGGCTCGCGCGGACACGCCAGCGCCGCTCGGAGGGCTAGACACGGAGGCGCCGCCGGTACCATTATCGGAACATGAGTCTGCAATAGTGCAAACTACCCCGCAAACTGATGGTAACGACGATTTGACGCTCGCCACGATTCCTATGGCCGATCCAGAGCTTTTACAAGTGTTGGGGATAATGGAAACGGACAATGACGAGTGGGGTCCGGATATTGTGGAGGACCTAGCAAAGAGGTGGGAACCTTTACTTAAAGACGGGCTTAAAAAGGAGACTAAAGACGAATTGAATAAAAAATATCCTTTTCCTAAGAATTGCACGCTTATGAAACCACCTATTCTAAACCCAGAGATCTCAACTGTTCTCAACGAGTCAGCAAAAAACCGTGATATAAGATTGGGGAAAAAACAGGTCCAGCTAGGCTGTGCGTTCACAATTCTAGGTCGGACAATGTCAGATATTCTGACAAAGTCAATTAGCACACCTGATGTCCTTAAGAACCTGTCTGATTTGGCTAAGGTTTTGGCGGATGCTCATTTTTCTGAGACTGAAACTAGACGCTCTCTTATAATACCAATGGTCGATAAGGCATTTATTGAACCGTTTAAAGATCGTAAGCGAGACAGTCATTTATTTGGTGAAAAACTTGGTGAGTTTATTAAAAGGTCTCGAGGTATACAGAAGACCGGTAAGTTAATCCAACCAACAGCAGCTTCTAGTTCGAATACTTTAAACTCCAAGGGCCCAGCGTCTCGTTATCAGCAACAGCGACTGCCACGGCAAGCTTACCGTGCCAGCGAGACGCGGGCATCTCAGCAATATCGCCGCCGCGTCCCCTTTCAACCAGCAATGAACAACCGCGCGCCGCTGCCGCCGTCACACAGTGGCCTAGCAGCTGCAACAGTAGCGCCACCGAACCGCAAGACAACTGCAACGACCGGCTACAAACGGAAACAATAAATACTCAGGTACATGGTGGTCGTCTTAAACATTTTACAAACCGTTGGAACAATATTACTAAGGATGAAAATGTTCTAAACACTATTTCCGGTTATAAGATTCCTTTTTCTGAATGGCCTGTTCAAGTTCATGGTACTTATTATCCAAATACACATTTTTCAAAGACTGATAAAATTTATATAGCCAAAGAGATGAAAAGATTATTAGAATCGATGGTTATAAGAAAGTGTGAACAATGTGAGGGCCAATTTGTGTCTAATATCTTTCTAGTTCCTAAAAATAACGGTGAAAAAAGATTAATTCTAAATCTTAAAAAATTAAATAAGTTTGTTATTTCAAATCATTTTAAAATGGAAGATATAAGAACAGCAATAAAATTGATAACTCCTAATGCATACATGACTAAGTTAGATCTCAAAGAAGCCTATTTTTTAATACCTATTCACAATGAGCATACAAAATATCTAAGATTTTATTTTGATAACATTCTGTATGAATTTTTAGTTCTACCGTTCGGTCTAGCGTCAGCCCCACACGCATTCACAAAAATCATGAAACCTGTGGCATCGTTTTTGCGATCCCAGGGCTTCAAGTCAGTATTCTATCTAGATGACCTTTGCTGTATTGGAAAAGACTATGACGATTGTATTGCTAACCGTGATCAATCTATTTCACTTTTTATTGATTTAGGTTTTATTATAAACTATGAAAAAAGTTGTTTAGTACCTAATAAGATTTGTCAATTTTTAGGTTTTATTTTAAACTCTAAGAATATGACTTTGGAATTGCCTGATCAAAAGAAACATAATATTCTGTTACGAACAGACGAAATGCTTAAAACAACTCGTCTTTCAATTCGTAGTTTTGCGCGTTATCTTGGAATTCTTACATCAGCTTGTCCTGCTGTTTCATATGGCTGGCTGTACACAAAGAAAATGGAAAGAGCTAAATACTTGGCCTTATTGAATAATGATGATTATGATAGGCTTATGAATATTCCATGTAGCTTACGCGACGATTTTATATGGTGGAAAAGATCTATTTTGATGTCTAGTAATCCGATTCAATCAAACAATTTCAAGATTGAAATATTTACTGATGCTTCAATGCTTGGCTGGGGAGCCGCATGTAGTGGTGAAAAGATAGGAGGCTCATGGAATGTTAAAGAAACTAGTTTTCACATTAACTACTTGGAATTGTTAGCAGCTTATTTAGGTTTGAAATCTTTTGCTAGAGAGCTCAATAACTGTCGAATTTTAATGCGAATAGATAATACAACAGCTATTGCCTACATTAACAGAATGGGTGGTGTTCAATTCACACATCTCAATGACATTACTCGGAAAATTTGGACTTGGTGTGAAAAACGCAATATCTTTCTTTTTGCATCATACATTAAATCCTCTCTGAACGTGGAGGCAGATAGTGAGTCTAGGAATATTGATATAGAGTGGGAATTAGACCCAAAAGCTTTCAAAAGAATTGTTAATACATTTGGCCCTCCAGAGATAGATCTCTTTGCTTCGCGAGTAAATTCAAAGTGTAAAAGTTATATTTCATGGAAACGAGACCCGTATGCTGTGAATATTGATGCTTTTACAATTAAATGGGACAAGTTCTTTTTTTACGCATTCCCTCCTTTTGCAATTGTTTTAAAAGTTTTGCATAAAATAATTTCTGATGAAGCTACTGGTATTGTGGTAGTGCCAAACTGGCCATCACAGCCGTGGTTTCCAATTTTTAAATCTTTATCTATTGGAAAGATATTAATATTTCCCCCTGATCGATTTCTGCTCTCTTCTAATTTCAGAAAAGTCCATCCGCTGCACCGACATCTTTCCCTGGCTGTGAACATCTTATCCGGCAAGCGTTCACCAGACAACTCGTCCCACCTTCCGCATTGACTATAATGTTATCATCTTTGTCCAACAGTACGAAATCCCAATACACATCCAGTTACAAAATTTGGTGGCATTACTGTACAGAAAAAAATCTCGATCCTTTGCAAATTTCTGTATATAATATCTTAGATTTTTTATCGGTATGTCACGCCAATGGTTCTTCTTACGGAACCTTGAATACACATCGTTCTGCTTTATCCCTTATTTCTAGAAATAAGGTAGGAGAAGACGAACGTGTTAAAAGATTTTTTAAAGGCATTTTTAAAATAAAACCATCGTTTCCTAAGTACCATAGTATGTGGAACCCAAATGTCGTATTAGATTATTTAGGGGCTTGGTATCCTAACGATTCCTTAACATTAGAACAAGTTAGCAAAAAACTGGTAGTATTGTTGGCTTTGGCTACTGGACAAAGATGTCAAACATTATCTCTAATTAAGAACTCAAATATACGAATCCATAATGATAGAATTATTATTGTTATCACAGATTTAATCAAAACTTCAGGTGTGGGCAAATCACCCCCTATAATTGATTTACCTTTCTTTAGATCTCGTCCATGTATCTGTCCAGCAGAGACTTTGCTATTTTATAAAGGTATAACAGCGTCTAACAGAGGTACCGACCCCATTGACAATGTTATTTTAACTTTTAAAAAGCCCTTTCGTGCGGCTTCTTCCCAAACGATAGGTCGGTGGATTAAGCAGACCCTGGGTGCATGTGGCATCGATACATCTATTTTCGGTGCACACAGCACTCGTCATGCGGCTACGTCGGCCGCAAAGCAAGCCGGCGTTAGCGCGGACGTCATCAGACGAACTGCTGGGTGGACAGAGCAATCTTTGGTATTTGCCAGATTTTATAATAGGCCAATTGTTGAAGATACTTCAAATTTTGTTAACACTTTATTTTCTCAGGTTGTAGAAACCAATAGTTGATTGTGATTTGATTAATCATATAAAGATAATTATTAAGAAAGTTTTTTGTGTTGATTAAACGAATATGTAAATAAATACATATTACAATAAGTACTTACATATTGTTGTTTTTTTTACTTAATCCTATACAACATTGAGTTTATGAATGTCTCTAAACATCTACACGTATTATAAATCTCGCAAGACGAAGACAGAACAATTAAATGATCAAACGAACTTACCTGAAGTGAAGTTCGATCCTTAATTGTTCTGTCTTCGTCGAAGAGATTTAAGTTCCCTCCCAACCCATAGCTCCCCATGGACTCAATGTTGTACTTAGATTAAACTTGTTACTCTAAACTTGAATGAGGTATGATAGCATGAGATGGCTGTACGTCAGTAAGAATATTGCCATCCTTTTCTTTCTTTAGGAGCGCTAAACTATGTGCGAGTGAAATGAAGCGTAGCCGAACTACTACACGTATTATAAATCTCTTCGACGAAGACAGAACAATTAAGGATCGAACTTCACTTCAGGTAAGTTCGTTTGATCATTTAATTATGACTCATTTAGTTATACATTGTAAACATAAACCTTGGAAACGAGAGGTAAAATATTTATGACATAAGCAGTGATAAACCTATTTCAACTTTGATACTCTAGAGTTATTAAATCTAATGTTAGGTTCCAATTAAACTATTAACAGGATTGTTAATTTAAATGTCAAATTGATGATTATGTGTGCGTATTTTCTGATACCCTAGATACAAGCTCCAAGCTTAGTTAGGGGTCAGTTACTATAAGGAGATGATGTAGTGAATGATTATGTTATGTTATGTTATGATTAAATGTTAATATTTCTCAACTTTGCAGAGCGTATTACCTATTACAGTTTTTGTTCTAATTTATTTTTCCTTTAGCGTTCAAAGGCTTTAATTAACAATTGTTTCTTGATTATTACTTTGAACATCTCAGGAAACCATATACATACTAGTGTATTAATTAAATCAACTTCTCGTATAACAAGTTAATATATCTACATTCATTTGATGAACCTTTTCATTACATACGTAATACATAAACATTCTCTATCTGAGTAAACAAGGAGGTCGAAATGAAGGCAATTATTGTACATAAGTTTAAGCTTCTTACATAGATATCACATAATGTTTGGTATATATTACTTGTGATAAGAAGCTGGGCTCGTAATGAGAGGTGCTTACAGACGGAGCCTTTCATGATGATATTCTGGTGATTATTGTACTTATTGTGGCGTTCAGAAACAGGCGGTAAGTTAGAGGTTTTTGTAATTGAGATGTTGAAGATACTTTTGAGGTTATGTTTAAATTATTACTTGTAATAGGATCTGTCTTTATTCCGAGTTATCTATGTCCGACTAGCAGAGTAAAAAACGAACATATTTTTTTAAGAATATTTCTTTTGGAAAATAGGGATTATTACACTTTTTAAACTTTCGCGATCGGAATTCATCGTTGCATAATTTACAGGTCTTAATCGCGTATAACATAATTATTTTTTACCTCGACGTTTCGACCGGGTTACACCGATCGTGGTCACGAGAAGACTGTTGTGCTTATTCTTTGTATCACTCATTAGGTTCCTGAAAGAATACTTTACAATTTTAAGACTAAATCCACACAATATTAGTCAAATTACCGCACAACAGATGCGTTATTAATTAAATCAACCGTCGCCCTATTGACGATACAATACAATCAGAATGCAGATTTAATTACCTAAAGCAATTAGCTGTTAACGATAAAGTCAAACAACTAATATAATATAATATTAGGGGCTATAAACGGGAACAGATGTATGTAATGGCGATATGGCGTGTGAACGAAGACTATGGGATTATTTAGTTATATTTTGTCTGAATTTATTGTTAGTTTTATTTTGTTTTTACCTAAGATGTTTTGAAGTATTGTAGAACAAGAAAGTTTATTTAGAAGATACGACATACAAGTACAAAAAATTTACTTAAAAATTAAAAAAACCCTTAACACAATTACTTTCAAACCCCCATAACTTTTAAACGGGTCAACCGATTTTCATCAAAATGTTTAAGAACACTCGCACGTAAGTCCCCTTTAATACAAAAATAAATTAAAATCGGTTCGTCCTTTCGGGAGCTATGATGCCACAGACAGACGGATACACACACACAGACACGTCAAACTTATAACAACCCTCTTTTTGCGTCGGGGGTTAAAACAAAAACGAAATAGGTTAAATAGTATAAAAAAATCTATGACTTTTGGCTGAAACCGACTACTTATCTAATATTGATATTTATTATGATGAATTCAGAAGTTTTTCGTTTTTATTCTAATAAAAATGTCTTCTAAATTATAATGGCTGAGTTGTGGAATTGCTATTTAAGTATGATAACAAAACAAGTACTTAATAATTAAATAATGAAGTTAAAACCTCGAACCAAAGATGGTAATTCAAAACATTTATCTACATTCTGTTAATAAAGTTTTAAGTAGTTTCTAGTATCAAGATGTAGACAAATACTTCAAGTTCCAGTATTCGAGATATCGCTCAAACTTCAGCTCATCGAATGGAAAGATTTTTCTGAAAAGCGAGAAAGTAACTAAAGTTTAAGAGGGAACGGAAAGTTTACAATTTTAGCACCTTTTGTGTTTGGTTTTTGTATTTTGTGTTATTGATTTTTTTGTATTATGAAGTATTATTTTTTCTTCTGTCTATGTATTTGTGTTAGTTATTTGTTTAATCAAATTAATATTAGCTGAGTTGATTAAATAACAAAAGAGTAAATAAAATATACCAAAAAAGCAGGCTTTTTACCGATATTAAAAAAGTTCTTTTCTGTTTTTTCTAAACCATTTTAATAACATTTTTGCTTCGCCGAAGTCGGCTAAAATACTTTTTTATTTATTTTCAAATCGGCAATTTATTATACGTATAGTTGTGTGTTAATAAAAAATGTAAACAATAAAAACAAATACATATACAAAAATAACACTGACCTACTGCCCAAACATTTCAACGTGCTTATCAAAGTCGTTCTAGCCCAACGGTCCGACCGCCCGCGTCACAAGCCAGCGGACGCGAGTTCAAATCCCACTGCATGTTATCGTACAGGGGATCGGTTTTGTAACCGATTTGCTTGCAACTCCATGCTAGATAACAGGAGATCATATTAACCTGAAATCAATTAATGATTACTGGTTGTGTACGTTTCCTACATTTTAATTTTATAAAAACTAGCAGCGCCCAGCGGTTTTACCCCCGTAGTTCCCGTTCCCGTTAGGATACGGGGATAAAATATAGCCTATATCACGCACTGATAAATAAGGTTTCCATTAGTGAAAGATTTTTTGAAATCGGTTTAGTAGTTTCGGAGCCTATTCGTTACAAACAATCAATCTTTTCCTTATAATATTCGTGTAGATGTAGATTAAATCTTCAGAATAAAATATCGGGTTTTTTCCATTCCATCATTTGTTATGTAACTTATGAATAGAATGGCTAGACTTATTTGAGGGTTTGGTACAGATGTTATATAATTATTACTAGGAGTATTACTAGGAATAGCATATAGGATACTTATTAATCTTTGTTTTCAAAATTAAAAAAAATATGATGTGTTAATTAGTTTGTCTTCTTTTATAACTACTTTCACATACATACATAAGTTCATCTTCAAAGCCCTACCCAAATAATTTATTCAAAATACAATTATAACTAAATACGTCATACTAATTACAAATCGAAGCTCTACATAGAAGTAAAACATGCAATTAGTAATACATATTATGGCCCATTTCACGTTCTATACACGACACTTCGCCCTTCACAGACACTGAATTATTTATACCTCTAAAACATTTCTCGTGTCTTGGAAACTCGACTCAAATTCTACGATTTCACTTGAAAAATGCTTCGCTTTTAGTTTTTAACTATTGGTACCTTTTGTCTGTGTTGTGGACGAGTGTTTGAGGAGTTTTTAGGGTTTTATGGAGATATTGTTTTATAAATTTAGTTTTTGCTAAAGCTGTGATTGTATATTTAGCCCATCGATAATAATTTGATATTTTTAGGGTTCCTTGGGGATCCATAGTATTTTTATATAAATACTCATTTTCGTTTTTATTTGACTTTGAGTACATCTTTTTAATGTAAGTAATTCTATTTAGATTTACATATTTACTTATCACGGCAAAAAACACTTACTTATCAAAACTTTTTTTTACTTCACCTTACGAGTAGGTACATCATTAGTAGTTAGACTTACAACAAATAACATTTCCTACTTCGTTCTATCCAACATATAAAGTAAGGCGAGCGCGTCTTGACAGAGTTAGTTCCGCAATTAGGGCTCCAGTAGTGCCTTATTACATCCGCTACAAAAAAACAACAAGTAATGTACAACTACACAACTTGTAGCTGTAGTTCTGGAGTTGGATCGCTTCTTTGATTGCTTTTGGCAGATACAACTAGTTTTTGAAAATGAATTATATCTATAATAAAGCGTGTTCGCAGTTTGTTTGCGTCAGAATTATTTTTTAAATAAGTACTTAGTTTTGATACCTTTTTATAGAGTTATTCCAGTCGGATCCCCCATATCTGATACCCTGGGGGGTCCGTTTTATTATTTAATATTTTTTATTCCGGCCCGAGAGGATAGATGGGTTTGGGATCACCAACACACGTTGTACAATAGTAATGATTGTTACAGGCCTTGCGTTTATTTTTATTAGAAGTTTTTTGTGATGGTCTTGTTTTCAAATCCCGACAGAGGTGAACAATTTTCAGTGTTTAAAAAATCTTCCATTTTTTTGATTTGTCTTTGTACTTTTCTTACAGTAACTAAGTTAAGTAAGTACTTAGATGTTGCCATTATGATCTAACAAACATTATTACACTACCTGTACTTGCATTATATCTGTAAGAGCACAAATATAGCGCGACATTAGATCCCGCGTCTCCTAAGGGACCCTCCATTCAGGTCACAGCGTTCAGCACTCTGCTTTTTATACCGCTAAGAATGTTTTACATAACGCATTATGTATTACTTAAGTTATATTCAATGAAGACTACAGGTAATGGAAGAATAGGATTCATATACTTACTTATACGTTAGTCAAAGGCAAAATTGTTGGATCTTCTCCGAAGTGTTTTGCCATGGTCAAAATAGGATAATTTTGATACATACATAAAACAAAGTCTGGTTATTTGCTTGCACCATTTACCCAAGAACAGCCGGATCTATATAAATGATCAGAAATAGCAAATAGGATAATTTTCATCCCAAAATTCCTACAGCATCGAGATTAATACAGTTCTAACCACGAGGCACATCTATCACTACATAGTATAAAACAAAGTCGCTTTCTCTGTCCCTGTTTCCCTATGTCCCTATGTATGCTTAGACCTTTAAAACTACGCAACGGATTTTGATGCGGTTTGTTTTAATAGATAGAGTGATTCAGAGGGAAGGTTTAAGCTTTATCTTTTTTTAATTTTATCCCCATATTCCTATGGGAACGGGAACGGAGCGCCGCTAGTTAAGTTAAGTTAAGTTAATAAATGGCAAACGAAATAACATGTATAAATTGTATCTCTCATCGCGCACTCAACCACGTGCTCCTATATCCGCCATACTTATTACGTCATTAACATACCAAAATATCGCCCCAACAGACTCCGAGGAGATAATATTTTGAAAAAGGTCCGTCCCAAAAGTCGCTTTACCAACAATTTGTAGGGTAAATTATGAAGTTTTACACCAAATTATAAGGTTACGTTACTTATTTAGTATCGCGTGTCTCTAAAGTGGGTTTACTTGGAATTTGTGGTTACATTGCAATATTATACTTGGATCTGTGCTATTTAAAATACTGTATGGGTTTTATGGAATTGATTATTATGACCGATTTTAAAGTAATTAAAGTCAAACTTCCAAAGAAAAAAAGAAAAAAGTCCAACCTCAAACTTAATTCGCCCTGGAAGATCATTGGTAACTTGCGAAGTATTTTAATAATATTTTTTGGCCTAGTGACTTTCCAAGCCGAATTTCTGGGTTTGATTCGTAAGTCGAGCCATGCATGTTTATATTCTAAACCTGAAATACTAGAACTAGTACTTATAAAATTTTTCTGAAAATTATTTAGCCACTAGCTGTACCCCGCGGTTTCACCCGCGTAGTTTCCGATCCTGTGGGAATTTCGGGATAAAACATAGCCTATGTTCTTTCCCGGATCATAAGCTACCCCTGTACAAAATTTCAAGTCAATCGGTTCATTAGTTTAGCCGTGAAAAGGTAACAGACAGACAGATAGAGTTACTTTCGTATTTATAATATTAGTAGAGAATTGAACAATATACACTTAACTGATATTACAACACTTACATCCAACCAAATGACCTAAAAATAAAACCTTCACTTATCCAACCTATAACTATCATCCCTGTTCCTCCCCGAGGGCTTAAAACCCGTCAGAATCACTAGCGAGTGTTTGTATATTATTCCTCCACATTATTAGTGTTGCCATTCGCATCACGCACCGCTCACCCTATCGACCTAACTAGCTGGCCTAAAAGGGCCTCTATTCCATGGGGGGTGAAACATGGGAAGAATATTTATTCAACCCCTCCATTTTCGTGTCAAAATATATTGTTACGTCAGTCGAGATGTTAAAGATTAATGTGTCTGTGGATATTGGTATTGACAGGCATCTTTATGGCGGCGAGGATGTATCGATATATGTTTAAAGGTATTACATGGCTGGATGAATACTGGATATAAATACGTAGAAGAAAGTGTACTATAGTTCATTCATTTGGCCGTGAGACAAAATGTAAACAAAGAAATACTGGTTGTCAAACTTTTAGCTCTTTTAGACGAAAAATATATTGTTTTTTTAGAGTTATAAATATGAAAATAAAATAAGACTAAGTAGGCATCTTTGATAAGTCGTCTATAAGTAATTTAGTTTAGTGTAAAAATCAATAAAAAGGTAATAAACGGGATGAGTTGAGTACAAGTAAAAACAATTCATGTTAGCACCTGAATTGTTTTACTACAAAATAAATAAACAACTATTTATTGGTGATCCTCAGAAGAAGAGCTCCAACATGGATTTTCCTTTTTTTCTTTTAGAAATCGGTAAACGGAGGCTCGTGAAGTCGTTATATACAATAGAATTTTTGTAGGGATACGAATCTTTGGCCAAGTCTCTTCTACGTATTTAAATATATTAATAACACCTTGGTGTATGTTTGGATCTTCGGCGAAATAAAAGTGCAAGCGCTGTTTGTACCAGGTACACTTATTTTCATCAAATCAACGTTCAGATAACAGAAATTTAACGATAACTGAATATAAAACATAATACAATAATCACTTTAAACAAAGAATTATAAAAATTTACAATATACTTTACTATATAATCGGGAAGAAAACACTCACGTCAACAAGTTGATCAAGAGTAAAAATGACGGGTACAATCCGGCTAAATACGAAAACTATAAATTTTACTTTCATTACTTACAATGACTGTTCAACTTCATTTAGTAGTATTAAAATGTATCCATAGTTTGAGATTCACAGCATTTTTAGGTTTTAGTAATGTCAATTATCATCGTCATTACTATTACTACCTTAGATGAAGAATTGGTTTCGCTGTGTTTGGTAGTAGGGTTCAGAACCGGGAAATCCCGGAACCGAAAATCCCGGGATTTCCCGGTTCTTTAATAGTAGTCAAAGAACCGGTTCTCAATGAATAAGAACCGGGATTTTCGGTATTTTCGGGAAATAACGAATCATGTTAACTATATAATCATTTCTTTGATTTTAATCTTCTATTAACAGCATTAATTCTTTTTATACAAAATATTCAAGCTAAAACCATATTCTCATTAAAATGTTGTATCTGTAGGTACGTGGTAGATCATTATTCCATCATAACACAAAATGTGGTACTTAAAAAGCTAACGAACACCTTCTCACAATTTCAACTACGAGCGTAGAGCCAGAAAAAAAATCTCCTCAGCCGGCCTTTTTTGTAACAGAATTAGATCTCGATTAGGTGATGCAACTATAGATGCATTGATCTTTTTGAAGACACATTACCAAGAGAACAAGAAAGTTTTATTATAAGGACCAAAATGGAGATACTATTTAGGAGAATCGGCCTACGATATACGTTGATGTCTTATGTGTACAACTTTATCAAAAGTGAATTTATAACTGTATTTTAATCATCAACAGCCTGTTTACGTCCACTACTGGACTTAGGCCTCTCCCAACTTGCGCCAATGTGCCCGTCGGCGGTACGTCGCATCCACTCTCTCCCGGCTACCCTGCGCAGATCATCGCTCCATCTAGCCACAGGACGTCCAACAATACTTTTGCCGAGTCGCGGTGTCCACTCGAGAACTCTTCTGCTCCAACAACCATCGGTTCTCCTACAGATGTGGTCAGCCCACTGCCACTTCAGAGAGCTAATTCCTTGAGCTATGTCGGTGACTTTAGTTCTTTGTCTGATCACTTCATTGCGAATGCGATATTTCAGAGAAACTCCGAGCATAACCCTCTTCAGAACTCTTTGAGTGAATTTAAATTGGTGGTCCAGCCACCTGAGTGTCCACGTCTCGGCACCGTAGGTCATCATTGGTAGGACGCACTGATTGAAAACTATTGTTTTTAGGCACTGTGAAATATGCGATGAGAAAACAAATTCGAAACCCGGCCTGTTCGAGGGGCTGAAATTCGCCGAGTCTTCTTGATAGACGAATTGAGACAACCCTCGAGAACAGCTTGTAAACCCATGTTTACAAGCTGTTCTCGAGGGTTCAAAAGCGAGATGGGTCTATAGTTCTTCAGCAGGGTTTTATCCCTTTTTTTGAAGTAGAGCACCATCACGCTTCTGTCCCATGCTTTTGGAGTTCTCCCGGAGAGATGACATCGTAAAACAGCTTTTGCAGTTTCCGCAGCACTGGCCTGCCTCCTGCTTTAAGGGGCTCAGTCGTGATGTTATTTTAATGCGTTAAATCAATCAATGCTTATCTTGTCATGCCAGAATGCGCAATATGTGTTATTTAATATAAATAATTAATATTTTTAGACTATATTTACCTCCAAAACTAAAGAGAAGAAAAAAATCCCGAAAGTACCGAAAATCCCGGGAAATCCCGGTTCTGATTAGTACTGGTACCGAAAATCCCGGTTCTGATATTTATACCGGTTCTCGATACCCTATTTGGTAGGTATCGCCGACGTAGTCAAATGCGGCAACAAATACTACACTCGGCGTATCCAAGCCAGTCACACTGCAAGCTGTCTGTGAGGCGTATGCCCCAAATGTTTTATTAAAATTTGAACATAATACGTAGTAAAATGTCAGTTTGCGTGGTGAAAATGTGTAAAAATAATACTTCAAGAAACAAATTTCGTGTAATCATCAAAAACAATATACAAAAAAGTAGCTTTCTATGTCCCTATGTATGCTTAGATCTTTATAACTACGCAACGGATTTTGATGCGGTTTATTTTAATAGATAGAGTGATTCAGTGGGAAGGTCTTTAGCATATTTTATCCCCATATTCTTACGGGAACGAGAACCACGCGGGTGAAACCGCAGGGCACCGCTAATCTATATTATATAAAAATGAGACCCGTTTGCCGTTATCACGTCATAACTTGCGAACGGCTAGACCGACTTGGCTTTTTCTTTTGTAGTTTTCTAAGACTCTGTAGAATGTTCTTACGCAAAAAAATTAAGAAAATATCTCAGTTAGATTATAAAAAAATACATTTAATTCTGCATATTTTAAAAAACGCGCGTAACGTATGTCAATCATTTGATTCGGGCTGTTGTATATACTTCGACAAAAAATCTCCGAGACGCATTATCAGTATTTCATTAAATTTCCAGGTATTTTATGGCCAAAGTGTCTTATTCCCTACCAATTGCTCAAAGGAAGTGATTTCCAGTTTCCAATATTTCTACGCTGTTGCAAGCGCCATGATCACGGATGAACTGAACTGTTCATCCGTGATCATAATAGTTACTCGCTGGCAGTGTGAACATGCGAGTAACTATTAATAATATATGTATCTCATCAGGTATCGCGGTATCTAACCAATCTTTCATCTATGGTTACTAAATAGTACTTATAAAACAAAGTCGCTGTCGCTGTCTGTCCGTCCCTATGTATGCTTAAATCTTTAAAACTACCCAACGGATTTTGAAGCGGTTTTTTTAATAGAGAAAGTTTATATGTATAATACATGCATGATATTGTAGAGAAACACCGATAAATCTAGGGGTTTCTAATGTGATGTCGTAAAAAACACATTTTTTGCGCTTACTTTGCAAAAGTATTTAATCTAAAAGACATTTGCCTTTTACATGATTTGATTTCAATAAGTATCTTAGAAGATATCTTAGTTTTAAAATAACATTACAGCAAAATTATGATCAAGGCCACAGATTACTAAATAGTTACTACGACAAGGCGACCCGGCTAGTGCACGGCGGCACAGAATAACTATTTTTTCACCTTCTACATAAATGAAGTCGCGTGTTAAAATAATTATTACACGCGAACGAAGTTGAGGGCTAAAGCTAGTATGTTATATATTCTATATTTCAAAGATTAATTAAATATCAAGTAGTCAGTAGGGAGTAGTCTATGTATTATTGATAAAACATGACATACAAAATAACCTTTTTCATGGTTTGTTTACATTTTGTCTCACGGCCAAATGAATACATTATAAGTACTACGACGACCTCAATGGCAAAGTGGTCACCATGCCGGACTGCCATCAGTAAGGTTGCGGGTTCGATTCCCGTGCGGGGTGAATATTTGTGTGAACCACAAGTGTTTGTCTCGGTCTGGGTGTGTGTGTGAATGAATGTGTGCGTAGTTTCTGATACTCTAGATACAAGTTTCGAAATTAGTTAGGGGTCAGTTACTATTATGAGATGATGTAGTGAATGAGATTATGTTATGTTACTAGGTGCTACGCGTTTTTGACCGCGTTTTTGCTTAGAGGATGCTTACGCTATCTGTCTTCATCATAATTCGTTCAGTGGTTTCAGCTGTATGTTGTTAGATCAGTCAGCTATTTATACTTTTAACTGTGCCCTGTCTGTGTGTCTGTCTGGTGACCTTTATGATTCCTGTTTTTGATATGTATTTCTATATTCTATAGATTGCTAATCATTTTTATTAAAAAACCATCACAAAATATTTGCAAAACTAAATAATTGTCAATTGACTCTAGTCTATTCTGTGACAGATACATTAAGAAGTTCCTGTACAGTATTTAAGTACATTAGAGATAACGTTAATCGTCTCCAGTTAGCACAATGGCGCCCTCTCGCGCGCATTGTGTAGAGACAATGGGATCTCATTGAATTCGGAAAAGAAGATTAAATAGTATGAGTACGTCATGTTGGTGTTCTTTAATTAGAGCTGAAAACTTACAACTTTAAAGTCACTATTTGTAGGACATATTTGTATCGAGCGGTAGGTTTTTTAAACTTACATAACTCAGACGATGATAATAATAATTTGCACATAACAGAAATATTTACTTCCTAAGTAACTGAACCAAAAAATATTTTCAAACACTAGCATTCAATTAGGTACCTATTGCCTCTAAAAATCTCTTTTCTTTGCACATAATTATACGACGTGTCAAATGATTAAATTTATATTCTGTTAGCGTGTGATCGTATATGATCGTATGTTAATTTATTATTGAAATTTGATTTATGTGTATGTAATTATTAATAGGTAAGTACATTATTTAACAATAATATCATATTAATCTGCAATTGAACCATACTGTGACGGTGTACCGAGGTAATGCGGTCACCCAAAGGTCAGAACCACGGAATTATTTATTGTAAGCCGAATGTTGTATCGATTACAGTTACCAGTAGGTATTTCAGTATCAATATACGTCGGTGATCACATAATATTATTTCTCAATACATAAAACGATGCGATGTATTGTAAGGACAGTTACTCTTTGTATTGCATCATGGATTCCTTTGATTTAACCTCAAAAGCAAAGATTTTCGAGAACATACTAGTTCGCAATGAACCAATACTTGTTTGTAATGTAACATACTTTAATGAGTTATAAGTTTCGTAAAAAAATTATAATAATTCTTTATTAATGAAACCAGTATTTATCCCGAAATTACTTATCGTTCCATCTCCTCTATTACTATCACTTATGTACCAATCCCCTCTCTATTCTTGAGGTTTGCACTGACCGTGGAAAGTCGGTCATTTTCCATAGTTATGTACAAAATATGTTCTATCAAACACTTTCCCGTACGCTCCCACATCATCCCAGTACAATACAACCCATTACTCGCCGCGAATCCGCCCGGATCCGACAAAAAGCCGCTACATTCCAACCGGCTTACCGATACATCTTACCGGTCTTCACTTATCCGGGCGAATCAAAGGCGGCCCGGGCGACAAATCAATCGCCCCCGGACATCCGGCAATTAGACCCGGTTATCCGGTGAATTATTTATGTCACCCGGCTCTATTAGGCCATTAGCTTATTACCACTGTGATTACGAAAAGATTGATTAATGGACCTAGTTTGTGTGGCACTCTCAAGTGATGTGCAACGTGTCTTATGTCGGTTGTAACAATTTTAGGGTAGTTACTTTCTGGCGAATTGAGCAAGACTAACAATGAAAGCGTTGGTAGTGCCAATTTTATAGAAATACATTAACTTTTATTCGGTATATAACTTTTTGTGATATCCTAAGTGCTTACTTACTTTTTAATTATTTTATAGAAGTTATGTTAAGCTATCCATTACGTTTTTTTTCAATTTGCTTAACTTAAAGTTAGCATACAAACTGGCACTTTCAACAGTTTAATCTACAATTATTTGTATTATTTTATTCTCGTCGTCACCTTATAAAATATACGTTAAGTTATAGTATAACTATACATAGTATTGCGGTACCCATGCGGTGAGTATCGTGACCGGTGGACCCTATTACCCGGTTGAACTGCGGCCAGCAGATCTGGGAGACGCCCCCTACGTCTCAGACTGCATTGTAATACAGTTTGACATCTACTGCGGTTTGTACAAATACCTAGATAGGTTAGGTATATTGAAGTTGGGGTATTTGTCGGGGTTTTCAATGTAGATGCATTTTGATAAACTCGTAAGTTTGTAAAGAGTCTCTAAGTAATCTTTTATGTAGGCTCTAACGATGTGTATGTGAATTTCTTTATGATCGGTTTAGTAGTTAGGTCGAGAATGCGCTACAAATTAAGTTTAGAATAAGATACAAAAAAGAATTAAGTTAGGTTTACGACTAAGTTCACGATTATTACCTATTCCTGTACGTAAGAGCCCTCAAAAACCTCAGTTGGTTCAGGACACACAAAGCACCCAAATCAGAAAAGACTTGTTGAAGAAAACTGCCCTTTAGCGAGCACAATACAAAACCTATTTCTGTACTAAATAAAAAAATACTATTAATCGGGCCAATACATTCTAAAAATGTACTTAAACGTCATCACAACGCGAACATACCTTTGAATAATGAAACACGTTTAACGGCGGTAGATGCAGCCCACAGACCTCAATCGTCCCAGATCACTCCGAATGGTGTTATAATGAGTGCCTACATCCCCTCGTCCTGTTGACATGGGAAATCACTCACATGTGACGAACAATCCCTCCTTTAACCCCCCTTTCACCCCTCCCCTTTCCCCTACACCCCCCTTTCGGAGTATTCGAAATAAACTCAGATACAAAAGTTATGCGAGAATTACTTCGCAATGTGATACTTTGGAAACTTTTCTTTTAAAATTCACGGAAATTTGTTTGGTTGTGTTAAGTTTTCTTTTGTAAATAATGAATATTGATCATTAAAATGTAACGGGATTACGTTTTTTGTATTTATTTATACTTGTTGTGTTTGTTGCGGAATAAAGTTAAGTACTTATACTTAAACATATATGAGTACTTATGTTATTTGTTAAAATATTAGACTTACTAAAAATACCTAACAATAAATGAAACCGTACCGTCCGAAAAACTAATTCAAAGAATTAAGTACCTACTTTAAAAATAAATAACTTACATTTCATTTTATTTCTTTGATCTTGCTTTTTCTGAACTCCGGTCTAAATCTTAACCATAAAACCATAAAATTTTAATCTAAAATCATTAAACTTAATGAAAACCTTATTAAGTTTTTAAAAGACCGAGCACAGATTATATCAACGACGAAGTTTTCGCGGAGCGTTTCATTCAATTAATTATCTGTATCAAGTACTTATCAGTCAACGTAAAATCGGAACCATAATATATTTTTAACAATCCTGTTTCAAATATAAAGTTTAATTAGTGATTCGCCGTCTCAATTAGTTTAAATTAAATTAATTTTGACAGAAAGAGGGAGAGGTCGCGTTGCGCATGTTAGAGGGAGAAGTAATTAATTTTAATTTGACGTAAATTTTGTTTTGATGGTGTTGCAAGTAATAAACTGTTTATTGAAAATCACACATATTTTATTTTTTGATATGTTTGAAAGTAATATTTTATTTATTAATCACACTTGTTACCTCGTTGTTATTCGCCATCCTCACAAAGTTTCACAATAAGACTTATTGACTCAAATATACTTACATATTTCAGCTAAGAAAAATACTTCTCAATCGGTCTAGAAGTTCCCTTAGACCACTAATTATTCAAACTTTAAGTACAAACTTAACCATAACCCAAATATTTAAAATAACATCAATCCAGTACCAAAACTAAGAGACCCATTACCCTACTTTCCTCAACAGTTGAACTCCACACGCTAAAAAACTCCCGTTCACCATATTTCCGTGTGAGCGGGGTCCCGGGACATTACTCCGCGATATTTCCCGCGATATCCCCTGTCAGGAGTCCCGTGGGAGTGCACCGTCAGCGCGCTGATTAATAACAAACCCGGGATTGTAATTGGTCCCGGTTAATCATCGGGATTTATGTTTGGACTAGGAAAGGAGTAAGTATTTCGTTCGTTCCTATTAGTTTTGTTTTACTATTTCCTCTCGCTACTTCGAACATTTCGATGATCGAAAATAAATCACTAATTTGACGATCGTACTAATCAGTCGAACAAGTAGGAACGAACGGAATATTTGACTACTTCATAAACCTATAATCACTTTGCGTACTTCATAAATCGGGAACTTTAGAACTAGGTCCGGGGAGGTTTGGAATCAATAATCTAATAAATTTACTTGCCTCATGTAAAATATACTTACTTACCTCATATTTATTTATTAAATCACATGTAGCTAATGTCTTCTTAGAGCGTACAAATAAAACATTTAATACAAAAACCGTGGTTCACATCACAGATACAAGATAGGTACAATATAAAAGAAAATTCATCGAAAATTCGCTAAGTAAGTTTTTCGGATTTACCTACCAAATTAATTTGGTTGTCGACAGACGGACAGTCGTCCCAAACAATTCCTTCTAGTTTAAAATCTTATTATATAATTTAAATGGCGAATTAGTTTGTTTACTTTGCATAATTTGAAGGCTGTTGTTGTTTGTGCCTCTTACAGTCAAATCTAATTACGTGCCTTTCCTTGTTTAAGCTCTTCTAAGGTAATAAGTTTATTTCCGCTGCGTACATATTATCTGTAATGTTTACATAAACAGATACTTATAAACTTAAAACACAACATCTTGTATTATTTTCTTAAGTAACCTGCAATTAAATTATTGAATAAATACTTACAATCATAGTAAAAATATCAATTTTATATTTACTCTTCACTATTTTTGTCCGCCATTTTGCGAATACGTCACGTCAGCCATTTTGTTGTAATGACAAGCTCGAATTAAATTGACAAGTAGGTAGGAATCTATTGAAATTATCGTCTATAATAATTAAATTTCCAGTAGAACGCGCATTGTGGTCATATTAACGCTCCAATAATTATATTTGGGATACTAACCGACGGATTTAGATAATGAATGTACCTATTATTGGATATTATATCAGTGAATATTAATGTGAAGATCTTGGCTAAATTTATTAATAGATTTAGGATAATATTGTGTATTTATCTGTGGCTGTTACTATTAAATTAACATAGTCTAAACTAGTCTAAAGAATATATCAAACTAGCTACGTGTTGTGGTTTTGTCTTTGTTTCTATACCTAGATAAAGATTATCTATTTTGCAGAGAAAGTTACGTTAAAATCAGTGCAAACGAGAGTAAGTTGTCTGAACAAAGAGACACTTTGATTTTACTGATTGGTGTACATTTAAGTTTTGCTAGCGAGTAGTCTTACTTAATCAACAATTAATTCTCGTTTTAGAACCGAAGCTTAATTTCAATTAACGAAAAACACTAATTAAATAATCCAGATGGAATGCTTTATAAAATTGTTTTAAATTGAATTTAAAACCCCTTAATCAATTCATCATTGAGAGGTTAATTGAATGTATATTTAACCAAATACTTATATTATTTAATTTTCAACTAAATATAGAAGCAAAATTTTAAGCTGAAAGGAAATTTTCCGCTTAATTATTTTCTTTGATATAAAGTATTATTTATAATTGGAAATTCTATACTGAATGAATGATAAATTATTTGATTAATACCAGTGGCATGTACTTGCCTGCAAAGTCATAGGTCCCCGATTAGATTCCTAACTCTCGCGAAACATATTTGGAAAATAATGTCTCTAATTTAATAGCGTCAACCCTCAATTTTAGCTGTAGGCACTACCAATTATTAATTTGGTTGTAAAATTATTTGTAACTATCATTTGGTGTATTAAAACGTCAATTTTATGACAGACGTCATTTATTTTGACATTTGTTTGACAGGATAACCTTACCCTTTCAAAAGGTTTCTAATAATGTAATTCGTCTATCGAATACCTTTCAAGCTAAGTGATATTGAGTGCCTATAAATTATGCATTTTAAATTATCTTGTTCAGCAACTCGAATCAATTTGGTTCATCCATTTTCCCTCCAAATAATTGACTTAGTAAATCAAAAATGAAATCCTCCAGATCACTTCGGCAGACGAGTTCAATCGCGATGTAATGAGTGACTTAAAGTCCTCCCAAAGGATTTGATTATCCCGATCGTAAAGTAAGATGGATGCTCTGTATAAAACAATCCGGATCCGTCACGGGAACGAGACGATTCCGATATTTCAATGAAGGTATTTTACTTTTGTAGGGCCTATTTTTTGACAAGGATTTGTTTAAGCTCTCGTGTTTTTAATTTATTAATACTTGTTGGTTTGTTTTGCCTAATTCTAAGCAGCTTTTATCTCGTATTTATTTTAATATGTATTAGTCAGTCTTGATTAAATAATTACCATTGATTAAAAACTAATGTTAATTTTTCTTTTGTTTACAGGTAATAGCAGTTACACACACACATACAGCGATGAAGTATACGGACAATTTAGCAATAAAATGGAAGGACTTTCATTATTTCATAACGTTTAACACTCAAAAATGTTGCTAGTTTAAAATACTATAAATCACAGTGACATCTTGTCACCTGTGTCAGCGTGAAAGTGCTGAAGTATTTTCCAAGAATTAGTAGTACCTGAGATTAGCACGTTCAATAATGTAGATAAATTATATCTTTGCATGTATAAGATTATATAAGTAGTTACACACTTACATAATACAAACTCTAAGATGCATGAAGATAAGAGCATGTATAATCTATGGAACACATATTCAAGCTACAATAAATAACCATATTTTCCTTATTTACGACACATTTATCAGAAAATATGTGAAAACTTACCGTAATTAAGGCAAAACCAATTTTCTCGGAGTCGCTAATAGAGCACGTCATCTGTCTCCCTCACTCGTACACGGAGAGTGTTCCCGTCCCGCTCCCACGGGACATCAATCACCGGTTACTTCAGTACTTGCCTGTATTATGGTAATTGTTTATTTACTTCAATGCTGAATATTATATAAAGTTGCCTAATGTACGTGTGTATATGTGAGTGCTCATATTGAATTAGTAATGGAAATATACGTTGCTAATCCCGTTTTCTTAATACTTACATAAGGGGACAGATTTTCATTTAGTGCCACCATAATGAACAAGAAATATTTTAAAACAATCTTTTTTCATATTCATATTTGAAAATATTTTTACTTAATATTCACATAATAGAGCCCTGAAAAGTCTGACTAATAATATCGCAGAAAATTGAACTTACATTCAAATACATATCAAGTGGGTAGATGAAGAAAATATTATCCGCCATCTTTAGAAATCCACCATATTAGATTTAAAATGACGTCACGTGGCTAACCTCCAGACCACCTCTAGAATTGTTAAACATAGGTATTACCACTTCAGTTGATGTATTACCACTTCTGTCGGACGTACAGACGGATGGACAGACAGGTAGACAAACGACCACTCCTTGTTGTTAATATTTAGTATTTACTTGTATTCTTGTCTAGATCAAAATGGATGGTCTGTTTCGGCAATTGTAGCCGACGGCTTCAAAAGTCGTTTACCGGTTGTAAACGTTGAAAAGGTTTAGGTACAAGAACGGTCAAGTAATTGAATATTGTTTCAGTTTGGTTATACAGCACTAGTTTTGGGTTACGGGTTTTGTCTGGGTTTATGCTGAAGAATTGATGATGATGACTTTAATTTGTGTAAATATGAAGTGATAAACATACTTCCTCTACTATTCTCTATCATTTTTACCTTTTATTACTAGGCGACTAAAATTACTCGGTTTTTTGTGTACTTAATCGCATTTCATTGAGGAAAGACATATTGATTCAAATAAAATTGGTAGAATCCTCTCCGATAAATGCTACGTCTTATATTTACGAGGTACTTACTTCAAAACTGCTTTCCTGGAGATATTTGATTAGTTATAACCTTTAAGAATATTATTCACTGATTAATGCTCTCCCTCCATATCATACCACCCTATACCGTGCTAATTTACCGTATAAAATTTCCAATTTTCCTCCAATTTAAAAACCAGAAAAGCCTCCCCACATCGTATTAAACTTTTTCCCTCCAAAACGTTGGAATGACAGCCGTTAAACAAATCGCAACCATCTATCAAATAGTTGCTAAGTTGGCCGGAAGTGTCGGCAGCCATCATGGGCCGCCATTACCGCCGCGACCCGCTTCCGGCGGCGAACACTTCCGATCATTGCCGAATGAGTTTAGTTAAGTGCGTGGACTAATGAGGCGGCATTACGAACACACTTTTATGGGACCGAATGTGGACTTTATTCTATTTCTTTGTTGTTCAAGTGGGGGCGATAGTTCGACAAATAATGTGACTGTTATGTTGTTGAACATACGTTGTTATTATTATTGCTGTAATAAGATTAAATCTCACGAAATGTTTCCTACTTCTGTGCCAAGCTTGAAGTCCTTAGGTTTTGAAATCATCAACATGCATTTGACAAGCGTGGCATTTTGGCCTTTGATTTTGAATGTTTAATGGAGATGAAGATTAATATCGATAAGAATTAAGATCTAAAATGACATCAAGGTCATAAATAATAAGATTAATAAGTTACAAACGACAATCCTATACCAACTTCTAAACCGCGTCGTCTAAACCCAACAGAAATCGCAGAAGACAATAAAACCTACTCCAATTCGGTATCTCCCGCGCGAAGTCATTAATATTTCATGACAATGTACACACAGCTTTATAGACCCTTCTGGAAACCTAAGGGTCTGTTTTATTTATTCGCGCACATACATGGGATGAGAATGAACTTAGATTGTTGGCTACATTTATTTCTTTGTCTTATGTTTTCCGTCGTTTCGTAATTAGTAAGCAGCAGTTAACAGGATTTGTATTCGTTGTGAGTCCCACTGAAAGATGTCTCTCTTTCTGATTATTCTCTCATTACCGCGCGCTAGTAACGAATGTTGGTGATCTCGAATCGGAGACATGTTAGAAAAAATAGTTTTAGTTTGATACGGGATAGTTGTACGTACCGATAGTCGAATCCCTCGACTCGTTTCAGCCACACATATCAAACTAAAACTAATCTTAAACAATGACGTACGTTTCGTTTAATAATAAAAATGTTAGAAAAATAGCAAACATATCGTAAGAATAGATTTTTTAACTGTTTGAAAACATTAAACGTGTAGTATTTATTTGGGGTGAAAAAATTCCTTAAACCTTGTAATTTAATCCTGATCTAACTATTCTAAAATAACATTACAAAACAGTATATTCCATGTTTCAATATTCGTATCAAATCTCTCCCACATTTTCCTTGCACGCTCCATTTATTGAAACATTTCCTCTTAAATACCCAGGAAAAGTAATCCATCATAATAATGGTAGTTATTTTGTCGGACGCACTGGAACGCGAACACTGTATTTGTCCTACTGTCAATGTCACCTGTCAGCTGTCACTGCGACCTGTCATTGTGACACATTTCTTGTCCTATTTGTGGGACACGACACGACACAATACAATCATGGCGAACTATGGAGTTATGAGTCTGTTATTTTTGTAGTACTTATAATATTTTGGGAAACTATTTTCTTAATTTGTGTATAGAATATAATATAATGGAATAGTGGCAGTTACAAATTAGTTTTATTTTCTTCTAAACTTCATCAATAATATAGAGCCGCCATATTTGTTTCGGTGCCATAAATTAGTACGCTGGCAACCAAGTTAATCGATAAAGCACTAATTTAAAGCCACCATTAGCTGTATTTATGTATTTCTGTGCATATAAATAAATACGCTGTCAACCAAATTCACATAAAAAATATTTATTTATTTAAAAATACTTGTATTTTTCTTATCTTTCTTGCCATTTTAAGTTAAAAGATAATATCCGCTGTTCACGCAGTAGAACCCTTCAACCTACACATCTACTAACAGAAACTACTTAGTTGCTAGTGCGGGGCGGTGTCTACAATGGGCCATCAGTGAGGGTCGGCAATCTGCCCCCAACTTAGTTCCGAAGGTCTGTTCCGAGGGAAGACGGAGTAATGGACCATTTGAAACCGTAGAACTTGGTAGGTAAGGTTCATCTTCTGAATATTACATATCTATTATCTACTCTTAAGAAATTTGTTTTTTAATGCGCTAATTAACTGTTCATTTAACCTCTTAAAATGTCACATACTTACACACAAAATTTTGACTCGGGTTTGACCGCAGGATCTATGGGTATGTCTTATTATAATGATACAGCTCTTAAAGATACTTAACTTATAACGTAACTTGTTTAAAGTTCTCCAAGTATTCAATATGGCGGTGTTTACAAAGTTGGAATATGGATCGTCCTCCAGAGTGTTTGGAATACCTTCCAACATTATGAGGTGGGTGTATTAGGGATATCGCTAATGGTCCACTGGTAATCCAAGTCTTGAATCGTTTAGAATCTTAAAGTCTTCTAGTCGTTAAATAGGTTTCTTCCCTTTGGTCCACTATCGTAACTGATCTTTCGTAACCAGCTACGAACATGTATTTTTTTTCTTCCTTTGATAACCAGCTACGAAAACAGAATTAATTTGTCGTTTTGGTAACCAAGTTTCGTAACCAGCTACGATACAAGATTTTTATTTCTTTTTCTGTAACTGGTTACTAATCGGGAATAATTATTCTAGGTTTGTAACCATGTAAGGAGGTAGGTAGGCATTTTGTCATTATTGGATAGTAGATACTTCATAGATAATTATATTCACTTATCTAGATGTCATGTAAATGTCATTTTGCTATGTTTATTTTCAATAAGTACTCAAGACTACTCATTTAGTTCAGTATTAAATTATCATTATTACTACCAATTTTGCTAGTAAATAATAAAAAACTGAACATGGACTGTGATGATTCAAATCCCATTCAATTTGTGTCGACAAAACGTGGAGGAAGGAAAATGCTGTTTAACGGTCGTCAATATTATAAAAGAAAAATTTACACCAACGGGAATACATTTTGGCAATGTTACAATAAAATTCAGTGTAAAGGAAACATAACATTAGACCCTAATAATATATTTTTAAAAGACAAACCTCATGACGAAGGCTGTATCCCGAATTTCTCCAAAAACATTATTTTGAAAAAAATTAACTGTTTAAAAATAAAAGTTGGAGAAAATCTCGATCCAATTCAGAAACAATTTGAAGAAACTATTTGTCAATTGCAAGATGATGGCGTGGATTTAATTGCTGAATTACCCAAATTTAACAACATTAAAAGTAGTCTTTACAACGAAAGACATAAAAAAATGGGCGTGACTAAGTTGCATTTTCAAAATCCTTTAGAAGTAACAATACCAGTAAAATATGAATATTTTTTATTGGCTGACTACAAATATGAAGAGACCAGAATTATGGTATTTTGCCCTCCTGACATTCATGAGCTTTTAAAGGACAATCAACATTTTTTACTTGATGGGACGTTTAAGTCATGTCCGCCACCTTTTAATCAAATTTATACCATTCATGGCTACAAAACAACAACAAAACAAGTAATTCCGTTAATATTTGCATTCCTGCACAATAAAAATCAAAAAACCTACGAAATATTATTTAACTTGCTCAAGAGTAGATTACGTACATGGAATCCAGTGAAAATTACTCTGGATTACGAAAAACCTGTAATGAATGCCATTGCAAAAGTTTTTCCTAAAACTGAAATTAAAGGTTGTTTTTATCATTTTTGCAACAGCTTACTAAAGAAGGCTAAAAAATTGGGTTTAAAGTCAAGAGTGCAAAGAAGACATGTATCAAGATGCATGGGTTTGGCTCGATTACCTCTAAAATATATCATGTCAGGGTATAAATACATAATGAAACGAGCACCAAAATGCCCACAAGTGGTGAAATTTAACTCGTATTTTAATCATTTTTGGTTAAATGACGTCCAATTTATTAAAAAATGGTGTTGCTTTGGTGAAGAGCTTAGAACAACAAACCATTTAGAGGGTTGGCACGCCCGACTAAATAGATATGTGGGCCGTAAAAATCCACCTCTGGCCAAAGTTCTTGAAATTTTGGTTAGAGAAACAAAGATTCGTACAAACACTAAGTCAAATAAAAGTAAACAATATCAAGAAATTGATTTTGAAATAAATTCTGCCGTTCAAGACTTAGAAAACAACACTATAAGTGTAGGTCACTGTTTAGAGATTATCGCACCTTTCTGCTTTTAATTTTAGCAAAATGATTATTACTTCATACTTATGTTTAATTTTATGTTATACTAATTTAGTACCTATTAGATATTTTTATTTTACTAAGTTTCATAGTAGTCGAGAAATCGAGAAGAGGATTCTTGTAATTTCACCATGTCGGTACATCTGTCTATTCAAAATTTAAAGATTATCGGTATGTTCTATTATAATGTAATTTAGCATAGTTAGTAGTTACGTATAGTTAATAAGTACCATTTGTGGCAAATAAAATCATAAAATATATTAATTTGTTGTAATAGTATATTACCCAGTGTATTTTTTACCCACTTACATGGTTACAAACCTAGAATAATTATTCCCGATTAGTAACCAGTTACAGAAAAAGAAATAAAAATCTTGTATCGTAGCTGGTTACGAAACTTGGTTACCAAAACGACAAATTAATTCTGTTTTCGTAGCTGGTTATCAAAGGAAGAAAAAAAATCCATGTTCGTAGCTGGTTACGAAAGATCAGTTACGATAGTGGACCAAAGGGTTTCTTCTAGGCAAGTGCACTCCATCTTAGATTTTATGCAGGCGAGTCAGTAGCGAACTTAAGCGTATGTCTAAATTATATTAAATTAGCAACGTTCCGCTGCTATGAGAATGCAGGAATAAAATAAAAACCTTCCTCTTAAATCACTCTATCTATTAAAAATACCGCTTCAAAATCTGTTGCGCAGTTTTAAAGATTTAAAGCATACATAATGACGACGGATAGACAGCGACTTTGTTTTATACTATGTAGTGATGAAATAGCATGCCAGTCCTCTTTTCAAATTGAAAATCATTTATAGATTGGGGCTTCAAAGAACCACATTTGTCAAAAAGCTTACAACAGATGGATTAAGATTGATTAATTCATAAAATGTGTTTTGTTTTCTCACAGTCAATATTCAGTTTACGGAAATGTTGCCAGGGCCGTAGCTGTGGGGGGGGGGGGCTACCTTAAAATCACAACGTCCTACCTCACTCTCACCGAAGTTCAACCGTCTTGTTCGTCATCCTTGAGGATTTAATAGTTCTTCATAATTTTTTGTCTACGAATAGCTATTGAATATTTATCGAAAATAGCTAAAACCTTTTGTTTTTTTTTTTCTTCTGACCAAACTTCCCATTAATAAGCCAAAGCCTTGTCCATCGCCCACAATATATGTTGTTAATAAACTGTCCTGTCTGGTGGGTGACCTTCAATACTATATAATTCACGATGGCTGGAGACAGGTCGATGGTGGCCTTCTGGATTCAACTCCTAAAGGCTGAGACCTGACCTTCGAGCCACGTCCTTGTGATGTAACTAATAATAAAGATTTGTGTTAATCTATTCTATATTATGAAGGTGAAAGTTATGGATGTGCTTGAGTATCTAAACTAAACCGAAGTACATGTTTGATATAGATGTTACTTATAGCAAGATATTATCCTAAAAATTCCATTTGGATAGGAGTTTGGACCAGTGTAACCGCGAATCGCTGCTAGTATAAAACAAAGTCGCTTTCTCTGTCCCTATGTATGCTTAGATCTTTAAAACTACGCATCGGATTTTAATGCGGTTTTTTTTATTTAATAGAGTGATTCAAGAGGAAGGTTTGTAGTATAATTTTATCCCTGAATTATCAAGGGAGCGGGAACTACGCGGGTGAAACCGCGGGGCACTTCTACTAATATTATAAAACTAAAGAGTTTGAAACATTCATTCAAAAGTTTGATTCACTCAGGATCTCAGGAACTACAACTGGTTCGAATACAAAAATCTATCAACATTATCTTACAATATTACTAACAAAATACTACAAAACACAAATTATCACTTAAATCCAGCTCATTTAAGCTCAATTAAAACCCAAAGCATCATAATTCAGCATTATTCCAAAGTGTCGTTAACACAAATAGCGGACTCTATCATAACACAGCAAAACAAGTGAGATAATCTCTGAAACAAATGTAGATTTATTGACAAAAGGCACAGTTGAGTGCTCACCGGACCACGCATAGGTAGTACATAAACGAGACCAGTATACCCTGTGATCATACCATGTGATTATCGCCTCTATGTAGTGGACATAAAGGTCACAGGGAGCTCTTCTTTATAGGTATAGACTTAGGTGTGTGGACGGTATATAGAAACAGTGTTGTCGTGTTTTGGACGGAAAAGTTTGATGTTAGAAGGGCGGGCAGAAATTATGCGAAGCGTAGCGTAGGGCGAAAGATATTTAGTAAGGATTTTTCCATCAGTCTTCCTTCGTGCTTATTTCGAAAACTTGTAATAAATCGAACTACGATAACTTTAGAGATAGTGTCAGATAATATGTCAAAATCAACGTGCACTATCCATACATTTGCTCGCTCGCTTTTCACGCTCGATTTCACGTACAAAATTGAACATTACATAAAAATAACCATCATAAAACCTGTTTTTTCTAAAAGATGTTATCTCATGAAATTGCTAAACCGATAAAAATCCAATAAAACGCTCTCCAGCCCTATTCTGTAGATAAACCGGTCCCGCTCTTTGTGATCGCCCCCCGCGCCCGCTCCGCCGCGCGCCGCGCTGATAACGGGGTGAACTTCGCGACGTTAATCTCTGTTTAAATCGCCGTGTTATTAACTTGTTTACAATTTATTTACACTAGCAAATAGCTGCGACTTTACTCATAGGGTAACCCCTCTTTGTGTGATTTCGGTTTTTATTAGGTTATTCGGTTCGGTTATTATTACTAATAGAGATCAATGTTCTTGCACATTACTTGTAGTTTTGTTATTTATCTTCAACTGTCAGTATGCTTGTGTCTCGATAGTTACAAACAGACAATTAAATTGTATTTAGTTGTACTGTATAGATAGTAATTATAGTTTGTAGGAGAAAAGGGAGGTTTAGGGAGGGGGAGGGGAGGATGAGGCCAACAGGTGACGCCGTGATTTGTGTGATAACTTCATTTGTTGATTGTGATTTATCTACCAGTTGTGTCTCGCCACAGACTTGTAATTAAACTAGCGACGTCTAGAGGTTTTAATCGCGGTGAAACTTATCCTGTGGGAAATTCGGGATCAAAAGTGGCGATACAGCTGACAGAGTAAAACCAAATTGTAAACCTTTACGGTGCAATCGAGCATCCTGGATTGATATAGTCAATTCGGTTGACATTTTAAGAATAACACTAGTTTAGTTATTGTAGTTTTAAAACACGAGTGTGGGTTTTTTTATCAACCCACATCTTCCCACTGCTGGGACCTACCACTACTGGGCAAAGGTCTTCCCCAAACATCTCCAACTCTCCCTATCCTTGGCAGCTTCCCACCAGCTGCTGACGAAGGCGACGAGATCATCCCGCCATCGCTTTCTCGGCCGACCCCGAGGGTTTCTATTTTCAATTTTGTTTATCAATTATTTGTATATACACAGCTCTTAAATTAACGATTTTAATATATTACTTATTATCTGAAAAACCAATAACAGACATATTTTTCTTATTCATTTCTTTCTAAGACCCAAACTTGCCTCAGTCTCCGTTCGTATACATTCGGGGCCGCTCGTGTCCCGAAGTCCCGATCCCAACACATCCAATTCAATTGTAATCCCGTAATTTATTCAACAAAAGGCCCTCAATGTACATTAATATCGATACTCGGGTCTGTACGCACACGGACACATTTCTTGGGCTAGAGAAGTTCGTCTTAACATATTGGAAGAGGTAGCTCTTTAATCATCTGATTATACTTAAGTTTATAAACATTCTAATACTCTAGGCACTGTTTGTAAACCTAGTTGGTATAGAGTATGAAGGTGATAGAGTGATTGATTATGTTGGGAGCAAATAATGTTTTAAGTAACAATAATTGCCTGGTTTGCAGCCTTAAGACAACTTTTATTTATAATTATAAAGATCTATTATATCACTACATATTATAACTCGAAATCGCTTCCCGCTGTCTGCCCCTATATACACAGGCATATGATTAACTCTTTTAAACTTCTCAACGGATTTTGATGCGGTTTCTTTTAATAGATAGAGTGATTCAAGAGGAAGGTTTTTAACATAATTTTATCCCCACATTCTCACGGAAGCGGGAACTACGCGGGTAAAACTGCGTAGTTTCTAGGATACAATAAAGCTATAAAAAATAGTATTCAGATAACTAAACTATAGGAGCGTAAATAATTTTCAAATACCAATATAAAATAGAAATCACTAAAACCCAAACAAATCCGGATAATAAACGTTATAAAGACCGAACGAACTCCACAAATGAGATCACTCGTTCACTCATAACGGCTCACTGAACAAGAATATCATTCACTTGAATGGTTTTCAACTTAACCGCTCCTGTTTTATTATAATATTGTTTTTGATGTTGTTCTTTTGAACTATTAGATAATGGAACTTTAGACACGTCTTTTCTACATATTTACAAAAACTAAGTAAGTAAGTATGTTTGTTTATCCGTTGCTAGTCTATAATGTATTCATTTTGCCGTGAGACAAAATGTAAACAAACCATGAAAAAGGTTATTTTGTATGTCATGTTTTATCAATAATACATAGAGTACTCCCTACTGACTACTTGATATTTAATTAATCTTTGAAATATAGAATATATAACATACTAGCTTTAGCCCTCAACTTCGTTCGCGTGTAATAATTATTTTAACACGCGACTTCATTTATGTAGAAGGTGAAAAAATAGTTATTCTGTGCCGCCGTGCACTAGCCGGGTCACTTTGTCGTAGTAACTATTTAGTAATATGTGGCCTTAATCATAATTTTGCTGTAATGTTATTTTAAAATTAAGATATCTTCTAAGATACTTATTGAAATCAAATCATGTAAAAGGCAAATCTCTTTTAGATTAAATACTTTTGCAATGTAAGCGCAAAAAATGTGTTTTTTACGACATCACATTAGAAATCCCTAGATTTATCGGTGTTTCTCTACAATATCATGCATGTATTATACATATAAACTTTCCTCTGGTATCACTCTATTAAAAAACCGCTTCAAAATCCGTTGCGTAGTTTTAAAGATTTAAGCATACATAGGGACGGACAGACAGCGACAGCGACTTTGTTTTATAAGTACTATTTAGTAACCATAGATGAAAGATTGGTTATACCGCGATACCTGATGAGATACATTATATTATTAATAGTTACTCGCATGTTCACACTGCCAGCGAGTAACTCTTACAATCACGGATGAACAGTTCAGTTCATCCGTGATCATGGCGCTTGCAACAGCGTAGCAATATTGGAAACTCGAAATCACTACCTTTGAGCAATTGGTAGGGAATAAGACACTTTGGCCATAAAATACCTGGAAATTTAATGAAATACCGATAATGCGTCTCGGAGATTTTTTGTCGAAGCATATACAACAGCCCGAATCAAATGATTGACATACGTTACGCGCGTTTTTTAAAATATGCAGAATTAAATGTATTTTTTTATAATCTAACTGAGATATTTTCTTAATTTTTTTGCGTAAGAACATTCTACAGAGTCTTAGAAAACTACAAAAGAAAAAGCCAAATCGGTCTAGCCGTTCGCAAGTTATGACGTGATAACGGCAAACGGGTTTCATTTTTATATAATATAGACTAGCGGTGCCCTGCGGTTTCACCCGCGTAGTTCTCGTTCCCGTAAGAATATGGGGATAAAATATGCTAAAGACCTTCCCACTGAATCACTCTATCTATTAAAATAAACCGCATCAAAATCGGTTGCGTAGTTATAAAGATCTAAGCATACATAGGGACATTAGGACATAGAAAGCTACTTTTTTGTATATTGTTTTTGATGATTACACGAAATTTGTTTCTTGAAGTATTATTTTTACACAGTTTCACCACGCAAACTGACATTTTACTACGTATTATGTTCAAATTTTAATAAAACATTTGGAACATACGCCTCACAGACAGCTTGCAGTGTGACTGGCTTGGATACGCCGAGTGTAGTATTTGTTGCCGCATTTGACTACGTCGGCGATACCTACCAAACACAGCGAAACCAATTCTTCATCTAAGGTAGTAATAGTAATGACGATGATAATTGACATTACTAAAACCTAAAAATGCTGTGAATCTCAAACTATGGATACATTTTAATACTACTAAATGAAGGTGAACAGTCATTTTAAGTAATGAAAGTAAAATTAATAGTTTTCGTATTTAGCCGGATTGTACCCGTCATTTTTACTCTTGATCAACTTGTTGACGTGAGTGTTTTCTTCCCGATTATATAGTAATGTATATTGTAAATTTTTGATATTTTTTTGTTTAAAGTAATTATTGTATTATGTTTTATATTCAGTTATCGTTAAATTTCTGTTATCTGAACGTTGATTTTGATGAAAATAAGTGAACCTGGTTCAAACAGCGCTTGCACTTTTACTTCACCGAAGATCCAAACAGACACCAAGGTGTTATTAATATAATATATTTAAATACGTAGAAGAGACTTGGCCAAAGATTCGTATCCCTACAAAAAATATATTGTATATAACGACTTCACGAGCCTCCGTTTACCGATTTGTAAAAGAAAAAAAGGAAAATCCATGTTGGAGCTCTTCTTCTTCTGAGGATCACCAATAAATAGTTGTTTATTTATTTTGTAGTAAAACAATTCAGGTGCTTACATGAATTGTTTTTACTTGTACTCAACTCATCCTGTTTATTACCTTTTTATTGATTTTTACACTTAACTAAATTACTTATAGACGACTTATCAAAGATGCCTACTTAGTCTTATTTTACTTTCATATTTATAACTCTAAAAAAAACAATATATTTTTCGCCTAAAAGAGCTAAAAGTTTGACAACCAGTATTTCTTTGTTTACATTTTGTCTCACGGCCAAATGAATGAACTATAGTATTCTTGCTAGCTTTGAAAACTTTGGTAGTTTGACAAATGTCTTCTATGACCGAGCGAGCGAAGATAGAATATGTGTCTGGTCTTCATTAATCATTCACCAATACTCGTAATAATATTATGAAGAAGATATCAGTTCATAATCCTTAAAATATTTTTATCAACTATCCTCAGTATCTTTATTTATTTATTTTTTTTAGGAACATCAACAACATGTATATTGAGCATTGGTAGCTTACAGAGGATTATTTAAATTAGTAAACCGTTAAAAAGTAGGACGTTGCTAACAACACATTAACAAAGAATATTTCTTTTGAATAGTAACTACAATAAATAAAATCGATTATTATTTATTTCTGGGTCACCGGTGGGTGGCTTAATGTTCCATTACTTTCTAATAATTACTCCATATAATTTGAGCTATTAACTGTCAATTAATTCACAATAGATACCGATATAATACTTTGTTTTTATTAAAACACTAGCCCTGCGGTTTCACCCGCGTAGTTCCCGTTCCTGTGGCAATACGGGGATAAAATATAGCTTATGTTATTCCGTAAAAAGTAAACTATCTAATAGTGAAAGAATTTTTGGAATCGGTCTTGTAGTTTTGGAGTCTTGTCAATGTAAACAAACAATCAAATCTTTCGTCTTTATAATATACTAGTAGCGCTCCGCGGTTTCACCCGCGTAGTTCTCGTTCCGTAGGAATACGGGGATAAAATATAGCCCATGGCACGCACTGATAAATTAGCTTTTCATTAGTAAAAGATTTTTTGAAATCGGACCAGTAGTTTCAGAGTCTATTCGTTACAAACAAACAAACAATCAAATCTTTCCTCTTTATAGTATTAGTTTAGAAGTAAGTTTAAAAAACATTGATTTTCCTCTCAAATACACGTAACACAATGTTTATGTTGTATTCTGTTTAATATCGTGTGTCAATTTCAAACGGTAACAAAAACAAGAAAATGTTATTTGAAAACAATCCCAACGGACGTCTCATCGAATTGTTTTTGACAGATGATGTAACTAGCGGACCGGTCTGGGAGTGAGTGTGTTGAAACAAATTCACTCACTCGTTCTTTAGATCTGTGGGCTGAGATTATTTTGTTTTGATGGATGACTGAACTTTCGGGTTACAGTTAATGATTTGATGTATTTTATTGGATTACGATCCACCCTTGATTTTACGTATACACATATAGATAAGTACATTTCTTTTTCGAGAGTAACGCTTTATTAGTGGGTAAAATTTGTACTTATGTTAGAACATTAGTCATTCATCCTAATCCTAACTATCCTAACTAATATTATAAATGCGAAAGTAACTCTGTCTGTCTGTTACCTTTTCACGGCTAAACTGCTAAACCGATTGACTTGAAATTTGGTACAGGGGTAGCTTATGGTCCGGGAAAGAACATAGGGGTCCTACGGGATCGGGAACTACGCGGGTGAAACCGCGGGGCACTGCTAGTTATCTATAAATAGGTTTGTTGGAACGTGCCAATTTCTGTTACTACTAATACTATTTAAAACGCTTAACATAACGCTGGTGAAACCATGAGGCAAATACAGTTCATTTTATAGAAGAGTTCTTTGTATGTTAATTGAAACAAAATATTTTTTTTAATTTACCCCTATACACCCCTATTTTGAAAATATGGGACTTATTAAAATCAGAATATCTGTAGCAGTAACTGAATCCATATATCCAATAAAAATATCAAAAATGATAGTCGATTACTTATCTTTAAAAAATACAAAATAAATGTCGTATTACCAGACGGCACACTAGCTATCAAGTATTCTGTGACGGCTCGGGTCGATGACCGCGCTCAGCTGTGTATCGCAGCGTTCGGTGTAGAATAACAATAAAATTCGGCGGGATTTTGAAAATCTTTGACTTATCATAACTTTTTAAATAAAAGCAAAAGAAAAAAACTAACCTCACTATTATATTGTCACCCGTCGTTTACATTAGCTGTGAGATAAGGTATCGCAATTTCAAAATAAGGGTGTATAAAGAAATCCCAACATAAATATTAAATTAAACTGTTTAAAATTCCAAAATCCGCATCAAACTCTAACCCTTGTAAAACACCCGACGTTAGTTACAGCCCGAGACAAAAACTGTTCAACACAGACACTTAACGTCAAATTTAATCCGCAATAAAACTGAATTTACAATAAACCACAGATTTAATGCAACTCTATACTGTTGTAATAAGGTTTAAATTATGACAGTAAAAGTTTGAGACCGCCTTTAATGCTTTAAGCAATAGAGTCGAGATTCGCTCGTCTTTCTTATATTTTTGTATGCAAGTGTGTTTTAAGGTGGATTTGCGGAATCCCCTGGATTATATGAAACTGACACGAGCTGGTCTCTGTTCCTGGAGTGGCACGTGGACTGGCAGACGCACACGGCTTACCCCGTTTAATGCTGTTCATCCCTTCAGTCTCGGGGGATTTCGACGTTTTGTGAAATTATTTATTATGAATGGGATTTTTATGTTTGAAATATTGTTTTTGAGGTGCTCGGTTATATTATAATTTATTGGGTTCTATATTTAAATTATAAGTATTTGGGAGAGTTTTTTGTGTAATTCTATATTAAAGCAAGTGATATTTCAAATATGTTACGACATACGCTATAATAACATAAAATGAAAAAGCTTGTCAATGTTCAAATAACCTCCAACACTTGCGAGTGCCGTCACCTTTTCAAACTGCCAACTACAGATAAAATACGTTTCTGATAAAAGTACAAGCAATAATAGACTTTAAGGGGAACGACCTCTTTATTGAACCACTGTACGTTATACTTAGCTTTGCCAGACAAGATTTTTTACGAAAAAACGCGTACAATATCAAATATCTAAAATTTAAAACGCTATTCAATTACACACCGTCTAAAAGCAATTTATTTCGAAAAGAAACTCAATATCTTGGGTTATTGAAACCTGAACAGTGTTTTCGGATAGATTTTATTTGTGTCTGTAAATATGAGGAACATTTTGGGTATCAATCATTACCGTGATGGGCGCCATGTGTTGATGGCGCCCAACATGGTAACATGGTACAGATTTTAAAATGCTTTTTGCTAATGGCTTTCCGTAAAAGGTGTATGAAAATATGTCGGGTCACACAATAGATTCTATAATACTTTGTTTCTGGATTATAATGGCTGGATAAATGGAACAGCATATGCTCGGAGTTGCTCTAAATGTAATTTGAAGGTACTTTTAAAAAAAAAACTGTTCCAGAACTAAATATTTTTCGTAAATAACTTCTAGACCGAGTTAGGTGAACTATGATACAGATGTTCCTTATAAAATTAAGAATACTTTATTTCTGAAATTGCTGCTTATAAAAATAACAGCGGAGAACAGTTAGTAAATCACATTTCCAACGCTTTTGTTACTTAATAACATTTAATATACTGTAACATGTACAGTTTAAGGTCTATAATTCAATGTCGATGTAACAAAAAACATGTGTATGACGTTCTAAAATTTTATGTCGTCATTTTGGGGCTTCGTTTCGTTTCACGCTCGACTAATTCGGTACACGTTTGTGTAGCAACAGCTATTATCTGCGCGCCAACAAATTGAAAACAATTTCATGTAATTTTATTATTTTGTGCATAAAAAGAATCAATTGAAAGAACGTTAGTATTTATTGGTGTAATAATACACCTGATATTACTTGTTTTCTTTTACATTTACATAAAAATGGAGTATTCATATTTAGTATTTGTAAAATGCCCGGATTTGCATGGATATAAACGGGATATATTAAGATGACGAAGCTTTTTTTTTTTTAGAAAAATACGAGATTTTCGCAAGCAAATTTAAATTTCAATTAACTATCATTTCTTTTCGAATATGTATATCCTAACTATATATTTTTTAATATACTATTTCTAAGTAGCAGAGCTTGAATTAAGCTTAAGCACACAAACCATATTGCAAAAAAATAAATCAAATATACGCGATAAAATATGATCAAAGAAACGTTTCACATCAAACATTTTCCATTTCAACACAAATCTCTTTTGTAAATAAACTTTGTGAGCTTGAAGGATAAATAGTAAAGCAAAATAAAACTTATTTCGCAAAATAATGAATTGGAATGTTCTGCGTCTGTCGCGAGGACATTCTTTTATCTCCTCGTCAAAGGACCAATAAGACGGGACCTCCTTAACAGGTAATTCTCTTTGTGCAAATATTTCAATTGTTTTAACGTCCGAAATAATTCACTTTATTATTTATTCGTTTACGTCCCGCCGAGATTTTTATTCTTTTTACATTAAGATACAGTTTTTATTCATATTTCTAAGAATCGGAAATACTCTGACATTTTTTCTTGGGTTCAGAATTTTAAAAAGAGTATTGACCTCTAGATCTCACTGGAAAACAAGTCCTCTCACTTATGTACAGTGATGAGGAATAGGTATAATATAATCAGCTTGCTAATAATTTACCTTCAAAGTGAAACTTAAGGTATAAATTGGTGGCCGACCGCAGACCACACGAAGCCGACCACACGAAGCCGCGCCACTACTGGTTTGTATGAATCTCTATGAAATAACATTCGAAGTGGGCTTCATGAAGCTAGCTTCGCGTCGCCGAGCAGCAGACAGGAGTGTCGCCCGACCGCGGATCAGTAGTGAAGCTGACCATAGATATATGTTAGCGCGCACGAAATTCATTTGAAAACTTCAACGGCTGTCGATGACTCACTTGTTTGCGCACGCCTATAAAAGAGGGCGCCCCACCGCCGGACGATTCATTCCACTGCGAGCGCTCGAGCAGTGAACATCTCCGAGTAACCATTATTATAAATTCAATAATTTTATTTATTTAATGTGTTATATTGTTTAATGTTAAATTGTAATTAAAAAGTAAAGTTGTGTCAATCTATGAAGTGATTAATAAATCAAGTACGAACCGAAACGGCAATTTCAACCAGCTAACAACCCCGACTCTAACATCAGAAGACGGGAACAACCAACGTCCACAAAAAGAAAAATTGTGTCCATCTTGATATTGACCTAAGAGTCGGTTATTACAGCTAAGTGTACTTATTTTATTACTCTACTATATCTGAAGTGTTTTTCGATATACTTAATTGGAATCACAATTCAAGCATTAGAACAGACACGTTTTTTATCTACAAATAATTTAGACGATACAGTGCGTATATCGCATACGTATGCGTGCAATAAGTCTCTTAAACTTGGTACCAGATTTGGATTTCTTTGATTTACACGAGTAGTGTTGGTGCAAACATTTTTTTTGAACACGTTAAAATAAAACTACCCACTCGTTTTTTTTTTATCATGATTATAATTTTGTTTTCATTTTTGACAGTTTTGGACCCTTTACGGAATCCGTAACCACAATCGCAGTAGACTTAAAATATTCGAATATACATCAGCCGAGAAGAATCTGCGAGAAACTGTCTAGAATATTTTAATTTGACGTGCTTTGGGGCCCAAGCGGGTGGCAGCTCACAGCTTATCCTCTGCATCTAATTGAAGTTAATAATGGTTTATTGTATTGTTTTGGTGGCCTCGTGTATCATACCGGGCAGCGTCGGCTATTTGATCCGTGTTCCTATACTTTTTTTGGTTTGGCCTGCATATGAGGGCCCACAGTCAAGGAAGCAAAGGCACTTAACTGGTCTTAGAAGTGGTTTATTTTCTTCGGCGGTTTGAGGTACGTCTTGAATATGGTAAGACAGCAGTTTGTCGCTGAGCCGTCGCTGGTTTGTTGCGGCATTTGTAACGGCACTAAGCCGAGTGATGAATATCAGAATATACGATATCAAGGTATAATTTAACAATTTATTTTATTTTTACACAGAGATTTAAATATAAAAGACAAAAAGGCGAGTAGTATAGAGGTGAGCTTAACCGAAGAAAAAAAAAATTCATTTTCAGCAACAAATATAAGAGAAAAGGGAAATTCTTTTCAACTATATATCCAGTACTTGGAATGACCAATGTCAGGATTGAATATTTTATTTTCAGCAACAATTATGAAAAACTGAAATGAGATGTAATGAGATGAGATGAAATGAAATGAGATATAATGAGATGATATGAAATGAGATGAAACGAAACGGAATGAGATGAGATGAGGTGACTCGAAACGAAACGAGTGTTTCCAGAGACGTAATAATATAAAAAAAAATATTTAGCAACAGATAAAAAATAATAATAATAAGTGATAGTCGCCGGATTGTGCATCCTTTACAAAATATTAAATATGTCAAAGGGCTTCCGTGTGTTGGCTTTGGCCCCATACTAGCCTTCCAAAAGACCGGGACTCTTAATAGTCCGGTGTAAGGAAAAGACATAATAATAATAAGAAATGACATTACTTTATATCCAGTACTTGGCTTGTCCAATGTCTGATTGAATATTTCATTTTCAGCAACAATTATGAAAAACTATTAGATGATATTAAAAAAAAAAAATACAGCAACAAATATAAAAAGAAAAAGAGAAATTATTTTCAACCGTATATCCAGTACTTGGCTTGTCCAATGTCAGGATTGAATATTTTATTTTCAGCAACAATTATGAAAAACTATTAGATGATATAAAAAAAAATACAGCAACAAAGATAAAGAGAAAAAGAGAAATTATTTTCAACCGTATATCCAGTACATGGCTTGTCCAATGTCGGATTGAATATTTTATTTTCAGCAACAATTACGAAAAACGATTGAATAGACTTTCTAGACACATAAAAAAAAATAACCTTATTAAGATCACGCTCAAAGCACGAGCTTCTTTACAAAATGGCCGTGTGTTAGCGTTTACATTTTCATGAATTATTATCTTCGTACAAGAACGGAGCGGTGCGAACGGATGTCGGCGTGGCTGGCTACGCGGCGCAAACAAAGCAATGGATCGACTTCTGATCTTATGTGCAATGGTGAGCTGTATCTTTTCTATTTACCTATGTTGTGTTAGCGTACTTTCCTGGCCGCTATCATGACTTCCGGTCAATAACACTTTTATTTGTCACAGTAACGCACTTGACTCGGTTTTCAAGATGGCGGTAAAAGGAATTGCGTGCGGGCATTCGATTTCGAACCATCGCCACGAACAGTCGATATTGATATTTAAATAAAAGTTATTAATACACCTTGTTGTTTTTACTTCTGAGCTAGACCCCTTTTAGCTCAGAAGTGGGATCGACGAGAATTATAATTGAATCTCTCGTGCACCACGTCCATCGAAACGTAAGTAAAAGTGTTCTTTAACATTTAGTGTTATAAATTCGGAAGAAATATGAAACCGTTACATTACGTTCAAATTTTACCACGCGGGGAACGAAGAATTTAATTAAGTACCCACTTTACAGACTGTAAATTACAGTATACGAGTATATTGTATTTCTTCTTTTCCTCGAAGTGATTATTGTTATTATAAGTATGGAATAAAGCCTGCACTGGCTACTGCACCGATAATTTGAGATTTGATAGCGATTTATTTATTATTTTACTGGTTTATTTGCGCTAGTTTAGAAATTATAAGTTAAATTATACGAGTGTTTAAAAGTTAGTAGTACATCTTTAATATTGCGTGTCTAGTTTATTAATAATAGATTGTGCTTGTGACTATAAGTATAATAATTAATTGATTAAAAGTATGTATGTATAAGAGACAGGATATCAATGAAGTTATTTTTTTTATTTTTTTTTTCTCTCCATTTCTTGCCCTTTTGAATTCGTTATTCGTAAACATGTGTAGTGGACAAGTAGTGTAAATAAGTAACGTGTATGAAGGAAATATATACGAGTTAGATACCGCTCTTCAGAGCAAGATTAAATGCAACAAATCATTAACGTGATAAATATATTATTGTACTTTTACTCAAACAACTTTTGGAAGTTTTAGACGTACGAAATGAGAAAAACAATGCAACCGTTGGGAACCGATGATGAGAATGAAGAATCACTGCGCGAAAGACTTCTGCGGGGTTCCCGAACGAGGGGTCGAATGCGAAGTGAACCTCCACATCGTGAGCGATCAGTGACAAACCACCGGCCTGACGGATCGTCGGATATTCCAGACGGTGAGCGTGAGCGACGTCTGGACCGACCACGAGGTAATGAACAAAGTTCAGACGGTGAGCATGAGCGACGTCTGGACCGACCACGAGGTAATGAACAAAGTTCAGACGGTGAGCGTGAGCGACGTCTGAACGAATACTATGCCAACGATGATCAGGGTTCTTGCGGTGAGCGTGAGCAACGCTGGGGCCCTGATACTCGTTCTTATTCTCCTGGCCGTGATTGGCGAAGTGGTGAGCGTGAGCGACACTTCCCAAGCACTTCCGGGTTTAAGAGAACTGATATTGCAAGGATTGAGCGTTCTTCAGCAGCAAGTCAAAGAAAAAGGAGTTCAAGATCACCGCGACAGGACATCATAGATATGGAAGAGCGAAGGGACTTCAAGTCACCGACACCAAAACGTGCAAGGTACAATACACAACGTTATTTAGAGACGCCTCAACGTGAAGTTTCTTCGGATTCTGGTAACACAATGTTAAAAGAATTTGTCGAGGCACTTAAAGGTCTTTCTAAATTAAATAATCACAAACTGCCCTCAATTGGCAATGTGATACCAGAATTCGATCCGATGTTGAAAACCCAACCGATTAGACATTGGATAGCTAAAGTAGAGGAATGTGCTGAAATTTATGATTGGGATGAGCGCGAAGTTATTCACTACGCTTTACCTAAATTATCCGGAATAGCTAAATCTTGGTATCAGAGTCTCCCGAGTGTTCGCTATACATGGCCTGAGTGGAAATCTAAATTATTAGATTCATTTCCTTGTCGAGAAAACTATGCCGAATTACTTACAGAAATGCTGACCCTCAGAGTAAAATATGGTGAACCACTAGAACCATACTACTATTCCAAACTTAATCTTTTACATAGGTGTGAGATAAAAGGTAAACACGCAGTCGATTGTTTGTTGTACGGGGTTGAGGATAGGGCAATTAAGTTAGGAGCTCAAGCTGCTGAATTCAGCACTCCTGAGCAAGTTCTAAAGTATTTTAAATCTGTAAAGGTTGGTCAATCAAAAGACAATAATCCAAGTAGAATGATTAGAGGCGAAAAACGCACTCCCACAACACAGGGGTTATCTGAAGGACCCTCTTCTTCTGGAAGACGACCTATTAGGTGTTTTAATTGCGGTACTGAAGGTCACCCGAGTTTCAGGTGCCCCAAACCATTAGAAAAGTGTAACATATGTTTTCGACTCGGCCATCGTTCTACTGCATGTACGTTCCGCGGTGCTAGAACCGATAATGAAAAGCCTTCTTCAAAAGACGACAAATTAAGTAACGAGAAACAAGTTTTAAAAATTAGTGTTAATAGTGATAGCGCGACTAGCGATAATTATGACAATTTGATTGAAAAGGTCTCTCATGAACCGCATGAAAAATATTACATAACAATTAAAGTTAACAATTATCCGCTTTTATGTTTTGTTGATTTGGGTAGTGATTGCTGTTTTATTCGCGCTTCTGAAGCAACACGTCTAGGATTGACTTTAGATCACAAAGAACTACCGCTAGTGAAAGGATTTGGCGAAAGTTTAGTTAGACCTTTGGGCAAAACTAGTGCGAATGTAATGGTACAGGGTATCGAAGAAAATGTTGAAATTTTTGTAGTTGAGGATGACTTGTTGAAACGACCATTTCTGCTAGGACATTCGTTCACAGAAAAACCAGGTATCACCATAACTAAGACACCGATGTGTCTCGTATTTGAGAAACAATACAAACAATCAAAAGTTTTTATGATGTGTAGTGAAAATGTTCAATTAAAAGCAAATGAAACTAAAGCTGTAAGCACCTATTCAAAAGAGTCTTACTCGGGTAATATTTATGTAGATGGTTCTATACGAGGCAAAGAGGGTTATGAGTATTTACTAGTTCCGGGAGAGTATAACGTAAAATTTAGTCGCAGCTGCATTATGGTACAGAATTTGTCTAATAATAGTATTAATTTTGCCAAAGATTGTCTCATGACTCGAGCACGCCCTATTTCGGTATCGAACCTTGACATCAAAAACATTTCTTGTATTGAGAATGTAGGGAATACTGGTGGTATTAAAGTTAATTATGGGGATAAACTATCTGAACAAGAAAAGTTAGAAATAAATCTTGTACTTAATGAATTTAAAGATTGTTTTTCAAGTAACTTGCAAGATTTAGGATTCACAACAGTGGCCGAGATGGAAATACAGCTCAAAGATTCTGAACCGGTTGTATATCGTCCGTACCGCTTACCACATGTTGAAAGGTCTCTTGTCCAAGGTATGGTTAAAGAAATGATTGATGCAAACATAATCAGAGAGTCCTCTTCCCCTTACGCCAGTCCAATTGTACTGGTACAAAAGAAATCGGGTGAGAAGCGTCTTTGCGTCGATTATAGGGCTTTAAATCGTAAAACTGTGAAAGATCACTACCCGTTACCTCGAATAGAGGATCAACTGGACGTTTTAGCTGGACACACATATTTCATATCTTTAGACCTTGCGTCAGGGTATTACCAAATACCTCTTGCTGAAGACTCAATATCAAAAACTGCTTTCGTGACTCCTGATGGACAGTTCGAGTACTTGCGTATGCCTTTTGGACTCGTAAATGCCCCTTCCGTCTTTCAGCGAACTATCAATAAAGTTTTGGCAGACGCTAAAGTAAAATTTGCAGTTGTTTATATGGATGACATTTTGATTCCGGCTCATGATTTTGCAGAAGGCATATCGCGGTTAAAACTGGTACTAAATTTACTGCGCAAGGGAGGTTTGACACTAAAGCTAAATAAGTGTAACTTCTTTTATACAAACGTAGATTTTCTGGGATTCGAAGTCAGTAGTGAAGGTATTAGGCCTGGTATCAAAAAGATTGAAGCAGTAGCGAAGTTTCCTACTCCGAAAAATCAGCACGAGGTCCGACAGTTCATAGGGTTAGCTAGCTTTTTCAGACGATTCATAAAAGGCTTTGCGATGATAGCTGCTCCATTGACAGACCTGTTACGGAAAAATTGTAACTGGCAGTGGACTTGCGCTCAAGAAACTGCTTTTGATACACTCAAGCGCTCATTGATAGACAGGCCTGTTACAGCTCTGTATAACCCATCTCTGGAAACGCAGCTACATACTGACGCTTCTAAAGTAGGGATAGCAGGCGTTCTAATGCAAAAGGGTCAAGATGGTTTATTTCAGCCAGTATCCTATTATAGTCGTAAAACCACTCCTGACGAGCAAAAACTTCACTCATTCGAATTAGAGACGTTGGCCATAGTGGCCTCATTAAGTAAATTCCGCGTATATCTAGTTGGCATTCCATTCAAAATTTTCACTGATTGTAATGCATTACGTACCACAATGACCAAACGTGATTTAGTTCCACGCATAGCACGTTGGTGGCTACAACTTCAGGAATACGATTGCGAGATAGAATATAGGCCAGGAAACAGAATGCTCCATGTGGACGCACTGAGTCGGAACCCGGTCTCACCAGCTATATCAGAATCTCATGTGTTAGATGTATTAAGCATTGAAAGTGATAATTGGCTCAGTACAGCACAATCGGTAGATGACGAGATTTTAGCCATTAAAAATATTTTAGAAAACGAAAACATTGAGAAAATTTTAGAGACACACAAGAATTATAAATTGAAGGATGGGAGAGTATATAGAGTAGTCGACGAAGAATTACGTTGGGTTGTACCTAAGGCAATGAGATGGCAAATTTTAAAACGTAATCACGATGACATTGGTCATTTTGGGCTTGATAAAACTTTATCTCGGATAAAAGGATCATATTGGTTCCCAAAGATGCGCAAGTTTGTAAAAAAATACGTTAGCGCATGTTTAGAGTGCGCTCACCACAAAGCTGCAGGAGGCCCGCGGGAAGGCCATTTACACCCTATTCCCAAACCAGAGCGACCGTTTCATACCATTCATGCCGATCATTTGGGTCCTTTCGTTCGTAGCAAACGCGGCAATTGCTATCTCTTAGTTATAGTTGATGGATTTTCTAAATTTATTAACATTAGTGCAGTTCGGAACACTAAGTCGGTTACAACTGTAAGGGCTATAAAGCAGCACATTAGTTTATTTGGTACACCAACACGATTAATAACAGATCGAGGTTCTTGCTTTACCAGCCAAATATTTAAGAAATTCATTAATGAAACTGGTATTAAGCACATTTTAAATGCTGTGGCTACACCTCGGGCAAACGGTCAGGTCGAGCGATTTAATAGAACAATTTTAGATGCATTGTCATCTAGAACACACGGTAAGGATGATAGGGTCTGGGATGAGTATGTTCCTGATATTCAATTAGGCATTAATACTACGGTACATAAAACTACCCAAAAATGTCCTTCAGAATTAGTTTTTGGATTTAGACTTACTAACGAATCTGAATCAATTTTGAGTGATGCTTTAAATGATACACTTAATGTCATTCCATCCGAAGAGCTTGATGAGGTTAGAGAAACAGCAGGTAATCTCATTAGAGAACAACAGGAGAAAGATAGGGAACGGTTTGATAGGAAAAGGAAAACTACAACGGCGTACAGAGAAGGGGACCTTGTAAGGGTTGAAAGAGATATTGCCTTCAATGATGGTAAACCAAAAAAATTGTCTACAAAATTCCAAGGACCATATCGGATACTTAAAATTTTACCTAATGATAGATTTGTTATAGGAGACACACCTATCACAAAGAAGGGTAATCGTAAGTACGAAGCCGTTGTAGCTATCGATAAAATCCGCCCGTGGCTAAATCTCAGCACAGACCTCGGGGATAGTTCAGATAATTTAAGTGATGAAAATGAATGAAATATTAATTATCTTAATACGATCATTAAATTAATTATAAGTGTTCCTATACTATCTTTAGTTACAATTATAAATCATGTTATTATTGTTACTAATATTATAATTATTATTGTTAATTAAGACTGTTTATAATTATTTAAGTGTACGAAAATTTATTTAATTAACTGTATCATGTGTTTTTTTTTTTTTTTTTTATATACCTAGTTTGTAAGTCCTAAATTGTTATCCATGGTACGAGGACGTACCAATAGTCAGATGGCCGAGCTGTTAGCGTACTTTCCTGGCCGCTATCATGACTTCCGGTCAATAACACTTTTATTTGTCACAGTAACGCACTTGACTCGGTTTTCAAGATGGCGGTAAAAGGAATTGCGTGCGGGCATTCGATTTCGAACCATCGCCACGAACAGTCGATATTGATATTTAAATAAAAGTTATTAATACACCTTGTTGTTTTTACTTCTGAGCTAGACCCCTTTTAGCTGTGACATAAAATTATCGTTATTTGAATTTCTTACTTAGTTTGTATGGTGTAAGAGTAATAAGTAATGGCAACCCTCTCGAGCTTATTTTTATGAGATACCCACAAAATAAGATTAATACAAATGCAGTTGCTAACTTTGCCATCGCGTAAGGGCAGGAGTGGCCGAACGAGCGTAACTTTACAAAGCAGTCTTAGTCATATTACAAAGCAGTGTAAAAGAGTAATCGACATGGTTTGTCATGAGCAACTCTGTAGTGCTCCTAAATTAAGATTATGTGCCCGTGTCGGTGATTAATAAAAAGATAATGTTGACTAGGAGGTTTAAATATGAGTTGCAGATACACCAGTTTTGTTACATTTCAGAATACGAAGAAGTGTAGGCGCCGGGACGCGCCTACCTGCAGAATGGCCGTGTTAGCGCGCACGAAATTCATTTGAAAACTTCAACGGCTGTCGATGACTCACTTGTTTGCGCACGCCTATAAAAGAGGGCGCCCCACCGCCGGACGATTCATTCCACTGCGAGCGCTCGAGCAGTGAACATCTCCGAGTAACCATTATTATAAATTCAATAATTTTATTTATTTAATGTGTTATATTGTTTAATGTTAAATTGTAATTAAAAAGTAAAGTTGTGTCAATCTATGAAGTGATTAATAAATCAAGTACGAACCGAAACGGCAATTTCAACCAGCTAACAACCCCGACTCTAACATATATATATCCGACCATAGATTAAATCAGCGGTCCCACAGTGAGCGATGAACTATCGGCGAGTTTCTCGCCCAAGAAAAGGACAGTGAATGTACATTCCATGTTAACGAAAGATTAAATTAAAATTAATTATGGATAAATTAAATTGAATAGAATAATTGTTAATTGAAGAAACAGTACACTAATTACTCGATATTTTCATTTTCAAGAACATTTTATCCGTAAACGAAACCTTTTTTGAATTAAATTTTGATCGAACGTTGTCTCAGTTGTCTGACAGATTCATGTCATGTCTGACTATTTTATTCGAATAATCACTACTATTAACAAAGGCGAGTGCGAAACGAACAGATACACCGACCCCCGTGCCAACTGCGCCCTCTTCTGCTACACGTGCCCCTTAGCAGAAGAGTTACGCGCAGGTATTCCGCCAGCCGCTCCGCAAACCAAGCAACCAACAAGCCTCATCTGGTGCGTACTATCCAGGTTAAGAGCGTAGCTGCACCTAAGAAACAGCAAGTAGCAGTAAGTGCAGCGGAGAAAGTCGACGTGGATGGCTTCACCCTGGTAGAGAGGAAACTTCGACCGAATCCGTCCCGTAACCGACGTGGTACCGCCCCTTCTACAGTCACTCTACGTGTTGTGGAGATGGAGCCCACCGTATCGGTTACTTCAAGTACCTAAGAACGAAGTACAGGGACATGTTCCTCATATTATTATATATGCGCGTGGTTTGGAAGACTGTGTGCTTAAAACAAATAGGTTTACAGAAAGTTAACATTAAAAAATATGCTTTGTTAATAAATTATTTGTGTTAGTTGATTTAAAATTAAAAATATTTGTGTGAAAATCTTTTGCAGTTTTTATTTACTATACTTATATATTAAACACAACGAACGCTATGCTATCTATGCCTTGCTTATTATACCTATAATATTCCTTGAGAATCGATGATTTCAGAAATATCTACATACATTTTTCACCTCGATAGATGTGTATTATAAGATTTACGAGTCAAATTTCACCCGAGCGAAGCCGGGATTTCATCTTATAATTACATAATATGTGCATCTCTTTTGTTTACACGGAATGTATGTTCACTGTCTTTTTCTTGGGCGAGAAACTCGCCGATAGTTCATCGCTCACTCAACGTCAAACATCTTATTACACGAAGCACCCATAACTTAGAGTAGAAAGCCAAACGGAGCGAAAACTGGGAGGCCTTCCCCTCTGTCAAAGGTTTAAGAATGCAGAATGCCCATGGGCTTATGGTTTTATAAAAACTAATCGCCTCGCGTTCCGCGCATGTTCCGCGTCATTCAGCAAATGACAGTGCGCGTCGAATGATACCCAACAAAAATTGCTGTGTATTTTTATGTATAAAAAGCGATCAGAATCATCAAGTATACAAAAGGATAGTACCACTTATCACTTGTAAGTATTATTTAATATTGTTAAATAATGCACTAAATTACAAAAACAAAAAAAAAATATGTTCTGTTCGAAATCTAAGTCAGTCCGCTTTTTCATAATAGGTATAGCTTTTTTACTTAATAGTCAAAAATCATTGACAGCAAATTTATCGTTAGTATCAAGCACTAGTGTCGCTTACTTTAAATTGACGTCATCTCTTGCACGTATAGGTACGGCCCTGTGTAAGAATGTACAAGTGTGCGTAAATTGCAACTAGTGTTTGATAATTTTGGTCGTGTGCGTTCGTAGCTACGTCACCCCCAGTTGCATTGGTGTGAAATTGTCTGTGTGTGCGTTACCGCACTCTCCACGCAGAAATTGACAGACTTTTTTATTATCAAATTTGTTCTCTTATTGTCTCCGTTTGGCTTTCTACTCTAAGACTCGGAACGAACGAACTGGATGTCATCATCTGTTACCATCTGCAGTTGTCGCCTGCAGTCGGGTTCGAAATCAAGACCGCAGCTACGTGAAGCTACGAAGTGTCATGATGACATTAGCCGGCTTCGTGAGGTCGGCTTCGTGTGGTCTGCGGTCGGCCACCAACTTATACCTTTACATAACATCCTCGTATCTACATAATTTACTGTTGGAAGCGACAACATGACTCAAGGACAATAGGTGTTACATCACGGGAGTATTACCTCGATCAGGGTCCCGTAATGTGCCCGGTGCCCTTGACCCGATCTCACCCTTTAATCCCCTTTCATCCCCCTTTCATCCCTCGGGGGTGAACCAATATAATCTGCACACAACACGGTCCAATATCAACTGGTTGGATTCAAAGATTTAAAAATAAAAAAGGCACCGAATATTGTTGCCGTGCGAATTTGATGTGCGTGTGTACTTTGTGTGTTATTGAATTTTTGTTATCTAAAAAGTGTTTTTAATTTAAATATTAATATGATGTGCCCTGGGGTCTTTCCTGTGTTTGCTCTTTGTCTGTTGCTATAAGTTGCTGAAATGTTTTAGGTCTTAACAACTGTCAATGATGTTATTGCAATTTCGAACTCTTGCTTCCAAAAGCACTAGAGATCATTTTAAGACAATCAAAACCAGATACGTGAACTTGTGTTTGATGAAGATTTTCAATAAAGAAAAGTTAGGGCTTTTTCAAGTCAATGAAACAAATTCTAACCATACTATTATTAAGCAAAACCGGAACAGACACAAGTAAATTCTAATAATAAAAACAAAAGCCGTATTCATCTTGATTCTGGCAAAAGTTTTCATCAAACTTTGTGACGTCATTACCCCTTTTGTTATCAAAAAGCTCCTTCAAAGGGACACCTCGGGAAGTTGGGGTAACACAATTACTTCCCGTAATTGTAATCAATACAACTTTTGATGACTACCAGCTGGATTTGGCGTGAGTCACATTTTAATTCCAGAGTTGTGCAACTTTTGTTAATATGTCTTTATCTTGAAGAGATAACTCTTTGACAATGTCAGATATAGTCTTAAAAGTGATGGGTAGCCATTATCATAGTCGATTTTAATTTGAATATATACACGCGTTTCCGCTTCCGTGCTTAAATTTGTAAGATACGTTCGTTCCGGTTGTCGAACTAACATAATCGACAATCGTTACAAGTAGTTTAGAACCCTTGTAAGTCCAATAATTGATTTCAGCAAAAATATTGCAACTCGCACAATGGAGAGAGAGGTGTAATTGCGGAAAACTGCCCACTTACAAGTTCAGCACAACGTTTTTATATTTTGAGAGTAACCACAAAACCTTACCTATTATGTACATTAATAACATTATTAGGAATAGCAAGGAAACCAATTTATCCTAAGATTAAACATCAAAAGAATTCATTAAAGATTAGAAGAAAAATACCAATAAACAAACTCGGATACCAAAAGGGTTATCGGTTGAGTCCCAACAGTGGACACTAATCCTGAAGTGATGTTATCGACAAATCCCAATAAGATTGTGAAATCAAGTGTATCCGTACAAACCAGGTCTATGGAGCTTAATCCGGGATTGTTACAAAGGGACAAACAGAAAGTAATTAAACACAGTTGCGGAATAACAAGCAGTAAACCAACTCGTTACATTCCGACACAGTGTAACGACTCTACCTTTACTAACTTTTAAAGTTGCTTTCAAAGGTCCGTATAATTTATTTTAATGATTTGATTAAAATTTAGGACTTTGTTAGAGTTTAAAGGCTATTTTATTATCTGTCTTTATGATGAAGTCCTAAGATGATTACAGATTTCCATTGTTTATTTTAGCGATATTACTACCTACATGTTTAGATGTATGTACCTAAAACGTCCGAGCACTAGTTTATTATTAAACGCGGTACAAAAGTTATTACTCAAGTTAAGAATCATTTTCAAATTATCTGCTGACTTCTTGGCGTAGTTTTTGATACTGTAGATGAAGTAGAGTTCTTTGTCACCCACAGTGTAAGATCTTTTGATCATAGTCCAAAACAAAACCGAATTCAATTAAATACTAACCAAAACTTTAATTTACAACCAACATTGTAAATATAACAGTAAAATATAAAAGTTGTGACTGCCGCCGGGCGTATCGGGCGAGTTGTGGTTGTGGCCCAAGTAACTCGTGACTCATTTAAAGTTTGTATTATCAGGTACTACGGCGTGTTGATGTACTATTCTCGCTACACTGTGCTCGTCTAAACTGCTAGTTTCCTTCAATGTGGGTTTGACAGCTGTTTCAATATGGCCGCCGGAAATTGGGGATGTCGAACATTCCCAAATATTTCAGTTGTTTTGATTCAGTAATAGAATATTTTGGTTTTACTGAGCGCGCCGATAAATTAAAATAAATTTTCAGTTCGTCGGAACCGGGTTCAATGGTAATGGAATATTGTAAATTATTTCTCTATTTGGAAACTTAGTGTTGTGTGGGCGGGGGTTGTATCGCACGGGGGTGGGTACATGTTCGTGTAAGACTAATGTATTAAAGGCAGGTAATATCGTATAAATAATGAAACCCTTCTTGTGTTCTATTTATATACAACAAAAGACTCGAACAAAAATGAAATGTACTTTATTAAATGTCAAGTGTTTCTCCTTGACTCCGCTTGGTGGCGCTAGTTTGTATAGATATCATACTTTATTTGACTTATTTATAAGACCTCACATAGTACATCATATTTTCCAAGGATTTTTTAGAAATCTTATATGTAGTAGGTACATGAATCACTAAGATTTGACCACGGCATGAAATCTCTCTGCGGATGGGACATCTAATGAGGTTGTGTGCTCTGTGAATATACCAATATATCATCCATTTTCACGACTCCACTTAACTTATTTTAAAAATCTGACACTCCAGAGAGACTGAGAGAAGCACATCATTTTAAGGTATCCAATTACTATTTCACCGTAAATGAATTATCCATTTTCCATTCAACGAAAAACACATATTGTAGTAATTCCAAGTTATTGTACACAGTATTGATTCCTTCCCTTATCCTTTGTTGGAGAGCATTGTTATCGAGCTAATCGCGTGAAACCTCCAAGTTCAGTAACTCGTACTAGTAATTACATTAGTAGTATGAATTATGGAGTATTGGAAGGCCCTTTGGTCCGGGTATTGTATAGCTAGCATCAAACGTAGAATGATTAAAGAAAATTTTCCTTTTTATGACTTCAATGCAAAATACTTTCTATTAAAATATACTACAACAATTAAATTAAGAATTTTAAAACCCCCAACACAATTACTTTCAAACCCCAATAACTTTTAAACGGGTCAACCGATTTTCATCGAACATGTCTGAGAACACTCGCACGCAAGTCCCCTTTAATACAAAAAAAAAAAACTAAATTAAAATCGGTTCATCCGTTCGGGAGCTATGATGCCACAGACAGACAGATACATACACACACATATACACACACACACACACACAGACACGTCAAATTTATAACACCCCTCTTTTTGCGTCGGGGGTTAACAAAAAGGCACTTCATTCTATAAATAACTGAATCACACATTATAAAGAATAAAAAAAGAAGTTTGAGACTTGCGAACTAACTAATTTTAATTATGATTTGATAAGTTTACAGACCAAGGTATGAGTTTTAGATCCTAATAATCCCTTTGAGGACAAATATACCTAATCATATAATCTTTAGAAACACCGCGTACATTCATAGAAAACCTTAAAGAGAAAAACTTTATGTTAACTCTTCAAACGATATTACTAGTTATATCACGCAGCTTTAAAAACTAAATGATTTATGAATAGAAGAAACTTGCTTGAAAATTAAGCACTAGAAAACAATTTTCTTCAATAAATTGAACAACTTTCGAACTATTTATTATGTAAATGTTTGTGTTATTAAGAAGTTATCTCCAGATGAGTGTAGTTGTTAAGATTCTTGCCACCAACTTGTAAACTCTAATGATTGTTCTAAATATTATTCAAGTGAATTATGTTGTTGTCTGTTTTCACTTTAAACGACTTAAACTAAGTCCTACGACTCATTTGCGGCAACTACACTACATATACAGTTTATTTGATAGGATATTACACATATTTCATCCCTCTTTCTCTTTGCCATGGATATTTTTCAAACGCATATTTAGTTCAAATAGTTATAATCAGTCAATAATTGTATCAGCTTCACAAAAATATATCCAGATTCAACGCTACCTAGTCATAAACAACGGAAAATACAAATACATACTTAGTATCAATACAAAATAATATAAACCTAATACAGAGATACATATGCGACTCAATAATATCCAACCATTCACTCAATCTCAGTACAAGCGTTATAAAAACCCCGGGAAACTGGGGAATGAATTAGACAAAAACATGAACATGTTCAGAGGAAATTGGTTAGTCTGTGGAGCGGAGAGATTGATTTTCTTGCGCCACATTTTTTGTTTGAAAATGTATTTGAAAAGGAAATGGTAAGTGGGCTCAGAGGTGCGAGGCCGGGCGCGGGTAGCGGATGAATGTGGGGAGTTAATTGCGGAGTTTAAGGTTCGATTACATTCCGAATGAGGTTTTTAAATAGGTGGGTTGATTTAACAAGTTTGGGTTTACTCTGGGAAGAAGATTCGGGCTTATTTTAAAAGATTTCGATTAAATAGAGCAGGTTGTCAATTTGGTTGTTTTATGTTTTTTAGCTCACACTCTCACACTTCTTTATTTATTAACCAATTTGAATGGTTTCCAGTGAGATCTAACAACATAGTACCTATAAGCTTAAAACCACCCTCATTTTTCAAGCTAATCAACCTATACTAACATCAATCAATATTTACTTTGTAATAAAATGTTGACATTTTTATTACAAAGTAAATATTGATTGATGTTTCATTATTTATTTAAGCTGCCAGACGACATTTAAATATACTTCACAATGTGACAGAAATAGTATCTACCCACACTTGGTTTAATATAACATGTGCGCGTAATACGTACTCCTACGCGTTCATTTGGGTCAGATTAGTACGCAACTTAATAACTTAAGGAAAATACGCGACTTCATCAAGTTATAATGTTTGACTTTACTGTTTAAGTTCAGAACTGTTATTCAATAAGAAAATGTCAAGCGTGGGTCGGTTTGATGTGCTTTACTGATTGAAACTAAAGTTGTGATTCATTAGGTATTTTTTAAGAATATTTTAGTAAGATATTTACTTTTTTTACACTAAAAAAGCGACCTATATTTAGCTATTCTCTAAAAGAATAGTTTAAATACCCACCAACAACAAAATTCAGTACACAAACATTTAATTTTCAACAAACACGCAACTAAATAAAACAACGTAATAAATATTTGTAACGAGACTCTTAAATAATATTGTGTGAGATCGTGTTCACAACACACAGTACATTTAACTGTTCACACTCAATTACAGTGTATGTGTGTATAAACAAACACAAGTTCAAATGTACAGTCGGCGAGATAAGTATTATTGGTGCCCAACGCGTACAATGGCGCCCATCACGGGCCCTCTGGCTACAAAGGACCCCGACCTCGCCGGGACCTCTCGCCGATTGTACCTAATCGCGTTCAAGAATGTTGTGCCGATCTTAAGATGGCCATTAACAGTCGAAACACCAAAGTAACAGAGCGTGATATTAGACTAAATCGAGTAAAACGTAATTTCACAACAAAATGGCGGCGGGCGCGCGTAATGGCCGCCTAATGGGACATGTAATAGTGTTGTAAATAATTTCTGATGCGAGACCCTTGCTTTTACCGGGATTTGTACAAATATACGCGTTCCACTGCCTTGGGAGGTTTTAATCCCGGCCCGGAGTTAATTAGTTTAATAATCGCATCCGCCAGAGTGGTAATAACCGTTAAAAAACTTTGTACAATGATATCAGATTGCGCGCGTTGTCACCGTTCGCAGCTCGTTCAGCGTCTCCCGTGTATACGCTTATTTTTATTTGAATTGGTTATTAGTTAAACGAGAAACTTTCAAGAAAAATAAGAAGTTTTGCGGCGAAACTTTTTCGTCATAAGACCAAGTTTTTCTCGAGGAGAGTTATGTTAATAATTATTTTTATTTTTACGGCTGTTACTCCCCGCGGGCTTGTTATGGGAGATGGAGAAATTAACTCGGGGAAATTCATTTGATTGTTGCGATTTAATTAATTTTGGAATTTAATTTGACCTGGATTCGTTTGGAATCTTGGTTACATAAATGTGTGTTTTATAGAACGTTCTCTTTGGAATATCTCTTTGGTTTTATTGACTTTCTCCTCTCGCTACGAAGGAGTTAATCCAGAGATTCATAGTAAAGATTTATCTTCAGATTTGGAATGGCAATGTGAAACAAATGGCGCTCGGGTACAGAGTTATTGGCGTTTTGGCGCGCGACTGATTTGTGGCGTCTCGAATGTTCTGGAAGTTTTACCTGTCGGTGATAAACGGTGTTGTTCGGATCGCCTGAGGTGGTCATTACTGCGGTGAAATATCGGGAGTGAAATCAAAGTCAGATCTACTACGACTAGAGACAAAGTGAAGACATCTTTTGTTTTAGTGTTACTAGAATCAGATCTGATATTAAATAAAACCCTCAATTTTAGTAAAACAGAAACAAAGGCGTGTGTTTAATCCCCGTTTTATTACTCGTATTACGGCTTTAAATATCGAATGAAAACATAAATCCTTTGAAGTAATAAGGTTAAGTGTAGTACTCGTTTATTACCTACTTACGTTTCATAGAACTAAGCTCGGCGATAGCTAAACAAAAAAGAACTCGGTACAAACAGAAGAGAAAGGATGAAAATGGCGCTGGAATGGTTTATCTTTACCTAAGTATATGTTAGGTAATACATTTCTGTGAACTACAATTGTATTTTAATATTTTATTAATTCATTTAGTGCTGTTGTTTAATTTTAAATTTTCTTTTGTAAGCTCTGTCATTCATTTGGTTGGTATTTTACACCTTCTTATTATACTGTGGTACCGTTTATGTGCCAACGCCATGACTCCACAAACTTCATGATTGACCATAATTCTTACCCGTGTTGGGAGTTTGTAAACTGTAAGATTTTATAAATGACCAAAGGTAAATCGCCTAAACTATCAAATCAAATCAATTTATTTATGAAGTTTTTGTTACAATAAGTACATTTGAGCAATTATCGAGACATTACCTCCCGTGCTAGTTAGAAACTGTGTTACTGCAAGGTAAGGCCTCTCAAATTACTACGACTCAAACTACTAAGTAAAGATATTTGAATTTAAAAGTATAAGATAGGTATAAGGTAGATATCAATATAATGTACTTATAAAACATTTACCTCAGAGCAAGTCAGTAAACTAGTTCCACAGTTCGGGAGTATCGCCAGTAAATAAATCAGAAAGTTTTCGACTGCAATAATTCATATGTGTGCGGTCTGTACCGAGTTGGGACGCTGCTACAAGATGTTGGAACATGTTTATCGAGTTGCAGTTGCATAACGGACAGACTGCATTGGTTGGCTGATTTATTTTTAGTTGTTATATTGGCAATTTATGTTGGTGATGTTAAATCGATGGTTGAGGTTGGAGATAACAAAAATGCTTTGTTGTACCCTATTCCTTCCTACTGTACTAACACCATCAGTGAGAGAGAGGCGCCTTTCATAGGAATCTTACAGCCTCATCCTTTATTGCTGCCTTCTTGATCGAGTTATAACTAACGCTTTAGATGCAAGAAGTCTTTTTTCTTGTATGTGTGTTCATTTGTACCGTCACACACACACGATATAGGGGTGGTCCAAAAGTGTAGAAATATTCTGTTTTAAAACGATTGATCCAGTTCTTCAAAGGAATCAATTGATTGTGGATGCTACGGGTATTCCAACCTGCATGTAGATTTTCTATTTTTATTTTTCTGTTTTGTCTAGTTGCAATTGAAGCACTGTTTCTTTCTGTATCAAGTAGCTAAAGATAGTTAGTCTAGTCTAGGGGATTTACTCACTGCGCCTCTTTTTTCTATTTTTGTCATATCCTGAAGAATTTCAGAATAACTAGTATGTTATCTTCATTGTCATATTGCTACAGCTAAAAAAATCTATGAAGCTAGGTATCATCAAATGGTACCAAATGAGTACTATATGGCGATGATAAAGTATGTTTAAAACATAGTGTGATCCCTCCATCTTGACGTTTATCTCTAATTGCTTTGTTATGAATCAATTTTGAAATTTAAGATAGACTAGACTGGACTTTAAATAGATTTTTTTTATTATATACCTTTAGTACCCCGTGACCACTAGTCTAGCCCCGAGCGATACAAGACAGCTGAAGAGTTTTAGAAAACGTTTACATTTGTTATTGGACTACCCTCTCGTGTGTTTTGATTTCATATTCCTATTTCTGTTCGCACCGTAAAACAATACGTTCTTTATCGCAGTATAATTATAACATAATATTGGAAAATTTAGTTTGTATGACCACATCTCAAAGGTTGCTGAAAAAATATGGCTAACTTGTATTTATAGAAAAGTTTGACAGTGTCTGCTCTCGTAGGACCCTATTATATTAGTCTCAACACACACAAACAGGCTGCCTCAATCGTGGAAATATCACACTCTCACAGAAAACTGCTAGAAGAGTAGCTCACATATTTACTAACAAAATATAATTTCCAAATATGATGGATCATATATATTTTTGATAAGTTTTGCGTCATTGCCACTGCGATATTTTGACGTGCGATTTTACTAATATTTTCTTACAAGTTCAATGTCCTAGAATTCCCAATAATTAAGGTATCTCTATACATATTGCTATCGTCGATAACGGCCCGAGATAACACTGACAATGAGTCTATCACGTAAACCTATTAACATATTGGTAGGATTCATTAATCAACCGTAATGTCTCAGTTTTAGTTTGATTACCAAACAATTGAGTGCTCCACTCCATTATTAATGATGTGTCTGACGTTTGATGTTACGTCTCGAGATTTGTAATATAATTTGATAGCATTGAAACAACCTCTTGGTGGTCTAGTGGCATGTAAATCTGCCTGCTACATCAGATGTTTCGAATTTGATGAGCAGGTGCATATTTGTGATTTTATAATATGGCTATTTTTAATTGTACTACTTCTATTAACGCATACTCATTGTCATTGTAAACTTATGTCGTCACTACAGGATAAAGATATCTACTGTACTAATAGACAGTAGAGAAGAATAGGCTTAATCACGACGTATGCCTGATGACTGTTAAATGGCAATAAAATATTAAGATAACAGTATTACCCGTTGAACTAAAAGATGATCCAACTATAAATACTTTATACTTTTTTTTCCTGTCAAACTCTGAAATCGAAGTGTGCCTGTTCTAAGTGTTTATACGTTAATAAATAGTTTTACGCAAATAGTTTAAAACATACCTAGTTTAAAGTGTCAAGAATCGTGCATTTTATATCTGGAACTGTTTTCTTCAAGAACTTTTGCCGCATTTGGACAATAAAACGAGATTAAGATTAAGAATCAAGATAAGTGATAACCTGCGTAATATCTTTCTACCTCCAATTTTAAATTAATTGAATAGATCGTTCATTCAATCATTCACCTACTTATTCTTGTTTATACGTCACTTCATATTTGACATTGACAGCCATCTAACAGTCAATCTGACAACCATCGGTTCTGTCATTAAAAAACTGCCACCAGTGTTGCAAGTTTATTAAAAAATACAAAATTTAAGGAAAATAAAATGAATTGCTGTGGATGTTCAAATAAATTCACTACCAATAAATGTCTTACCTGCAATACCTGTAAATCGAGCTACTGCCACGAATGTCTTAATATTGATATAAATTCAGCTGCTGAACTTAACAATAATCAACTGGCCTCGCTTAAATGTCCGTCTTGCACAAATGTAACTAGGCGCAAGGTTAATGATAACACTCCTATAAGAGCAAAGAGTATTGCCGAGCCATCATCCTCTGTATTAAGAGAGCGTCGTGTTGACTCAAAACAACTCACGATGGAAGGTATCAGTCAATTGTTGGATGAAAAACTATCAGTCACTTCTCCATTCTTCACTAATATAAGAGAAGCCTTGAAACATGATATTAAGAAGCTGGTAACAACTGAGGTGAAAGAGTCGATGAATAATCTAGTGACTGACTTTTCTGCGGCAACGGATTTTTTATCAGCAGAGCAGCGTGATATTAAAAGCAAATTAGCCGAACGGGACAGGAAAATTGCTGAACTTGACACTCAGAACAACATTTTGAAGAAAGAACTATCAGTTCTCAATAATAGACTATCTGTCATGGAGAAAATATCACGTGATCATAATATAGAAATACAAGGAGTACCCGAAAACCGAGGCGAAAATTTAATAAATATATTTAAAAAATTATGCGAAGCTATTTCTACTCCAATCATCGATAGCGACATCCGCGGGTTTCGTAGAGTAGCAAAAATAGATGCATCATCAAATAGACCCCGAAATATTATAATTACATTGGCATCGCCTCGTATTCGTGATGTTTTATTATCTGCTGTACACAGACATAATAAATCAAACGCTAAGGATATGATAAACACTAGTCATCTTGGAATCAAAGGTGAATCCAAACGTGTCTACGTCGTGGAACATATTTCACCAGAATTAAAACAAATTCATGCTGCCGCTAGGAAATTTGCCCGTGACAATAATTATAAATATGTCTGGGTCAAATACGGTCAAGTATTCCTGCGTAAAGATGACCAATCCAATGCCCCGCGTGTCAAGACTTTGGACTATCTAAAATCGATTAATAATAATAAGTAAATTTGCTTCTTTATAGGTTTTCTTTCCACATCATTAATTCACCACATTGTCTTCACTTAGTTCCAATAATGATTTGTGTGTTCTACCAAAATGTTAATCGTATCCGAACCAAAACTAATGAATTCTATTCAAATATGCTTATATCCAATTATGATTTAATATGTCTAACAGAAACTAACTTAAATGAATCAGTGTTAAACGGAGAATTGTTTGACTCTCGTTATAATATTTTCCGCCGAGATCGCGTTCATTCTAAAATATCCAAAATAGAAGGCGGTGGAGTACTTATTGCCACAAAAAAGAATTTATCAGTAATACGCCAGGTTACTTGGGAAAGTGATGTGGAAGACATTTGGTTGACAATACTTAGTAACGACCGTCATAAGCCTAATTTGAATGTTTGTTTATGCTACTTACCTCCTGACATTCCATCAGATCTTTTCTATAAATTTCACGAATCTGTCCAAAGAGTTGTGCTTAACGCTAGCGATGATGATGAGTTTCTGGTTCTCGGTGATTTTAACACTCCAAATATTACATGGACACGAGATAGCATCACCAATTTTATGATATCGAGTGATCCACTGGACTTTAAAGCTAAATCACTCACCGAAACCATTTCGTTATGCAATTTTGTGCAACTGAACAATATCCCGAATAAAAATAACCGCTTCCTTGATTTGGTCTTAACAACCTTAAATAGTGTAAAAGTGTACGGTTCTGAACCACTTAGTCGTTTAGACTTACATCATCCATCATTAGTTTTAGATATCTCGCTTAATATTACCAAAGTTTTTAAACAGCGTAACGTTAAACGTCCTAATTTTAAGAAAAGTAATCTTGAGGAGATTAAATCAAATTTAAAACAGGTTGCGTGGCATGACATCTTCATGTCCAGTGACATTGACACTTGCGTTGATTCCTTTTATGCTATTTTTGACGGTATAATTTCTAAACATACCCCTTCGATTAAAACCTCACCTAACAATCAGCCTACTTGGTACAGTGTAAGTCTTAAAAAATGTCTCAAAGAGCAGTCAAAGTATCATAAACGCTACAAAATGTACGAGAATCCGAGAGATTATGATACCTACTCATTTCATCGGGCTAGAAGTAAAAGATTGTTAACCGCATGCTACAAAACTTATCGACGTACAGTCGAGGACTCAATGGTTAAAAACATCAAATGTTTCTGGCACTTCGTTAAGAACAAAAAGGGTTCAGATTCCATTCCCCAAACTATGTTCTACAACGGATGTTCTTCCTCGGACGGTAGTGGTATTTGCGAACTTTTTTCTGAATATTTTAGCTCCGTTCATGTCAAAAGTGATGGGAATATTTCCAAAGTAGGATGGGATGATAGTATTTTATCACACAGTTTAATATCGAATATAACGATCTCTGAATCCAGCGTTTACAAGAAGCTAAAAAGTTTAGATGGCAATAAGGGAGCCGGGCCGGATGGGATTCCTCCTTCATTTATAAAATCGTGCAGTTCTGAGCTTGTTGAACCTTTAACCATTTTATTTAATAAGTCACTTTGTAGTGGTATATTTCCTACCCGCTGGAAACTAGCTCACATCATACCCATTCACAAGTCCGGTGATAGAAATCAGTGTGTAAATTATCGTCCCATAAGTATCCTCTCATGCTTCGCGAAAATATTTGAATCTTTGGTCCATGATATTATTTATTCTCACATTCATCTTTTTATAACCACAAAACAACATGGTTTTATTAGACGTCGTTCAACCATCACAAATCTCTTAACCTATAAAAACTTTCTTTGTAATGCTTTTGGCTCTTCCGCTCAGGTAGACTCTATTTACTTAGATTTTCGCAAAGCTTTTGATGTTGTTAACCACGCTGTCTTGTGTATGAAATTAACTCGGTATGGAATTCACGGCAATCTTTTACGATGGATCTCTTCATACCTTAGCAAGAGAAGTCAACTCGTTTCTATTAAGGGTTTTCTTTCCAGGCCTACATTGATTCCCTCCGGTGTTCCTCAGGGTTCACATCTTGGACCTTTGTTATTTGTTATATTTGTCAATGACTTAGCTGAACTTCTTCACTGCCCTAGTTTATTATACGCAGATGATATAAAAATATTCACTAAAATAAATAACACAAATGACTGTTTAAAACTTCAAAATGATATTAACTTAGTCGTTAATTGGTGTAGTCAAAATTTAATGTACCTCAATATTGAAAAATGTTTTATAATTACTTTTACAAATAAATTTCGAAGAATCGAGTACACTTACACTATAGCAGGAAAACTACTGAATCGTAAAACTGGCGCCATGGACTTAGGTGTATATTTTGATGAGAAGCTATCTTTTAGGAACCATTACGATCATATCGTCGCCAAAAGTTCTCGACTTCTTGGTTTTATAACTCGTATTACTAAAGAATTTCAGGATGTAAAAAGTGTTATTTATTTGTTCATAAGTCTTGTTCGTTCTGTCCTTGAATATGGATGCCCAATTTGGTCACCATTTTATCATGTCCATATCGACAGAATAGACAACATCCAAAATAAATGCCTCAAAATAGTATCATACAGACTTGGCCTCGGACGATCGCTTCGGGGATATCACAATAGGCTTAATAAATTTCATATGAAGTCGTTATCAACCCGTAGAAAACAAATTGATCTCATATATTTACACAAAATACTGCATTCCTCTATAGATTGCCCTGATTTATTAAATTTATTAAACATTAACATTCGTTATAAATCGCGAAATCCTTCTACTTTTTCTCTAATGGTATATAAAAACAATACTTCTTATTATAATCCCATCACGAGAATGTGTCGTCTATACAACGAGGTGTCTTCCACATCAACATCTACAATGGATACAATAGACATATTTGATAGCAATTTGTTAAAGTATAGAAGAAATTTGTTTAAAGTTTTTAAGGCCTAAATTGTGTTATATTGTGTTATATTGTGTATTTCTTAATATTAGTTTAAAAGTTTGCAATTAATTATTTAATTTTATAGTAATATTTTTATTGAAAATGTTGGCAACACTTAATTTATCTTGTCATGTTCACATAATAGGATTATCAATCTAGCATCTATTGTTATTAATTTATATTATTTGTAATTATTGTGATTGTAATCTGATTTGTGAATTTAAATAAATAAAATAAAAAAAATATAAAGCTCGTACCAAAACACAATTTCCTTACTAAAAGTTTTTCCAAACGAAGACAGTAATTGGTGCGCTGTATAGCGTCAAGTTTCCATTCGGCAGTAACTCGCTTGATAGAGCAACTCGACGCTCGTACCAATACATATTTACTTGTAATAATTATGATGGAGTAAGTTTCGAGGGTAGATCTACTCTATTCTAGTGGAGTTTGTAATTGGTTGGTCTTGGTACTTGATGGTGAAGATGTGGTATATTTAGATAAGGTATTAGGTATACCTATGATGTTAGACAGTCACTTTTAGCTATGGATAAATGCTAAATAATAATAAGTACTTGTTTATGAAATGATAGTTAATAACGTCGCTAGATCTTTTATTAGCAATTTCTTCCTCCGAGCTTTTGTTCTTTATCTAAAATGAGGCTTAACTGTTTTACACGTTTAATTACATTTGCCGGAACCTCTGTTATATCGATCATGCAGTGTCAAGCGTTGCTTAACATTAAAGATCTTAAGCAATTCTCTGCGCAATTTTCAAAAGATAGCAATAATAATGAATAATATACTACATTTACTTTTAGATATTGTAATAGTAATTTAGTAGGAACCTTTGAAAAATGTGTGGCACGTCAAACTGTCAAGCTGGTGTCTGTCAAATCATATTGACAGTTATGATTGACAGGAAAGTGTGAATAGTGGGGCGAGGTTGATCGATTTACCTATCTACCCTCTTATTTTAAAATATTTCCACTCAACATGTCTCCTAGTTTTACGTATGTATGGCTCTTAGTGTTGATGTTAGTACAGAATACGTATAACTAAACGTGTAAGTCTATAGTACTAAATACTAATAAATAAAGTGATTTAATTAAGAACATCTAATGTAACCTAATAATACCCTACATGAAGGCTAAAGTTACGTATAAAAGCCTAATTTACCAAAAAACAATGACAATATAGTTAAGTATTCATATTAGTGTCCTTAACAGGATTCCATCAATTTTATGAGCCATATAATCTGCATATACACGGCTCGGAACTCCTCAGGGAGCACATTTAGGAACCCGTTTTGTTAATAGAACTTTAAATTAGAACTCTTAGTGCTTTGTCTGCTATATAAATTATGAATATTTTGAACATTAGGTTTTTGTTTTAAACATTTTATGATTAATTTAGTGTTAATATAGATATAGGGAGTTAGCCGCGGATAAAAACAATTACTAAGTATTAAGACTGTAAAACTGGAAATAATTTAATTGTAAAACCCTATTCCTAAAACATTCTCTCGTAACTCTTGTAACGAAGTATCTAATCTAGTTTCAAATGCTTCATAAATATAAATGTCTTATTACCGTTAACTAGACCACTTCAAATATCCATTAAACTACAAACTTAGTTTCAAGTTTCCATTCGCTTTAGAGAGAAGGAAAAAAGTGGCGCCCAACTTGGTGATAAAAATATGATGGCGCCCATCATGGTAAGAAATGTTGTTGGACACAATAATGTCATATTTCGTTTACAAAGGAGTGCCCGAGGGAGATACCGCTTTCGGGATATTCTGTACTCGTACGGCTCGACTCGGAACCGGAAAATTTAATATTTTTAATGTGAATCTGTTTACTGGTTGGACTCCGCGGTTTTACCTCTCTTTATATTTTTGTGATAAAATTTCTGTTGGAATTCACATTTAACTAATGTTGTTTTAATTATGTAAAGCATTGTATTTTATCAATTAATTCAATAACTTTTGAAGTCATTGCCATCTATCCACGATTGATTCAGATACATTAGTTCAAGGGTTATTAAACGTCAAACCATCAAACAACCAACTAACGTTTTCTTTAAAAGAAAGCCACACTCAGTCATACCAAGATCTCTCCCATTGTCTGCACAGCTCACAAACACACCGATCAAACGAGTCCCGTGAAGTATTAGCAGCGCCACAAACGGCAATAACCCGGGGCTCTCCTACGGGAACTATTCAAAAACATCGAGCAAACGCAATAACGGGAATCAAGTGTGTGTTTGTTTGTTTGATCGAGGCTCACATACAAATTGGAAGCTTAAGGGCGGCTTACACTTGAGCGTAAACAGACCGACGGTGTTTGGATATTATATTAATATATTTTACTGCGATGGGAACGTTCTTGACGATATTTTATTTATATTTTAGCTTTGTTTTCTATTTAACCACGACTTCAATTTGACTTTGAAAAGATAAAACCAGCCATTTCAAATGTAACTTTTATTTATAAGTACTTAATAAGCACTTACATATAAACTACCGAATTTGAATCCAAAATCAAAACCTTTCAATATTAATTATTATCCCCAACCCTATCTTTTACCGGACATTAAATTATCGGACCAATCTAACCGGACCGTACTTACGATTTCATTACTGTACATTAATCCGCGGATTAACGTACACTATACCGGTATTAATAACCAATAATCGGTGGGGATTTGTTTTGGAACTAAATACAAATATTCGGGGACGTTCCGGCCTCGGTCCGACCCCGGTCCGGGTGTGGACATCTCACGTAATGGTCCGGAAACAGCCTCCGAAACCCGCCACTTTTGTTCTTGATGAATTTTATAGCCAACGATTTGAGGGAAACTATTTATGTAAAAGGTTGTGGATAAAAACTATAAAGTTTGGGTGGTATTGGTATTTACGCGGTGGGATATATACGATGAGATATTAATGGGGTTCGTTTATATTTTACTAGCTTGACCATGTGGTTTCACTCGCGTTTTTAATTAAATCTAATGTCCAAGGGAGATCTGATGGCATTCGCTTTACGTAAAATAATGATTTTGCCAAATCTAGTTGAAACTGAAAGCCGACCCCAATTAGACATGGGATAAAGGTTGGAAGAAGATATAAACCTAATCATAATGAACATAATAACCTGCCATATAAAGGTGGATTAAGTGAGGTTAGGTTTGAAGTAAGCTTTTAAAATCATATAAGCTTGGTTGTGATGGATGACCAATTGGTGTAGTTGATAGTGGCCTGCCTGCTATGCAGGCAGGGTCTCTTCTAACTACACCACTCGGTCGTCATATTTGTTCATTGAAATGTATTTGAATATTATATTTGAAGTGATTATGAAGCGACTCTTTACCTATTGATTTCTTTGAGACTCTCCTCGCCAAGTATCTTACGAAGTCCCTGTTTGTTCCAGACTCAGTACCGTACTTGGAGCTGGCAGAACCAGAGGAGGGGTACCATGGGCTGATCCGGGAGAACGAGACGCTGGTGGAGGTGACGCCGCCCATCCGCGCGCGAGGACCGCTCTGCTCCTTCCTCATACTGAACAACAAGCATCATGGGGAGGCGCCTTTTGAGGTAAGGTTTTACACATCTTGTTACATAATTTAAAGCAAAGGATTCAAGAAGGAAAGAATTTCTTCGGTTTTATAGCAGTTTTCTAGTTGAACTACCAGTGAGGCATTCAGCGAGGGAGATACTCGTAGAACATTTTAGAAAGTTTAATACAAGGAATTCATACGTTAGTGCGAAAGTCGTAAAGGGCAACTACTAGTACTGACAACATTGAAGGACTATTACTTGATTATCACCTTAAAAGTATGAAACATATCCCGAAACCTAATAAATAATAGCAATCGACAGCATCCTAGAAAACGATAAATCTGATAAATTCACAAATTATTCCCTTAAACGTATTGCGGTACATTCGAACTTACCATACGTAACTGAGGCCGACAATACGATGAAATATCGTGAAAGTATTGCACTGAAATAATTTATAGTTAGTGTAATATGTTCGTGGATACAATTTAATATGTTTGAGAAGCGTACGAGCGTCTCAGGGACACCGCGAAGCTTATATTGCGAGTTGATAAATGGATTATTTTAAACTCAATAAAATTACACATATTTTGAAGGAAATTTTATTCATGCAATTTACTCATGTACCTATTTTAATGTGGAAAAGGTATATTTGTCGCATTAGCTGTCGTTTGTTTTGCCAATATTCATAAAACTGATGTCGACATCCCAATGAAAAATAGCATAACTCAAAATTTAAAATAAGTGATACCGCCACCTGTTCCATTAGCGGCCGGTACCGCGAGAAAGCCGCAAAATCGCACGATAAATCAAATGAAATACTGTTCAGTACATCGCTCGTAAACATGGATAATTTGCATACGCCATCCGGTGCCGCGCTACAATGTATCTCGTACAATGAGAAATAAACTTTAGTGCGCGGTGATAAACGTCACGCGTACTGCACTGGAAGCGAGTAGTGCTCGCTTTACTACGGCGCTTGTCGTAAAAATGTAGTAACTACTGAAAACGGATTATGTGGAGAGTGTAACTATTATGTAAACTGCCGTACGGTATTGTACGTTTGCCGTACGATATTACGTATTTGACAGTAGGTGTAAACAAAATTTGAATAAATTGGAAGGTAAAAATGTCGTAATTACGTCAAGTACCGTGTCGTGTGACAGAGTCGAGTGAAATTACCGTGAAATTAATTTCTACAAGAATATACTTTGGAATATACTAGTCACTGTTTGAAGACAATTTTTGTAGTACTTTGTACTTAATTATAAAATTAATTTTGAAGAAACTTGTAATAATAAAATTAATTTTCAAGAAAGCAATTGTATGTTCTAGTGTTTTGCTAAAGTAAAATTCCTGTTAAGCTTGTAAAACACTTATTATAATTGTGTCAAACTTAAAAGAGAGCTAACCTTATGATGTTAAAAAATGAATTTTTGGTTTTAATAAAACTATTTGAAAAAATTAAATTCTTAGTATACTTAAAAAGTAGTCTATTAACTTAAAAACTTTAAAAACATTTACATGAATATCTACTATAAAAATGTGACTACTACTTTTTAATAAAAAAAAAAAAACAATTAAAAGTATTCTAAATAGCCGTAATACGCACCAAAGTAAATATTCGCGGCTCAGTCTGTTGGCTAATGAAGGCTTTTTCAGTCCTCGGGGAGTTTGGGGTATTTGACAAAAGTTACATTTTAAATTGTATTTTATTACAGACCCTTGTATTTTAACTTTGAATATTAAAATTATCTCGTTCACATTATTTGTAATTTATTTTATTTACATTTCTAAGTACTTGTATAAAGTATCTCAACTTTTATTGTTAACATGTTTCTTTTTATTCGAACCAACAGTTCCTAAGGTTAGCGTTCATTATAGCTAAATTTTCAGGTATATAAAATTACAAGATATTTTTTTTCATCAAGAATTGGAAAGCACTTCTTCGAGGCCTAAACTCAATAAACGATTTAAAATAACAATAAGTAGATATTTCAAATCTAAAAACCTAACAACACAAGGCGGAGTAAAGTGTTCAATATTGCACCAATAAACGTTTGCGATGCACAAGTTTCGAAAGCCAATAACTTCCTGCAGCGCTCGGAGCGGAACGCTTTTTGCCGGTTTTTTACTTATACACTTTTGGTGCGGAATGTACGATACGCGCCGCTGTTTGAAACGGTTTGCTGTTTGTATGAAACGGACAAATGTTTGGATTTATTGTAACTAGCGATCTGTACCGGTTTTGCACGTGATTTTTCGTGTATACATGTGAAATGAGGATGAAATATAATCTTGCGGGGTGGCGTACCTATTACACTGGTAAAAGGTTTATAAAATTGGTTAAACACAATCATTACAAGGGTGTTTAACCGTACCTTCGATAAAGTAGGATAAAATATTTACCCCCGAGTAAATACTAATACGATAAAATATTCATTTCGTATAAATATCGCGTAATATGTTTCAATCGTTAATTCGATAAACATACAAAATGTATTTTACCTGGAATCCGTGTTTGGGGAGGCGGAAAAATGATATTTACACACACGCGCGAACGAATCGGAGAAATAACAAGGGTCTTATAATATCGGACGATATTTGTTCGTTATGATAGGATTTCTGATATTGATTCTTGCGTTACTTCGCCCCCGGGCCGTCGATTTGCTCGCGGATCAAATTAGGCGGCGAACATTTCAATATTATTAAACAGGCAAATTTGACAAGCAGGTGCGCGAAGATCGCGCACCTGCTTGTCAAATCGGAGGACCAGAGTTCGCTTCCTAAGTTGAGCGATAAATTTATTATTTTTACAAACATGGCTCAGATTTGAGATTACAAAGCCAGGGCCCAAGCTACCTGAGGTTAATGCTGCAGAGACAGGAACTTTCTCACAATGCGTGTCGTGTCCAACACCACTGCCTTGCTTGTGTATGTGAACCTTGACCCAACCGTCGAGCGAAAGCCTCTCAACGCTATTTGCTATCAAACCATTTGCACTCACGACTATCGGTACAATAAGTATTTGTTGAATCAAAGTCCCACATGGCGGTATTATCATTATATAATAAATATCTGTATGTTGTATGTGTTTCCAGATAATGATAATAGACGAGAACGAGGCGCGGCTGCGCGTGCGCTACCCCCTCAACTGCGAGAAGCGCCGCAACTACAAGTTCGACATCGCCGCCGTCGGCTGCGACGGCTCCTACTCCAACACGTATGTGTACTTTTTAATTATTTTATATTGGGAACCGATTGTAGTCGACTCCCTCGACTAGTTTCAGCCACATATGGTGGTCTTCATCAGAATATGAGTGAGTGCCCTGTGGTTTTATATGCGGTTTTTCTTTATTTGCGGTTGCCTACGTCATAATGAGTATGTGTGTACTGTGTACTAATCTGTTAAGCAGTTTGAGATATCTGTTAATAGATCAGTCAATCAGTAACGGTTGCTTTACACAGGGTGTGGCCTGTAATAGGGGCAGATAAACATATAGGCTATTTAATCTAGTTATTTTCGTGTCGAAATAATTTTATTCAATTGAAATCCCACCAAAAACATTCTGTAAAAAACTAGCCAAGTCTCGATGGAGCTGCTTGTTTATCTCTAAAAAGTAATGAAATCTAGACAATGTCGTGCCAAGTGTAAGGTTCCTTACTGCGATTTCTTTATTATTATAGTTAATGTTGTGTGACTTGGCCGTTGAAGGATACACTGTACACAAGGGTACAAAACTAGGTGCTCCATGACACTATTGCACCAATCTGTCGCCAGAACCACTACCCATTGACGATAGAAAATTGCCACTTGAAAAACGTTGATTCAATATCCAGTCAATTGTAGGCTTGATAAAGCTGCGTATTTTAATAATGTTACAACATTACGTGTAAACAAAATTGACTTGTACCCACTACTAACGTTTTAAACAATGTTCAACGGCCAAGTCACACAACATTAACTATAATAATAAAGAAATCGCAGTAAGGAACCTTACACTTGGCACGACATTGTCTAGATTTCATTACTTTTTAGAGATAAACAAGCAGCTCCATCGAGACTTGGCTAGTTTTTTACAGAATGTTTTTGGTGGGATTTCATTTATTTTTGTTGAAACGTGTTTATATTGTTTTTTTTTATTAGATTTTCTTATTTGACACATTTTTTTTCTTTTTAGGAGTAGTATTTTATTACTAAGCGCTCCGCAATTTCACCCGCGTAGTTTCCGTTCAGGTTTCCGTGGGAATTTCGGGATAAAAAGTATCCTATGTGCTTCTCCTGGTTCTAAGCTGCCTCCCCACCAATTTTCAGCCAAATCAGTTGAGCCGTTCTTGAGTTATAAATTCCCGTTCCCAATCCCGTGGGAATTTCGGGATTAAAAGTATTCTATGTTTTTCTCAAGGTTTTAAGCTACCTCCCCACCAATTTTCAGCCAAATCAGTTGAGCCGTTCTTGAGTTATAAATTCCCGTTCCCAATCCTGTGGGAATTTCGGGATTAAAGGTATCCTACGTCCTTTTCCTGGTTCTAAGCTACCACCCCACCAATTTTCAGCCAAATCAATTCAGCCGTTCTTGATTTTTAAATTCCCGTTCCCAATCCCGTGGGAATTTCGGGATTAAAGGTATCCTTTGTCCTTTTCCTGGTTCTAAGCTACCTCTCCACCAATTTCCAGCCAAATCAGTTCAGCCGTTCTTGAGTTACAATTCCTGTTCCCGTTCCTGTATAATTCCCGTTCCCGTTCGATTATCCTAGTTTTTATAGTTTTCCCTTTATGTGGCCATTAAACCCTAACTCTGTACCAAATTTCAGCTCTCTATCGAAGTACTAGTTCTATTTTGATGATCATGAGTGAGTGAGTGAGTGTCTGTCTTAAATACGAAACTTTGCAGTCGCTTAACTTCGGAACTAAATGACCTACAGACTTGAAATTTTATTTTAAGTATGTGATTGTATAGCTTACTGGATGACCAAAATTTCAGCGTTCTGGGCTTATCCAGAGGTTCTCAAATAGGGGCCTGAAAATGCGGCGAAAGGATTCCTGTAAAGGATGGTACGGCAGTGTTTGCTTCGCGGTCGACTTGGCGGGGGGCACTGCCGTGCCCCCAGATCATGACTAAAAAGCAATTTTTTCTTGATTGAATATGAGTATATCCTTCTACTATATGACATTCTATGCATCCCCCAGGGTACCAGTCCACATAACAGTGACGGACGTGAACGAGTTCGCGCCAGTGTTCTCGCAGGCGTCGTACGTGAAGGCCGTGGATGAGGACCGGCTCTACGACGAGATCCTGAGGGTGGAAGCCACTGACAAGGACTGCACGCCCAAGTTCGGCGACGTCTGCAAGTACGAGATACTCACCGACAGGAGCCAGCCCTTCGCTATTGATAATGATGGTAAGGGAGCACGAATTTTTACTACTTCTGAGGTGGATTGTGTGGTGGTTCCCTGGGCTATATTACTTACTTACTGTCACTCCCGCACAGGACTCTTAAGCCATGAACAGAAATGTTCCATCACGAATTGTTCAATCACCTGACGCCACCTAAATCATCTTATATAGATGTATAAGCCAAAAAAACCTTTATATAAATCCGCTACTGAATACTGTTACAAAGATGAGAGCGCACAATGTCCTAAATTCCGAGAATTTTCTATTTTTATGACTTAGTGGAGTGCCTCCACTAACCGTGCCAAAATCGTCTATAAAACAGAGCCTCGTTACCTTGTAGTGAAATCTATTATGACGATAGTTAACTAGGAAAGTTCCAACAAGCAGACTCATCACAAAATAGTGCTAAAGCTTTTTAGTAACATATATGGTCTTGGATTCTTGGGTAGAGAGTAATGTTATTAAAAATCCAAACATGGCCCCAATTAGACATCACCAATTCTCATTAGGCAAGCGTAGTTATTACTCCAATTCCTTATTATACTAATACCATGAATGGAAGACAGCTTCTCTGCCCTGCAAAGGAACTTAATCAATAAGAGAAATTCCTTTATCTTGGAGATCTTACAGTCCTATACTATACTGCACCCCCCATCTCCCCCAGGTGTGATCCGCAACACAGAGCCGCTGGACTACGAGAAGTCGCACAACCACATCCTATCGGTGGTGGCGTACGACTGCGGCATGCTGCAGTCCGCGCCCGTCATGGTCACCATCAAGGTCAACAAGCCCTGCAAGGCGGGATGGAAAGGTAACAGCAGTATGATAGGGTGCAGGTGTAAAATGTTGAGGGGAGTTAGGAGTGAACAAGGCTGTAAGTCCTTGAAAGGCATAAGTAATGATACCAACAAGGCGTGATGGAAAGGTGAGAGGAGCTCATAAAGCGCTTGTGTGAGGTGCAGGTGTAATTGAGGGAAAACTAGCAGTGAACTGAACAAGGTGCCTTTAAGTCCTTGATCTTCAACAAGCCCTGCAAGACTACGTGGAAAGGACTCATCTCAATATAACTCATACACCACTACTTTGAAGTGACCAGACAAATTTAAATGGGGATATCTATAGCAGTAACAGAACCAGACATTTGTATTTTATTTATTTAAAAAACAATACCAGCCTTTCGTTTCTTACCGATTCTTCTCGGCTGATGTAATTCCGAATCGGTGGTAGATTCATTGACCTTCATAAGTGCCTCATTAAGGCCTTAATTGAATAAACGATTTTTGAATTTTGAAAAAAAAAATCGAGCCCATTTAGATACCATACAAGACATTCTGTAGCGATCCCAAATGCCGTTTTTAGAAAGCCATAAAAAAGAGTTTTAATTTATTTTAATGTATCCACCTTTTATGTTTGGGTCTCAAAGAAGCACATTAATGCTTCATTAGAATGTCAAAGAGGTTACAAAAACCTTAATTAACGAATAACGCAAAATATAAACTTTACTAAATAAATGTTTTAATGAATTTAATACGAGTCCAACCCAGTATAATGATATTAAAATATGAATTGACTTGAAATTCCTCAATATTGAACAACACCGGCCTGATGTCCATTTATTATTACAAACGGGTTACCAACTCAATGTGTCCACATTCATTAATATTTCAATGTTCGCAAAATCATTATTGTTCATTGAAAGTTTACGTAATTAATAATTGACAGCCCAGTATGTTAACTTTATTATATTTATTTCGAGTATTAAAATTATTGGAAACTACTTGTTTCCTGTAGATTTATTCGCGTGTATTTTCGTTTCGTTGTATGTGTTGTGTCTTTATAAATGCTTAGCTCACTTTGAGTTTTGTAAGTAAAACAAAAAATATTAGACATAATTTTGCCGGTTGCAGACTGCGAGCTAACCTAAGTTATTGTAGCTGACGCAGTGTTCCATAATTCCATAGTGTGCGCGTAGAGAAGCAATACATACTTGGCTCGCGATCTGCACCATGACCGTTAAGTGTGTGCGTGCGTGTGTGTCTGTGCGCGCGTTGTTGGTAGATTGTTACGTAATATAAGCTGTTGTGTTTGGTCCGTAGGCGTGGCGGAGCGTGTGGACTACGCGCCGGGCACGGGCCCGCTGGCGCTGTTCCCGGCGGCGCGCCTGGAGACGTGCTCGTCGGACGAGCGCTGCCCCGGCGTGACGCGCATCCAGGCGGCCGTCACGCTGCAGGCCTCGCGCGCCGGCAGCGGCTGCGACCGGGACACCTACTCCATACACGCACAGAAGGCCATTTGTGGTACGTATACATGATTATCATTGAGTTCTTCGGACGAGCGGTGTACCGGCGTGACGCTGCAGGCCTTGCGTGACACAAATCTACTAAATTAGTTAAATGGTTCTTAAACTTATCCTGATCTGACTTTTCATTTCTTTATTTGTTGTCAAAGTTGTGTAATGTGATTGTTATAATTCCAGGATTGGACCAGAAGACCATCGACCTGTTGCCCAGCCCTGGGGTCGGCAACGAGTGGGCCAAGTCACTGAAACCTGATTCTGGTCAGTATTTACATGACTACTTGTATTTGGACATGTTTTATTGAGTTGTCTGACACCCGACCATATCGGTCTGACACCTGATCCCCTCAGACTGACTCTCGACCAGTCACCACAGTGCGATTGCGGAACACTTGACCAGACCCTGTCCCATGTGGTAAATGAATTACCACTTCGCTGTTTCAAATCTGATCCTCGCAGGATTAATGCCGTACGCAATGATGATCGGTCAGACACCTGATCCCCTCAGATGACACCCGACTAAAAACCTTCCACTTGAATCACTCTATCTATTAAAACAAATGGCATCTAAATCCGTTGCGTAGTTTTAACGATCTAAGCATACATGTAGTGTATCTATGTAGTGATGAAGTGATGATCCCATGATACTAAAGTGTTATTCCCTCGCCAGCAGGGCGCGACGGGGAGCAGATGTTCGAATTCGACGGCGAGACGACGTCGGCCATCGTGCCCGAGTCCGTCCTGCCGCACCACCTCGGGAACGCGTTCGCCATCACCACCTGGATGCGCCACGCGCCGCGCCCCGACGCCGACCAACATACCAAGGAACACGTGCTGTGTCTCGCCGATGATCACAGTAAGTATATAAGTACATCGTTGCATAAATTTACAGGTCAACATTATTATTATTTACCTCGACGTTTCGACCGGGTTACACCGATCGATGTGTAGTATATAAGTAGAAGGTTTGAGAGTATGATTGTCCTTTTTGGTACCTGGGTTCTTTGATCCAAAGAACTATTTATATTGGATATTTAAAGTAATAAATACTGCAATGATAGTTTTCGCATATCGATATATTTTCAAAAACTTTCTAGAAAGGAATCCTACGTTACCTTATTACAACAAACTAACACCAAATGTTCTCGATATTATTTATCGGATACGCGCTTATGCCGTTCTTGCGACGAGAGTTCGACGATGTTTATGATCTTATGAACCACAAAAAACAACACTTTTATGATAAATTCAACGTCTAATTTTACTCCCCTCCCCCTTGGTATGCCAACCATGGGAAGTACCTTTCTGACGATGACTGTGCAAACCAATCATTACTTGCTCCTCAATTCCCCTACTCGTTTACCAGAGATGAACCGCCACCACTACGCGCTGTTCGTGCGCAACTGCCGCCTGATCCTGCTGCTGCGCCGCGACTTTGGCGAGGGAGACCTCAACATCTTCAGGCCCGCGGAGTGGAGGTGGAAGTTACCTGAGGTTAGAGTTAATTACATATCAAATACACATAAGTTATTTTAAAAGTTATAGAAATATTGGTCTGGTAATTAATGTAAGTACTTTAAAGTTTGGTAACTTACTTGAAAGCATGTCATTCCGCAAGCGATTAATTAGTAACCTTTTGGCCTTTTGAGGGCTCTACCGGAACTACTAATCAGAACCGACGGCTTAACGTGCCCTCATAAGCACGGAAACGCTCAAGAAAAGCCACTTTGATAATGGATACTCATTTAGAAAAAATAACAGTATTTTTTTATGTTTATCATCGTTTTTTTTTTCAGTGATCACAAAATTTTATTAAGATACATATGAAATGTGAATTTAGATGAACCTTATATGCATATACCACACCGTTTCCCCTGCTCTCTTACAAATCTGACCTAAATTCTCCCCCCTCCGGTAGGTGTGCGACAACGAGTGGCACCACTACGCCATCAACGTGCGGTTCCCGAGCGTGGAGCTGGTGCTGGACGGCGCGGCGCTGCGGGCCGAGCGCGCGCCCGAGGTCATCGACGACTGGCCGCTACATCCGGCGCATGGGCTCAACACCACCATGGTGGTCGGCGCCTGCTGGCAGGGTGAGCCTCTTGGTCACTTGAGCGGGTAGCCCGCATTGAAACTGAACAGTTTTGTCTGTACATACATATGTGTGTAGGCAAAACAGTTCATCTGTGCAGTTCTCAGTTTTGCCTACATACAGTTTTAACTACCAGATAGAACTGAATGGCGCATAGCCCGCTTTACGTTCGGGGCACATAAGGCGAAACGCAAGGCAAAGCATATTTCACTGTCAAACCATTATCGACATTGTACTCGTAGAAATAATATCGAAAATTGCGCACTATACTATTAATTGATTTTCGATCACACCTTTCTAATGCAAAAAACTAACTAATCATGTTTTGTGTATAGGTACCGAGGGCAACATGAAGCACCACCTGCGCGGGTGGCTGGCGGGGCTGGGCGTGCGGCGCGGCGCCGGCGTGGCGCCGCACGCGCTCGCCTGCCTCGCGCGCTGCCGCGAGGGGCTGAGTCTCGCGCCCGATCTATGTATGTATACTAGACACTTCAAGTCATTATGGAACTTAAATAAACACAAATATTTACTTCAAACGGGAATTGATCCTGTAATTTTGTGCTCAAATGTGACGAAATAAGGTGCAATACGAGTACCTTAACAAACGCAATCAAGAAACTACAAGTTACTTCTCCCGAAATTAAACGAGGCTGAATAAAAACAGAATATTATTTGTACACCAATTGAGTGTATTAAATTAAGCAGGCAGTCTAGCAACTGAGCCACTTTTGACAAAGTTTTAATTTTAATATTTCCTTTCGTTTATTATTTGAATGTTATGTATTGCAGATAAGTATATGTGACTTGTGGTCATAAACATACATTGATTTATTAGAAATACAGACAGGCTCATTTGACTTTCTCTGTTCCTCCCTTGACTTAGAGCAGCGGGTGAGACGTTTTCTCCTTCTATGACTCTATTATGATTATGAGTATGTTCAGTAACGTAACCCCACTTGTGTCGCAGACCTGAAGTCGGTGTCGGTGGAGGGTGACGGCGTGGCGGACGTGGAGACGCTGGTGCGGCGCGTGGCGTACGGCGACGCGCGCGCCTTCCCCACGCCCGGGCGCCGGAACGTGCACGTCGCCACCACCATCACGTTAGTATACCTATGTAGAATGTAGATGCATACAAAGATAGACACGTATATGTTAAAGATAACGGTGCCGTTATACAGCGGTCATAATATAGCGGTAAATGATTTCACTAATACGGCCGTGCAATCACATGTAGACAGACGCACACTGTAAATACGGCCGTATTCTTGCGTTTGTAATAATATAGTCGCTTTAACACTGCACCACTATCCCTAGAAACCAGAGCCTTGCAGTAACGCATACACACATACACACCTGATAACACAAACGCTCATGTGCACACACACTCGGCACAGCCTCAAGCTCTGGTTTCTAGGGATAGTGGTGCCGTCTTAAAGCGACTATAATATAGCAATCAATGACGTCACTAGACTGCCATCCTGGGAAACCAAATATTCACACCTGGAAACACACACATGCACACGGGATTGGTACTCAATGTAAACACATATAAACTAATTATTGCTTCCCCACTTCCCCCCCAGTTGCGACAACGGGCGCATGATCAAGGCGCGTCCGGCGGAGTCGTTCGTGATGGTGCTGGCGCCGCAGACGCCGTCCATCCTGCTGAACGGGTCGGCGGACGTGGCGCGCGACTACGCGCACTTCCGCGCCGGCCTGCCCGTCTTCCCCGACCTGCGCGTGCGCGTGCTCGCCGACACCACGCACGCGCTGCCTGGTGAGTGCTGTAAACTTTACTATAGCATTGTCGTCATTTACATAAAATATGCGAGCAGGACGCATTATAGTTTACGCAGGTGCGACAGATATAGATAGCTACAGGTCAACGTACGCTATTTCATGTGAATTACAGCCGTGCGTGTTGATGAGAGTGAATGGTTCCTTAGTTTAAGACAAGCTGTAAAATTATATAGTTTTAAGTATCTAAATCTAGTTTCCGTTATGCCCTGCAGACATTAGTTAAAAAAAAGAATCTAATAGAGATTTATTCATCTTTCTATTTAATACCAAGTTACAAAAATATACTTAACCTTTCTCCTCAGCTGGGATCTGATCCCAAGAATATGCTGAACCGTAGCCGTTTCATAGCAAGATATCTACCAAAGTTAAAAAAAAATTTTTTTAAAAATCTCAATCTCAAAAATATCGAATGCTTTCGGCTTTCCTTAGGCGATTATTGATCCGCATTATATTAACTTCCCTAATCCGTTCCCCAGAGGAGCGCGCCAAGCTGGACTCGTGCGTGGTGTCGGTGTACCCGGCGCTGAACCCGGACCACGAGGCGCTGGCGCTGCGCGGCGCCGCCACGCTCACACAGCGCTTCGACATCCGCGCCGCCGTCACGCGCGACGGCGTCATCCTCACCGGCGCCGACACGCACACCAACTACCAGAAGGTGCGTACACTTACTTTATTTATTTATTTAGGGTAAACCAACAGCTTAAAAAGAAGAATAGAGAAGATAGGATAAGATAGTTTATACGGATTTTAGTCGAATCTCTTGACTAATTTAAAAAAAAAAACATGAAATATGATATTGTCTATCTTATATAACAAAATACCAGAAGAGCCATGGCACATCACTAAATATTCATACAATTCGCGTCATGAGTTAATCACATTCAGTCTTCTGAATTAAACCTTCAACTTTTTCCTGACCTCCCCTATTCATTATATTAAATTTGTTTTTAGATTAACAACATTTTTGCGTATTGGAGCGACCGAAATCAGACCTTCACAAGATGAGACGATACGATTTTTTAGCTTGCCGTGTGTACATATAAATATGTGCGTGTGTGTTGTAGGTGCTCCGCGAGATCGAGTACAGCAACAAGAAGCCGGCGTACTACCTGAACCGCGTGTTCAAGCTCACCTGCTCCGAGCTCAACGGCCGCTTCACCAGCAACGAATACGTGCAGACTGTTAGTACCGCACCAACATCGTACATACATTGGGCCTGTTTTGGAACAAAATATCTGAGTTGTCTAATTTAAGTGCGCATCACATTATTATGCTGAAGTCAGTGTGGCTAAATAACTAACAAGTAAATGTAATACGCACTTAAAGATGGTCTGACTTTCTCAGTTTAGGTAGTCGCTATTTTATTTTAGTGTTCTATCAATTCTGACAGTTGTCAGAAATAATAGGTGACATGAAAATCGAACTTAATTTTATCGTCTTGAACACACCTATTGATATAGTAGTTCCATAACTATGTTATATGTTAATGTATGTGTGTTTGTACAGTTGACAGTGGTCCACCCGCACATGTCGGACGCCGGGCTCCGCGAGATGCACCCGAGCGGGATGGCCGACAAGGCGGACGCGGTCGTCAGGGATAAACAGGTAACAACACACATACATCGTGTGCATAGTTTAAAATTAATATTAGTATGACAGTACTGCCGAAACGCGTCACGATATATGGCGGCAGTAGTTTCGTGTCTGTGTCGCGCGTTACAGCAGCCGTTTGGGAAACGCGCGGCACAGGGTGCCTGGAAGAGGGATGGTTGCCAAAACGCGCGCTGCTTCACGTTGCACCTTTTTTAAAACGCGCGCGCTGCACAGCGGTGCGTCTAGCAGTATGACAACAAAAACAGCCGTAAAGAAGAAGAAATGTGTATAAGACAATACCACTCCCCCTGTTGCAGAACGGGCACTTGTCCCACGCGCACGTGTCCCCGCGCGTGTTCGCGGCGCACGCGCAGCGCGACGTGCACTCCGCCGAGCTGCCCGCCGCGCGCACCATCGACCTGCACCCGCACCGCGCCGACAGTACGTACACACGGACACAAGGACGGACACACTGTCACACAGAGACATCAGGCGCGTTGCTAACCCCCTCCCCCTCCCCTCCCCCAGACCACGTGGCGCTGGTGATCGGGTCGGTGCTGGCGGGCGTGGTGGTGCTGGCGGGCGGCGCCGGCGTGCTGCGCGCGCGCCGCGCCCGCGCCGCGCCGCACACGCCGCTCGCGCCGCGCGACAACGAGATGGCCTGGGACGACTCCGCGCTCACCATCACCGTCAACCCCATGGAAGAGGTAACATACACTAACTTAATCAATCTATACTAATGTTATAAAGAAGATTTGGTTGATCTTTGTAACGATTTAACTCAAAAAAACTGAACCGATTTCAAAAATTCTTTCACCAATGAAAAGCTACATTATCAGCGAATAACTTAAGATATATTTTATCCCCATATGCACACGACAACGGCAATCACGGGAGTTAAATCACTAAGCTATCTCTAAAACTGGTATACACTGGTACTAAAACTGTCTGTCCGTTTGTCCTCAGCAGGCGGGCGGGTCGTGCGCCGTCCGCGCCGAGAGCTCGGACGGCGAGTCCTGTTCCGACTCCGACTCCGACCATCATGACTCCTCCGACGAGGAGGACGAAGGTAACACTTATGCCCCTGCTAATAAGGATCATTTTCGCTTGATATTCTAGACTTTTGTATATAAGGACTATTTTTGCTTGCTGTTCTCGTATTTTGAACTCATAATAATAGTTTTGTTTTTCTCCCCAGTGATCCACGGCAAGCAACATAAATACAGGAACATCAGCCAGCTGGAGTGGGACAACAGCACGATGTAACTGTGTGGGTCCCGCGGCCCGTACTTACGTCTCTGTCCCCCGCGCGCGCCCCGTCCCTCTCTCTCGCTCTCGCGGCGCGGACCAACACGTTACGTTCTACTGTAGTCATAGACCTCACATCTGTCAGGTATGACAGGTGACGCATGACAGCACATGTCAGACGACCACTGCGAGTCGAGTTTCTACAGTTTATTTCAGCTTGAAATTTCTAATTTGTATCAAAAATAAAATTACAATTTCTTTGAAATTTAGACAAATCTAAGGCAGCTTTATGACATAAAAACGAACTGACCATAAACGAAAGCTAATAAAGTCTGTTACCTACATGAGAACGTAACAGTTTTAATTACATAAAAGAAGCGAGTAATAAATACTGTTGTTTAACGGAATTGATTTTACAATCTGTTTATATGTACCTACGTAGTGATCAAATAACGCTTACAGCACAAACACGCGTGGCACAAGACTTCTATGTGTTTGTACAGAGATTTATATATTCAATATGGCGTCGAGCGTGCGGAACAAATGTATGGAGTTACACGCGTTTGTTTGCAGCGGCGACAAAAGCGGTTTTCTTATACCTCAAGTGTAGGTGTGTTTTCTTCTCTGTGAATGTTCTTCTGTTCTACTTATTATCTGTATTTCTATTCTAATGAATTCTTATTTAAATAACGGCCTACATTTTGTATATATTATATACAAAATTCTATCAAACGTGTTGTATAAATCTCTGTATAAAAACATTTATTATTTGTAGTTTACTTAAAGTAAGGTTTCAAATTGATCATATCAAATTTATACGTAACCAATGTTTTATGATTTATTCCTCGCTTGCTTTGTTAGGAGGACGAATGTTCTACAAGTTTGCTCTTTGAATCTTTTCTATTCATTTCTAAATGTAAGAAAAGGTGTATGTAATATTAAAGTAGACGTTGTAATTTGGTATGTCGGTTCTAAGATAGGTTAAGCGATCAGACACTATAATTGTATATTATATTAAAATATATAAGAAACGCTTCTCTCCTAGTTTACACACGTATTTACTTTGTTTTGCTATTCATTTTAATGGCGTCAATTATATTTTAATGCAACAAATGACTGCAAACTTTTTGACAGCTAGACTCTGGGGTAGACATTTTTATTTGGCGCCTAAATAGGTGACGTTTGACAGGTGTTTGACTTTGACATGTATTTACGTCAAAACTGCCCAGTGGTAAGACATATGCATTTTTAAAAGATTGTAGTCTTTACAAACCATTATCTTGTACAATAAAACGTTTTACAGCATTTAGTAAGAGTACAAAACCGCATTTATATATCGGTAATTCAGTTTTCGTTCACTGTAATGTCCAAACACTTTACGAGCTTCTCGAAGAATCGGCTTAAATGTATATTAGGCACAGAGTTATTGAGAAAATATAGTTGTACGTGTAAAAACACATTATAATAAAATGGTATCTGTTAGCTATATGTATGTAACTTTAAATATTATTATATATTTATATATTTTGAATGCATTAAGGATTTTTACTAACAGTATAGTGTAAGTGGATGGAACGAAACGGGGAATGGCAGCGACGCGTCGTCCCGTGCGTCCCGGCGCGTCACGACACCACAACTGAACGATATGTTAGGTGAATTAGATTGGATATCACTCAGTCGTGACGTGTGCGCGAAGTTAGTAGTAAGTTAGGTTACCTGAGTTCGGAAGTACCGCTTGGTGTTGTCTCGCTCGCACTCGCGGCGCGGCCATCGCTCCGTCTCTATCATATCAGTTTGCCATATTAGCATATTGTCTGAGTGAGTATATAAGCAATTTCGACATAATCATCGGTGTCCCGTAGTTGGTGTTATCTGTTAGTTATCGCAGCTTTTGTGATCTTCTCGTCAACTCTGTTTCGGATCCTTCTAGAAACGTCTAGAAATTTCCACGAAAACGTTTCGAGATCTTTTACTGTAAACTCGAGATTTAAACGAATTCGATCAGAAAATGTTAGTTAATTGATTTTTGTGAACAATATTGTGTTGTTTGTTATTATTAACGATGTGTTGTATTGATTATTGGATAATTTCGTTATGTTTGTCGGTGATGTGTGCCATTGTGGGATGGTGTGTGTGCGGGCCGCGTCCCCGGTCCATTTCCCTCGTCTATTATTTTGACAATATCTGATCGTTTCGAACACAGCACAAACTATTCATTATTATTAACTTAACACTGAAGTATTACGAGGTAGCTATGTATTTGTAACTCCTATTTTAATATTATTATTTTACGTCCATATTTTTTTATTATTCCTGTATTATTAGGGAACTTCTTTGATGTATAATGATTATTATATTTTAGCTAAAAATAAAATTGGTTTAAAATAGTTATTGTTGTTTTATTGGTCGTTTGAAACCCTATCTATATAGGTATACTTACTAAGATAATAACTAAAGGTCTCATAGCATGAACGTATCTGACTGACGCAACAAGTAAGACGATACCTACACCAATTCCCACTGAAACGGATTGACGGAAGTAAGTACATTCGTAGTGGGAAAGGTTCATATGCAACGTAAATAAACTACTTATAGTGCCACAAACATATCTAATCCGGTGGCTAAAATTGGAACTAATGCTGTCAATGTCATTTTGTTACATTTTTAATAGATTGACAACCAAAAATGCGATTACAGCGACAATATCACCGGGTTGGTTAGGTTTGTAGCGAAATGTCACTTTGGAAACCACGCTCAGTGGCGCCACCTAGAGTCGCCTAGTACGAAATACATAGAAACTAAATGAAGCACATGAAATATACAGGATCACACACGGGCGTTATACCACGAACTGTACAACTTACTTTCGTGCGACCACATTCAGCGACATCTATTTTCATATTAGCAAAACTCTCGAAAGATGTCACTACTGTGCTGGCAGACACTGCAGCAGATGGAACTAGGGAATATTGAAAGAAGAAAATCTTTGATTGAAAGAGTATTATAATTGTAGTATTATAAAGAGTATTATATATATACAGTGGTGGTCACATAATTAAGAACGATTTGAAATTCCATATATTTTTTGTCTAAATCATTTCTTGTGTAGTTATTTATTGCTTTTGGCAGTAACTATTTATGTTTTGAGATAGCTACGTGACGGGCAAATGGGATTAGGAATATAGAATTGAAAGGTCAACTATTTTTTTTATAAATTTCATTAGTTCTCTTTTGTAACGAATTTAATGTACCAATGAAGCTGGACAAATAATTAAGAACGATTTATTAAACTGTTCAAAAGTTATTTAATATAAAACTGAGATTCAATAAATGATATTATTGTGAAAGTAAAATATCAATTTATTGTATTTTAACTGAAATTACTAGTTGGCAACATGTTTACGACTTTTAAATTACTGATTTACCTATACCGGGCGGCGACGCATTGACTCAATCAATTTTAGACATTTTGTAAGAGAAACAGAGTTCCATTCTTTGGAGATAACATCATTACAGCTCTCTTTAAATTTACATATTGTCCATTTAAAACTATTCTCTTGACTTCGAACCAAGAATTCTCGATTGGGTTTAGCTCTAGGCTGTAACTGGCCAATTTTAGACAGAAATTAATTGCAATATGAGATATTCTTTAACGGTGCGCGCATTATGTTTTGGGTCATTGTCGTGCTGGAATGTTCAAATTGACCAAAAACCTACAAGAACGTCTTCAGCTTGAAGGAACATAGCTTTTCCAGTGCCAGCCGGTATTGCCTATGGCATCGTTGCATGATGGGTACCTTCGTTTTTATTCTTCCGTGCAGCTTTCCTTTTACAAAATACCTTCGTATAGTACGTGCCGAGATTGTTGGAAGAGTTATTTCTCCCAAAATATTCGTTTCTTAGCACATTAGACCCTTTTAAATTATTTTCTCTTCCAAAACGAATGTTTTCGATCATCTCGACGTGATGACTTTCTAGGTAGGTACTCAACAAACACCAACAATTTGAAGTAATTCTGATATGTGGCAAAATGCTTCACGGCGTGAAAAAATAACGTTTTTGAGCATTGTAAAGTGTTAAATATCTTTTTGTTCGACCAAATTCTTCTCAGGAAGTTTTTTATTATCTACCTTGTAGATTTGTCAAAACTTTTATTTTTCTCCATATGAATTCATATGAAACAATTACTTTTAAGACCTTTACAGTACTAAATGGGATCTAAATAATACGAATAGTGACTTACAACCACAAACATAGCTTTGAGTGTTCTTTATGTAAACTTGAATAAAAAAGTTCACTATTCAGCGTTCTTAATTATATGACCAGCCAGTACGTATTAATATTAGGTTTAGATCTAATATATAAAGTTTATCTTTTTATTTATTAGCCAATCGTGTGTATCAACTGATGTATCGATACTATGGAAATGTTTGAAGGCATCAAAAGAAAAAAAAATAAATACATCCAATTAGTTATTTTGAAAAAATCGTTACGTTAAATAATCGTTAATTATATGACCACCACTGTATATATAGTGGTAGTTATAACGTTATAACACAACATGGAATACAAATACTCGTATGTACTGTGCTTTAAGAACCAGTAGATACATACCTACGAGTGATTTTCTCCCAATGGCCACGACTAAGTCCGCCACGACTAAACTTTTAATGTTAGGTAGGTATATCTAGAATTTTTATGAACGACATGATAACAGTCTCAAGGAAAAATCTGTACCAAATATACAAATCAAATACAAATCATTTATTGTTCGTAAACATGGGTACAGAGCCAACATACAAATAATACAATATACTGATGACTTTGAACTAAGTAGGTACTTACGTAGGAATCACGGATGACAGAACTATCTCCCTCTTAGGACGGAAGTCCTAAGGTGACTCCCTGATTTGTGGTGGAATACAAGATATACCTATCTGTATTAATTACTTAGTACGTGGATAGGTAGGTACAGTCAGTGTCAGATAAAAGACCCCCCCCCCCCCTTCCCTTAGTCCTTGGTAATACCTGTGGGTTACATGGTCACTAGAATTGCAAATCTTGTACGACGACCTCGATGGCAGAGTGGTGACCATGCCGGACTGCCATCCGTAAGGTTGCGGGTTCGATACCCGTGCGGGGTGAATATTTGTGTGAAGCACAAATGTTTATCTCGGTCTGGGTGTGTGTGTGAATGCGTGTGTGCGTAGTTTCTGATACCCCTAGATACAAGTTTCGAACTTAGTTAGGGGTCAGTTACTGTAATGATATGATGTAGTGAATGATTATGTTTTATCTAACGCTGACCTTACCTAGTTAACTGGTGAAACCTTCAGATTATGTTTTAGTACTTACCTACTTGGTCTCTAACTAGGTAAGTACAACTAAGGTAAGTAATTTAATGAACAGGGTTTTGTCTCTGTTGTTTGTCTTGTCTTTGAGTTTCATATCCTTTTCTACGGAGACCCCGTGCCAGCTTCCAAAGATATTAGAAATGTTGAACTAGAGACCAACTCTAAACTGACAATATTATTCCTACCTTTGCGTAGAATAGGGAAGAAAAATACATATGATGGGTAGACCATGAAGGGCCATGCCCCTTTGCAGGATAACTATTGAAAAGTCTCAAGTACTTACTTAGGTATTGTCCATATTAACTCTCTAGAGTTAATATGGACAATACCGTAATAATAACCGTAAATACCGTAATAATAAACAATAGGTATTGTCCATATTAACTCTCTAGAGTTAATATGGACAATACCTACTTGAGAGGGTTCTGCTTCTGATTCTCTTTCAATCTATTGAAAGAGAATCAGAAGCAGAACCCTTCAATGAACCAATTGAATCAACAATGTAATTAAATTTTTACCAAATACCGTCCCACTGGGCAAAGGCCTCCTCCAATTATTTCCATTTGTCCTTGTCTTTGGTCTTATCTCACTATATCTTGTCAAACCTGCAGAGTTCGTCCCTAGTACTTACGTAAAAAATAATAAGATCCCTCTATCCAGTGCGTACTCTACACTGAATGCACAGCGCGGACTGCGCAAACGTTATAAAATGTTCGCCAAACACTGCATAATGCACGCAACGAGGCCCACCTAATGAGTGCGACGGAGACGCACATACACACACTGTACAAGCGAGAGCGAGACGGGTCGAAATGCGCAACAAACGCGAGCGAGATAGCGTTATTTTGTTCGTGGAGCCGCGATAAGGAGGGGCGAGTGGGGCCGCGGCCGCTGTTGGCTGAATTATTTAAAGCGGCGACCGCCCTTTGGGCTGCGAATGGCGGGGGGCGCGCGGCGCGCGGCGCGGGGGAGGCGGGGGACATCACTTGCCTTTCCGACGTCGCACCAACTACAAATTTGAATTGGCAACCGCCATCTTTAGGACGTTACAGTGCTCTGTGAAGTGCAATGACCGAGTGATGCTCATTTGGTGATCGCGAGGTGATGGTGATCAGGTGAACTGCTGCTCGCCTCAGGAGGAATATACCAACACCGGTTAGTGGTATTCAGTACTTCTTATTCAGCTTTCGTGGTCTGCGGGAGCAGGGTGGAGTGCGGGCTTAGATTTATAAATAATTGTTTAAAAATATTCATCAATTTATTATTCAGTATTAAGAACATTTTTGATGATTTAAATAAATAATTTTTAATTTGAAGTGTTAAAAAATAATTTTGAACAGGTACCTACTTACATACCTAATATTTTTGCCATAACCTACCTATTTATTAACACCTAAGTACTTAAGTACCTACTGTAGGTAAGTATACTTATAGGAAATACCAAAGATGAGATACCATCATATCGCTATTTCACAAAACTGTTCATTAAGTATGATGAGCTTGATCTGGGAAATTTTCTGTCCTTACCTATTAGGCACACCATTACCATGATCATAGCTAGATACTTTAGGTACCTAGGTACTTATACCTACTTAGTATCTAAGTACGTCTTTTCTTTCGTGTACCTACCTAAGTAATTTAAATACATACTACCTAGGACCTTGTGCACCTAGGTTTACAAACAATAAAAACCGCGTCAAAAATCCGTCTAAGTAGGTTTTTTCTTTTTAATTTTCTTCTTGAAAGTTTCAGAAGGGCTTCAGTATTTTTTTACCACCTAATCAACATTTTTCGAAACTAATATTAAAAAGAGGAAAGATTTGATTGTTTGTTTGTATGTTTGTATTCAATATAATAATAAATTTAGCTCTACGTTTCTTCAAAATTTTTTCTTTAATGTTAGTAAATATTTTATTATACGTGCTAATAATTTAAATACCGACCTAAGTAGGTATTTAGAGAATCGTTAAAAGTAGGTTCGATTAGTTAGTCATATAATGAGATTATGTAGTCAATGATTATGTTATGTTCCTAACTTAGTGATTTTGGCTCATCAAAACCAATTAAGTCATCAATCAAACGATACCAAACTTAACGCAATACCCTCCAAAGTCCCTGCAAATCCAATACAAAATTTCAATTATTTTTTAATAAACTAGCGGCGCCCCGCGGTCTCACCCGCGTAGTTCCCGTTCTATGGCTATAAAATTATGCTAAAAACCTTCCCACTGTATCACTATCTATTAAAACAAACCGCATCAAAATCCGTTGCGTTAGTTTTGAAGATCTAAGCATACATAGGAACAGAGAAAGCGACTTTGTTTTATACTATATAAATAAGCAATTTACTGAACACCTCAAAAAGTAACAACTTCCGTAATGTAATAATGGCGAGATTACCGATTGTGGTGCGCCGCTGGTAATCCTGGATGAAGGACACCGCCGGCAGGATGTTTGCAAACAGGGAACACAGGAAGGAACCGGTATCTCAATAAGGAAGATGAACATATACACTCTTTAGTGTACGGTGTTATGTAATTTATTATTTCGGTAATTTCGATATTGTACTTACATTCCATTATCTAGAAAATATTTTGATGATTAAGTAATCATCACAGTGTCTTTTAATGATGTCACTCCGATGGAAGGAGACCGATGGAGAGTGATTTTTAAGATCCATCAAATTTCACCGAGACTCTACTCCTAATACTTAGTGCGACTCTACGGCTCTACCTTACCTATTTGATACCTTACCTATGTCTTAGTGGGCATGTATTCAACTAAAGTTCGGTAATTTCTTCAACTGTTCTTCTCTCATCTCTCTGCCGGGCCAGCATGACTTCGAGAACGCTATTGATAAAGCGATTTACCAACATCCAACTGTCAACATATGAAAATACCCGCCATATTTAATTTTACCACGTAATAAATTTAATGACATTTGGTCATGCTCGCGAAATCGATATTATTTCGTGGTGTCTACATATTTTATCACGCACAATCATGCTAGGGGGGCTGGTATTGTAAGTAGATAAAATAATGTTTGTTAAAAATAACGTTAGTCTTAATTAAATTACCTATGTTATATAGATATAGAGTTCAACTACGTATTTACACAGGTATCTTGCAAATAATTTTCGAATCTCCATCGCTAACGAGCTAATCCCACTAAGACCATCATTATAATTCACCATCTCCAAACAATAGGTTTCCGTCGCAAATCTGTTTGTCACCAGTATATTGTTTGCCCCCGTCTCCGCTCGGCTCACGGTCCACTGCGCGATCCTTACTGTCAACACCGGTGATAGCTTCTGTGCCGCTCGGGAATCGAACCCCCTCTAATTACGCAGTGTTAATATTTGCTGGTTTTCAGCTATTTGTTCAGTATGATAGGTTTATGGTTGGTCTACTGTTCGAGGGCTGGCGTTACTTGTAATTATTTGGGATGACTTTTTAGAATCCTTTTAATATTTAGGTTATAAGAAAGAAATACATTTCTCGATAAGTAATTGCGCTAAATGTATTACTATTGTAACAAAATGTTTATAAATTGAAATTGATTGATTTTAAAATATATTAACTTAGGTACGTATTTGTGCATTTTTTCTTTCTATTTATTTACACTTATTTACTTATATTTTTCCTTATTTTTGTAATATAATTATATAATCAAACAGCCTTACTAATAAAAAATACCCACTGTGTATATTCTTGATATAACGAGTGTGAAGCATATTAATAATTCGTTATATCAAGAATATACACAGTGGGTATTTTTTATTGGTAAGGCTGTAAGAGTACAGTGACCGACCTCTGCTCGAAAGAAATGTAAAAATAGAGACGCGAATTTTCCCTGAAAAGAATTCTAGATGGATTGATATTTCTTGGATCTCAAAGTTAAATATAAAATCGTGAGAGCCGCGTTCGAGAAATTGATCACATTCAATTTGGGGGATAGGTACTTATCTTTAGATAGGTCATTATTCAAATACCTACTAAAATCTTATAAGTAATCGTCAGTTATAGTTTGAAGCACTTTTAAAACATTAAAGAACAATAGTTATTTATGGTACAAGCGAGGTAAGTTGGTGATTACTTCCGAGGCGCTATTGGGCCCGAGCCGTCAGGCGAGGGTCAGAAGATAGCCGAGGATAATAATCATCAATACATGCGTGTACCATACAACGTTTTTCAACACATTTTCGAAGAAATTATCATTTTTCGCTAATAAATAAACAGTTTTTCTATTCATGCGCATCCAACACAATAATGGTGATCGGCCATAGATTAAAAGAGTATACTTATTAAAATTCGAATGAATTAATGAATGGAATCGACCATAGACCTACCAAAAGTAAGGCAACATAGTTGAAGTTTGTTTTTAAAATGTATGGACACGATTTTTTTGGTATCGAATTTTTTTTTAAACTAAACATTTAAAAAAAAATCTATAACTCACTAGTGAATCAAGCGTGTCATTATTCAACTGTTTTTGCACAAATAAGAGCCCCTTGATGAGCAAGTGTGTTGAAAATAATATTTATAAACTAGATACCTAATTATAACAAGTAGGTACTCTAACTACATAGGGAAATAAGTTTGTAACTATTAACAAGTAAACAATTTGTAACGACTCAGAAATTACCTTTGTTGAGAAAAATCGGTAAGAGCAGTCTCTTAATATAAAAACAGTAATACATGGTCATCACATCATTTGTAATTCGTAAAGTTTCAGATGACATTATAAATCATTAAGTAGGCCTGTACCTAAGGTAGAAAGGGTAGGTAAGAAATAAATACTTAGCTACTTAGGTACTTCCTTTGCGTAATTCCAATGAAAATTTGCGAGTCAGCAGTATTTTAAATGTTGTACTTATTAGTTAGGTAAGTACTAGTACCTACGAGTACTTAGATACATTCGTTGTCTAAAATTATACCTAAAAGGTTCTTGTATCATTCCCCGCTTGAAGACTACCTCGATTATCTAACGAAGTACCTAAAATTTTCTTGGAATATTAAAATAACATTCAAGCACCTAACAGTTTCAGTGCTCTCACAAATATTGAAATCAAACTAAATGGCGTAAAAATTCTGGCTGTAAAACAAAATGTAAACCGCTACTTTATTACATTTAAAGTTTTATTTTAATGCGTAATGTTCGCGTTCATCAATGAATATCTATGTACCTACATACTTAACTAATAGTTGTCACATTACATCAAGATAACACAATAAGAGACACAACTCACTGATTCAAAAATCAAAACAGATGCTACATCAGCTCGCACATTACTCATAGTCTATCGCTTTCTTACAATCAGGAGCTTACACCCACCCCTTTCACCGAGAGGGTGTCATAATCCTGTGAACCCTTTACGGGTGCTCTCACCCGGCTTTGCCTAAATTAGGTGACAATGATGTCATCCATGTGTCACCTGACGGCCTCAGGTGACGGGAGTGAGGGTAGTTATACAATTATACTGAGTTCCGCATGGAGGGACATCCAGAGGGTCACGTCTTGAACAGGAGGGATATTATTAGGTGGGTGTATTGTTTGTTTTTAATAAAGTTGGGACGATATTGTATTTGGTTATAAGTGACAATGAAGTCCAGTGATGCTTAATAATTAAATTATATTTTTTTGCGTTTATTCTTTTGGATACTTATTATTATTCTATAGGTTGTTTACCTAATACATTGATCAAGGTCTATATTAAACTAAGCGAGACCTATAATAAATTGAATACTGTATAAAATCGGTGTAGTTATACCTCCCAGAAGCGCATAGCTCGACATGAGAAAGCCATTCTACCGCCATTAACTTCTGGCACAGGTTTCACATGCTCGAACTGTGGTCGAGTTTGTCTGCCCCGCATCGGACTAACCAGTCACTTTCGTAGATGCGTTTCAAACCCTACAACTCCAACGGACGCTACATAAAAAATCATCTCACGTAGATGTAAATGGCCCATGATACCTATCTAAAGTTAGTCCAAATAATAACAAACAGATATCCATCCTACCTCAGAGAGGAACTAACTAAAACGCAAAAAGTACACCAAGAAGGTGTTCATTTTAAGTAAATTAAAAAAGGTTGTATGATCTGTTCGGCAACATGGACGAAGTAATCTCATAAACTCAGTGCACACGATGTTCTAAATTTAATTTACTTTATCCTCTAGCTAGTGGATAAAAACGGCTGTTGCTCTTGCACTCAGGTATCAAAGATCAAAAGTAAGTACTCTTTCGGACACGTCAATTGATCAAATCTTACCCACCCCTAGGCTATAATTAACGTGATGTGTAGCTAGAAAATAGGTATACTTACTTAATAAGTAGGTACATACAAAATAGATGCGCCTAGCCCGTGATATAGATAAGCACTAGATACCTACCATTGGCATTCCACTTACTCCTGATATCCAATACATTCCACCAACGCAAGTACCCAACTAACGATACTATAATCAAATCATACATGAATAAGCATGCCGAACTAACGCGATCCGACAAATTCTTCACACATTAACAAATAGTCGGTATTTCTATACAATTTCGAAAGACTTTTTCTAACAAATATTGATGCAAATCTTCTAAATTATCTTTAATCCCTTAGCGAAAGTGACACACGCTGGGATTTAAAGAAAAAAGTGTTTTTGTCAAATTCGGAGAGCGAACTCATTTCCGTCGGAACTGCGAGTGAATGAGCGGTTGCACAGATTGTTATTGTGAATCCTTTGACGTTCACCGAACAGAAGTACTTTACAAAATATTTACTTACTTTATTAATATTTTATGAATTTGTAATAGATGAAAGCAAATATATTTTTAATATAGTTCCTACACAAATCGTTAGGATATGTGAGTTCCATCAATTGTAAGGTAGAGCACTTTCGTTCTCGTAGTAAAACGGAAATAAATAAAACATACCTAACAGTTACTTACGGAATTCTGATTAGATGTGTAGGCGTGAAAGGGTACAAAACAATATTTTATATTTCTAATATTTTGTAGTTAAGATTGATACTGAAAGCTAGATCAATTTAACTACTTATTGAATACTTTATTAAAAAAACATCTAAGTATTCATATCTAATACGAAGAGCAAAAATATTGCAATCAAATCTCAAGTATCGACATTCAAAATCCATCGGATCGAAAAATCCCTAAGTTGAATGAAAAGCCCTAACAACAATAACGTCGACGACAAAATTAATTTCAAATAATCTCATCACATTTTTTTCGCGGCAATAATTGTGCGGGGGCGCGCACTTCACGTCAAAATACATATTTGTCAAACGTCTGACGTTTCAATCGGTGAATGGAACTGTCAAAATTCAAACTGGTCAAGTGGAAATCTGTCAAGACAATTAGGGTTATGTTATTTTTACAGATGTAGTTAATCGAAGTTTTACAATGTTCCTGTTTTGCTAAATACCTACTTACACTAAGATTTAAAATGTCAATTAGTGTCTTAATTAAGTCAGCTCAAGTTGTTAAAGAAAACTGTAGGCTTGAATATGTTTAATAAGAATATAAACAGTTGTATGAACCGATAACTACAAATAATCCAACATTTAATAACCTACAGTTAGTGAAAATTGAGTTATGTTTATGATTCCCCTGAACAACTTGTAAACTAAGTACTTCCCGCCAAACTACTTACTCCACATACAAACAATAAATTTTCAATTACAACATAAATCACGCCGCAAACCAACCAATTTACAAAACAAGCGATTACCGCGGTACCCCAGCGCATAACCTTCGGAAATCGACCATTCAACCGAGACCTGTCAAATAGGTTCATTTCCAAACAAGTTTAATAAGAAATGCGGGTCTTTGTACAATGGTAGATCCTAATGACCTCAGATTGAGAAAGAGACACGTATACAACCTCGCGTATGTGTGAAGAGTACAGATATACCGATTATTTAGGGTGGATTACCGTTGACGAGTGTCGGGAACATTAATGATTTGATTCCGATTCGATTTCGCGCCAAATGGGACGGTAATGGCGTCTTGAGTTGACAGATGTCATCGCGGGTGACGGCCGCAGAATTGTAATAACCACTCGATTTATTTAAATAGAATTCAATAGTTTTACGGTTATATTATGGGGCGTGTTGGGCCGAACGAAGATCCACGCTCAAAGCTTAGTAATATGGTCAACATTCTGAGATAATTTATCACCATCTTACAAGTACTTATCTACTTTTATGACAATTTTGTAACATAAGTCATAACATAACACTACAATTAAGTAAGTACTAAAAAAAGTAATCTAAGTAAGTAAATCTAAATAAAAGCTACAAGTACAAACTCTACATCGTAATAAATATTAATGAAACAGCAACTAAACCGTGATTAAATCAACATTAAAAGAATGTAGATGACGCATCAAAGTCATGCAGATTCGTCTGATGTTAAGATAAACACTCGTCAACTTGAACGACTAGAACGACCTTAATATAACTAATGGCCATCTGATTATGCATCCCGCCCAGCCCCCAACAATATGAAGATCCCACAACACCATATTATACGAAACCCTACCCTATTTGCATTGAATTAAGCTCTAAATTCATTTAAACGCATAACACGTTTCATTTAAGAACTACTCACTCTAATGTCTATTGTATTAACATTACATTAAAGTCGATTTTCGCTTAACTATTCGGCATGATGTGGTAACTTAAAAACGCTGACAATTGAGTGACAGTTTTTTTTAGATGAGACTCTATTAGCAAAAGTTTAAGGTCTAAAATGGTTTGTAGTTGAACAGATAGGCGGTGTGCCTAATCAGCTAATTATCTAAAGAGGTGCTGGACCGAATTAGATACGATCTTTGGCATTGATAAGCCGCGAAGTTGATAAGGCTCAAGAGGTCCGTTAATGTATTGAGTTGGCGGCAAATTGATTAGTCGAGAGGTCTTTAGCTTTCAGATTTGATACTATCACTGATTAAAGGTGATAAGAAGGTATTCCAAGGGTGGTGATGATAAAGGGATGGAGTGACGAGATAAAGCCCACGCCCAGGGAGATTTCTATTCAATTATGCAATAAATTGAGCATTAAACTTCGATTCATAATGGTAATTATTAGTTATTATAGTTAATTATTTACCTTCTTTTTCTTCAGAACCTTTATCCTAACCTTTCAATTTCAATTTCAATTTATTTATATCTTCAAATGTAGTTACAAATTATTTGACGTGGTCATCGAGACATTACTTCCCGTGGTAGTTACAAATAAACTGTGTTACGGTGAAGTATGGCCTCTCAAACCACGTTCACAAAAATATATAACTAACATAAGAATTTAAATAGATACCTTATAAACTAACATATATATTAATATACTTAAATCTACAAGTTTAGGGAGTTCTCTTCGGTCTCGCCTCCCTAAAGCGTCTGAATGCCACTCCTGCCTTTCTTTATCCCATGTCTATTTGGGGTCGGTTTTCAGTTTAACCAGATTTGGCGGAATGTCTGTATTTTACGTGAAGCGACTGCCATCAGACCTTCACAACCCAGAGGGCTATACGACATTTTTTGGTTAAACCAAATGTTAGACTTATAGGGCTATAACTATCCGTCGTGATTGTTGACGATGTTAGTTAGTACACTAACGGGGGCCGACGACGGCTAGGCCCAGTGCCCTCCCAAACACGAATAATCCTAATCTCTCAGTAATAAATATTTATTTGACTTTGCCGAAATAATACAAAACTACCTTTATCTTATGACCAATTCGGGTTTTATTTTAATATTAAGTACTTACAATATTTTAATTTGTATAAATAATTATAACAACTAACCAAGCCACTCGACAGGCTAACAGTAAAACAAGAGGCACTTCTACCAACAATAGTCCAACTGAAGGACATTGAACGTATTGTTTCTTGAGTTAGCGCATTGTGGTGCGGGGCGCTTTGTTGGCACAACATACAGCTTGTTGCACCTGGACCCGCTCCACTACTCTTCGAGTACAATATGTTTATATCGGTCTGATAATCGGGGGAAAGGTTCACACATAAATGAATACTTACATATGAGCGAATTTTATTTCAAGTGATTTTTATAAAACAGTTTTATCTAAGTAATTCACAGCACCCCGACGGCTTGGTGTAAGTAAATGGTAATTTGCCTCTGATATCGAAGCCATGAATTAAGATTCATATCCAAATTCAAAGTTACATGCTTGGTATACGAATTTAGATTAGTTTGAGATAATCAACACAGTTTATCATCGTTACGGCTATTCTGTCCTTCCTGATCAGTGAGCAGAATGGCTTTTTTCAAAATACGCTTGATTCTTTTCCACACACTTTACATCACAATATTTAAAGAATCTAAACATTATTTAGCATTATTTAGCATACCAAAGCGTGTGACAGCCCCTTTAACCCCATCACTTAGGGCGCCTCCAGTGAAACAATGACGTCAGACCGACTCCAATTAACCGCGGACCACAGGCGAACATATTTCTCGGGTTAACTCATACACCCTCCATATTTACATGGGGTGGTTTCTGATCCCTCAGTTTTTTATTGAAATCTGTGACACGATTAAGTGAACCGTATTTTTCTTGTTTATTTGATTTTAATAAAGTATTTTTGCTTTATTATTTTGCGAGGGATGTTTGAGGAGTTATTGTGAGTTGTTTCTTTCAATAGGGAGTTTATTGAATCGCTTTAACGTTTTTGGAGTTACGGATTTCATTTTAGTTGTTTATGTCAGAATCATAAGTTTTAATCAGTCTATCATCTTTTATTAGCATTTAATCCTAAACTAGCTTTGCTTCTTGTATCTAAAGTGACTTCGCAAACACACAACCAAACCGATCTGCCAATCACACAAATTTTAATATTTACCGAGCCCAGAAACCGAACTTTTTATTTGGCAGTTCGTATATCAATTCTTTAAATAAGAACCACTACATTAATAGTACAAAAACCAGGTACTTTCGAAGTTTCGCTCACGCCAACCACTGTGATGTCTCCCATAAAGGAGTGCCGTGACAGACAGACACTCCCATCGCAATCATGAAAGCCATCGCTCGTCGTGTGCCGCGCGCCTCATTCACTCGCGCACAATCGCGCTGTTTGCAAACGATTGCATCACAAAGAGTGCCTCCGATTGAGGGGTACACTCCGCCACAACTCCAATTTCCTTAAAACAAGCACCATGACGCCCCCGCCCGGTACTCCCGGTACAACCGTACACAACAATACCTCATTATTTTTCCGTCGAGTTTTATAATTGAGGTTTGTTAAAAGTTTTACGTGGAAATGGAATGTGGAGCGGATTGGTGTTGTGTTTTAGAGAGGAAGGGTTGATGTTAGAACTCGGTTTGGTTTAAGTTTATCCTTTGACCTAGAAATTCTAAATTCATTACTTTCGGGTTAAAAATCCACATTTATCTAGTACATAAATATAAAATTAAAAAAAAAACAGATCTCTATTCAAGTTTTATAACAATGTAGATAAATTTGTGTCCGTTACATTTATTTTCTGTAAGAATATAAACTCAAACACCAAACTAACCACTACTTTTATTTGTCCTCAGAGAATGCAGCCGTTCCAGTCGTCGAGCCGGGCGGAGGGGCCCCGCGAGTCGTCCCCGGAGCGCGCCAAGTCCCCGGACACGCCCGCCGCGCCCGTCCTCAACTTCTCCATCGCGCGCCTCATGGAGCCCGACCGCAAGAAGTCCCTCTCCCCCGACCCGCCCCCGCCCCCTTTCCTCTACGGCGCACACCTCCTCGACTCCGCCTTCAAGCAGTACATCCCCGCGGCCAGGAGACAGCTCGTATCTCATTATCCTCTACTCTATTACGGACCTGATCTAGTCTCTCTTACGTACGCCCATCAACTACACCTGCCTCGCCCGCCACCAGCTCCATCACCTGTCCAACGCCCGCCGAGCCCCAGGCCTACAGAACAGGTATCTTCCACCACCGGCCCCGCGCCATCACCAGCCAAGAATAAGAGTTTCGCGTGCGGAGATTGTGGCAAAGTGTTCAATGCTCATTATAATCTGACGCGGCACATGCCGGTCCACACGGGGGCCAGGCCGTTTGTTTGCAAGATCTGCGGGAAAGGGTTCAGGCAGGCGTCCACACTGTGCAGGCACAAGATCATACACACATCTGAAAAGCCTCACAAATGTCTCACGTGTGGGAAGGCGTTCAACCGCTCTTCAACCCTGAACACGCACGCCAGGATCCACGCCGGGTACAAGCCGTTTGTCTGCGAGTTCTGCGGCAAGGGGTTCCATCAGAAGGGAAACTATAAGAACCACCGGCTGACCCACAGCGGGGAGAAAGCGTACAAGTGCACAATCTGCAACAAAGCCTTCCACCAGATATACAACTTGACCTTCCACATGCACACACACAACGAGCGGAAACCGTTCACTTGCAGTATCTGCGCTAAAGGGTTCTGCAGGAACTTTGATCTCAAGAAACACACGAGGAAACTGCATTTGGGGGTGAGTGGGGGGTCGAACAATGGAGACTCGTCTCTGGATACCCAAGATGAGTCCACGCAGGAGGCGTCCACTAGTCCCGGCGAGGAGCGGGCGGCGTTCAGGCCGTTCCTGGGTTCAACATACCCCCGTATCCTGGATCCCGCGCGGATGAGCGCCTCCAACAACTTCTTCTCGAAGCTGTTGTGACCCCCGTCCGAGTACTACCACTACTCGGACAGCACTGAGCGAATTGACGTGGAATTGAGCAATTAATGGAATTTATCGCAGTATCGTGTATATAGTTAGATGTTGTACAGTGTGGTAGTTGGCGAAATGAATTGACGATTATATAGTTTTCTCTTCTAGGTGTAAACAACACAAGTTCTCATTAGTATTTTAAATAAACGTTTAAAGTATCTAGTTCAATAATTATACACACATCAAAAGTGTCTAGGGATCAACATATATTTTTGCAATAACTTTTCTCCTGATTGATATTAATTAAAATTTTCTTTAAGGATTCATCAAATAAAGTGTTTTCGTTTGTCACAGTAACGATAAACCAAGTCACCTTTGCATTAATAAAGAAATTTGCCATTTTCCTAATAAAGGGATTTTTGACATTTGAACCACTAACATTAAAGTTCGAAAAAAAGACTGAAATAACAGTTTTCTTTAAAATTTTATTGGGTAACTTAAACAATTAATAATCCGTGTTTCTACCGCGAACACTAACAACACAAGAACATCGGTTTGGCATACTCAAAATGAGTTCATCCAAATCACGCTGTGGAATGGCCGCCCATGTTCGTTGCAACAACAAAAAAAGGTCTTCTTGCGACTGGATACCCTCCATATTCGGCAGAGCTCTTCTCTGTAGCATATCCCATGCATGCTCAATCGGGTTCAAGTCTGGCGACTGAGCAGGCCAGGGCAGGACATTGATGTTAGCTGCGGCGAGAGTCTGTCTTACAACTCTTGCGGTGTGCGGTCATGCATTATCATGCATTAACTGAAATAAGGGACCGATTTGCACTTGTAGAGGAACGATGACGTCTGATACAATCGTCTCAGCATAAATTTGAGCGTTGAGGTTGCCTCTGATCCAAATCAACTCAGTTCTTCCGCCGATCCAAATACCCGCCCATACCATGATGGTTCCACCACTATAAGGATGGACTTCCTGGCAGGATTTTAATCGCTGTTGGCGTCCAGGGGTTCTCCAGTGTCGTATACGTCTTGTATCCGGTCTCATACCAAAACGAGACTCATCAGAAAAGCACACGAAACGCCATTGTTCTTCTGCCCAATTTCTGTGTTCAAGAGCCCATTGATATCGAATCCTACGATTGTGCATTGCTATAGGTGGTACCCGTAGCGGTCTTCGGGAAAGGTTCACTTCATGCAAGCGGTTTCTGACTGTTTGGTCGCTAATTAAGTTCCCTGAAGAGTGATGAAGCCGCACGGCTAACATCATGGCGGTTATTGTTGGAGCTCTTCGAGTTAAGATTTGAATGTATCGGTCTTGTCTCCGTGTGGTGCAGCGATACCGTCCTCCATGGCGCTCAGCCACGGTACCAGTGCTTCGGTAACGTGTCCAAAGTCGACTGATAACACTCTGACTTGTATTCAGAGCTAAAGCCACAGTACGTTGCCGGGAACCAGCTTCTATCATTCCCACGGCTCTGAGCATTTCTTCCCTGCTTAAATGACGTCGCCGCTCCATAATAACGTTGGTTTTAATCAGTAGTAGGGAAACAGTAGCACTAATAATGTCTTCAATGCGTTGTATGTTTTTATAGGGAAAATATTGACAGCTGATTTTCATCTTTTACTCGAATTTGATTCACAGTTCCTGATTCAAATTATGAAATGCACCAAAAAGGATCCATATAAATTTATAAAATCATAAATTTATTACAAAGCCACATCTCAATCTCAAGAAATCCGCATAAAAATGCTTGATCCCTAGACACTTTTGATGTGTGTATTATATTTACTTTATTAGAGATATTTTATGCTCAACGTGTAAATGTATATTTTATTTAGATTTAAGTAGATTTATGAATATTGTGATTACATAATATTATTTCCTAAGTATCTGTCTGTATAAGTAATTCAATTTTGAAATAACTTGATATTTACTGTGTAACTTGTAACGATTTATTTTCAAGATATGCTACCCAAGCTAAGTATACTTACTGTTTACTCATCATTAGATTTCGATGTACAAAGTTTTGAGGAAACAAGTTTCGAAGTGACGGCTTTCACACTCACTTAGCTTGAAGAAACGAAGAAATAGTAGTTAGTTCATCTTGTGTGCTTCTGGAATGAGAGCTAATTTTTTAACATTCCTAAAATAATAATATGAAAGATGTGAAAGAATAGTCAAAGTCTCTAGCAGATCCTAACTTCCTTACTAATATTATAAATGCGAAAATAACTCTGTCTGTCTGTTACCTTTTCACGACTAAACTACTGAACCGATTGACTTGAAATTTGGTACAGGGGTAGCTTATGGTCCGGGGAAAGACATAGGCTAGGTTTTATCCCAAAATTCCCACGGGATCGGGAACTACGCTGGTGAGACCGCGGGGCACAGCTAGTACTTCCATAAAGCTATACAACACGAATCTCATAATATAGTATCTAAGTACTATTTCTGTGTGTATAATTTTTATTCGAGTTAAGATATTTGTGCTAAGATTTTCTCTTAGAAAGGATTTTACTTAAAAATAGATACGATACACAAACATACGGAATTTTCCTGTTCATATAGAGTCTGTATTTACATAGTGTGTGTCTCCCTGATAGTATTAGGTACTTACCTATTAGGTATAAATAAAATGTAACTGTTCGTTATTATAAAGCTGTGTATTTAGTGAAATTGTAATTATATTTATGTTATTGTAAATATCGGTCAATATATGATATGACTCAATGATGGGATTTTATTTTATGTTTAATAAAAGATAAGTACCTTTAATTAAACATTTTTTTCTTTTATCTTTTAGGCTGTCAATACATGGTGATCATAAGCGATGTAATTTTCCATCACCACTGCAAACATATCTCGGGTCGAGTTGAAATCTCCAAAACACGCATTGGGCAATAGTGGCGATTAAGCCAATTCCTGATCAGTGTCAAAAAGTTAGATTAGTGCAGAGCCTTTACCTTTTTATGTTTCTTATTCTTCTCTTTCGATAGGCTCTCGTTGACAGAGCGGTGGGGGTGTGGTCGTATCATGTTTCTCCATGATATTCATTACGAGGCTGGTCAAAAACTAACTTAGTTTAGCTCTTAATCCGCCACTCGCTTAATGCTATACCTATCATGAGCATCACGCTACAATATCTACAGACCTAACGCAAGTGAAACCACGGGTCGCAGCTAGTTTCCAACAAAACAGATTGCAATCTGAAGCACATTTCGCCACTTCATTTCAATCGGCAATCTGAATTATTCCCAAGAGTTGAGTACTAACGGGAGTACAATGAGTGTGAGTTAATGGTCGGTTCTGTACGTGGAGCGCAATCACGCTGCGCCCGCGCATTGTGACGTCAGCGCACGCCGCGCCAAATTATAACCTTGACCCGCCCTCTTCAGGGGCGACAGGGGGTAACAACATTTGGTACGTGATGAATTTATGGGAGGTGGTTTTCGTTAGGAATTGGTTGGTGAAGCAGATACGTAAGTAAATTGAAATAAATGTAAACAACAGAGAGGCCAATATATCTTCTATGATCGCCAGGTCCAGTAAGTTGCAAAAGTAAAGTTGATTTTTCTTAAGAATTTTTAGGATTCTGGTGAATCCTGCTGACGGAAATTGCCTGGCAATATCTATTACGAATTTTTGACTCTGTGTTCTACTACTTATAAAAAACTGACCGAGAATTTAAAAATGTTATTTCTGGATGTACCTATCTGTCTTTAGGACTAACAAGTATGTACACGCTGAAGATACAAACTAATAGGTACTATTTAATCCGATAGGTTTCTTATGTGTGAAATTAATAAAGTCTGGCAATCCCTTTCTATTAGACCATTACTTTGAAATAATTAGATTAAAAAATGTTATCAACCCCTGACCAGAACCGCTGACAAGTCAACGGTAAGTAACCCGAACCGTTCACAATCATAATTATCGTGTGTTATTTAGAGGAAAATAATAGATCGCGTAAAATAATATCGCACTGCGCTTTTGTGCGGCGCTTGCGCATTGTAGCGCGAGCGGAAGTGGCGCATGGCGGGTGCGCGCCAACGGCCGTCAAACGACTCCATATTGTTTCCGGATAACAATTGCGAAGTCATTTTGGGTCTAATTAAAGTTTCGTGAGACGGCAGCTGATTGCGAGGTACACGGTTTGATCTCGGGTAGAGCAGTTTAGATTACGAGCAAATTGCGTTTGGAATTCTGCGAAGGACGGAGAGTGAGGGATGATTTTGATAAAAAGGGAGCATTTTGTCTAATAGTGGGTGCTGGGTCTTTATTCCAAAAGAGATGACATAATATATAGGTAATAATCTAGGTAGGTAGTAATCTGACCAAATGATAATGAGGTATATTTCTGAGCTACCTGGTAAAAAATACTACTTGGATAAGTACTTAAAATAAATAACTTTTCTGTACCAAAAATCATTTTTCCAAAGTTACATTTCAAAGATCAAAGCCATATCTCCGAGTTAACGAGTGCTGTGACGCGAGGTGTAAGGGACCGCCTCATTAGTGACGTCACTCGTGTACCCACTGTCACAAGACACGCGGGTACTCCTCAACCACCTCAGGGGATTGGGAGGACGACGTTAACGACACCGAGAGTATTAAGGGAAAAGTCCCAATTATCGTCAGGTTTTGAACTTGGCCAACTTTGCAGCTATACCAAGTTGTAGTATATTAAGTTACAGCGATCAAATTTTGTGACAAGATAACTGATTTATCACTTTTATCGGTATATATATTTTTAACACTGATTAAAAAGAATTAGGTAATGATATTTTAGAAATTATCTAAAAACACCCATTTGTACCAGTATCCGTCAGATTTGTCCCAGCTATCGTCAAAATGTCCTAGAGCTCGTAAATTTTCGGTGCTAATTTGAACCCTACGCCAATGGATTTAAAGTAGTAATTTTCAATCATATTTCTTGTGATGCAGTAACTCAACTAAGGTAATGCCTGTTGAATGAAAATTAAAATTCAAAACTGCAGGCAAATCTCAACTGATTTTGTTAAAACTATATTTTGGTACATAAAATTACATACAGAGTCAAAACTGGACATTCACAGTGAGGTTAGTTCTCCAATTTAAAGTCGCTCAGAGAGCTATGGAGAGGGCTATGCTCGGAGTTTCTCTGAAAGATTTCGCATTCGCAATGAAGTGATCAGACAGAGAACCAAAGTCACCGACATAGCTCAAAGAATTAGCTCTCTGAAGTGGCAGTGAGCTCGCCACATCTGTAGGAGAACTGATGGCCGATGGAGCAGACGAGTTCTCGAGTGGAGACCGCGGCTCGGCAAACGTAGTGTAGGACGTCCTGTGGCTAGGTGGAGCGATGATCTGCGCAGGGTAGCCAGGAGAGAGTGGATGCGACGTGCCGCCGACAGGGCACATTGGCGCGAATTGGGAGAGGCCTATATAAAAGTGGACTAATTGATAATAAAGGCTGTTGATAAAATGATGATGATATTTGAGATGAAAGGGCCAAAATGGATCAAATGTGGGTCAAAGGATCAAATGTGGATCAAGCATCTAAGTTGGATCATGGATCAAATGTGGATCAAGGATCAAAAGTGGATCAAGCATCTAAGGTGGATCATAGATCAAATGTGGATCAACCATCATAGATGGATCATGGATCAAATGTGGATCGTGGATCAATTGTGGATCAAAGATCAAATGTGGATCACGGATCAAATGTGGATCATGGATCAAATGTGGATAATGGATAAATTGTGGATCAAAGATCAAATGTGGATCATGGATCAAATGTGGATAATGGATAAATTGTGGATCAAAGATCAAATGTGGATCATGGATCAAATGTGGATCACGGATCAAATGTGGATCATGGATCAACTATGGATCATGGATCAAATGTGGATCATAGATCAAATGTGGATCATGGCTAAATTGTGGATCAAAGATCAAATATAGATCATGGATCAAATGTGGATCATGGATAAGTTGTGGATCAAATATCAAATGTGGATCATGGATCAAATGTTGTACATGGATCAAATGTGGATCATGGATCAAATGTGGACCATGGATCAAATGTGGATCATGGATCAAATGTGGATCAAGGATCATATGTGGACCATGGATCAAATGTGGATCATGAATCAAATGTGGATCAAAGATCAAATGTGGATCAAAGATCAAATGTGGATCATGGATCAAATGTGAATCATGGATCAAATGTGGATCATGGATCAAATGTGGATCATGAATCAAATGTGGATCATGGATCAAATGTGGATCATGGATCAAATGTGGATCATGGATCAAATGTGGATCATGGATCAAATGTGGATCAAAGATCAAATTTGGATCATGGATCAAATGTGGATCATGGATCAAATGTGGATCAAAGATCAAATGTGGACCATGGATCAAATGTGGATCATAGAACAAATGTGGATCATGGATAAGTTGTGGATCAAATATAAAATGTGGATCATGGATCAAATGTTGTACATGGATCAAATGTGGATCATGGATCAAATGTGGACCATGGATCAAATGTGGATCATGGATCAAATGTGGATCATGGATATGTTGTGGATCAAAGATCAAATGTGGATCAAAGATCAAATGTGGATCACGGATCAAATGTGGATCAAGTATCAAATGTGGATTATGGATCAAATGTGGATCATGGATCAAATGTGGATCAAGGATCAAATGTGGATCATGGATAAGTTGTGGATCAAAGATCAAATGTGGATCAAGGATCAAATGTGGATCATGGATAAGTTGTGGATCAAAGATCAAATGTGGATCAAAGATCAAATGTGGATCATGGACCAAATGTGGATCATGGATAAAATGTGGATCATGGATTAAATGTGGATCATAGATCAAATGTGGATCAAAGATCAAATGTGGATCAAAGATCAAATGTGGATCATGGATCAAATGTGGATCATGGATAAGTTGTGGATCAAATATCAAATGTGGATCATGGATCAAATGTGGATCATGGATCAAATGTGGATCATGGATCAAATGTGAATCATGGATAAGTTGTGGATCAAATATCAAATGTGGATCATGGATCAAATGTGGATCATAGATAAGTTGTGGATCAAAGATCAAATGTGGATCAAAGATCAAATGTGGATCATGGATAAGTTGTGGATCAAAGATCAAATGTGGATCAAAGATCAAATGTGGATCATGGATCAAATGTGGATCATGGATCAAATGTGGATCATGGATCAAATGTAGATCATGGATCAAATGTGGATCATGGATCAAATGTGGATCAAGTATCAAATGTGGATCATGGATCAAATGTGGATCAAAGTCAAATGTGAATCAAAGATCAAATGTGGATCATGGATCAAATGTGGATCGGATCAAAGATCAAATGTGGATCATGGATCAAATGTGGATCATGGATCAAATGTGGATCATGGATTCAAATGTGGACCATGGATCAAATGTTGTACATGGATCAAATGTGGATCATGGATCAAATGTGGATCATGGATCAAATGTGGATCAAAGATCAAATGTGGATCATGGATAAGTTGTGGATCATGGTTCAAATGTGGATCATGGATCAAATGTGGATCATGGATTAAATGTGGATCATGGATCAAATGTGGATCAAGTATCAAATGTGGATTATGGATCAAATGTGGATCAAAGATCAAATGTGGACCATGGATCAAATGTGGATCATGGATAAGTTGTGGATCAAATACCAAATGTGGATCAAATATCAAATGTGGATCAAGGATCAAATGTTGTACATGGATCAAATGTGGATCATGGATCAAATGTGGATCAAAGATCAAATGTGGATCATGGATAAGTTGTGGATCATGGTTCAAATGTGGATCATGGATCAAATGTGGATCATGGATTAAATGTGGATCATGGATCAAATGTGGATCAAGTATCAAATGTGGATTATGGATCAAATGTGGATCAAAGATCAAATGTGGACCATGGATCAAATGTGGATCATGGATCAAATGTGGATCATTTTTCAAATGTGGATCATGGATCAAATGTGGATCAAAGATCAAATGTGGACCATGGATCAAATGTGGATCATGGATCAAATGTGGACCATGGATCAAATGTGGATCATGGATCAAATGTGGATCATTTTTCAAATGTGGATCATGGATCAAATGTGGATCAAAGATCAAATGTGGACCATGGATCAAATGTGGACCATGGATCAAATGTGGACCATGGATCAAATGTGGATCATGGATCAAATGTGGATCATGGATCAAATGTAGATCATGGATCAAATGTGGACCATGGATCAAATGTGGATCATGGTTCAAATGTGGATCATGGATAAGTTGTGGATCAAAGATCAAATGTGGATCAAAGATCAAATGTGGATCATGGATTCAAATGTGGACCATGGATCAAATGTTGTACATGGATCAAATGTGGATCATGGATCAAATGTGGATCATGGATCAAATGTGGATCAAAGATCAAATGTGGATCATGGATAAGTTGTGGATCATGGTTCAAATGTGGATCATGGATCAAATGTGGATCATGGATTAAATGTGGATCATGGATCAAATGTGGATCAAGTATCAAATGTGGATTATGGATCAAATGTGGATCAAAGATCAAATGTGGACCATGGATCAAATGTGGATCATGGATAAGTTGTGGATCAAATATCAAATGTGGATCATGGATCAAATGTGGATCATGGATCAAATGTGGATCATGGATCAAATGTGAATCATGGATAAGTTGTGGATCAAATATCAAATGTGGATCATGGATCAAATGTGGATCATAGATAAGTTGTGGATCAAAGATCAAATGTGGATCAAAGATCAAATGTGGATCATGGATAAGTTGTGGATCAAAGATCAAATGTGGATCAAAGATCAAATGTGGATCATGGATCAAATGTGGATCATGGATCAAATGTGGATCATGGATCAAATGTAGATCATGGATCAAATGTGGATCATGGATCAAATGTGGATCAAGTATCAAATGTGGATCATGGATCAAATGTGGATCAAAGTCAAATGTGAATCAAAGATCAAATGTGGATCATGGATCAAATGTGGATCGGATCAAAGATCAAATGTGGATCATGGATCAAATGTGGATCATGGATCAAATGTGGATCATGGATTCAAATGTGGACCATGGATCAAATGTTGTACATGGATCAAATGTGGATCATGGATCAAATGTGGACCATGGATCAAATGTGGATCATGGATCAAATGTGGATCATTTTTCAAATGTGGATCATGGATCAAATGTGGATCAAAGATCAAATGTGGACCATGGATCAAATGTGGACCATGGATCAAATGTGGACCATGGATCAAATGTGGATCATGGATCAAATGTGGATCATGGATCAAATGTAGATCATGGATCAAATGTGGACCATGGATCAAATGTGGATCATTGATCAAATGTGGATCATGGATCAAATGTGGATCATGGATCAAATGTGGATCATGGATTAAATGTGGATCATGGATCAAATGTGGATCAAAGATCAAATGTGGATCATAGATCAAATGTGGATCAAGGATCAAATGTGGATTATGGATCAAATGTGGATCGAAGATCAAATGTGGATCATGGATCAAATGTAGATCATGGATCAAATGTGGACCATGGATCAAATGTGGATCATTGATCAAATGTGGATCATGGATCAAATGTGGATCATGGATCAAATGTGGATCATGGATTAAATGTGGATCATGGATCAAATGTGGATCAAAGATCAAATGTGGATCATTTTTCAAATGTGGATCATGGATCAAATGTGGATCAAAGATCAAATGTGGACCATGGATCAAATGTGGACCATGGATCAAATGTGGACCATGGATCAAATGTGGATCATGGATCAAATGTGGATCATGGATCAAATGTAGATCATGGATCAAATGTGGACCATGGATCAAATGTGGATCATGGTTCAAATGTGGATCATGGATAAGTTGTGGATCAAAGATCAAATGTGGATCAAAGATCAAATGTGGATCATGGATTCAAATGTGGACCATGGATCAAATGTGGATCATGGATCAAATGTGGATCATGGATCAAATGTGGATCAAAGATCAAATGTGGATCATGGATAAGTTGTGGATCATGGTTCAAATGTGGATCATGGATCAAATGTGGATCATGGATTAAATGTGGATCATGGATCAAATGTGGATCAAGTATCAAATGTGGATTATGGATCAAATGTGGATCAAAGATCAAATGTGGACCATGGATCAAATGTGGATCATGGATAAGTTGTGGATCAAATATCAAATGTGGATCATGGATCAAATGTGGATCATGGATCAAATGTGGATCATGGATCAAATGTGAATCATGGATAAGTTGTGGATCAAATATCAAATGTGGATCATGGATCAAATGTGGATCATAGATAAGTTGTGGATCAAAGATCAAATGTGGATCAAAGATCAAATGTGGATCATGGATAAGTTGTGGATCAAAGATCAAATGTGGATCAAAGATCAAATGTGGATCATGGATCAAATGTGGATCATGGATCAAATGTGGATCATGGATCAAATGTAGATCATGGATCAAATGTGGATCATGGATCAAATGTGGATCAAGTATCAAATGTGGATCATGGATCAAATGTGGATCAAAGTCAAATGTGAATCAAAGATCAAATGTGGATCATGGATCAAATGTGGATCGGATCAAAGATCAAATGTGGATCATGGATCAAATGTGGATCATGGATCAAATGTGGATCATGGATTCAAATGTGGACCATGGATCAAATGTTGTACATGGATCAAATGTGGATCATGGATCAAATGTGGACCATGGATCAAATGTGGATCATGGATCAAATGTGGATCATTTTTCAAATGTGGATCATGGATCAAATGTGGATCAAAGATCAAATGTGGACCATGGATCAAATGTGGACCATGGATCAAATGTGGACCATGGATCAAATGTGGATCATGGATCAAATGTGGATCATGGATCAAATGTAGATCATGGATCAAATGTGGACCATGGATCAAATGTGGATCATTGATCAAATGTGGATCATGGATCAAATGTGGATCATGGATCAAATGTGGATCATGGATTAAATGTGGATCATGGATCAAATGTGGATCAAAGATCAAATGTGGATCATAGATCAAATGTGGATCAAGGATCAAATGTGGATTATGGATCAAATGTGGATCGAAGATCAAATGTGGATCATGGATCAAATGTGAATCAAAGATCAAATGTGGATCATGGATCAAATGTGGATCATGGTTCAAATGTGGATCATGGATTCAAATGTGGATCATTGATCAAATGTGGATCATGGATCAAATGGGGATCAAGTATCAAATGTGGATTATGGATCAAATGTGGATCAAAGATCAAATGTGGACCATGGATCAAATGTGGATCATGGATCAAATGTGGATCATGGATAAGTTGTGGATCAAATACCAAATGTGGATCATGGATCAAATGTGGATCAAGGATCAAATGTGGACCATGAATCAAATGTGGATCATGGATCAAATGTGGATCATGGATCAAAAGTGGATCAAGCATCTAAGGTGGATAATAGATCAAATGTGGATCAACCATCAAAGATGGATCATGGATCAAATGTGGATCGTATATCAATTGTGGATCAAAGATCAAATGTGGATCATGGATCAAATGTGGATCATGGATCAAATGTAAATCATGGATCAAAGATGGATCTAGGATCAAAGGTGGATCACGGATAAAAGGTGGATCATGGACCAAGTGTGAATTAAACATCAAATATGGATCTAGGATCAAAATGTTGATGATAGATCATGATGATATTTGAGATGAAAGGGCCAAAAACGACTTTATGGCTTTACTGGTTCTACGCGTTTGACTTCTACACAGAATTTTTAATAATTAAATGTGAAATTGTGTATACCTACCAAATTTATATTTTTTCAACACACTTGCTCATAAAGGGGCTCTTATTTGTGCAAAAACAGTTGATAATGACACGCTTGATTCACTAGTGAGTCATAGATTTTTTTTAAAATTGTTTAGTCTGAAAAAAGTTTCGATACCAAAAAAAATCGTGTCCATACATTTTAAAAACAAACTTCAACTATGTTGCCTTATTTTTGGTAGGTCTATGGTCGATTCCATTCATTCATTTATTCGATTTTTTTTAATAAGTATATTCTTTTAGTCTTTGGCCGGTCACCATTGTTGTGTTTGATGCGCGCGAATAGAAAAACCGTTTATTTATTAGCGAAAAATGATAATTTCTTCGCAAATGTTGTTATGTTAGTTTATTTGCTAAGGCGCGTAATTGCATAGGGTCGTTAATTTCAGCAATGGTCAATAAGAGTCATTAGCATTCCGGTAAATCGTCCGCCTTGCAAGCTGAGGGACTGGTCTCAAATCCTCATACGGATACTTGTTTTATGTTAATATTTTGTTTTTAATTTAAGTTAGTGACAAGCCACTAGAGGGGACATTAGAGGTCGAACCCTGATTGCGATGAGACGTTCGAGAAATTTATAACGTAATTTATAAATACCGCCATTTGTGTGAAATATCAAGATCTATATGGAAATAAGCAATAAGTGAAATTGATAATTTTACATGAAGTTTAACGTTTATTAAGTGTTTGATTTATGAGAAGGGGTGAGTAATTAACTGTATACCTACTAGTTTCGAGGTTGGGACAATTGTTATTATCGGTAAATAACATTCTTGTATTTTGTTGTAGCCTAAGGAAACGCCCTTCAAATATAGACGAAAATAAAATTAACCTTCCTGACCTTCCTGGTTATCCCCTGAGTGTGACTGGCTGTGGCATGGTTTTGGCAGAGTTCCTAAGGGATAGAAAAAACTCTCCTGGCGTCCAACATTAGAATAAGAGTAGTTTTAGTTAGATTTAAGAGATAGTGTCATTAAGTAGGCAATAAGTAAGATTGTAATACCGCGGTGCTTACCCACACATAAGTTCAATTAAAATATAAGTAATTCCCTCCTTTGTACAACCAGTGTTTTATTGTCTTTTAATAAAGTAACCCGTAACAATGTGTTGAAAAACGTTGTATGGTACACGCGTGTGTTGCTGATTACTATCCTCGGCTATCTTCAGACCCTCGCCTGACGGCTCGCGCCTCAATAGCGCCTCGGAAGTAATCACCAACTTACCTCGCTTGTACCATAAATAACTGTTACAAAATCAGTTGAGATATCCTGAACCTGCAGTTTTTAGTTTTTCTGCCAGAATATTTACATATTTCCATTTATCAGGCATTGCCAACTTTGTTGAGTTACTGCATCACAAGAAATATGATTGAAAATTACTACTTTAAATCCATTGGCATAGAGTTTAAATTAGCACCGAAAATTGAAGAGCTCTAGGACACTTTGACGGTGACTAGGACAAATCTGACGGATACTGGTACATTTGGGTGTTAGAATGTACTAATAGCTGACACACTCGAAATAAAATATAAATATGAATAAATAAATAAATAATAGCACAATTCAATGGATAATATAGAAAGATAATTAATTTTACTATTATAAAAAAATAATCACACATACAAAGGGCCGCCCAATCTTGCAAAATGTAACATCGAACATAGTGAGCTAGACTACAGATTCAGTGGTTAAATCTCACAAAATTCACGAAATCTCGAATTCCATCGCTCATTTCTCCAAAACAATTGCAGTTTTTAACACATACTGCTATTGTAATGATAGCAAAGATTACCATAAAGATGCTGTAATTCAAATTTTATATGAATAAGTATATTGTTTGAATTAAAATATGAATATTTTTCTATAATCTGACGAGTACTGGGACACTGATGACATTACGTGCCTTTCCCTTATTGGAGGAACACGTGTAATAAGTATGTAAGTAATATCCATTAAATCTTTTAAATCTCAGTAAATAAAATTAACAGAAACTAACCCTGAATACTCAGTACGCAGTAACATCTTGCTGATAGTCTAAGGGCCTATTTCACCATCTTCAAGTAATGTTCCGAGTAGCTACTCACAAGTCTTGTCTTTGTCATCTGATATAAAGTAAGAAAAAGACAAAACTAACTTTACTTGGTGAGTAACCGTACTTGAAGGTCTTGAAATAGGCCCTTAGTATCACAGCATTAACGGGAACTAGTGTATCGATTTTGAAGATATTTTGAATGGAGAAAAAGTGTTCTTCAATTTTTTACATAAATTAGCTTAAAAAAAATAATGTTGATTGTGAATTAAATCCTACAAACTCTATCGACATCGGTAGAGTTGTAAACAAAAGCAAGCAACACCATATTTTGCTCAATAACATCAAATATTACAACATATCATAAAGATACAAAACATGATTCTCTAAACAATATGAAGCCCAGTAGAGCGAGTACACAAATTAGAGTAATCCTCGTCCGATTATGACAACATCTCAATAATGATACAATAGAGAGGCGAGGGAGGGAGCTCATTGGGACCATATTGCACGAGTTTTTTGAGTTCACCCACTAGGGGTAGAGGGCGCGGGCGCACGGTGACTCTCGAGGGCATAGAGTGGGGATGGTACAGAATGGATGCGGTTTTATTTTGGTCTTTTAGAATACCTACCTAATTGGATGTTGACCAGGAAAGTGTTGGCGTGTTAATGTCTGTAGGTTTGACCAAGGAAGCTGCGGGAGAAGACCAAATGACGGGAATAATTGGGAGAGACCTTTGCCAGTAGATGGCTTGAAATATCATCACTTGCGCCTTTCGATTAACTCTTAACAGTTTACTCCTCATAATTATAGTAGGTAATTTGGTAGAGAAAAGCCAAAGATGAAACTTTATTGCAGATGCCTAGAGTTCCTCCTGTGGCAGCAGTGAATTTAGTTTGCAAGGAATTCCTTATCTTCTTAGGAAAATAATAACCGAGAGATCGAATTCGAGACCATCCATAAGTTCATATTTATCCTCCTAAGCCTAATAAATAACGCAATACGAAAATAATAGGCATTTTTCTCAACACAACTCCTTTAACGTCCCGTCTGTTCCTACATAATCCCTACATCATTCGGTGCACTAAGTAATATTTCCGAGTGGCTACATTACTGTGCGCCGCGGGTTCGCTCACAAACAGCTCTTTATTGGAATATTGAAGGGTCATAATACAGTTGGTTATCTGTCGTAAGTCGCGTTTTATAACCTCCAATAACTGAGCGGTCAAGAGTCTTGGGTGGGAAAGGACAAGGTTTGATTACTGATCAAACCAAGCACAGAATTTGGTATGAAAACACTGTATACAGTGTTTGTAAGATTGATGACTGCATCAGTGCAGCCGGTGGTTTCTTTTGATATTAAACTTGTATGTGTTTCTCGTAATAAGAATGTTCGTGATGTTATTGAGATCACAGGTAGACTAGTACTTTTTAGCATATGCTGTATTTATGTTGTGAAATTTTACATTAATACTTAAAACTGATAAACGTGCCTCCTAATGATATATGTACAAACATTTAATAGACCATCAAGAATGGACACTTTTTACACATCACATAAGTAGGTATTTAGTTACAGTTTGGTAATATAAGTTTGAAAAGACCCACTCAGCCCTCACAAACCAGAGATAACGATCAGATCTATTTCCGTGGACTAAATGAGAGAAAATCCAATATTGTGGAATGTCAGTCGCGCGGAAAATGTAAGGATTTGTGGAAAACGTCGTGAGAAGTAGACACATGTCGCGAACACACGACACCGCGCTCATTCTGAGCGGTTTACGGACAAATTGATAACATGTTTTCTTAATATTTATACCTACTTATTTAATGTATCTATATTGGTAGTTATCAAGTACTTGGGAGAGTTCTTTCCAGCAGAATTTAGGTAGCTTTTAGGCGCTTATCTAGGCGCTATCTTTATAGTATTTAGTACACCAGCAATTTCTAACAAAATGATGCATCGTCTTTTGAAATAAGAGCATTCATTCAGACTAAGAGACGATAACTCTCCTTTTAGTCTATTGGTTATGACTTGATGTTACGTACTAAGTAGTACTAACTACTTATATTGATATTATAAATGCGAAAGTAACTCTGTCTGTTTGTTATCTTTTTACGGCTAAACTACTGAACCGATTGACTTGAAATTTGGCACAGGGGTAGCTTATGGTCCGGGAAAGGACATAGGCTGTTTTATCCCGAAATTCCCACGGGATCGGGAACTACGCGTGTGAAACCGCGGGGCACAGCTATGGCCTATACTATAAGTATACCTTCTCTTCTTGAATGGGCTATCCAAAATTAAAATATTTTTTAAATTGAAACCTTTGGTCCTGACATAGGTAATCGCGTACAAACAAACAAAGAAACTCTTCAGCTTTAAGTACTGCAATACTTATTAATATTCTACGGATAATATGGCCACATTCCCATATCGACAAATAATGCACATCAGTTAATATTGAATGAGTCCTCTCCAACAGAAACTAAATAATAGAAATATTTGTTGTACAACATCGGAAGTTTCAATAAAGTCGGACAATGGAATTAGTTACACCAGCTGCGGCCGGCGGCGGAGGTGTTATGAGTTATTTTGAACATATTTACTTAGTAGTGAATTATCTTCTGTAACTAAGACTTTAGTGAGTAGATAAATATTTAATTATAATAAGCACTTACCTAGTCTACCTAAAAACTTACATAATATTATCTAGACTAAAGTTGGTTGAACGCGCTAATATCAGGAACTAAGTACTAAAGCAGCTACCGAATTCAAAAACGCTTCTAGTGTTGGATGGGTAGCCTATATAAGAAGAAAGACTACAATATCTAATCTATCACTCTAAGGACCTATACATATACTGTATAGGAGCAGAGCAGTCTTAGTACTAACATAATTAACGCGAATAAAAGGGTAGAGTTATAAAATAAATAGATAACTAACACACCGAGTAATGTCACGCGAATAAAGCTAGTTTACGACAAGGTATATTATCATGTTTCCACGTAAAGACCTCGCCACCATTCAGAGCCTCTCGCATTATCCCCGTTCAATGGGATTACACTTCTAATTCGACTATTATTCGACGCCCGCGCAACCACAGACTAATACTTCTACTTTTTTTTTCAAACACAAGGAAACGGAAGTTTCCTAGATTAAAAAAAGTTTCGGAACTGCGTAATAAGGGATGAATGGGGAGATTATGTGTGTAAGTGTTGAGATGAGGAGGCTGCGTCCGCGGTGTGTGACGATTGTCGCTGTGTTTGTGGGTGTCGCGCGAATTATAGATAATGCGGATTGTTGGCGGCGAGCTTGTGTTAAGGGGAGAGTAGGATGTATTTGTGTTGAGATAAATATTTTTCATAGAGATAATTTTATTTTCTACTCTATGATTATGCTGCTTAGTTGCAGACGGCGAGAATGTTATTAGCTAGCTTAGTTCTCGGTCTACAACCGGCTTTATGATGGCGTAGCCTATCAATTGTGCTCATACTTAGTGCTTTTAACAGTTTCAAACGAGGCAAGACATACTTATTGTTAATTTTAATAAGAACCTATATTTTAGTATGTCGGCATACACACAAACAATCAATATACTTACTTAAGTAAAAACAAAACAAAACAAACTTCAACATTAAATAAAAACATATTAAATTGCATTAATATTTAAATCACCTCGTCACGTCCTCCCCTTAACGTAAGTAGTAACATGTGACATAAGGGCGCGGCACAATGATTGGCTCAACACGCCGGATGGCATTGTGCAACCACCTTTATCTCACGAGCACAATCGGAAATAAACCTTATTGTAGTAAATAATACGACTCAAATTTGTTTGTAATGGTATTTGATGGTGAAGCTACAGGAAATTTTACTTTGTTCCTGAAGTGATAAGAGTTATTTTCGGGTGTAAACTGTAATATCGAGAATTAGTTGTAAGAACAGAATAAGATGGGTTTTGTAAGAGATATTTATTTATTAATAACTTTTGTAATAAATAAAAATACCTGCCTTTGTTATACTTTATCTGTAAGTTTTATATCTTACTTCGTTTGTCTCGACCGGGGAAGTAAGTAAGTAAGTAGGCGCCATCACTGAATATCACATCAAGGAAGTACTTAGAAACTCGTATTTAGTGTGACTTATATTGTCCTCCTTGACGTGTCCGTCAACGGCGAGCCTCGGCTTAATGAGCTTGGTCGTGAGCTCTGATATGGGTTGCAAAGCCAAACTTTGTTTTGAAAGACCTATTGCACGGCACACAGTACCTACAACTGGCCTTCAGCGTTGTAGAGTGAATTTCCCGGCGCCTAAATTTGCGTGGCAACTATGAAATCGGTACTAAAAAATATAGTTATAATGTTTAAAACTTTTTTTTTTGGTTAGATGAAATAGTCACCTATGTGAGGCACTAAATATTTAATTACTGGGATTAACAGGTACTCCAGAAAAAAATGTTAAACCTCGAAATCTTTCATCGCCGTGTCTGTCCACAACTCACCTTGATGTGTATTATACCTCCTTAATGAAAACCTATTGGTTGAATACATTGAAACCAAGTTTTATATGATACTTGGATAGTTAAGGTATTGTTACGGAATACACTTAATCAAATATTTAAACAATACAACGAATGGTTACTAGAAAAACATTTGTCCCAGAACTTCCTTTCATCGCCATGTCAAAAACATTTTTAAACATATTGTTCCACCTAAAGACTTGCGTCTCCTTCTCTGTGTGCTAAACGTTGCCCAATAGTACCGCCTCAGTGCTCGACGTGGAAGGACGTGTCCACGTGCCTGCGTTTTCAAGCTATAAATGTAAGTGTATCCCATTTTTGTTACAGGACATTTTTTCTTTCATCGCCGTGTATAGGTATAACTTCTATTTGAACAAGTTTATACTCTTGATTGAGCATTCGATAGAATGCCCATACTCTTCTGTTTATTTGTGAATTGTTTAGTTCTTAGGATACCTAATAGATTTTATGTAATTTAAAATTTTCGACTCGTTTCTCATCGCCATGCTTTCATTTCCGTGGTTTCCATAGCAAATATTTGCTATGGCAATGAAAAAAAAGACACGGCAATGAAAAAAATTTCATTGCCGTGTCTTTTAAAACAAATTAGTTTCATCGCCGTGGCCAGGTCTTTCATTTCCGTGACTTATATTTTCATCGCCATGGTATGATTAGGCAAGGAAAACATATTTACCTGTGATACAGTGTACCGAATACTGACAGTACAGTACTCGTCAAGTAATATCTCTGCAATACGACAAAAGACTTAAGTAAAGACTTATAAGTACAGTAAATAACTCATTTGTATTTACTGTACTCCTTCTAGCTCGTTTTCTTGATTCCTTAAGATCGTGTCCGTTCTGATGCACTGTAATGGAGTCGTGTACCAGCCGTTCCACTCCGCTCTGTCTTCGGCTCTTCTCAGAGCTGGTAATTGAGAGCCCTGTTATTGCCTTGATCAGGTTTGACCAACGGGTAGGTCGGGTAGGTCTACCTTTCCCGCCACAACCAGCTTGTCCAGGCTGTATGACCGTTGTAGCTCCAAATCTGACCAAAGTAGGTCAGGACTCGTAGGTAACATATCGTAGACAGTCTTGTTTGTACAAGTTGTTCTAGAATAGACTTATTCGTACGTCTCGATGTTAACGGTATGTGTGGCATCCTTCTCCAGCACCACATTTCGAAAGCCTTAATCTTTTTTCGATCTACAGCGCGTGGATAGACCAGGACTATCAACTATTCCAGATTATCAACATTTTGCTTATTGCTTGCCCATCTCCACACAAATTCGAATCTCTTTCTCGCAGCCTCTCTGATTACTGATCGTCCAGCCTAGGTATACAAACTTGCTCATAAATTCCAGGTCTGACAATTCTCCTGTGCGTATGATCTGTTCAGCTCGGCCAGTGACCATAACCTTTGTCTTCGACTTGTTGACCTAAAGTCCTACTGTCTCGGTTTTGCGTTCTACTCTGCTGAACATTTCAGCAAGTTCGTGCTCAGAGGATGCGGCCAAAGTAGTGTCATCTGCATATCGAAGGTTGCTGATCTTGTTCCTGCCAACAGTAATGACTCCCTCCCACCTTTTTAAGGCTCTCCTACTTATATAGTTTCTATAGTTATCATGGTTATTATATAGCACTCAAATTATTATGATTATACAGCGTTGAAATATTTCGTGTTTCCGATATTTCAACGCTGTTGCAAGCGTTGAAATATTTCGTATATCCTATAGTATTCGCCATAGATGTTAAATAGAAAAAGGAACTCTTTTTCAGCCTGCTAATCCGGGATGATATGCAACATAATCTTACTGGCATGGGATATAAGTGCCACAATCCGGTAGGGTGCACATTTTTTTTTACCCAGAATAGGCTAGCACTTGACTATAACTCACCTGATGGAAAGCGATGGTACAGTCTAAGATGGAACGTGCTCACCTAGAAGGTACCTATTGACTCGCGACTTAAAAAGACCCAGATTGTATGTTTAATTTGTATGTTCCAGTTTCAGAACAGAGAAGCTGTGCAGGGAGTTCCACACTCTCGCTATTCGCATTATAAAGGTGGACGCGAAACGCTTCGTGCGAGCTTATGGAACATCTACCATGTATGGGTGACTCCGGAAAATAGGAGCCAGTTCAAACAGCGTCTTCCTTGTGGAGAAAAGACCCGCCTGGGTCTTCAAGGCATTGAACTTGATCAGATTGGCATCGCTCCAATCGGAGACTGCCCGAAGGGAAAAGTTCGTGTGATCGACCATAGCCTCTCTTAAATACTGTGTCTCGGCCGCACTAGCACGCGGGATGGATATGTAATTCTCTACAACTGTGCAATCATTTGCATACTCATAGGTTCTGGGCTTTGGCAGATCATTGATATGCAACAGGAAAAGTGTTGCAATGAGTACTAACCCTTGGGGAACACCGGCAGTAATCGCCATTTGATCGGACGAGCATCCATCAAGAACGACCCGTATCGATCGATCCCGCAAGAAGTCTGATATCCACCCACACAAACTAACAGGCAGACCGTATGATGAAAGCATGCTTATAAGGCACGTAATTTTGTGGACCCCTTCTTGAGCAGGGGGATCAAAAGCGATTCTTTCCAATCTTTAGGCCATATATCATAGGGGTTTTATGTTAATCTTATAAAAAAATCGATCAATTATTATCATTCGATGTGGCGTAGATAACCCGTCTTGGGGAGTATGCCTGTCCTTCTCGGAGACAGGCGTGTATATATTGTATGTTAGGATAATATAATACTCATGTCAGTATATAAAAAAAATTGTTTTATGTATGGATTTTCATTTCCGTGGTGATTCTTTCATTACCGTGGGACAGTTCTTTCATTGCCGTGGACGCTTGTTTCATTGCCGTGCACGCATGTTTCATCGCCGTGGCATGAAATTTTTAAACTTGTGTTATTCGTTAGTTTTATAAGTAATCAGCTTGATAATAAGCAAGAATACATACATTATCAAGAAGTATAATAAACGCTAATTATTTTTGAAAAAAACTTAAAAACAAAAAAATCCACGGAAATGAAGATATTTGGGCACTTGTTGAAATTCACTCTGTAGTGTGATTTAGTAAGAGCTTGAGTGTATCACGGACAAGGAGAGGTCTGGAGCCCAATTCCCTCCTTAGAAGGAAATCTAATATCTTGTAATCCCTGAAATAGACAAAACATCAGAATATTACTTGTACTGTTGTCAGGCCTCCACAATAAAAAAAGGCGATAATCTTAGTCAAAAACGTAATTTAACTTACTTACCTATACTTAGATTTTTGAAGGCTCTTTCTCTACCACCCATCACTACTGTCGATGACATTGTCTGTCTGTAGCAATGATGTATATGAACAGTCTCGGAATGAAAAGGTTCGTCAATTTTCAAATTGATTCGTATAATGTGTCGCGAAAACATATTACCTTTTGAAACTATGGTAAAGAATAGACTCGGGTTAGGTAAAATAATGTTCTACTGCTCGATAATAACGTTCAAAAGTATTCAGATCAGTGTTGCTTGACAGGATAAATATTTTGTCAACAAGATTTTTGATTAACTAAAACCTTCTTGTTGGTTCAAACTGCTATTATTATTTTTGTTTAAACCATTGTCAATCGGTCAATGTCATCATTGCAAAATATCAAAGAGGTTTTTATATGCCGCGCGCACAAGACAGTATTTAAAAAATGATAGAAAAATCAAGCAAAACCTTATTCGATAGCAAACGTCATTCTATTTATTTAAATGTTAGCATCACTGTTTCTTACACTTGTATGTTGGCATAATTGTTTCTTGCAGTACTAGTGCAAATGAAAACGAACTCTAAGGTGACGAACCTTTTCATTCCGTGACTGTACTTACGTATTTATTAATTCCCTGTAGTGAAGGAATGTCTTTACCCGACCCAACTGGTCGTCGGAAAAAAGGGTAATATATTTTTCATCCCACTAGCTCGGAAAGTATGTTTTTAATCCTCAATATCTGGGGGTAAAAGTCGATTTTAATCTCAAGAGTGGAAAATATCGGGGTCGCTGTGACAGGCCGTGCAGGACCCAAGGCATTTTCGATAACTGGAAGTAAAAGTCGTTTTTGCGCTCTAGAGGTTAAAGTAAATTTGAATTTAGAACAACGTGTGCACTAAGTGTGATGATGTTTTGAAGTTTTATTTTCATTTCGGCACCTTCCCATTTCGGCACCCATTAAATTATGACGTCGATAAACGGAGGTACGGTCACCGACAAAAAAGAACGAATGCTGTTTGTACACATATTTCATTGTTACACATTGGTAAAAAAATACCGATAAGTAACACTGTTACTCAATACTACATATTTTTCAATGACCTCAAGAGTGCCGAAATGGGAAGTGCCGAAATAGGAATAAACCGTTTTGAATTCACAAACCATGATGGTTTTTTTTTAAACAACTTTTTTTTTTATTTAAATTCAAACTCGGATCGAAACCTTCTTGGTGTACAAGACTTACTTTTTTTTTTTAAATTGCTTTGCGCGTGATATTTTCTTTTCATTTAATATTGTGATTGTTTTATGTTTCCATTTAGTAATTTCCTCGCTGAGGGGGGATGCAAAATAATGTGTTGCACTCGAGTGCAAACAATTTTTAACCTTGTGCTCCTTTGACTCCCTCGCTAACGCTCAGGATTCTTATTTTGAATCCCTCGCTGCGCTCGTGATTCAATTTTAGAATCCTTCGCTGGCTCGGTCCTCAACTGGAGCCCCGGTTAAAAAGCAACTTTGCACTCTTGTATAACAAATAACTATTGATATATTTGATTTACCCGAACACTACACATTGAAATAAACACTTACACGGATTTTCGTCGTGGTTGTATTTTACGTCAGAAAATGTAAATCAAAATACAACCACGACAAAAATCCGTTTAAGTGTTTTATTTCATGGGTAATGTATTTAAAGATCAAACATCATAAAACTCGTACCAACATCAACTGGTAAAACAGAAGGTAATTAAGTACTTACGTGCCAACATGTTAATAGTAGTCGCTCGGGGTGAGGGGTGATGTTCCCGAGCTTAGCAATTAGTGTATCAATACGATCTCATGTAATGGGGTGGAACGCGATGTTACAACCCTTAATATTAGGAAGATACTTGTAACTACGGTACTGTCGGGGAAATAGTGGTAAATGGGTTAGTTAATTAATTAAATCGACATCTAAAAATTTTGAAATTAGGCTCGCGGTCTCCTATGAGCCTTTCCAAAGAATTTTATAGGGTACATAATATGTTATACCTTATGTGGATAAACTTTAGTTAGCATTTCAATCTCCCAAAAAAATGGGTTAAGTACTTATTTCTTGAATTGCAATGGGTAGATTTAAGTGTTCAAATCTCAATTTTCTCACGTAAGTATCATTTCTTTTTAATACTATCTAGGTACCTAAGTACCTATAATATACACCCCTATATTGATATTAGGATACTTATTAATTTGAGGATATCAGTAGCATTAACTGAACCCATATATCGAAGAATAAAATAAAAAAGGATGATCAATTTGGCAGCCATAGTAATACCAAAATAATGTTCATTCACCTAATTACATAGTTGCTAACTGCGCGCGGCTCGCGGCATCATCGTAGGTACAGACTACAAAGTAAAATTATTTATTATTTAATTCCCGGTCGCTCGACCTCCCCGCCTCCCCCGACCCCGCGCCCATCTTCGTCGCAAGCGCCGCGGCCGCTCAGCTACACCAACCAGTTCGTTCACCGCTCACGTGCCGCGAGGTTGTACGCAAATCTAACGCCATGTTTAATTAAAATTACTAGTTTTACCTATCAATTTACTTCTCGTGAGTACATACATGGTATGGTATCAAAACTCAGGAATAGACGCGGAAATGTAGTGAGTGTTTGTGTGTTGTTAATGTGTGATTCGGAAAATGGAATGCGACTGTTCCCAGGGCTAGTCCTAAGCTAGGACTCCTAGTGACCTGGCCCTGGCCTGGGATCAATAACCATTTAGAACTTCGGTGAAAACTAAAGGTAAATAATAATACCTACCTAAGTATTAACTTACAGTATTGTTTACGTACTTAAAAAGTTAGGTTTTTATTTTTAATACAATTAATATTCTAGTACCTAATAATAATTATTATTACGTGTACTTACCTCACTACGTAACAAATCGTAATAAAAATAGGCAATTACCTATTATTGAATAGGTATTACGATATGACGGAACAGATCATGTTAGGTACGTAATATCAATCGTAGTAAAAATGAATACTAACTTCTTAATTAAACACACCCAAATTATTGTAAATAGTAAATACCTACCTAGCCAATACGGTGGTCCAGGAGGTGATTTTCGCATAAGTCCCTAATGTTATGTTACAAAGTGTTCGACTGCGGCCGATTTCTTCCATAGTTATACCTACATCATTTAGCCGGTTCTAAGCCCGTAAAGAATGAAGAAAGTTAGAAATGTAGAATTGTACGTGAGTAGGTATTTACTTATTAATGAACCTATCTTTTATGTTTTATTTGTATTATTCCAACATAATCCTACTAATAAATAGCTAACTAGGTAGAATAGATAACCAATTTTAAAAACAAAGGTAAAGCCGGTTGGTCTTGCTAGCATCAGCTGTTCATCGCTGAACTCGCGTGAACTTTGCGGTGTGTGTTGGTAAAATGCAATGTACGTCGCTAGTCGCTCGACTCTCTCGGGAACAAATCGCGTTGCGTTGCTGCTCTATGTACCTAGGTTGTTTTAGTAGGAACGTGGTAGTAATAGTAACATAAGAAGTTGCGAAAGAAAGAAAGTATTTAGTTATTTATGGATTTGATGAAGTTGGTAGGTACATACAAAGTTTGTTTGTTCTACAAACCCATTTTCTAAATAAATACTTACGATATTCTCAAATATTTTTACGGAATCAGCAGAAATGTGAATTACGCGGGTAAAACTTAATAGTTTTATAAACTAATAATTTAAAAAATAAAGCAAAGCCGTAAATACCGGTTCAATGACTTGCTAGCACAGCTGTTCATCAACAAACTCGTGTAAATTTGCGGTGTTGCCGCCCCACTGTTGTACAATTCGCGCGGTGTTGCCGCTCCGCTATTGTAGGACGTGAATAGCTTTTGACGAAATTTACAAAAACTTTGATTTACCATAACTTTTTAAATAAAGGCAAAAAATAAACATTTCCTTGACTATTATATTGTTAACCCTAATTTACATTAACTGTGAGATAAGGTATCGCAATTTCAAAATAAGGGTGTATAATATATGCGTAACTTAATTAAAATAAAACCGTGTAAATATTATTCCGCGCCTGTACTGTACTGCAGTAACTCTGTCTGGTTGCACAACTCGCGTCGCGCGCGATACATATCGACTAATATTTGCACAAATTACACGAACAAACAAACAATCCGTCCCGCGGCTCCGCAGGGACCTCCCTCCCGAGTACCTCGCACATATGGACACATTTTAATGCACAACACTCCATAGGTATTCGCTTTATGAAGCTTAAAGGAAAGTAAGTATGATCCACATAACAAATAAGGATTAAGTACTATATAAATAACCACTAAGGAAATAAAGCACTGAACTGAGTAACTCAGTGCTATTTTAATTCTAAATGTTAATATTGGTACTTACAAGAATCAAGACAGACAGTATCTACTTAGATTAGATACTTATGTAAATACTAAGTACTTAGTTATTTTGATTCTTGTATACAATCAAAAGGAAATCTTATGCGATTAAAATTGTAAAAGGTACTTACTTCATATTTTCAATTACAAATCTCAACTAAGTAAGTATACAGTTTATCAAATTATGACGATAAATGAAACAGTTGAAGTAATTCAAGTGGACAGGTGCCCATACCGAGTGAACCCGTGTACAACAAGCAGTCAGTTATTGGCGGATGTTATTGAGGGCGCGTGCCGGCCGTGGGAAAACAATGCACATCAAATTATAAACTTTAATTTAGATTTTTCGATTAAACATTATGATGAAAACTTATTTTATTGAGGTACTTATTATTTGATATAAGGTATAAAGGTTTTTGTGGGATTTTTATTAATAGCAAAATACTCTGCATCGTGCGACAATGCAGTAGGTACCTACCTATAAGTTCTTACATAATCTTGATTGAGCTTCGAAAACCATGATAAGAAAATCAGTCGCATCTATCGATTGAGCTAGTCTACTTACCTACCTACCACTAAAAATCAGTGTCAGATAGAATTAAGTATTCTCTTTTTTGCAGTGAGGACTTGAAAAATATTTCGAAGATAAATTAAAACATGTGTTAATTGGTTTCTAATAGTAATTAACGACCGCTAGACACTCAGTATAAGTAGGTATTTGACGTCAGAAAACGTGACAACAGAAAATTTGAGGTTAAAAAAGACGTACGATTTGGTGTCAGAAAAATTAACGGCCGAAAAATTTACGTCAGAAAATTTAGATGAGAAAATCTCAATTTGGACTCTTATCAACCACAACATCAATAAAAATCAAAACTCAATAATGTCATCCAAATGTCTCGTTTATTGGATCAATCAATTTAGAGTTGACTGGAGAGGGATGCGGGCCAGGCCGGGCGCGGGAGGTAGTCTCGAGTGCGTTGAGTGCCTCCACTCTACGTCTCGGGAGAGATTACCTCCCAGTGATGAGAGGAGCCCGGAGGATCACATGGGAATGGGTGAGACGCTGTAAGGCACTCATTAAGATTTCAATTGGTATCTACATTAAAAACTTACTTAATACTTATCGACCTGGGCCTGATTCTCTAAACTATGTAGCTGTGATAATGATACTTCAATGTGTTTTAATATCAACATTATGGCCGTTTTTTGGCATTTGTTTTCATTTTGGTATTCTCTTAGTGACAACTATTCCGCTGACTCAACACTTAGCTCCATAAAACTTAGATGGTTGTCATGGAAACAGTATTCTGACGTTTATTTGTCAAATTTTTTATATGCAACAAAGACCACTGAGACACCATTGCCATATGAATAATTTTAGCAGAATACCAAATTTCTGACACTCTCGTTATGGTGCCTCAATATCGACATATTGTCTGATCAATAATGTCAAATTGCAGACTTAGGCCCCAGGTCGACTCCGCAATTTGACATTATTTGATCAGACAATATGTTGATATTGAGGCACCATAACGAGAGTGTCAGTTTGGTATTCTGCTAACAATTAATATGGCTATCTCAGTGGTATATGTTGCTTGTCAAAATTCAAATAAAAACGGCGTCAAACAAACGTCAGAATACTGTTTCCATGACAACCATCTTAAGTTTTATGAGCCACTAGCTGTGCCCCCGGTTTCACCCGAGTAGTTCCCGATCAATAGATTCCCGATAAAACAGCCTATGTCCTTCCCCGAACCATAAGCTACCCCTGTACCAAATTTCAAGTCAATCGGTTCAGTAGTTTAGCCGTGAAAAGGTAACAAACAGACAGACAGAGTTACTTTCGCATTTATAATATTAGTAAGGATTAGTAAGGATAGTAAGGAAGTAAGGATTGAGTCAGTGGTGTTGTTGTCATTAAAAATTAAGTTACTAGCAAATGTCAAAAAACGGTCATAAGGTTGATATTAAAATACATTTGAGTAGCATTATAAGTAGGTACCTACTTAGTTAACAGAATCGAACCCCAAGGAATCCAGACCTTATTCGAGTGTTCAAGGAAAGAAGGCAGAGAGAGAAAGAAGAATATCCCTGCTGTAAAGTTTGTACTTAGGTACATACCTACTTACGTTACTGACTAAGTACTTACCTAGTTATTTATCTAGCTTTACATACAAACAAAAATGAAGTCGTTTTGTTCATCATTTTGATAAATAATCAGCAAACATGAACAGATGTGAAGTATGTCGGAATGTGATCGCGGGTTCGAGTCCCGCGGTCTCGAAACGATTATTTTAGTCAAATATTTGCGTCGGCCGCCACCCCCGCCCTCGGTACATCGCGTTTGGACGAAGGGGTTGTTTTGATGCTATAAATGATGTTTTGAGAGGATACAATTATTTTAAGAGTTTAATAATCAGTAAAAAATGCAATAAAGTTCAATTAAGTAAATATGTAACTTGAGATTTTGAAATAAGCACTTACCTAAGTACTTGGGAGGTTTTAAGTAAGTACTTACCTTAGCTGGACATCAATATCGGCTACTTGCCTACTTAGATACCTACTTATAAGTACTTAAATAGGTAGTCTTCGATTATATTTTTAGCTGTGGCTTGTAGTTACTAAGTAAGTATAAATGGGTAAGTATCTAACTACTAAGTAGGTAATTAGGGTGGTTTGGTTATTTTATTTTTCTATCAAGTAAGCACTATCTACTTCAGTAAGTACCTAGCTGTCAGTGTAAACAATTCGTGACACAAGCTAATAAAATGCAAACAGTTACGGGCGTCTGATTGGAGTCGCGTCCGACACGTGTCCGACACGCGCCCGACACGGTGACCGACACCTGACGCGCGGGCGGGGCGCGATCATTAAACAGGTTTAGGTGCATATTAGGTATCATGTAATCGAAAATCTAAAAATGACGATCACTATCGACAGTTATAGGATTAGGTTAAGAACTTGATGAAAGTTCTGTAAGATATTTGTCTTGTCGGTTTCTGATAAAATTAAAATACTTATTCAAGTAAGTAAGTACTTACTAAGTGTAAGTAGGAATTTTTCTTATCTGTGACCAACCAAAAAATTTTTCGTACTTAGGTACAAGCCGAGTCTAGACTCGACAATATTCTTATCATTTAAGTACTTAGTTATCTGAATCCGACAAACAGACCGTGGACACGCGGCCTAAGTAGGTAGGTAAGTAGGTATAAGTTACGTTTGAGATTTCAGATGTTTTTATGTTTCACGGCGATGAAAACCCAATCCGGGTAACCCTTTATTTAGGTCAGTAGTCCCGGTATGGGCATCCCACCATACTTACTTATCTATCTAGATAAGTAAGTATGATATCTACCGTGTAGGTATAAACAAAAATACGACCACCAAATACTTACCTATCAGCATGAAACCAATGTTACTGACTTGAAAAGAAAATCAATAAGTACATTTCATACAAGCATTCCTGTTAGATCTGCCCGTGTATCGGCAACTCATTATAGGAAGGTGCTCGAAAAGAGACAGTGACAGACAAACAGTACCTGCACCATTATGTGAATATACCTACCTTAAAATATCAACCTTAGAGGATAGAATTACCTGTATTGAAACCCTAAATGACACTGTAAGTAAACTTGAAAACGACGTGACCCTAATAAAGTCGCAATTACTTACGAACGATCACCGTTCTAGACTAAATAATGTGGAAATTAAGGGAATCCCGCTAAAGAATAACGAAAACTTATTCACCATTATCGAATCCATCTGCGCTGCGGTTAAATATAATGTTCCTAGGACACAGATAAACTATATATACAGAATTCCTACGCACAAACCTAAGGATAAGTCAATTGTTGTTAGCTTCTTGAACAGATACATTAAGGAAGAATTCATTACGGCTGCTCGCATTGTCAAAAACTTACATACCACTGATATAGGTCTCAAGGATCCATCTACCCGAATTTACATCAACGACCACTTGAGCTCGGATATGAAAACACTTCTCAATAGATCGAAACAGCTGGCTAAGGATAATGGGTATAGTTACATATGGGTTAAATACTTATGGGAAAATACATGTCCGTAAAAGTGATACAACACCTATAATAATAATCAACAAAATGTCTGATTTAAACAAAATATCGTAATATGTTTCTATTGTCAAAACGTAACTGTAATTTATGTGTGTCTTCCTAGCATTTTAAAACCAAAGCTTGTAATTGTACCACCTATTAATAATATTGTTTGTGTACTGTTAGTTAAATATTCTATTGAGTTTGTTATAACTAAGGTTAACCCTACCCACTGCTCACTATTACTATTTTGCTATTATTTAATGTCGCAATTAAGGTACTCCCGCAGAATGGATACAAATTCTATATCTAAAAATGTGTTATACTATACATTTATTAAGCATAGCTGCTCTTTACTAAACCGTGAAACTACTTGCCCATTTTCGGTATTTAAATATTGTCTAATGCACTTCAAAACAATCCGAATTTATCGTTTTTCTAATTTTCTCCTAAAGTCAGTTAATAATTATTACAATATATGTTACTCTACGCTCATATTTAACTTAATTAGTAGTGTGAACAATCATACTGTAGATCATCAATGGAACTATAAGTTAACAACAAAGACGTCATTAATTTATTGCTATTTAATTCTTCTCACAAATACATCTTTGTACTCTCATAAGGCACTATTCACATTCACATTATGCACAATTACGCTGGTGTTACGAATTATTTACTCAACCCTGCATTTTTCTCTAAGCTTAAATTTTTGCAATACCATTTACTTGATTGTAATTCGACTACCGCAAGTTATTGTTAAGTTTTGCCTCTCTGTGTCAGCGCTGATATGTGCCTATGTTCACGCTAATCAAAATACAAACTTCAGTTTTAGGTACATATTGAATTGGTTTAACTTGAGTTTGTTTACATTTAGGAATACATTCATATTAACTAACCTAAACAATTCGCTGCGTTGTACTATTATCTATCCATGTCAATTGTATAATACTTTAATTTACTACTCTCAACGATGTAACAATGTCACTTTATTGACCAATTTAGATAGGTGTTTTCACAGAGATCTCAATACCTTTGATTATCAATATACTTCTATTGAAATTATGGTTACAATCTTTATTGGGAAATACCATGTTACTATGAATTATTGCTATTTAACACATCTTTATTATGTAAGCACCGTTCTTGTTCAATGTAATCATCAGCTTAATTTCATTACAATTTTATGGTCATACTTAAATCTTAATATGTTTATAAAAAGATGTGTATTTATTAACCTTGATAATATCTTAATATCAACTATTATGTGTTCATTACAATTTCATAATATTTTATTTATCTCTATTCATTATTTTCAGCTATATACTAATGTAAATTCAATGACCAATTTATATTTCCATTCATTTTGGTATCTTTGCACTGACCCCAATACCTTTATTTATTACTGTTATTTTAATGAAGGTTTGACTAAAATGTACTTAATTTATTTCGCTTATAAAATTCTGTCTATTATTCTGATACTATTTTACTATCATCCATAGTGAGTAACCAAACCAAATATACCAATTTAAATATTTATTATCAGAACGTACGTGGACTTAGGTCTAAGACTGATATTTTCTATCGCGAAGTATGTATGAATACATATGATATAATTTTACTCACTGAGACTTGGCTACTTGATGGAATATCCAGCTCAGAATTGTTTGATGGGCAATATGTGGTTTGGCGGCGTGATCGAAACTATGAGATGACGGGTCAGTCTAGGGGTGGAGGCGTATTGATTGCAACTCGCGCCAACTTGCAAGTCACATCTTTGTCATCATTTAACTCCACTGCCGAGGATCTGTGGTTATGTGTTCGTTTGACTAAATCAGGTTCTCACAAACATACTTATTTATACATTTGTGTTATATATTTATGTCAACAACAAGGTGGCCACTCCTACTCCTCACAATTATCTAACTTCTTGGCAAAACTTAATGAAATGACTATAAACAATGCATCGGAAAACATGATTTTAGTTATAGGAGACTTCAATCTTAGTGGTATAACGTGGGTAAAATCTGATTGTTCATCATTCAAACCAACGACCATTATTACCCCTGATGAATACCTATTGACTGACGAACTCCATACCCTGGACCTCCATCAATTCAACGGTATTAGTAATAAATATGGTAAAATACTGGATCTGGTACTTTCAAGTCATGCCACCGCAGTAACGAACTGTTCTTACCCATTGGTTCCGATAGATCCGTATCACCCCGCCCTACTAATAAATACGAACTTTCTTGAATGTACACATCTCCAGTACGCACCACAATTACGTTATTCGTTTGCCAAAGGTGACTTTGCTGCAATTAATAAAGACATTTGTAGCATTGACTGGGGTTATGAATTTTCACTACGATCAACTGACGAGTCAGTTAACTTTTTTAATGAGACAATAATGTACTTGCAAAATAAGTATATACCTTGTTTCACTTTAACTAAAAATAATTATCCAGTATGGTATGATCTACCGTTAAAGAAGGTTATTAAAGAGAAGTTTAAATATCTTAAAAAATTTAAAACCTACGGTATGAAATCTGATAAATTGACTTTTAACATTCTTCGTGAGCGAGTTAAAAAACTTGAGTCTAATTGTTATAAAAAATATATTAATAATACGGAGGAATCTATAAAAACCAATCCCAAAACCTTCTGGTCTTTTGTTAAAAACCGTTTCCACTCTAATACAGTACCATCTTCTCTGTCATATCAAGATAAAATGTTTAATACTGGTGAAACTATATGTAACGCATTTTCTTCCTATTTTAATTCAACATTCCTCACACCTTCGGGTGATAGTGATACTCCAGATAATATTTGCTTGTCTCCTTGCCTCTCAAACAATTGTGACATTTCTGATATTGCCATAAATCAATCTACTATTGAATCCTTTCTTCAGACCCTAGATACGTCTAAATCAGCAGGACCCGACTATATTTCTCCCAAATTCCTAAAAAATTGTTCTAAATCATTAGCACTTCCTATTGCCTTACTCTTCAAAAAATCACTATCTTCAAATACTTTTCCAAAAATCTGGAAATCGGCTTTTATATCACCAGTTCATAAAAAGGGTTCGAAGATTGAAATCACTAACTACAGGCCCATTTCAAAACTATGTATCATGGCTAAAATATTTGAGAAGATTGTGTACAATCAGCTATATCCTGCTATCAAGAATGTTCTTACTCAATCTCAACATGGGTTTCTGCATGGTAGATCCACAGTCACTAACCTTATACTCCTAAATGATTTTATTACGGAAAGTATGGATAATGGTAGGCAGGTTGATGTGATTTATACGGACTACAGCAAGGCTTTCGACCGAATTGATCACAATATACTCCTTAGCAAATTACACAACATAGGCATACACGGAAACTTACTTCGCTGGTTCTCTTCGTACATAGATAATAGGTCACAAGCGGTAGTATTGAACAACTACATGTCAAGTTGGGTCTGTATATCAAGTGGTGTCCCGCAGGGGTCCTTGCTCGGTCCTTTGCTTTTCGTGGTCTATGTAAACGATATAGAATCATGCTTTCGATCATCTAACCTACTATGTTTCGCTGACGACATGAAGATTTATTCCGCTATCTCCTCCATAGACCAGATGAACGCCTTACAAGCAGACTTGCTACGCCTAGAGAGATACTGTTCTGAAAATAAACTTGACCTAAATCCATCAAAATGCTCAGTTGTCACTTTTACACGCAAAACTAAGATTCTAGTCACTAATTACTCATTAAGTGGTCAGATTCTCCCTAGACAGAATTCAGTTCGTGATCTAGGAGTTTACCACGATTCAAAACTTTTGTACGATGAACATATAGATAATATTATCAAGAAAGCATCTAAATCCCTGGGATTCATAATGCGCGTGTCGAAATCCTTCCACGAGATGAAAACCTTGAAAATTCTCTATTGCACTTATGTTAGGAGCCACCTGGAATACGCGTCCCAAGTTTGGAACCCAAACTATAATGTGTATATTGACCGTATTGAGAGTATACAAAGACGTTTCTTTAGATTCGTTTGCTATCGTCATAAGATCCCATACTATTCAATGAATTACAATGAACTATGCAAAACATTCCATACTTTACCTTTAATTAAGCGTAGATACATTTCGGACTATTTATTTTTCTTGAAAATTATAACTAATAACATTGATTGTATTGAATTGTTAAGTAAATTTTATTTGAACGTACCAAATAGATTAAAAAGGTTCTATCCGCCACTGAAAGTACCATTAACCTCAACGAACTACAGGCAAAACACATTTACCATAAGAGTATGCAGAACTGTTAATGATATTGTAAAACAGTATGATCTTGATCCATTCTGTGTAGGGTATCGAGAACCGGTATAAATATCAGAACCGGGATTTTCGGTACCAGTACTAATCAGAACCGGGATTTCCCGGGATTTTCGGTACTTTCGGGATTTTTTTCTTCTCTTTAGTTTTGGAGGTAAATATAGCCTAAAAATATTATTTATATTAAATAACACATATTGCGCATTCTGGCATGACAAGATAAGCATTGATTGCTTTAACGTATTAAAATAGCATCACGACTGAGCCTCTTAAAGCAGGAGGCAGGCCAGTGCTGCGGAAACTGCAAAAGCTGTTTTACGATGTCATCCACTCCGGGAGAATCCAAAAGCATGGAACAGAAGCGTGATGGTGCTCTACTTCAAAAAAAGGGATAAAACCCTGCTGAAGAACTATAGACCCATCTCGCTTTTGAGCCATGTTTACAAGCTGTTCTCGAGGGTTGTCTCAATTCGTCTATCAAGAAGACTCGACGAATTTCAGCCCCTCGAACAGGCCGGGTTTCGAATTTGTTTTCTCACGCATATTTCACAGTGCCTAAAAACAATAGTTTTCAATCAGTGCGTCCTACCAATGATGACCTACGGTGCCGAGACGTGGACTGGACACTCACGTGGCTGGACCACCAATTTAAATTCACTCAAAGGGTTCTGAAGAGGGTTATGCTCGGAGTTTCTCTGGAATATCGCATACGCAATGAAATGATCAGACAGAGAACTAAAGTCATCGACATAGCTCAAGGAATTAGCTCTCTGAAGTGGCAGTGGGCTGACCACATCTGTAGGAGAACCGATGGTTGTTGGAGCAGAAGAGTTCTCGAGTGGACACCGCGACTCGGCAAAAGTAGTGTTGGACGTCCTGTGGCTAGATGGAGCGATGATCTGCGCAGGGTAGCCGGGAGAGAGTGGATGCGAATTGCGACGTGCCGCCGACGGGCACATTGGCGAAAGTTGGGAGAGGCCTAAGTCCAGTAGTGGACGTAAACAGGCTGTTGATGATTAAAATACAGTTATAAATTCACTTTTGAATAAAGTTGTACACATAAGACCTTATAATTAAACTTTCTTGTTCTCTTGGTAATGTGTCTTCAAAAAGATCAATGCATCTATAGTTGCATCACCTAATCGAGATCTAATTCTGTTACAAAAAAGGCTAGCTGAGGAGAATTTTTTTTCTGGCTCTACGCTAGTAGTTGCAATTGTGAGAAGCTGTTCGTAAGCTTTTTAAGTACCACATTTTGTCTTATGATGGAATAATGATCTACCACGTACCTACAGATACAACATTTTAATGAGACTATGGTTTTAGCTTGAATATTTTGTATAAAAAGAATAAATGCTGTTAATAGAAGATTAAAATCAAACAAATGATTATAAAGTTAACATGATTCGTTATTTCCCGAAAATACCGAAAATCCCGGTTCTTATTCATCGAGAACCGGTTCTTTGACTACTATTAAAGAACCGGGAAATCCCGGGATTTTCGGTTCCGGGATTTCCCGGTTCTGAACCCTAATTCTGTGGCAGTGCGCTATCTGCCAGAAGATGTATAAGTCAATCTTTTTTTGATTCCTAAAATTTTCTTCTTGTTATTAACTTGATATTTATATTATTAATTAAGGCATTGTATTGTTATCACTATGTAATTCTGTAATCTGTCTCCTAAATTAATGTACCTAACTATCTCTATACGTGTAAACCTCTAATTGGCTTTCTGTCTTATAATATCTTCTCTATTCTTCTTTTTAAGCTGTTGGTTTACCCTATATAAATAAATAAATAAATATATAAATAAATAAATAAAATACCTTCTATGTAGTAGGAGTATATGGGCCTAGATCGATGTGCAGCGGGCCTTAACTCGCCGCTAAAGGGCGGTCGCTTCAATTATTAACAGAACACACTGAGCATCTACATCTTACTCTTTCCAACTACAGCATATCATATTAATCTATCTCTGTCGCCCATTGTATAGAATATGTTGCGCTTTCGTCCGCCACATACGTTTGTCTCTGTCGGACGTACGGGCAGTGTGTGCTTGCGTCTCGTTCCCTCTCATTAGGTTAGTCTCAGCGGGGCATGTTTGCTCGACGTTTGCCAGTCGCATTTTGTATCTATGGCTCTAGAGTAGCTGTAGAATAGAGGAAATATTAATATTTTACTACACCACAGCATACATCAGAACTTTCGCTCCGCATCTTTCTACATTACCTACTTAGGTAGGTACTCAAGTTACTTATGTACCTACCTGTCTATAAGTCCGAGTTTCAGCATAAGGTACTTAGTGGTTATGGCCTAGAGTTATGAGTATTTAGGTAAATTCCATAGATACCTAGTAAAAGTAAGCAGGTAGGTGGTAGAACTTAGATAGGTTTCTATCCAGGAACCTACTTAGGTACTTAAGATCACACAGGTAGTTTTCATAGTTTTGAAGGTGTAGTTAGGTCCTAACATCGTGTACACATAAGTAACAAATACCTAGCCTGCAAGCAAACTAAGTACACGAAGTACTTCCCTAAGCACTTAATAATGTATCTAAGTACCTATAAGTGGGTAGGTAGGTACTTAGGTAATCAAGACAAGTTCTTCCTCACATAAACACTTTTTAACTACAAAAAGCATTAATTTCCTTATTTGCAAGTCTAACATAAGTAAGTACTTACATATAAACGTAGATCATAATAGGTACTTAAAAGCCGGGCGTTACGTCGAGTATGCGCTTTGACATGTAAATATAAAGCGAGGACGGGAGAGGCAGTGACGTCACGGGACGCGTTATGGTGTGCCTTGTTTATGTAGCTCCCTAGATAAGTCGCATAGGTACCTGGTACCTAGTTATCTAGGTAAGAACATAGATAAAAGTGGTAAGTACCTACTTCTTCTTCTGGCCGCAAAAAGTAAAATACTCATGACAAAATTTCCCAGACCAAAACTCAGCTTCTTACTTCTACACCAGCGCCATTTGATGGGCGATTGACCCGTAGTCCAACGCGTTGTGGACTAAGTACGGGTCAGTCGCCGGCAAATGGTACTTTTAGGTACCTACTACTTCGTAGACAGTAAACAATTTAAGTAAGTAGGTACCTACCTGGGTACTTAAATTACTGGTGATCCGTTGTTGGCACTGGGCTATGAGCGGCTTCATCGCGCTTTACTTACAACGTAATAGGACACGTTGTAAGTAAAGCGCGATGAAGCCGCTCATAGCCCAGTGCCAACAACGGATCACCAGTTACCTTGGCATTTGTGCGGGTTAAGCAACGTCTGGGTCCGTCGCATTAGTGATGGGTGACCGTTACAGTGGCTTTTAATTTCATTAGCATTAACGTGATTCAGAGAGCACGATATGTCGTGCGTCGGTGTTGGTTACCATAGATATCATCTACCTACTTACTTACGTCATCAACAGTCGTTACTAGGAGCTAGAATGAATAACGGCAGTGCATAATGTCGTCTTGGTACCTACTAGAGAGTGGACCACCCGTGGCGTGTCATCAAACAAACATCTTCCTAATTGAGTCCCGAATAACTATAGAGTTATGATCAGAGGATGCCTCCACACAGACGCACTCCACATCAAAGGGAGACAACATCTCGACATTACTGAGTTTATTGGAGATCGCGGCATAATGGCGTCGTGTCGCGTTCTATTAACAAAATGTTTTAATAACCAAATAGGCAGAAGTGATCGCAGATCAAAGGCACCACTTACTGCCCTCGCGATACTCCAAGGTGCTTCAATTGACGAGACGGCGGGGGACGACTGGTGTATTTTTATAGCAATTACCTATCTACTTAGCTACCTATAGGCACAGCTATAGGATGCCTATTTTTTAAGTGGTAAGTACTTAAAATACAAAGAATTAAGTGACATAAGGGTTTCTTCCTACTTAGGTAGCCATATACTTAGAGTGAATGTTTCAAGAGGGCATAGAAAGTAGGTTAAAAACGAACGGAAAACAACTGAAAGGAGCCAGCCATGACCAGATTTGGTAAAAACTAAAACTCCTGCAACAAACTCCAAGAAATAAAGCCGAGAACCTTCTTGATGCAGCTACTTTGTCATAAGTATTAACACTATTCCTTGGGATTCCAATGATGGTAATGTATTGTTAAGGCCTATAATCTATAAGCTGGTTGACCCTTACGGAACACATTCTAGGAAGTAAAGGAAAATAGGATAGGATTTTAAAAATATCATTTTCTCATGTGTAAGTTGTCACGTAGCGCCATCTATTGGCCGCCATATGTTTCAGTCGGTGGCGCAGCGCGGGTAGGGTTTGTATTGTTTGCTGTACTTTGTTATACCTACATGTTGTTTGGAAAATAACACTAGAGGGCGCCAATCGAAAATACCAGCTTTCAGTATCGTGTCGTGTTATAAAATTGATAAATTCTCCATACCCGATGGCATTTTTTTAAATAAGTTCCAGTTGCCAGTGCTGGTAAGATCGGCAGTATTAACTTGCAATGAATGACCACTTGAAAGTTGTCAAACGTAGTCAAAGTAGTTTTTAGGATACTAAAGGGATGAGGAATGGTATGAATACTTCTTGTCAATGATGTAAGAATAGTATAAAAGGAAAATCTGGGTTTATGTACAACAAACATGTACATATAGGATAGGTTGCAGGTAGGTATATTATAAAAAAGATATCATTTAGAGGACGTAGGATAGTGTCAGTAAATAAATGTACAGCGAACATTTTTGTAATTTCTTTATTTTTTCACCATTTATCGTAAAACTTTCCTACGGCACACCGCGCGTCGCGGCCGCGCACCAATATTACGGCTTGTGTATGCGAGCTCCCTCCTCATACCACACTCCACACCTCCGCTACCCACAACTCACATACAAATAAAGGCATTTTACACAAATTACAAATTTTAATAGAAAATAATACAATGATATCCATCGTAAGTACAGTCAAGCACCATCAACGAGTCGCAGTCTCACTGCCCCCACCACCCCCCTCCCCTTCCATCACACAGCGCCCGCGCGCGGCGCGACGCGACGCGACGCAACGCGACACGCGCCGCGTCGTGCCGCGCGCGGGGCATCCATTCCATCCAAAATATCAAGAAATACATGATGATCATCGTTACTAACACAATTTTACATATTATATAAACTATTTTTGACACTTGATCGGTATCAATTCACTTCCATCGGTATAGGTCGAGGTGACTGCCTTCACAATTTCATTATACGTGATCACATTCAAAATAAAGTTTATTAGCAGATTCGTTTACAATTTCATTTTAGATACACTCAGTGCCAAACAATAGTAAAAACAACAAGTATATAAAATACTAATAATAATAAACCTATAGGAAGTTATACATCACACTATGCAATCTTTGGATACAAAATCTCTCGGCGGCCGCGCGCGCCCGCTCGCCGGCGGCCCGTGACGTCACGGCGCGGCGCCGACGGCGCGGGCGCGGCGACCGCATCTCACACCGAACCAGTCTCAAGAAGCGAGCCGTGTCATACACGAATTGAGAAATTTAGAATAAAAAAAAAATTAAGTCCAAAATAATTTTATCCTCATCACATGAGCCATGTCAGTCCCACTAGTTCCACGCATTACGATATCCGCACTACCTACCCAACCCACCTCTCCATACACAACGCCCAATATGCCGTCCTTAAATCCTAACAACCAACATTTATATTGCGATCTAGTTTTTACAACTTAGCTCACGTGGCGGCGCCCGTCCGCGGTGTCGCGGGCGCGGGCGTCGCATTCGTTACGTGCAAACCTATCTAGAACCCCCTGTCGCTTCGGTACACTACAGAACACAGTTTCATGTATCCACCGCCTCACTAAGAGAAACGCGCGCGGCGGCGGCGCGGCCGCACGCTCCGAGCGGCGCCGCGGGCACAAGGCACGAGCGCGGCGGCCGAGCGCGCGGAGCGTCCGGCCGCGCCGCCCGCCGCCGCGCCACTGATACTATACATACATATTATTTATAGGACATAATAATCCGAAATCGTTAGTAAAACTACAAATCATTATCCATTAAGTATAAACTACAATCGATTGGCAGTATTTGTTCACCCCGCGTCACCCCGTGATATCGTGTGACCGACGCGTCCTCACCTACAACTAGTTAGTGTCCACCCCTCGCGCCCTCCCCGCGTCCTGGACGTCCTAATGTACCCTTATCGTATTATATCGACCATGTGTGAGCTCGCCGCGTGTCGCGTGTCGCACATCAAACGTGTATGGCACGTCCTTGCAGCTCGTCCGCCGCGCGCCCCCCGCCGCCCCCCGCCGCCCCCCGCCCGCTGTGCGCAGCGCGTGGTGCAGTGCGGGGGGCGCGCGCCGTTACAACTTGTTCCCTACCTACTGCTATCACTGGCTTGTGATCCCGTTCAACCGTTTACATTACTCCTCCCTCTGCGTGTATCCTATCGCCCGAGCCCTACTACCGTCTATAACTAAACTCAAACCGAACTGAACTAAACAACCGAACCCGTCCAGTTGTAATCTGCGTGTCGTATCGAATCGTAAACCGCCAACTATTTTGTCCAACCACTATTTTCTGTTCTATTACAATATCATTTTCTTCTATATTATATCTTCTTTATATAATTTTCAGGTACTGTGGTATTGCTTATATGTAAAAATATATGATTTTTGAACTTTTACCTTTATATTTTTATTTGTTTAAAATCGTGGCGGTTAATTGGTGTCGGAGTGTCGCCGGTCAAACGGACTGCGCGCGCAGATTCAAAATAGATCAAACAATTGCGAGGACAGTTTTGCGATTGAAATCAAGCTGCTCGGCAATACTCATCGGTCTCCGGAAAGAGAAGTTGGATGATTAAATCCCGACACATTCAAACATTTACTGCAATTGATAATAATTCGAAACCGATCATCACCGAGACGCATAACTTCAATCGCGGTACTGTTCTCGTGCTGGCGCAGTGCGTCCGACCGGGCCACTGTCGATGCTGTCGTGTATTCTGGGACAGTTTAAAACAAATGGTGTGACAGTGTCGCGTCGCAGTACAACTAGTATAAACTGAGTGAACGAGTGAGTGAATGTGTGAGTGGTGCGACGGAAGCCACGCGCAGACACCCACGCTGTCATAACGTAACGCACAGATAAATTATCTTTTAGCAAAACATCAATTAATATCAGAAATATAATTAAAACTAACGTACTATTATAACTCTCTGAATTATTATTACTTTAATTTTAATTTTCGCAGTTGAATCATCCGTATCTATAGTGAGCTACGATTAGCGGTGCGGGGGCGGGGCGGCGGCTGCCCGCGCCACACTTCCGACGACCTTATTGGGAGAGACATAGGGGTCAGTATTCAATACCTACAGATACTGGGAGGGCTAATTGACCACTGAACTAATGAGGTCCGTTGCACATCACCATGAGACGACAACGCGACTAGTGACGTCTACCTCAGAACTACAATACAACACTCGGAATACAATTTGTTCAACATGTGAAGTGTGACGCGGGCGCACCTTGTTATAATGAATCACAATGAATATTATGTAATAATTGACTAACACACCTGACTATCGCCACTCGGAACAAACAAACGAAATACTCAACACGCACACAACTCACGTCACCAACTTAATATTGGATAGACTATGACACCATCGTAGAATTTGAAGACCAACTCTTTCACTCTTATACGTAGGAAAGAGATAAAATATATCTAGTTTAAATCTTACGTAAGTCAATGGAACAGTTGACGAACTGGACTAATGAAACTATATTAATATTAAAGAGATAACAATAGAACTGCTCTAGTTGGAACGTAAAATGAACAGGTATTAATGTGTCTTAGTCTACGATTAATTATAAAAGCTTAAACAAATTAGTTAATGAGATAAAACAACGAATAAAATGGAGGGTTGAACATGGTCCGGATGAGAGAGGGAGATGGCGGCGGGAGGATGCGAGAGAGGTATCACAGTGGCAGCACTCGGCCCACGGGCCTCCACCGACGCCAGCGCACTGCAGGGACCGGCGGTAACGACCTTATACCATCGGAATAAAGCTGAATTTGTGTGACGTTAAGGCATTGCTCGGATATAAATCTAACAAGATTGGAGAGATCAAGGAATCCAAAAGTAGCCATGAGATGAAACGAGTAAAGAGAGATGGTAGAGAGCCCGCCGGTCCGACCAAACTGAGAGATTCCGATTTACAAATAAAACCGGGAACAATCCACTAGTCCTACCGATAACCGACGAATCGAAACCACACATAGAGCCCACCTAGCATATACAACATTACATGTCGTAAGACCAACATCTATACGTTTCTAAATATAAACTCTGTAGATCTTAAACATTTATGGAACTAAAATTCCAGTTTGTACCATAACATTGTATAGAAGCGGCAGCTCGCCCCCCGCGCCGGCCCGCGCCTGGCCGCACTAGCCTAACTTACGAGTAATGGCCCGCGCCGCCCCCGCCACTAACATACTTTAAACTTTATACGACAAAATGATTAATAGGTATTTTTTTTATATTTGTATCTTTTTTGGACGTCACAAATTATGCCATTCTATGTTAAGACTTACGATCAGAGGAAAATGTACTGTAAATTAACCTACGTATGGATCGTGTTAGAATGCATCTTGTACATTGATTCGTGTCGTTGATATCCGGATGCAATCTAATACATCCGCCTATTTCTATGCATCTTAAATGTGTAATATAACTATTTAAATGTAAGTAGACGAGCGTCTGTCGATCTCAATGATAACGTAATGTGACGTAACGAGAGATTGTAAACGCTTCACGATCAACTGTTACCTTAATTAATAATATATTTTATTCTAACAACGGAATCTTTCGCGTAACTCAACCGGTTTCCTGCATATAACAAGAATTTTATTTTGATGCACACTTTTATAACAACTCTGAAATGTGTTACTCGGTTGCGTCTGTGGACGACAAAGTCGTCCAAACAGACGGCACGAGGCAGGAAACGAAGGCCGGGTGTCGGAGCCGCGCGGCCAACACCCCTCACGCCATAACCCCCAAGTAAAGCGATACAAAGCGAATAAACTAACGAAAAACATATACAACTCGATTTAAACTTAAAATATTTAAACATTGAAATCTGGTGAAAACCTTCGAGTGACTCTACAGTACTTAAATAGAGTTTATAACTACATTGACTCAATATAATAGGAATATTCGGGAAAATACGACGAGGAAGGTCCGCTATGCGAGCCCCTTGCAGTATTTCCTTAACATAATATTCTGCATGTTTTCGTTCATTATCTATTTCAATAAACTAATTTCGTCAATTCATTACAAAAAAATAGATAATAAATGTCAACAAACAATAATTACAAGTAATATAATATAAAGCAAACGGCGGACCGCGTCGCGGCGCGCCCAAAGCTACCAATAAAAGGTGAAACACTTCCGGAGTGATGCAGTTACAATTATAAAAAATAATAATAATGAAAAAAAAAATGCATAAATACTTTAGTAAAGTAAGTTTAAAGGCACGTCTGACGCCTGGTGTAGTTCCGAACTTATGACTACTGCGTCCCGCGCACACATATACTTACATACATACATATATACAGGCACACACACACGCACACACTTGCACCCCCCGCGGACGGCCCCCCGAGCGTCCATCTAATGAAGGCGGCGGGGCCGGCGCGGGGCCGCACGCGGGTGTTACATCGCCTTAGCCTACGCACGGACGCGGCCGCCGGCCAACCCACCCGTAGGCGGATCCACACACCGCAAGGCAAACTATACTTTATTTTAGACATGTTACGGTTTACATTACAATTACACAATTTCGATTGCATTTTCCGATCGAAACCGTTATTTATTTAAAAAACGGAATAATTTTGTTGAAGAATGCCTTGACAATTCCAAAAAACATACAACATTATATTAATTTCGTGTACACATGTAGTGTAGCGTACACTACCGAAGGTGAATGTGCGGCCGCGTCCGTCGCAATACGTAATATTAACATTTATAATCGCCCGGATCGTGCGCCTACGAGTATATCACAGCAGCGCCTCTCCTACCTACTGATTCGAGTATACATACCACTGTCACCTGACAACTTTACGGCCACTAACCGAACAATATAGAGATCAATAATTTTGATTTACTACTTTCAAATCTTTTTTATAATCCAAATTATAATTTTGTATTTTTTTAAACCCAAAGATGTCAAACTCCAATGGATATGAAACGTTCCCTGTAAACACCCGGTGCCTTGTATAGTTCAAGTTCGGTTTCGCTGTGAAACAACACCAATTCCACTCCCTCCCTAGACAGACATCACGTCCAAACATGGCACAGGCAACCTGAAAGTGTTTCAGATAAACTGAGCTCTATCATGATAGCAATAGAGTTTATATAAATGTATTTGATTATAATTACATTAATGTTAAAGCAAGATCGATTTTAATACACCGTGATAAAATCCGTTTTTGTACAACGAAACCGAACTCCGCACACACCCGAGTCGTACATCAAGTGTAAACAGACAAAAAAACTATAAATAATTGATATTAAAAAAAACACATTCGCCTACGAACTAGATAAGTGGCATCTTTGTTTATTATGTTATATAATAACGGCCACGCCAGGGTGTACTTTGTATTTTGAACCGACGCGATCCCCAAACGGTGATTGTCAATGAGCGATACCTGGCTACTGGCGACCTTTGAAACGCGTCGTGTCTAACACCGCGACGGCGGACGTTCGATTCGCCCGGTCGCGTCCGACACAAACCAGCCAAATATACGATAAAAAAATAAAGCTCAAAGCTTAAAGTTAGTGTTTCGAACCCCTCCCCTCGCCGCGGCGAGTTACATATTATTTAAAAGGCCACAAAATAATTGTGTAAATGATGTTGAGTGCGGGCGTGCGGGCGTGACGTCACGCCGCCCCCGCTATCACAATAATTAATCAACAACAAATAAATCTGTCAAAGTGCAAACATCATTAGTACCATAAAGAGAAACGGTCCGACGAGCGGCCTGAACCCGTCACCCCCGAGTCCCGGCCCGGTCCCACTACCTATCGACAATATTACATCATTATTACCAGAACGAAACGACAATAAAGCTCAAACATTTTTATCACAATACCTTACAACTAAGCCGGCGGCCCCGGTGCACGCCGCCGGCGCCGATCTATCAATTTTGACAAAACCAAAGTCGCTCCGCAGAATGTCCGGATTGTTCGCAGCGGCGATACATATCAATTACATATACATATACCTACTATATATAATATACAATACTATATACAACAAGCTGGTGTACGCACACGTAACCGGACGACGACGGAGCGGGCCGACTCATTTATTATGATAAAATTTATTAATTCCTATAGTCTTTATCCTCTAAGTTCCCTAGTGATGTAGACGTACAGACGTTAGACAGATACTCGTGTGTATATAATAATTATATAGATATATGTCGTGTCGGTGTCGGGAGTCGGCGAGTTCAGCGGAAGGCGGTCAGCCTCTCCGATCAAATCCGATTCGGCGCGCTGCCCGTGAACGTGTCCTGCAACAGGGAGAGAGTCGCGTCACCAACACGCCGTCACACACACACAAACACACACACACACACAGGCCGAGAGAGTGCGTACCTGGTCGGGGTGCGTGTGGAGGTGCGGCGGCGGGCGGCACATCTTGTCGCAGTACTCGGCGAGGATGTCGCGGAACCGGCCCCAGCACTTCTCGGGCACCGTGATGGCCGTCCGGAAGTTGCTCTTCACCTGCACACGAGACGCGCACTGGGCGGTGAGCGGTGACGCGTGCGGGCGATCCGCGCGCGTCCGCCCGCGGCCGTACTCACCTCGCTGACCTTCATGTAGATGCCGCGGTTGTTCTGTCCGATGTCGAAGTAGAAGTTCTTGTTGTCGACCCGCAGGTGGCGGCCCTCGGGCAGCTCGCCCTTGTACCCGCCGTCGTCGGCGCCGAAGTCGTCGAGCAGGTCGGTGAGCGCGTCGCGGAACTCGATCATGCCCTGCGCCGGCAGCGCCACCTGCGAGCGCGGCCCGCCGCGCGACAGCGTCTGCGACACGCGCAGAAACCGCCCGCGCGAGTTCTCCTTCAGGTCCAGGTAGTAGCGCCGGTTGTCCTGCACGCACACACGCACACTTACACTCACCACCCCACAGTACAGCCACATGAGACATGTGATGAGAGTGTAGTACGCACCTTGAGCATCATCTCAGACTTGAGCTTGCCGTCCTCGGGCACGTTGTCGGGGTTGGGCGGGCCCAGCGACGAGTAGAAGTCGCTGAAGGAGGAGAGGTGGTCGCGGAACTCGGCCGCCGTCGACATCGCCAGGAATATCTGGCTTCGTCGGCCGTCCGCGCCGATCTGACAACACACACACACACATACAATACAGTACAGTCCCACTAACATATCTGACTCGGTGGCAGCATCGTTACAATTGTATTTTTTATTGTAATGCAAATGATATATTAAACGAAGTGACAGCATTAGTCCCAATGTTCTCCGGGTCAGATAAGTTTGTGACACTTTAAGTACCCATTCCGGACATGACATTAACAATTGTAATGGAATCTATGTATATTGAAAACTAGTCCAAACTATCACAAACAAAATAACACTTTAAATAACGTTTGAACTTCCTACTCCTAATAATAACGTATTCAACATTTAAATATCATTATTATGGTGATTGCGCCGAACATGGCGAAACACAAACACAGGGCTATTTATTTATAGGTTTGAGTCACGGCCGCATTTTACATAATCGATATTTGGTACACAATCGATATAATGTATCGATTCACAATGCGAATCTCGCGATTGCCTTGAGATTTTAACATATTTCCGGTGTTTCGTTTGTTTATTTATAAATACACCAGTTTTTGTGTAACCGCGGACGAATAGCTTGCGATATATCACGCCGGCAATAATGCTGATAGTGGCAAAACAATATTGATGAGGGGCCGTTAGCGACATCACAAAGTTTTGTGAGCATTTCTGTAGTTCGGAGGACACGTCAACCTATTGTTCCCGGTTGTTAGACTACCGTCATTGACAGACGATAAAGTACAAGCTCTCAACATTTTAACAGTTTGATATAAGTATCAAAAAATATCGTATTGCTTCCTGGATAGCAGAAGAGTTCTAATAGATAACAGTCGCTTCATATATAATACTAACGCTAGTTACTTAGTTATAATTTGATGCAACAATTTGTAAGATACGAGTAAGTACATATAATATTTATTTATCTACTTATTTACCAATGTTGACTCGAGTAGGAGCGTCAAATCAGCTGTTTATCGACACTATCGGTTCATGTCAACAGTTATCGTTACATAATCATATATTCGCGTTGTATACCTACACAAACACTATCTAGGTATATCGGTATCTTCAATGTTTCTGTTTACTATTTTTTGTCAAACCAAAACTTGATCTGAAACCAGTTTTAAAAAGATCAAAAATATTTATTCTATACGATTGCTTTGTTGAATAATATTTTGGCATGATTATATGTATTTTTTTGTAAATATTATTACTTAGCTTTTTTGTTTTACTAACGATTTTATCAACTAGAGATTCGACTTTACTTCGCCTCGTAATGTTTAGTGTTTCATACAACTGACATTTTTTTTAAGGGAATCATTATTTTTTTCTTTATTTTATTTTTCTAAGTGATCAAAATTTTAATATATTATGTATTAAGTGAAAATAAAAAAGAAATGGTGTACACACGCATAAACTAGTGCTTCCAGTGCCACCCTGTAAGTTTGTAAATGTATGTATGTCATGTCACAAATACTGAATAAAAACAATCTTCTCTTTCTTCTTGTCCTAGCACACACGTGAAGCTCTAACAAATCCCTCGTCAAGTACTTATAAACCTAATTATTATGTTGGATAAGTTAATATTAAACATGTACCCATAATGTAGATACATTACTCTATATTGATATTCATCGAGAGTACACTCGCCCGAGTCTGAGATATCGGCATGTTGTGTTAGTAAACATTGACATCATATCCAATATGAATAACTTATATCGGGCACCGAACCTGTATCCTCCGGGTCCCACCCTCCCGCGCCCCTTGTAAACGTTTTTATCAAAATATTTGTCAAGCATTTTTTGCTAATAAATGTTTAGTTTTTGTCAACGAAAGTTTGTGGGTTCTATTAAGGACATGTTTATACGTCACATTTTTGCGTATAAAAAGGTCTTTTTGTTTCAACCTGGGCGTCTTCTTTATATTCCCGCAGGCTATTATAAGAGGGATAACACGTATCCATTGTTTAGTTACCATGCAGGTTTTATTTCAGAGTACATCCGTGACGATAATCTGGTAATATTTTCGATTTATTTTAACATATTTTACTTATTATACTTATCCTCCTTTGCTGAGAAAACAGACACTATTTAAATTAATTTTCAAATGATTATTCGCAAATGCTTACTATAAATTTCATTACGCGTCTATCTTGAATGAAGTTTAATTTATTCACTCCCACATAAATCATCTTGAATGAACACACAAATAGTGCAGTAATCGCGAATCCCACTCACTGAACATATTAGCTTGGAGATTTTACTATTCTGAGAGAATATAATCTTGTTTGATATAAATAACTTACTAGACAAAGCATCGGATTTGACATGTTTAAAATTGCAAATATAGTGGTAACTAGCTAGCAGAGCGCCTGGCGCTTTTACCCACGTATGTCTTACCCTACGTGTTATTTACGTGATAATTATGTACTAGGATTCTGGAATGGGTCATCTGTACCAATTTACACCAAAATCGAGTGAAATAAGCATTCATACAAACTTTCACGTTAATAACATTAGTATTTAAAGGCTAATGTGGTGATGGAAACCTATCCAACAGATTTTATGTGAAAGAGTAGCTAACAAATATCCAAAAAACCCTTGTGTATTGTGTTCATACCTCCGCGACTTTGATGAACCTGCCGCGCCTGTTCTGCTTCACGTCGAGGTAGAACCTCTTGGACTGTATCTGGAGCATCTTCGTCGCCAACTCCTGCTCCTGGGGCTGTTGACCTGCAACCCGTCACGTCAACACATCACTCATCATCCGTAGGACCGGGCCGTCAGATTAGAGGTACTGTAGCGATATACACCTTCTTGTATCGCTAATGGAACCTTTTTAAGAAGTGAGTTGAATATTTGTTTTTATTATAAAAAGAGATTGTGACAGAATGTTTCGGATGACAATAGAATTAATTTGTGTTTTATAAAGAAAGTGAAATTATTATTTTAAAATATAAATATTTATCATAATTGTTGTTATTATTTATTTTAGAGAAAAGCCCCAGAAATCAATCTGATCCCGACATGGTGGAGGCGCCGGGTACGGATATGTACAAAGTAAACAGGCAGGTGAACAACAAAAAGAGAAACTCCAAGCTCAAACACCCAGGAGAGAAAACGCGATTGAAGTTATCGAACAGGAGCAGACTAACCAGCCAGCAACTGAAGACAACAAGTGTGAGTCCGATTATGTAAATTTTTTTGATATTGCTGAAGCGAAAGTCAATGAAAATAATAAGTTTGAGTCTTATGATAAAGTCGTGGAGAATTATGAAGAATTTAGTGATTTAGCAGAAGATGAACGTGTTGAGTCATCTCACACGGATGACAGGACAGTAACAATAGTTAAAAAAAGGAATTCATCGTCAATAGAAAATGTTAGAAGTAATAAAGAGCAAAGTTTAACACATAATATTAATATAGAGAATGATTGGAGAAAGAATCGTTTGTTTGATCGAAATATTGAACTAATGGTTCGATATAATAGAGTAAATAAAGATTTCAATTATATTTCAAGGAATAATAAAGGAACAGAAAGAAATTTTGATAGATTTTATAGAAAACCGTATTATAAATATGTAAGATTAAAATATAAATGATAATTACTACAAATAAGTTAATTTCAAGTTAGATTATATATTATTTATGCCTACTTATGATGTTACTTATTATTGATTAATGAAGATATTATAATTTTGATTTTCCTTAGTTATATTTATTTACTTATGTTTAATTATGATGAAATAATTGTTTTTAAGATATATTGATATTGCTTAATTTGTTTCATGGTTTGAAATTCAATTGGACAATGCTGTGGAGAGATCAAGACCTGATTGGGGCTTCCAAGACATCCAGAGATAAGTGTAGTCAATCGTTGTAGTTTGGTTTCTGTTTAGGTTAGAGGAGTTTGTAAACTAACGGATTAATATGTATGTTAAAATCCAGTAATTTCCCATCAGGAAAATTGGATGTCGGTTTTGTTGGCCGATTTACATACTATATTGATTTTGTTTGACGATTGACTATGTTTAGATATTGTTAGAGCCCCATCTTTAAGGTCTACCATCTCTACTGGAGGAGGAAGTGTCACCTGTCAGCCTGTCATTCCCATTTGATATAACAATGAAGGATAAAGACATGGTCATGGATTAAGAATTTGCATAGAGTATGAATTAATTTCAATGGAGTTGAACATGGAGTAAAGAATTAAACATTATTTTGACACTTCCACTCTCCATGAAATGTTTGACTTTACTTTTGGAAGTTAGGAATAGGTAACTTTTTAAAATCTTTACAGGTCGTACTTGTCATTTTTCGGCAGAGTCTGTTGTGGCGTTGACATGCTTTTGCTGAGGTTTTGTATGTCTTCGGCTTCTATTATTGTCGTTCTGAATTTGAAGTAAAATATTAATAATACGACATTTGTAGGAGCCGGCTTATTCTTAAAAGTCGTCACATATTGTTAATGCCTCAGTTAGGCAGGATTTTTGTGGTAGATTGTTTAGGATGAATATTTCTGTCATAGTTTGTTGAAAATTTATTTATTCTTATAAGTCGAATAAATAAATTTTACGGGTACGGGAGGAATGTAGCGATATACACCTTCTTGTATCGCTAATGGAACCTTTTTAAGAAGTGAGTTGACTATTTGTTTTTATTATAAAAAGAGATTGTGACAGAATGTTTCGGATGACAATAGAATTAATTTGTGTTTTATAAAGAAAGTGAAATTATTATTTTAAAATATAAATATTTATCATAATTGTTGTTATTATTTATTTTAGAGAAAAGCCCCAGAAATCAATCTGATCCCGACAGTACCCCTTTGGTATTACCAAGGCCAACCAAGGGACGGTACCTGTTATCTGTCGCTGACCCCCGCTACTTGAATGAGTAGGATTCTAATTGTTTGGGCTTTGGAATTTTGTCGATGGAGCGTATTAGCTCAAGTCTAGACTTCTACTCGATAAGGTTCCGGCGCCGTACGTACAGACAGCGTCGGAGAAACGAAATCAGTCAGTACGTAAAAATCGATTCATAATCATTACGTAGAGGCTGGTATCTTTTATCGGACACTGTTTTTACGTCTTACATCTTTAATGATCATCATGATTGATTTGTCGATGACGACTGCAACATCCACGCTTTAAGACGATTGATACACGGTACCGCGAGACCGCGCGGTCCAGCGGTGAGGCGCCGTGTCAAAGGCTAAATAGGATTCCATAGAGGCCAAAAGGTATTATGCTTCACCACCTTCCGCGACGGTACGCGTTGTCGTGTGTTAATCGCCTTAATTCCTATAATAAGTGTGGATCCTGATTAGGTTTCAGCCGAATTCAATTGTTAAATACTTAATTTAGTTTCAGGGCCTATTTCACCATCTTCAAGTAACATTCTGAGTAGGTACTCATACGTTTTGTATTTGTCACTTGATATAAAGTAAGAAAGAGACAACACTCAATTTACTTGGTGAGTACCTTTACTTGAAGGTCGTGAAATAGGCCTTTAGTATTCGCCAATCAGATGAAATAATTAAATGAGCTTTAGTTTTCCAATAAATAACCGGCCCCGTGCGTCCCGCTCAGTAAAAATAATTAACATAATTTAGTTAATTAAAGTCGACTCTATAAATCGTTCGTTTACGTAGTTACAAGTAGTTAGTTATTACCGAGTTAATATTTCATGTAACGTGTATTTAGTACCCGTTTGGATTAACATATTGTACGTAACGTACTAGTTAGCCGAAACAGGTTCGATATGCAACATATTGTGTGTGAGTGCGTCCTGTTAGCATACAGTTATGAATGCGCAGATTTAGAAATCGACGTGTGAACTATTAGAGAGCATCGTCGCACGCAACGGAGGCACGCATCATTGGCCCGCGTTTGGTAACCCTACAGCTACCCGAACCTGATTAACTGACACATATACACACTTATAATACGTTACTTTTACCAAATGCGGTTACACAACGTTCCAAGTTACGAAATATTATTCGAATTTCAACTCATACAAGGCTTTCGACTCACTAATAACGTTAAGTACTCTAGAGGTTAAGTGAAAAAGGATGTTTTGGCATGCTTATTATTTAATTGTATATAAAATAAATAAGTTGGGAAGTAAAGAATATTAAAAATTAAAACAATATAAGTATAAAAGCTAATAAAGTTGAATATTAGTAACGGTCCCACAGGGAGTTTATTTTGGGTCGACATTAATAGATTTAATTTAAAAAGTTACACGAACAAAATTTTGTTGAATAAAATTATCATTCAAGATCTAATTAAATTTGTTGGCAACATGTGAACCTGAATAATACAGCGTGAAACAAGAGAACGGAAGGTGTGTGTAATGAGAACGCGAGCTGGTGCTCGGAGGAATGGCGGCGTTTGCGAGCCCTCGCCTTGCGGAGATTCCTTCTAATTGGATTATGGCGTTACTTTATGTAAAGAGGGCAATTAACCAGACAACTCCGCGAAAAATACCTTCCACAATTACATCTTAATTGGGAATTATGTTAGGATTAAAAGTATGAGCGCGATTAACAAGGCAGTCTGTTTACTTACCGGAGTCAAAATTGTTTCCACCGGCGTCCATGCTTTGACCATGATATCCTGAAAATTGTTCAAATGAAATCTTGTATAACATGTTTCAAATGAATGTGACAGAGCTCAGGAAATTACGGACGTAACAAAGAGATCGATTTTTATTAGCAACTTGGCTTCCATTCTCTGTCGTAGTTTCTTTTTTTAGATAACTCGCAATAGGTATTAGCAAGATTGATTCTATAAGGTCAGACACCAATAATCTCAACTAGTATATCAGTTATGTAATGTAATGGTCTCTCAGTTTAACGAGGGGCCTTCGGTTTTTGAACCAGAGTCATACATTTTTAGGGTCTTATACTTTGTGGTTGTAATTTTCGCCGCCATTCATGATACAGGATGTCCCATACTTTATGATTATGATCAAGAAAGTGATACAGTAAATAATTTTAAATTAAAAAAACCACAAAAATAAAGTCAAAATTAGGAGGGAGAACTTAATAAAGTCAAGGTGATCCAAAGATATCTCTAGTCAGTGGTATAAATAAAAGGCTTTTGTTCAAATCATTCTTTTATTTCTAAATAAAAACAATAAAGTAGACCTCATAAATAATATCTATACTTACATAAAACATTAATGTATTCCAATAACATTAAAGTCGAATAATGATAAAAAGTATAATTTATTAACAAACGTAATAAATAATTCCTTTCTTCGTTGTTTCTTTCGTAACTTGTACTTGCGATATCGTTGGCCTGGATCTCTAATTGTTCAAAATCCTTCTAGCTACATGACCAAAAAACTTTGAATAATATGAGATCAAGGCTTCAAGAGTACTCTGTGGAAAACTGTCTTCGATTTCAGTAAAGCTTCAGTACATTCTACATTCACGGGAACAAAACAATTTAGTCTACCACACTTGGGGAAAAAGTGCTAAGGTCATAACAGTTATTTTCAGTCTTTCTAATTTATAGAGGGCAACATATTTCTATCAAACGAATATTGAGGAGAGAATTCGAAAAGATTCTAGACCCAGAGATCCAATATATTAACTACTATTTATTAAATGTGTATGGTTATTATAATACGATCTAAATAACAAATTGTACAAAATCAATACGCTGCAGTGAGTGCGGCAGTGTTTCTACTGCGCTTATGGCAACTTAACATTCCTAATGAAATAAACCAAGAACAATAAACAAGCGTTTATATAACATAACAACATAAGATATTGTAGAGACACCAACGAATACAATCGTTTAGTTTCAGTGAATTCTTAAATAATGTTTCGAACAAAAAGCCACTATCTAAAACAAGGTTAGTTTTAATGAACATGGCGTCTCGTGATAAAGTCCAAACAAAACTAAAAGAGGTTGCCATCAACCCAGAAACCTATTTAAACAATGTTTACTGCTTAATGATATTTTAGTAAAACCCAACGGGACGGGCGAGAAGCCAACACACATACCTATCTTTTGATTTATTCGACATCTACATTACAACACACCATACTCGTATAATGTAATAAATCATGAATTACAAATAAGTTACGATGCATTATACAATGCAAATGCGGTAAAGTACTTCTAAACGTTACCTGTTACCCGCGGGTTTATCCGCATTATTGATAAATAGAAAAGATACTTACCATTTTATGATAATTCTTATAAGTTACTTTATGGATCAATTTGCAAAATTCCCCCTAATCGGCGAGCCCGATTGAGCAACTTTGAAATAATAATCGTGGGAAAATCAGAATAATTTATAGTCAATGCTTAAGCGTTTCCGGTGCTTTATTTGCCAAACCAATTTAATCAATTCTATAGTTTCATAATGACAATGTAATGTAACAGACACTACACTACAGCAGTTAAGTAATATTGGGGCAAAAAGTAGCTCTGAAAAAGTGGATGTGGCTAAGAGTCTGAAAAACTGGGGCAATGCACGTGAGGGCCGTGCAATAAATTGTACAGAGTTGTAATTAGAGATTAGAGTGAGGTCGCACGCAACACCATCAATTAATAACACAAACTGCGCCAGGATAGACACGATCGTGTGTCCAACATAAAAATACTGCTTCTTTACCTGCATTGGGCACTTTTTGACTTTGATACATTCTTAACTGCAAAATTTAATCAGCCTTCCGCAGTATTAAGAGGCTTTTTACATACAAACAATACTGTTCGCCCGATAGTAGAACGGGGATAGGGAATTAAGTGGTACAATTCCAATGCACATTCTACAAAATGAATCCAATATAAAACCGATAGGGTAACAACTTTTCGCCGTCGCTCAAGATCTTGAAATACATGTACACGTAAATAAATTAAGTATTTGTCAAACGCTCTCCCTATCACACACCTGACAACTTGACGCATGATCGAATAAGAACAGTATTAGATAAAGCAACATGTGTCAATCCATCACCTCTGTTCACTCGAGGGGAAAAAAGAATAATCGAGCCTCGATTCGGCATGGGCCTCCCACTAACGCCAATACGCAGGTAGAAGAAAAGAAGCAAACGTACAACTCCTAGCAAGGCGTAGGCAATTTCATTAAGGAATGTTACAAGTAGAGAATTCCTCAGTACAAGGGTAAGTAGCGATGTAAATGTAACCCAATTGTAACAACGAGCGGGTCCGCGTTGGGACGTTTTATTGGAGCCGATTGCCGTGATTGATTGAAACTTGAACGAATTTAAACGGTCATTACTCGTTCCCATGGCGCGATGGTTCCAAACCGACAGCGCGCCCTGACGATTATGCAAATAACGTGTAACCAGTGACGCATCGTGGGTGTTTGTGATACGAGGTCACGGAGGGTTTAATGTACGATTACACACACATATACACACATCCTGATTCCGGACAACTCGAAATAAATCGCGCTATAATACAGACGTCTACGTTTTTGTTAGTGGAACATAAAACCTGAATGGGCGAAAAATAACAACATGACATCGATAATACTTTTCGAAATACACTGAAATTAAATAACAATTGTAACAAAAAACACAATGTAAACAAAATAGGTCAACTAAAAACTGAATTAAGGTGTAAATAAAATGTGTAATTGATACAGATACGGCAAGAAGTGGCGGTTACAGTCGAGCAAGCACGAGAGGTCATCCAGAGCCGGGTAGGGTTACACCGAGACACCGATACCGGTCGGCGCTCGCAAGGCGACCCGCTCGCGACCGACCAGCAACACCTCACCGTGCAGCTTTGTGTTACGAACAAAAAACTTTAAACAATAGACAATTAATAACCAGATTTCAGACGTCTGCAAAATATTTTGGAAAAATAAACGTCTTGTGGCAGAAATTACATAAAAATAACTTGAATGAGAATATTAAAAATATCTGTTTGTTCGGACGGAGGGTACATTAACAACATCTTCAATCACATAAGATCGTCGCGATAACGATTGCGCATCCTCCACGGACGCGAGGTCAACGACCGCGCGATATTTTACAGCCCGTCTGGATGCTCCCAAGGTCAATAGATTCAGAATTCGCTGCCCGTGTCGTGTCGTGTGTACTCAACTGGCCCCCAAATCAGGCACACACACATTTCACATCGACACCGCGTTTAATAACCATTAATACGCGGTAATGGCACTAATTGGGTTGCTTGTCATCATTAACATTGCCGCCTGAATTATGGAAGTGTAAAACTGAAACATTTTCCACTTAATTTGAAAGAAGTACCTGCCTACTATAAATTACCGGCTACATTTTTATCTTGATAACATAAAATGTATTTATAACGGGGACATTTTAAGCTTCATTGGAGATTTACGTGGGGAATGAACACAAATTTCAGTCATTTTTTTCTGCTGCTAAGTGATTATGATAATGTTCAAGAATGGTCTAGGTTCATGACATTTTCAGATAAATCTGAAACTTTTAAGGAAATTACACAAATTAAATCCAAAAACTATGAAAAATTGCAGTTGAATTGATCATAAACTTTTGATTGACTCGTGTGCCTGTAAACTTGGTGGTAGTTTGATGTCGGGGGCACCGTGCGACTTGAGAGTTCAGAATGTAGTTTGAAACATTTATTGTCAATTTATGAGTACTAGTTCTGCGGGCGGAGCTGGTAGCCGGTAATGAGGGCGGCGGAGGTCGTAAATACGAGGAGGCGGGGTCTGCGATGGAGAGCGAACAGTGGGGACACATGGTACACCTGAGTTATGGAATTGGTATTACTAGACCATTGTTATTAGGTTATTGCTAACTTCGCATAATATTCTTATTAACATTGTAAGAACGGTTTTCATTTGCCTCCAAATAATTGTCTCGGTTTGTGAGCGTAGTTTCTGATACCCTAGACCTAGATACAGGTAATACATCTAAATAGTTAGGGGACATAGTTAGGACAAATACAATAGTGATAGTTGCCATATCGGGGGCCGAGTTCTGGTCCTGAAAAATATGAGTCGACACGCTAAGAAAAAGAAGTAATACAATGATATACCTAATTAATCATGTGATGTCGAGCATCGAGATCGAGGGTATTTTCTCGAAAATTCAGTTCTAAACGAGAGTGTCAGGTATACCGGAATACGGGAATGCCTTGTATTAAAGGTTTGAATATGCAACGGTTTAAATAAAGTAATAATTTTGCTTTTTATCATACCTATACGTAGTTTGTAGCCCTCAACCAACACACACCTGAACAGCCTTCGCAATATTACGTCACTCTAAACTCTGTTCGTTAGTATCAGTCAGTCATTGTGGACTTCCTATTCCATACTTCCTACATAATTCAGCGTTAATATGACAAAAAATTCTACCGACCAGGGAGATCCCCGAACATAAACAAACGTTCGTTATAATGGATGCATTATATTATTTCAAAATTATCGCTTCAGTGATTTCGCAGTCAATAGTTTTGAATTAAAACTGGTTTTTATTTAATTCCGTGAAAAATATCACCAACCAATTCATTGTTATTCAAATAGACACAGACTGGAGTAAATTTTTAAAAATGCAAAACGAACGCGTGTACGTAACACCATTCTAAAATTAGTATTAACATATTCCAAGAAATAGGAAACATTCAGGTCGTCATCATAAAAAGTAACGGGTAAATTGTGTCGGCAGTGTCGGCACCGCGCGCGTCCAGCGGCGGCGACAAGAGGTAACGAGAACGAGGAATAGTGTCGGTGATACCACGATTGGTAACAACATCCACTAATTGATATCCTGTTATGAATTATAGCCGGGAGGGCTATGTTTCGGGACGGGTCAACGCCATGGCAACCAGATTATGGCCGAACAATATTCGAGCTTGTTTTAGATTTTTATCGATAAAGCGCTTCGCGTGTCCGGTATCAAGACGTGTCATTAAAAACTTAGCGAATTTATTCGCTAAAACTGGCAACTGTGAGATGAATGTACATGTTGAGCGTGTATGAGAAGCGCGCTATTCGACCCTCAAACATAATAGCCGTGGAAATACCTACTCTAGTCGGAGATGATTCAATGAATGGCTCCGCAATATGGGCACAAAGGAACCGACGAACAGGGTCACCAATATTTGGAATGATGTCAAAATGAAGTGGGAGCGTCTCGATTGATAAACGCGTCAATAACCACCAAGGGAGCCATCGGCCAAATTAACGTTCAAGATAAGATAAAGCGAATGGAAGTAGAGGCGAGGAGGAGGACGTCCCGCCCGCCGCCGCCCGCCGGCCGCCAGCCGCCGGCCGCCAGCCACCAGCCGAGAGCCGGCGCACCGCGACCTCGCGGGTAGTGCGAATATGAATTGGTTGTAAGTGTGAGGTCAGGATGGGCGACGCGGCGCGGCGAGTGACTGTGACGGCGCGCGGCGGTGACAAACGTGATGTACGTTAATATTGCGCACATCAATCAGAGCCGAGTTCGAATTGTAATGGTGGGGCCCGCGCGAGGGTACCTCCTGCGCACGCCCGACGGCGCACACGCGTTATGTAACTAGTTCAAGGAGGGTCATTGACACCCCGCGCGCACCAGACGCCATTGTGGCAGACACTAGCCAGACGCGCAAAAAAGTGAAACCTCTAGTTTTTGCAAAAAACGGCCGCCACTCGGACCGTGGTGAATGAAGAAACCATGACTTAATTATGCAACGTTCGAACGCAACACTCCAACGACTTTTGGTTTTGATTATATTATTACACAATCATTCATTTCTTAACTTACTTAAGGGTATCATGATTTTGGAACAGATATTGTGTCGGTTGAGCACACCAAACACTGTTCTATTTACAAACATTAGAGTTTACCATCAGCAGAAGGTAAGGGACCAAGGGTGGACTAATCCTTCCTCAATACATTAAGTCTCTGTGGTATGATTTTTCAGTATATTCTTCAAGGATGTTTAGAAACATTCCTATTTGAATGCAATACGATGTATGTAGTGGTAGAATAACATTGTCCATCCAGTTCAGAACTCATCTGAAACTAATATGATGCAGTAAAAGGTATTTCAGTCACCTTTTGGACCACATTCACTATCCACCGAGTATAAAAATATTTGCAGTGAATAAAACAAATCAATGAAATACATTTTTTTTGTGCTTATCTGCGATCAGTCATCAATAAGCAGATTTGTTGTTTGTGTTGCATGGTCATGTTCAAGGATCTCCTCATCGTTTCAGTCGTTTCGTGTAGCTAATATTTGCTATCGCGGTAGCTAGTCCATTTCGATGATTTTCCAGACGTCAATGAAATCAATGAAATATGAATATAATATATTTATAATAATAGGGTGTACCCCATCACTGTTCATGCAGTAACTTTGATTCAACGAGACAAACATTACCAACCAAAGAGCAGAAACTACATTGACTACTATGTGTAAACCTTAATTATTATTTCAATTAATTTAAAACATGATGTTATGGCAGCCATGTAATATGTAAATTTAAAAACAGTTCAACAGTTCTCAATGTTTCCAATCCATCGCCTCCTTGAAACTCGCAAAATATAAATGTGAAATTCCGTTTGATGCAATTTTTGGGTTAGTTGACCAATTTTGGTGATATTTGCAATATTGTAACAAACTATAACAAGATAGGAAGAACAATAAAAGAATAACCTTCACTTTAAACTCTATCGTTAAAACCTATTTATTTACTTCTATTATGTAGTACTTCAGGGCTTTCATAGATTATCATAATGTCTTCTACAACTACACAACAACATAATGTAAAGGCCTCACAAACTCCACTGCAGATCAAAACTGTTGAGAACTGTTTAAAAATTTTATATTGAACTGCTTATTGATTGAATTCATCACCGCAGAGATATACTTTCAGCGACTGGCCATTTCATTACGTAAAGAATTTCCAAACTAAACACAAAGTGCCCTATAAAGTAGCTTCATAGTATTTATTTCAAAGTTAAATTGTGTAATCATGATCCCGCCATGATTTGTCACCGACATGCAATTTACAATCAACAAAAACTTAAATGACTTCCTTGAAACGTTGCCTCTATTATAGGTGGAAATTGCACTGAACATTTCATATTAATTTTGCATTTATTAAAGTACAGATTCTACCTTGAAAAAGTCTAATATATTGTGTAATACACCCATAAAATACATAAAACCATTAATTGACGGTAACATCTTTGTGTTACAATATCTGAACACATTACTTTATATAATAACATTTTTACATAACAGATTTACTGCAGCAACTTTTTAAGATTACAGTGTGTATGTCTAGTAGGTGGTGTGAGCGCAGATGGACCAACACTTCATGCAGAAACTGTATTGTGTTCACAGCTGAAGGTCACTGGGCCCACAGACATTACAACTGACACCACACACACTTAATTAATCATCAAAAGTGTACTCACTCATAGAACTCTTCAAATATATTTAGTAGCATTGTGTTGGAGGCCATCCTGCCAGTATCTCACCTCTCAGCTGATGGATTACTTCAATCCTTTGTTTGCTTCATAACTTCATCCATTTGTTTCTATTGATATCTCTTTGTTCTAGTATCCTAGTTGTTAGCACACACATGACACTATCATAATGGGCACAATCACGACTCCAACGCTGGTCTTCCGTTTCGAGAACAAAGAAATGTAGCGAACATCGCGAGTTACGGGAGATATTGCAAGGAAACGTCGTGATGAGAGGGCGCGAGTGGAGCGCCTCCGGTCCCGGGGAGAGGAGGGCGCGCTCAGCTGACGGCGGGCTGGGCGGGCGCTCCGCCGCGGGCCCAGACACCGGCCCGCTCGACCAACAGAGGTCGCAGACAAAAAAATCAATAGGTCATCAACCTCTGACGGCGGGCGACCGGAGCCGTCCCGGGGGCCGCCGCACCGCCGCCCGCCCGCCCAGGACCCGTCTCACTCGTCAAACACGACGACAAACACGTTAACATACGTGAAATCGCCATTTTGAAACGGGAACAATGAGATATTTACTTTTGAGCTAGGTCAACCGCGGTATATAGCCGCAGCGCTCACGAACGCCGTGTAAAATATATAACACCCGGAACTATTTTACACCGTAAAGAAATACGTACTCTGACTAGAAATCCCCTCGTCACCGCTGCCGATATCCGACATCGCAATCCACACCGAAATCTACAGGCGATCCACCGACCGATCTTTTCGGAGCCCCTCAGTCAGTCAGATAGCTCGCGTTGTCTATGATTTCGAAGCCATCAAAATTAGGTTGTTTCAGTTGACACTTTTGAAATGGAATAGATAGAGAGGGAAGACAATCGCAAAACAATGTAAAACATAGAATGGGGTAGTTTAACTCCTGTAATTATACTTATTTTAAAAAACAGTTCTCAGCAAAATTTTAGTTTCACTTTATACATAACTAGCGGCACCCCGCGGTTTCACCCACGTAGTTCCCGTTACCGTAGGAATATGGGGATAAAATTAAAAACCTACCCACTGAATCACTCTATCAATTAAAACAAACCACATCAAAATAAGTTTTATTATTAGTTATAATACTAATAGTGAAGATATTGTTGAAATGTCTAACTAAATAAATAAAATCCGTTCCGTAGTTTTAAAGATCTAAGCATACGTAGGGACATGGAGACATAGGGACAGAGAAAGCGATTTTGTCCTATACTATGTATGTAGTGATATACAAAAAGTATTGTAACTAACAAATTACTTAAAACTCTTAGCAGATAGAACAGATTAAAGAATCTTTCCTATATAAAGAACCTAAACACTGATTGAAGTCAGTCTAGATTGTTTATGGTTCTGACATTCTTTGTCACAATTTTCCCAGTGTTGCCAGTACAAGGAGTCAGCTGTGTAATTTTCAGAGATTTAGAAAATTGTTAAATCAAAACTTATAATATTTGTTGTTATTGTATTATAAAAATTGTTTACAAAGTATGTATAAGTACAACTAAAAAAAAAAACTTAAATGTACCTAAGTATTTACTTAGATATCCCACTTATAATTAGGTGTAAGTTCTATTATTCAATGTTGATTGCGCCTGTAAAGGTGTTGCACACCGTACAAGACCTGATTTGTTATTTTATATATTAAACATTGTTTTGTTTAAACGCTGTTGGTGTAACATAAATAAATAACTATAATAATTTAAAAACTAAAATTAAGTACTTTTTTTTATTAAGAGCCGTGATCTACCGCGCGACAACTCAAATTTCACTCACACAGACGCGCACGCGTGTCCGCATGCACACTGTCTATGTGGTGACGGCGCGCTCGCTCTGAATACTCCGGCCGAACGGTTTTGATCCATTGGAAATTATAAATTGTGTTAAAGTTATTGACAAAAGTATAAATACGAGTATATTTTTTTTTACGATTCGTAGAAGGTAGTATATGATTAGATATAATTTACGTAATACCTTTCGATTCGATATTCCATTATTCACAACAAGGAATAATGAATAAAACAAATACTTAGTTTTTTGTTTTTAAAATAAGACATGATTTTTTTTTGGTAAGTAACGAAACTTTTTAAAAACAAAGCAACATACGAGTAAAAAAAAATCTATAACTTACTTGTGAATAATATATTTTTTGCCATAATGGGGTATTGATTTTTCATATACTAATTGCAGTTTTAGTTTTTATTAAACTCGCTAGCAATTTTCGATATTCCTTTCCTTATAGTTTTGAATATCGTCTACCACGCCTACTTGAAAAATGCATCGTCTGTATATGTACAACATATATTATCGGGACAACCTTTTAGCGCTAAAAGCAGGACTTTCTAAATTATTTCGTTTCCTTTTTTGTTAAAAAAAACCGACTTCAAAAACTAAAAAGTATAAAATAACAAATATGTAATGTAATACCTCTTATGCGATGTAGCACATAAATAAAATAAAAATGCGACCAATCCAAGCGGGCAAACGTTCGTTAACGGTCATCTCGAATTATAATTTTGTAGTTTATTTTTCTAATAGTTTTATTTCTTTGAGGCTTGGCACCGACTTCACACTTATCAATAGGTAACATACACACAAAAGTATAAATTAGCATCGCATAAAAGGTGTATTAAATTAAATATTTGTTATTTTATACTTTTCAGCTTTTAAATTCGTTTTTTTTTTACTTTTGAGTGTCACAACCTATCTGGTTGTAAAGGTCTCATCGATACAAATTAATCAAGCCCAAACACGAGGTAACTGCTGTTAGTCGTTGAAGAGTTCCCTCGACTATCTTCCAGGTCCATCATCAGATCGACTCCAAATCTTCATTTAATTATAATGCTTTAAGATAATTAACGAAAAACTTAACAAATGCACTAATCACCCTACGATTTTCTAAAGTTCCTCTCAATTTCTCTAGAATGCCATCATTAGATCCTGGTTTCCTTGACATGGGACCAAACGGCAAGTCCATTCTTTTGAATAAAAAAAGAATTTTAGTAATCGGTACAGAATTGACGGAGATATCGTTGAACATATTCATAAAAAAACATACCGGCCGAATTGAGAACCTCCTCCTTTTTGGAAGTCGGTTTAAAATAATGTTGTTTTATTGCTCATTATTTCTAAAACATTATTTGTTATCATAAATGTTAATATTTTTTTTTAATAAATAATTCAAATTATAAAACAAAAATTATTATCGAGTATCAAAACATGTTGATGAGTTATCGCATAAAATTCGTACGCGCCGCAAAGGTCAAACGCTCGGCAGGAGCGATACGTCCTCTCTCTAAAAAGCCTCGCGGCAGACTGATTTGAATTGTTTCGTGCGTCCGATTTTATAGTAGTTTTATGATGATTTTAAAATATTTGTAGAAAAAAAGACAATTTGTTTTAGAGATTTTTTTTTACTATAATTGTTGTAGAAAATATTCTTTTATTATTTGAGGTAATTTTAATAACGTTTTGAGCATCATTTATCAACGTAAATTACGATTTTCTTGAGTGTGATTTTTACAAATTCTAACTTTTTATTTTTTTTCTGATTTCAATAATAATTATAATAACAATTAAATTTTCCTATGAGTATTTCCTTAATAAGGATCTGGACTTTAAGTTTGTTTAATTTTTAGTGCTAAATTGGTCGAATTACTAGAATCCGAAGGCATGGAAGTTAATGCTAAAAGTGAAATTCAGAAAACATATGTTCAGTTTTCTTGATATATTTTTTAAGTTTTCTGTATAATATTGTTTTTCTCTGAGTATTTTTTAGATGACAATATTTCCTTTAATTATTACCTAAAAGCATGTTTATAAAATACGCTTTTCATATAATATGACTAGATCAAAAAGTACAAAAACCGTCAATTATCGAGTTTCGGGTCTTAATCTTGGGCTGTCATCTAAAACGCTCATTTGCAAAGAAGTTGTATTTACGTTTTCTTTATGGTATGACTTCTTGATAAAAGCCATAGAATAAGGATCACGACTAGGATTCTCTCTGGTCTCAAAGACCTTAAAAATCTTCGGTATGGAACTAGGATCATAAATGAGAGAGAATCCTGGTCGTGATCCTTATTCTATGGTATGGAATTTCAAATTTGATTGTCTCCACCTACACGATCGTTCTATTTTACCCGCATGAGTAGAACTGACACTCATGCTTATAGTTTGTAAAATCTAGGTTGATCTCTGTGACATATGTCATAGAGTGACTTACTCCTTTAGGCACTCACTGTGATTATATACGGGTTTATGATACGCACGGATCTGTCCGGCAGACATGCTTAGCGTATGCTGATCCATCTAACAAGACCGTCCGTGTCTTGTTATGCCTCCTCTACACGTAGACAGATTTGTCTGCAGACGTCCGCAGACGCATCCGCAGATGAATCTCTACGAGCCGTCCACACGTCGCCAGGTCGTTCAGTCTATGTTGGTTCTCGTCAGATGCAACACGTACGCACGCAGAATGGATATAGAGACCGTTGCTGCCGCAGCTATTTATTTATTTAGTACCTACAAGTATTATTTAAGCGTCTATCGCAATAGAGTTATTAAAAAAAAATGGAGAAGAAGAAGGTGGTGGATGCTGACTATACATAGAAACCGAACAAAGTAAGTGGGATTTTTTTATTCATAATATAACTTGTACGCTTTTTAATCGACTTCAAAAAAAGAAGGTTCTCAGTTTGACCTGTATGTTTGTATGTATGTTTGCGGTTTTCATAAAAGGATTTGTTACATTTAGGTAGAGGTTATAGTATATAATACTTCTTAGTTTAATGATGACCTTCGGCAATATACTTGGATATTCTTACGGGTTAGTGTTTTTGAAGTCGGTTCTCTTTTCTAAAAAGTTTTTTTTAACGTAGGTAACGACTTCTTACATTACTCTGTTTCTTCGCAGGAATAGCATGGAAAACCAGTTTGCAGAACTATATGCAGAGCCCTCTGGAGAATTTAATAATTTTGTTCGAATGTCTAGCAGCGATTTTGAATATTTACTACAAAAGATATCTCCAACGATTGCTAAAAAAGATACAGATTGGAGGGATGCCATTCCAGTGAAAGTGCGTTTGGCAGTAACATTAAGATATTTAGCTACTGGTGATAGCTATAGAAGCTTGCATTACCTGTTTAAAATTTCAAGCCAAGTTATATCCATTATTGTTCCTGAAGTATGTTTAGCGCTCAATAACGTGTTAAAGGATTTAGTGAAGGTAAACCACATAATTTAATCCAAAATCTTTATTATTAATTGTATTGTAATGAATAATCAACAGTTTACAAAAAACTTTGCTTTGACAAATAGGTAAGTAGGTACTTTCAGTTTGCTTTGACAAATTAAGGGTGATCGGTGTTATTATCGTCCGTCATATTTAAACAGCTTTCGTAATACATTTTACTTGTTTGTGGTACAAGTACTTCTTGTGAAATAATGTTAACCATTTCGGTTTGTTGATTGGCCATATTTTGTGGTGGTGACTGAACTGAATGGGGGGAGTCTACTACGTATACAGGTGACGGTGTTGATAGATACATGCTGTTGCTCGTGCTAGGTCGACTGAGGATTATTTGTGAAGGAGAAGAAAAAGCATATGATCTACCCTGCATCGTGTTGTAACGACGACGTCTGTTCATCATAACACCATGAAGCTCGTACATTATTTCTTCCCTTTCAAGTTTTGGATACTCCCTTATTTGTTTTGCCAACATTTTACAAAATAAATCGCATTCGTCTTCTTCTTTTATGTTTTCTTTGTTAGCCAATGCTTTATTTAATGCTGTAAAAGCAGTACTCATTTTTTTATTGGCTTCTTGCATTTCGGGTGGATCTTTAGCACGACGTTTTTGTGACTGAATAATTGGTTTGTTTTGAGATGTAGTAGGGATGTCGGCATCATTATGGTCTTCGTTTTTAGCATCCGGAATATTATCACTAACCTGCACGTTAGAAGCGCTATCCTCTTCATACAAATCAGGTTGTGTCTGGGAAAGAAAAAATTCAATAAAAATATATTTAAATAATAATATTACATTAAAGAGCAAACCAGCGTTTTTTTTTTTAAATTGACTATATATTTTTATTTTCAGATACCTAACACTACGGATGAATGGCTTGCAAAGGCAAAAGGATTTAATTTTCCTCATTGTATTGGCGCTTTAGATGGGAAACATGTCATGATTCTACCGCCACCCAATACCGCAACGGAGTACTTCAATTATAAAGGGCATTTCAGTATTGTACTCTTAGCACTAGTTGATAGTGACTACTGCTTTATGTTTGTAGATATAGGTTGCCCAGGGCGAATTAGCGATGGTGGAGTCTATAATCAAAGTGTTTTAAAGCAAAAAATTGACACAAATGTGATCAACTTGCCTTCTCCTAGTTGCTTACCCAATAGTAATACAAGCTTACCCTATGTATTTTTAGCTGATGCCGCATTTGCATTGAGTACACATATTATGAAACCATTTCCAGGGCATCACGCTCTTGGTACTCCAGAGAGATTATTCAATCAAAAGCTCTCTAGTTCGCGTGTAGCAGTCGAAAATACTTTTGGTATAATGTCTAGCGTATTCAGAATTTTCAAAAAGCCTATACCCTTGAATATCACTAAAGCATCTTTAATTACAATGACATGTGTCTTGTTACACAATTTCTTAAGAAAAAGTAAAACATCTCAACATTTGTACAGTCCCCCAAATTCAGAAGATAAGTATCTCAATGGAGAATTAATCCAACCAGGGTCTTGGAGACAAAATTACACGGGAACATTCGATCCACTGCAACCTATACCTCGAAGAGCGCCTACATGTGCAGTTGAAACGCGATTAAAATTTACCAGATATATTAACGAGAATAACCATTAATTCAAAAGTACCTAGTAATCTAGTAGTATCTAAATACCTATAAATTTAAGATAAGTATATAGAAATGTATGTTGTGTTGGCTACTCAAATAAATAAATAATCCAAAAATAAAGAATGTTTTATTTTTACTTACTTTTTCCTCTGTATTTAGAATACTTGTGGATTCGTAAACATCTGTTAAAAACGCAGCCATCACATCGTAAAATATCCATATGGGCTGATACACATCCTCTGTTCCCGCCCCTGACCGAATGGATGCATTTCTTTTTTTTAAATTCGTTCTAAATGTACTAAGAAGATTATCTTTTTTCTTTTTTAACTCATGCACTGGAATGCCCATCGTATCAGCAATACGTTTCCATGAATCATTAATCTGAAAAAATAAAATAAGTAAGTATAATCATTGTGGTTATATCAATGGGCATAATAACAGGTGGTCAAAATAAGTTGTCGTGTGTCGCGTTAACACGATCAAAATACCCATTCACATAAAACTGTATTATAACTTTGACCGTGTTTCAATGCGGCTTTAATTCGAACTAAAATAACAATTGCCTACCCGTCATAAATCCACATTGTTAATATCTAATAACCAATTTACAGTAAACTCAACTGAATTTGTAAGTAGATAGTTAAATAAAATGAATGAATTGTGTACTTACAACATTTTTATTTTTGTGGTATTTATTTTTGGGATTCCACAGGCAGTTTTCTGCTTGATACAGCTCCAGAAATTTAAATGTTTCCTCTGTGCTCATGTTTGCCATTTCAACAAGCAAGAAAAAAACGGCGGTAGGTAAAAAAGAACGGCGAAAATCACGCGTGCACTCTCACTCGCTTCCCGCTGAACACTGATGCGTCGTCAGACGTGTGGACACACCGCACGCTCGCGCCGGGCGCCCGCGCCAGATCCCTTTGATCCGTGCAACAAAAACCGACAACAAACGGATAAGTGCCGGACGCGTCTGCCGACGTCAAATACCTACCACAGACGAGCAAATCACTCCCTCTACACGTAGGCGGACGCGTCCGCCGATGGTATCGGCGGACGCGTCCGCCGACGTGTAGAGGAGGCATTAGACATCCGTCTAACAAGACACGGACTCAAAGTTAAAACGATTGTACCAAAATAGGTTTTTACAGACACTCGTATTAATCGTACTCTAATGTTGGTATTACGATCTGTACTAATGCCCGGAGAATAAAATAAAGCGAAAACGTATCGGTTTGCCGGGCAGCAGATCCGTACTTGTATGGCTAGATTATAACTTTAATGTCAAGTTAGAAAAAAACCTTATATTATTTTTATACCTAAATAATTATGAACCTTGCTTTGACGAGACGATGCCCATAATAATACTTCCATTATTTTATTTATTGGAAGTCTGTTTAAATAAGTACTGTAATGTGGCTGGCTTCTTAATAAATAGTTGGATGGCTTTACTAAAATTATTTATAAACTTACTTGATTCTCAATTCGTTTTCAATAATATTGTCTTCACAATTTTAATGAAATTGGAATATTGAAATAAATTTTTTGAGAGTTGCCAGAAAATAAAATGTCATAGCGCGAAATTAAAAAGATTCAATTTCCCGCCATTTATTTTTTTATTTTCAATGATGTTTACATTATGAATCATCTTTTGTAAAAAAATAAAATAACATCGATTGTGTATACAGTACAAAAAAAAGTGTATTTCAACAATAAATTATTAGAGGTATGTATTTAATTGTATGATTTTATTTATGCAAGTAGTGGTATTTGTTTGGAGAGGATCCCACTATTTTTATTGTTAGTTACTGGGGGCAAACAGATTCACTATTCGCATATTCTTGTAGACACACCGTTGTATTTACTTACTTTTTTGCGGCAATAGAAATAACTCGGTTGGGTTAAATGAAAAAAAAAAAACGCTAGTTCCACATTTTGTATTTCCATGGACATAGTGGGATTCACCCTTTGTTTGTACGTACTACTATGTAGAATCGAGGTACCATTCTTTGCCTACCGAAGTGCGTACATCACTATACATACTCAGTAAAGTTACAAGGTGGAAACTCGATTTGGTCCTGTTAATTGTCTTGTTGAAGTACCTAACATAATCATCATTCACTTCACATACTAACTGACCCCTAAGGACCCGAGGCGCGAGGTCGTCAGATTATTATCTCGTCTTTTACCCGAGGACCTCGTTGGTAGCCACATCAGTTGAGGAGAGGTTCATATAATATCTCTGTACACCGGGTCGGGTCGCCCCATTCCGAGACGATACCAAAGTAAAATGTCACCTGGACAAATTATATTTCTACTAAATATTATACAAATCTGGCAGCTTAAAAGTAAAGAAGTTAATAAAACACACATACAGATAAACATACAAACTTTCGCATTACACATCAAAACATTTTATGAAGGAATCAACAATTAAATAAAACAGCAGTGTAATATTACAAATGACTATAATTTTGTCACAATTTTTCCATACATGTTAATAATAACTTTTTACCTTAAAACTATTTATAATACATTACTTAACTATTATTAATGTTGTATTTCATTAAAATTCTTCCAGTTTAACTTCTAATTACACTTTACGGAGTCAGCATTTCGAGAATATTTTAGTTTTCCATTTAATTTAAATTATAAATAAACTCACAGAGGACGTTAAGTACAAATTTTAAAACGTAATTTTGAAACTTGGAGTATGTTTATGTTACACTATGATGTAATTCGATTAGATCTTAATATACTAAAAATATTTGTTGCTTAGATACGCTACGAGAAGTATTATCGTTAAAAACTGTACAAATATATCAACTTTAGTGTTACATACCGCTAGCGTAATATTAACACGGACACACCGGCTGCCGCACCGGGGCCGCCGTCGCCGACACCCGGCACCCGCCACCCGACTGCCATTCATTGAATGTCGTCTAATATGGATTATGATAAATTGTACTTTATAACGCGCGTCGTGGAGACGGCTCCGGCCCGCGACACACCCCACCATTATTATTATATTGGATCTCCATAAAAACATCTGACAATATAAATACTAATAGGTACTTTATGTAATTAATTCCTTTATACACCCCTATTTTGAAAATATGGGACTTATTAAAATCACAATATCTGTAGCAGTAACTGAATCCATATATCCAATAAAAATATCAAAAATGATAGTCGATTACTTATCTTTAAAAAATACCAAATAAATGTCGTATTACCAGACGGCACACTAGCTATCAAGTATTCTGTGACGGCTCAGGTCGATGACCGCGCTCAGCTGTGTATCGCAGCGTTCGGTGTAGAATAACAATAAAATTCGGCGGGATTTTGAAAATCTTTAACTTATCATAACTTTTTAAATAAAAGCAAAAGAAAAAAACTAACTTCACTATTATATTGTCACCCGTCGTTTACATTAGCTGTGAGATAAGGTATCGCAATTTCAAAATAAGGGTGTATATAAACGATATTGATGTAAATTGTATCTATTAATAAGTTGTACGCGAGCGCGGTCCCGTCCCCACTCCTTAGAAAAAAACAAGCACCGTGATCAAAATGCGAGTTGTTCGAGTGATGGAGGCTCTCTCGTGTGAAATACAACAATGTGTAATGGCAACGAGACCGAGTGGCCAACTGCGCAGTTAGTCACCGGACGAGATCCCAATGAAACAACGATGGACCTACCATTATATTACACGTCCAACTACACCAATTGTAATTTCACACAAAATTGCGAGCCGAGGTAATTTATAACAGCAAATAACATGAAGGTACATTAATATATAATTAATTATTAATAGAATTGAGCTATAATCAAACTTGTGATTGTAACATTTTTCAAACATTTTAGTAAAAGTTTTAATTTTAACAGTACACTATACTGTCGCACCGTTACTTCAATACAAACCGTAAGCGATCGTCAAAGTTTGGCTTGACGCAGAGGGCGACATCTACCGGAACTACTAAAATTAAATCTAGCACTAAAACAGTAATATTTAACAAATTAGGAATAATTGTACCGAGAACAAGGCCGGCCGCGCACCCGCGGACGGCAGAACACTATAACATTAGTCGCAGAGTGAATACAAAGAACTAATTAGAGAGGCGAAGTGCGAACTCGATCCCGACATTACAGTACAGCGGTCGTATTATTGCTTTACAATTGAGGAGTACGTATTACATATAGTTAGTTATTGCTCAGTTTCTCTCGCACTACTAATGTTTTGGCACGACAATACTGTAATTGATTGTGAAGCGATTGCACGAGGCGCGCACGGGCCTCTCCCTGTAATGAGGTGGAGACGGCGCAGAGGGACACAAGCGACACTAATTCACAACCAAGCGGCGCTCCGCGGCGCGGCGCGGGCGCACATACAACTCTACCAGACTGTCATCACCACATTCACATCTCGCCCGCCGCACACCGGGCACACACCGACACATTACGTATATGAATGTCCAACAACAGTCTCATTCGACATCAGTGCGAGCTCTTGAGCCGTGAAACTATCTCACGACGCGACACGACACGACACGACACCACACGACACGTGCCAACCGCAGTCTTTAACGAACGACCATAATCATCATGTACTCGAATGCTATGACAAGTTAACATCACTATAAATTGACTGAAAAATAAAGTTACATTAAAAATAATAGGTACAACAATTGTACTAAGTTATTATTATATTAGAGATAATTTTTAAAATTTATAATATTGCCACGAGTTAGAATGAATTTTACAAAAATATACATAACTGTACAAAATAGTTGAGCGACTCAATGCATACACCGGTCAACCCTAAAGCGGGCGGCGCGCGCGCCGATCGCGCCGGCGCCCGCCGCGCGCGCCGCCCGGACACCACGCCGCGCCGCACACGCGACTCGCTCCTCGCCGCGCGTCTGCGGCGCCGCGGGAACACGTACAGACTAACATTAACTCGTTGATAGAAACTTATTTAACTATTGGTTAGTCCAACACGACCTGACTTCACTCGCCCCTAACTTCTATCACACGATTCTAAGCCTTATGCACCCCGATAGGAAAGTCGAAAGTGACTCGCGTCGGCCGAACGGTTCTGTGCCAGCGACACGATCGACGCGGGCGTAAATCACTACAACGCATACAACAATATGAGAACGTCCCCCGTCCCCCGCGCCCGCCCGCGGCGGTCGCTCGCAGCGTTACCCACCCACTGCACGGGGGATTCCGAACAAACATTTAATTGTATATTATTAATACTGGTTTATAAAATTTAATGAGATTCTCGATCGACAACAGATTACCGGTAACGCTGCGTATATTGTGTTTGCGGATTTGACAAAACAAAAGAGGCGGCGCGTATTGACGCGTTGTATCACGTGACAGCGAATTTTCGTGTCGCGCGTCGCGGCGTCGTGTCGCACGCGACGCGCGACACGGGCAGTGATCCACGTCACTGTCGCACGTAGGCCTTCGACACGACAAGTCGGGTCGTATCACGACAGCCGAGTTTCTAGGTTGACATCGAACGAAATGATGTTTTTATCAAAAGATGGACTGAACAGATTGTAACAACACTTACCTATTTAGGCCAATATCAGACAAATGGACAGTTGAATTGGACACGTCACACATTACTACATTGGCTGCCGTAAAACGAGGGACTTAACGTGAAACACATACAAATAAAAACATCAAAATATAAGTAAAAAATAATACGATTTATCAACCAAATATGCGTGAATTTAAATAATTAAATAAGTATATTAATAATATCAAAGAAGCGTATTAAAGCACTCTTTATATACAATGTTATTGAATGCGTACGTTGGTTAACGCCGCGGTCTCCTCGCTTGAGGTCACAAACCGCTACTCGGGAGTCGGGAGGCTATTGAATGGGACCAAATAATAATTTTAACAACAATGTAAAAGCAACAAACCATGACTGCCTTATTTGCGTTGCATTTTAGTCTGGATTAGCACTAAACCAGGTTTTACAATCAATTTTGAATACTGTCAAAGTGACAGATTTGACTGATAAAGTGTCAAATGCTTACCAGGATTTGTTAAACCAGACTAAAAATGCAACGCAAATAAAGCAGTGAGAGGCGACCACTCGATACAACAGTATAACATGTGTTGTCATCAGTCGCAAACCATACGATTTGTGGCCTCAAGCGTACCGCACAAATAAAAATATATAATGTAATAATAAGTACACAAGGAACACTAAACACGTTAACGCAGGGCTAGCACGCACCGCGCAACATTAACTAATAATTAATAAATATAAAATAATAAATCTTAAGCAATCTTAAATACCCTGTTGATTTCATTTTAAATTATAATTCCCCTCGTGATATAATGAACTAATAATGAGCCCAGAGTGTCCCGCCCGCCTGTTCGAGCACATTCCGCCACAAGTCACGCCCCCCACTCTCCCTCTCTCTCACTCTCTTCACTCGTCGTCTCTTTCCTTCTCTCGACTACCGTATAAATTCTTCCGAGTAATACCTATCATTAACGTATATGTCTTTATTACGTATGTTATTTCGTTTCTTTATTTTAGCTTACATTTAAAAAAGTTTGTGCAAAGAAAGAGATATTCTTTTAATAATTTACTAAATTTAAGACTTTTTGTACAAGAATTTATAAACCCCGTCGTGTCTCACCCCTATACCTACCCCTTTATACACAGACCGCTCGCGCGCTTACATTACATTATTATAAAACATTATGCGAAACCGACGCAGTCGAACGTCACCGTAGGACTCTCGAAACTACTCTTTACACAACCCGACCTAAACACCTTCCCATTGAAAATATAAAACACTTTCAACAACGTAGTAAAGACCTAGCGCCACTCATCGCGATAGGCGATACCGCGTAAACAAGGAAACAAGTGATCAGCACCCTATGTAAACATTATGCATTGATTAACGTTAAATTAAATCTACAAAAATATAACCGGTCAGGCGAGCGGCGCGCGCGCGCTGCGGCCGCGCCGCTCGCCGCCCGGTCACTTATTATAAGATGGCGCTCGATACAAAAATAGGACACGACAATAAAACATTGTATAATTACTCTATCCACTAGCTATCCGAAGCTATGTAACTGAACGGGTAACGCTTAGTAAAATGCTGGTGTAGATGGCACAGCGCGCGGCCGGCGACCCGCCGCCCACAATAGTGCGCGCCGGGCCGCCGCCGCACCGCCCGACACGCGGGGAGACGTCACGCCACGCTCGTATTTAAAAAATGCTAAAAATTATAAATAGTGTCACCGACGTGATCTAAAAACTATAAAATTAAATAAAAAAAAGTACATATATGTATACATCATACAATTCATAGGCCATTGTGACTTAGACAAAATATATAAATGATTCATTAAAAAAAACGTCGTAGCAGGAGAGAGGCGCGGGCGGGCGAGGCGCCGCCCCCAACACTGACTAGCCGACACGAATTAGTAACTGACTAGAACACGACACATCAGGCACGCGGCGACACTCGCCCGAGATCAGACACCCGCGGCGGCGCGCCGTCCGCCCGCGCCCCGCTAACGATACATACAATATTTACAAATAAACGACTATAAATTAAGCTCATTCCGTTCGAGAAACGATTAAATTACACCAGTAGGGGTCGCGTCGCGTCGCGTCGCGCGGACCACTAACAGAAGCCGCCGAAGCCGACGGAGGGCACGGAGGGCACGGGCGGCACGGCCGACACGCCGCCCGCGTGCTCGCCGTTCTTGTGCAGCTCCAGCAGCGGCGGCGCCGACAGGTAGTGCGCCTGCAACACACGGGCGGCTGTAGCGGCCGTAGCGCCGGGGCCGGGCGCCGGGCGGCCGGTACCCACCTGCTGGTGGTGCGCGGGCGGCGGGTGCGAGTAGTAGGGCGCGTTGTAGGTGTAGGCGGGCGGCACGCCGCTGTAGGGGTACTGCCAGTCCGACAGGTAGCTGGGCGCGGGCCGCATGACGGCGGCGCCCCAGCCGCCCCCGTAGCCCACGAAGGGCGCGCCGTAGCCGTTGTTGGAGTAGGGCGCGCCGCCGTAGGCGCCGTAGGGCCCGTAGAGCGCCGGCGCGTACTCGGGCAGCGCGGGCGGCGGCGCGGCGGCGGGCTGCTCGCCGCCCGCGCCGCCCGCCGCGCCCTCCGCGATGGACGGGATCTGGTCCACCAGCGACTCCAGCCCCGACAGCGACTTGGACGCCACGTCCTGCGACTTGGGCTTCACCGCGCCGCCGTACTCGCCCGGGGACCCTGCCCGATACAACAAACATATTATACAACACATTCACATTTTTCATCCCATCTTTCGATGACAATAATGGTCCTTTTCATCCCACTAGCTCGGAAAGTATGTTTTTAATCCTCGATATCTGGGGGTAAAAGTCGATTTTAATCTCAAGAGTGGAAAGTATCGGGGTCGCTGTGACAGCCCGTGCAGGACCCAAGGCAATTTCGCTAACTGGGAGTACAAGTCGTTTTGCGCTCTAGAGGTTAAAGTAAATTTGAATTTGGAACATCGTGTGAACTAAACGTGATGATGTTTTTATAGTAGTCAATATATAGTTCAAGTGTTTTGTATTGTATTGATTATTGTGTTGTTGTAATTTTTTTTTCCTTTTTTCATTATCATATTTTGTTTCATCTTTTTGGCAATGTTTCTATATTTTGTTAACTAGAATTTGTAAAATGTATGTACTGTAGCTATAAGCAAGGACCTGTAATTGGCTTTCTGTATCTATTCATATTTTTTGTATAATTGCATTAGCTGTTGGTCTTCCGAATTAAATAAATATAAGCAACTTTGCACTCTTGTATAACAAATAACTATTCCGAGCTAGTGGGATGAACAATAAGTTTATTCGGCGCACTTACAAGTTACAACAGTGCAGAAATGACTTGAATTTGGAACACTATTCTATTTCAAAGTTAATGTCCTGGCTTCATTTGAAAAAGCGCGCCAGCAGGCATATATGTACCAACACGACGATGAACAGCTGGCCGGCGAGGTCATCGAACCGAGCCACCATTGTGATAGATGGTGTGTCGTCGAGTAAAACGACATTTATTTGTATTTTTAAAGATAATAATAAAAAGCGTGAAAAAATTGACTATGTTGACTACGTTTTGGAGCGAAGTTCCTTATCGCGCGTTGCGAAAGGGGGCTAGACGGAAAAAAATAAGACGAAAAGTTGTAACGACAGTTTTTTCAAATTTCGAACAGCGCAGCGCACGTTTATTTTGTACTACATTGAAAAGTTACATTTGTAAATAATTTTTCAGAGGACGCAATTTTATTTTTGGGATGTCAAGAGGGGGTCAGTTAAAAGTTAAATCCAAGTTTGTGGGGTTGCAACCCTTGTCCAACGGCCGCCATGTTGGAAAAAGGGGTTGAAGGTTTATCTGACAAACTATAGGTAAAAAATTTTTTTTAGCATTTCTTGTTGCCAATAATATTATCAACATCTTTTGTTAAGATGTCATGGTCGTAGAACCAAAATAAAAAAGTTATAAGCGAAAATCTTCTTCTATAGACAAGACCATAAAAAAGACCGAGTATGGTGTCGTGGCACACTAGCGGTGTCCGACGAAACCACACTTTTTTATTTATTTGTTATTCAGTTCAGTTACTGCTACAGATGTTCTCATTTCGGCTATCAATATCCCCGCGGAGTTGTACCCGGTGTGTGTGTGTGTGTGTGTGTGTGTGTGTGTGTGTGTGTGTACGTACCTGTGTGTGTGTGTACGTACCTGTGTCGTAGTGGTGGTGCGGCGAGTTGTGCTGCGTGGAGCGGAACGCGCCCGCCGGCGAGAACGCCTCGCCCGACTCCGGCGTCGATCTGCAACCGACACAAGGACCGTGTTACCAATACCATACAAATATTGTATTTATTACAACTAATAAATATTGTAGCACGCGATTAATTTGACGAGATGAACAAAATAATACTTCAGTTATAGAGAACGCGTCAGTAGAACATTAGATATGACCCATAGTTCGGCTTCCATACAAATAGACCTTCCAAAAAAGTACATGTTTTAAACTTCGTCAAGATATTATATTTGGTATATAAGGCAAGGCCAATATTTAGAGATGTTACCATATTTGTTTCTCACCTGTTAAAATTGCTGGGGTACATGGATGGATGCTGGTGTATCTGGTCTAACCGCGGGCTGTCGGCGACGCCCTCACCTGTAAGCGGAGCGGGCGGGTGAGCGCAGTGTGCGGGGTGTGTGCGGTGTGAGTGTGGTGTGTGTGTGTGTGTGTGTGCGCGCGCGCACCTTGTTCCTGCGCGTACACGTCGTGGTGCGCGCGGTCGGGGTACTGCAGGCGGTCGCCGTCGAACATGTTCCCGCCGAAGGAGGAGGCGCCGCCCGGCGACACGTCGCTCGGCGTCGACTTGGAGTAGTCGAGGTCGGGCGGCGGCTCCGGCTCGGGGTGCAGCGACTGCGGCGAGGGCGACGCGGAGCGCGGCGCCGGCGGCTCGAAGTCCACGTGGTGCGCCGGCGACGACGGCGCCGACAGCCCGCCGCCCAGCGCGCACAGCGCGCCGCCCGCGCCCGCGCCGTGCAGCGCGTGCTCCGCGCCGTACGCCGGCGCCGGCGACGAGTGGTGGCTGTACGCCGGCGACGCCGTGTACCCGCCCGGCGACGCCGCCGGGAACGCCGCCGGGCCCGGCGACCGCGAGTACGACACCGGCGTCGTCTGCTACGGAACGAGAATTCGGGTACATTATATAATAATCTAAATGAAGAACTACAGGATGATAAGATAAAAAATAATTACAATACCATGTGGTATCGGCGTTGAAGATACTGAATAAAAATAAAATAGTTGTCAAACTCACTTGTGGCGCCGGCGACCGCGAGTACGGGTGCGGATGGTGCGGGTGTGGAGACTGGGAGAACCGCGCGGGACTCGCCTGCTGCTGCACGACACACGCACAAGTCAACACAACGTACAGGAGGGAGGATTCATTTCGAATGTGAAAAAATCGGGGCACTATAATTTACGATGATTTCGGCGAATAATCTTCGCAACATTCAAGGGTTTCGACTAGATTTCGACAGCAATTTATATCATGGAAGTCATAAAGTGAGCATGCACGAAACGGATATCGCAAAACATGCGTTATTTATTACCGTGGCTGGAACAAACCGAGCAGCGGGAATATGTGCGTGTGTGCGTTACCTGCGCGTGCGTGTAGGGCGCGGGGCTGTGCGCGTAGAGCGGCGAGCGCGCGGAGAAGGCGGGCGTGCGCTGCGCGGGCGAGCCGTAGCCGGCGCGCGGCGGCGACGGCGCCGAGAAGGCGGCCGGCGACGCGGGGAACGCGGCGCGCGCCAGCGCCTCCGCGTGCGCCTCGGGCTGCGGCGTGCGCGCCGGGCTGTAGCCGGCCGAGCGCGGCGACGCGTACACGCGCGGCGAGCCCGCGAACGCGCCCGGCGACCCGTAGCGCGCCAGCCCGCCCAGCGCGCCGCCCTCCACCGCGCCGTCCAGGCCTGTCACACGCGCCGTCAGTGCTAGCCCCGGGCCGCGTCCCCCCGCCCCGGCCCGGCACTCACCTGCGGCGGGCTGCGGTTGAAAATACGTGGCGTTGTCGTTGATCTGCTGGTGGTACATGAGCGGGTTCTGCGGCAGCGGCGACGGCAGCTGCGCGGGGAACTCGCCCTGCGACGCGCCGCCCAGGTACCCGCCCTGCTCGTGCGACAGCGGCTGCAGCGCGTTCATGTTCGACTGCAGCATCGCGTTCGTCTGGAACACCCGGGCGAGCGGCGCGCCAGTGATAGCGGTTCCAAACCGACAGTCCCCGGCCCCGTGTCGACTACCGACCTGCTGCTGTTGTTGTTGCTGCTGCTGCTGCTGCTGTTGTTGTTGCTGCTGCTGCTGCAGAAGGAACTGCTGCTCCTCGGGGCGGATCTTCTTGGGGCGGCCTCGCTTCTTCTTGGGCGGGTGTTCGCCGGGCTGCGCGGGGTCGAGGCAGGGCGGCGGGCGCGGCTGGCGCGGCGCGCGCGGCGCGGGCGGCGCCACGTCGCCGTTCTCGAGCTTCACCTTCTTGGGGCGGCCGCGCTTCTTCTTGAGCGGCACCTCGGTGCCGTCCTCGAGCACGATGGTGTCGCCCGGCTCCGGCTCCATGGTGAGCCTGCAACGTGCGCGTGTCCCACTGCCGCCCCTGCCACACCGCCAATGCGCTCGACACTCCCGCGGCCGAGCGCACGCCAGCGACTGGCTCCCCCCCCCGGGCGTCCCCGAGTGCACTCACCTGCGAATCTCCATCTCCTCCTGGGGCCGGCGCGAGGTGTTGTCGGGGAACACGAGCTCGGCGTCGTCCACGTGCGCCACGAGCCCGTTCAGGTAGTCGCGGAACTTCTTCAGCGCCGCGTAGAAGGGCACCTTGTCGGCGGCGCGCGGCAGCTGCGCGCACCGCGCCGACGACGACGGCATCACCCACATGTACTGCACACACACACCGCACGTCACGCCGCGCCGCGGGCCGCCGGCCGCGGCCGTCGCCGGACGTCGGACCTACCGTGTTGGTGCCGGCTATCGTGTCGGGCTGCTTGCCGAAGCAGAAGTCCTTCTTTCCGGAGAACACCTCGTAGATGAGCTTCCCGTTGAAGACGGCCACCTTGGGGCGGAAGGTCTGCAGCTTCTCGAGCAGGATGGCGGAGCCCTCCTTGATCTCGCGCCGCGTCAGGTCGGCCGAGCCCTTGGTGGCGCGCGGCACCATGTTCGTGAATCCGATGCCGAAATTCAGCAGCTGCGACACACAACACGTTACAGGCCTCTCCCACAGAATGTTACGTTACGATAACGAATAGTAAACTGACAAGACACCTTGATACATTTTTTTTATTAATAGCAGTCAAAGTAGTTTTGTACATAAATCGAAATGTTACTCTAAAAACATGAATACGAAACAAATATTTATAAAATATAGACCACGGTTGGACTGATTGCGGACAAGCAAATCAAGATTTTTTTAATGAAGAAAGACACCTGATGTCCGCATTATCATGCGTGGACACGTGTCGAAACAACTACCAATATAAGTAAGTACCTTGTAGTCCTCGTCGGCGCTCATCTGCTCGCGCGTGAGGCCCGACAGGTAGAGGCACTTCCAGAAGTGGTTCCCGGGGCCCGCGTAGTGGTGCCCCTTGTACGCCGCGAACAGCCCCGGGTTGATGCCGATCTGTACACACACGACGCACACTCACACACACACACTCGCTACATCAATAACTAATGGGTCACAAACTGTAACACATTATAATATGCCTACCTACGATACGAGTATTATATGTACGTATGTACATGTGACATATAATTACACAACAATTGGACGCCGTCAAGTTTCGGCACCAATTACATACGATCGTGTAATTATAATAACTACTGTAACGACGAATTAATCAGACTCCTTTAAATTTTCATTTTACACAATAATTAATGAGTACACCTCGTTATTATCGGAGCTAAACTTTGTAATTTTGTATTTAATATATTATTTTAGTGTCATTTATTAAGTAACTAGCTGTGCCCCGCGGTTTCACCCGCGTAGTACCCGTTCCTGTGTTCCCGATTTTCGATTCCCAATTATTCGAATTTTTCTCACCTTTTAAACCTTCCCTAGACCTCCACGAACATTTCAAGATAAGATAAATCCGTTCAGCCGTTCTCGAGTTTTAGCGAGACTAACGAACAGCAATTGATTTATATACTCGTATAAGAAGATGAACCTTTTCGAAGATGAAAAGTGTTCTTTTGTAAGTTTTCCCCGTGACGTTCAATAGTGCTTCTTTGAAGTCTTAACTTTTTACAAACTAAGCAGAATTTATGTAGTTCTGAATTTCGGTACGGTAGTTTTCAAGCAAGAATTAAGGTTCAGCCAAGAATAAGCTACAAGAGCCAAACAAAATATAAGGCCGCGGTTTTCTCGTATAAGAAAGTGAAAGGGGCTGCTTTGGACAGACGCAAGTGGAGGGAGGACAGGAACACCTCACAATTGACTTTTTACGCAATAGGACAAAAACATGCATAAATTGCTTCGCCTTACACTCTAGCTAGTGTGATTGTTCTAAGTAGTAATGGTAGTATAGTATAGCATGTCGATCGTACTCACAATGATGATGTCGAGGTTCTCCGCGAGGTGGTCGGGCAGCGTGCGGCGCGACACCTCCTCCTCGCTCATCCCGTTGAACCGGTCGTGCTTCTTGCGCTCCTTCACCGGGCGCGGCACCAGCGCACCCTCCATGCCCGGCTCCAGCTTTATCTCCATACTGGAACATTCAAATAAACATGTCTTCATCAATATAAATTACATTCAATTATTTTTTTGTTCAGATGGGATTTGAACCATGGACTATGGCACTGCTAAAGAAACTGAACTATTCGGGTTCTATTTTCCATAGCAAGCCCATATTCATATTTTCAGAATACCAGAGTTGTTAAAGATTAGAAGAAATTAATCTTAATCAAAATAGCAGTGTAGTTTCTAAATCTAAAATAAGGTCTAGTAAACCAACACAAACGTTTGTGTTCACAATTGATTATCGGTTTGAATTTCAAAGAAATGCGTATAATTCAGGTCCTAAAAATAATTAAATTAATAGAATTAGTAACCTTCCGATGAAAATGTGGAGATCAGAATTTCCATGCGGTTTTCATCATTAGAGAAAGGATTTTGAAGGAAGGTTATATTTATATAGGCTATATAATTTATGACCGTGCGAAGATTGGGCGAAATAACAATCACTAAAAGTTATTAATTTATTTCAAATCATTCTAAAGTTTAAGACTTGTCTTACTTCATGATGTATTTACATAATCGACGGAAATACTCAGACGAATCTTACACAACATGAATTAAATGAACTATTACATTTGGCTAACAAAACTTTTCCGATAATAATTGAAAGTCTCCACCCCCGGCCGAGGGTACGTTGACACCTCAAAGTGTTCGACAGCCAACAAACGCCCGTCCAATAAGTTAATATACTCGTACATCTACCGAACATCGAGCGTACAACTTTTTATAAAACTTACAAAAACTTGACTAACTATTTATGAATATCGTAAAAGTTGTCGAAAGGTCAAAGTGTTTGTTATTTACGTTTTGTTGCTCAACAAATTGTCGATGTCTGAAGCTCGGAACTTGGCCCATTTCACTAGACATTGTTTCAGCACCTATAAATGTATATTAATGGCCCATTTTGACTATCACTTTCGAAGAGCATTCCGCGTTATTTACATTCTTTTATATTTTATTTACTAAATGAATCTTAATGTTGAATTAATGTTCATTTTATCGATACTTTTAATATTAGCATATGTTATTATTTATAGAGGAAAAGTTGGGGCTATTTGAACATGCTTTGGAGGAGAGACAAAACACACAAAACTTTTAAGAATAAGTATTACGTATGGATAGTGGTGTACTGATCGATACATGTAATGAGCAGGCAAATATAAAGTGATTGCATTTCTCGCGTCACCTGTCTGTACAAAAGCCACGTGTTATTAACCAAACACGTTGTCAGAACTGCAGATTGCGTAACTCCTATAAATGTACGCGTAACATTCGCACAAACAAATACAATTTAAAACACTGAAATAAGTTTTACAAATGACATTAAAATGTACATTTTCTTTCCCCTTTTTAATGATTACAAAGGGTGGTTGTTGAACAATTTGTTTTGAAGAAATCATACAACGTTCTGTTGTACAACCGGAGACATTGGGTAGCAACAATATTGTTACGTCTCGTTTAGATTGGAGTATTGTGACCGCACACATCGTCCTAGGAACGTTACAAGATAACTTTTTCGTTGCCTCTGAGTCTAATCCATATAAGACACGTATAGGTCGTAGTCATTAGTCATGGGGACAGTCTGATGGTACAATAATACAAGCGCGTTATGAACTTTCCGTTTCGTCCACCTTGATCGGATTATTGTGCGGGATTTTTGGCTAGCTCCGTGAGCCGACCGGCCACAGTTCCGGTACAGAAATACCCACCACGACGTAAACATGCGCACACAATATCGCACGATAATTGGGACGGGGTTCAATCGTCATCACTACAGTTTTAAAATCCTTCATTTCAAAGCGAATCGCGTCTAAACACGAGCTGTAATGCGGTGAGGCCTTCATCTGGCGCCGTACATACACAGTAATTGGTTTACCGAGGAAATTGATGCCCACACATCCGATTTACAAAGAAAACACAAACAACATCAGCGTTTTGGTGTTTCTATAAGTGAACATGAACAACCAGATAATGGACGCCTACTGCCATCGGATAAACATAACACATACATAGGAACAATACTCGTATAAGTATACGAATCAATACTTGATAATAATTTGGCATTTAGTTGAATACCACAGGACAGTTCAAACTACTCGTAGTGGCCAATTGAATAACAACAACAGGTATCTGGTGAACTGGATACCTCCAACAACATTAGTAATAACCTTTAAAATAATATGTTTTACATACATAACGAGTCCATTATACGCATTCTCAACATGCGTAAACATTCTCCAACTAAGTGACGAGCTTTATCTGACATCAAACCTATTTTCATCTCTTTAAAAACAAGTCAAGTGTGTGTCGGACCATGAACGGGAAGTATGGGATTCCGTGACACTCCATGGATCGAAATAAAGTTATTTCAAGAATATAGTTTACACTTTTACATTGAATATTATTCATAATATCGATTCATGATGAGTCAGTCACTACATGGACGCTATCCTTCCACACAATTAAAACGTATTCTAAAATGTACAAGTCGAATGGCCGTCCATTGGTCATGACGGAAGGTGATAAGTTCCGTTTCAATATTTATTTTCTCTTCTAAACTCTAAAAAAGAATGCACATTTATCGGTCGTCATCCGAATGGAGCACAAAAATAAATATTCGCGTACAGCACTACAAACAAAATGGTATTTTAATAAAAAAATATTTATGAAAGGATTGTCAACGGAGAGCGAAAGTGGCACCAACAATATAAAAGCCAAATGGAATAAAAGGGAATTGGTTTAGTGCGCCCGAGAATATTGTTCACAATTTGCATACAATCGTAGAACAATTAATAGACATTTCGGTGGACGACCACGGGGACGGAATCCGATTCGGATTCGCGCTCTTTTATTCATATTTATTGATAACTGGGCGAGTTGGTTATTAGTTGACATTATAGATATTAAGTGGGAGACGAAACTATAGCGCTATGTACATCATTATTGTTGTTCTTTGATAGCTCTACACTATTTAACGATCGAAATATAGAAGTTAGAATCCTGTTAAAGTGTTTTACTGTGTGTTTGTGTGTGAGAGTGTCCCGAGTGGAGCGGGTTCCTCGTCAGTTAGGGTTCCGCAGTGCGAGCGTGTGTAAGTGGGTCGGGACGTATCGCTAATTCCGTCGCGGGGTCAGCGGCCGCCGCCGCCGCTAATTGTGTCACCATGCGACGCCATGAGAACGCAACGCGCACCACCCACTATTTATACTCCAAGGGTTCCGTCCCCACCAGCCTCCCAGGTGAACCGTCCACGGTGTGTGTAGTGTACACACCATAGACACGCGCCTATCTATCATAGGTTTTAATGTAATTCCGAATCCCAACTAATATAAAAATGCGAAAACCAGTGTGTTACATTTTCACAACTTCTCAACCGAATATTATGGTAGATTCAGTGACGTTCATAAGTGCCTCATTGAGGCCTCAATTGAATAAATAATTTTAGATTTTTTTGAATTTGAATATTATGCAATTTTGTATACAGGTTGTCAGGGTCTATCTGTCTATCTCGAAATGTATAAGGGACCTGGGAGTAAAAGGCAATGGTATTTGTATGTAACGAAGTATTATAAGGCACTTAAAATGCCTTCAGTTCTAAATACATACATCTTACGGAAATCGAGAGGCGACACTCTATTGTACGTATGTGTGTGACGGTGACAAGTTGACAACCCAAACGGCTGAGTGGTCATGCCGGGGTGCTATACGGAGGATTGCGGGTTGATTCCCGTACGAAGTAATAACATAAATATTTATTTCGGTTTGGATTAATGAATTTGTTTTTTTGATACCCTAGTTTTAAGTAAGGTAATAAACATATTCATGGACCATTTACTTACTGTACTTAGAGAGATACAATCTTGTTGTAAAAACGTATAAAATTGTGCGACATGCGAACGAGTGAGCAGTAGCGACGCGGAAGTGGTAGTGTAATGCATTTGGATGGATATTCCAAGGACATTTCCTTGTAGTAGCGTTACACAGTGCCTCGGAGACGGCTAGCGCTCACAAACATACAACGGACTAACTACAGTACGTATTACGTATGTTCGAGTCCCGGCATGTATTACACCAGGTGTCTATTTTGTCTCATACAAAATTCCTTCCTTGTCTTTGAGTTACTAAGTTCAATTGTGGACTAGTTACCTAACATTCGGGTCACATTTTCATATTTATGTTTCGAGTAGTGTCTACCAGTGACCTGCCCGTTACAATAGTCCTGAGGTGTTCCAACCACCCCAATGTATCAGTGTCTGTTCCCGGCGAGTCCAGTCCCAGACAATGCGTCCCACGTCACTCGACAGCTGCACCGACCGCCGCGCGCCCTTCCACCACATTAATATTTCAACATCTTTCAATGTACCTCATCTATTACATTATAAACGAACTAACTACTTGAAATGCATATTATAATTTACGTAGACATTAAAATTATTATAATTAAGTGGAATATGGTCGACTGAATTATATTATTTTTATGAACTTAATAATAGGTACTCTATGTAAAAGTAAAAATATATTTTCATATTTTAAATCTAGCTGTAGCCCGTGGTTTAAACCTCATTAGCTCCGTCTCATTGGTAGAATAATTTTAAATTAATAATTTCATAATACTTTCTACTACTAATATATCAATGAAATACATATAAGTACTCAATTTTATAATTTAACTTTGATCATATTGACTCGTTCTCGTATCGTACACATTAGAACATGTCGTGATAGATGTAATAGAGGGCGCCGAGTTACTCGGTGTGGTAATAGAGGGTGTAACAAAAAGGTAGGAGCATTCATTGCATGTATTATTGAGCAGCGGCGGGCGCGGGCGCGGGACTCCCGTCCCGTGGGAACCGCCGCCACCGCCGCGTACCAACCACTACCTACATACATAGTACATACCCTACCATGTACAAGCTATTGTATATAGGTATACATAGAGATGTACGTATACATAGAGATGTACGACACTATTATTTAACAACTATCAATTGTCTTGTAAAATATGTTTTGAAACGCTTCCCTAATTGTATGCAGAATTTCTTGTAAATATTTGGTAAAGTAAAACAGTCGTATTCTAAACAGAAACACTACTTATTGAAATCAATGAAAGTAATCAGTTCAGAATACAAGTGGGCTAGGCGATATTGTCCATGTAAATCCCAACCCCGTGGGAACTTTGAAGTTTAAAGTATGCTTTGTGTTATAAGGAACATCTGTATCAAATTTCATCTAAATCCGTTCGATAGTTTTTACGTGAAAGAGTAATAAACATGCATCCAAACTTTCGCATATTAAAGATCTAATAAGTAGGATTTTCTATTACCTATATTTTGTAATATTGAAAATTGGTTGAAAAACTGAAAGTAAAGAGCTATTATATTCTATTTCAGAGTGTGTACTGTGTAGTGTCGAGCCGAGGTCCCTATCGCCGGGAGTAGATATATTACCGCGATACAATACCGGTCGGATAGTAAACTGTTCTGGCTGCGTTCTAGTTTCAACTCGTAAATAAATATTATGTGTCAACAAAAACTATTTGAAATAACGCCAAAAACTAATTGGCCGCATAATAATTTCGAGATGCCGGACGCCGATACCGCGACAACGGCTTTATCATGGAACTATGTTTTACGGAATTGTGAGTACTTAGTACCGAACGCTGTATAAGTTGGGGACGCATTGTCTGGTGGCGGGAGCAGAGCCGCGCAATAATATCCGACTCGCTAGTTCCATCCTGGGGTACGTTTTGATTCAATTTGCAAAGTGTGAAACGCGCGCCGCCTCTACTAGTGAGTGCGATACGAGTACGTACGTACTGTAAGTCGTCGTGTGCAAAGGTCCTTAGAATGCAGGAATTATGAACGTTTACATTACAACTACGGAAAGGTCTCAAGGCCCTTGTAATGGAAATAGTTTAGCACGTTTCGCTGTACATACTGGTACTATAGGTACTATAGGTGTAAGTGTAAGTGTGTCACTTACCCGTTTTCGTCTTTGATTTTCTTCTTGCGTCCGCGCTTCTTGGGCTGGTTCATGAGCATGTGCTGGTGCATCATGTGCGGGTGCTGGTGCGGGTGTTGGTGCGGGTGCATGTGCTGCATGTGGTGGTGGTGCGGCGGCTGCTGGTGCGGCATCATGGCGCACATGGGGTCCTCCTCCACGAACGAGTACGGGTCCTCGCACTCGCGCTTGATGCTCGCGCCGCCGTACAGCTCCTCGTCCCGCTTGCCGCCGCCCGCGCCCGCGAGGTGCCCGTACTGGTGGTGCGGGTGCGGGTGCGGCGCCGCCGGCTGGTGCGCCGCGTGCTGGCTCATATCGTACGGCACGTCCGGCTCGCGCTTGAACGCGTACTCGTTGTACTTGGGGAAGGGGAAGTGCTGGTACGGGTTCTCCTGGTGGTGGTGGTGCGGTGGCTCGAAGTGCCGGTACTCGGGCTCCGGCTCCGGCTCCGGGTACCGCATCAGGGGCTCGTACGGCCCGCCCGCCTCGGGCGGCGGGGACGGCTCGCCCGCCGGCGCCGGCGACACCTCCGCGCTCGACGGCTTGCGCCGCGTCTCGCCGCTGTTGCTTGTCTCATACCCGTCGTCCTGGTTCTCTGTCGGCTTTGGTTTGTCCTCGCCCTCCTCTCTGGAAACACGTTAACATTAATGCTTACAATTGACACATACACAAGTGAATTACATCGAATTTGGTATCGGATCATTTCAAGCATAGCCGATGAGCGTACGACCACCGGAGCGCCGCGGCCCGCGACATTATTATAATAATAATTACTATCGCAATATCACTCAACAGGTAAGTGTAAAGTGAGAGGCCAACGAACGACAACGTAGTCAAAAACCTCATACATCATGACACGGACAGTTTTAAATACTTTTTGCATTAAAATACAAAAACGGAGTCGGCTCGTGTGCTTCCTCGTGTGGCGTTACCTTCGGCCCAGCACGGCGCGCCGCCCGCCGCGGTGACGTCACACATGCTAATATTTAGTTGTATAGGTAGCTATACATTCCGCCGATTACATGCACACAAGGTTTCGGTTCGGCGTGTGTGAGTACGGCACAGCGAGCCATCCAGTTTACCTGATGCAACGACACCCATACCATACACAACACGTATCTATACTAGGTAGGTACCTATAGAGACTAGGCGAGACGGAGCGCGACCCACGTAATTTATAAGTTGAATATCAAGTTGAGGCTCAGTGTGCGATTGGCCAAACGGGCCGACACACGGGAACAGATCATATCTGCGAGAGAAAGTCCTCGCGGGATGGGTACGTGGACGCCCGCGCCGCTCGTTAATTAGCTATTGCATGTCGCAAACCGACACGTAACGAAACCACCGCTACTGGAACTGGTGAATGTCCAACCAATCATCTATTGAAACACACGATATGTACCTACACGTATAGGTAGATGGACCCTCTCTCACTCATGTGATGGTATTACTGCAAGTATATAATCACCACGCTTGGTAAAACTCAACAGTTCGAAGAGATCTCCATTCCATCTCAAACAAAGACTAAAACCACTCCTATTGATGTACTATTGTATTGTACACATGTGCCGTATCACCGTCATGTACTATTCGAGTATCCAGATGCTACAATAAATGACATTATCCGTAAACGTTCGTCTAAACACAAACAAACGCACAATATCGGCGGTCTCAGTTTGTTTACATAATAAACAAAACACTCTAAACATTTATTCAAGTCACAAATCACGCAGCCATCAAAACGTATTACATACGATACGACTCATTCATAAATAATACAGTACGTGTATCAATAAATGATACACATAAAATTCAAAATATAAAGTCAGCTGATCGTCGGAGTTCGAGCCGAGACAGTAAGTATAACGACGGACATAATGGCACATGTAATAAAGTTCTCGTGAACCCGGTCCATTCATAAAACAGGCGGCGGGCGACGCGCGGCGGCGCGGGCGGCGCATGGGGCCCGCGCCGCGTGCCGCGCGCCCTGCTTTACTATTATTGGAGTTATAGTAAACAAGCTAGTGCGCTAACAGTAGTCGATCAATTGTTATACGCTCGCCCATGCAATGTCCTCTGTATTTATACAATACATACTTTAACATTTACTTATCAAGACGCGGTGGTCGCCGCCCGCCGCCCGCTACACGCGGAGCGACACGTACCCGCACCGCCTTTATAAAAACCACTTTTTTATGATAATCGATGAATTAGTCATAACGTAATGACTTTTTTTTAAATACTGTATTTGTTTATTTTATTAATGATTGTATCAATTTAGCGTCAGGTTGATTTACAAGCGGTATAATGCTCGTATTATATTCTGTTTGTATTATGGACTATAAATTGTCACCATTGACGGCGCGGGGCGAGCGTGCGCGCGCCACTCAATAATATTAACACGTGACGTCGGTAATTACAACACGATGTTTTTGATTAGCTAATTGTTTCTTCGGTTAGTATTTGACTATACAATTTCACGAAAACTGTTTATATTTTCTTCTGTTGGAACAGTTATCCAAAAACGCTGTCAAGTCATTGGATATCGTCAAGTCTATTTTAGAAAATAACTCAAACAGCGGTCCTCCCACTACCCCGATTGGACTTACCGCGAGTAGGGACACCCGTCCTCGTCACTCGGCTTAATATTTGTTGTCTACTTTATTTTTCATATTAAAATTTTTAATGTTTCTTACGGATTGCGATATAAATGAACTCCATGCGGGCAGGAATAGTATTTCGATATTTTTACTATGGTAAACAACATGACACACGATTACTCAGAAAAAAAAGATCTTTTGCCAACGTCACGAATATGAACGAACGAACATAATGAATATAGAGATGCTGTAGAGATTTCAGTGACGACTTTTAGCAAAAGTAGGTACCGATGGCATCAATCACTCAATAGTATTTGTAATACTTATAAGAAAAACCCTTATTCGTTTTGAAACTTTGTCTGGACAGTTAAAACTTGATGCTTACATCAATAGGACTAGACGATCGGAAATATTTAATTAGGACAAAATGTTTTCTAAGGACTAGGCTGTGGAATACTTTATCCCCATAAAAAGAGGAATTTAGGTGAACTGGTGCATTAAGCATGACAAGAGAAAATCACGTTGTTTATGCCAAAACATTTTTAAATGTACTAATGTCAAATGTAATCATGATGGAAGTGTTCTTTCCAGTCTCCGATTAGTTAGAATAGATGACAGATGGATGAAAAACAAATCCAAAGTTATTATGAACATCAGGTTATCGCAATAAACACTGACCTGACCACATCGCAATTTATTTGAAATCTTAATACGTATCATTATCATTTTAAAGACTTCCTTCATGACTATGCACGCAAGTTTTCTAGCATTACTCCGTTTCGTGCAGTACTTACCTATTTCAAAAATATTGAAAATAATCGCAATCAAGACTGAGATTATTCGTAGATAGATATAATTACAAATATCAACCTGACCTTCGATTCAGTTTTTCTAGATAAATAACTCTTTGAACTCGGGTCCACGGTTCTCTAAATTATTCCATACATATCAACGACTGTTTCTAAATGTTTAAAGATATGAATTTGTTACAGTTATTGAACCTATTCTCGAGGAAAACAGGAGCACAGTCTCCCTGTGAGTGTGTACCGCTACAAGCGGGTCTGCGACGAGACAACCAAAGTGTTGTGCGCCTATATCATTATATTGCCATATTCTAACAATGTAGTTATCCGTAAGTACTTATATATTATACGTGACACCAACAGTTGTCTGCTGCCTTCACGGACTAAACTGTTCAACCAAGTGTGATGTTTGTTATGGACACTATACTAACATAAGAAACGATTATTTATAGATTATAATTTTGGCTACAAATAAATTTCAGTGAGATAATAATATACTCTACAATCTACATCAGGGAAGTGCGTTTGCGAATCTACCATTTATAGGATCTTACCTATGACAAGGTGTACATGATTTTGCTTCTTTTTGTGTTTTTATAATTAGATTCTTTCTCAGTGTTGAACGCAACAGGGAGAGTTCCGCCCGTCCGTCTATCTGTGTACGTACAGGCGATGTGTGTGCGAATTTATGAGTACTTTGACGCCCACCATTCTAATGAGCGTAAAGAGTTTACGTTATAATGGACTAAGGCCCGTTTATGTATTATTATAGTTACACGGATGGATGAAATCAAGTACATAATACAAAAATCCTTATCAAACTGAGAAAAATATATTATTTAAATTAATAAACATAAAAGTAATTGTTGTGTTTATTCTCAACAAATAAGGAAGCGTTGTGAGAAACTGAAATGTAAATGAATTGACACTTGAGATTCGAATTAGGTATTCAGGTCATTGTTTCAAAAGTGTGGGAATGGCCGCAAGCCGTCCACATAAATAGGTTATTGAGATTATATGTGCGATTGCGTCGTGTGACGCCACTATCTGAGTATTGTGAGCGCGCGCCGGTAGCTGGGGCTGGTGGCCGCTTGCAACGTGCGCTGATAACGCCACCGCACCACACCACACACACCAACACTCGTGCACATTATAATATCAAACGACCGACCAGTATACTGTTTAGTTGCATCTAATAGCGCGTTTCTTGATAGAGAAATCGTCCGGTTTGACCTCACGGATGCGGGTTCATCGATTGGTAGCAGGAGGGAGAGCATGGCCCTGCAATGTGCAAGGGTGGAAATCACTCCGACAGTTTTTAAAGCGAACGTCTCATTAGATATTCGTTACTCACTTGAGTTGCTAAATTAATTCACCGAGATGACAATTATTACAGAGATTGAACCATTGATTGCAACCCGGATTGACATCTGAGGTCAGCCGGACTAGTTTTTAAGTTCAGATAACGTCAACTAGTAAGGCCTTTGGAAACTAACACAAAAATGATCCGTCATTCAGTTAGTTAGGTTAAGGATGCGGTCCACGTGACGGCCGACGTAAGTACTCAGGGAAATAATGGTTCAGGACGAACCTGGAACTATTTAATAGAACAAATTCAAATAGTTTGAAGGTCTATGCATGTGTCAATATAATGTACGTTACGTGTACATGAACGAGTCCTTTCATTGAATAGACATTCCTAGGAAAAGGTGCGGAGACAGGTAGCTACTGGTGGAGCGGTGGCGGCGCTATTAGATAATCTGATGTTTCACATTGAATTTGGGAAATCTCTAAATCTAAACTCAGTTTAACAAACCGGTTAAAAGCAAGTCTAGTCTCACGAGGGAACTTTCTAGTTCTACCTCCACCTGATTCAGTCATATTCTCAAAATAGTTTTAATCCTCGATGGAATCAATGATTTCACTAAACATTATGAAGTCGATAGGAAAATTCCATCGGTTGAGACTGCATCGCTGATAGCATTTAGAAATGTGTTCAAAAATCATCGAGTGTAGCAAGCCCCGGCAGAACACGCAACGGTAACATTCGTGTATCTCAAGGTCCTTCGTCGAGTGCTCACTTATCGGGGGCAGACGGGGTGCGACACCACGCCGACACAGGCCCATCGCGATCCTAATGCCCGACTCGACCTGATTTATAAATTTAGCTACAATAGCGATAACCTTATTACTTTGACTAACTTCGGCCAAAATACCACTCTAGATGAACATAATTAGCACATAATATACAGATGGAACGAACCCAATGTTTCACGGTCCGCGGCTCAGATCATATCTGACTACGACGCGGAATTCACGAGCCGTTTTAAATTGTGATTAATATTATAATGGTAGACGGAGCTAAATACAAAAGTAACGCGTTACTTAATAACCTGTGACTGTAAACAGGGCACAGCGAACGTTCAGAGTGTAATTCCATGAAATAGTTTACGAGGGACGTATGAAACTTCCTCTGTCTGTTCGGTCGGTGACGCGTAATTAACATCGAGCTCGTGTGTTGCCAAGCACTCCCATTTCACATCAACCAACATCCATTTGACAAAGTACGCATCAGTAAAAACTGGATCCTAATGCAAATTCAACGAGAACCTGATATTTAGCAATTTAAATAGATATGATGCAAACGTGTGCTAAACCGAATTAGTAGTTCGATAGATAACGCCGGCAAGGGGAAAATATCATCCGAAACTACCGACCGATGTACAACGAACAGAATAATACTATGTTTATAACTAAACAATTATTGCACGATTATATTATTTATGAGTTGCGTGTCGCCGTTTCCAAAATACGTGGTATGTCAATCGCAAGGTGCAAAGAAGGTACGGGTTTGCGGTTTTAGTAAATATTTAGATTTGCGTCAGAGGACAATGCTCCTGCGAGGCTCGATGCGATGCGAATGATGCAGGGAGTGGGCGCAGGTCATCGCTTCACGCTTCACGCCACATCGACCAACTTAGGACGCCTTCAGTCCGACGCCCGCGCCGCCGCCGTCACTTCGTAAACTATGCACTTTCACGGCAAAGTTTTACGACGGCGCACCACCGTCATAAAATACTTGCAATTCACAATAATCTTATGAATTATCACGCAACGCAACCAACACCACACACACAGCGTTACTTGTTGGTATCCAATAGAATTCACCCAACTGACTGAGTTAAGGGGGATATACAATCCCGTATACAGCGAGAATATATGACATAAATATGTTAAACCTTTAACATTAACTAGTCAAACATTATTTTTTAAACGAATCGTGCTGAAAATAACTAGTTAACCTCAAATGACTGAGATACACCTACATGTAGATGTATATAGTAGGTGTGTATAAAGTGAACACAGCTGTGACCTGTATATGTGACCTCTGCAACCGACGGCTGCCCGCATGCTCGCGAAGGACAGACAGACCAACTAACGTCAGGTACTTACACAATCTAGACGAAAATCAGTCACGTACTTATTGGGAGCTATGGGAGCACCCAGGTTCGAGGGAACATGGGATTTGTTGTACGTTTCTCAAGTTCCAATCGATTGACACAGGGTGGGAGACATCGTGTGGGATACATATGCATGTACTTCATAGGGACGAGCTCGCAAATGTGGAGTTACTACAGTAGCTGCATGGCGAAGACAAAGAATGTCTGTACGCAATTATAATGTTGTTTGACGTGCAGTGTGCGTGTATACATGCATATAATGTATAAGAACAAAACATGATTAATGTGTAGGTATATGAACATAAAATTGCGAGAAGAGCAAGTACAACGACCTAGTTCTGGCGAAGATAACACTCGGAGATATTGACTCGATGATTAAACCGAACAAACATACGACATAATTTATTAGCTTACACATTGATAACAACGTGAGGGTTGAGTAAAAACCGGAGCCGGGGAGGGCGGGTCAGCTGTCCCTCGGATTTACCGCCGCTCACCCCCGCGCCTCGGGGCTGCATCCCCCGCCCGCGCCCCCGCGCCTGCCACCGCCGCACCACCAGCCAGCCGCGCGCCCGCCGCTCTCCGCTAAGCCGTACTTAGTGTAATTTGTGTTTTATATCACTATTCCATTATTTCACCACATAACTCACTATTACACATTTGTTACTCGGATCATTCTGAGTTTGGTTTCTATCAATGTACTGCACGTGCACATGCTGATTCTTTATCGTTATATTTAATGAAATACACAACATACAGAATTAGGTAAATAAGATACCTATTTAAAGGAAATCATGTCAAGTTCGCGAGCGCAAAGCACATTCTCCGAATATGATAGGTAATAGTTGAGACGTGTGACATAACCGAGGAGTTTGTTAGAGATTGTATGAATGTTTAGTGAGACAAAGAGGTGTAGGTGTGCGTCGTGTAGTGTAGGTAGGTTAGCGTGGAGCGAGGCGCGGGTGGCTGCCGGAGCCCTGCGCTACGTGCCTCGGCGGCTCCTCATCACGCCGACCTGCGTCCGCTGACGGCGCGCCGCTCACAATTACTTCAACTCGACTATTAGGTATAATGTTAATTATTCAAACGGTGACCGCGAGGTTCACCTCCAAGGTTGAGATACCGCGTCCCGCAGCAACCAGTCGAGTGCGGTGCGTCTGTAACGAGGTACCGATCGTCGATACATACTTTATCTTTGAATAGTTAATTAGCCGTCGTGCCGGAGTAGGTACCTACAGAGCAGGCGTTTCGCAAATGAGTTTTTGCGAGTTGCGTCGTTATGTAATCGGTGACGGTTAGGTTGTTCGGTCGGCTCTGGCCGGGAGTGGCGATCGATGGTCACCGGCACCGGCCACCATTACTTGAGAGCGCACGTTGCACACGCTTTATGTAACACCCTCTCGTCGGCACCGCGCCGCACTGCCATGCCCGGGGAGGGAGCCGCTATCGGGTTAGTGCGCTTCTAACGCAACACTAATTACGACTGATTCGATCCATCATGTTTTACACCTAGAGCGAGTGTCGTTACAACAAATAATTGGCGAAAGGTGACGCTAACGACAGCCACTGCGAGTATTAATTAAAGTAATTACTGTGGAAACTGTTCGCCCACAATATATCTGTGAGCATTGTCTCCGGCGGCGCACCATCCCGCCGCGCGCCAGCCGCCGCCGGCCGCCCCAAGCTGTCAGTTATGTTTTTTGCCGTGAACTCTTTTGATCCCATGTCTGATCCCAAGACACTTTTGACATTTGTACGCTCCTCCTACGCCGGTTCGTGACTATCGTGACATTCACCGCTCGCCTTTTATTTCGAAGCACGCCACGCAGGACTCGGATCCAGAGAGTACGTTGCGCCCTCTACCTGAATGTTCGCTTCGTTCGTATCAACCGCACGCTTTATGCTTTCGAGTTTACATATTAATTACCGCTACGTCACTGCAAAATGGACGTGTACCGCCGATAGTTTCGTACTCGGTTTAAATTGGAATTTTCTTTGGCGTTAGATTTCTCTCGCTTGTTATTTGAAATGAGTACCTAGTTTGTAGTTGAGAGACTGCTATTGAGGACCACACGCAGCTCGGCCATAAAAGCGAAGCACCTCTGCGCTGCGAGGTATTTTAACAGCAGCCATAACTCGGTCGCTTGCACATTTATAAATCGTGTAAGAGTGGCTAATGTCAAGTGTCAAGGGTAGGGCTGTCTTCAGTGAGGCGTGCGGGTGCGCCATCCTCGCACCGTCCTCGTCGCATTCGGATCCAACTAGATTATAATGTACCATTACTGTAACCTTTTGTAATTCTAACCGGCGACTACAATACTTTATTTAGCATAACGTGAACTTGGAACTATGTCTAAATATCATTCCTTATTGTCGTAGAACAAACACTAGAAAAATCTAGAGCAAGTATATTTCGCAGTACACGTTGCAGTGTAGTGTACGTACATACCTATAAGTGTATAGTGTGTACGTATGTATGTAGATGTATAGTACGAATTTCATCGTCCTTGCACGAACACTGAGCGGCGGGCGAACGTGCCCGCTCTGTCACACCTCATACTCCGGCACAATACCTACATCTATGTACAAGTACTATAGATACCGACTACGTGTGCTATGTACACCTACAGTTCACTACGTACGTATGTATGTATGTACCAACTGCTGTGCTGTGGTTACACACACACGCCCGTCCCGACCACGCCACATCTATACTACACATCTACTAGTTAGCTACGTGTAAAGGTTTCGCTGCCAGCGTAAAAAGATACATAGCCGCTTATAGTAGTGTACCTATCTGCGAGACCGCTCCCGCGTCTCACATAGAGCTAAGCAGCTGAATGAATTATGATGGATGAGATATCGATTCCTCATACCGATGTTGTGTTGCCCACGGCTGCACCGCTACGGGTTTTTCAACGATTGATGGCACCAGAACAGAGTATGTACCTCAACTATGATCGATCTCGCACTCGCACTACAATACGCGGTTGATTCATAGTGCGGCAAAAAATCGAAGTGTTCTCACATTACTTTATAAAAAAAAACATCCAGCGAATCTGACATCCCTAACATTATAAATGCGAGTGTGTTTGTCGGTTTGTGCCTCTCACGGCGACGGAGTAACGGGTGGATGAGACTTTTTGTATGGAAATAGTTTTGTTTGTGACCGCGGCGTAGTAAAAGTTATTTTTATCCCATGGGATAAGTAACTATTAATGCGAATGAGGCTGCGGGGCACAACCTGTCATATATAAATTATACTTCATGGGATTATAACGTACATGGTATGTCATGTGGTTTTACTAGAGTGGGACGAATAGTCCCTGAGATTAGGACACTTAAACTAACTATTAATAATCTATAGTAAGAATTAGTACGAACATAACGACGTCAATAAATAACATTACGTTTTGTACCTTACATTGAATTATCTTTGACAAAGCAACCACCGAAATACTTGTGTATGGATAATTTGCATTGAATTTAATTTGGAATTGACTTTGGCAACCCTAGCCGGGGATCATAGGTCGTCCTCGTCTAGACTGGAAAGGCCTAAGCGACGTTTTTTATATGAACGCTTGCAATTATTTATATACATACATCGTAAATGCGATTATTAATGACACATAATTTAAGTATAATAATACGACTTTGACGTATGTAGTTATACTGATTGTCTGATCGTGTCAACAACTGAGAATAGGTGCCTCTAGCGACTACAAAGCTGTGTGTTCAGTCAACATGATCTTGTAAAATTAAAAACAATATACAGACGTAGGTAGTATCATCAAATATGTAGTTATAACGTGTACGGAGGAGAGGAAAGTAAGGTGCTCCCGACGTTAATGCAACAGCCACATCGGCCCCGCGAGAGCCACGTGAATAATGGCCGCGCAGCGAGAACAAAAATGTTTACTACACTTCACGTTCCTTCTAAGATAAATAAATACATACTATATTAAGCTGTATATTTGATCCCACCAAAAACATTCTGTAAAAAACTAGCCAAGTCTCGATGGAGCTGCTTGTTTATCTCTAAAAAGTAATGAAATCTAGACAAACTCGTGCCAAGTCTAAGGTTCCTTACTGCGATTTCTTTATTATTATAGTTAATGTTGTGTGACCTGGCCGTTGAAGGGTACACATGTATACAAAGGTACAAAACTAGGTGCTCCATGACACCATTGCACCAATCTGTCGCCAGAACCGCTACCCATTGACGATAGAAAATTACCACTTGAAAAACGTTGATTCAATATCCAGTCAATTGTAGGCTTGATGAAGCTGCGTATTTTAATAATGTAATAACATTACGTGTAAACAAAATTGACTTGTACCCACTACTAACGTTTTAAACAATGTTCAACGGCCAAGTCACACAACATTAACTATAATAATAAAGAAATCGCAGTAAGGAACCTTAGACTTGGCACGAGTTTGTCTAGATTTCATTACTTTTTAGAGATAAACAAGCAGCTCCATCGAGACTTGGCTAGTTTTTTACAGAATGTTTTTGGTGGGATTTCATTTATTTTTGTTGAAACGTGTTTATATTGATTTATTTTATTAGATTTTCTTATTGGACACATTTTTTTTCTTTTTAGGAGTAGTATTTTATTATTAAACGCCCCGCGGTTTCAACCGCGTAGTTCCCGTTCGCGTTTCCGTGTGAATTTCGGGATGAAAAGTATTCTATGTGCTTCTCCTGGTTCTAAGCTACCTCTCCACCAATTTTCAGCCAAATCAATTCAGCCGTTCTTGAGTTATAAATTCCCGTTCCCAATCCCGTGGGAATTTCGGAATTAAAAGTATTCTATGTTCTTTTCCTGGTTTTAAGCTACCTCTTCACCAATTTTCAGCCAAATCAGTTCAGTCGTTCTTGAGTTATAAATTCCCGTTCCCATTCCCGTGGGAATTTCGGGATTAAAAGTATTCTATGTTCTTCTAATAGTTTTAAGCTACCTCCCCACTAATTTTCAGCCAAATAAATTCAGCCGTTCTTGATTTTTAAATTCCCGATCCCAATCCCGTGGGAATTTCGGGATCAAAGGTATCCTATGTCCTTTTCCTGGTTCTAAGCTACGTCCTCACCAATTTTCAGCCAAATCAGTTCAGCCGTTCTTGAGTTACAATTCCCACTCCCGTTCCCGTATAATTCCCGTTCCCGTTCGATTATCCTAGTTTTTATAGTTTTCCCTTTATGTGGCCATTAAACCCTAACTCTGTACCAAATTTCGGCTCTCTAGGTTTATGGGAAGTACTAGTTCTATTTTGATGATCATGAGTGAGTGAGTGAGTGAGTGAGTGAGTGAGTGAGTGTCTGTCTAAAATGCGAAACTTTGCTTTCGCTTAACTTCGGAACTAAATGACCTACAGACTTGAAATTTTATTTTAAGTATGTGATTGTATAGCTTACTGGATGACGAAAATTTCAGCGTTCTGGGCTTATCCAGAGGTTGTCAAATAGGGACCTGAAAATGCGGCGAAAGGGTTCCTGTAAAGGATGGTACGGCAGTGTTTGCTTCGCGCTCGACTTGGCGGGGGGCACTGCCGTGCCCCCAGATTATCGTAACATTGATAAAGTGAAGTCCGCAGCCACCGCTTGCATGTGAACGCACTAACTTTGAAAACTACTGGACCGAATTTAACAGATACTTCAATGGTAGAGTAGTACTTTTCATAACCCTACATTTAATTTCAGACAATAGGTATAAAAAGTGAACGCTAAACGCAGTTAGTTACTATAACAGTATGCAGATCCTATCATCGAAATAGCCGCGAATAATATTTTGAATCAGTGACATTAATAAAGATGTATTCGCCGCTATTTATGTATGTTTAAAGGTGGTCAAAACGTTATGTAGCACTGGTTAATGTATTAATTGATTGATGCATAATCAATGTAACAATAGAATAGTAATACATTGTATGTCCATTAAATAAAAACCAATTGCGAAGTGTACGTTCACGCATACACTATTAGGCTCGTTATTATACGTTTGTTTGGAACTGTCAGGACAAGGCCTGCATGTATGATAACTTGATAAGTTTGGAAAATCCACGGGAAATATAAGAATACTCTATCTACAGATGAAAACCTTTGTCGGGCTGAATGCGAGGTTGTCGTGATTGTTCGAATAAAACTTAATAATAAATTAAAATCTGTTGCGTATTATTTAAAAGATCTAAGCGGACATACATATACAGAGGGCCTGACGGCGGCAAGGGACTCAGTTTTATAATATTAAAGATTTGCACCAGTACGAAGCCGGCGCTAGTAATACACAAACAAGCACATCATACTGAAAATCACAAACACTTTCGTTCACTTATTCCCCCACATTACAATGAATGACCATTTCTAGTTAATATTTATAGAAAATCTAGTCCAAGGTGATGACGATCTAAATTCAAGTTAGTCTGTCGTCGCATGATAACAATATTGTTATATTCGGTTTAATGAATAATTACAATATCTTCGACAAATAGTATATTTCTGTAAGATTCCAGTGCGGAATAATGACTCTCTCAGTTGATGATATTTAGTACAGTGAGGAGGAATAGGCTCAATCGCATGGCTTAATGTTATGTGTATTGGTGATCTCAAACTCTAACACGATGTTATCTGATGTCTAACATAAATTTCGAAAATAACACGAAAAGGTCACAAATACCTACGTAAAGACAAGTTTGTTGACATTCTATTCTACTGTGGTTCAGTAAAACAATGGTAACATGAACAATAACAAGGAATATCATGCTCCTCTGATAGGTTTTGATGGTTAAGATGAACCAATAAGTATTCTAGTAACTATCCTATAAGATGTAGATGATCAAATGAATGGTGTTTAGCCATTGCCGGCAGAAACGATCTGAGTGTTAGTATACATATATGCATTATGTTAATTACTGATCTGTAATCCTAACTTATAATAAAAAATGTGAAAGTGTGTTTAAAACTGTTTGTGATTTATCATTAAATTTTGAACACACATTGTCAGGGGTACAGAAAACAATTTATTTCTAAATTAGGTACCACATGCTCCCTAGAAACAGGAATTATACGGGTAAAACTGCAAGACACAACTAGTACTTTATATTCAACAAATTAAATTGAATGAGGCACAAAAATACGCAAACAATTGTTATTTGAATGTGATTAGGTACTAACTAAGGTAACACAAAATTATGCAGTTGGTCAATGCAACAGCCAGTGGACTGGGGGCAGAATTCATGGTAATAGATAACTATGAAATAAGAATCTCAGTAATTGTGTATACAGCGAGACCAAGGCCTTTAATACCACTTTAGGAGACTGACGATGAACAATTTGCATATTATGTAAACAACATTTAGGATTCAAGTCTACTCGTGGATTTTTCTTGAAATGATAATAGTTCTATACCTATGTAGTTATAGAACACTATTCTACACTAGTCTCTGCAATACTGTCACAACTTCACAAGTGTAGCACTTATAATATGAAGGTTGTTTATTTGTTAAGACAAAATGGAATAACTTTGTAAAATTCAATATAAACAATCAACTTTAATAATCATGATTATGTTTAAATATTGCCACTAAACAAAACAAACATCAATACAATTTAAAGGAACAAGAAAGAACTAAATCTATAAATACAAATGTCTAAATAAAATATGTTATTCTTTTATTACAAGCAGCTTTGTGTTTTTGCAACATTACATTATGAGACATTTACACCAATGAATGGGAATATGCTAATGCAAACGATTTGGTACTCCAAAAGTTAAAGAAGTGTAGAAGGGTTATTACAGTGACCGAGTTAAACCACGGGCAAGACTGATACTAATGAGACAAGTATTGTTAGTCCACACTAGAGATCGCTATTTAACATAGTTTGTAATAATAATAATACTACACTATGAATTGCACACATTGTGTAGACAGATCACAGATCATGGTTTGTTCATATAAAAAACTAGGAACCAGTTACAAAACGTCAATATAATGCAAGGATCTTTCCTTGAAAAGATGTCTAAAGTACACAAATAGGTAATTGAGTAACATTCAGTTGGATTATTAACAAAATATTACTGGGAGATGTTTCAGCAAATGAACGGCAACAAAATTATTATAAGTAGGTACCTTGAATTATAATAAATTGATGAGCAACAGTATAATAATAACAGTGTCAGACCAAGGAAGGACACACCGTAATCAGCGGTCTCTCACTTAGCTGAGCAGTTTAGTAAATAACAAATTTAGTTTTCCTCCTCACTTCAAATCATGTAGTAACAAGAATTATATTTCAATACATGCATTAATGTGTCACTAATAAATATGGCTACTTGTAATAACGACCGAACATGTAAATCTCAAATTTATGATAATAAATGATAATGATTTGTTAGTAAACAAACATTCAATGTTTTGTAACCAATCATGTACAGTCCTATGTACACAATGAGTTGTTTCAGAGGATTGGCCAAGAGGCGCGTTGCATCAATATTAGAACATATTCATGATAAACAGGGCGATAGAGGGACACCTACCAATGACAATGTAATGAGTCTAGTGTACATAACTTAAGTTCAAACTGAATCAATATCTAATAAGTTTTCTGTACTGAGCAATAACTGACACAAGCTCACCGAGGTGGACATTATCATTAGAAACCTGACTACAACAAAGAGTGATGATAACACAAGTGTGCAATCACAGTGATGTAATTCACCAGCAATTAGCGCTCGCTGCACTCCACCACTACAATGTGTGTTACCTATTTATGTGCATATGGCACGGTACGGGCTACAACTACACAAACTTATGGAATTAGGACATAAACACGGTCCAACAGTGGGTCACCTGAGCATGAGGCCGCCTGTCCTTTACATGTAACAGTGCAAGCTGCTCCACGTCTGACTGAACACCGTAACAATCACCACCGAGTCCATTCACTGCCTGATTCAAGTGGGCACTGCCTCCGAGGGTTGTGGAGAGGAGGCGCGACTCCCGCCACTCATACTGGGGGCACACTCTCACTGATCATCACACTGCACACTGCGTCGAGTGCCGCGCTCGCGCTCCAGCCCTCCCACCACAACGAGTCACTGTTCACGACCTAACCTCAAAACGCACACAAAACCATTGGCTGCCACTCACAGATGTTACCAAACCAGACTAAACACATATGACATCACCCCCGCGATAAGTCTCCTACGAAATTTCACAAAGAACGCGATTCGTGGCCGCACGATCCTCGCAATATGGATTTGTGGGCAAATGCTTTGTTTGAGTAGGTAGGTAGTGCAGCCTTCACCGAACGGCTATAGCTATAGATAGGCACGTATGTGCGGTGCGACGGACCGAGCGCACAGTGCACGGCCGTATGCACCTAGCCATAACTCACTGTGCGAGCGAGCGCCGCGCGCCTCTCGCACCGCCCTTTGTCTCGGGGGCGGCGCGACAGGTTCTCGGCGCTCCGCAAAAACTGTAAACACACATCTGATTTACGAGCCCGGCGCTGAGAGCCATGTTTGCGGGCGGCGGGCGGGCGGAGGCGGTCACGCTCGGTCGCGGCGCTCCGGCCTCGGTTCGGCCCGCGGCTCGGACCACGAGACGCTCAAATGGCGCAACGCGGAGGCCGTGACGCTGCGGCTAGCATGAGAGAATGTCCGCCGTCCGTCGACGGGACGTTTCGCAACCTCGGATGAGCTCGGGGAGCAACTATCCGTACCACAGGAATACTCACGGCCTGGCGGCTCGCAGCGGGTCCGCGGCGCCGGCGTCCATGGCGCGCCCAGGCCCTGGCCGCGGCCGGGCTCCGGGCCGACGGCCGAGCGACGCGACACTCTCTCCGATATCACTCGGAACGCGACGATGGACACCGTCCCACCATCACGACGACACAGCACATCGACCGCGGACACTGCGATACGCGTATAAACACTCCGCGAACGGTGTTTTGTTACATCGGTTGACTTTTCTTTGAAAAATCAATATACATTTTCCCAGAGTTAAGAGATACGGACGAGTCGATGTCCAGCGCAGGTTAGGTGCGTGAAGTTTGCAAGCTTTTGTAGCGCACCGGTGTTACCATCATTTTTTTGCCCATTTTTTGTTTTAGCTGTTGTGATTTTTTCTACCGTTCAGTTGCTAACTTCAGACGAGTCGACTAGCGTTGGGTCTAGCATCAAACCCTTGTCGATGTTTTGTGAGAATTGGCGCGAGAATTTAAATTTACGACTCTTTTATTATTGTACATTGTCGTGTTAGTTGTAATAATAGCTGTTTTATTTATAAGGAGTGAATATAAATATAACATTTATAGATTATATCATCTAAAGTCAGTTGACTTTTTGTTAAAAATAGAGATATAAAGTTAATAACGAGCGTAAAGTTAACATATTTTAGGATGGATTCAAATCATTTGATTTTACTATTTATTAATTGATTATTATCTTAATATATAACATTAATTAATATAGGTACATTTTCGGATAAAAAGTGATCAATAAAATAATAATAAATTGGTAGGTACTGGTAGGTATTTTATTTCATTAAATTGTCATTTTATAAGTATCCTTATTAATAATTTTATACATTTTAATTCGTTAGTAAGTACTTAAGTATATATAAGTATTTTGTTTTCTCCCCCGACGAATATGCAATTATGGATTAAGTTGGAGGAGTTGAATCTCACTTTAAATATGAAAAGTGAAGAGATCACACCTCCACTTAACCATTAATCGCTAACTGGTGTGTCGCAGCACGTGGGTGAGGCGAGGTCGGCGGCGGCGAGGGTGTAGCGTGTTCCAGGGCCTGGAGCGTGGAGCGGCTCCACGCGTGAGCTGGAAAGATAGATCTGGCAGCGTACGATATCAAACTGTCAAGATCCCCTGTCCAACTCAGACGTGAAGCCGAACGACTGGTCGCAACGACGCTCTGCAAAACAAAGTAAAATTATAACACGAGTCGAATGATAACTGTTGCGTGTTTGCTCAGTGTGACAAGCGCAGTGTGCGCTCGATATGGGCGCTATCACCACTCCAAAAGGTGCGGCTAACGTTCTCTGATAAGAACACGATTTTCCCTATCACGTCAACGATCCTACATAGTTCGAATATGAATGTATTCGCGTTGTAGAACTCATAATTGAGAGGATAATTTAGTGTCGAGTACCGAACGATGAATCACATGGAACCCGTGAACACATGTGCCACTTTAACACCATATGTTATTGCGTAATCATCGTTTTGTAATCGTAGTGACATTAGTTCTAGGGTGGAGTTAACATTAATTATTAGACAATGTATCTCAACATCGTGACGCGGGCGAATTTGGGAACAGAATTTACAGTGACACGTCACCACTTGTAGAATTATCGAGACTACATTAGAAACGTTATTGAAATGAAATAAAAAGATGATTATTTCGATACGGAATACCCCCGGAGGCCTGTCGCGGAGCGTGCGCCGCTGGAGGTTGGCGCAGGAGTCCCACTGGAGCACAAACACACGAGCCCGAATCCACAGTCAATCGTAATCACGGCCCACACTCGGATAGAGACCCGATCGATCGATGGGCCCTTATTTATACTTTCGTCGATATCTTCTGATATGATATCGGAGTAGTGACACGAGGTACGACCGTCCACCATGATCGTGATAAGATTCGACAGCACAGGGAATCGATTGGCCCCCGCAGACGTATCTGCCGCGTAAACACTTCACTCCACCAATCGGCAAGGTATCGATGATACCGTTATCGGCGGTGCGGCGCGGCGCGGCGCGGTGCGGCGGCGACCTGGTGCGGAGCCCGAGCGTGCGGGGCCTCCGCCACTAGCCGCACCACTGCCAGCTCCGGCGTCACCCACACACACGCCGTGTTTACACTCTGCTTACATACACCTTTATTATATAATTATCTAGTGGCATTCTACACTGATAATGAACTACTTGCTCCTCACATCTGCACCATAAAACTTTGACTGACACGACACGCGGTGAATTGAAGATCTCGTCTCACTCACCTGCAAACCGCTCGGGTTCTTTAAACATTCATTTTGAAATTATTTATAGTCTTATCAATCTTGTAGTATTCAAAAGATAAGGCAAGTAATCCAAGAAAATGAAATCATAGTTGAAGTACTTAAATATTATTTCAGTTTAGTACTTAAGTACTAAGGGTAAAGATCCGGGGACCCTGGCATAGCAACCGCAATTTGGAAATAATGCGTGATGAAGGTACATTACATTACGTTAAGTTATAACTAGGTAATAGGTAGATTGTGCGTACCTATTGTCGAGCGAGAACTAGGTACGTACGTGGAAGAATTTCGACATGATAGATAAGGTGGCACAGGCGCGTATCAAACGGTGTCATTTGATAAGACACGGGCCGTGTGCTTTCTGGAGCGCTCGCGTTAACAGGTGAAATAATATCAAAACTCAGTTGGAGTAATGGAGGAACCTGAATGTACTAGGAACCTACAGAAACGGAACTTATTCTATTTCCTTGTTCTACTGGTTACACTTTGAGTCCAGTCCCGTCAGGAACTACGGCTTCTGGTTTAATATCTAATTGATTGGAGTATTGGAAACCTTCATAATTGCTCATTATTTTAACATACAGGTCATTAAACCATCAAATCATATCAAATAACTATACCTAGGTGAACAAACATTAGAGAGTATACAATTTGAAAGTAGCGCCGCGCCGTAGCGAGGGTGTCCTGGTGACGAGGAGTCTCGGGTTGGGGCGGTGGTGGCTGGCGGCGGGCGGCGCGAGCGGGCGGCGCGGGGTGGGCGCGTGGGGGCGGCGCGCCGCTCCACTCGCGGCCGTGAACTGGAACTTCGGAAACTTCTGCCGTATTGTGTTTACATTGAACTTTGTTATGTGGGTTAAAGTTAAGCCAGAGTTCACCAGCGTGTGTGCCGACCGTTTTACTCAATTGCAAAGTTGACTCTCAAGTTTGTACTATCGATTTTCATCTCATGTTTATCAAATGTTTCAAGGTTACAGACGTTTCCATACATATTTGTTTTCATTAATAGCACGTCTGCATTCGGGGAAGGTATTATTTAAATATTGTTGTTCTTAATAATTTTGTTGACATTAGGTATTACATCTGAACTAATTACATACATAAGTAGTACGAACTATAAAAAAATAATGTACTTGGATACTTATTGCACCCATAAGTATGTGTTTCAGGTAAGTAGGTAGGTACGTAATGTACCTATTTGTTAATTTCCATTAATTCGGTGCGCAGTGGACACGACAATCAGTATTATTCCGAGTAAGTCGTCGATATCAGCCACACCTGAACCTAATTCCTTATCAAGTTGCCGGTTTCAGATAAACTTTCACATGGATGGATATCTTATAATAATTGGGTAAAACAACTACCTACTTAGACGTGATAAATACTTATATGTTAGCTAGTACTATTAATTATTCTGTGATGTTAGGTTAGTATATGAAATACATACTTACGGACCTACGTTCTAACATAATTTTTACTATTAGCAACTAAAGTCAAAACAACTAGATTAACAGGTACTTATGTGTTAAGTAGGTACACGACTGGATTCATTCCACAGTACGAGTTCCAAGAACATTAAATAGATATTAGGTACTTATATGTATAAATAGATATTGTACGTATGATCATTTCACACCGTATTTAAGGATGTAAGTAGTAGCACGGGTAGTACCTAGGTAGGTACTTACTTTTAAAACGCACGGGTATCGAAACCGCCTCTCTTCGTCTGACAGTTCGGCATGGTGCTGTGGGTGGTATTGGAGTGTGCTATGTGGTAATCCACCCCATTGTCACTTCATGCAGTTGATTATGTATCATCATCGTCAGCCCGTAATCATCCACTGCTGGATATAAGCCTGATATAAGTTGATCATCAGTCCCGGATTAACCCTTAATCAAATTAAGCAATTGCCTAGAGCACCACGTCTGGGGGTCACCATAAAACACCAGATAAGGGGCACCAGAACACAAGGATAGGGGGCCCCAGGGCCGTAGCTATGCTTGAAATGACAAATGCCCTACCTTCTTGAACATAGCGAGCTCAGTGTTAGCTGACCTTTTGTTTTTCGTCGTCAAATTCCACTCTAGCTCTAGCCCTGGGGGCACGAAGGCTTGGATTGCTTAGGGCATCATGAAGTCTTTATCCGTCACTGTTGATCATGTATGTAGGTACTTAATTAGGTACTACTTACCTTCCTATTTGATCGACGCCATTTTAGGGAACTACTAATCCGATTAAAAAAAACTATTGATAGCTCATACATAAGTAGGTAAGTACCTATATCAACGAAACATTTATGAACTCTTATATTAATTAGCATACGGGCGAGACTAATAATTAATAATGGCATATCAGCAGGGCACAGCTAGTACCTAGTACCTAAATAGAAAAAATAGGTAGGTATGTGTAAGTGCTAAAAACTAATTCATGCGACCAAAGGAAAGGTAAAGGACCTGGTCGTATTGGGTACCTACACCTATTACGAGTAAGTACATACACACGTACTAGTTAGAACCTATGTAAATTATTGTCAAAAAGATGAAAATTTTAGTCTGAGTTTGTAATCTACTTAATAAATAATTAGGTATTATTAGTATCACTGATAACAATAGTCTGGCAAGTAAGTACCTACATAAAGTATCTAAACTGTACAGCGTACCTACCTACCAGGTTAGATAAATACTTAGATAAAAATAACATAGGTACTAACTTATAACATATTACTATTTAAAAGAGTTATTAATTTGACTGGCATCAAACATTTAGTTTTATTTTATCCGGATATTTACGCCTAGGTTTTGTCTGATGAACTTAGGTTTATATAAGTAGGTACTGAGGTAGGTATTGGAGTTGAGCCTATTTAGACATGGGCAAGCACCTATCGATGTGATTTTTGCGTTGGAATAAGCGAACTATTAGTTTGTTAACGTACCTATATTTAAAAATAGCAATTACTTAGCTGATATAAATTATGACATGTAGATAAGTACCTAGGTATCAAGAATTGTGACCTGCACTTTTAAAAAGTAGTAGGAAAGGACTATCAATATAGGTATTATGGTAACGGTTGTTTCCATTAATAAATTATTAGTTACGTCTTTATAATAGTAGGTAGGTATAGAGGTACCTTGCCTTTATCTGCTTTTTTACACTTTATTTGCTGAAGGCGCACGATAAAGATAAAGATAAGTGGCAGCCTACGTTTTTATCGCAACCTATTGCGCGAAAAGTGCTCGCTTCAGGAAGTTATGTCTTGCTTTGCAGGATACAATAATTAACTACTTGTTTAAGTAAACCTGCCCCTGTTCAAACGAAAAATGAGGGCTAGACGTTTTAGGAGGCAGGTACATGGTATTGATCCGAGTAGTCAGCTAGCTCGGGTACTTTTGACCTTTTAAAGGTTCTGTTAAGAAATTAACTAACGTTATAGCACTGCATTGCATTGAAACGATCATTCATTTATGGTAAACACATAGTCTGTGACATATTATAAATGCACGTGTACTCATTACATACAATAAATAAGTACTTTATTACTGAATACAAACAAAGTTTTGAACAATAAGTAAACAAAAGAGTTCAGCTGATTTCAATTATGTACTCTTAACACATTCCAAGTTAACGATGTTTTGATATTTGCAATATAACTGAAGCAAGTTAACTTTACAAACATTGTATTCATTAATCAAAAGTTTGGCGCAGCGCCTCACATTCTCCATCTCCGCCACACCGCCACCGCCCACCCCTGCTTCTACACAATAATCTATATCGATACATAGTACTAGGCACGTATAGTTAAAACAAGGTTTGGGTCTAGCATCAGACTCATGATATAACTCCCATACTGGCAACATCAAGCTTAAATTTGACAAATGAAATGGCTGCCTCTAGCGCTGTGCTGTCATTATACGAACTGAAAGTAGTAAACATTGGAAACATTGGATAAAATTTTTGAAAAAGTTTTATTTATTTTATTTTTTTACAAAATGAATGATATATGCCGACTTTGCTGCTCCACAAAATTTGTAAGCAATAATATATTTGATGAAGAAAATGCTTTACATTTGAAGATGTCCCTATATTTACCGATAAAGGTAAGAAAGTGTTTGGATTACGTATCATTGGGTGCTTCGCATCGCCGTGTTTGGTTCTTATAATATATTATATTTATCGTTATGCAGATATTTAGGAACGATGGTCTGCCGGACAAGGTCTGTGACAAATGCAGCTGTAAAGTCAACGATTTCTATCAGTTTTGTAACGAGACCATCGCGGTGCAGGCCAGGTCAGTTCATGTATTACACATTGCACTTACGTATTGACACTTGTATATTAATATCCCTTGATTGATCCGAGGACACTGCTGCAGATATAATACTATTATTTAAATAATTCCAGATTGCGTACATTGCTGATGTGTAATGGTTTTACTACGAATGGCAATGTGGTGGACCTCACTCGGGTCAAGGAATGCGCCTCACCGGTCGAGGACAGAGTGTGCGAGCAGGGCACGCAGACCGACTGGGAGGACACGCACAAACACTGTGAAATTGAGATTGCCGACACTCACAACACAACAGACATTAAAGTCGAGTATGATGAGTGTGACATCGAGGAGAACCTACTGTCTCCAGTGAAAGAGGAGGCCTACCACGACGGGGGGTTCTCGGACAACAGCGACAATATATCATTGTTTAATCTCAAGAAGAAAAAGAAAACTGATAGGAAAGAGAATGGAGTGGTGGCACAAGAAAAGACGAGAGGCAAGTCCCGTACTTGGGAAATATTAACACACCCTCCAATGGAGGTTACTCCAGATAGTGGGAAGCAGGACGAGCAGACGAAGGAGAACCAAGAGGCTGCGGTGAAGACGGAGACACAGGAGGAGGGGGAGTTCCTCTGCTGTGTCTGCCTGAACAAGTTCTACTCACAAGACGAGCTCCTGCAACATTACAAGTAAATACATCTAAATTAAAAATTAACAATTAATAAAATCACATTGCATCAATGTTCAATCTGCTGTTTTAACTTGAGGTAAGGTGCTTATAATGTAATGTTTACAGAAATCATGCTTCGGAAAAGTCTAAAATGAAACCGGTACTACCTCCGCTGCCAGAAAAAGAACCGTACCGCTGCATCAGGTGCAACAAGGTATACACATAAAGGACTTTATTCCTGATTCTAACCAATGGCTACTAGTACTACTACTACTGGCTGGTAAATTATTTGTACTTAAACAAGATCTACTAAAGTATGTATACAAACAGTTGCTAGAACAACATACATATCATCCTAGAAAATCATTGAAATTAGTAATGAACCAATATGTGTGTGATTGAAGTAAGTCTGGCGGGTGTCTGTAGGCGCGTGTTGTAGCGTGTGCCGTGTGTGGTGTGCAGGTGGTGAGCGCGGGCGAGTGGGCGGCGCACTGGGCGCGGCACTGGCGGCTGGACACGCGCGCGTTCCGCTGCGGCGTGTGCGAGAAGTCGTTCCGCGGCGCGGGCGCGCTGCTGGCGCACGGCCTGGCGCACCAGCGCGAGGACGCGGCGCCGGGCGCGCGGCCGCGGCCCTTCGCGTGCGAGGTGTGCGGCGCGGCGTTCGTGCTCGTGCGCTCGCTGGCGGCGCACCGCACGCGCCTGCACCCCGAGCTGGCGGCGCGGCCGCTGCTGCTGGCGTGCGCGCAGTGCGGCCGGCGGTTCGCGCACGCCAACTCGCTGCGGCGCCACGTGCGCGCGCACTCGGGCGAGCGCAACTTCCTGTGCAACGTGTGCGGCAAGGCGCTGTCGTCGCGCGAGCACCTCGACTTCCACCTGCGCATCCACGCGGGCGACAAGCGCAACGTGTGCGGCGTCTGCGGCAAGGGGTTCGTGAAGCGCAACAACCTGAAGCTGCACGAGCGCGTGCACTCGGGCGAGAAGCCGCACGTGTGCTCGCACTGCGGCAAGACCTTCACGCAGCGCTCGTCGCTCGTCATCCACGAGCGCTACCACTCGGGGGCGCGGCCCTACGCGTGCGCGCTCTGCGGCCGCGGCTTCGTCGCCAAGGGACTGCTCACCATGCACCTCAAGTCCACGTGCATCTAGCGGCCGCACCGGATCCGCGGCTTCGTCGCCAAGGGACTGCTCACCATGCACCTCAAGTCCACGTGCATCTAGCGGCCGCACCGGGTCCGCGGCTTCGTCGCCAAGGGACTGCTCACCATGCACCTCAAGTCCACGTGCATCTAGCGGCCGCACCGGGTCCGCGGCTTCGTCGCCAAGGGACTGCTCACCATGCACCTCAAGTCCACGTGCATCTAGCGGCCGCACCGGGTCCGCGGCTTCGTCGCCAAGGGACTGCTCACCATGCACCTCAAGTCCACGTGCATCTAGCGGCCGCACCGGGTCCGCGGCTTCGTCGCCAAGGGACTGCTCACCATGCACCTCAAGTCCACGTGCATCTAGCGGCCGCACCGGGTCCGCGGCTCCAAGGGACTGCTCACCATGCACCTCAAGTCCACGTGCATCTAGCGGCCGCACCGGGTCCGCGGCTCTATTTACTTCAAGGTATAATTAGATACACATTAAGAGAAACAGAATATCTAAAATTATAAAGAATGTATACAGAGTGTCGCCCTCTACCGGCAGTGCTAGGTTTCAAATTAACGTAAGTAATCATAAATACATTGTGATATCGGTAGGTATAAGTAACTTAATGTAAGTTTAAACAAATATGTTTGCACATTATGTTAAAGTATGGTCTCATGAACCCGCTTATTATTTATTATTGAGCATATATCCCGTAGATTGTGACTCTACTACGCCTCCTTCTTTTCTTGACCCACGCCCAAATGTGATACAACCTGGATGACCTAACATTACACCTAAATATGAAGAAACCCTCTCGTAATCGGCTCCATGAGGCCGTACCTTTACAATCAGAAGACTAAAACAATTCGTATCACTGTAAACGCCTTCGTACTTATAGTTTCGTTTTCGATTCCTGGGTCTTACGTTACAATGCATTGCAATGCATTTAAAATATGGCTCCCATTGTACAAGTGTAATAATGACTTCGTCTATTCTAAGTTCGTCAGTGGAAAAAGGCTTTTGCCCTGCAGCGGTGCTTTACAGGTTGATCACATTCTATGATCAAGTCCCATTGAAGATTTTTTTAAAAAGGTTCAGTTATTTTTGAGTTAATATATACAAGCTGTGAATATTATTGTATACTAGCTGTGCCCCGTAGTTTTACCCGCATAGTTCCCAATTCCGTGGGAATTTCGGGATCGAACATAGCCTATGTCCTCCCCCGAACTATGTATAAGCTACCCCTGTACCAAATTTCAAGTCAATCAGTTCAGTAGTTTAGCCGTGAAAAGGTAACAGACAGACAGAGTTACTTTCGCATTTATGATACTAAGGTAAGAATTATATTATTTGTGATATTGGTATATATTGTATGTCTGCCTCCAGTTCAAACTGGATCAGCTGTCAGTTCAGTTGTCACATCACGAGTCACGCTCGCCGATAAGACGCGCGCACGTTATAGTAATTACTATGTGCGTCACATTATGTTACTGCTCGCATTAATACCAATATTATACAGTGGAGCATACAAAGTCACATACATTGTATGACGATATCAACAGACAGACAGACGTCTCCCATTTTACAGATTTAAAATATTATACATATTAGGTATACAAATATTTATTACTATTAAAGTTTTAAGTTTTTAACAGCATATTTAGTATGACAATTCATGGTTAGGGGACGTCGTTCTAAATCCAATATGGCCGACTCTAAATGATGGCGAATCGGTTATTATACATGCTCTCCTAAGATTTTAATTTGATCAGAATATAAAGCTATTTTCAATAAATATTTATTTTTTGTTTATAAATACGTGCAATACTTATCTATTTATACTAAAATGTAATGTGGTACATTGTATTCTTCATTTGTAAAACAATCATTTATTGCGTTTTTACTTTTGTACCGCCAATTATTTTGATAATCATGTTTTCTAAAACACTAATTGCGTTTTTTATCATCATCATTATTATTGAATACAGGGTGTTAATTTACGAATAGATGTGCTCCGTGGTTTCACTCGTAATTTTCGGCTTTTTTCCATCTCTTGGGAACTTCAGAATAAACAGTAATCTTTAATACTATTTCAGGATCATTTTTACCTAATTTTATTTAAATTGGTCCAGTAGTTTTGAAGCCTATTCAATACAAAACAAACAATTTATTTTTCCTCTTTATAGTCTAAGATCCTTTTACAATATCAGATTTAGTGAATGTCCACAATGTTAAATATTGATTGTCCACACTCTGTACGTAGAGGGTGGTACTGGTATAGGTATCAGTGATGTGACTGCGCCAATTAGTGTGTCGCACGCGGTCAGCTGTGATGCGATAGCTAGTAGATAGACTCGGGGCCGGAGGTCGCGACTCCCATAATATTTACTGTTTATTATTTCATTACCAGATATTCGCACGAAAACCACTGATAACACATCTCAATGGAAGTTTCCGTTCAATGTTTAAGTTTTAAACTCTACAAAGAATAAAACAAAGTCGCCTCTCACCCATTGGCTCTCCGTATTACACTTTTAAACTTACTGTTGCATGGTTTAATAGTGTCAGAGAATTACAATAGTATGTTGATATTGCGTACAGGTCTCGGTGCACGTTTCAGTGATACAAGCTGATGAGTTGATACTCTGTGTATGTACTTACATTTTATAAAGGTGCATTCAAATGGTCAATGCTAAACTGAATTTCTTGAATGAGGTATATTTGTATTCGTAACACGAGAGACTGCATCTGGTCTTGTAACTTTTATTTCTTTAATAGTAACACCGTTTGTTTCCTAAATATAATAAAATTGTAACAGTCAAGGGTGGGGTTTAAATGTACTTATAAGTATTTCCTTATACATAATATCTAGTAGTATAAGTCTGATCCGAGTGGGACCTAATTTTTGTGTGAATGAGAATGGCATTATGATAAATAATTATTATTTTATTTCGTGTTAATATTTTATGTATGTAAGACTGTACGTCATTTATAATTTTGGTCTCATTCAATAATTTTAATTTAATATATCAATTCTTTTAGATTTATCTATAATAATTATCAGAATTTATTAGTTAAGTAAGTTTTACATTTTTAAATTCGTAGAAAAAAATCAAATATGCATCACAATAATTTTTGTTTTATCTTTCTGACCGTTCGATGTGGTTTCTTTTTTATTAATTTGTCGTACAATATTGTAGTAAGGGCCGAGTTTTCCATCGCCAGTTAACTTTATTCGAGGAATAATTTTTAAATTTTGTCAGATAATCCATACAAAATCTGTCAAATGTCAATTTTATTCGTCGAATAAAAGCTATCCGGCGATGGAAAAATCAGCCCTAAATCAAATAAATCATACAAGATCTTGGCTGTTTATAATCTATGATGCATGTCCAAATATTGATGATAAAGTATTGTAACAGATTAGTGTAATAACAAACGTTTTATTTGATAATAATGCAATAAATTGATAAACGTGTGTCGGGTGAATTGTATATATCCTACTAGCAGCGCCCCGCGGTTTCACCCGCGTAGTACCCGTTCCCGTGGGAATTTCGGGATAAAAAGTATCCTATGTTCTTTCCCGGACCATAAGCTACCCCTGTACCAAATTTCAAGTCAATCGGTCCAGTAGTTTAGCCGTGAAAAGGTAACAGACAGACAGACAGACAGACAGACAGAGTTACTTTCGCATTTATAATATTAGTTAGGATATGGTGTTAGGTTAGGTTAAGTGTGCACAAACTTTATTACTTAATACAATTAAATACTATTTACTGTAAGTACTGATTACTTACATTTTGCGTTTTTGTGGTAAACAAGCAGAATAAAATATAATTTCTATTTATATGTATGTAGAGTTCAATTTAGATTAATTATACAACAATATTTATATGGCAATGATAAGACCATATTAAACCCTGACTGGGTCATTTAAAACTTTATCACCCATAAGCAGCTTACAATTATTTGTCATTATTTCATTTTTATTAAAGTATCTAATATTAGTTTTTACAAAACCGACAGTTCGGTATGAGACCGAGGTTTGATTCTTGGGTTGCCATCGCTACACGTTATGTTATTTCTAAACAATTACCCAGAAATCAAGAATTGAAACTCGGGACCTATTGATGTAAATGTGTCGGTTTACCAAAGTAAATAATATTAGTATAAGTGTTAGTTTATATATGTATTTGTAATGTACAGTCGCCGCCCGGTGACAGTTGACACGTCGGATATATGTGACATGTACAGTCAGCATCACAAGTAGACATTTTCTAAAGTGTTTTAAATTAAATTTCTTAATCAAATGGTTTTCAGTTATGTATATCTAATTTATTTGTTTAATGATATCCAAGTAATTCAGATATAGTCTAAAAACACTTTGATACTGACTGTACCAAATAAGGTAAGGCGCTTCTGCTTTGGCCAAAGTTGACCGAAATTTGGACCAAATTGAAAACTTTCTTAGAGTAATGCCTTCGATCATAATCATGTCTAATAAGAGTAGTTGTTTGACGTGTCACCAGTCGCCGCGCGTCATAATAATGTAATCCAAGCCAAGTGCCTCGACATGTGATAGTAACTTATAGTATTTATAGTTCACTAGCTCCTCCCCCTACTAGGATTAATGACAGCTCCTGTCAATGTCAATATGTTAGATTTGACGTGTCACTAAAAGAGTCAGTGTTCGTTCAGCGTCTATCGAGAACGGTTGCGTTGCAGTTGCTTTAGTGCGCGTTCGGGTAAAGCGCTGACGCAGCAAACACACTCGCGAGTGACCTCGGTACGGTACGCGTGCGCCCGGCCGGTCATCAACGCGATGACCCAGATCACGATAATGTGAATCATGACTTTTAGTGTAAACAGTGTTAAGGCGAAGTCATTATTTTAATTTTCAAATTAATATTATTTAATTATGGCTTCACCTAGAAAAAATATTACTATAACAACCGAAACGGAACATTTTCTCTATGATCGTTTTAATGACGAAAAGTCTCAACGTATAAAGTATGAAAATTTGGTAAAAGAGCTACAGGTTAAAATAGTAGAGCTTCAGCAACAGCTGATATCTATCCAGGAGGAAAGAAAGAAACCTCCCCCGATTGAAGATTCTACTAAAGAAAAGCCCTCTGAACAAGTCCAATATGAAACGGATGAGGAGGAGCTGGCCAAAGAAACTGAATGGGTACGAGTACAAAGCCGTAAGAAGAGGAAGCTGAATACGTCACTCAGCCCACAACAACAGTCAGTCCCTGTTACTAACTCTGTAGAGAATGACAGGAGGTTGCCAAAAGCAAAAAAAGCCCCACAGCCGCCACCCATCATTGTTGAAAACATTAAGGATTACCAGAACTTCTACGATCTTCTTAAGTCAAGCGTGCCAGATGAGTCATTCTTGACTAAAATGAGCAAAGGAGATACTGTGAAAATTAACGCTTATAATGAAAACTCATACAGAGCTATAGTGCAGATGTTGCTACAAAATAACTGTACTTGGCATTCGTATGAAAACAAGCAAGACAGGCCCATTAGAGTAATGGCTAAGAACCTTCATTTCTCGTGTGTGCCAGAAAGGATCTTAGAAGATTTGTCATCCAAAGGATATAACATCCTAGAAGCGGTGAACAAATTAAGCTGGAGAACTAAACAGCCATTAAATATGTTTATGCTCTCATTTCATAAGGATGAGGATATTGCAAAAATATATAATATTAAGTCCATTCTAGGGAGTAAAATAGATATTCAACCAATTAAAACATCCAGGTTAATCCCTCAGTGCAAAAGATGTCAGGCATATGGACATACCCAAAAATACTGCTCAAAGGAACCGAGATGTGTAAAATGTACTGGCAAACATCTGACTAAAGACTGTCAGAAGCCCGCAGATGCAAAGCCTAAGTGTATTCACTGTGGTGAACCACATCCCGCTAGCTACAGAGGATGTATAGTTGCCAAAGAACTACAAACTATTAAAAACAAAGCCCAACAAAAGAACCAACCTTCTATTAGTGCTACCTCTAAATCCGATGTAAGAAAAATACCTTCATCAAGTAAACAAGTCACAAAGGACCTGTCTTTCGCTCAAATTATAAAAAGCACTCAACCGCATATAAAAAGTCAGCCGAAAACACAGAAGAGTTGTTCACAACCAAGTCTAGATGACAAGTTAAATAAAATTCTCGACATCTTATCGTCATTTGACGAAAGACTAAAGAAAGTGGAAAACAAAATTTACAAACAAAAATGATTGCCAGGTCTATTAAGTGTATGGCGTGGAATGCAAATGGACTTCTCCAGCACAAAAATGAGCTTCAGGTTGTACTTAACACGGAAAATATTGATTTGTGTCTAATATCAGAAACACACTTCACTAAAGAAAGTTATATAGAAATCAAAGGGTATAAAATATATCATGCATTACATCCCGCTAACACAGCCAGGGGAGGTAGCGCGGTTATTGTTAAGGATCACATATTCCACTATGAGATTTTAAAGTACGAAGAACCTGAAATACAAGCTGTGGCTGTTTGTATCAAAACCAAACGATACCCAGTTACTATAAGCGCCATATATTGCCCGCCAAGGTATTGTCTTAAAGATATACAATATTGTACTTTCTTAAATAAACTTGGTGATAGATTCATACTTGGGGGAGACTTCAACGCCAAAAACACCTATTGGGGATCAAGACTTAACACAACAAAAGGAAGAGAATTGTTGAAAGCGGTTAGAGAAGTAAAGTGTGATGTCATATCAACAGGGAAACCAACTTACTGGCCGACAGATCCACACAAAATCCCAGATTTAATAGACTTTTTTATTTACAAAAACATATCGCCTGACTTCCTGCAGATCGAAGAGGGTCTCGACATGAGTTCAGATCATTCACCTATTTTACTAACTCTCAATGAGCAAGTTCAATATAAAGCGTACAACCTATCCCTTACCAATAAAAATACTGACTGGCAGAGTTTTAAACACGACTTAGACTCTTTGATAGATCTAAACATCTCATTAAAAACAAACGTAGAACTTGACTTGGAAATAAGAACTTTCATACGTAACATACAGCAATGCGCTTGGAACAATACTCCCGAGCTCAAAATAAAAAATAAGGTTAATAAATATCCCATAGATATAAAACAACTTATCAGAGAGAAAAGACAGCAACGCCAAAAGTGGCACCAAACACGTTTTCCGTCTGATAAAACTCGATTAAATAATCTCACTAAAAAACTTAGTAGAGCAATACAAAAATTCAATGACGAAAATATGTCTACTTCACTACGTCAATTGACTAGTGATCGCACTACAGACTACTCACTCTGGAAAGCTACTAGACATATTAAAAGACCGATAACCCAAATTCCTCCCATCAAGGAACTGAGCGGACAATGGGCAAGTACCAATGATCAGAAGGCAACAAGATTTGCAAATCATTTACAGCAAATATTTCAACCTTATGAAAATAAAACTGATCTCCAACTAGAAATAACATGTCAAGAAGACCTGGACATAAAACTCGTCACTCCAAAAGAGGTACTCCAAGAGATTAAACTATTAAAACAAAATAAATCCCCAGGATACGACCTGATTACTGGAGAAGTCCTGCGAAATCTTCCACGCAGAGCAGTAGTAAAATTAACGACACTCATCAATGCGTCCTTCAGATTGAAACACGTACCAGACGTTTGGAAAGTTGCTGAAGTCATAATGATTCCTAAGCCTGGTAAACCACCTCATGAAGCTTCATCATATAGACCGATTTCCTTATTACCTATAATATCAAAACTCTTTGAGAAGCTTCTCTTAAAGCGGCTCAAACCAATTATTGAAGAAAAGAACTTAATTCCTAACCATCAGTTTGGTTTTAGAGAAAAACATAGCACAATAGACCAAGTACATCGAATAACTGATGTAATTGAAAATGCCTTAGAAGAAAAAAAAGTTTGCTCTACAATATTTTTAGATGTAGCACAAGCCTTCGATAAAGTTTGGCATCACGGACTTTTACACAAGCTTCGTCAGATGCTACCAACACAATTTACTGACCTCTTGGAGTCCTATATATCAGAGAGAATGTTCAGAGTGAGGCAAGAAAATTCTTATTCAGAGCTCAAAGAAATCAAAGCTGGAGTACCACAGGGAAGTGTATTAGGTCCGGTCCTGTACTTGCTATACACCTGTGATATCCCAAATACAGAAAATACTTTCATAGCAACCTTCGCTGACGATACAGCAATCCTTGCAACAGGAGACAATCAAGAGGAAGCTGTGGAAAAAGTGCAAATAGCAATAAACAAAATTTATGACTGGACCAAAAAATGGCGCATAAAACTAAATGAATCTAAGTCGGTTCATGTAGATTTCACTAATAAACAGTTAAACTACCATCCAGTGTACATACACGACAAAGTGGTACCATACGAAAATACGGCCAAGTACTTAGGCATGACACTTGACGCCAAGCTACGCTGGAAAGCTCATGTCAAGAAAAAACGTGATGAGTTAGAAATCCGTTATAAGAAGATGTACTGGCTTCTTGGTAAACATTCCGCGTTGTCATTACACAACAAAATTTTATTGTATAAGCAAGTCCTCATGCCTGTTTGGACTTACGGTATACAGCTGTGGGGCTGTACCAAACAAACTAACATCATGATGATACAACGTTTTCAAAACAAAGTACTCAGAGGTATCACAAATGCTCCTTGGTACATAAGGATGGACGACCTCCACCGGGACCTTAAAGTGGAAACTGTCGCCAGCATTATTAATAAATATGCCAAAGCTCACGAACGTAGACTTTATCAACATGTGAACGTTGAGGCTATCCAGCTCCTTGACAACACAAATAAAGTGAGAAGACTTAAAAGGACAAAGCCTTATGAGTTAATTTAGTGAATAGTGTAGTGTAGTGATTGTTAACTATAATTAAACAGAACACATGAACAAAGTGTCTTCGCCTTAAGTAGAAATAATAAGAAAAGTGTTATTGGACATATTCTTAATATAAACATTATTATTAGTTTAGGTTAAAATTAAATTACTCATTAGCCAGCAAAAGGCTAGATTGTAATTATTAAGAAACTACTTTATATTGTAGTTTCGTAAGAAAAAAAAAAAAAAAAAAAAACTAAAAGAAACATTGTAAATTGGGTATGATCAAATTAATAATGTAAGTTAATAGAAATTATTTGTATGCAATAATAAAATAAATGTATAAGACAAAAGTTACTTATAATTTAGTTAATTTAGTATGTCAGAAAATCAACCAATTGATATGACACTACTTTAAACGGATTATATTTTTATTCTTATTTCTGGTTATGTGGGAATCTGCAGATAAAAATTGACCATTGTGACTTGTTACATCAGCCAGTCAAAGTCCTATCAAAATTATAGTTCAATAGTTTCTGACCTTAAGGTCGAACAAACAGGCAAATTAATAAAATATTAATAAAAGCAGACATTTTTAATCTATAACAAAATATGTATTTTTGTCAATGAATGCGTTTACAGACTCTCATAATAACTCATGTAAAGTCTGCCAAAAAGCGCCCTCTACTGAGAAGAACTGACAACTAACTCAGTGAGGTCATCTTTTAGTTAAAATACATACAAACTGCCATTATAATGCGTTTAAAGTATGGTTACATTTGAATAATATTACTTTATGTATTGTTATTCATGATTGTCAGGTTGTATTGCCTGCGATTGGTCCAAGTTGCGTTCACAGTAGTCACTTGGAGCTATCACAAGTAATACTCGTATTAGGGGATATTTTTTAAATAATCATTTGATGTGGAAATGATATAAGAGTCAATTTGTCAATTGTAAATAATAAAAAACACGTATTGTGTCGGCGAAGATGTGAATATAATAAATCTTGATAACATTTTATATTATGTTATATTTTTAAACCATACTAGCTTGTATTTGTATGCGGAGATGATAGTTGGTAGAGAGGGATGTTTAATAAATATAATAAAAAAGGTGAATCAAAGCTAAAAGCAGATGGCGCTACTGTCCTGCTGACTGACAATCTATATACATATTTCTATCAAACTATATTTTTCTAAAAATGATAAAAATATAAACACTTTACCATCACTACACATTTGACAAACTATACTAGAAAAAACGAAACTAGAATACAACACACAATAAGAATTTACATGAGTCTATTTGAAATAGCAAGAAGAAAGGGGGCGGAGCTAACGCCGGTCGACCAATGACGTCTGCTGTCTGTGCGAAAGGTTATATCTGTTTGAGATGTTAACATTTAGTTCTTGATGTTTAAGAATGGATCAGATCCCACCCATCTAGCAGATGGACATTGCATTGCATGCTGGTCTCTTTGGAAACAGTTTGTTTTAAAAGATAGCAGACATTTTCCACGATATCCAAAGTTACTTTATATTGCGTATCAGAAATATTGAACGTGATTTTAAGATATAACTTGGTGTGAACCAATACCGGTATTACTACTACATATATAGGTACATACATATACCGGTGTGCCTGTGCTGCGGTAAAGACAATCTAGCATTCGAGACTTTCGAAAGCTGGGGACCTCGCGCCTCGGTAGGTCACTTTATGCAGGCAAAGCCACGATGCAGGTGGATTCATATCACGGCTCAGGCTCAGGTAAATATTTTGACTGTATTTCAGAATACTTAATATCAGTATTGGGAAGACATCGTCACCTACGAGAAACTTTTCAACTACTTACGTATGTAACGTTGCACCTATAAGTGAGCATACAATATCAATATCAGATCTTTGGTATTTCATAATCAAGATGTAATTGCAATGTTTTGATCCTATAAATATGAGACCAGTTGAGGTGTGTGCGCGGGTGTGTCGGCGAGCCCCGTATAACCCGGCGAGATGAGGAGGCTGGCGGGCGCGAGCGCGGCCGGTGCACGCAGCAGCCGTCGCACAGGCCCGCGTTGGCGCCAGTGGAGGCGCTCGCTCCCCCGCCGCCAGCCGCCAGCCGCCAGCCGCCAGTCGCGTCCCGGCATCGGTCGTGAACGCACGCCTACACTCGCCCTTGACGCTATTTCCACGATCGCCGGACCCACGTGTGAGTATACTACATTTAATACGATACTATTTATGAGATCCAACATCAAATGCGTTTATCTAGTGATTTTTGGGAGGAACTTCAGAATTTTAAATTAGCATTAAAAACATTTTTTATTAAACAAATCTCAAGTCTCAGCAATTTAAATATTGCGTAGTTACTGTAAGCATACTCAACGATATTATCATTATCAAAATATTTTTTTATTGTTAATTTATATTTTTAAAATTGTTACTGCCAACAATTAATAAAAAAATCTAGTTTAATGTATTTATTGATGTAGGTATTTATTTATTATTGATTTTCCGTATAATAGTTGATAGTGATCGACCGCCTTCCCGTGATTGTGTACATTACGAAGCTGCCGGGTCAGGTTTACTGACAACATTCCTATTTCCATATAATTAATATTTATGAGCGCTGTCCAAACCTATATCGCCGTACAAATACTATTAAAAAGCGTAATATAATGTTTGTCGATAGCCGCCGAGTTGACCTTTACTGTCGACTTCGTCAAATCACATTTCGATTGTAGATTTGGAGAGCGACCTCTCGTATCGTACAGAGACAAGGCGCGCGGCCCCAGCGCCGACCCCTGAGGAACTCGTGTCGCGGACTTGAACGGAATCCGTAACTATCGCCAACACGATAACTGTTATCGACCAACTAATAACCGAGACTTCATCTACAATTTTAATTTAACTTATCAATACGTTATTAGTAAACGTCGCGAAAATACGAGCCGGTGACCTCGACTTAAAGCATGGGATCGGTCCAGGATCACTTGACGATTTATTATTGGAGCCTCCTGTATAATAGAATGTATCAGTAATATTGTTCCGGTCGATCCGATGACGGAGTAGTTATACTTGAACCGGCGTTCGTCACTAATGGGTTCACAATATAAAGTAAACGTCGTAAATATTCGCGCTGGCGCGGGCGTCGCACCGCGCGTGGCATCGCGGACGATCCAACTCTACGCATTTGTTTGCGAATTTATTTTGTTTTATATGTTATATTATGTTTTATTTATAGGTAGAATCTATACGTTCGATTCACTAGTAGTTGCAGGTGGCAATTAACGCGGCAGTACCACTGTCAGCGAAATTCATCAACACCATAATATTTGATTACTGATACATTTAGCGCGGTTGTATCAATAAACGATTCTAATATCACAATAATTCGTATTCATTTGTTACAACTCGCCGCGCGTTACGTAACGTGTGCCCTGTTGATCGCGGAATAAAGAAAACTATTTCGTATTTGCGATCGGATGTCGATTGTTTACATTACAGAGCAATTTGATGTCGAGCCGTTGTCCAGCCGCGTCGGGGCCGCTCCCGATAATGTTTTATACCATTTTTTGTGACGAATCTCGTGACAAATGAGTTTACCCAAGGGATAGGCGACTGCACAAAAAGAATTAGGGAGCAACAGATACGTTTATAAATAAATGAAGGTCGTGCAATGGGAGATGGGAGCGCATCCTGACCTGTTACATAATGTAGCGTGTGTCGCGAATCATTGTTAACGAACTTTAACATTTTCATTTACCATTTTTATTAACCGTCTACGTACTATGTACTTACATGTGTGGAATGTGTAGTGTAAGCAAACGTCTGTTAATTACGAGTGTAATCAATAGATTCTATAGAAACTTGTGAAATCCCTTCACGTAATTTTGAACGTTCCAAATCTATTTTCTGTTTTCGAACTATTTATATCTTGCCCTAGAATACAAATAATATTGTTAAAAGGTCGACAAAAACAAAAAGTTACGAAGTTTCTGTGATTGATTACAAACCAAACAACTTACGTAATTAGTACCTCTGAACTGGTTGTCAAACGTGATTATCAATCCAAAAGTCGGAAAATGAGTTACTGTGAACAACTCTGTTACTGTGAATTCTAAAACGCTTACCAGTAATTCTATTGTAAGTTTTTTGTCTGTCTTACTTAATGCGTAGATTTGATCGCGACACGCGACGACCGTAGCTCAATATTGTAAAAAATATTGGTAAACACGAGCCGAGCCTTAAACATCCAAATTAACATAAAATGTAATTTCATCATGTGCCTACGTACCTACTTAATTATAATATAATCTTTGGTAACGACTAGGTGAGTAGTCAATAATTAATTTTGACAGCGGTATCAGTCGGTTGTTAATCTATTCTTTATCAGTGCGTGTGTGTGTGTGTGTGTGTCCTATGGGAGTCGTGTGGTGCGTGTGTGTGTCGGTGCATGGTGCGACCGCCAGAGGGCGCGCGGGTGTGTCCGCAAACACCGCGACCAAACACTACCTCAGACCAATGCCAATGGTTACGGCCGCGGCGCGGCGTGGACTTGACCCTGAGGCCTACTCTATCCACACACAACACTTCATATTATCGACATGAGACAACACAAGTCGCAGGCATTAAGTTAAACACGTTATTAGCGAGCTTACGTGATATCTAATTGTAAAGATACACTAATTCCGCAAAGTCTCCTAAACATCGAACATTCACGGAATGTTATCATTACTTTATTACTATTGTAATGTTTATTGCAACGCTGTGGTCCTCAGTAGCACATGCAATAAAGTTGCTGTATATTATATGTAATAAATATAAATTGCTACCGTTTAATATTTTATTTATTTCAATGTCAGTTACATACATACTCTTAGTATCTCTTAGAAGACTTAGAACATTTAATGTCAATTTAATTCTTTATTAACGATCTGGCACTGCTATGATCGAAGATTTTAAGGATTACGTGTATGCAATGCAAAACTAAACTAAGAAGATATTATATTTGTGAGATCTAACTGAACTCCAAGTGGATGTAACTCCCTTTATACCCGCGTTCCGATCGCCCGCCCGCCCCGCGCGCGCCCCCCGACAGTGAATGCGCTTCGCGTCTCGTGACCCCGTCTGCATCTCCCCTCGGCTCCTGTGACGTCCTGCGCGTCTATAAACAGATCGTTCACTATTCGGACACTCGTCGTTACACACAATTTATGATATCCCGAAGTGGTATTCGCGACGCGGCCCATTGTGCGACCAATTGGTCGCGACGTACCACACTGTTAGCGAGTGTTCTCGATTTAGTTTCGTCTCTACCGACGTCAATTGATTTGTAGTTATTAACAATATGAGATGGACATTCCAAATCATATCTGCTTGTGTAATTAGTCAATCGTTTCTCATCATTGTTAATTTGTTGTCTATTACTTACCTAATAACCGATGGTATTTCATCAGTATTCAAATCCAGACGTGGGGAGGATTCATTGACATCAGAAACCTTACGGGTGAACGATTCCGTCGACCAATTGATTTACACTAATTGATAGTTCGTTTAAATTGTCTGCCCTTGGAAAACCCTAAAGTTAACTTGGTATCAGGATTTCTCTAGTTTCCCCATGCTCATTCCATTTTGATTACGCCAGGCTTACTTCGTAAGCCGTATGGATATTAACTAGGAAGGATTTGCCCTTGAGGTATCCCCCAAGGTATAAATCGACTTTATACAGATAAAAAATGCATGTGTAATAGGTACATTAGGATGCACATCATGGTGTTCGCGGTGTCGTCTGATGACATAGACTCTATGTCATAGAGTAACATCGCGTGTTGCTTCTCATTGCTGCAGTTATCAGCTATTATTAATTTGTCTTAGTTTTGTTCTTGAGTTAGTTAGTTTGCTCTGGCTGCATTCGGTACACAGTTCTTTCGTCTCTCTGTCGTTGGCATTGTTATCAAATTGTCATGTTGTTACCACTAAACGTATGATTTGACGAGCCAGGACCACTCCAGATTTCTAAATCGAAATTAACCTTATTTTAGTTCCAAGGCAACCGATTTTATAGGACTTCTAAAATAGATAGAAGATGGATCTGCAAATTAAATTGAGGACATTCGAGTTGACGAGTTATCAATCATAATTGGAATACTTGTGTGACACAATCGATGTCTGTGATGTGTTGCCAACCGTCTGCTGATTAATTACAAAGATTTGGACAATCGCAACTGATTATTGTTTACTATGTAGTACGAACGGGTTGAATGCAGGCAGTTCAAAGCCCTCGCGTTATATTTTATGCTATACCTGTTCGACAGTTCCTCTACACGTGTAGTGCCGTGTGCGGTGCGCTCCATGGAGGTGCAATTACTTTGTGCTCAGAACGTGTTTGTGTAAACATGTAATTGTTATTTGCGTGTGTGAGCGCGTTGACCAATCACCTGCAGTTAGTGACGCGACGTGACCACAACTAGATCATAAACTCTTATAGAAACAAACATATAGAATTTACTTGGTGGTAGCATGTAGAGCCTTCTATATTGAGATTCTGCCGAGTCGGTACATGTCCGACAATCAAACATCCTACATATGCCACAAATTATGATATGTTACCACCAACGAGAATTCCCCACAACTTTTAAATGTGGTTTTTTTCTTTTTTATCGGCCAAACTTTTGATCAGACGTGTATGAGGGTCTTAAGTAGAGCAAAGCATGAAGGTTTTTTGATTGGTTCTTAAAACAAAAGAAAATTGACACGATATTATGTGTATTTCATAACTTCGTGAATACTGTAGAGTCCAGACATTAGTAGTCGAGTGTGGTGCGATGAAGGTCAGAACACGGTCACCACAATGCGTAGAGGTTTGGGGTGAAATTATGTTATTTACTATCCAACACAGTGTGGAGTTTTCATTCATTCATTCAGTACACGATGTTACATAAACATCTCAATCTAATCTATTTCCACTCTTGTTTTTGAGTTAATGTTATTACATTATATTTATTTGTAAAAAATAACTACGTTTTTCGGAACCTCGGCCATGACAGTAATCTCTTGCATAACCCCTGTAATGATAATATTTACTCAAAATCAAGCGGCTGCTATCGGATTGTTTTTGTAACGAATTATATCTGTTTACAATAATGACCCGCTGTCGGGTTATCATCAACGTTTTAATGATTATTATTTATCTTACGAGGAAAATATCAAAAACAAACTGTAAGTTCGCAATTGATATACAATATTGTATTTTATTTATGTAAGTAGATATCTATTAGATATTATACATAATCCTAACTACCTATTATAAATTATACAAATGTAAAACGGTCCTTCACGTATCTCAACCGATCATCACTAAATGTCCCAGACACGTTGTTAGGGAAAAAGAGAAATCTGTAGGATGCTTTTAATCCCGAAATTAGAGGAACTGTCGACGCGGATTGTCGTTCACGCGAAACACACCCAGATTCGTATTGTAGGGTTTGTAGTTGACTGCCTAACACTGTTTGAGATTTGAGATACGTTTAACAATCGCATGTTATTTTTCTACCTACAGGCCCCGTCACGGTAAACAGCATTCTTATAAGAAATCTCTTCTTAATGGAAGTGCTTGTTTTAAGATCAAGCTTTTCCTCCGTATCTAATCTAGTCTCTATCGACTCTCACTAACTTTAATTTATGCTCCCTACACATACAAGGAATACTTATAGTGGATCTCCGCAGACTCGAGACTGGGCCGCGAGACAGAGTGAGAGAGGCGCGAGGTGACAGCTGACACGTGTCGCGGTGCGCCCGCGCGTGCTATCAGCGGACCTGCACACCTCGTACGTTATACGAGTTGTGATAACTCGTGCGATTTGTCGTCCGGGTTTTATTGATGCTTGTTATAATTACTCAATTACAATAATATTTTTTTACACAACGTGTAAGGAGCAGTGTTGATTTTGTAAAAGAGCTCAAAATAATACCAATTTACGCAGTAGGTATTGCGCATTAAATAAATTATTTATATAAAATGAAATTGACATTATTTATCTACAAACAAACTATACAGTTTTTAATACCCATTAAGGTGGCAGCTTACTGTTCAAGTCAGTTCGGTCAGTCAGATTACAGTGTAGATTCATAGACTAACCGTTGATCTACTTAGCTTCGAAGTGAACTTGAAAGTAAAAATATAACTAAGTATGAATACTTACATTTTACTTACATTTGTTACCCGACGATGGCGCGATGTTTGAACTTTGAATATTCGAATGTGATGTTGATATGGTAATCGAGTTCCGAGTGTCGTTACTAACCGCATACATGTTAAATAAAATAAACATCATTTTTATATTTCAACTATTTCTTTCTCTACGATAAACTAATATTTGAGTCTCTACCTGTAACAGTTAAGTACGTCCAAAACTAATGATAGTAGCAGAACAATAAAATTACCATAATTAGGCGCAAAAACTTGACGATCTACTTATTGACCAATAGGTATAGAATGTGACGAATGTGATACACGATCATTAGTGGGAAATAGTTTGTGAATAGTCAAACAAAATGTGAATTGGTAAACTAGGTATGTGTCGCGTCGCGTCACGCGTCTTGTGTGAGATTAATGAGGGTATAATAATGTCAGACGATGGGTGTTTGTTTGTTTACGATGTCGTAACAGTGGACGGGTGTCGGGGCGCGCGGGTGTGGCACACACACACACACACACACATACATGTATATACTATATGTACTAGTGTAGCGTTTAGTTGATTATGCATACACTGTGTTATTATTTACATTTTAATTTATATGCGCCACCGGTATCTTATTACCAATACTAATACACATAAATCTGATAAACAATAAATAAATTGTTTGGCATGTACATAGAGCGAGGTGTGTCCTGTTGGCGCCAATGAAACGTTCGCCAATACTTGGACGGGTAAAATTATTATCATTAGTACGTAAAACGTCATAGAGTGCTTTGGCTCAAATGTTGGGACTTTGGGACAAACGTTGGCCGTGTTGCAGTGCGAGGGCAGTGGGCGCGGCGTGTGACGTCACATGTGCAGGCGCATCCTCTGCGCGCGGTGATAATGCGTAGTAGACCCGAATTATGAACTTGTGCGTGTGTGTGTGTGAGTGTGTGTGTGTGTGTGTATGTCACGTGTGAGATTTCACAGTGTATCGCAGAGTGAATGAAGGATGTTGGGTTGTTTCCTTACTTCCTTACAAGATGCGTGGCCGGCGATTAGGCAAAGTTATTAAGTTTGTTGATTAAGGCTGAATGACTGACTTTGTTGAGACGTTAACTGAGGCGTAATCGCCCTAATACAGGGTAGGCTCGAGCTCCTCGGTGGGGATATCTGAGGTGATGATGATGAATTATGTTTGACACCCTGTTCAACCTGTCAGTGTTGTGTTGTTGTGGTAACGTATGTGTGTATCCACTATCCAGTGGTATCCAGTTGTTTATCTGCGAGTGGCCGAGGAGGCCGCTATCGCCGTAATCCGTCTGCCTCCGATACCGACACTATCGAGACATTCCATCGCACTCGCTAATTATTATTAAGTAAATTATATCACGTGGCATTGCGTCTAACAAATGGTGATAGGTAAAAGAAAACTCAGAAATATTTTCAGTAGAATATTACCAAAAACATGCCGATTACAATAATTTAAAAATTGAAAACCATTTCGTTACTTTGACTTTTCTGAGAGCATTTTTTTATCGAAACTTTAAATTTGTTGAAGGTGACCCCGGGACCACCCCGCCTTATCTCGACGGTTGTTTTCGTCAGAGTTCGACGAATGTTTGCGAAGCAAGCGTTCGGTTTGACGTAATACATTACTTACTGTAAAGTTTTATATCCAGCAAACATGTAGCTTTCCACCAACCTGTTAACTTGCCAAGGAGTTTGCAAAATAAGTATTCTTTGGCAAATTAACTTGTACTATAATGTTGCACGTGCACGTCTCGCTCGGCAGATAATGAACGTCAGCAATTAGTTCAATACCAGCGCTAATTGGGCCGAGGTCCCCCTATCAGGGGTCACTGACCTCTCGCAATCTCCGACATTACACGTTTAGCAAAACAAACATCTTCCCGACGTACATATCTTAGGTACAAGTAGTACCTAGAGTATGGTAGGCCGCTATACTATACCCACTCGATCACGTCTCGGTTGTGACCCGATTTGAGGCCTAACTCCAATGGAAATATTTACACTTGCCCCTTATCAGCGAGTTACTTAATCAATTGTTTAATACGATTACCGAATTCTTATGAATTTGACTATTATCTTGATATCGGATTCAAGTTGAGCCAGCGAGCGGCCCGCGGAGGGTTAGCGTTTGATAGCTAATATGGAAATTTTACCTAGTCGCCCCCGCTACCATAGATAGAAATAGAAACAATAGGTGTTGTTGTAATGCTTTTTACATGCTTACCTTTTTTACAACCCCTTTACTTACATACCTACCTAATTAATATTTTGTCATTATATTGTAATTGATTAGGTACTGAGACGAATTCCTATTTATAATTCCATTGGTATCGTTTCAGAGTAGAGTATGTCGACAGCAGTAGAGAGCGCGGTGGGTGTGCGGCGGCCCCTGAACGGGCACTCCGCGCCGGGCCCCGCGCCGGGCCCCGCGCCGGGCCATGCGCCGGGCCATGCGCCGGCGCCGCACTCCAACGGGGACTCGGCCGCCGCCGCCGCGCGCTGGGAGGCGCAGTTCCTGCCCGACCGCCTCCGGATCGACGACCACGTCCGCGCGCAGAAGGTACAGTTATACACACTTAGTATAACTCTCTAGTCTAACTTATAGAACTCATTTAGAGATGTGATGTGCCCAAATCCATAGGAATTTTGGATACAATTTTAATTGTAAGGACATATCGATCCACTAGGATTTCACAAGAGCAACGAACATACATATATCGATACATCCATAAAACCATTTTATATCAGTAGGACTTTAAAGGCCTGTAACTGTGCTGTACCTCCCAAATTGTGCGACATTTTGAACTGTGGAGAGGATGCTAAGTACTTACATCCATTCAATGAATGCAATCGTACATTGTATTGCAATTGAACACATAACGTCTTACATTGCACTTACTGTTGGGAGATCGTTTGTCATCTGGTTTGCAATAAGCAGTTCCAGTAGATAGATAGATAGATAGATAGATAAATGATTTATTTGATACCACAGTCAAACGAACATATATCATAACAAACATTTGAAACAGAAATACAAAATAAAAATAATAATTATTACATGCAGACATAAAAGAAGTATGTTCGTGTGCTGCAGTAGTGCAAAAAGGTCACAGCTCAGCGTCATGATTCACCCAGGGGCAAATCGCTGGTTTTCAGCAGTAACCTCCGAGGTTAACGCGGAGACGGTAACCGATTTACTGATCGCAGTAAGATCAGCAAAAAAGGAAAAATAATAATTTAATACCAAACTTGAAGATATAATTAACGACGGCAACAAAGAAAGTAATAAAATAAAGAAAATTTTAGACAATAACACACTACATATTATACCTACATATATAATAAATTACAAGAATACATTATATCATAGGAGTCAATATATTTAATCAATTAGGTTTAAGTAAAAAGCACACGCAAATTATTCGCTACCTACGCAAATCGTTTAGGTATTCCTTTTTTTTTTTGTTTATCCAAAAGAAGTGCTTTAACTTTTTCCTTAAAGCTCACTTTGGATTTGAGTGCTCTGAGAGGCGGTGGTATGTTATTCCAACATTTTGTTGCGTGGTAGCGAAAACTGCCGGTGAATGCCACAGTTCGGTGACGTTCATAGTTTAAAGGTGGTCTAAGTGATCTATAGTTGTGGTGATGCAATCTATCAGACTGAGGGAATTTAAATTTGGAAAAAAGGTACTCGGGATTCTTAAAGTTAATAATGTCAAACATTAAAGACGCAAGATGTAACTGTCTACGTGATTCCATATTAAGGATACATGCATTATTTAAAAAAGGTGAAATATGACATCTGGGTGGTATATCAAAAATAAATCTGCAACAAGCATTTTGCACCCTCTGTATTAAGCGATTTGTTTTATACAAAAGTCGCGGGCCATAAACAAGATCAGCGTAATTAAGTCGCGATAGTATAAGTGATTCACAAAGATGAATTCTCACCTTTTCGGTCAATAAATTCCTTATTTTATACAAAACTTTTAATCTATAGAAACAACCTCTAACTAAATTTTCCACATGACTCTCAAATCGCAATTGGGCATCCAAAACAACTCCCAGGTTCTTAGCTTCGTCGACTTGATCAATACACCTGCCAGAAATACTTACTACTGGACATTTACTTTGAATCTTAGCAATCTGGGTTTTTGTACCAGTATCGATACATCGCGCCTCATCCGTCTCAATGGACGCAATTACCTCTGACAGGAGCACACCAACTCACTTCTCATTATTTGCACTAATGGTTACGTGTGCGAACTATACAACATATGAACATATATTTCTCATACGAGTATACATCAGTTATATATGCTAGTGATAAATAAGTACTTAAATGTGTTGTCCCATAATAGTTACAATTTTCTCGTAAACATGTCCGGATATACTTGTATGAGATTTCCGTTACATCATCATGGAGCTGCAGCTCTATGATTATCACTATCTTAGGATCGCTCATGATTGCCTATAGTTAGTTGAATTATGTACAATTACAATTCTCGGAGACGCCAAACCGTACCAAGTAGTTGAAGGTAGTTTCCGGTATCGAGTGCCGTTACCTTAACCGTGTAGTGGTCCACACCATAACATAACAGTCACATTTTCCCGAAGATTCCATCAATAGGAAGTCGACTGGTGTGTGACCTTCTCTGTACTCGCATTACTTACGAGAGACCCATTAATTGGGTTGTTGGTAATTATGCTGTACACTCCTTGGTATCATTAATAAGTACTTACATCTGTCTGTACTTCATCGTATGCACTCCTAAAAATGAAATACAGAAAAAAACTTTTTAGTCAATTCTTTAAGTCTTATGATATTTAACTTAGGAATATCAAACTTGGTTTTGGCCAAAAAGCTGTAACCTATTAACTATTATTTGTTATTAAAAACGTCAAATGTTAAGGGTTTTATTTGGGAGAAACCCTTAGTGAGAAATCAAGGTCCGTCCTCCAGTGTTTGCGATTTCTTTCCCCGTCTCCTATTAACCACACCACGCCGTATCCGTGCAATGTGCGCCCGGTCCCGCGCCGCGTCTCCCGCGGCTCATCAACCCAATCAGTGACAATTGAGCGGCGCGCGCACACCACTCACACACGCATACAGGCAGACATTCTAGAACCGAACCCACTTAAATGGTCTTCAACTGATTGTACTTATATTAAATTGGATATTAGTGCCTATTGACTCGTCCTCTCTGATATTAATAGACTACTGCAAATAAAAATATACCTACGCACTATGATATGAATTTTGAAGTCTGAGATTATTAGCTTCCTTACTTCCTTCCAACTTATTTAACTTACTTCCTTCCAACTTATGAATTTAGAAGATGCAACATGCTTAATATGTAACGTTACATCGATAGTCACGTTGTTAATGTTGTGTAGGTAACGGACGAGCGAGTGCAATTACTGCGTCACACTTCACAGTTCACAGACACACGTTGCACAAAACTCTGATTAGGAAGAACCGACCCGGAGCACGTGACCACTTGGTTACAGAGTGGATGTTGGTGACGATTAGTTAGTATTGTTGACCCGCGAGTTCAGTCCGTGACGTGGGACCACGTGCGCAGTGCGGTGTGTCTGGACACACGTTAATATGTTATCGCGCGAACACTAATATCACCTTTCACCCGCGAGCCGCTATCTCACTCCTCATCGCTCTCATCCTAATCAATCTTATTGCTCGTCTTGCCCTTTAAACACATTTCTTCAGAATAGACTAATGTGACAAGTATAACAAAAAGATGTCGCCACACTTAGTTATTGGTGTTTGTTGTTTAGTGCCATAAGCAGATAACGGGAGTGGCTCGTAGCTACTTGAACAACTTTCAATCGAATAGAAAGTTCCGTTGATTGATGTGTCCTGGTCCCGCGGGCCCTCATCAATAACCGGGGCCGGGGGCTGGTGTTCGACACTGTCTGTCTGTCGCTCGACTAGTTGCTCCCCCCTCCTCCCTTTCCCCTTCGCCTACTGTGGCTCTGGGCGCAGGTGGATCGCAACTGTTAATTAGTTATTAAACTTAGAGCTTTCATTTATTAATTAAAACTTAGTAACTGATTGCTCAATCATCACCAAGATGTTTGTTATTACACACATCAAAAGTGTCTAGGGATCAACATATATTTTTGCAATAACTTTTCTCCTGATTGATATTAATTAAAATTTTCTTTAAGGATTCATCAAATAAAGTGTTTTCGTTTGTCACAGTAACGATAAACCAAGTCACCTTTGCATTAATAAAGAAATTTGCCATTTTCCTAATAAAGGGATTTTTGACATTTGAACCACTAACATTAAAGTTCGAAAAAAAGACTGAAATAACAGTTTTCTTTAAAATTTTATTGGGTAACTTAAACAATTAATAATCCGTGTTTCTACCGCGAACACTAACAACACAAGAACATCGGTTTGGCATACTCAAAATGAGTTCATCCAAATCACGCTGTGGAATGGCCGCCCATGTTCGTTGCAACAACAAAAAAAGGTCTTCTTGCGACTGGATACCCTCCATATTCGGCAGAGCTCTTCTCTGTAGCATATCCCATGCATGCTCAATCGGGTTCAAGTCTGGCGACTGAGCAGGCCAGGGCAGGACATTGATGTTAGCTGCGGCGAGAGTCTGTCTTACAACTCTTGCGGTGTGCGGTCGTGCATTATCATGCATTAACTGAAATAAGGGACCGATTTGCACTTGTAGAGGAACGATGACGTCTGATACAATCGTCTCAGCATAAATTTGAGCGTTGAGGTTGCCTCTGATCCAAATCAACTCAGTTCTTCCGCCGATCCAAATACCCGCCCATACCATAATGGTTCCACCACTATAAGGATGGACTTCCTGGCAGGATTTTAATCGCTGTTGGCGTCCAGGGGTTCTCCAGTATCGTATACGTCTTGTATCCGGTCTCATACCAAAACGAGACTCATCAGAAAAGCACACGAAACGCCATTGTTCTTCTGCCCAATTTCTGTGTTCAAGAGCCCATTGATATCGAATCCTACGATTGTGCATTGCTATAGGTGGTACCCGTAGCGGTCTTCGGGAATGAAGGTTCACTTCATGCAAGCGGTTTCTGACTGTTTGGTCGCTAATTAAGTTCCCTGAAGAGTGATGAAGCCGCACGGCTAACATCATGGCGGTTATTGGAGTTCTTCGAGTTAAGATTTGAATGTATCGGTCTTGTCTCCGTGTGGTGCAGCGATACCGTCCTCCATGGCGCTCAGCCACGGTACCAGTGCTTCGGTAACGTGTCCAAAGTCGACTGATAACAATCTGACTTGTATTCAGAGCTAAAGCCACAGTACGTTGCCGGGAACCAGCTTCTATCATTCCCACGGCTCTGAGCATTTCTTCCCTGCTTAAATGACGTCGCCGCTCCATAATAACGTTGGTTTTAATCAGTAGTAGGGAAACAGTAGCACTAATAATGTCTTCAATGCGTTGTATGTTTTTATAGGGAAAATATTGACAGCTGATTTTCATCTTTTACTCGAATTTGATTCACAGTTCCTGATTCAAATTATGAAATGCACCAAAAAGGATCCATATAAATTTATAAAATCATAAATTTATTACAAAGCCACATCTCAATCTCAAGAAATCCGCATAAAAATGCTTGATCCCTAGACACTTTTGATGTGTGTATTTTTTACAGACAGCTCACTGGGGCGTGTAGCTATCATTTACTACACTTTCTGTGATGCCTAGAATCGTAGGTCGGCCTTACTTTTGTATTCGGTCTGGTAATTCTCTCAGTCTACCTCAGTATACTATGATGCGCGCATAGCTGTAGTCAATGAATATGATGAGGTGCGTCGTGCGTGTGTTCAGATCGAGAGCGCGCTGTCGGGCATGGTGCTGTGCGGCGGCACGCTGCGGCGCGTCGCCGGCGTGTTCCTCGAGGAGCTGGAGCGCGGCCTGCGCCAACAGCCCTCCTCGCTGCAGATGGAGAACACCTACGTGCCCGAGCTGCCCGACGGCACCGGTACGTCCACACACACCCACACACCCACACACCCGGGGAGTGCCGGCGGCCCACGCTCACCGCGCGTGTGTTACAGAGGAGGGCGTGTTCCTGGCGCTGGACCTCGGCGGGACCAACTTCCGCGTGCTGCTGCTGGAGCTGCGCGCGGGGCAGCTCGTGCGCGAGGACGTGCAGCACTACCACATCAGCGACGCGCTGCGCGTCGGGCCCGGCGAGGACCTGTTCAACTTCCTCGCCGACTGCGTGCAGGACTTCGTGCGCTCCGAGGGCATGGAGCGGGACGAGCTCTCGCTCGGCTTCACCTTCTCCTTCCCCATGAAGCTGCACTCGATCTCGTCGGGCGAGCTCATCACCTGGACCAAGAGCTTCAAGTGCGGCGGCATGGCGGGCGTGGACGTGGCCGCGCTGCTGCAGCGCTGTCTGGACGCGCGCGGGCTGCGCGTGACGGTGCGCGTGCTGCTCAACGACACGACGGGCACGCTGGTGGCGGGCGCGGGCCGCGACCGGCGCGTGGGCGCCGGCGTCATCCTCGGCACCGGCTCCAACGGGTGCTACATGGAGCGCGCGGCGCGCGTGCAGCACTGGGAGGGCGAGCACGCGCGCGTCACCGACGTGTGCGTCGACGTGGAGTGGGGCGCCTTCGGGGACAACGGGTGCATCCGCTTCATCGAGACCGAGGTGGACCGGCTCGTGGACGAGCACTCGCTGCTCGCCAACTCGTTCACGTTCGAGAAGCGCATCGGCGGCAAGTACCTGGGCACGGTGCTGGCGCTGTCGCTGGCGGCGCTGGCGCGGCGCGGGCTGTTCCCGGCGGCGCCGGCGCCCGCCGCGCTCTCCACCGCCGACCTCAGCCTGCTGGAGGAGGAGGCGCAGGCGGGCGCCACGCGCCGCTCGCTGGCCGCGCTGCGCGCCGCGCTGCCCGGCGCCACGCTCGCGGCGGACGACGCGCGCGTGGCGCAGCACGTGGCGCACGTCATCTCCAACCGCGCCGCGCAGCTCGTCGCCGTGTGTACGTACCGCCCCCCGCCCGGCTCACCCCGCTCCCGCCTCCCCCCCTCCACTCACACGTCCGTCTGTGTGCAGGTATCTCGTCGCTGCTGCAGCGCATGGACCGCGAGATGGTGTGCGTGGCGGTGGACGGGTCCGTGTACAAGCGCCACCCGCGCATCGCCCAACTCATCGACAAGTACGTGCGGCTGCTGGCGCCCGACCACCCGGTGAGTGCCCCCTGCCCCCTGCCCCTGCTCCCCCCGCCCCCTGCCCCCGTGTGCCCCCGCTGACGTCACTCGCGGTGTGTTGCAGTTCGAGCTGCTGCCGGCGGAGGACGGCAGCGGGAAGGGCTCGGCGCTGACGGCCGCCATCGCCCAGCGGCTGGCCGCGCGCGACGCCCTCTAGCGCCCGCGCCCGAGGCACCACCTCAGTCAGTACTCACAGTGATATTAGTAGTGAAGATCGAGTGTGTGTGTGTGGTGTGCGGCCGACAGGCTACCAGGTGTGACGTCACACACTGTCGGGTGTTCGTCCACCGGCGGCGCTCAGGGGATCACCTTGTGAAGAAATCCAATTATTGTAATGTTAAATAAGGTGTAGTAAACAGTATCGAACGCGGACCGACTGAGCGGTGAGAGAGTCATCCGCCGGGTCTTAGGACTGCGTTTACTGTCGACCATTCCATGTGCTGTGTGAGTGTGTGTGTGTGTGTATCTGTGGATACAGCGGAGTGACGCGGGCGGTCTCCGCTGGTGGACACGAGTGTTATCGACACTCATACCTCTGATGTCGGTGATCACACCTACTCGATGATTTCAAACAAAGTACGAAGCTCATGTTGTATATAATAATAGGTATAAGTATATATACATGTTAGGTGATGTATGTAAATGATCTTGTAAATAGTAATAGGTATGTACATATCTCGAACCAACACAACATATTTATCTATGTATGACAATATTTCAAATCCAAAATATTATCGTGCACAAAATAAAGACAAATAACGGTTACCCTATTAAGAACACTACTTGTTTTCGAAATATATATTTATCCCAAATAAAAGTAGAAACTTTATTCAGACTTGGCAATTACGTGTGGAATATCACACCTGCCAAATATCCACCGCTTGCAGACAAACGGACTGCAAAATATCTGTTATGTTTTAAATTAAAATAGACTTCGTCACTCAATGACTTTCAACTAAGGGACTTGGAGAGAATTTATGATTTAATATAAGTATGTGTTTTACGATAGTTATAATTATGTATGGTTGTTTGTAATAATACAGATTTGATTGATTTTATTATATTTAGATTTTACAAATCTATAATGTACTGAGTGTGTGTGTGTGTGTGAGTGTGTGTTGTGTAAGCGACATATCGACCGTGCCATATCCGCGCCTCGGCCGGGAACCGATCCCGAGTACCGGTGATAAATAATGCATATTATTTATGACATGTGTGTAATTATATTATGTCCATATATTTGTTGTAGAAGATAATGTAGGTAGCTAAAGAAGTTTCTAATTTTATATACTTAGTTATTATATATTTATATTGAAAAGCTAAAAAGAATAATGGGCTCTTATTATTATTGTTATAAAATTTTAAAACTGTTGTATCTCCATAATAGTGTATCATATTGTACACAAAACCGTGTCATTGAACTAGTATGTAAGTATAAATATAATATATTATGGATCGTCCCCCGCCCCGGGGGGTGACTGGTGATATACAAACAAACTGGAGTTATTGTTATATTTTTATTATTAAATCAAATATTTTAATTAAAGTGATGTTTATTATTTACCTCCCTATTAAACTATACCCCCACGAATGCATAAGTATATGTTTTGTTTTACAATCATCTCTCGGACAACAGGCCTCAGAAGACAATTTATATTCCACTAGCTGCGCCCCGCGGTTTCACACGCGTAGTTCCCGTTCCCGTTCCCGTAGGAATTTCGGGATGAAAAATAGATGTTGGCCGATTCTCAGACCTACTGAATATGCTCACAAAATTTCATGAGAATCGGTCAAGCCGTTTCGGAGGAGTATGGCAACGAAAACTGTGACACGAGAATTTTATATATTAGATTAACTACCAAACTGAGTACATACCTACTTAATTCTTTTATCTAATAGCAAATTTAGTCATGTAGATACAATAATAGGTACATACGCAATGCGATAAAACTTATCACATCACTGAACATTATTTAATGATAAAATTGTTTGGCAATGAATTGCTGATTTTAAATAATTTGATTATGTATGTAGTTGTAGGTACTTGTGAGTAGGTAAACATATTGATGTGAATATAGACGAAATAAAATGTGATAATATTGGTTAAGTCGACCTATTCCCGTCAAGGGCGTGTAGTTTACATCGTTTCCGACTGATTTCACCATGAAACACCCTACCCTAAACCTAATCGTTTAAGAGATATTTCAATTTATTTGTTTTTATAAAAATCACCGGATCTTCGGCTATAAGCTTGGATATTTTCAAAAGCGCATGTCTTATTATTACTATTACTTGATTTTTACGTTTATAATAAGGTGCTTTGTGACCCCAATAACCAATATTGTACCTAAAATAAATAAATAAGTAGTTGTAGACGATTAAAATTTTAAAAAATAATAACAATCAGAAAGTTTATTTTTCTTTCAAGGATATCTAGAAAAAAAAATATGGCACCTGTTTGGCAGATGTGCCTAAAAATATCTAAGTTTCATCGGCTATCCAACGAGCTATAACAACCTAGGCTTTTATCGAAATTTTGTACAAAACATGTAGTTTTATAGGCTACCGGGGAGGTTAAATAAAACAATAGGTCAGCATACAGAACAAGATACTAAACTTATTAAACTTTTAAGTACTACACACACCATTTTTGAGTCTAAATTTTATGTTCGACATGTCGGCCCCTGCATTGCACACATCTTCGCATTATTTTGCGAAGACCAGTTTTCACTACACCAGTAATTAATTTTGTTCTTATTTCATTGGCCGCATTAATGATTCTGTCTCTCAGTACTTCAATTGATGAAATTGGATTGGGTTCTCTGTACATGAGACTCTTTATGTACCCCCACGCATAAAAATCCATGAGGGTTAAGTCCAAACTTCTGGCTAACCAGGATATGGGCCCACTTCGTCCAATCCATTTGTTTGGATAAAACTTCTCCTGAAATGGGCAGGGCAGCCATCATGCTGAAACCACATGTCTTGAATAAGATTAAGTGGCAAATCATCAAATAGGTCATTTAAGTGTTCTCGCAGGAAATTTTCATAGTTTTTCCCATTTAAATTGTCGGGGAGAAAGTAAGGCCCAATTGAATGATTGGAAATAATGCCCATCCACACATTCAGGCAAATCGAAAACTAGTCTTCGCAAATAAATGCGAAGATGTGTGCAAGGCAGGGGCCGACATGTCGAACATAAAATTTAGACTCAAAAATGGTGTGTGTAGTACTTAAAAGTTTAGTATCTTGTTCTGTATGCTGACCTATTATTTTATTTAACCTCCCCGGTAGCTTATAAAACTACATGTTTTGTACAAAATTTCGATAAAAGCCTAGGTTGTTATAGCTCGTTGGATAGCCGATGAAACTTAGATATTTTTAGGCACATCTGCCAAACAGGTGCCATATTTTTTTTTCTAGATATCCTTGAAAGAAAAATAAACTTTCTGATTGTTATTATTTTTTAAAAGTTTTAGTCGTCTACAACTACTTATTTATTTATTTTAGGTACAATATTGGTTATTGGGGTCACAAAGCACCTTATTATAAACGTAAAAATCAAGTAATAGTAATAATAAGACATGCGCATTTGAAAATATCCAAGCTTATAGCCGAAGATCCGGTGATTTTTATAAAAACAAATAAATTGAAATATCTCTTAAACGGTTTGGTTTAGGGTAGGGTGTTTCATGGTGAAATCAGTCGGAAACGATGTAAACTACACGCCCTTGACGGGAATAGGTCGACTTAACCAATAACCCGGTATATCGACCTATTTATATATTTCTTTGTCAGTACATCTCCCGTAGACCGTTACTGTCCGTCATCAGTGTCGCGTGCTGGGGATGTTTAGCTGCACATATTTTTTTGTGATATTATGGATGCTCAGAATTCTGAGTGATATTGTTTAGTGCTTATAAAAGTGACTGAAAGCTAATACCCATAAGATAAGAAAAATAGCGACCACTTAGCTCAGATATGACCATCTAGTACGTGGTCTCCATTGGAGAACCTTGCTGCATAGTTACTACTATGCACACATAGCTGTGAGGACTGATGGCCGATGGGGCAGCGAGGTTTTCCAATGGAGACGACGTACTGGCGGGACGACAGACACCGGTGAACGGACGACCTGGTAAAGGTGGTCGGAAACCGTCGGCCGCACAAACTGTGTGCACGGGAAACAATTAGGAAAGTGGGAGAGATGTTCACCTGTGGACTGGACAGCCACAGGCTGATTATGATGTAGACCCCATTGTTTTTGTGTTGATTTTCGTCAGCTGAGTTTCGAAGCAAATGGGATCAGCCTCTGCTCACGGCGGGTATCTACACAAGTATACACAGACCACACAAGTCCACACGTGTCATGTTTCCTCATTTGAGGTCGCTACAATGAGTCTGTTCACACCGACCAAGACTTCCAAAATCCTCCAAGTCTAAGTTAGATGGTCTAACTGACTCGGTCTGGTCTTGACACTGCCTAACTAAACCTGACATTATCTGTTGGAATTGACAGAAACAAAAATGATAATGGGGACAGAAAGTTAGACCATCTAACTTTAGACTTTGGAAGTCAGTTCAGGCTGGACCAACGACCACAACGACCACGCAGCCAGTGATTCCTCCCATCCCGCACCAAACCAAACGTATAGTGATACAATAAAACCACAATGTTTGTTTATGTATATTTTATTATAAAATTGTACCAACTAAAGGGTTACGATTACTTGTTTGTTATTGTGAGTATAAAAATGGTTTATTAATAATAGTAAGTGAAGACTCGGTCACTTACGATAGTAACATAATAAATTAATGACAAACTTACACCTACTTACATTATTATTATGATACTACATTATATTATGTGATGCGATGGGCTCTAAATGTCAGCTACAGGTACCGCGTACTGACCCCCCCCCACCCCCCTAACTGCTTATCAAAAATGGATGTGTATCGGATGAATTTATGTATGATATTATATTCTAAGTAAATTATAATAAACTGTGACCACACACCGCGGACACATCGTAAGTACACGTCATACATGTATTGTTCTGGATTGAATCCCCCCGAGTGCGTGCGCGCGCCGCCCATCACGACACCTCCACCTTCTCGCGCACCTTGCGCAGGATGCTCTGCAGCTCCGACGCGGAGGTCGTCTTGTACTGCACGGAATGGAATACAATCAATGAGTGGGAGTGTGTGTGTAGCGAGGTGTGTGTGAGTGTGTGTATGTGAGGGTGCATGTGTGTTATGTGTGCGCTCACCCCGGAGACGTTCCTCTGCACGAGCACGTGGCTGTAGAGGCGCTTGCCCTCGTCGGGGCCGAGCACGCGCTCGAGCTGCGCGCGCGACAGGGCGAACAGCTGATGGCCCGCCACGCGCAGCTGCTTCTGCGCCAGCTCGCTGAACCCCTTCGCCTCCAGCCACTGCGCCACCTCGTCCGGGTTCGATTTCTGGACACAACACAAACGGTACATTTATACACGCCCGGCCTTGTGATCTGTGCTACTTGTGTGCAAACTAGACAGCTGGCGGCTATCTATCTATATAGATAGATAGATAAATGATTTATTTGATACCACAGTCAAACGAACATATATTATATCACACATTTGAAACAGAAATACAAAATAAAATAATAATTATTACATGCAAACATAAAAGAAGTATGTTCGTGTGCTGCAGTAGTGCAAAAAGGTCACAGCTCAGCGTCATGATTCACCCGAAGGCAAATCGCTGGTTTTCAGCAGTAACCTCCGAGGTTAACGCGGAGACGGTTACCGATTTACTGATCGCAGTAAGATCAGCAAAAAAGGAAGAAATGATAATTATAACAATAAAAATTACAACAATAACACACTACATATTATACCTACATATAAGTATAATATATTACAAGAATACATAATATAAGTAGAGTCAATATATTTAATCAATTAGGTTTAAGTAAAAACGCACACGCAAAGTATTCGCTACCTACGCAAATCGTTTAGGTATTCCCTTTTTTTGTTTATCCAAAAGAAGTGCTTTAACTTTTTCCTTAAAGCTCACTTTGGATTTGAGTGCTCTGAGAGGCGGTGGTATGTTATTTTGTTGCGTGGTAGCGAAAAATGCCGGCGAATGCCACAAGTCGGTGACGTTCATAGTTTAAAGGTGGTCTAAGTGATCTATGGTTGTGTTGATGCAATCTATCAGACTGGGGGAATTTTAATTTGGAAGAAAGGAACGCGGGATTCTTAAAGTTAATAATGTCAAACATTAAAGACGCAAGATGTAACTGTCTACGTGATTCCATATTAAGTATACATGCATTATTTAAAAAAGGTGAAATATGACTCCTGGGTGGTATATCAAAAATAAATCTGCAACAAGCATTTTGCACCCTCTGTATTAAGCGATTTGTTTTATACAAAAGTCGCGGACCATAAACAAGATCAGCATAATTAAGTCGCGATAGTATACGTGATTCACAAAGATGAATTCTCACCTTTTCGGTCAATAAATTCCTTATTTTATACAAAACTTTTAATCTATAGATACAACTTCTAACTAAATTTTCCACATGACTCTCAAATCGCAATTGGGCATCCAAAACAACTCCCGCCACAAATACTTACTACTGGACATTTACTTTGAATCTTAGCAATCTGGGTTTTAGTACCAAGTACCATAAATTTTGATTTTGTGGGGTTAAGTATAAGTGCATTTCTATTTGACCATTCAGATACGTTATTTAAATCTTCGTTAAGTAAATCTAATGCGTCTAATATGTTGTCTGGCGTTTCGGAAATGTATAATTGGACGTCATCTGCATATAGATGTATTCTACAGTGTTTTACTGTATTTACTAGATCCGCACTATATATAATATACATAAGGGGACCCAATATGGAGCCCTGCGGAACCCCCGAACCATCCAGTTTAGGGTCCGATACTAGTTGTTTGCCATCAGATTTCAAGAGTTTGACAGATTGATATTTTTGACTAAGGTAGTTGGTAAACCATTGCACCGCCTGGATGTCCAACCCATAAAAAGCAAGTTTCGACAGTAAAAGATTGCAGTCAATGCTATCAAAAGCGCGGGAGAAATCTAACAGTGCGAGAATAGTACCCCGGCCAGAATCCTGTTCAGCAAGTATATTGTCAGTTACATCCAGAAGAGCTGTAACCGTTCCACGACCCCTGCGAAATCAAGACTGAAGAGACGGAAGTATATTGTTCCTTTCCATGTAATTCATTAGTTGGTGATATATGGCTTTTTCCAAAATTTTAGATAGAAAGGGTAAAATACTAATTGGTCGAAGATCTTTCATTTCGCAAGGATTCACTATTTTAGGTAGAGGAGTGACTAGCGCACTCTTCCATTGCTGAGGAACCACTCCCGTTCGGATAGACTCATTTACAATCCTAGTGATAATTGACAGCGTTCTTGGTAAAGTTAGTAATATCATGTCTCTATTGATATTATCACAACAGCTCTTAGCTATCGAAGTGACCGCACGCTTGTTCGCTTTTTTAAAAATATCACAGTTTCTCAAACTTTTTTCCGAGATGTTTGCGTGTGCTAGCTGCGACCAGGAGCATACGGGTGGCCCAATCTGCAGTATATGTAAAAAACAATATGATTTCAACTGTTCTGGCATCACTGAAGGTGGATATAGAAAATTGGGGGAGCGGAAGAATACTTGGCGTTGCCCGAAGTGTCCCAAAATCAAGACACTACAGCCGGCCTCGGCATCGGCATCCCCATCAACGTCTCCTCAGCCCACACAACTCGATAAGATGCAGGAGCAGCTAAACAAGATTGTCTTCAAGCTGACTCCACTTGGTTCGCTATTGGAGGACGTAAAATGTATTAAAGAGGAGTTAAGCAGTCTCAAGGATTCCATCGAAATGGCACATCAGGTTCTAGGTGACTTTGCGAAGACGGTTAAGGGATTGGAAACCAGAGTATCTAAAGTTGAGAAGATTGCAAACGAAGTTCCTTCCCTTCGTGAAGAAATTGCCAAACTAAATTCAGAACTCGATGCCCGTGATCAATTTGCCAGGGCAAATAATCTGGAGATAAGAGGCATACCTCAAAAGAAAAATGAGAATCTTTACGATATAGCGGATAGAATTGGAACGGTGCTGAACCTCTCGATCAAGAAGGAAGAAATAAATTACATTGCTCGTATACCTACCAGAATACCTAAAGGGGAGAAACCAATTATCATCGCTTTTAATAACCGCTATAGAAAGGAAGAATTAATAGCCTTGGCACGTAAGAAGAAGCAGACCAAATTATCTGACATTGGATTCAATGACGTCACTGGTAACTTCTATCTGAACGACCACCTAACACTACGGAACAGAGGTATTCTTAGTAAGGCAAAGGCATTGGCCAAAGAAAAAAATTTCCAGTATATATGGGTGAAGCATTGCAAAATAATGGCTCGGAAATCGGATACATCGCCAGTAATTTTTATCAGAGACGAAAACGACCTAAAGAAGTTAACGTAACCGAAAAACATCTACTTACTGTTATATTCCATCATTTGCTTAAACAAAGTTTGAGAATCACATTCATTTTTAAAGTCTTTTGTTCTCACTTTCTCAGCTTAAACTGGCTCAAGATGTTCAATCAATTTACGTTGGTAAGTTTGCATACGCTCTGGCAATTTTCACACGCATTTCTAATAAGTTACAAGAACCTAACGCTCATATTTGCATGCATTTTTTTAATTTTGCTATCAATATCGCTCGCAGTAGGACTTATGAACTACAAACAATCTTGGTACGTAACTCTCCACCCACTCACGCTTATATCGCACGCATTTGTTCCTGACACCAACTACATTAGGCCTATATTAGCTTGCGCATTTTTGTGTTTACAATTAAAATCGCCCGTACTCGCCGCACACTTATTATATCGCGTAGTTCGTATGATATTTGATGTTTTGTGTCATTTGCCCAACGTTTTCGATACGAACCTACCTTCTCCAATAAAAAATATTGACAATAGTACATTTAACCTGATTTATTTGCAATATTATATAGGTATCTACTATATTTTTATCGGAAATTGTTCACATTTGTTTATTAATGCAGTTTTTAGTCGTGAAGTATACATTTGTACTTATAACCTGATTTTTTTGCAATATTATAAAGGTACCTACCATATTTTTTGTATCGGATATTGTTCACATTTGTTTATTAATGCAGTTTTTAGTCGTGAAATGTATATTTGTACTTATAACATAATTTATTTGCATTGTTATATAGGTACCTACCATATTTTTATCGGATATTGTTTACATGCAGTTTTTATTCGTAAAATGTATAATTGTACATATAACCTGATATATGTACTTTATTACATAGGTACCTACCATATTTTTATCGGATATTGTTTACATGCAGTTTTTATTCGTAAAATGTATTATTGTTCATATAACCTGATATATTTACTTTATTATATAGGTACCTACCATATTTTTTCTTTTTTTTTCGGATATTGTTTACATTTAATATTTTTATTTTTTATTATTGTAGTCTTTATTCGTAAAATGCACAAAAGTATATTTAACCTGATTTATTTACACTATTATATAGGTACCGAACTACAATATTTTTATCAGATATTGTTTACATTTTTTATTAATGCAACTTTTATTCGTAAAAACAATCTATAATGACGAACTCAAATATTAAAATGTACTACCAAAATACTCGAGGGCTGCGTACAAAGACGAACAAGTTTAAAAGAAATATACTTTTAAGCGAATTTGATGTGGTTTTGATCACCGAATCATGGTTGAATGATGGTGTAGGCGACTCTGAACTCTTCGACGATAGGTATATTGTATTTAGGCGTGACAGGCAATATTCTGTCACACAACAGGTGAACGGTGGTGGGGTACTGATAGCAGTGCATCGCAATTTAGCTTCAACATTCCGCCCTGAATGGTCATCCTCAGCAGAGGACATCTGGGTAACTGTTACATATAAAAATAAACACTATAATGTTATTAAACTACATTTCTGCTGTCTCTATTTGTGTGATGAAAATCTAGGCTATAATTTTAACTCACAACTATCTAACTTTACTGATAAGCTTTCCTTAGTAGTAGACTCATGCCCCAATGATGTGTTCATTATTTTTGGCGACTTTAATATGAAGAATATAAGCTGGGATCTGGATCTTAACAACATAACGCAACCTACAGGTATTCAAGGTGATGCACAAGTCTATTTTTTTGATGTAATAACTGAATGTAATCTTAACCAATTTAATAATTGTATGAATGTGAACAACAGAGTCCTCGATTGGGCATTGTGCAATGCTCAATTAAATGTGTGTGTATGTGATGATCCCTTAGTGCCGGAAGATATGCACCATAAAGCTATATATGTATCGCTCCCCTTAGCCGAATTTAAACCACTTACGCCTCGGTCTAGAACAATATACACTTATCGTTCGGGCAATTTTGATGCTATAAACTCATCACTTCATGATGTAGACTGGAGTTGCCTGCTTTATGGTACTACTCTTGATGCGGCTGTCGAGAATTTCTATAATACCTTATATACTTTAATTGACAAATTTGTACCACAAAGACTCTATACCCCTAATTCATTTCCACCCTGGTATACAAAACCATTAAAAAAAGTCATTAAGGAAAAATACAAGTTCCTGCAAAAGTTTCATGTATATGGCAATAATAGTGATTATGAAACTTTTTCGTTGTTACGCTTTAGAGCGAAAAATATTGAACAGGAATGTTACACAAATTACCTTAGGACTATCGAGAGCGCTTTAGTAGAAGACCCCAAACTATTCTGGAGATATGTAAAGTCAAATAAACGTACCAGTAGTTCTCTTCCCTCTACCCTTACTTTTGAAGGCGTGTCAACTGACTCTGGAGAAGCTGCCTGTAATCTTTTCGCTGATTATTTCCAATCCAACTTTCTTTCTTCAGCTGCGTCTGCACCTCTAGGAGTCGATTATATCACAGAGGTAAATATGTGTAGCAACTCATTAAGTAATATTGAAATTGACACCAAATCAGTTCTTAAGTTGCTGGAATCAGTCGACCTTACAAAAGGAGCAGGACCAGATCGTATACCGCCACTTTTTATTGCTAAATGCAGCGATAAACTGGCACTCCCATTATCCAAACTCTTCTCTAGGTCGATACAAGAGGGTGTTGTGCCTGCTATTTGGAAATCGGCTTTTATAACACCGGTTCACAAAAATGGTGACAAGAGCAATATAAAAAATTACCGGCCGATTTCGAAATTGTGTATTTTTGCGAAGATTTTCGAACGTATTGTGTACACGCAGGTCTACAACTTCTTAAAAACCTCTTTTATACCTGAGCAACAAGGATTCCTTAAGAACAGATCAACTACCTCAAATATTTTATTATTTAACGAGTATACTTCGCGTAACATGGATTCGGGAGGTCAAGTTGATGCTGTTTTTACTGACTTCAGCAAGTGCTTCGATAGGATAGATCACATAATCCTGTTGCAGAAACTCTACAATGCCGGAATTCATGGAAATCTGTTCAGGTGGTTTTCCTCCTATATTGACAACAGGACCCAAAAAGTAGTAGCTTGTGGCTATGGTTCTGTGTGGATCAGAGTCCCATCGGGAGTTCCCCAAGGAAGTTTGTTGGGTCCGTTAATGTTCAATATTTTTGTCAATGACATTGGTATGTGCATTAATACATCCAAATTCTTATTATATGCTGATGATATGAAGATATTTAATAAAATCAACTCTATAAATGACTGTCACGATATGCAGCAGGATTTACTGGCTCTTGAAAAATATTGCTCCCGCAACAAGCTAGACCTAAACGTATCTAAATGTTATGCAATGACATTTACCCATAAACACAATATTACCACTTACAGCTACCAACTTAATGGTAGTCAACTTAAAAACGTAAGTGATATTCGTGATCTAGGCGTAACCCATGATACTAAATTAGCCTACGACATACATATAGATAATATAGTGAAGAAAGCAAATAGGTCGTTAGGTTTCATTAAGAGGTTCTGTGCTCAATTGGAAAGTATAAAGGCCATGAAAATCTTATATTGTTCTTATGTACGCAGTACCCTCGAGTACTGTTCACAGGTCTGGAACCCCCGTTATAACATTTATATAGATAGGATTGAAATGATCCAAAGGAAATTTATGCGGTACCTACAGTACAAGTCAAAATCTTATGATAGCACGTATGAAAAGAGGTGTAGTAGACATCACATATTACCACTTAAACTAAGGCGTGAAATAAGTGACATGACATTTTATACCAAGATTGCTCAATCACAAGTTGATTCACCAGAACTCCTATCCTCTATTGAACTAAGAGTACCTACCAGATCGGTTGTTAGAGCTAGTCGTATGCAAGCTTGCCAAAACGTCCCTAGGGGTAACACTAACTACAGATGTAACTCATTTTTCATAAGAACAAGCAAGTCTATTAATAATATTGATAGTTCTTTAGAGTTTGACCTCTTTGTTACCCCACCTCACATTCTAAAAAATAAAATATCCAGTCAGTGGTTCAAAAGACACACACAATCTCAATCTTTGTGAATTGGTTAATTGTTTCTTCTTTTCTTTTTTTGTTTAAACTTAAATTAATACTATTATTCTAATTTATGTAAGATGCAAACAAGCAATTCTGTTAACCATATGCGAATACATATTAATGGTTTTTGTAGTCATTTCTGTTTAAAATTGTAAAATTGTAACTTTTTAAGACATTGTTAAACTGTTTGTATTCCGAATAAAATAAAATAAAATAAAATAAAAATACAACCTAATGCATTAGATTTCACAGACATAATGTACTTTGATATAGTTGATTCAGATACTGGTTCCAAAGCAAAAGAAGCGTCTCCAAATACCTCTGTTTCATATTTATTTTTCGCTATGTTAGCTGAGGTTGAATCGGTCCTGGGTATATCCAAAAGTAATCATTAATCGCATTCGGGTCACTAAAGCAATCTGGCAAAGAATCATTTTTACTTGGGTCTATTAATATTTTATTCTTTAATTTTTTCCAAAAAGAAATTAAAATAGGCTCGTTTTTCTCGATAAATACTAGTTTCAGTTAAGAGTTTTCAATTCTTTGTAGTTATTTCTTATGTGTATCCAACTTTGTCTGAGATTTCTTAATACGGGCTTCATCGCGTAAGTTCATCATAATTTTAATATTTTCTGTGATCCACGGTAAAGAACGAAGTCTTCTAATTTTTACTGTTTTAATAGGAGCATGACTATTGAAAAGTTCAGTAACCAGTGCCTTAAACTCAATAACCATAGCATCCACAGAACCCCACAAAATACCGATTCCCAATTGATAAGGTTTAGATCTTTATTAAAATTATCAAAATTAATATCCTTGATTGGTCTAAAAGTGATCATTTTAGGAGGTAACTTAGCCTTTTTTATCGTCAGCGTGAAATTAACCATTGAATGTCCTATAGATCCAGTGATGTTTTTCACTGTAACATCACGGACCGGGCAATTGGTACATACAACGTCGATAAGTGACTCAGCAGTAAAATGTGTACGGCGCGCGTGGTATTTTATTTGTTATGCTACAGTCTCCCCCTCCGTATCCAAATTAACCGAGTGTCTGTGCACACTATATTGAAATCGCCGATTTAAAAATAATAAACACGGGTACAATATAAACACGTCAATCAGCGGTGGCGTGCCCCGCGCGCCTCTGTATGTGGTCACCTGGTCGATGAATATGTCGGGCGTCTTCTTGATGTCGAGCTTGTTGCGGCGCTGCTGTATCGCCGGCAGCACCATCTTCAGCTCCTCGTGCAGCGTGCTGCCCGTGCTCACCGCCGATTTGGTCGCTACAAGGGGGACATACCGACAACGGGTTAGTGAGTGTCACGAGATCTACTGGCGGAAGTCGGACTCAGCTCAACTCAACTCACACTTCATGGTGTCGGTCCTGGGCGGCGCCGGCGCGGGCGGAGAGTCAGGGGGCGGCGGAGGGGGCGGGGGCGGGGGCGGGGGCGCCGCCGCCGCGGGGGGAGGGGGCGCCTTGTCTGGAAACATTAACAATAACATGACATTCTCCATAGACACAGCGTACGTGATATATCAAATTATAATATCATTAGATAGCTTCCCGCGGGAGTGACAACACTGATACAAGTTGTTAACAAGTAGGTACAACACACTGTAACATAGTAAGAAGCGAGACTCACCTGTGACGTCATACACCCTCACGAACACGACACATAAAGCAACACGTGACGGGACCGGGACCGGGACCGGGATTGGGATGCAGTAAGGAGACACCAACACTTGTATGGTATATGTTGTTTAATGTATAAAAATATAAAATACAACAGAGCATTAAGTGCGGCGCAGTGACTCGCCGTCAGCCGCCGGCGAGACACTCGCGCTGTGTGCCCATTTGTAACTCACACAACGACACGTTAGCACACACACACACTACCGCATTACAATACGATGTATCACTACTAACAGACGCGACCTATTGTTAATATACATATATTATACTATATACTCTTTAAAACATAATAATCTACTTTGTAGAGCGGACACTTAACTACGTCAGGACTCGCACGTTAGACAATATCAGACTTATGACAGATTACAACGAGACAATGATTCGATAATAATATGATACAGGTGTGTAATGTACTTCATGGGAATATCACATACGTATGGGAACCGAAGGGTTATCGTTTAGTTTATTATTATTATGGAATCATTTCAGTAATTAACACAATTGCAACATTTATGACAATTTGGTAGTTCAATAAATATGTAACGACATCAGTACACCGTGTGGCGGTGGCCGCGCGGCGTGCGGCGAGGCGCGTCGTGTCGGGGCGTGTCGCCGCGCACCGCACTACCGCCGCCACACGCGCACGGGGCGAAAGGACCGACTGCTCGCGTACGGGCCTCACTCGGATCGGATTAAATAAATGCTTTCAATAAATGTAACAGTTTAAAGCTTCCACAGAACAACAATGCACAGTAGGGGAGGGCCCCGGCTCGGCGCGGGTGACGTCACAGTTAGCACACACACACACACACACTAAGCGAGGCGCGCCCCGACCCCAGCGCCGCCCGCGGCCCCGTGTGACCCCGCGCCGGGCGCTAGAAGTATCGGAACTCGCCCTTCTTGCCGAGCCTCTCGCGGCGCACCCAGTCGGCGCCGGGCCCCCCCGCGCCCCCCGCCCCGGGCGACGCCCCCGCCCCGCCCGCGCCCCCCGCCCTACCCGCTGCGGCCGTCGGACTGCTGCCGCCGGACCCTCGACCGCCACTCTCCTGCAACAGAACGCAACATCTCGTTATCATTTTACAACCGGAGCATCAAATTGAGAACTTCTGTACCAATTAGTGTATATGTCGTGTACCTGGTAGTGCGTGTATATGGGGTTGGGGTAGAGGTGCGGCGAGGCGGGCGGCGAGAGCGCCGGCGCGACGATGGTGTGCGGCACGTGCGCGGTGATCCCGCGGCGGTTGCGCGCCTTCCACCACTTGCGCGAGTCGTCGAGCACCTCGAGGTACTCGCCGCGCACCACCGACAGCTCCTTGTCGTTGTTGGCAGTGCGCGGGTACGTGACGCGCACCACGCGCCCGCCGCGCGCCGCCACGCCGCGCGCCCACGCCTCGCCCAACTCGTCTGTGGGTACACACACGACATGAGTCAGTACGCGCCCGCCTCACACGGCCTCAACACACACTACAGTAACAGGTACCGTCTTCCCGCTCGGGCCGGTAGGGCTGCTCGCGCTCCGGGGACGACGCCGCCGACCCGGAGTCCTCCCGCGTCGGGCCGCGCCTCTCATTCCTGGAACACACGGGACACAGCTCAGTCGGGGACGGCATGAGGTAGTGCAAGTAGGAACGACAAGCGACGAGTGTAGCGAGACACGTGCAGACAGCGGTGGGACGCGGACTGTGGGTACCTGGGGTAGGGCGCGAACTGCTCCTGGTAGAGGTCGGGGTCCTCGCGCTCGTACGCGTAGGGCGGGCCCCCCGCGCCCGCGCCCCCGCCCCCGCCCTCCGCCGCGCGCCCCTCGCTGCGCCGCGGGGACCTACACACACATACACACACAGGGCACGTCACAACACGACACCAAGCGCGTCCCCACCTCCTCCCCCTCCCGGGGGGCACTCCCACACCCACCTGCGCAGCGGCTGGTCGTCCACCTGGTAGTCGGGCGTCCACCCGTCCATGAACACCGGCTGGTACGGGGGCAGGCTCGTCTTCCACTGTTCCCTGCAACGTCACACCACACGCCTCGCATCTCAGTACGACATCACCATAATACAGGACTATAAACCCTTATCCGTATCGAAGTAGTGTATAAATAGCACCAATACAGTTATTTTAATATGGAAATGATAAAATTAGGTGATTATGGTAATATAAGTAAACAAAATCCCACCAAAAACATTCTGTAAAAAACTAGCCAAGTCTCGATGGAGCTGCTTGTTTATCTCTAAAAAGTAATGAAATCTAGACAAAGTCGTGCCAAGTGTAAGGTTCCTTACTGCGATTTCTTTATTATTATAGTTAATGTTGTGTGACTTGGCCGTTGAACATTGTTTAAAACGTTAGTAGTGGGTACAAGTCAATTTTGTTTACACGTAATGTTGTAACATTATTAAAATACGCAGCTTTATCAAGCCTATAATTGACTGGATATTGAATCAACGTTTTTCAAGTGGCAATTTTCTATCGTCAATGGGTAGTGGTTTTAGCGACAGATTGGTGCAATAGTGTCATGGAGCACCTAGTTTTGTACCCTTGTGTACAGTTGTGTACTTGTGTACAGTGTATCCTTCAACGGCCAAGTCACATAACATTAACTATAATAATAAAGAAATCGCAGTAAGGAACCTTACACTTGGCACGACTTTGTCTAGATTTCATTACTTTTTAGAGATAAACAAGCAGCTCCATCGAGACTTGGCTAGTTTTTTACAGAATGTTTTTGGTGGGATTTCATTTATTTTTGTTGAAACGTGTTTATATTGTTTTTTTTTATTAGATTTTCTTATTTGACACATTTTTTACTTTTTAGGAGTAGTATTTTATTACTAAGCGCCCCGCAGTTTCACCCGCGTAGTTCCCGTTCACGTTTTCGTGGGAATTTCAGGATAAAAAGTATCCTATGTGCTTCTCCTGGTTCTAAGGTACCTCCCCACCAATTTTCAGCCAAATCAATTCAGCCGTTCTTGAGCTATAAATTCCCGTTCCCAATCCCGTGGGAATTTCGGGATAAAAAGTATTCTATTTTCTTCTCAAGGTTTTAAGCTACCTCCCCACCAATTTTCACCCAAATCAATTGAGCCGTTCTTGATTTTTAAATTTCCGTTCCCAATCCCGTAGGAATTTCGGGATCGAAGGTATCTTATGTCCTTTTTCTGGTTCTAAGCTACCACCCCACCAATTTTCAGCTAAATCAGTTGAGCCGTTCTTGAGTTATAAATTTCCGTTCCCAATCCCGTGGGAATTTCGGGATTAAAGGTATCCTACATCCTTTTCCTGGTTCTAAGCTACCACCCTACCAATTTTCAGCCAAATCAGTTGATCCGTTCTTGAGTTATAAATTCCCGTTCCCGATCCCGTGGGACTTTCGGGATTAAAGGTATCCTACGTCCTTTTCCTGGTTCTAAGCTACCACCCCACCAATTTTCAGCCAAATCAATGCAGCTGTTCTTGATTTTTAAATTCCCGTTCCCAATCCCGTGGGAATTTCGGGATTAAAGGTATCCTTTGTCCTTTTCCTGGTTCTAAGCTACCTCTCCACCAATTTCCAGCCAAATCAGTTTAGCCGTTCTTGAGTTACAACTCCCGTTCCCGTTCCTGTATAATTCCCGTTCCCGTTCGATTATCCTAGTTTTTATAGTTTTCTCTTTATGTGGGCATTAAACCCTAACTCTGTACCAAATTTCAGCTCTCTAAGTCTATGGGAAGTACTAGTTCTATTTTGATGATCATGAGTGAGTGAGTGAGTGAGTGAGTGAGTGAGTGAGTGTCTGTCATAAATACGAAACTTTGCATTCGCTTAACTTCGGAACTAAATGACCTACAGACTTGAAATTTTAATTTAAGTATGTGATTGTATAGCTTACTGGATGACGAAAATTTCAGCGTTCTGGGCTTATCCAGAGGTCCTCTAATAGGGGCATGAAAATGCGGCGAAATGGTTCCTGTAAAGGATGGTACGGCAGTGTTTGCTTCGCGCTCGACTTGGCGGGGGGCACTGCCGTGCCCCCAGATATGTCTGTTATCTATCGGCCGCGAGTCGTATCTGCGGATTAGTATCGGTAAATCATAACGTGTACACCCGATGTTACATTGTGTGAGTGTACCTGGGTATGAGCCAGGCGTCGCCGAGCGAGTGCCAGAGCTCGGTCTCCTTGCTGGTGACGCAGTTGGCGAGCAGGTTAAGGGCGTCGCGCGTCAGCAGCGGCTGCAGCACGCGCGCCGGCAGTCGGCCGTCGGCCGCGTCCTGCGCCGCGTCCACGATCAGCGCCAGCGGCGTGAACAGGAAGTGCACCAGCTCGGGCGCGTTCGGGTCGTGGATGTGCGCGCGCAGCCGCGCCAGCAGGTTGAACGACAGCTTGAATTTCTGCAGCACATCGACGAAGTCGCGCTCGGGCGGCGGCCGCGTGCGCAGCGCCAACATGCCCTCGCCGGCGGCGCGCCGCCCGCCGCGCGCGCGCTGCCGCCGCTCCAGCTCGCGCGACGCCGCCGCCGCGTGCTGCAGCCGCGCTATGAACTTCTCGATGTCGTCGAAGCACCGGTTCAGGATGGCGATGTCCTGCTCGTAGACGCGCTCCGAGCCCGTCGAGGAGGCGTCGTCGCGCTCGCCGCCCGACCCGCCGCGCTCGCGCCCCAGCTGCGCCGACATTTGCTGCAACACACGCGACTCCGGTCAGCGGACGGTCGCCCGGGCGGTGGGGTGCACCCGCCTGACTCGCTCACGCCAGTACGACACCGGGTACTCACGACGAGCACTTGCTCCCACTGCTGCCGCGTGTATGTGTGGTAGAGGCGCGCCATCGCGACCGACTGCCGCCGCGCGCCGCCACTCGCACTCTCCGCCGGCGCGTTATCGCCCGCGCGACTAGCGCACCGACCGTCTTACTCCACAGTAATTGTACTTATTTTATTGCTCGCTAATCCCTTTTCCTAGTTGACTTATTGAATTTCATCGGCGATAACGATAATAAGTAATACAAAATTTTAATATCAAAATGAATTGATACGTTTACCATTTAGAATGGTACGTAGAACTAAAAACAACGATACCGTCATCGGTGTTGGGTAACGGGCCGCTTGCGCAACGAGCCCGTCAATACCTTTGAGGTATATTAGATAGGTTAATAGATAGTAAGTGTATTTGATGGATGACCGGAATAGATGTATTAATTAGGTAGATACGAGTACAATGATGCCCTATCGCTATCGGTTGCGGTGATAGCGGCCGATAGTGCCCCCCTTCCCGCTGCCTCCCCCGCCCCGAGGAGGCCCTGAGTGTGTGTTGTATACCGACCTGTCTCCGCGGGCGCTCCAGCTCGGTGTCGCGCTCGCGTTCCCGCTCGCGCTCAATGATGAAGTCCCGACCCCCCTCGCCGCCGCCCCCGCTGCCCCCGCGCACCCCCCTGCACACACATAGGGAATCATTAGTGGATAGTGGCATCTACAATACAACCAGCTCTAACAGGCGTAGTGGGTGGTTCATGTGTCGCGGCGGTGATGCTGCTCGTCGTACCAGGCGCGCGCGGCGGGGCTCTGCGACCAGCTCCCGTGCACCAACATGCCGACTGGACGCGTCACACGACGGGAGGTGACAGTGCAATACGCGCCCGGAACACTCTCGAGCCGGACGTCAACAGGCTAACTCACAACCAGTACACTACATACGTATACACACGTATCTGTTATTGATTTATGACAAACAATAATCATGAACAGATTACGACCGAATCACTTCTAGGAAACATATCGCGGCCGCAGGTACCGACCCACTACACGTACACTACATACAGGTAGACACATTCACACATCGACTTCTGCCAACCGAAATGAAACAAACAAACTTAACGCACACTCAGCAGTTGTTAGCTTCACAACAGCAGAGGTCCATTTTAATCATCCTATAATTATGGTACCATAAATATCATTGTGCCTGTTAATGATCCTGTTGCCCTATTGACCTTCTTTACTCGTACTTGTTATTAAGTTACAAAGTGCTATCAAAGCGATATTAGACCTATGTCGGGTCAGGGAAGTACAATGTATGTAGGGCAGGAGCCCCGGTTGTGGCCACTACCCCGGTTTTGGCCACTTGCAACTTTAGAAGTCACTAAATAAGGCATGATTCATGATGGTAAAAAAATCCTATGTGTATGGTCCGTTCAGACAAGTCGCAGTTGCGAAGTCATATGCTTCAGGAAAAAAAAATGAGCTTGCTAAGTTTTATCGAAAATTTTCTGGTACTTTCTTAAGAAAAACGTTAATAGACACTAGGTAAGTAATCAACAAATTTTTCAGATATCTTTTTACTTTTTGTTTTGCATTTGGATGAAGGCTACTAACAGAATGTCCAGCTACATGGTTTTGTGGTTATTTTGTTAATCGTTCAAACTGCACTTTGCTTGGGTTGTGGCCATGCTTGTGGCCAGAACCGACTCCAACACAATATCAGTTTTGGCCACTTTGTTTTTATTTTGTGTTTGCTGCTTGATAATTACTAACTGGTTTGGCATCGCATGTTTTTATTTCTTTTGTTCGTAGGTTGGGTGAAATGGCTCCAAGAAATAATAAAAAAATTGATGATGCCAAAAGGAAGCTTTTTGCATATTCGTCTTTGAAAGTTACGTTGGCCTTAAATGATATGCAAGGTGGTACGAAATTGCTAGCCTAACCTTCCGAGTGCCGCGTTCCACCTTGCGGCACAAAATTTCAGGTCATGCGCCAGAAACATCGGGCCATGTTGGAACCCCAACCTGTTCTCGGAAACAATATTGAAAATTCTTTGGTCACTTGGATAAAAGAGTGTTCAGGCACCGGTTTCCCGATTAATAAGGATGGTTTATTGGACTCCGTTAAGAAAATTGTGATCGCGGGTAACCTCGAAACTCCGTTCATAATTAATCGACCTGGAAGGTCATGGTTTTTGTCTTTTATGGCAAGACATCCTTATTTAAGTAAAAAACAGGCAGAATATATAAATAAAGCTCATGCGATTATAACGGAAGAAAGAATCAGAAAGTGGTTTGAAGAAGTTACCGAACTATTAGGGCCCGAAAGGTTCTGAGGTTCTGAAAGAGCCAAAGCGAGGCTGGAACTGCGATGAGACTTCTTTATTTGTTATCTGTTAATTACCTTCCTAACAATAAATATTAACTTCTATATAATGATTTGTTTTATTTCGTTAAAAAAAAACAGAAATTCCTTTACTAATATAGTGGCCACAACTAGTGTAATGGTATGGCCACAACTGGGGGAAAAGTGGCCAGAACTGATGACATCATACCTTTTATATTTAAAATCGTATTTATGTATTGATTCAAATTAAACATCGCATAAAAACTTTAAAGGGTAAATGCATACCCTTTACTTTGATTATTTCAAAGCGTCACATTACACATTCTTGAAATAGTAGCGAATTTTTTAACATAAAAATTCTCTTAAAGTGGCCAAAACCGGGGCTTCTGCCCTACATAACATCTAAGGCCGAGACTCCATCAAAGAGAGACGAGACGAGAAAAGATGTGTTTTAAACAACCAATAGGAATAAATAATACTTATTCGTTAATCTCGATTCCGCTCAGCTTCTGTGAATACCACCGAGAGGGGATGTGTCGTATTGTGTGCCGTGAAAATGTATTTACAATGGTCCCGCCACGAAATGCTAGTTCATATAAATATCGGAACAATAGTTATTTGTTATACAAGAGTGCAAAGTTGCTTTTTTTTGTTGTAAGTTGCTTGCAAGGGACTCAAAGGAGCACAAGGTTAAAAATTGTTTGCACTCGAGTGCAACACATTATTTTTCATCCCCCCTCAGCGAGGAAATTACTAAATGGAAACATAAAACAATCACAATATTAAATGAAAAGAAAATATCACGCGCAAAGCAAATTAAAAAATGAGTAAGACTTGTACCTACACCTACACCAAGAAGGTTCCGAGTTTGAATTTGAAATAAAAAAAAAGTTGTAAGATGGTTTGTGAATTAAAAACATCATCACACTTAGTGCACACGATGTTCTAAATTCAAATTTACTTTAACCTCTAGAGCGCAAAAACGACTTTTACTCCCAGTTAGCGAAATTGCCTTGGGATGAAAAATCTATTGTATTTTGTAACAGCATAAAGTACTCTAAGAACTGCCACTTCCAGCGGATTCGTTTTTTGTTTTATTATCGGTTGATGATACTGAGATACTACTTTACTAATATTCGGCCGTGACTCAAGGAGTAGGTATCTAATGACGGATGTGTGGCATGCAGTGACACTGGTCGGCCTAGTCAAGGCCGTGACGTCACCGCACACTCAAACAAACGATTTCACATTTCGTTGGTACACTTCAGTACAGTATGTAGTTACGTTGCAGTGAGCTCCCTGACACACGGTAGGTGACGTCACAACACTCACACACACACATTCTCTCACACACGTCACTGTCTGTGGTGTAGTACCAGGAGTAGGCGGCGACGGGCAGCGCGAACTTCGCTCGGATGTACAGCATCACACGCGCTCTCAGCCTCACTGACACGCACCGTACTGATCTGGAGCATCTCGGGCCGCGCGCTTATAACGACCGATAACGCGCGCATTCACTTCTTTATTTATATCCGATCCGCTCAGATAAGAGTCAAGTGCAGGCTCTCGGTGGCGCAACACAAAACACAGAGTTTTGTGGTTATTTTGTTAATCGTTCAAATTCTTAGTGTTGGGAGAACCGAAGCCGGAAGTTTACTACAACACGAAAGTTTGGACGCATCTGACACTCGCGCGCCTGACGACTGGCGTATCTCATCCATACAACCACACACACTGATCGTCAGATTGTGGACTACACCTCGTCACAGAATCGGTGACGGCGAGTTGACGAGCAACTTCCTCGTGCGTGGACTAGAAATGTGTGCGGATGAGGACATTGAGGACCAATGTACTGTACGTACTTGAGGGCGTTGAGCTCCTCGACGAGCGTGTGCGCGGCGACGTCGTGACACTGGAAGATGTGGAGCTCGCGGCGCGGCGGCGGCTCGTCAGCGTGCGGCGGCGCGCCGTGTGCGGGGGCCGCGGGGGACGGGGGGCCCACTACGAAGGCCACCACGTTGTTGTACAGCTCCGCCGGCTCCGGGGACGTGAACGCGGTCGGCGAGTGCACCCACAGCGCCGGGAACCGCTCCATTATCGACTGCACACACACACACGCAGGTCACTCACTGCACGGGGCGGGGCGGCGCGCGGCGCGGGGGAAGGTGTACTCACGCCCGTCTCGAAGTCCATCACGAGCACCCACTGGCCCTCCAGGCTCAGCAACATCTTCTGACTCCATATTCCTGCGAACAACACACAGTGTTACTACGATCCAATGCATATGTAATACGGCGGTGTCACTGGTGGGTGCCAGTAGCGCCTCGTGTGTGTGTTGTGTACTGACCGTTGGTCTTTTCGAGCTGCAGCAGGCGGCGCATGCCGTCCGCGGGGTACACGATGCCGGTCTCGCGCGTCACCGTGAACGTGGCGAGGTGCTCGAGCACGTAACCCCCACGCGCCCCCTCGCCGCCACCCGGCGAGCCCCGCAGCCCCGCCAGCTCCTCGAACTCGTCCAGGGTGCGCTGGGGGTCGCCCCGGGACCGCCCACCGCCCCCGCCCCCGCCCCCGCCACTCCGCCCGGACATGCTCACGCGGCTCCCACCATCACCCGCTCTGAAGCCACTCGTGTCGTGTCACCTGCAAACAACAATACCACATTAATACGAGACTCAATATCCTGGATGTGTTGATCACGAGCGCCACGACTCGGTCATGACGTCACGCCGTACATTGTGTGGAGTGCTTTCCCCCGCGGGCGGGACGCGCCGCGCATACTGATGCACACTCGGGTCCCGGCGGGTGAAACCCGCGAGCGCCGGCGGACGGACGCGCGCGCAATACCGACACTGGCGGATACACGGGCAGCTCTCTCCGCACGCACTTCCTACAGCCGCCGACACTCGATGAATACTTACAACACTTTACTAAAGCGATCCACAAACAGGACACACACGGACGTGATTCATTTACATATTGTATTCGATGGGTGCGATATGTTCAGCGCACGCGACGGGCCCGGGACAAGTTAAGGTAATTAAGTATGTATAGGCGCAGGGGTGGAATCGCACGTCGTACGAAATAATGTAACATATGATGGTGTCGCAAGTGGTCGACCTCAGCACGGCGATAACGCACAATGAGTGCTAACGTGATGTGATAACGAGCGGCGAGGTCGGCGGCGTGCGGGCTCGTGGCTCATGGCGCAACATCCATACATACACGCGCTACCGGTGTCCTGAGTCCTCTCTCATGTCATACAGAAGAATATAATCTATCCCACAAGATTAACGTGGTAGCACGCCACCGCACGGCATAAGGCGGCGTGTTGCCTGTTGTGGCTTCACTCGTGGGCAGAGTGTACCGGGGGAACAAGTCCGCGGGCGACATGGGACGCGCATCGCATCACCGACACCCGGCACAGGTGATTAGTGATGTTAGTCAACACGATACAAGGAGCAGAAGTAATAACATAAATAGTATACAAAATGACAGTCTCGTAACAAGTACACATTAAGTAATGAATGAGGACATGTCATGAAAGTGCGAGCAATGGGCACATTACGATACATGTTTGTGTAACAATACGCCATAACCGTGTGACGTCACCCGACGCCACTGGACACACAATGGGAGACGCGGGGACAGCGCCTCTCCTCGCGATCAACACACAAACACATCAATAACTAATTCAATCATTCAAATGCAGTCACCCGATCACACATCACCACATAGTCTCAGAATGGATACTAGACAACCGATAAACAAACATACATTGCTTTGCTTATTTTCTTTTGTCAAGAGGTACATACTATAATTACAGACCCTGTAACCATTGAAATAGAAGGCAGGGTACAACCACACTACTTGATTATCGAATGTACTTATTTAAATGCGTTTCGGGGACTGAATAATGTTTGTGTTGTAATAATGTACAAAGTATTGTTGATAACACTGTGTAAGGTAACATTGCGTCGTTGGCGAGGTGCGCGGGCCGCGTCCGGCTCCGTATCGCGCCTGTTATCGTAATCCTGCCGAGTGCCGACTGCGAGCAGATAACGAGCCGATAGCCGCGCAACATGGAGCGAGGTACATACACCTAACGCGGTATTACAATCGAGTGCGAGTAACAAACAACAGGGCCGACACGGGCAGCAGTGCGAGGGCGCGCGTCACGGGAGCGCGTCGATGTCTTTTGTAGGGACGTGGAATGCGGCCCGCGGCAACAGGTCGGCACCGCAACAGTATCGGTAGAACACATTAACGTGTCGCAGAGCGGGTCGGGTCGGACGTCAGGTGCGGGTTCAGTTCCGCATTCCGATCTAATCTGTATTTAATTACAAATTAGTTAATCATTTGTCGTTTGGTGCAAAATTCTCGAACATTGCGCTCGATTACATTCGATAAGATGTGTTGGTTAGATAGTGCGAGGGTGTAGGAGGGGGTGAGGGGGGGCGACTCATCAATGTGTCATGAAGTCGTCATTACAATAATGTAATGTAGGGCCTACAGCGCGCGAGGTGCGCGGGGCGGGGTGTGAGGGGGCGGGGGGCGTTGGGGGGGGGGGGGGGGCGGTGAAGGTCGCGCTCCGAGCGCCGCGGGTCACTCCGCAATATCTAAATATAAAAATGTTATAAATGATTGACGAGTGCCGAGCGCCGAGCGCCGGACAGTAACGTACATTCAGCAATACATGTATGTACTTAGATATAATAATGTTCCTATGTATGTATTCATGTGATGCGCCTGCGCTCGCTAATGGCAAGCGATACAAAAACCAATAATGTTAACAACTGTGTGTCACACTGTGTTTGTATTACCTACACTACGTACAATACGAGTATGTACAATATGCGACGCCCACACAGTCGTGTACCGCGACCGCGACCGCCACACTAATTAATAATTAAAACTTCTACAAGAATATGATTCTAAATAAAGAAACACATAACGAGTACATTATGTAAATGAATACTTTAATTGAAAACGGTAACAATCAGTGAAATGGTATAAGTACTTTAAGTGTACATGGTTTGTTTGTTTGTTGAGAATGAGAAACGGATTGATGTAACATTCTGTATAGAAACACTGTGAACTACGAGGTGAGCAGGATGGATAATTCCGTGGTAGAGGGACCTCGTCAAACGGGAGTGTCAGTCACAGGTGAACTCACCGGGCGCTGCTGGTGTAATGTAACCGTATAATTTCCTCGGTCGCTGTGAGTTTTCCAACAACTATTTCTTCTGCGAATCTATTGAATGAACAGGTCTGAGCGGGGGGCGCGGAGGTGGGGGGGGGAGGTGGTCTCAGGAATGTCGTGTGAGAGTGTATGTAGATACACGAGAGAGTGGAGTGCGGTGTGACGTCACGCGGGGCCAGCCGCGCGCCCGCGCCGGCCACTGGCACCGCGCGAGAGAACTCACAAACAGATGCGAGTGATACCGAGCGGGGGTGACGGGGCACGGACACACCATACGGGACGGACACCGTCTCAGAAACATTCACATTGCATACAATGTGGGGCCAATAATTTGTATTAGTTTCGTTTTTATTTCAATAAATATCAGATGTCCGCGGCGATCCCACTCGGATTTATTGCGGTCGTAAACCATACATCGCATTCTACACACACAGTCACACTCCGTACATAATGCAAAGGGAGATAATCTCGTTGTACCTGTTAGTTGAGTTTATGTTGCGCTGATAATTTATAGTGTAGTAACGGGAGGCGGGCCAGGGGTTACCGCGGGGACAGGTGCGCGGGCGCAGGTCGGGGGGAGGGAGAGGGGGGGGCGGTCAGGGATCGGTGCACATCCGCCACACTCGGCGATAGCATTATGAACAGGTGACGGGAACACGTACACCGGGACATTAATGGCGAACAGAACAATAGTCAGTCACCGGACCCGTCAATGGACGACAACCGGCGACATGACGCGAGTACACACGCGGGGCGGACGCTAATGGGAATTGGTTGAATACGGACGAGCGATGAGTGGTACGTCAGTCAGTCAGCGGTAACAGGTACACACAGCGGAGAGTGGTGTTTGGCAACCTCCTCAACGGGGTCAGGTCGCGCGGATAGAGGGCGCGGCAGTGTGTGAGTTTGACACACCGACAGATAGCCATCGGGCCCCCTCATTTATGCAGGTTAGGTCACACAGTATAATGTAAATATGTTTTAAACTATCTAATTTTTGTATTACAATGAGGAAGGATGTAGCTGTCTGTTTGTACCGGATCGTTTTGTAAAGTGTTAGCTAATGGTATAATTAATGTAAAATGTAAAATGGGACCTGTACCTGAATAAAGAAATTATGTCTTTTCCATTCACAGGACTATTAAGGAGTTATTATTATATTATTATTATTTGTTATGTCTTTTCCATTCACGGGACTATTAAGGAGTCCCGGTCTTTTGGAAGGCTAGTATGGGGCCAAAGCCAACACACGGAAGCCCTTTGACATATTTAATCTTGTGTAAAGGGTGCACAATCCGGCGACTATCCCTGTATAACACTATAAAATGCATCCAAGGACAGTTATTATTATTATTAAAGTAATTACAGTTTCTCTAATTGGATGCAAGTGGTGCCGGGTGCGTGAGTGAGTGAAGTCGGTTGAGAGGAAGGCGTGCGGACCAACCCGACACTGAGCTCTACTACATTCATTGCCCCGTTATAATATTGAGTACTTACCTTAACAAACATGACGGACCCGTGTCAAGGAACATGACACGTAGAAAACACAGACAGGTGGAGGTTATTACAATTATTACGGTTCAGTAACCACAGCCTCAGCTTGGGCGGAATAAAAACATAAATCGGTCTGGTTGTGTGCGGGCTTAGTTTCTGATACCATACACATACATACTCGTAGCATTCAGGTAAAATTAACATAGTTAGGGGTCAGTTTGTTAGAACTTCGAAGAAAGTGATAGACTGACTGGTTATAAAACAATACCTCGAATAGCCACATTATATTTAGTGGTAGTTCTCTCTGTCGCCCTGAACAACGACCAGCAAATGCTACAACGAAACCAGCCATGGGCGGGGGTAATAAGCGGATAGATTTGTTTCAATATCGGTCGATTCGTCACTTCCTCACCGACGAAAGTGAAACTCGCGAAGGGTATTTTTCTATACGTTTCCAATTTACATGCATATTCAGCAGCTTAGCTTTTAATTCTGTTACTTATACTCGTAGCTTATACCTCGATAGCAAATCAACATTTAATAGATATGTCCATCGGAGGTAATATTTAGAAGGTTGACGATTTCGGGATAAAACAAAGCATTTATGTGTTTTCCCCGGACCAAATTTAAAAGTACCAAATTTTAAGTCAATCGGTTCAGTAGTTTAGCCGTGAAAAGGTAACAGACGGAGTTTCTATCGCATTTATATTAGTATTAGTAAGGAAGTAAGGATGTTTCCAGTAATATCAGGGGGTGTAATTACATCTGTGTCCTCTTAAAATAAAGATAGAGTGAGACAGGGAATGTGGTCGGCGAATAATTCCCCGCCACCCTCACGACCGCGGAGAGGTCTTTGTATCTCGCCTCTTTGGGGGGAAGATGCACCACTAGTGATATTAGTGTCTGATGTTACGTTAATGGTTTCTCTGATTTCGCACTCAATGTGCTCTATTACTACAATCCGGGCTCTGTCCGCAATGTCCAATCTAATCATTCTAAAGTTTCTAATCCCTTTATCGTGTAATTCCTTTAATAACATTACGATACGATACGTGTTATGCTTTATCCTAAGTTTTGTCATGTTCATCAGTCCGCACTTATTCTACCTATATGTTGACTGCAATCGACTACAGTTACTGCAGTAGATTTTTGTTTAAGAAATCCGTTTTGTGATTTGTGGCATACTTATTTTATGACTATTACCTATTCACTTACAGTATAGATGCTTAGTTTGAAACGTCATCGAACAGGTATGAGTGGGTACATTAGTAGCGTTGTGTATAATATCGGAATACATTTTAATTCAATAACAATTACATTGTCCGCGTGTCATCGCGATGATGTTGTGAATGTGACGGGTGTGAGTAGCGACCGACCGACCTGAGTGGAGCCGCCGAGACTGCGGAGACTGTGGAACGAGTGACGAGAACGGGAACACGTCGGCGGGAGATACGGAATAGATAGAGGATGGGGTGACACTAACAAGTAACAAAATAAACATACTTAATTGAAAGTTAAATTGAATGAAACCTCTATCGAAAAGTTAGTTTATTCTAAATTTTAAGGAAGTAAATGAAGATATGATGTACCTATAGCAATGTTCACAGTGCAGGCGATGCACATGAACCTGTAGCACCACACAGGCTCATTCGCGGCGAGACGGTCCCACGTCTGAATGAGCCAGTGGAGGACGGGTGGGTCAGAGGGCGGTCTAGTAGTGTCGAGTGGTGCAGTGTAGGATTAGGGAGACAGTTGGAATCGGTAGTGTTTGGTTATGTTGTGGTAGTGACGTCACCGGTGAGGAATGCGCTTGCACAACCTGCCGCGCGCCCGCACCCGCCGCTCCGTTAGTGTTGCCCTTTTACACGAAACATTCATCTAATGCAACGTAATATGCAAACGTTGTACCCACTGATGGCGTTTGAATGATATTGGAGCGCGCGTCGCGGTTGTTGTGTTCACCTCGATCAGTTATGTCGAAAAGTAAACAATCAGTATTGTTTATGGTATGGCTAAGTGAGGCTCTCTGCATGTTTGCCAACACCGCGGGCTGAGCCCCGGGCCTGGTGACGTACACTATTGGATGGTGGTGTCAGGAGTCGCGGAGTGCCGACACACGAGCGGTATCTCGAGGAGTGTGAATGTTGCGGTAATGTATGCGCGACCGTTACCGCATTCCCAGCGCGAGCGCAGCGCGGGGCAACGACCGCACACTCCCGACATCTAGTGACACGATCCGCCGCCACACTCTCTCTCAGCGCGAGTGGCGAGTGCCTGCAGGCCGCGGGCCCTGTGACTCGCATACGTGACACCGGCCCGAGCCCGAGTGACCGCCACCGACACGCTGTCCAGGAGGCCGGGCGAGGCGCGCCGCTCCCGGCCCGTGGGGTGCCCCGGGCGGCGCGCCCCGGCCCCGGCCCCGCGGGTACTCACCCTCACGCTCGGGACCTCGTCGATGAGTCTCCGGAAGCTCCTTGACAACGTACACAAGAACTACACTCGCGAATAGAGATACTGGCGCCCGATCGACGAGTCACTGCACACTGGATGGATGGAGGCCGCGGCGCGCCGGCCGCCCCCTCCCCGGCCCGCACGCCCCGCGCGCCCCGCCCCGCGCGCCCGCGGCCCACCTGAGCAGAGCCTCCGGGGGAGGGGGCGCGGGGCACTGGTTCTCGCGGTCCTCCGCCCGCCAGCCGCGCTCCGCAGTCTCTGGCGGCGTGCGGACACGAGTGTGCGTCTCTCAGCGAAATGTCCGCGAACGGGTCGGCGGCCACGGAGCCGCGGCTCTGCCACGTGCGGAAAACGCCCAATTTCGAGGGGTACGGGTTCAACTTGCACGCGGAGAAGGGCAAGCCGGGCCAGTACATCGGCAAGGTGGACGAGGGCTCGCCGGCGGAGGCGGCGGGGCTGCGGCGCGGCGACCGCATCCTCGAGGTGAACGGGCACAGCATCGCGGGCGAGACGCACAAGCAGGTGGTGGCGCGCATCAAGGAGCGCGGCGAGGACGCCGAGCTGTTGGTGGCGGCGCCGGCGCCTGGCGAGCCGCTGCCCGACTTGGACGCGCCACCCGCCACCGCGCACTCGCCCACGCCCTCGCTCGACGCCGACAAGCCGCCCGCCCTCGCCCAAGACCCACCCCGCCTCAACCTACACATGACCGCCGCAGAGATGCGCGCGCAACTTGCCAACAAGAAGAAATTTGACCCCAAAAAAGTGCCCATGGACCTCAAGTCCAAGTTTGACATTGTCAAGAAACTGTGATGTGTGAAGTGAGAGAGAAGAGACGAGCTGCGCCCGCGCACCGCGCACCGAGACACCGGCCGCGGCGCGCGCGGGCACACGACTCTCGTCAATTAGCTATTTTTTGTTTATTTGTACAATTTATATAATTTTAACGGAATAATTTTGTAAAATATATTTAGAAAATTGCCATTGAAATAAACGTTTATGTACATAGGTACCGCCGCGAGTGTATTACGGAGTACTAGATGTGAAAATATTGTGTAATTTATTTCACGAATAGTTTTATTCGTATTTTGTAAGAAATCGATTACCTAAATGTGTAGTGTTATAGTTAATGTTATGTCCATAAGTGCAATTATTGTTTCATTATTTGAATAAATGGAATTGAAAGTACGCCAGTGGTGTTGTGATTGTTATTGTAAGGTCCGGCGGGCGCGGGGCGTCCCCCCGCACTGCACTACCTGCGGGACTCCGGGGGAGGTTGCCTGCCGCGTCGCGCCGCCAAGCGCCACTATGCTCTGCTGTCGGTTTCACTCTCGATTTCACTCCTAAGTACTTTAACACATACACTTTGTGTGCCTCTATAATGTACCCTTACCACAACCACATGATTGGAATCTACCGCTACCGGACTTCACCGGAGGGAGGCGAATTGCAGCGTCGTGTGAGGGGAGGGCTTGGTCCAGTTGGTCGGTCCGTCACAGAGTGTGACACGAGTGAGGTGCAGGCGTTTAGTGTACGGGACGCGGAACTCGATCACTACCTTGAACACACACACACACACACACACACACACATACATCACTCACACGGGCATTCAGCAATATGTTATTGGTGACATTTCTTTGGTACATTTTATTATTAGTTAGGTAACTACTGGTACGTGTAGTGCATTCTATAGCCGCCTCTTGGGAACTGTAACAAAACCAATTCATTGACAATAGTGTCTGTGCGAGTGCGAGTGCGACTGCTACTCGATGTACCTAATTGTTCTCCAACACAATCAAGGACAGAACTGGGCCCTGATTCTCTAAACTATTAAGCTGTGATAATGCTACTCAAATGTATTTTAATATCAATATTATGGCCGTTTTTTGGCATTTGTTGTCATTTTGGTATTCTCTTAGTGACAACTACTCCGCTGACTCAATGGCTCCATAAAACTTAGATGGTTGTCATGGAAACTGTATTCTGACGTTTATTTGACAAAAAAAAATATATTTTAATTTTGATATGCAACAAAAACCACTGAGACACCATATGAATAAATGTTAGCAGAATACCAAATTTCTGACACTCTCGTAATGGTGCCTCAATATCAACATATTGTCTGATCAATAATGTCAAATTGCAGACTTAGGCCCCTGTCCCCTGTGAGTAGTGTAACACTACCGCACCGTCCCATTCCGTCCCGTCCCCGGACTGGAGACAGGGGGTCGCCCCGCGGACCCGCGCCGGCGAGGCCGGAGTTCGAGGCTCCGCTCGATTCATTGGGAGTCTTATTCTACGACACCATCATGTGTCATAAACATTATTTTCTACATCACTCTCATTATTCTTACATATTCTACTATTCACCAGATATTATGTCGGACACCGATACCACAACTAAGCAAAATACATTATTGAGGGTTCGATTCCCGTGCGAGGTAAATATTGGTGTGATTCACGATTGCCTTCTATTTATAATTGTTGAAACATAATCAATCCCCGGTGAGAGCTCGAGCCGCTCTATGAGGAGGTCTGTTCACCAACAGTAGATTGAAGACTATATCGTATGTTCTACAGAAAATCAATGAAGAGTAGAGATGTTAAGCTATTTAGTAAATTGAGTAATAATGTTCTGTTAGTTGACGATGTGCATGTTTGTGTTCCGAGGAGAGTATTCAATGGCGAGCAGCTCGCGGAGGCGTTCCGCAGAGCAGCAGCACCACGACCGACGGCGCGCGGCGCGCGGCGCCTCCAGTGCACGGGCACACACAGGCACACGCCCTTACACTGAGACCCACTGCTCTACTAGGAGCATCTTCTGCCATTGATGACCTACACCAGTGTATCAAATGTTTACTGTTATTGTATCTGTTTGTTTGTTCGTCCTGCTTATGGTCCTCTCCGGGAACTTTCACCGTTACGCGGACCAAGGTTTCTATCGAGACAGCTCCTGAATACAGATTAAAGTTACCAACTGTGTCATACGTGCTGCACACAGCAAGTATTTACACACACACGTGCTGGACACATTCATAGAAGATGCTGAAGTAAGTATGTAGTAAAGGTAAGATCCTGAAAAACCTCCCTCTAGCTTTCGAACAATACCTATGAGCACAGTGCTCCCAGTATTATACATATACCTAAATATGTGTATGACATAGAAGCGAGTCCACTACTGTCAGTGTCACGATGTCCGGGTAGTACTGTGCAGTAGTGGACGAGGTGAGTCCGAATGTGACAATGGTGACAGCGAGCGACGAGTCCCACGGTGTGGGGGGCGCGGGGGGCAAGGCCGCTAGTGGTGCGTGGAGGTCGCAGCGGCACCACCGCGGGCCGTCACATGACGGGCCGCCGCGGCGGGTGCGGGCGCAGTCCAACGATTACCTTATCTCGCACCGCGACTGTGATTTATACGAACCCAACGCAAACCGACGATAACGACGGATAAAAATATTATTTTATACTTATTGTAAATCGATGCAATATTATACGGATTCACAATTAATCCTCGAATTGATTGTATGCCGATAGTTGTGCGGTAATGCGGCGGTGACACGCCACCGCTCCATTGTTGTAACGCGACCGCGACCGTCGCCAATTGGTATCGAGCACGTACCGCCGCCGCCACACAGCGCCGCCACACCGCGCGCCACCATACCAGCTCGCGACTCGCGGCTCGCGGTGTGGTGACCGCGACCCCGCACGCAGTGCTTCTCATGGCACTCACATCGTGCTACCACTAATGTACTGCCTGTTGTATGTTACGACAATGCCCGACCCCGTGGTGTGGGCGCTCGCTCGTCCGCCTCCCCGACCTCTCTCCCTCAATGTACTGTTTGCAGCGACCCACCGCTGCACCGCCGCTGTTCACTATTGTATTGTGACAGTTCATCAGTTTGTGTACCTGGGAAGGTTTCAATTGTGTTGTTCTTACAATGACGGCAACTATTCGACACCAATTACGAGGCGCGTGACGTCACGCCCGCGCGCCCCGAGAAGACCAACGTGCCAACACCGTGGGTAGTGGGTGCTACGAAACGCAACACTCATACCTCATACCCTACTTAGTACATTTTTATATTTGTGATATTTTGTGAGTCATGGTTCATTCATGTCACGAGCTCGAACGTCTGTCTAATATTATAAAAATAATATTTTTTCCTTAATATGTAAATAGCACCTATAAGTATAACCAATTAATATAATGATTACTTAAGTATTTGAATTGTGAAACAATCGCACGTATTACTTCATGATAATATTTCCATTTGATTGTATACCTAGTCAATCTATTAGATAAGTGGTTATTATATTTAAGTACCTACCTATATAAGTATGTAATGTATGTACGAGTATGTATGCAGCTAGTACCGATAGAGTGGGAGTCCCCCAATGGCACGTGGCCGTGTTGGGGACCACCGGGTGGTATGTGGGTCTGTGGTCCGGAGCGGTGTGCTGTGGACGCGGGGTGGGTGTAACGCACGGGGCGCGGGACGTGGAGGGACCGCGCCGCGACACCTCACTGGAATAATATGAGATCATGTGTGGTTGCAGAACAACAACACATTACTATTTACATAGTTATTATATTAACTTTATCCTCGTCGTCGGCGAGTGGCGAGTGGCGACGCGGCGCGGCCCGCTCCGACACACCGCACTCACACACGCGCGCGACGTGTTTACCTGAGTGAGTCACACACGCGGCGTATCGTCATGTTAACACAGTCCGTATTTACTTGCATGATCACATTGTAACAATACTACTGAACACAGACTACGTAGGTACCTGCCGCGCTCGGGTTTGTCGCGATCTCACTATTGTTGAGGAAAAGAACAAGATTAACAATTTAATTTCACACGCGAGGACCTTTGCAAGGCCACTTATAGTGCTATATCGGTGGCCGAGTTCTGGTCCTCACAAACATGAGACATGCTAAGAAGAAGAACAATTTCATATCCCCTTCGATTGCATAAATGACTATTATGTTATGTTATGTTATGTTATGTTATGTTATGTTATGTTATGTTATGTTATGTTATGTTATGTTATGTTATGTTATGTTATGTTATGTTATGTTATGTTATGTTATGTTATGTTATGTTATGTTATGTTATGTTATGTTATGTTATGTTATGTTATGTTATGTTATGTTATGTTATGTTATGTTATGTTATGTTATGTTATGTTATGTTATGTTATGTTATGTTATGTTATGTTATGTTATGTTATGTTATGTTATGTTATGTTATGTTATGTTATGTTATGTTATGTTATGTTATGTTATGTTATGTTATGTTATGTTATGTTATGTTATGTTATGTTATGTTATGTTATGTTATGTTATGTTATGTTATGTTATGTTATGTTATGTTATGTTATGTTATGTTATGTTATGTTATGTTATGTTATGTTATGTTATGTTATGTTATGTTATGTTATGTTATGTTATGTTATGTTATGTTATGTTATGTTATGTTATGTTATGTTATGTTATGTTATGTTATGTTATGTTATGTTATGTTATGTTATGTTATGTTATGTTATGTTATGTTATGTTATGTTATGTTATGTTATGTTATGTTATGTTATGTTATGTTATGTTATGTTATGTTATGTTATGTTATGTTATGTTATGTTATGTTATGTTATGTTATGTTATGTTATGTTATGTTATGTTATGTTATGTTATGTTATGTTATGTTATGTTATGTTATGTTATGTTATGTTATGTTATGTTATGTTATGTTATGTTATGTTATGTTATGTTATGTTATGTTATGTTATGTTATGTACGTTATCATCATGTTGCTCACTCCACTCAACAATAACTACTTACATACTAAGAAGCTCCTTTGAAACTATTAATCCAAGACACCGTGAAAAGCAGGCCAAGTTACCGCCGGGATAGCGCTCCTTCCTCGAGGGAAGTCTCGACTTGCCCACGTGTGGAGGGGAGCTCTAGTCGCGGTGGTGAGCCAGAGAGTACTCCCCCCCGGGAGGGAGTGCGGAGTGTGGAGGAGAAAGGAGCGCGTCGAGCGCCGCCGGCCTGATGCAACAACGGTGGGACGCGCTGTTGATAATACTCGTATGAATTATTAATTTATTGGTTGTCATCAAAACGTGCAGATAGCGCGCGATCACCGCCACCACCTCACGACCCGACACGACACGACACGCTCGCTCCATGTTATCAGTCACGTACGTTATTATTTTACAGCATTTTTACAGATATTACGAAGTAATAAGAAATGTACTGTCCCACGGACCGTCACCTTGTTCCGGACATTACACTCACCACACTGTGTTACCTTTAGCACAGAAATGGGGTATCTAAATCTCTCCCAGATACACAATGATTGTGACTCGGACATCGACAGTGACCTGTGTACAAACAAACCAACCTCTGTTTCATGCATGACATACCTAATCGTCCGCAGTGCAGTCGGTGGGTACTCGTGGGTAGTGCGCGCGGCGCGGGCGGTGGTGGCGGCGCGGGGCGGTGTATTGAAGGTGTTCTCCTTGACAAGTGGATGTATCTAATGGAGCACGAGGCGCGCCGTGGGACCCGCCGCGCGGTGCGGCGCACGCGCACGCCCGCGCCGCACCGGTTAACCTTGCTCCGTCCCCCGCGCCCCCTGCCCGCCGCCTGCACGCTGCACACAATACGATTGGATACACTACACACACACACACACACACCATACTTACTGCAGGTAGTGCAGCAGTTATCATTACAATGTATTGTATCATGTTTTACTACTTGTAGGTATAATGGGTACACAAGTGATCGAATGGCGAGCCGACAGTCCCGCCCCGGCGCGGTCCCACAGGCAGGGCGCACTCCCGGCGGTGGAGCGGGACACCGACACCCTTCTCTGTATATCCTCTAACTCCTCGTGAACGCCCAATAGGAATAGCTATTTTTCCTAAGAGGTTCATCAATCATGAGATTCACAAGTATAAGTAAATAAATGTATCATACCAAAAGTGTTCATCTTAATCAAAATTTGATATAATAAGTAGTATGTAATAAAAATTAAGACTGCATTGAGGGTTAAGGACATGGTTTTAATATAAATAAGATACTCATAATAATATTTGAATCGTAATTTTATCGACTGTGAGTGATAATAACATGACGTCATCGGCACGAGCCGGTTGGATACTCGAAGGTTATATGTACCGCAGCGCATTATTAGGTAGTGCCGTGCCTCTCGCCGGTACCACAGTCTTACTGCCGGTAAGTCGCGACGTACCGGCGCAGTAAGACTGTGGTACCAATACCCAAATCTATGTAACAACAATCCAAGGCAGGCTGCAACAAGTATCACCACAGGTGGAACAGTCGCAGACCATCGTCGCGGTGTCGGCGTCATCACTCCGGTGGCTATATGTCGGTCTCCTCGGTACCACCCATCACCTGGTCGCCGGAGCCCGAGACTACTCCCATGTCTACACAATGTGCCTGTCTCTGCTTGTGCGTCTGTCGCGGTCGGGGTCTGTAGGGCCGCCGACCGAGTTCTACTGACGAGGTAGCTGGAGAAGCTGATTTGCGGTGTGAATAATGTGATGTTTATGTCCTGACCCTATACTCGTATAGTGTAAAAACAATAACAATATATTTATTTATTCCACAAACCTTCTTGGTCAGAATAAACTGGGTGGGTGGGGGGTCGATTTTTTCGTTCTATGAGTCCTAGATGGACGTCCTTGGTCTCAACATTTGCAGAAACACAAGATCTACCAGTTGAAATAATAAAATATGTAATATTTTTTTCCGCTCTGTACTAACCATATTTTTTTTATATATCTAGGGAATACTATAATTGGCTGTAATACTAACTATTGTTATTTATGTAAAACTAAAATTTGTGCTGTTTGTTTTCTAAATAATCCTACTACCTACTAATATTATAAAGGCGAAAGTTTGTAAGTATGGATGTATGGATGTATGGATGTTTGTTCCTCTTTCACGATAAAACTACTGAATGGATTTTAATGAAATTTGGTACAGATGTTCCTCATACATAGGAATAACACATAGGATACTTTTTATCCCAAAATTCCCACGGGATAAGGTTCCACGCGGGTAAAACCGCGAGGCACAGCTAGTATAAAATAAATTAGGAAACTCATACAAAAAAAAACACGGAGGTATTAACCAAACCTTCATTGATCAAGATAAAAACAAACTTGACCTAATCAAATTATTCAAAATAACCGAATCGCATGTTCTTATAAAACAAGAATGTAATTTGACCACGTTTTATTCAACTACAAGCGGCATCTCGCGGTTTTACCCGCGTGGACCCGATTCCGTGGGATTACGGGGATAAAATATAGCCTATGTTACTCAGGGTGAATGTAGCTTTCTAATGAAAAAATAATTATTAAAATCCGTCCAGTACTTTTTGAATTTATTCGTTACATACAAAAATACAAATCTTTCCTCTTTATAACATTAGTGTGGAAAATTTAACTAAAACAAACCTAGCCTTACACACAGTACCCACAGTGCCTAAAACTGTGACGAACCTAAGCTAAACACAGTGCCTAAAACTGTGACGAACCTAAGCTAAACACAATGTCTAAAACTGTGACGAACCTAAGCTAAACACAGTGCCTAAAACTGTGACGAACCTAAGCTAAACACAATGTCTAAAACTGTGACGAACCTAAGCTAAACACAGTGCCTAAAACTGTGACGAACCTAAGCTAAACACAATGTCTAAAACTGTGACGAACCTAAGCTAAACACAGTGCCTAAAACTGTGACGAACCTAAGCTAAACACAGTGCCTAAAACTGTGACGAACCTAAGCTAAACACAGTGCCTAAAACTGTGATGAACCTAAGCTAAACACAGTGCCTAAAACTGTAAGAAGCCTAACCACAGAGTCTAAATCGGTGACAAACCTAACAACAGTGTCTAAATCTGTCAGAAACCTAACCTAACCAGTGTTTAACACTGTAAATAATCAAACCTAACCACAGTTACTAAAAAACTGTGATAAACCTAACCAAACAATAAAATTTAAAATTGTGAGAAACCTAACCTAATGTGTCTAAATCTGTGACAAACCTTTTTTTTTTTTTTTTTGTTTACCCGGGGGAAATGCATTGACGCATCCCCGCCGACGGATCAGCGGGGTATGTGGGACTCACCCTCCAGAGTGGAGGTCCTACCCACTAAAACCCCCGGGGGCGATTTCGCCTCCGCGCATAAGCGCCGGCGCAGCGGTAAACAGCGTATTATTCCGCTACGCCGGCAGCGCGTGACTCACGTATTGAGAGTCATCTCTCCTCGAGAACAAGATGTGTGTTCTCAGGCCGACAGGGGGGACCTGATCGCCCTGTTCGTCTCGGTATTGCGCGTGCAGGTGTTTTGGCACACGCTTCTCCTCGAGGCTTACAAGTTAGGGGTGGAGAGGTCTAGCACCTCGACCTCACCACCGCTGCCTCATTACGGGGGCTCATGTGCCTGGTAGGCCCTCCTTCGCCTCCCTGCTCTCCGGCTGCGTGTAGGGTCAGTGGAGAGGGACTCTCTTTCCCTCTCCGCAGCCTCTTTCTGGGCCATGACGGACTCGCAGAAATTGAGAGCTTCGTCCCATCCACTTTCGCTTCCCACCATAGCTTTAACTACATTGGGGAGCGAAGCGTCGTCATTAATTGCCCTAATTAGGGCCGTCCTCTCGTCAAACCATGTGGGGCAATCCGAAAGCGTGTGGTCCGCCGTATCGTTTCCTGCCCCACAATGGTGGCACATTGTGCTAGGTTCTCTTCGGGCGACGCGGTGGAGATAGCTGCCGAAGCAGCCATGCCCTGTTAGAATTTGCGTCGCCCTGAAGGTGAGTGCCCCTCTATCTTTCCGCAGCCAATCGTCCATGACTGGGAGAATCGCCTCTATGGTCCTTTGGCCGGACCTCGGATGTTCTAGACGCGCCTTCCAGCGCGTGATCATCATCTCCTCCTGTTGCGTTCTGTACGCGTCTATTTCCCTCCGCGGAGGATGTTCACCCTGGAGCCGGAGCCCCTGACGCCAGTGATACACCGAAGCCAGGACCTCCGCCTCCAGGTCCCACGGAGGGGATCCGGCCAAGACGCAGGCTGCTTCGTGGGAGATCGTCCTATATCCCCTTATAATTCCTATGGCCATTGCCCTCTGAGGCTTTCTCAAGAGGGCGACCGTTCTCTCCTTTAGGGCATTGGCCCAGATGGGTGCCCCGTACAGCGCCATGGAGCGCACTATCCCCATGTATAGCCTTCTGCAACTCTCTCCCGGGCCGCCGAGATTGGGGAGAAGACGTTTGAGGGCAGATGCTGTTTTGGTGAGGCGGGGTGACAGTTGTTCGAAGTGACTGTGGAAGGACCACCTACTGTCCAGGACGAGACCTAAGTATTTTAGGGTGGTCCTCACTTCGATCTGTACCCCGCCAATCACGAGTCTAGCTCCTGCGGGCGGAGCCCGTCGTGGCCCGTGGAAGCACACCGCTTCCGTCTTATTTAGGGCAACTTCCAAACCTAACCTGCGAATCCGGGAAACAACATGCGCTGTTCCGGCTGTCGCGAGCAGGCTCGCCTCGCGGTAGTTCTGTCCGACCGCTGTTACCAAGGTGTCGTCGGCGTAGCACCAGACGGCAACGTTGTTCATTGTGGCACCCCTGAGCACCCAGTCATACCCGATGTTCCACAAGAGTGGTCCGAGGACCGACCCCTGCGGAACACCGCGCGACACCACTCTTCTCTTAGGGCCTTCGATGGTCGGATATGAGACTAGTCGCTCCGAAAGGTAAGACTCTATGATCCGACTGAGGTAGGAGGGAACCCGATGGTATCGGAGCCCCTCCATGATGCACTCCCAAGGCAAGGAGTTGAAGGCGTTGGCGATGTCAAGAGACACCGCCAGCACCACCTCGCCCCGGTTAACCGCTTCCTCAGCCAGATTCTTCACCTTCGATATTGCGTCGATTGTCGAGCGCTCCCGCCTGAACCCGAATTGGTTGTCCGCAAGCGCGGGTCCTACCGTCTCGAGATGGTGTGTGAGACGGTCAGCGACTATCTTCTCCAACAACTTCGCCACTTCGTTGAGAAGGACGATCGGTCGATACGCGGAGGGCGAGTCCGCGGGACGACCATCCTTCCGAAGTAGGACGAGTTGTCCTTCCTTCCAAGCGGCAGGGAAGAGGCCCCGCTCCAGGCACACCGAGTAAAGCGCTCGCAGTCTGGACTCAAAGTCTTCGACTTTGAGCGCCAATACCCAGGCGCGGCCCGGGACGCCGTCGGGACCGGGGGCAGTGCTTTTTGACCTAAGTCTCATCACCGCCACCCTTAGTTCCTCCCCTGTCACTTCTTCAGGAAGTTCAGCTTCCGGTACTGCCGAGGGCGGGACCATTGTGGGAGGCGTGTGTGCAACCCCGTCCGGGAACAGGGCCGACATCACGCCTTCAAGGACCCGCGGCCGAAGACTCGACGTAATCGGGGGGGCCCACGGTCGGAGTTTGTTCCGGACCATCCGGTACGGGCGCCCCCACGGATCGTCATTAAGAGCCTCCAGCATCTCCTCTCTGGCGGACGATTTAGCTGCCTCAATCGCCGCATGCAGTGTAAGTCTGGCCTGTCGATAGACTCTGTAGAGCCGTTCCTCGGTTTCCGCGTGGTGATCGTCGCGTACTCTCCGTCTCCTGTGGCGGGTGTATGGCCGCCAAGCCGCGTGGCACTCCCGTCTGAGCTGTGCGATCTCTGCCGTCCACCAGTATACGTGACGTCTGGGTGGCTTACGATGATGTCTTGGCATAGCAGAGTCGCACACGCTCCTCATCGCCTCCGCAAACCAGTTGGCCTCAGCCTCGACGCAGACCGGTCCAGATGGTGCAGGGAACCAGGTCTGCACCAGTACGGCCTCTTCCAACAGGTCCCTGTCCATCTTCTTAAGGACCCACCTCGGGCCCTCTTGTCCACGAGGCCGCGGCAGACCGGGGTCAGAGGTCTGGGCTGAGACGCTGAATCGGATGTACCTGTGGTCCGACAGCGTCTCTACCTCCTCTTCGACCCTCCAGTCTTGGACACGGCGCGCCAGGGCAGGTGACGCGAACGAGACGTCCACGATGGACCCGCCCTGTTGCCGCACGCACGTGTCTGCCGCGCCTCTGTTGAGAACGCACAGGTTGCTCGCCAGAGCCCACTCCTCCAGTACCTCTCCTCTAGGGTCAGTCCTCGGGGAACCCCACGCCGTTGATTTGGCATTGAAGTCCCCGAGCACCAATACCGAGGACGAGTTTCGTCTTTGCACGAGTGCCGTCAGCTCGTCTAGGAACGACTCGAATTGGGCGAGAGTCCTGTTCGGCGAAAAGTACGCCCCCACCACTAGGACGTCTCCAAGGACCACCGCCACACATCCATGACCCCTAGAGACACCCGAGAAGGGAGCGGAGTCACATCCAGTTTGGGTGATGATCGTCACCAGATTGTCCAGATCCGAGGCCCAGTCATTTCTCTCGGGGAGAAAATAGGGCTCCGCTATCACCGCGACCTGTATCGACCACTCCGCCAGGCTCTGCATCAGAAGATCCTGAGCTCTGGCGGAGTGATTGATATTGCCCTGCAGGAACTTTAGTGAAGCCGTTGTTGGTGTTCCGCGGTTGTCGCCTCGTCCATGGGCTCGGGAGCCACTGTGTCTGCTGGTCTAGGGGCGTTGGCCCGTCGACCGCTCTTCTTCTTCTTGCGGGCTGAGCATGACTTGCTCCCAACCCTGTGGGCCGCCGGCTTCTTAGCGGCCTCACAGACGCTGCAGTGGGGAGCAGCCAAGCATCCTGCCGATTTGTGACCAGGCTTGCTACACCTGTAGCATTGGTCAGCTCGGTCCACCTCAGAGGGGCAACGGACTTTGACGTGCCCAAACTCCAAACAGCGGTAGCAGCGGAGGGGCACGGGTTCCAGTATGGTTACCTTCGCCGAAACCCACCCCACCAGGACTTTGCCCTTTGCTCCCAGCTTCTTGGCTGCCGTGGTTGGGCAACGAACCCAGGCGGAGCCGAGACTGGAAGAGTCCCGCCGAATTTCTCCCACTTTGACGGCCTCTGTGGAGCATTCGCCGTCTCTTGCCACCACCTCTGCCAGCTCTTGTGGCGTGACGGAGTCGTCCAGTCCCGAGATTCGCAGTTCGCTGCATTTCTCGGGCCTGGAGACCCGGACTTCATCCGCATTAAGTGCCTCCCGCAGTTTGTTCGCGAGAGAGTCTGCTTGGTCCCAGCTAGAGGCACCCGGCAACACCAATGCTCGGGCGCCAGTAGCGGTCGACACGATCTTTAGGCCCTTTTCCAGGCCCAGACTAGGCAGGTCGATCGCTGCCTTGGCCTTGGCGAGTACTCCGGCGTACGAGATCCCCTTCTCTTCGGCACCCGGTTGCAGCGTTACCACTACTGCCGAGGTCCGAGGGGTGCGGAGTTTGGGGCTGGCCTTAGGCTGAGCCTTTTTGGCCGCCTTAAGCGCTTCCTTTTTCTTGGGTGCCTCCTTTTTCCTCTTCCCTTTCTTCACGACCTGAACCCAGCCATCGTCCTCTGACGGTTTGGGCGCAGGTGTGTTTTTAGGCTGGGTAGGCTTGGCGGATGTAGAGGGCTTGCCAGCCTTCGTGTCCTTCCCACCTTCCTTTTTCTTCTCCGCTGTCTTGCTATTTTTCTTCTTCTTCTTTTTCTTGCTTCCCTCTTTCTCTTGCACCTCTTTGGCTTTATCGCCAGCCAAAACTTGGGGCAAAGGCTCCCTAACCTCTTCACAGTCGCCAGCGTCTGCGACGGTTGGCTGTGGGGGTGCCTTTTTGTCAGCCGCCAACGGAGGGCGGAGACGTTTCGCAGGAGGGAGTCTGTCCTCGTGCGCCGCTAGCTTGGCGTCTACCATGAAGCCGATGCGGAGCATGATATTCCGCGTCAGCTCTTCCTCGTCGATGGCCGGCTTTTGGCGAGATCCTGCGGCAGGCAGTTCTTCGATGTCGCCGGAGCTGCGCTGCGACGACTCGAAAGCCTGTCGCAGTTTCTTTTGCTCGGCCTCGACCGACTCAAGTTTGGACCGGAGTCCCGTCATCTCCGTGCGTAGCCTTTTATTTTCGGCAGCGAGTCTGCGGTTTTCCTCAGTGGCGGTACGATCACCAAGTTCCGCCACCGATTCTGTGATTACAGAACCCGCCTCCTTCAGCAGTGCCACAAACTTCCCTTTGAGGTTCTTGGACTTGGTGGCCACCTTGAGGATGACGTCCACACTGTCCTGGACCTGCTGAAGGAGAGCTACAGCCGAGTCGTTCTTTCCCTTCTCCTTCTCGTTATCCCCGTCAGAGGCAGAAGTCTCCACGGGTTTTAATCTCCTCCGTTTCCGAGCTTGTCGGGCGAGCTCCGAGATCTCTTGCTCAGCCTCTAGCTCCATCTCCTCGCGCTGAGCTTTGACATAGGCCTGCTTTGCAGCCGCCAGGCCAACGTACTGCCCCGTTGTCGGGGGCCGGCCTCGCCCGCGCTTGCCAGTAACAGACGCAGATCTTGCGGTGCTGCTGCTGGCTTCTCCCTCCGAGTCTCCCGATTCCGAGTGACGGCGCGACCTACGCACATCCGTCTTGTCGTACGGCCAAAAGCGGCCAGACGTTCTCTGCGGTCGCTACGTCACTTTCAGACTCTTGAACGAGACATCCGAACATGAAGACACGTCCCGTTCCTTTTCTCCTCTAGTCTTTCGACTCTCCCTTCCTTCTCGTCCTGCGCAGCCTTGCTGCTTCTCCTCTTTTCGGCCCTGCTGGCCCTCTTCCTGACACCGGCCCATCTGGCCCTTGTAATTTCGGCCCCACTGGCCCTCGTCAACCTCTCTCTGTTCGTCGTTTGGTTTTGAGTTATTAGCATCCATTTTTAGTCCCACGAGTAGTGGAGAAATAAATGTCCACCCGGGCAGAGCTCCTGTACCAAACGGGTAAGCCTAAATTTACTGACGCGAAGGACGGCAGGTATCCGCGCCAGAGGAGGGGCTTGCGACTGCTGCTCCAGCTGCCATACAGGCATCGCCACCCCCCCCAAAAGCTTACCTTAGGGGTTTTTCTCCGGGGTCCCTCCCCCTCGGGCCGGCCAATTAAGGCAAGCCCACCAGCCCCGCGGAAGTTACGAGACATGACCGCCCCTGTCCGCGGGTCCGGTTCGGCCGACGGTTGGCCGAAGCCTGTCCACCCGATCGAGCCCTCTCGACCGGGCGAACCCGCCGCCCTCGCCCGTCACCGCCGTTTACCGGAATAAGTCCGGGACGCCGGCCGGGCCCGCCCCGCCCAACAGTTGCCTGCTAGCCGGGGCCTCTCCTCCGCTGACTATTAGCCGTCGGCAGACCAGTCTCAATGACATGGCCCACCGACGTTGCCCAGGACGCACCACGTGGAGGTTGTCAGCCCGCGCCCCTCTGTGACAAACCTAACCTAATTAATCAAAGTGTTAAAACTGTCAAAATTCTAGCCAAACCACAGTGTATAAAACTGTAAATAACCTTTTTTTTTTTTTTTTTTTTTAACGCAGTGAAAATGCATAGAACTGCATACCACCGTGAGCCGATATTGGGAGGACCCACGGGGCATGAAGGGCTGGGCCTACCCACTAAAAACACAGCGACTTCCGTCCGCGTTACATTGGGGTGCCGTAGGATCCCGAGGGGGATTTTTACTACGGCAACTGTAAATAACCTAACCTAAGCACAGAGACTAAAAACTGTGACAAACCTAACCAAAAAATAAAATTAAAAATTGTGAGAAACCTAACCTAACCAAAGTGTTAAAAACTGTAAATAACGAAACCTAACCAGAGTTACTAAAAAAAAACTGGGAGAAACTTAACCAAAAAAAAGAGAAAAAAAAAAAATAGAACCTACCCTAATCACAGTGTCTAAGACTGCGATAAACCTAACCTTCGTCAATAGATGGCGCCACGGACAAAATTAAAACACGCTAAAAGAACCCATAAATTCTAATATTAATATATTTTTTACGTTATTTTCCAATTTCTAGTCACGTGATCCGGCACACTCTTCTACCGGTGTGCGGTGTCCCGGCGGTAACTGTCGTGTGCCCCATCAGGTTCATTAACACGTAATGACACGTTGGTGAAACAGTCAGTAAGTAGATGACTTGGCTCGGGTCACAATACTCAGTTTCAATGTTCGGCCGGAAATAGCATGTGTAGGTGAGGAAGTAGGTGAAGTTCGACCTTATTAGGCATATTTGATTGTTATCGAATGGCCTTCCTATGAGTTGTTATGATTGAAGTCATGACAGTGCCCTAAAACAAGCACGTTTGCGTTAATTTCCAATAGATATACGCAGAAAGTTATGAGGTAAAAGTCTTAAATTTTGAATACCGTACAAAATCTTCATGGTTAGGCGATATGCCTTTTTTTTTCGGTTTTATGCGTCCTAGGGGGTCGTGCTTGGTGTCAAAATTTGCAGAACGACAAGATCTATACGTTAAAATAATAATATGTTAGGGTGTTCATACAAAAAAAAAAAAAAAAAAAAAAATTAAAAACCAATGTATTAACCCAACCTTCACTTATCAAAATCAAAAAACAAACCGAATCTTATAAAAGTACAGAATATAAACCAAATCGTATCATCTACAGATATTAAAAGCTAAACTAATAGAAACTTCTTAAAACATGATAAGCCTATACACTGAGACGAACCTAACTATAACAAATTGTCTAATACTATGCCGAACCTAACCTAACGACATTGTCGGAAAATGTGACGAATCTAACCTTACAGCATTGTTTAAAACTACTGCGAACCTAACCTAACTGCTTTGGCAAAAACTGTGAAGAACGTAACCTACCTGTATTGTCTAAAAATGTGACAAACCTAACCTAACTGGTTGGTTGGTTGGTTGGTTGGTTGGTTGGTTGGTTGGTTGGTTGGGTGGGTGGTTGGTTGGTTGGTTGGTTGGTTAGGTTAGGTTAGGTTAGGTTAGGTTAGGTTAGGTTAGGTTGTTTTTTTTTTTTTTTGAGGTTTTCGGTTTTCAGGTGTCTTGTGTAGTTTTGTGAGGGCTTTCGTTGGGTACTTTCCAATCGCAAGTGCGGGAAGTACTTTTTGGATTATCCAAGTTTTTCAGTTTTGGATGATGTGTTCGTGGTTTGTTACAAAATAACGAACATATCATCCATAATTGTATGAGATTTGGATAATTCCAAATTTTAATTGCGGGGTTTTTTAACGGGATGGCGTCGGATTCCGACTCATCCGTTGGAGGAATGACTGGGCGCTGGCGCGCTGGTCTGCGGACGGGTTCAACACCCGTTCCTGAGGCGGTTCCGGGTTTCAAACCCAAAAATAGTTCGGCGGAAAAGGTTGCCGCGGCGACATCGTCTTCGACGAAGTCAGGCGCGGCGAACCGTGTTGTGAGGACTGGGGGCTCGAGCCCCGTACTGGGAAGGGAGGGGAGAGAGCGTGGGAAGCGCTCCCACCCCGTAACACGGAGTGGCTCCGACACGGAGACGGAGTCCTCTGTTAAGCGGAGGGGAGTCTCCCGAGAGGGCAGTGGTGCGGACTCGCGCCGCACTTCGCGGGACGTGTCGTTCGACATGTCTCGCGACGCGTCCCGCGATCCGTCGCGCGACAACTCGTCGGACGATGGCGCAGCCCCTAAGGGGCTAGTGCTGTCGTTCCGAAAACCGCCCCCGCCGGGAGACAGCGAAAGGGGCAAGAAGAAGGCGGTATCAGCGGGCAAAAATCATTGCCCGCCGGAAGTGAGGGATTCCCGTCAGGATGCCCAGGCGCTCCAATCTATGGCCTCTAAATCGATCCAGGCCATAGATATGGTTGCGCGAACCTCTGGGCACCTGAAGGGTACACACGTACGGGCCTTAAAAGAGGCAATGAACGTCCTCGAGGGCGTAGTGGAGGCACTGGTCGCCCGGAATGAGACCGAGGAGGCCAAGCAGGCGTGGGCCGATAACGCTCGGCTCCGCCGCGAGGTGGAGTTGATGAGGGCGGAGAGGAAGGCGTATAGGGCGGAGTTCGCAAGCATGCGAGCTGCCGTCAAGGCGCTGCCTCCCGCACCCTCATCATCAACCCTGACGGCGCAGGAGATGTTTGAGGACCTGAAGGTCCTCATCACCTCCTCGGTGCAGGAGGCGGTCGACGCCCGCTTTGAGGCGTACCGCGACCGCCTCCTCCCCATGAGGCCGGAGCGTCCGCCCCTCGCGGCGGATAAGAAGGCGGCGACGCAGGCGCAAAAGGCGGCCCCCCAGGCCGACCAAAGAAATCCTGCGCCGTCAACAAGCGGCGGCAAGAAGGGGAAGGGTAAGGGGAAGGGAAAGGGGAAGGCTACGCCTGGCCCTCCCGCACCCCAACCTGCCCCAGTAGCACGTCCACCGTCGGTGCCCCCGTCAAGGGAGCCAACGGCGGGACCTTCACAGGCGGTGGAGACCTGGGCCACCGTCGTGAAGAAGGGGAAGGGGAAGAAGGTTCCTTCCCCCCCCGCCCCCAAGCCGGCTTCACAACCGGCTCCAAGGAGGGCTGGCGGTCAGAGTGGAGCGGGGTCCGGGAAGGGCAAGGCCAACGCCAAGCCCAAACTGACCGCGCCGACCTCTGCCGCCGTTGTGATGACCCTTAAGCCGGAGGCTGCGGCTAAGGGCATCACATATGCGGAGGTCCTCCGCAAGGCCAGGGAGGAGGTCAGCCTGGGGGAGCTGGGTATCGACCCCAGCTCCATCAGGCTGGGCAATACTGCAGCGGGGGGAAGAAAGGTGGAAGTTGCCAACTCCCAGGGCGCCGACAAAGTCGACGCCCTCACAGCACGGCTCCGCACCGTGCTGGACGGAGTGGCCGATGTCGCCCGCCCCACTAAATGCGCGGATCTCCGCGTGGTGGGGCTGGACGACTCGGTCACCAGGGAGATGGTGGCCGCGGCGGTGGCCCGGACCGGAGCCTGTTCCGCGGAACAGGTCAGGGTCACGGCCATCGTCGATGGTCCTGGGGGACTGGGCTCCACCGTGGTGGGGTGCCCGGTCCTGGCGGCCAAGGCCGTATTGGCTGCGGGCCGGATCCTGGTCGGTTGGAGCTCCGCCAGGGTCACGGCCTTGGACCAGCGCCCACTGCGCTGTTATAAGTGCATGGGCGTCGGTCACACGCGGTCCAGGTGTCCCTCTAAGGCCGACCGGGGCACTCTGTGCTACCGGTGTGGCGAGGAGGGACACGACTCCGCCAGTTGCACAGCGAAGCCACGCTGTGCAATCTGTGCGGAGGCGGGAAGGCCTGCGGGCCACGTGATGGGTGGGAAAAACTGTGCCCCACCCACCACCAGAGGGAAGAGCACTTTGGGGGCACGGACCGCCCGCACCGCCACCAATGCCGGACGCCCGTCGAGGGCGCAGGAGGACTCACTTCAGATGTCGGAATGATTAGGTCCCGACATCTGAAAGTCCTCCAGACGAACCTCAACCACTGCTCCGGGGCACAGGATCTGTTCCTGCAGTCCCTGGCGCAGTGGGAGGTCTCGGTGGGTGTAGCCGCCGAGCCGTACTTCGTGCCCCCAGCTCACCCTTACTGGGCGGGGGACCTGGACGGCTCGGTGGCGGTGGTGGTCCCGGGTGGTGGGGGCCCGCCCCTCTCGGTTAAAGAGAGGGGCTCGGGCTATGTGGCGGCGGCGTGGGGGGAGTACGTACTCATCGGCGTGTACTTCTCCCCCAACCGCCCACTGGCGGAGTTTGAGTCGTGGCTCGACTCCGTCAGGGCCGCGGTGGCGCGGCAGTCGCCGGGGATGGTAATCGTCCTCGGCGACTTCAACGCCAAATCCGTGGCCTGGGGCAACCCGGCCACGGATGTGAGGGGGAGGGCGGTCCAAATCTGGTCCATCCAGGCTGGACTGTCCCTCCTAAATAGGGGCACTGCCCACACCTGCGTGCGGTCGCGTGGGGGGTCCGTGGTGGACCTAACGTTCGCCACCCCCGCGATCGCGCGCAGAGTGCAGGGCTGGAGGGTGGAGGAGGACGTCGAGACACTCTCGGACCATAAATACATACGGTTCGAGGTGTCTCCCCTCCTCCAGCAAGAGGGTGCCCCTAGGGGTGGAGGCGGGAGCGCTGGCTTCCGCAGGTGGGCGCTAGCAAAGCTAGACGCGGAGCTAGCGCGGGAGGCGGCGATCTTCGAAGGGTGGATCGCCGACTCCAGCGAGGGAGCCAGCCCCGACGCCCTGGCCGGCCGCATGCGCGAGGCCCTCATAAGGGTGTGCGATGCGGCGATGCCGAGGGCGCGGCGGTGGAGGAGGCGGCGGGCGGTCTACTGGTGGACGCCGGAGATCGCGGAACTCCGGACGTCCGCCAATAGAGCCAGGAGGGCCTATGTCCGGTGTCGGCGCCATAACGGCCTCGACCCGGACCTGGAGAGTCGGCTGCGGGGTCTCTACCGCGAGGCGAGAAAGACCCTGCAGCTGGCCATAAGCCGGGCCAAGGCGGAGGCGAGAGAGGAGATGCTGGCGGATCTCAACAGAGATCCATGGGGGCGGCCCTACAAAGTGGCGCGAAATAAACTTTGCGCCCAGGGCCCCCCCGCTACGGAGACTCTGCCGCCAGCTCTCCTTCGCCGGGTGGTAGGGGAACTGTTCCCCAACCCTCCGCCCGTCGGGGCGCCCACTGAAGCGGGGATATACGCCCCGTTTCTGATGGCCCCTCCAGAGGTCGGAGGAAGAACGGCGGAGCCTCCTCGTCCCCCCGTAACAGACGGGGAGATGGAGGATGCACTCGACCGGATCCGGGGTGGTCGGAAGGCCCCCGGTCCGGATGGCGTCCCGAGGCGGGTACTTCACCTCGCCTCGGAGTATCTGGGGGTGCAGCTGCGGGAACTTTTTGACGCGTGCATACGCACAGGAGAGTTCCCGCAGCTCTGGAAAGAGGGCAGGCTTTGCCTCCTGCCGAAGGCAGGCCGGCCAGCCGAGTCGGCGTCGGCGTACAGGCCGATAGTTTTGTTGGATGAGGCGGGCAAGCTCTTTGAGAGGATTCTCGCTGCCCGTCTTGTCCAGCATCTGGAGGGAGTTGGGCCGCCCCTGTCGGAGGCCCAGTACGGTTTCAGGGCGGGTCGTTCGACCGTCGACGCCCTGGAATCGCTGAAGGTCCTCACAAGGGGGGCGGTTGAAGAGGGGGACGGAGTCCTGGCGGTCTCGCTGGACGTCCGGAACGCCTTCAACAGCCTCCCCCACTGGGTGATCGAAGAGGCACTCCGCTACCATGGGGTGCCTCTTTACCTGAGGGAGCTGTTGGGGGCGTACCTGCGGGGCCGTTCAGTGGCCTGGGAGGGGGCGGACGGTGCTCTGCACCGTCATCGGGTGGCGTGCGGGGTTCCACAGGGTTCGGTCCTAGGGCCGACCTTGTGGAACGTCGGGTATGATTGGGTCCTCAGAGGCCCAATCTTCCCGGGGATAAGGGTGTCATGCTACGCCGACGACACCCTTATCACCGCCAGAGGTGGCTCGTGGGAGGAGGTTGAGTTCCGGGCGACCATCGCAGTCTCTGCTGTGGTCGACCGGATCTCGAGCCTGGGATTGAGGGTCTCCGTTGAAAAGACGGAGGCCCTCTACTTCCACGGGCCGCGCAGAGGGGCACCGAGGGGGGCGGGTATCACCCTCTTTGGCCAGAGGGTGGCAGTCAGGGCCCAGATGCGTTATCTGGGCCTTGTACTTGACGGGCGGTGGAACTTCGGGGCCCATTTTACTCAGCTGGCCCCGAAGCTGATTTCCGCCGCCGCCGCGCTGGGCAGGCTGCTGCCGAACGTTGGCGGGCCGGGGTCGGGGTGCCGGCGACTTTACTCCGGAATAATCCGGAGTATGGCCCTATACGGCGCCCCAATTTGGGCGGATGCCCTCAACGCCCGCAATATTCGGCTCCTGCGGGCCCCGCAGCGAGTCATCGCGGTGCGGGCGGTGAGGGCCTACAGGACGGTCAGTTGGACGGCGGCGACCGTCCTGGCGGCGGATCCGCCGTGGGAGCTTCAAGCTGAGGTTCTCGCGGCGGTCCACCGCTACAGAGGGGATGCCAGGGCCCGGGGGCACCGGCCTTTGCTGGCGGAAGTGAGTCGGGTCAGGACTGCGGCGGATGAGGTCCTGATCCGGCGGTGGGGCGAGGCGCTCCGGTCGCCGGTTGCCGGACATGAGACGGTGGAGGCAATTCGCCCCCACCTCTCCCGGTGGGTCACCCGACGACACGGGGTCGTGACCTACCGGTTGGTGCAGGTACTGTCGGGGCATGGTTGCTTCGGCAAGTACCTGCACCGGATAGCGGGCCGGGAAAGCACCCCGGCCTGCCATGAGTGTGGCGCGCCGGTAGATACGGCGCGTCACACTCTGACGGAATGCGCCGCCTGGGGTCTGCAAAGGCAAACCCTGGCGGCGCAGATGGGAGGAGGGACGCTCTCGCTGTCGAGTCTGGTCGAAGCCATGCTCGACAGCGAGAGGCTGTGGGCGGCAGCCGTTGAATTCTGCGAGACAGTTGTCTCGCAGAAGGAGGCGAATGAGCGGGTCCGAGAGGCCAATGCCGCGGACCTGCGTCGCAGGAGGAGGCCGGGGGGGCGAAGGAGGCGTTATGCCCATCACCTCCCCCCTGTGCCGTAACCGGGGCGGCCTCACGCCCCGTCACGTCATGGTCATGGTCGGGGGCCCCAAAGGGGTCGCCCGACCGCGCGCGCCATGCTCCGGCGCGCGCGGCCCCCTCCATTTTGCGAGGGGGGGTCAAGAGGGGGGGCTAGAAGAGAAATCTCTCTAGCCCCGATACCGTGGGCGGGGGTCTGGGAGGGCCCTCGCCCGCGAGCGGTATTGGCTGTAGGGCGTCCTCACTTCCGGGGACGCCCTTAACAGTGAGGGGGGCGCCGCCTTTAGTGCGGGCCCGGCGTTGGGGTGCCCGTAGTCGAATTCTTTCGAGATCCTACGGCACCCCTTAAGACGCAGACGGAAGTCGTTGGGTTTTTAGTGGGTAGGCCCCGCCCTTCTGGCGGGGAGAGCCCCACATAACCATCCGGAGTCACCTCCCGTTCTCGGCTCCGGTGGTATGCGATTTAACGCATTTTCCCAACGTAAAAAAAAAAAAAAAAAAAAAAAAGGTTGTCGTTCATGTAGGGTGTGGTCGTTCATGTAGGGTGTGTCGTTCATGTAGGGTGTGTCGTTCATGTAGGGTGTTGGAGTGCATGTACGACAAAAGTGACCGGAATCTTTCTTGTGCGTCTCGCCGAGATAAGATTGTTGGTGCCTTTGGATTGCGTCTAGGTCAAGTAGTTTTGGAGATATCTCGATTTTAGGTTTTGGATGATTTCGTTGCTGTTAGTATTATAATAGACATCGAAATCGTCCAAGACCGGTAGGTCGGGATATCGGCAGGGCTACCTGGCCTATTGGGGGTGATGGAGCCTGGCTCCGAGCCTTCAGGGGGGGGTATGGGGGGCCGGCTTAGGCCGCGCCGGGGGGGGGGACCCGAATCGGGTGAATCCGGACTTGTGCCGGAGGGGAAGGCGACGAGTTCGGCGTCAAATCCTAAGGGTTTGATGCCGTGCTCGGTCGTGCTGGGGGAGAAGGGTGTGGGTGTCATCCCCACTCCCACAAAATTGGGTAAGGGGGGGCAGGAACGCCCTAAACGGTCGCGTCCGCCGTCAATGGACAGCGGGTCTGAGACGGAGACCGGTAGCTCCGTCAAACGGAGGGGTCTGTCCGTGGACAGTGACGGGGTTGAGTCGGGGGTGAGTCGCTCACGCGACAGTTCAATGGATAGTGGTCGGTCACAGAAGGGGCTCCGACTCACGTTCCTAAAGCCGCGCCCGCCTAAGGAGGGCGACGGCGGTAGGGTTACGGTGGTTCCGGCGGGTAGAAACTTCTGCTCGTTGGAGGTCCGTGACACTCGCCGGGACGCGTTGGAACTCCGAAAGATGGCCGGTCAGAGCATGGCGGCCATTAAAGATGTCGCCCAAAAGTCCGGCAACTTAAAGGGCACGCACGTGCGGGCCCTGAAAGATGCCGTGGAGGCTTTGGGCGACATAATCGACGCTCTCGCGTCACGCAGCGAGTCCGATGAGGTCAAGCGGACATGGGCGGACAACGCCCGACTTCGTCGGGAGTTGGAATTGGCAAGGGAGGAACGCAAGGCGTTACGGCGGGAGTTCGAGGCGATGCGCAAAGACAGGTCGTCGGCGCGCGTAGACTCGCTCCCGCCATCCTCTGCCTACCTGGAGGAGATGTTAGCCGACTTGAAGGCGTACATCGCTACCACAGTCGGGGCGATGGTAAACGCCCGTGTTGATGCCCGCATCGACGGGATTGACCACCGGCTCCTGCCGGACAAGGTGGTGCGCCCGCCCTTGGCGGCGGACAGGAAGAGGGCCGCGCAGGAGCAGCCAGTGGCAGCCCCCCGGGCCTCCCAACCGGCGCTTCCTAAACCCTCTCAGCCCTCTCAGCCCGCTGAGAGTAAGGGAAAGGGTAAGAATAAGGGGAAGGGGAAGGGAAAGGGGAAGGCAACGCCTCCCGCTCCCGTGCCCCCGCCGCCCCCTGCAGCTCCTGCTGTGAGTGCGCCGCCAGTGGAGCCGGTCGCTGGGCCCTCGCGGGCACCAGACACCTGGGCCACGGTAGTGAAGGGCAAAGGGAAGGGGAAGAAACCCTCTCCTCCCGCCGCCGCCAAGAAGGCGCCGACACCCGCTCCCCGGGCATCGGCTAAACCGGCCGCCGCGCCGGCTAAGACGGGCAAGGCGAAGCCTACGTTGAAGGCCCCGGACAGCGCCGCGGTGATCCTGACGTTGCAGCCGGAGGCTGCGACTAGGGGGATCACCTATAGTGAGGTGTTGACCAGGGCCCGAGAGGCGGTCGACCTATCGGAGGTTGGGTTGGGGCCCGGTATGGTGACCATCCGGCGCACCGCGATGGGGTCCAGGATCCTGGAGATACCTAAATCCCAGGGTCCTGAGAAGGCCAACGTTTTGGCCGGCAGGTTACGCACCGCCCTCGATGGGGTGGCCAGCGTCTCCTGTCCCACCAAAACGGCGGACATAAAGGTGGTGGGGTTAGACGACTCCGCCACCAAGGAGATGGTGGCCGCCGCCATCGCCAAGACCGGAGCCTGCTCTGCGGAGCAGGTGAAGGTGACGGCCATTGGCACGGGCCCGGGGGGAATGGGCACATGCATTGTTGTGTGCCCAGTGGTCGCGGCGAAGGCCGTGATAGCGGCGGGAAAGATCCTGGTCGGGTGGAGCTCGGCCAGGATCCAAGCACTGGAGCAGCGCCCCATGCGCTGCCATAAGTGCATGGGGCTGGGCCACACATGGCCAAGGTGTCCCTCCAAAGCCGACCGGAGCAAACTTTGCTACCGGTGCGGCGACGAGGGGCACCGCGGTGCGGATTGCGCGGCGAAGAAACTTCGCTGCGCAATCTGCGCTGAGTCGGGGCGGCCTTCGGGCCACGTGATGGGCGGAAGGAGCTGCGCTCCACCGTCCATCAAAGGAAGGGATGGAACAGGGGCTCGGGCCGCCCCCTCCGCCACCGGGGATGGGCGCCAAGCGCCAATGGACTTTGAGGTGTCGCAATGATAAGTACAGCGCACCTCAAAGTACTTCAGGGGAACCTGAACCACGCCGCCGGGGCGCAGGACTTATTCCTGCAGTCCATGGCGGCGTGGGAAATCTCAGTGGGGGTGGTTGCCGAGCCGTATTACGTCCCCCCGCACTCTCATTGGGCGGGGGATTTGGACGGCTCGGTGGCCGTAACTACCTTGGATGGAGACGGCCCACCCCTCTCGGTTAAAGAGAGGGGTTCTGGGTATGTGGTGGCGGGACTCGGGGAGTACACCCTAATCGGGGTGTACTTCTCTCCCAATCGCCCCCTGGTGGAGTTCGAGGTCTGGCTCGACTCCATCAGGGCAGCGGTGGCTAGGCAGTCGCCGGGGGCAACAATTGTCCTCGGCGACTTTAACGCCAAGTCCGTGGCCTGGGGCAACCCGGCCACGGATCCGAGAGGGAGGGCAGTCCAGGTCTGGTCGATCCAGTCTGGGCTGTCCCTTCTAAACAGGGGGGCGGTGCACACCTGTGTGCGGTCGCGTGGGGGGTCCGTGGTGGACTTAACGTTCGCCACCCCCGCGATCGCGCGCAGGGTGCGCGGGTGGAAGGTGGAGGAGGACGTGGAGACACTGTCGGACCATAGGTACATAAGGTTCGACGTGTCTCCCCTCCTCCAACAGGACGCCGCCCCTCCTAGGGGCCCGAGCCACTTCCCGCGCTGGGCTCTGGCAAAGCTGGACCGGGAGATGGCGCGGGAAGCGGCGATTGTTGAGCGGTGGACCGCGGATGCCGCTCCAGAGGAGTTGGGCCCGGACGCACTGGCGCTGCGCATGCGGCGGGCCCTAACTAGGGTCTGCGCGGCGTCCATGCCAAAGGCGCGTCCGTGGCGCCGCAAAAAGGCGGTATATTGGTGGACCCCGGAGATAGCCGAACTCCGGGTGTTCGCTAACAGGGCCCGAAGGGCCTATGTTAGGTGTAGGCGGCGTAACGGCTTGGACTTGGAGCTCGAGGGGCAGCTGCGGGGCCTCTATCGCGAAGCGAAGAAGGCCCTGCAGCTTGCTATCTGCCGGGCGAAGGTCCTTGCGAGGGACGAGCTGCTGGCGGAACTGGATAGGTATCCGTGGGGGCGGCCCTACAAGGCGGCTAGGAGAAAACTCCAAGCCATGGGCCTCCCCGCCACCGAGTCCCTTCCGCCGGAGCTCTTGAGGAGGGTGGTTGGGGAACTGTTTCCCAGCCCCCCGGCCGTCGGGTCGGCCACTGGAGCGGGGACTTATGCCCCGTTCTTGATGTGCCCCCCGACAGAGGAAGTGGCGGTGGAGTCGCCGCCCCTCGTCACCGACGGGGAAATGAAGGCGGTACTCCGCCGCATCAGAGGCGGCAGAAGGGCTCCAGGCCCGGACGGCGTTCCGAGGCGAGTTTTACACATCGCCTCGGAACATTTGGGGGTACAGCTGCGGGAGCTATACGACTCGTGCATAAGCACGGGTCGATTCCCGCAGCTGTGGAAAGAGGGGCGACTCTGCCTTATCCCAAAGGCGGGAAGGCCGGCAGATTCGCCCTCGGCGTACAGACCTATTGTGCTGTTGGACGAGGCGGGCAAGCTTTTCGAGCGTGTTATCGCTCTCCGCCTCGTCCACCATCTGGAGGCTGTCGGGCCCAACCTGGCAGAGATTCAATATGGCTTCAGGGCGGGTCGATCGACCATCGACGCCCTGAAGTCCCTCAAGGATCTCACGCAGGAGGCGGTAAGGGAGGGGCACTGTGTACTGGCGGTCTCCCTCGACATAAAGAATGCATTTAATAGCCTCCCGTTCTGGGCCATCTTGGAGGCACTCCGGTACCACGGAGTGCCTCCTTACCTCGGGAGGCTATTAAAGTCGTATTTGGGAGACCGCTCAGTGGTGTGGGAAGGCGGAGACGGGATAATGCACCGTCACCAAGTACAGTGCGGGGTTCCACAAGGGTCGGTCTTAGGACCGATCCTGTGGAACCTCGGCTATAACTGGGTGCTGAGGGGCCCTCTCTTCCCGGGCATAGGGGTGTCGTGCTATGCGGACGACACCCTTGTAACGGCCCGGGGGGCAACTTGGGAGGAGGTGGCATCCCGGTCGACCATTGCAGTCTCGGTGGTGGTCGACCGGATTCAGTCATTGGGCCTGAGGGTCTCCGTGGAGAAAACGGAGGCCCTCCTCTTCCACGGCCCGTGGAGAGGTCCGCCCAGGGGGGCGCAAATTGCCCTTTTCGGGCAAATGGTGGAACTAAAGGCCCAGATGAAATATCTGGGCCTAATGTTGGATGGGAGGTGGGACTTTGGGGCCCACTTCACTCAGTTGGCCCCGAAGTTGGTCGCAGCCGCCGCCTCCCTTGCGAGGTTGCTGCCAAATCTGCGGGGACCGGGAACGGGGTGCCGTCGGCTGTACTCCAATGTCATACGGAGTATGGCCATGTACGGTGCCCCGATCTGGGTGGACGCCCTAAACGCCCGCAACAAGACCCTGCTGCATGGGCCGCAGCGGGTCATTGCAGTGCGGGCGATAAGAGCGTATCGAACGGTCTCGTGGACCGCGGCGACCCTCCTGGCGGCGGACCCGCCGTGGGAACTCCAAGCGGAGGTCCTCGCGGCGGTCCACCGCTTCAGGGGGGACGCCAGAGCCCGCGGGCACCGCCCGACGGAGGGTGAACTGCGCCGCTTCAGGGAGTCGGCTCAGGACTCCCTGTTAGAGCGGTGGGAGGAGGCTCTCCTGTCGCCGGTCGCCGGCCGGGACACAGTGGCGGCAATTCGCCCCCACCTCTCCCCGTGGGTGCATCGGCGACACGGGGAGATGAGCTACAGGCTCACGCAGGTACTCTCCGGGCACGGGTGCTTTGGGGAGTACCTGCACCGGATTGCGGGCCGGGAAGCAACCCCGGCCTGCCACGAGTGCGGCGCGCCATCTGACACGGCGCGCCACACTTTCGCGGAATGTGCCGCCTGGGGCCCGGAGAGACGGGCCCTAGAGGCGGAAGTCGGTAGGGACCTCTCACTGTCCGCCGTAATTCCGGCAATGTTGGACAGTGAGAGGAAGTGGGATGCCGTTGCCTCCTTCTGTGAGACGGTCATCTTACAGAAGGAGGCCAACGAGCGGGCACGCGAGGCCGAGGCCGCGGACCCGCACCGGAGGAGAAGGCCGGGGGGGCGCCGAAGGCGCTATCAGCACGACTTCCCCCCCGCGCCACGAGACAGGGCGGCCCAATGCCCTGTCGTGTAACAAGTCGGGACCCCAAAGGGGTTACCCGACTGCGCGCGCCACGCTCCGGCGCGCGCGGCCCCCCCATTTTACGAGGGGGGCCTGGGATGGGGGCTAGATGAGTAACTCTAGCCCCGATACCGTGGGCGGGGGTCTGGGAGGGCCCTCGCCCGCTAGCGGTACGGTCTGGGGGGCGTCCTCACTTCCGGGGATGCCCCTTTCAGGGAGGGGGCCCGCGCCTCAATGCGGGCCCAGCGTCGGGGTGCCTGTGGTGGAATTTTACAAGATCCCACGGCACCCCCCCTACGAGACGCGGACGGACGGAAGTCTTTTTTTTTTTTTTTTTTTTTTTTTTTTTTTTTTTTTTTTTTTTTTTTTTTTTTTTTTTTTTTTTTTTTTTTTTTTTTTAGTGGGTAGGCCCCGCCCTTCAGGCGGGGAGAGCCCCACATAACCACCTGGGAGTCACCTCCCGTTCTCGGCTCCCGGTGGTATGCGATTTAACGCATTTTCCCAAAGTAAAAAAAAAAAAAAAAAAAAAAAAAAAAAAAAAAAAAAAAAAAAAAAAAAAAAAAAAAAAAGGTTAGGTTAGGTTAGGTTAGGTTAGATGAGAGATACGGTGAAAGTGCATAGAAGGTGATTTGTTGAGTTCGGCGAGCTGAGAATTTTAGTGTTCTCAGAACGGGTCTAGGGCTTGTAGTTTTGTAGATATCCCGATTTTAGGTTTTGAATGTTTTGTTGTTGGTTAGTATTATAATAGACAACGAAACATTCAAGACCGGTGGGTCGGGGTATTGTCAGGGCTACCAGTCCTATCGGGGGTGATGGAGCTTGACTCCGAGCCTTCAGGGGGGGGTGTGGGAGGTCGGCTTAGGCCGCGTCGGGGGGGGGGGACCGAATCGGGTCAATCCGGTTCTGTTCCGGACGTTAGGGCGGCGAGTTCGGCCTCAATTCCTCAGGGATTGAGGCCGTGCTCGGTCGCGTTGGGGGGAATGGGTGTGGGTGTCATCCCCACTCCCATAAATTTGGGTCAGGGGGGGCAGGAACGCCCCAAAAGGTCGCGTCCGCCGTCTTTAGACAGCGGATCGGAGACGGAGACCGAGGCCTCCGTCAAACGGAGGGGTTTGTCGGTGGAGAGCGGAGCGGAGTCCCCGAGCATTAGTTCGCGCTCGCGCGACAGCTCGGCTGAAAGCGGTCGGACCTCAAAGGGGCTCCGACTGACCTTTCTCAAGCCGCGCCCGCCGAAAGACGGTGATGGGGGAAAAGTCTCGGTCGTGCCGGCAGGCAAGAATTATTGCTCGTTGGAGGTCCGGGACACCCGCCAGGACGCCCAGGAACTGAGGAGGATGGCCGGCGCAAGTATGGCGGCCATCAAAGATGTCGCCCAAACGTCGGGGCACCTAAAGGGCACGCATGTGCGGGCCCTAAATGATGCCGTTGTCGCATTGGGCGATATCGTCGACGCTCTCACGGCGAGAAATGAGAGCGACGAGCTGAGGCGCGCATGGGCCGACAACACCCGGCTAAGACGGGAAGTCGAGCTCATGCGCGAGGAAAGGAAAGCTTTTAGAGCGGAGTTCGCCAGCATCAAAAAAGATGCAGCGGCGGCTAAGAAGGCGACAAAGACGTCCGCTTTCGCCGGCTCCTCCATGTCTCCCGAAGAGATGTTGGAGGAGCTGAAGGCGTACATCGCCTCCACGGTGGGGGCGATGGTGAACGCCCGGGTCGATGCCCGAATTGACGGCATCGACCACCGTCTCCTGCCGGAGAAAGTGATCCGCCCGCCTCTAGCGGCGGACAAGAGGAGAGTTGCACAGGAGCAGCCGGTGGCAGCCCCACGGGCTCCCCAACCGGTGCCCTCTGAGCCCTCTCAGCCCGCCCAGAGCAAGGGCAAGGGAAACGGCAAAGGGAAGGGAAAGGGCAAGGGGAAGGCAACGCCTTCCACTTCCGTGCCCACCCCTCCTCCCGTGGCCCCCGCGGTGAATGCACCACCGGTGGAACCGGTTGCCGGGCCATCTCAGGCACCGGAAACCTGGGCTACGGTGGTGAGGAAGGGCAAAGGGAAGGGGAAGGCATCTTCCCCCTCCGCTGCCACCAAGACTGCGCCGACGCCCGCTCCCCGGGCTCGCGCTACTTCGGCTGCCGTGCCGGCCAAAGCCGGCAAGGCCAAGCCGAAATTGAGGGAGGCGGAGAGCGTTGCGGTGGTGGTCACCCTACAGCCGGAGGCGGCTGCCAAAGGGGTGACCTACAGCGAGGTGCTCAAGCACGCTCGGGAGGCGGTCGACCTGACCGAAATTGGCCTTGGTCCCGGCCTAGGCATCCGCCGCGCGGCGACGGGTGCCAGGATCATCGAGGTGCCCAAGGCACAAGGAAAGGAGAAGGCCGATGCGCTAGCCGCTAAGCTGCGCTCGGCATTGGACGGGGTGGCCAGCATCGCACGCCCCACCAAATGCGCGGATATTCGCGTGGTGGGGCTCGACGACTCGGCCACCAAAGAGATGGTGGCCGCCGCTGTCGCCAAGACCGGAGCCTGCTCAATTGAGGAGGTGAAGGTCATGGCCATCAACGAGGGCCCGGGGGGTCTGGGCACCTGTTTCGCAGTGTGCCCAATCCCTGCGGCTAAGGCCGTAGCGGCGGCGGGAAGGATCCTGGTCGGGTGGACCTCGGCCAGGGTCCAGGTATTGGAACGGCGCCCCATGCGCTGCCATAGGTGCATGGGGTTGGGCCATACAATGCAGAGGTGTCCCTCAAAGGCCGACCGGAGCAATCTTTGCTACCGGTGCGGCGAGGAGGGACACCGTGGCGCCAACTGCACAGTGAAGAAAGTTCACTGTGCAATCTGCGCAGAGATGGGACGGCCAGCAGGCCACATTATGGGGGGGAGGAACTGCTCCCCCCCTGCTATGAAGGGGAAAGGTGAAACGGGGGCCTGGACCACCCCCGTCGCCTCCACCAGGGATGGGCGCCCACAGCAGGCGCAGATGGACTTTGAGGTGTCACAATGAGTAATACAAGACACCTCAAAGTCCTCCAGGGTAACCTCAACCACTCCGCCGGGGCACAAGATGTGTTTCTTCAGTCCATGGCGGAGTGGGAGGCGTCAGGGGGGGTGGCCGCCGAGCCGTACTACGTCCCCCCGCATTCTCATTGGGCGGGGGACCTGGACGGCACGGTGGCAGTGACGACCCTGGATGGGGACGGCCCACCCCTCTCAGTCAAAGAGAGGGGCTCTGGGTACGTGGTGGTGGCACTGGGGGAGTACACCCTAATCGGGGTGTACTTCTCCCCCAATCGTCCCCTGGTGGAGTTCGAGGTCTGGCTCGACTCCATCAGGGCGGCGATGGCAAGGCAGTCGTCGGGGGCTATCATAGTCCTCGGCGACTTTAACGCCAAGTCCGTGGCCTGGGGCAACCCGGCCACGGACCCGAGAGGGAGGGCAGTCCAGGTCTGGTCGATCCAGTCTGGGCTGTCCCTTCTGAACAGGGGGGCGGTGCACACCTGTGTGCGGTCGCGTGGGGGGTCCGTGGTGGACCTAACGTTCGCCACCCCCGCGATCGCGCACAGGGTGCATGGGTGGAAAGTGGAAGAGGACATTGAGACACTCTCGGACCACAATTACATAAGGTTCGAGGTGTCTCCCCCTCTCCACAATACCGCCCCCCCAAGGGGCCCGAGTCGGTTCCCGCGTTGGGCTCTCGCCAAGCTCGACCGGGAGCTGGCGAAGGAAGCGGCGATCATCGAGCAGTGGGCCGCCGACGCCGCCCCGGAAGAGCTGTGCCCGGACGCGCTAGCACGTCGCATGCGGCAGGCCCTAACCAGGGTCTGCGACGCGGCCATGCCCAGAGCGCGTCCGTGGCGCCGGAAGAGGGCCGTCTATTGGTGGTCCCCGGAGATCGCCCAACTCCGGGTGTCCGCCAACAGTGCCCGAAGGGCTTACGTCCGTTGCCGGCGCCGCAACGGACTCAATCCGGCCCTTGAGGAGGAGCTGCGGGGTCTTTACAAAGACGCGAAAAAGACCCTGCAGCTGGCCATTTGCCGGGCCAAGGCATTGGCCAGAGATGAAATCCTGGCGGAATTGGACAGGAACCCGTGGGGAAGGCCCTACAAAGCAGCGCGGAAGAAGCTGCAAGCCCTGGGCCTCCCCGCCACCGAGTCCCTTCCGCCGGATCTCCTAAGGAGAGTGGTGGGGGAACTGTTTCCCAGTCCCCCAGCCGTCGGGTCGGCCACCGGAGCGGGAACTTATGCCCCGTTCTCAATGTGCCCCCCGACGGAGAATGTTGAAACTGCGGTGGAGTCCCCTCCCCTCGTCACAGACGGGGAGATGAAGATGGTGCTCCACCGCATCAGGGGTGGCCGTCGGGCCCCGGGCCCGGACGGAGTTCCGAGGCGGGTTCTGTATCTCGCCTCGGAATTCATGGGTGTAGAGCTGCGGGAACTATTCGATGCGTGCATCAGCACTGGACGGTTCCCGCAGCTATGGAAGGAGGGCAAACTCTGCCTCCTGCCGAAGGCTGGCCGGCCGGCGGACTCGCCGTCGGCGTACCGGCCAATAGTGCTATTGGACGAGGCTGGGAAGTTATTTGAGCGAGTCATCGCTGCCCGCCTCGTCCACCACCTGGAGAATGTCGGACCGCCTCTGTCAGAGGTCCAGTTTGGGTTCAGGGCGGGCCGTTCCACAATGGACGCCCTGGGACGATTGAAGGACCTCACAACGGAGGCGGTCGGAGAGGGAGAGTCAGTTCTTGCGGTCTCCCTAGACATCAAAAACGCTTTTAACAGCCTCCCATTTTGGGTAATTTTGGAGGCGCTCCGCTACCATGGAGTGCCTCCTTACCTTGGGAGGCTGTTGCGGTCGTACTTGGGAGGCCGCACAGTGACCTGGGAAGGGCCAGATGGCAACCTGCATCGGCACGATGTGAGGTGTGGAGTCCCACAGGGGTCGGTCCTCGGACCGATCCTCTGGAATGTGGGTTATAACTGGGTCCTGCGCGGCCCACTCCTCCCGGGCATTGGTGTCCTTTGCTACGCGGACGACACCCTCGTCACTGCCCGGGGGAAGGATTGGGGCGAGATCCGGCTCCGGTCGACCATCGCGGTATCCGTGGTGATCGACCGGATCCAGAGCCTGGGTCTGAGGGTCTCTGTCGACAAGACGGAGGCCCTCGTCTTCCACGCCCCGTGGAGGGGGCCGCCCAGGGGGGCCGCTATTTCCCTGTTCGGGGAAAGGATAGAGGTTGGGGCCCAGATGAAATATCTGGGCCTCGTCTTGGACGGGAGATGGAGGTTCGGGGCCCACTTTGCCCAGCTGGCCCCGAAACTGATTGCAGCCGCCGCCGCCTTGGCAAGATTACTTCCAAATGTGCGGGGGCCCGGGTCGAGGTGCCGTCGATTGTACTCCGGAATAATCCGGAGTATGGCAATGTACGGCGCCCCGATCTGGGTGGATGCCCTGGACGCCCGCAATAAGACCCTTCTGCATGGGCCGCAGAGGGTCATCGCGGTGCGGGCCATCAGGGCATATAGGACGGTGTCCTGGACTGCGGCCACCGTCCTGGCGGCGGATCCCCCATGGGAGTTGCAGGCGGAGGTGCTCGCGGCGGTCCACCGATTTAGGGGGGACGCCCGAGCCCGTGGTCACCGGCCCACCGTCGGAGAGCTACGTCGGTTCAGGGACTCCGCTGAAGAGTCCCTGATAGAACGATGGGAGGAGTTACTCCTGTCGCCGGTCGCCGGCCGTGAGACTGTGGCGGGCATTCGCCCCCACCTCTCGCAATGGGTGAACCGGCGACATGGAGAGGTCACCTACAGGTTGGCGCAGGTACTCTCCGGGCACGGGTGCTTTGGGGAGTACCTGCACCGGATTGCGGGCCGGGAAGACACCCCGGCCTGCCACGAGTGTGGCGCGCCATCCGACACGGCGCGCCACACATTGGTGGAGTGTGCCGCCTGGGGCCCGGAAAGGCGGGCCCTGGTGGCAGAGATAGGTGGGAACCTCTCGCTGTCTGCCGTAGTCGCGGCAATGCTAGACAGCGAGAGGAAGTGGGAAGCTGTAGCCTCCTTCTGCGAGAGTGTCATTTCGCAGAAGGAGGCAAATGAAAGGGTCCGCGAAGCAAACGCCGCGGACCCGCGACGGATGAGGAGGCCGGGGGGGCGGAGAAGGCGCTACGCCCTACCTCCCCCTGTGCCTTAGACAGGGCGGCCCTATGCCCCGTCGGGTTACAATCGGGAACCCCAAAGGGGATCGCCCGATTGCGCGCGCCACGTTCTGGCGCGCGCGGCCCCCCCATTTTGCGAGGGGGGCCTGGGAGGGGGGCTGGGGGAGATCAAATTCCCCAAAGCCCCGGTACCGTGGGTGGGGGTCTGGGAGGGCCCTCGCCCATCAGCGGTAAGGTCTGGGGGGCGTCCTCACTTCCGGGGATGCCCTTTTCAGGGAGTGGGCCCGCGCCTTAATGCGGGCCCGGCGTCGGGGTGCCCGTAGTCGAATTCCTAGAGATCCTACGGCACCCCCCCCTCAAGACGCGGACGGAAGTCGGTGTGTTTTTAGTGGGTAGGCCCCGCCCTTCTGGCGGGGAGAGCCCCACATAACCACCGGGAGCCACCTCCCATTCTCGGCTCCCGGTGGTATGCGATTTAACGCATTTTCACACCGCAAAAAAAAAAAAAAAAAAAAAGGTTAGGTTAGGTTGGGGCGCTATGGGGCGCTATGCTGACTGGGGCGCTATGCTGACTGGGGCGCTATGCTGACTACCTCCTCGTGGTGCGTCCTGGGCAACGGCGGCGGGCTATGTCACTGAGACTAGCTCGCCGACGGCTAAAAGTCAGCGGAGGAGAGGCCTCGGCTAGGGGTCCCGGAGAATCCGGGCAACTGCTAGGCGGGGCGGGCCCGGCTGGCGTCCCCGACGTATTCGGGATGACGGCAGTGACGGGCGGGCGTTGGTCCGTAAGGACGGGGCGGAAGCCCATGGGTTGCGGCTGCGGCCGACGATCCCCTTGCACAGGAGTGGGGCCACCAGTACCCGTCGTTCCGCTCAGTACCTGTCTGTTCCTCCCAGTACCCGGTTTAGTACGGCCTAGTACTCGCTCCCCGCAGCCTTCCTCCCGGGCAGCGGGCGACGCAGGGAACGGCCCGAAAGACGGGGAACACAGGGATGGACGGGGAAGTTAGGACATGGCGGCGAACGGCACCCTCCTCGGGGATCGCCCGAATGCGCGTGCGCCACGCGCGGCCCTCCCTCTTGCGAGGGGGGCCTTGGTTGGGGGCTATGCCCCAATACCGTGGGCGGGGGTCTGGGGGGATCCTCGTCCGCCAGCGGTACGGTCTGGGGCCCGCGCCACGGTGTGGGTCCTGCGTCGGGGCGCCTGCAGTCGAAATCCCTAGGGATCCTGCGGCGCTCCATCCAAGACGCGGACGGAATTCGTTGGGTTTTTAGTGGGTAGGCCTCGCCCTTCAGGCGGGGAGAGCCCCACATAACCATCCGGAGTCACCTCCCGTTCTCGGCTCCGGTGGTATGCGATTCAACGCATTTTCCCAACGTTAAAAAAAAAAAAAAAAAAAAAAAAGGTTGGGGCGCTATGCTGACTACCTCCTCGTGGTGCGTCCTGGGCAACGGCGGCGGGCTATGTCACTGAGACTAGCTCGCCGACGGCTAAAAGTCAGCGGAGGAGAGGCCTCGGCTAGGGGTCCCGGAGAATCCGGGCAACTGCTAGGCGGGGCGGGCCCGGCTGGCGTCCCCGACGTATTCGGGATGACGGCAGTGACGGGCGGGCGTTGGTCCGTAAGGACGGGGCGAAAGCCCGTGGGTTGCGGCTGCGGCCGACGATCCCCATTGCACGGGAGTGGGGCCACCAGTACCCGTCGTTCCGCCCAGTACCCGTTTGTTCCTCCCAGTACCCGGTTTAGTACGGCCTAGTACTCGCTCCCCGCAGCCTTCCTCCCGGGCAGCGGGCGACGCAGGGAACGGCCCGAAAGACGGGGAACACAGGGATAGACGGGGAAGTTAGGACATGGCGGCGAACGGCACCCTCCTCGGGGATCGCCCGAATGCGCGTGCGCCACGCGCGGCCCTCCCTCTTGCGAGGGGGGCCTTGGTTGGGGGCTATGCCCCAATACCGTGGGCGGGGGTCTGGGGGGATCCTCGTCCGCTAGCGGTACGGTCTGGGGCCCGCGCCGCGGTGCGGGTCCTGCGTCGGGGCGCCTGTAGTCGAAATCCCTAGGGATCCTGCGGCGCTCCATCCAAGACGCGGACGGAATTCGTTGGGTTTTTAGTGGGTAGGCCTCGCCCTTCAGGCGGGGAGAGCCCCACATAACCATCCGGAGTCACCTCCCGTTCTCGGCTCCGGTGGTATGCGATTCAACGCATTTTCCCAACGTTAAAAAAAAAAAAAAAAAAAAAAGGTTAGGTTAGGTTAGGTTAGGTTAGGTTAGGTTAGGTTAGGTTAGGTTAGGTTAGGTTAGGTTAGGTTAGGTTAGGTTAGGTTAGGTTGGGGCGCGTGCTGACAACCTCCACGTGGTGCGTCCTGGGCAACGTCGGTGGGCCATGTCATTGAGACTGGTCTGCCGACGGCTAATAGTCAGCGAGGAAGAGGACTCCGTTCGGTGCCCCGGGGAACCTGGGAAGCAGCGGACGGATGTCGGGGCTCGGCCGGCGTCCCGAACTTATTCGGGTAGCGGCGGTGCGAGTCGGGCGGTGGGCTTCGTCTGGTCGGGGTAACTCCTGACTGGGCAAGCAGGTCTTTCAGACCACCATCGGCAAACCGTCTCTCGGAATGATCAAGTCATGTTTTTGTGACCGAGGGATGGAGGGCTTGCCTTAATTGGCCGGCCCGCGAGGAAGGACACCTCTCTAAAAAACCCGTAATCTCCGGCGTTGGGGCGTCCAAGAGAGCGGTCCTAACGGGCGTTCTTGCGGGCCTTCGCGCGGCGTCGGGGTGCTCTTTTCAGAGCGTTAGGCGGAGACCTAACTCCTAGCGGCCACCCCCGGGAAAACTCCCTACTCCCGGGCGTAAGAGGGTTGCTGGTTGGTACAGGGGGTAGCCCCAGTGGACTTTTTAGATCCCCCACACTCGTGGGAACAAGATGGAAGAACTAAAATCTAAAAAAACGAAAGAGACAGGAGAAGAAGGAGAGGGCCAGTGGGGCCGAGTTGAAGAAGAAGGGAAGGGCCAGACGGGCCGAGCAGGTACAGCTGAAGAAGCGAAGGGCCAGAGGGGCCGAGAAGAGAAGAGAGTAGAGGAGGACGAAAGGAGTCTTAGAAGTCGTTCAGGCTCTTTCGAAAGCTGCAGTAGTCGGAGGGACACGCAGCAACTCAGGAAAACATACGGGAAAGACCAGATCACCCGGTCGCGGGCGAGTTCTCGCTCAGGGTCTCCGATCGTTCTTTTGAACAGATTGGAGAGCCCGAACCGCCCTTCCCGTATGGAGGTGACGGAGGAGAGCCTCAAGAGGGCTAGGTCGTCGGACTTGTCCGGCCAGTCCTCTGAGGAGGAAACTCCGAGGAAGGTGCAAGCTGCGCCTAGCAAGAGAGGGAGAGGCCGCCCGCCGACAACTGGCCAATATATTGGACTGCGGCAGGCGAAAGAGGCTTTAATTGAAGCCGAGAGGCAAGCACTTGAGCTACAAGCCGAAAAGGAGCTCATGGAGGAGGCCAGAAAGGCCCGAGCTAGAAGAGACGTCAGGCTCTTTGAGTCCCTGTCGACTGAAGTGTCTGACCTGGATGAGGACGAGACGGCAGCCACCCTCAATAAACAGATTGCGGAGAGTGTCGGTGTGATTCTACACGTAGCGACGGCTTCGAAGAATCTGAAAGGTGGCTTCGTCAAATTATTGAAGGAGCAAGCAGCCTTTATCAAAGAGGCTTCAGCAAAGCTCATCGGCCGGACAGCGTCGGAGGAGAACTCTAAACTGCAGGCAGCAAATGCTCGTCTGCAGTCCGAACTGGAGAGTCTCCGAAGGGACATGTCCGCGCTGACTGAGCGCCAAAAGGCGATGGAGGCCCGGGAATCGTCCAGAAGGGATGAAGCACACCCGGAGACCGCCACTCCCCCTGGTACACTGGTGGATCTACAGGAGGAGTTTATAGATAAGGTCACGAGGTCGATCATGCTTCAAGTCGGAGGGATGGTCGACGCAAAGATTGACGCGGTGAAAGCCCTGCTACCGCCTGAGAAGCGTCTCAGACCTCCTCTTGCGGTGGATAGAGCCCTGAACGCCCCGGAGTCGTGTCACTCAGACCCCCGCCCGGGTCCGAGTAAAGAGCAGCCTTCGGGGAAAGATGGAGAGGGAGGCAAGAAGAAGAAGAAGAAAGGTGAGAAAACTGGAAGCGACAAGAAGAAGAACAAGGCTCCGGCTCAGACGACTGAGCCGATTACGGAGCTGAAGAATAAAGCCCCGGCTCAGACGACTGAGCCGAGGGCTTCAGAGGAAGGCTGGACAACAGTCGAAAAAAAGAAGAAAAAGAAAGGGAAGGGAAAGGAGAAAGCTAAGGAGAAAGCTGCTCCTAAGAGCCAAACATCCCGGCCCAAGCCCACACCTAAACCCCGGGTTCCACGATCGACAGCAGTTGTCATAACGCTGCAGCCTGGGGCTATTGAAAAAGGCATATCATATGCGTCGGTGCTGGCTAAGGCAAAAGCCGAAATAGCCCTGCCGAGCATTGGTATCCCCGGTGGGGTTAGATTGAAGTCGGCCATGACGGGTGCCAAGGTGCTGCAGATACCCGGAGCGGCGAGCGGTCCACAAGCGGACTTACTGGCCAGCAGGCTAAAAGAGACGTTCGCGGAAGAGGAGGTACTCATCTCCAGGCCAACCAAGTGCATGGAGATGCGCATGACAGGGCTCGATGAGTCTGTGACAAAGGAGGAGGTAGTCGCTGCTATATGCAGGGACACAGGATGCGAAGCCGGAGCAATAAGGACGGGCGACATTCGTCGCGATTCCTTCGGTCTTGGTTCGGTGTGGATCCGGTGTCCCGTAACAGTAGCGAAAAAGCTCGACAGCAAGGGTAAAGTGCTGATCGGGTGGGTAGCGGCGAGGGTGAAACTGCTGGAGTCCAGACCCCTCCGATGCTTCCGCTGCCTTGAGTTGGGTCATGTGAGGAGCCAGTGTAAGTCGGCTGTTGATCGTAGCGGGCTTTGTTACCGCTGCTGCGGCGAAGGCCACAAGTCCGCGGGGTGCACCAAAAATCCGCACTGTGCGGTATGTGCAGCGGCAGACAAGGCTGCCGATCATCGTGTTGGGGGCAAGGCATGCACTGCGCCCTCTCAAAAAAGGAGACGAAGCTCAAAGAGGGTCCAACCCTCAACAACGAGCGGCCAGGCTACCGACGCCATGGACGAGGACAACACACAAGCCCGATAATGGATTCACACCTACAACGAATTCTTCAGGGCAATATCAACCACTCTGCCAGAGCTCAGGATCTTCTGATGCAGAGTCTGGCGGAGTGGTCGATACAGTTGGCGGTCATTGCGGAGCCTTACTTTGTGGTCCCAAACAGGGATAACTGGGTCAGTGACGCAGAGGACTCAGTCATGCTTATAGCCCAGACGGCAAACGGCTCCCCCCCCCTCGAACAAGTGTCGAGAGGACGGGGATGCGTAGCCGCGGATCTGGGGGGCATCTGGGTCGTGGGGGTCTACTTCTCCCCAAACAGGACTCTGGCGGAGTTCGAGGACTTCTTGGAGGACCTGTCTTCGCTGGTACAGCAGGGTCACCCTCGTCCTGTGCTAGTTCTCGGTGACTTTAATGCGAAGTCTCGCGCGTGGGGGTCGCCGAGAACTGATAACAGGGGTGAGGCACTGGAGGAGTGGGCCATCACATCAGGCCTGGTCGTCGTAAATAGGGGTTCGGTCGACACGTGCGTGCGGCAAAATGGCGGGTCTATCGTGGACATCACGTTCGCGTCCCCCGCTCTGGCGCGCCGTGTCCGAGGCTGGAGGGTTTTAGAGGAGGTGGAAACGTTATCCGATCACCGGTATATTCGGTTTGACGTTTCCGCCCACACCTCGAACCCCGGTCATATACCGACCTCTGTCCCCAGCGGTCCGAGGTGGGCGATCAAGCGCCTTAATCGTGACATGCTTGAGGAGGCGGCGATAGTGGCGACCTGGGTTGCAGCCCCAGAGAGGCCTCACAATATTGAGGCGGAGGCGGAATGGTTCGGGGCGACAATGACCACAATCTGTGATTCGGCAATGCCGAGAGTAGGTCCCCGTCGCCCAAACCGCTGTGTATACTGGTGGTCTGACGATATCGCCCGCCTTCGTACCATCTGCGTGGCGAGTCGACGCCGGTACACACGACACAGGAGGAGACGTATTCGCGGTCCGGACTTCAGCGAGGTGGAGTCCAACCTGTACGACACCTACAGGGCCGCGAAGAAGTCCCTTCAAGACGCCATCGCCCAGGCCAAAGCTCAATCCAGAGCTGCTATGCTGCAGACCCTGGATGACGACCCCTGGGGCAGGCCATATAAAATGGTGAGGGGCAAACTGCGCCCGTGGGCCCCCCCATTGACGCAAACGCTCCAAGTTCCGGTACTGGAAGGTGTGCTGTCGACTCTGTTTCCCAACAGAGTTGCACACACACCCCCGGCAATGGCCCCGCATTCTGCGGAGCCTGTAGCTGGCGATGTACCGGCCGTGACGCGGGAAGAGTTGAGGGAGGCGGTGTTGCGTCTCGCGACCAAAAACACTGCCCCCGGCCTCGACGGCGTCCCGGGCCGTGCGTGGGTACAGGCCCTAAAGGTCGACGACTTCGAGTCGAGACTGCGGGGCCTGTATTCTGCATGCCTGGAGCGAGGCCAGTTCCCCGTTGCATGGAGAACTGGGAAATTGGTGCTCCTTAAAAAGGAGGGACGACCGGCGGACTCGCCGTCGGCTTACCGGCCGATCGTCCTGCTAGACGAGGTGGGTAAGCTCTTTGAGCGGGTGATAGCGGCCCGCCTCGTCAGCCACCTTTCCCATACTGGACCTGACTTAGCCGAATGTCAATTCGGCTTCAGACGAGGACGTTCCACCCTGGATGCCATCCAAAGGGTGAAGAATTCGGCAGAGGGTGCGGTTAACCGGGGCGAGGTAGTTTTGGCGGTGTCCTTGGACATCACCAACGCCTTCAACTCCTTGCCCTGGGAGTGCATTAGGGAGGCGCTTCGGTTCCACCGAGTGCCCCCTTACCTCTGTCGAGTTATCGGCGAATACCTTTCACTGCGTACAGTGAAATACCCGGCACATGACGGCCAATGGCAATCCCGGACGATGACATGCGGTGTTCCGCAGGGGTCGGTCCTCGGACCACTCTTGTGGAACATCGGCTATGACTGGACACTGCGAGGCGCACTGCTACGCAACACGGAATTGACCTGCTATGCAGATGACACTCTTGTCACTGCCTCTGGCAAAACCTTTAGGGAGGCAAGCATCGCAGCCACAGCTGCAGTTGCAATAGCGGTGGCAAAGATCCGCAAACTGGGTCTAAAGGTGGCTCTCCATAAGACCGAGGCCATTTGTTTTCATGGTCCCCGTCGAGCTCCACCATCGGGATCTCACCTGGTGATCGGCGGGACACAAATACAGATTAGACCGACCCTCAAGTACTTGGGGCTGACTCTGGACAGCAAGTGGGGCTTTCAGCAGCACTTTGCTAGCTTGGCACCTCGGCTGCTGAAGGCTGCGGCTGCCCTCAGACGGCTCCTCCCAAACCTGAGCGGTCCCAGAGAAGGAAACCGGAGGCTATACATGAGTGTGGTACGCTCCATGGCTCTATACGGGGCTCCCGTTTGGGCGGACACGCTTACGGGCAAAAACGCCTCCCTGCTAAGAAGATCGCAGCGGGTGATGGCAGTAAGCGTGGTTCGGGGCTACCGGACCATATCCTTCGAGGCGGCCTGTCTCCTGGCGGGAACACCCCCATGGGACCTCGAGGCGGAAGTGCAGGCGACTGTCTTCCGCTGGCGCGCAGACCTTCGCCTCCGAGGTGAAAATCCCGCACTGAGGGAAGTGGCGGCCAAAAGGGCAACAGCCCGCGAGCTGATGCTCGAAAAGTGGAGGGAGCGGCTCGAGCAGCCTAAATACGGTGTGCGCACGGTGGAAGCGATCCGACCGGTCTTTTTGGACTGGTTGGAGCGTGGACACGGTGCGCTCACCTACAGACTGACGCAGGTCCTGTCGGGGCATGGTTGCTTCGGCAGGTACCTCTGCCACGTGGCCAGACGGGAGCGGACTTCAGAGTGCCACCATTGTGGTGCTGCTGAGGATACCGCCCAGCACACGCTGGAGGAGTGTCCCTCATGGGAAAACGAGCGGAGACAGTTGGTCTCCGTGATTGGACGGGACCTAACATTGCCGACTGTCGTGAGACAAATGGTCGGTGATGAGGACGCGTGGACGGGTGTGGTCTCCTTCTGCGAGTCCATCCTAACGCAGAAGGAGGCAGCGGAAAGAGAGCGGGAAGCGTCGTCTCTCGACGCTCTCCGAAGCCGCAGAGGAGGACGGAGGAGGAGGGGCTTTCATGCCCTACAACCCCCCTAACCAGGGCCGCGACAGTGAGCCCCGAGACTCTGAGCGGGCTCACTGTCGCCTTAACAAGGCCTCGAGATGGTGCGTGTGGTGACTCCACGCGCCTTTCTTGAAAGTGGGAAAGACGGGCGGGTCTTTTCCCAGGGTGTCTCAGACCCCGAGACGGAGCCCTTCACAGGGCTACGGTACTGGCCGGGCCGCGGAAGACTGCAACCGCGCGCTCGTGGTCCCGGCCATAAGTACGGTGACGTCACATTGGGGTTTTAGTCGGTAGGGCCGCCATCCGTCTGCTCCTTGATGGCGGCGAGTCCGACATACCCCGTCGCTCCCTTTACAAGCGGCGGGGACCCGTCAAAAGGGTTTCCCCAATTAAAAAAAAAAAAAAAAAAAAAAAAAAAAAAAAAAAAAAAAAAAAAAAGGTTAGGTTAGGTTAGGTTAGGTTAGGTTAGGTTAGGTTAGGTTAGGTTAGGTTAGGTTAGGTTAGGTTAGGTTAGGTTAGGTTAGGTTAGGTTGAGGTGGAAACGGACGCGGAACTGGCCAGTGCCCTGAAGGACATAGTGGAGCAGCAGACGGAGGTGATCCATAAGATTGCCACAAAATCAGGTAACCTTAAGGGTACCTTCGTGCGGGAACTAAAAGAGGCGGCAGCCGCTATCAAGGAGTCCGTAGGGAAGCTATACTTGCGTACAGCTTCGGACGAAACTGCACGGCTGCAGGAGGAGAACCGCCGTCTTAAGGCTCAGATGAGCGATATTCAGAAGGGAATGCAGAGACTGCAGTCGGAGGTGGATGCGCTCAAGGGAGAGCAAGGGTCAGTCCGCCCTAGCGGACTTAGGAGGTCGGAAGAGCCGCGTAGCGAGCTCACCGAGACGCAGAAGGAGGACCGGCTTGTGGAGCGGATTACCTCTGCAATCATGGCAAAAGTGGGAGGGATGGTAGACGCCAAACTAGAGGTGGCTAAAGCTAGCCTGCCCTTAGCAAGGCCTGTGCGTCCGCCGTTGGCTGCTGACAGCAGGCCAAAGAAGGTCACCGCAAAGAAGAAGCGGAGGAAGCCCAAGAAGGGCAAGGTTGGTGCGGTCATTCACCCGCCCTCAAGACCTAGCGTTCTCTCGATTAGTCGGGTGGACGCTGGTCCTGAGAGGGCAGCCGTACGCCTGGCTACCCAGGCGTCTATCGAAAGCGGTGATGAGACCGCTCCAGAGCCCACGGAGGGGGGCTGGGTGGAAGTGGTCAAGCGAGGCCGCAAACCGCAAAAGGCGAGAGCGGAGCCGCAGGTCCCGCAGATCCAGAAGGTCGCCTCTACCCCTAGGCTTCGTAACCCTCGCTCGGCTGCAGTGGTTATCACGCTGCAGCCTGGAGCCGAGGAGAGAGGGATGACGTACGACGGCGTCATAAAGGAGGCGAAGGCCAAGATAGACCTTCAGTCTATTGGCATCACCGGAGGTGTTCGCTTCAGAGGCGCGGCGACTGGTGCCCGCATCATGGAGTTGCCAGGAGCTGCGAGCGGGGGCCAAGCTGACATCCTAGCGGAGAAGTTAAGGAGCCTCTTCCAGAGCGAGGACGTTAGGGTCTCCAGGCCCACTAAGAGCTGTGATATACGTATCACCGGCCTGGATGACTCCACTACGCCAGAGGAGGTAGCCGCTGCTATAGTGAGGGACACAGAGTGCCCTGTGGAGGCGGTTAAGGTTGGCGCGATCCGCAGGAACCTCAGCGGGCTTGGAACAGCTTGGGCGCGTTGTCCAGTTGTGGCGGCCAAAAAGCTGTCGGCGAAGGGTAGGCTGCTGGTAGGATGGGCCTCGGCGCAGATCCGGTTGCTGGAACCGAGGGCACTACGGTGCTTCCGGTGCCTGGAAGGTGGGCATGTGCGGGTGAAGTGCACGTGTGAGGTCGATCGCAGCGACCTATGTTACCGTTGCGGCCAAAGGGGGCACATTGCCGCACAGTGCGATGCGATCCCTCACTGTAGTGTGTGCGCTGCGAGCGGTAAACCCGCACAGCACATGCTGGGCAGCAAATCCTGCACAAAGCCACCGAAGGGAGGCGTGAAGAAAGTGGCAGCTCAGCCGACTGCCCCAGTCCCGGTTCCTCAGCCGATGGACACGATGGCAGATGTCGCAGGTCAATAATGGCTCCAATGCGCATCTTGCAGGGGAACCTGAACCACTCTGCCAGAGCACAGGACCTTTTGGTTCAAAGCATGGCTGAGTGGTCCATACAGGTGGCGGTGATCGCTGAGCCCTACCATGTCTCTGACAGAGGCAATTGGTTAGGGGATCTCAGCGGTCAGGTGGCAATTGTCACTCGGCCTGCTGTTTGCTCCCTTCCCTTCGAACAAGTTTCGAAGGGGCAGGGATGTGTGGCAGCATTGCTGGGTGACACATACGTGGTGGGGGCCTATTTCTCCCCAAATAAAACTCTATCCGAGTTCGAGGGTTTCTTGGGGGAAATGGAGAGGCTAGTGGGGCGAGGAAGGTCCCATTCAGTTCTGGTCCTCGGTGACCTCAACGCGAAATCCGTCGCGTGGGGGTCGCCGAGGACTGATGCTCGGGGCGAGGCACTGCAGGCGTGGGCTGCCGCAATTGGCCTAAACGTGCTGAACAGGGGGAACGTCGACACGTGTGTGCGACAACAGGGCGGGTCCATTGTGGACGTTTCGTTCGCTGACCCTGCCCTGGCGCGCCGTGTCCGGAACTGGAGGGTCCTTGAGGGGGTAGAGACACTGTCAGACCACCGGTATATCCGGTTTGATGTCTCTACCCAAACCTCGGGCCCCAGTCGAGCGGGAACCCGGAGCATGGATGGCCCTCGGTGGGCGATAAAAAGGCTCAATAGGGGCATGCTTGAGGAGGCCTGCATGGTGAGCACCTGGACCAGGGCCCCTGCCAGGCCGGCGAATCTGGAGGAGGAAGTGGCGTGGTTCGGGGTAACTTTGCGTGCCATTTGCGACGCGTCCATGCCTCGGGTCGGACCAAGATCTGCCGCGCGGAGGGTGTACTGGTGGTCTGCAGAGATATCGCAACTGCGCGACGCGTGCGTTGCTGCCAGACGCCAGTACACAAGGCACCGCCGGAGGCGTAGGCTTCAGGAGGCCGATCCAGAGGACGAGGAGCGGTATGGCGCATACAGAGACGCCAAGAAAGCCCTGCAGGCTGCAATTGCTGTTGCCAAATCGCAGGCTAGGGAAGAGATGCTGCAGGACGTAAATAATGACCCCTGGGGCCGGCCCTATAAAATGGTCAGGGGGAAGCTCCGCTCGGGTGGTCCTCCACTGACGAGCAGTCTAAGGCCTGAGCTGCTGGAGAGGGTAATGGAGACTCTCTTCCCTGCCCGCGAGGATTCCCACCCACTGTCGGCAACGGAGGTGGTTGGTTCCGACGGCAGTGTACCGGAGGTCACGAGGGAGGAACTAAGGGCGGCGGTAGCACGGCTTCGGTCCAAGAATACCGCCCCCGGCCCTGACGGCGTTCCTGGCCGCGCTATAGTCTACGCTCTCTCGGTGATAGATTTCGAATCGAGACTGAGAGGGCTCTATAGTGCGTGCCTAGAGCAGGGGCAATTCCCCTTACCGTGGAAGAACGGTAGGCTAGTCTTGCTGCAAAAGGAGGGGCGACCCGCAGACACTCCATCAGCCTTCAGGCCGATAGTCCTGTTGGATGAAATCGGGAAGCTGATGGAACGGGTATTGGCGGCAAGGCTAAACCAACATCTGGGTGTGGGTGGACCGGACTTGTCGGACAATCAGTTCGGCTTCCGCAAGGGACGGTCGACCTTGAGTGCCATCCTCAGGGTCAAAGGCCTGGCGGAGGAGGCGGTATCCCGGGGTGAGGTGGTTGTGGCGGTGTCCTTGGACATCGCCAACGCTTTTAACACCTTGCCCTGGAGGTGTATTAGGGAGGCACTTCAATTCCATCAGGTGCCTCTCTACCTTCGTCGGGTCATTGAGGCGTATCTGAGCGATCGGTCGGTGACGTTCAAGGGTCAAGATGGTTGGCGAAGGCGACCTATGTCGTGCGGTGTTCCACAGGGGTCGGTCCTCGGCCCCCTCCTGTGGAACATCGGTTACGACTGGGTCCTGAGAGGGGAGACTCTGCGCCACGTCAGCGTAGTGTGCTACGCGGACGATACGCTGGTCACGGCAACAGCAAAATCCCATAGGGAGGCGTGCCGGTTGGCCACAGCGGGCGTTGTACACGTGGTGGCACGAATAAGGAGGTTGGGCCTGGAGGTGGCCCTGGAAAAGTCTGAGGCCCTGTGTTTTCACGGGCCTCGACGTGCGCCCCCTCCGGGTACACATATTGTGGTTGATGGAGTGAATATCGCTGTCGAGTCGACGATGAAGTACCTAGGACTCGTCCTCGACAGCAGATGGAGTTTTGTCGCTCATTTCCGACTGTTAGCTCCGAAGGTGTTGGGAGCAGTTGGGGCACTTTCGCAGCTGCTACCGAATTTGGGGGGTCCTGATACCTCTGTCAGGAGGCTATACATGGGGGTCATCAAATCGATGGCCCTCTATGGGGCACCTGTGTGGTCTGAAGCCCTGACGAGCCAAAACAACGCATTATTGCGCAAAGCGCAAAGAGCGATGGCTGTCAGGGTGATCAGAGGATACCGCACTATATCTCTTGAGGCGGCGTGCGTATTAGCTGGATCCCCGCCATGGGACCTGGAGGCGAAAACCCTCGCGTCGCTCTACACATGGCGGGAGGAGTGTAACCAGAGAGGAGTAAGGCCTGCCTTAAGGGAGATCTCTGCCAAGCGCATGGAGCTCCACCAGACCATGATAACTGTCTGGAGCGATAGGTTGACGCACGCCACCTCAGGCCACATGACTATACGGGCTATCCAGCCAATACTGTCACAGTGGCTAGATAGGAGGCATGGCTCTCTCAGTTACCGGGCGACACAGATACTCTCGGGACACGGATGTTTCGGGGAGTATCTGTGCCGCATCGGGAGGGAGCCGACGCAGGAATGTCACCACTGTGACTGCCCCTCAGACACAGTGGGTCATACGTTGGCGGTCTGCTCCGCCTGGGAAGCACCTCGCGGAGCGTTAGTAGATGCTGTTGGTGGAGATCTGTCGCTTTCAGCTGTGGCCAAGGCTATGGCCGAAAGCGAGAGGTCCTGGGACGTCTTTGCGGCCTTCTGCGAGGCCGTAATACTCGAAAAAGAGGAGGCGGAAAGACAAAGAGAGATCGCAACGGATCTCCCCATGCGTCGTCGGAGAGTACGAAGGAGAGGAAGGCGCGACGATCTTTTCCCTCCGTAGAGCGTATGGGCGGCGAAACACTTCGCCGTCCTAAAGGCCTCGCGACGGTAGTGCGGATGCGCTAAGAAGCGGTTTTGAGGGCAACCTTGAGGAGGAGCCTTGCAAGGGCCAACGCATCCGGGGGTCAGAAGTTATACAACCGTGTTCCTGATTTCCCGGATCATATGCGAAGCGTTCGGAAACCGCGCAGTGGTGGGTTTAGTGGGTAGGGCCAGGCAGTCGCCGGCGAGCCCCACATAACCCCATTCGGGGGTATGCGTAAGTGCATTCCCACCACTTAAAAAAAAAAAAAAAAAAAAAAAAAAAAAAAAAAAAAAAAAAAAAAAAAAAAAAAAAAAAAAAAAAAAAAAAAAAAAAAAAAAAAAAAAAAAAAAAAAAAAAAAAAAAGGTTAGGTTAGGTTAGGTTAGGTTAGGTTAGGTTAGGTTAGGTTAGGTTAGGTTAGGTTAGGTTAGGTTAGGTTAGGTTAGGTTAGGTTAGGTTAGGTTAGGTTAGGTTAGGTTAGGTTAGGTTAGGTTAGGTTAGGTTAGGTTAGGTTAGGTTAGGTTAGGTTAGGTTAGGTTAGGTTAGGTTAGGTTAGGTTAGGTTAGGTTAGGTTAGGTTAGGTTAGGTTAGGTTAGGTTAGGTTAGGTTAGGTTAGGTTAGGTTAGGTTAGGTTAGGTTAGGTTAGGTTAGGTTAGGTTAGGTTAGGTTAGGTTAGGTTAGGTTAGGTTAGGTTAGGTTAGGTTAGGTTAGGTTAGGTTAGGTTAGGTTAGGTTAGGTTAGGTTAGGTTAGGTTAGGTTAGGTTAGGTTAGGTTAGGTTAGGTTAGGTTAGGTTAGGTTAGGTTAGGTTAGGTTAGGTTAGGTTAGGTTGTTCGTGGTTTGTTTCAAAATAACGAACATATCATCCATAATTGCATGAGACTTGGATAATTCCAAATTTTAATTGCGGGGTTTTTTAACGGGATGGGGTCGGATTCCGACTCATCTGTTGGAGGAATGACTGGGCGTTGGCGCGCTGGTCGTCGGACGGGTTCAACACCCGTTCCTGAGGCGGTTCCGGGTTTTAAACCCGAAAAGGTGCCGAAGGAAAAGGTTGCCGCGGCATCGTCTTCGACGAGGCCGAATCTTGTTGTGAGGGATGGGGGCTCGAGCCCCGTACTGGGGAGGGAGGGGAGAGAGCGTGGGAAGCGCTCCCACCCCGTAACACGGAGTGGCTCCGACACGGAGACGGAGTCCTCTGTTAAGCGGAGGGGAGTCTCCCGAGAGGGAAGTGGTGTGTCGCGCGGTACTTCGCGGGACGCGTCCTGGGACATGTCTCGCGACGGATCGCGGGACGTGTCACGTAACGTGTCGCGGAATGTGTCGCGCGACAATTCTCCGGGCGACGGCCGAACCCCAAAGGGGCTCGTGCTGTCGTTCAGAAAGCCGCCCCCGCTGGGAGACAGCGAAGCAGGGGGCAAAAAGAAGGCGGCACCAGCGGGCAAAAATCATTGCCCGCCGGAAGAGAGGGATACCCGTCAGGATGCCCAGGCGCTCCAATCAATGGCCTCGAAGTCCATCCAGGCCATAGATATGGTTGCGCGGACCTCTGGGCACCTGAAGGGCACACATGTGCGGGCCCTAAAAGAGGCGATGAACGTCCTCGAGGGTGTTGTGGAGGCGTTGGTCGCCCGGAACGAGTCCGCGGAGGCCAAGCAGGCGTGGGCCGACAACGCTCGGCTCCGTCGCGAGGTGGAACTGATGAGGGCGGAGCGGAAGGCGTATAGGGCGGAGTTCGCTAGTATGCGAGCCGCCGTCAAGGCGCTGCCTCCCGCGCCCTCATCATCATCCCTGACGGCGCAAGAGATGTTTGAGGACCTGAAGGTCCTCATCACCTCCTCGGTGCAGGAGGCGGTCGACGCCCGCTTTGAGGCGTACCGCGACCGTCTCCTCCCTATGAGGCCGGAGCGTCCGCCCCTAGCGGCGGATAGGAGGGCGGCGACGCAGGCGCAAACGGCGGCCCCCCTGGCCGACCAACGTGGCGCTGCGCCGCCAGCAACTGGCGACAGGAAGAAGGGAAAGGGGAAGGGTAAGGGGAAGGGTAAGGCTACGCCTGCCCCTCCCGCGCCCCCCCCTGCCCCAGTAACACGTCCACCGCCGGTGGCCCCGACGAGGGAGCCAACGGCGGGACCCTCACGTGCGGTGGAGACCTGGGCCACCGTCGTGAAGAAGGGGAAGGGGAAGAAGGTTCCTTCCCCCCCCGCCCCCAAGCCGGCTTCACAACCGGCGCCAAGGAGGGCTGGCGGCCAGAGTGGAGCGGGGTCCGGGAAGGGCAAGGCCAACGCCAAGCCCAAACTGGCCGCGCCGACCTCTGCCGCCGTTGTGATGACCCTTAAGCCGGAGGCTGCGGCTAAGGGCATCACATATGCGGAGGTCCTCCGCAAGGCCAGGGAGGAGGTCAGCCTGGGGGAGCTGGGCATCGACCCCAGCTCCATCAGGCTGGGCAATACTGCAGCGGGGGGAAGGAAGGTGGAGGTTGCCAACTCCCAGGGCGCCGACAAAGTCGACGCCCTCACAGCACGGCTCCGCACCGTGCTGGACGGAGTGGCCGATGTCGCCCGCCCCACTAAATGCGCGGATATCCGCGTGGTGGGGCTGGACGACTCGGTCACCAGGGAGTTGGTGGCCGCGGCGGTGGCCCGGACCGGAGCCTGTTCCGCGGAACAGGTCAGGGTCACGGCCATCGTCGAGGGTCCTGGGGGACTGGGCTCCACCGTGGTGGGGTGCCCGGTCCTGGCGGCCAAGGCCGTTTTGGCTGCGGGCCGAATCCTGGTGGGTTGGAGTTCCGCCAGGGTCACGGCCTTGGACCGGCGCCCACTGCGCTGCTATAGGTGTATGGGCGTCGGTCACACGCGGTCCAGGTGTCCCTCCAAGGCCGACCGGGGCACCCTGTGCTACCGGTGTGGCGAGGAGGGACATGACTCCGGCAGTTGCACAGCGAAGCCACGCTGTGCAATCTGTGCGGAAGTGGGAAGGCCTGCGGGCCACGTGATGGGTGGGAAAAACTGTGCCCCACCCACCACCAGAGGGAAGAGCACGGTGGGGGCACGGACCGCCCGCACCGCCACCAATGCCGGACGCCCGTCGAGGGCGCAGGAGGACTCACTTCAGATGTCGGAATGATTAGGTCCCGACATCTGAAAGTCCTCCAGACGAACCTCAACCACTGCTCCGGGGCACAGGACCTGTTCCTGCAGTCCCTGGCGCAGTGGGAGGTCTCGGTGGGTGTTGCCGCCGAGCCGTACTTCGTGCCCCCAGCTCACCCTTACTGGGCGGGGGACCTGGACGGCTCGGTGGCGGTGGTGGTCCCTGGTGGTGGTGGCCCGCCCCTCTCGGTTAAAGAGAGGGGCTCGGGCTATGTGGCGGCGGCGTGGGGGGAGTACGTACTCATCGGCGTGTACTTCTCCCCCAACCGCCCACTGGCGGAGTTCGAGTCCTGGCTCGACTCCGTCAGGGCCGCGGTGGCACGGCAGTCGCCGGGGATGGTAATCGTCCTCGGCGACTTTAACGCCAAATCCGTGGCCTGGGGCAACCCGGCCACGGACGTGAGGGGGAGGGCGGTCCAGATTTGGTCAATCCAAGCTGGACTGTCCCTCCTAAATAGGGGCACCGCCCACACCTGCGTGCGGTCGCAGGGGGGGTCCGTGGTGGACCTTACGTTCGCCACCCCCTCGATCGCGCGCAGAGTGCAGGGCTGGAGGGTGGAGGAGGACGTGGAGACACTCTCGGACCATAAATATATCCGGTTCGAGGTGTCTCCCCTCCTCCCACAAGAGGGTGCCCCTAGGGGTAGAGGCGGGAGCGCTGGCTTCCGCAGGTGGGCGCTAGCTAAGCTAGACGCGGAGCTAGCGCGGGAGGCGGCGATCTTTGAGGGATGGATCGCCGACTCCAGCGAGGGAGCCAGCCCCGACGTCCTGGCCGGCCGCATGCGCGAGGCCCTCATCAGGGTGTGTGATGCGGCGATGCCACGGGCGCGTCGGTGGAGGAGGCGGCGGGCGGTCTATTGGTGGACGCCGGAGATTGCGGATCTCCGGACGTCTGCCAATAGAGCCAGGAGGGCCTATGTGAGGTGTCGGCGTCGCAACGGCCTGGACCCGGACCTGGAGAGTCGGCTGCGGGGTCTGTATCGCGAAGCGAGAAAGACCCTGCAGCTGGCCATAAGCCGGGCCAAGGCCGACGCGAGGGAGGAGATGCTGGCGGATCTCAACAGAGATCCATGGGGGCGGCCCTACAAAGTGGCGCGAAATAAACTTTGCGCCCAGGGCCCCCCCGCTACGGAGACTCTGCCGCCAGCTCTCCTTCGCCAGGTGGTGGGGGAACTGTTCCCCAACCCTCCGCCCGTCGGGGCGCCCACTGAAGCGGGGATTTACGCCCCGTTTTTGATGGCCCCTCCGGAGGCCGAGGGAGAAAGGGCGGAGGCTCCTCGTCCCCCCGTAACAGACGGGGAGATGGAGGACGCACTCGACCGGATCCGGGGCGGTCGGAAGGCCCCTGGTCCGGATGGCGTCCCGAGGCGGGTACTTCACCTCGCCTCGGAATATCTGGGGGTGCAGCTGCGGGAACTCTTTGATGCGTGCATTCGCACAGGAGAGTTCCCGCAGCTCTGGAAGGAGGGCAGGCTTTGCCTCCTGCCGAAGGCAGGCCGGCCAGCCGAGTCGGCGTCGGCGTACAGGCCGATAGTTTTGTTGGATGAGGCGGGCAAGCTCTTTGAGAGGATTCTCGCTGCCCGTCTTGTCCAGCATCTGGAGGGAGTTGGGCCGCCCCTGTCGGAGGCCCAGTACGGCTTCAGGGCGGGTCGTTCGACCGTCGACGCCCTGGAGTCGCTGAAGGTCCTCACAAGGGGGGCGGTTCAGGAGGGGGACGGAGTCCTGGCGGTCTCGCTGGACGTCCGGAACGCCTTCAACAGCCTCCCCCATTGGGTGATTGAAGAGGCACTCCGTTACCATGGGGTGCCTCTTTACCTGAGGGAGCTGTTGGGGGCGTACCTGCGGGGCCGCACAGTGGCGTGGGAGGGTGCGGATGGTGCTCTGCACCGTCATCGGGTGGCATGCGGGGTTCCACAGGGTTCGGTTCTCGGACCGACCTTGTGGAACGTCGGGTACGATTGGGTCCTCAGGGGCCCAATCTTCCCGGGGATAAGGGTGTCCTGTTACGCCGACGACACCCTTATCACCGCTAGGGGCGGCTCGTGGGAGGAGGTCGAGCTCCGGGCGACCACCGCAGTCTCTGTTGTGGTCGACCGGATCTCGAGCCTCGGATTGAGAGTCTCCGTCGAAAAGACGGAGGCTCTTTACTTCCACGGGCCGCGCAGAGGGGCACCGAGGGGGGCGGGCATCACCCTCTTCGGCGAGAGGGTGGCGGTCAGGGCCCAGATGCGATATCTGGGCCTTGTACTGGACGGGCGGTGGAACTTCGGGGCCCATTTCACCCAGCTGGCCCCGAAGCTGATAGCCGCCGCCGCCGCGTTGGGCAGGCTGCTGCCCAACGTAGGCGGGCCGGGGTCGGGGTGCCGTCGGCTTTACTCCGGAATAATCCGGAGTATGGCCCTGTACGGCGCCCCAATTTGGGCGGACGCCCTCAACGCCCGCAACATACGACTCCTGCGGGGCCCGCAGCGAGTCATCGCGGTGCGGGCGGTGAGGGCCTACAGGACGGTCAGTTGGACGGCGGCGACCGTCCTGGCGGCGGATCCGCCGTGGGAGCTTCAAGCTGAGGTTCTCGCGGCGGTCCACCGCTACAGAGGGGATGCCAGGGCCCGGGGGCACCGGCCTTTGCTGGCGGAGGTGAGTCGGGTCAGGACTGCGGCGGATGAGGTCCTGATCCGACGGTGGGGCGAGGCGCTCCGGTCGCCGGTTGCCGGACGTGAGACGGTGGAGGCAATTCGCCCCCATCTCTCCCGGTGGGTCACCCGACGACACGGGGTCGTGACCTACCGGTTGGTGCAGGTACTGTCGGGGCATGGTTGCTTCGGCAAGTACCTGCACCGGATAGCGGGCCGGGAAAGCACCCCGGCCTGCCATGAGTGTGGCGCGCCGGTAGATACGGCGCGTCACACTTTGACGGAATGCGCCGCCTGGGGTCTGCAAAGGCAAACCCTGGCGGCGCAGATGGGAGGAGGGACGCTCTCGCTGTCGAGTCTGGTCGAAGCCATGCTCGACAGCGAGAGGCTGTGGGCGGCAGCCGTTGAATTCTGCGAGACAGTTGTCTCGCAGAAGGAGGCGAATGAGCGGGTCCGAGAGGCCAATGCCGCGGACCTGCGTCGCAGGAGGAGGCCGGGGGGGCGAAGGAGGCGCTATGCCCATCACCTCCCCCCTGTGCCGTAACCGGGGCGGCCTCACGCCCCGTCACGTCATGGTCATGGTCGGGGGCTCCAAAGGGGTCGCCCGACCGCGCGCGCCATGTTCCGGCGCGCGCGGCCCCCTCCATTTTGCGAGGGGGGGTCAAGAGGGGGGGCTAGAAGAGAAATCTCTCTAGCCCCGATACCGTGGGCGGGGGTCTGGGAGGGCCCTCGCCCGCGAGCGGTATTGGCTGTAGGGCGTCCTCACTTCCGGGGACGCCCTTAACAGTGAGGGGGGCGCCGCCTTTAGTGCGGGCCCGGCGTTGGGGTGCCCGTAGTCGAATTCTTTCGAGATCCTACGGCACCCCTTAAGACGCAGACGGAAGTCGTTGGGTTTTTAGTGGGTAGGCCCCGCCCTTCTGGCGGGGAGAGCCCCACATAACCATCCGGAGTCACCTCCCGTTCTCGGCTCCGGTGGTATGCGATTCAACGCATTTTCCCAACGTTAAAAAAAAAAAAAAAAAAAAAAAAAAGGTTAGGTTAGGTTAGGTTAGGTTGGGGCGCTATGCTGACTACCTCCTCGTGGTGCGTCCTGGGCAACGGCGGCGGGCTATGTCACTGAGACTAGCTCGCCGACGGCTAAAAGTCAGCGGAGGAGAGGCCTCGGCTAGGGGTCCCGGAGAATCCGGGCAACTGCTAGGCGGGGCGGGCCCGGCTGGCGTCCCCGACGTATTCGGGATGACGGCAGTGACGGGCGGGCGTTGGTCCGTAAGGACGGGGCGAAAGCCCATGGGTTGCGGCTGCGGCCGACGATCCCCATTGCACGGGAGTGGGGCCACCAGTACCCGTCGTTCCGCCCAGTACCCGTTTGTTCCTCCCAGTACCCGGTTTAGTACGGCCTAGTACTCGCTCCCCGCAGCCTTCCTCCCGGGCAGCGGGCGACGCAGGGAACGGCCCGAAAGACGGGGAACACAGGGATAGACGGGGAAGTTAGGACACGGCGGCGAACGGCACCCTCCTCGGGGATCGCCCGATTGCGCGTGCGCCACGCGCGGCCCTCCCTCTTGCGAGGGGGGCCTTGGTTGGGGGCTATGCCCCAATACCGTGGGCGGGGGTCTGGGGGGATCCTCGTCCGCCAGCGGTACGGTCTGGGGCCCGCGCCACGGTGTGGGTCCTGCGTCGGGGCGCCTGCAGTCGAAATCCCTAGGGATCCTGCGGCGCTCCATCCAAGACGCGGACGGAATTCGTTGGGTTTTTAGTGGGTAGGCCTCGCCCTTCAGGCGGGGAGAGCCCCACATAACCATCCGGAGTCACCTCCCGTTCTCGGCTCCGGTGGTATGCGATTCAACGCATTTTCCCAACGTAAAAAAAAAAAAAAAAAAAAAAAAAAAAAAAAAAAAAAAAAAAAAAAAAAAAAAAAAAAAAAAAAAAAAAAAAAAAAAAAAAAAAAAAAAAAAAAAAAAAAAAAAAAAAAAAAAAAAAAAAAAAAAAAAAAAAAAAAAAAAAAAAAAAAAAAAAAAAAAAAAAAAAAAAAAAAAAAAAAAAAAAAAAAAAAAAAAAAAAAAAAAAAAAAAAAAAAAAAAAAAAAAAAAAAAAAAAAAAAAAAAAAAAAAAAAGGTTAGGTTAGGTTGAGTGGGGCGCTATGCTGACTGGGGCGCTATGCTGACTACCTCCTCGTGGTGCGTCCTGGGCAACGGCGGCGGGCTATGTCACTGAGACTAGCTCGCCGACGGCTAAAAGTCAGCGGAGGAGAGGCCTCGGCTAGGGGTCCCGGAGAATCCGGGCAACTGCTAGGCGGGGCGGGCCCGGCTGGCGTCCCCGACGTATTCGGGATGACGGCAGTGACGGGCGGGCGTTGGTCCGTAAGGACGGGGCGAGAGCCCATGGGTTGCGGCTGCGGCCGACGATCCCCATTGCACGGGAGTGGGGCCACCAGTACCCGTCGTTCCGCCCAGTACCTGTCTGTTCCTCCCAGTACCCGGTTTAGTACGGCCTAGTACTCGCTCCCCGCAGCCTTGGGCCGGGCAGCGGGCGACGCAGGGAACGGCCCGAAAGACGGGGAACACAGGGATAGACGGGGAAGTTAGGACATGGCGGCGAACGGCACCCTCCTCGGGGATCGCCCGATTGCGCGTGCGCCACGCGCGGCCCTCCCTCTTGCGAGGGGGGCCTTGGTTGGGGGCTATGCCCCAATACCGTGGGCGGGGGTCTGGGGGGATCCTCGTCCGCCAGCGGTACGGTCTGGGGCCCGCGCCACGGTGTGGGTCCTGCGTCGGGGCGCCTGCAGTCGAAATCCCTAGGGATCCTGCGGCGCTCCATCCAAGACGCGGACGGAATTCGTTGGGTTTTTAGTGGGTAGGCCTCGCCCTTCAGGCGGGGAGAGCCCCACATAACCATCCGGAGTCACCTCCCGTTCTCGGCTCCGGTGGTATGCGATTCAACGCATTTTCCCAACGTTAAAAAAAAAAAAAAAAAAAAAAAAAAAAAAAGGTTAGGTTAGGTTAGGTTAGGTTAGGTTAGGTTGAAGTTTTGGTAGGCGATGAAGTTTTGGTAGGCGATGAAGTTTTGGTAGGCGATGAAGTTTTGGTAGGCGATGAAGTTTTGGTAGGCGATGAAGTTTTGGTAGGCGATGAAGTTTTGGTAGGCGATGAAGTTTTGGTAGGCGATGAAGTTTTGGTAGGCGATTGAAGTTTTGGTAGGCGATGAAGTTTTGGTAGGCGATGAAGTTTTGGTAGGCGATGAAGTTTGAAGTTTTGGTAGGCGATGAAGTTTTGGTAGGCGATGAAGTTTTGGTAGGCGATGAAGTTTTGGTAGGCGATGAAGTTTTGGTAGGCGATGAAGTTTTGGTAGGCGATGAAGTTTTGGTAGGCGATGAAGTTTTGGTAGGCGATGAAGTTTTGGTAGGCGATGAAGTTTTGGTAGGCGATGAAGTTTTGGTAGGCGATGAAGTTTTGGTAGGCGATGAAGTTTTGGTAGGCGATGAAGTTTTGGTAGGCGATGAAGTTTTGGTAGGCGATGAAGTTTTGGTAGGCGATGAAGTTTTGGTAGGCGATGAAGTTTTGGTAGGCGATGAAGTTTTGGTAGGCGATGAAGTTTTGGTAGGCGATGAAGTTTTGGTAGGCGATGAAGTTTTGGTAGGCGATGAAGTTTTGGTAGGCGATTTATGCGATATAGGGTGAAAAGTGATAGAAGGTGTTTTATGTGTTTCTGCGAGCTGAGTGCGTTGGTGAAAACGAAATTGGGATCAGTTGGATAACTCCAGAGTTATCCCGATTTCAAAGTTTTGACTTTTTGTCAAATTGACAATAAAGTCGAAATTTTGTTTTCGCCTCATTCCTCCGGGAATAGGCAGGGAGTGATGGAAGTGGACCAGGATCACTCTGGGGGGGGGGTTACGGGTAGGCTTCGGCCTAGAAAGGGGGGAGCGCCCGATTTAGGGGGTGAAACTAAGGTTAGGGTTGAGGCTAGGGCCGACGGTTCGGAATCGAACATTGAGCCCGTTTCTCAGGCAGGGACCGCGGGATTAAAACCCTGCACGGTTAATTTGGGTGGGAAGGGTGTGGGGTCCATCCCCACTCCCAGCAAAATGGGTAAGGGGGGGCAAGAACGCCCGAAACGGTCGCACCCGCTGACTTCGGACAGCGGGTCCGAGACCGAAACCGAGGCGTCGGTCAAACGCAGGGGTGTTGCGCGCGGTGGGTCAGGGACCCCGGTAAGGGTTGGTTCACCGTGTGGTAGTTCGGCGGATGAAGGGCGTTCGAGGGGCCTGGTCCTCTCGTTTCGCAAACCGGCCCCTCCGAAGGAGGGCGATTGCGGAAAGGTCTCCCTGGTGCCAGCCGGGAAAAACTACTGTTCCCTCGAAACGAGGGACACGAGGCAGGATGCCCAGGAGCTCCGTGCTATGGCGACCGCCAGTATGGCCGCCATCAAGGAAGTGGCACGGAGTTCCGGGAACCTCAAGGGGACCCACGTACGGGCCTTGAAGGACGCGGTCGACGCCCTAAGCGACATCGTCGATGCTCTGGCGTGTCGCAACGAGACCGACGAGACCCGGCGTACTTGGGCGGACAATGCGCGCCTCCGGCGCGAACTAGACTTGTTGCGGGCGGAACGCAAAGCGTTCCGCCGCGAATTTGAAGACATGCGCTCGACCATGTCGGCAGCTCGCGCCGCTGCAGAAAAGGCCGCCGCGGGATCCTCCTCCTCCTCATTAGAGGAAATGATGGAGGATCTCAAGGCGTACATCGCCACCACCGTTGGGGCGATGGTGAACGCCCGAGTCGATGCCCGTATCGAGGGCATCGACCACCGTCTCTTGCCAGAGAAGGTGCTGCGCCCGCCCCTGGCAGCGGACAAAAAGAAGGCTGCACAGGAGCAGCCGGTGGCGGCCCCCCGGGCTCCCCAACCGGCACCCGTTGAGCCCTCTCAGTCCGCCCAGGACAAGGGCAAAGGGAATGGGAAGGGGAAAGGCAAGGGCAAGGGCAAGGCGACGCCTACCACTTCCGTGCCCCCACCACCCCCCACTGCTCCCGCGGTGAGTGCCCCACCGGTAGAACCGGCTGCCGGACCCTCACAGGCTCCGGACACCTGGGCCACGGTGGTGAGGAAGGGAAAAGGCAAGGGGAAGACTTCCTCCCCTTCCACCGCCGCAAGGAAGGCGCCGACGCCCGCCCCACGGGCAACGGCTAAATCGGCCGCCGCGCCGGCTCAAACCGGCAAGGCTAAGCCGAAGCCAAAGTTGAGGGCCCCGGACAGCGCTGCTGTTGTTCTCACCCTGCAGCCAGAGGCTGCCACAAAGGGGGTGACGTACAGCGAGGTGCTGACCCGGGCCAGGGAGGCTGTTGACCTGGCGGAGGTCGGGCTCGGTCCCGGCGATATAAATATTCGCCGCACGGCCACAGGGTCTAGGATCCTTGAGGTGGCCAAGTCTCAGGGTCCAGACAAGGCGGACGCGCTGGCCGGCAGGCTGCGCACCGCCCTCGACGGGGTGGCCAACGTCGCTCGTCCCATCAAGTCCGCGGACTTGCGAGTGGTGGGACTCGACGATTCGGCCACCAAGGAAATGGTGGCCGCCGCCGTCGCCAAGACCGGAGCCTGCTCTGCGGAGCAGGTGAAGGTCATGGCCATAACGACAGGGCCAGGAGGAATGGGCACATGCGTGGTCGTGTGCCCTGTCGTAGCGGCCAAGGCCGTGGCAGCCGCAGGAAGGATCCTGGTCGGGTGGAGCTCGGCCAGGGTCCACGTACTGGAGCAGCGCCCCTTGCGCTGCTACCGGTGCATGGGTCTGGGTCACACATGGCCGGTGTGTCCCTCCAAGGCCGACCGGAGCAACCTATGCTACCGGTGCGGCGATGAGGGACACCGCGGTGCGAACTGCGCGGCCAAGGAGCTCCGCTGCGCGATCTGCGCGGACGCAGGGCGACCCACGGGCCATGTAATGGGGGGAAGGAGCTGTGCTCCGCCCTCCATTAAGGGAAGGAGCGAAGCTGGGGTTCGGACCACCCCCGCCGCCACAAGGGATGGGCGCCCCGCGCCAATGGACTTTGAGGTATCCAGATGCTAAGCACAACATACCTCAAAGTCCTTCAGGGGAATCTCAACCACGCCGCCGGGGCTCAGGACTTATTCCTCCAGTCCATGGCGGAGTGGGAGATATCGGTGGGGGTGGTCGCCGAGCCATACTACGTCCCCCCGCACTCTCACTGGGCGGGGGACCTGGATGGCGTGGTGGCTGTAACCACCCTGGATGGGGATGGTCCACCCCTCTCAGTAAAAGAGAGGGGCTCGGGCTACGTGGTTGCGGCGTGCGGAGAGTACACCCTAATTGGGGTGTACTTCTCCCCCAATCGCCCCCTGGTGGAGTTCGAGGTTTGGCTCGACTCCATCAGGGCAGCGGCGGCGAGGCAGTCGCCGGGGGCCATCATAGTCCTCGGCGACTTTAACGCCAAGTCTGTGGCCTGGGGCAACCCGGCCACGGACGCGAGAGGGAGGGCAGTCCAGGTCTGGTCGATCCAGTCTGGGCTGTCCCTTCTGAACAGGGGGGCGGTGCACACCTGCGTGCGGTCGCGTGGGGGGTCCGTGGTGGACTTGACATTCGCCACCCCCGCGATCGCGCGCAGGGTTCAAGGGTGGAAGGTGGAGGAGGACGTGGAGACACTGTCGGACCACAAATATATAAGGTTCGACGTGTCCCCCCTCCTCCAACCAGACGCCGCCCCCCCAAGGGGCCCGAGCCGGTTCCCACGTTGGGCTCTCGCCAAGCTCGACAGGGAGATGGCGAAGGAGGCGGCGATCGTCGAGCGCTGGGCCGCTGACGCCGCCCCGGAGGAGCTGTGCCCGGACGCGCTGGCGCGCCGCATGCGACAGGCCCTACAAAGGGTCTGTGACGCGGCCATGCCAAGAGCGCAACCGTGGCGCCGCAAGAAGGCGGTGTATTGGTGGAGCCCGGAGATTGCCGAACTCCGGGTGGCCGCCAATAGGGCCCGAAGGGCGTATGTGCGCTGCAGACGGCGCAACGGGTTGGACCCCGACCTCGAGGAGCAGCTGCAGGGCCTCTATCGCGAAGCGAAGAGGGCTCTGCAGCTGGCGATATGTCGGGCGAAGGTCCTGGCCAGGGAGGAGATCTTGGCGGAGTTGGACCGCTATCCGTGGGGACGGCCCTATAGAGCAGCGAGGAAAAAGCTCCAAGCTCTGGGCCTCCCCGCCACCGAGTCCTTACCGCCGGATCTCCTCAGGCGGGTTGTGGGGGAGCTGTTTCCCAGCCCCCCGGCCGCCGGGTCGGCCACCGGAGCGGGGACGTATGCCCCGTTTCTATTGTGTCCCCCGACGGCGGAAGTTGCGGTGGAGTCACCTCCCCTCGTCACGGACGGGGAGATGAAGATGGTGCTCCACCGCATCAGGGGTGGACGTAGGGCTCCGGGCCCGGATGGCGTTCCGAGGCGAATCGTCCATGCCGCCTCGGAACACCTTGGTGTGCAAATGCGGGAGCTGTTTGACGCTTGCATAAGCGTTGGACAGTTCCCGCTAACGTGGAGGGAGGGGAGGCTGTGCCTTATACCCAAGGCGGGCAGGCCAGCCGACTCCCCATCGGCCTACAGGCCGATAGTGCTTTTGGACGAGATGGGCAAACTCTTCGAGAGAGTTCTCGCCGCCCGTCTCGTCCAACATTTGACGGCTGTTGGGCCCAATTTAGCAGAGGTCCAATACGGCTTCAGGGCGGGTCGATCGACCGTCGACGCCCTGAAGGCCCTGAAGGACCTCTCGACGGAGGCCGTCGAACAGGGGGACTGCGTACTGGCGGTCTCCCTCGACATAAAAAATGCCTTCAACAGTCTTCCGTTCTGGGCAATCCTGGAGGCGCTCCGATTCCACGGAGTGCCCCCGTACCTAGGGAGACTGTTGAAGGCTTACCTGGGGGACCGCACAGTAGTGTGGGAAGGCGGGGATGGCACGCTCCACCGCCACAGGGTAGAATGCGGGGTTCCACAAGGGTCGGTCTTAGGACCGATCCTGTGGAACCTCGGTTATAACTGGGTCCTGCGGGGCCCTCTCTTCCCGGGCACAGGGGTGTTGTGCTACGCGGACGACACCCTGGTCACAGCCCGGGGAGAGAATTGGGAGGAGGCAAAGTTCCGGTCGACCATCGCCGTATCGGTGGTGGTTGATCGGATACAGAGCCTGGGCCTGAGGGTCTCCGTAGACAAAACGGAGGCCCTCCTCTTTCATGGCCCCAGGAGAGGCCCGCCTAGGGGGGCAGAAATCGCCCTCTGCGGCCAATCGGTCGCGGTCAAGGCCCAAATGAAGTATTTGGGCCTAATTTTGGATGGGCGTTGGAGCTTCGGGGCCCACTTCACCCAACTGGCCCCGAAGCTGGTCGCAGCCGCCGCAGCCCTCGCAAGGCTGCTGCCCAATTTGAAGGGTCCCGGGTCGAGGTGCCGTAGGCTGTACTCCTACGTCATCAGGAGTATGGCCATGTACGGTGCCCCGATCTGGGTGGACGCCCTGAACGCCCGCAATAAGACCCTCCTGCATGGGCCGCAGAGGGTCATTGCAGTGCGGGCGATAAGGGCGTACCGGACAGTGTCCTGGACGGCGGCCACTGTCCTGGCGGCGGATCCGCCGTGGGAGCTACAGGCTGAAGTTCTCGCGGCGGTCCATCGCTTTAGGGGGGATGCCCGAGCCCGTGGGCACCGTCCCACAGAAGGAGAAATGCGCCGCTTCAGGGAGTCGGCACAAGACTCACTCCTGGAGCGGTGGGAGGAAGCTCTCCGGTCGCCGGTCGCCGGCCGGGAGACAGTGGCGGCCATTCGTCCCCACCTCTCCCCGTGGGTGCATCGGCGGCACGGGGAGCTCAGTTTTAGACTGACACAGGTACTCTCCGGGCACGGCTGCTACGGGGAGTACCTGCACAGGATTGCGGGCCGGGAAGCGACCCCGGCCTGCCACGAGTGTGGCGCGCCATCAGACACGGCGCGTCACACTTTCGCGGAGTGCGCCGCCTGGGACCCGGAGCGACGGGCCCTGGCGGCACAAATTGGAGGGGACCTCTCGCTGTCAGCTGTAGTTTCAGCAATGCTAGACAGTGAGGGGTCGTGGGAGGCGGTGGCCTCCTTCTGTGAGACTATAATGTCGCAGAAGGAGGCCAACGAGCGGGCCCGCGAGGCGAATGCCGCGGACCCGCGTCGTCAGAGGAGGCCGGGGGGACGCCGAAGGCGTTTTGCGCTCCCTGCGCCATAAACGGGATGGCCCAATATCCCGTCGGGTCACTGGTCGGGTCCCCAAAGGGGCCGCCCGACTGCGCGCGCCATGTTCCGGCGTGCGCGGCCCCTCCATTTTGCGAGGGGGGCCTTGGATGGGGGCTGGGGGAGATTAAACTTCCCTAAGCCCCGATACCGTGGGCGGGGGTCTGGGAGGGCCCTCGTCCGCCAGCGGTAAGGTCTGGGGGGCGTCCTCACTTCCGGGGACGCCCTTTTCAGGGAGGGGGCGCCGCCTTTAGTGCGGGCCCGGCGTTGGGGTGCCTGTGGTCGAATTCCACGAGATCCTACGGCACCCCTCAAGACGCGGACGGAAGTCGGTGTGTTTTTAGTGGGTAGGCCCCGCCCTTCTGGCGGGGAGAGCCCCACATAACCACCGGGAGCTACCTCCCATTCTCGGCTCCCGGTGGTATGCGATTTAACGCATTTTCACACCGTGAAAAAAAAAAAAAAAAAAAAAAAAAAAAGGTTAGGTTAGGTTAGGTTAGGTTAGGTTAGGTTAGGTTAGGTTAGGTTAGGTTAGGTTAGGTTAGGTTAGGTTAGGTTAGGTTAGGTTAGGTTAGGTTAGGTTAGGTTAGGTTAGGTTAGGTTAGGTTAGGTTAGGTTAGGTTAGGTTAGGTTAGGTTAGGTTAGGTTAGGTTAGGTTAGGTTAGGTTAGGTTAGGTTAGGTTAGGTTAGGTTAGGTTAGGTTAGGTTAGGTTAGGTTAGGTTAGGTTAGGTTAGGTTAGGTTAGGTTAGGTTAGGTTAGGTTAGGTTAGGTTAGGTTAGGTTAGGTTAGGTTAGGTTAGGTTAGGTTAGGTTAGGTTAGGTTAGGTTAGGTTAGGTTAGGTTAGGTTAGGTTAGGTTAGGTTAGGTTAGGTTAGGTTAGGTTAGGTTAGGTTAGGTTAGGTTAGGTTAGGTTAGGTTAGGTTAGGTTAGGTTAGGTTAGGTTAGGTTAGGTTAGGTTAGGTTAGGTTAGGTTAGGTTAGGTTAGGTTAGGTTAGGTTAGGTTAGGTTAGGTTAGGTTAGGTTAGGTTAGGTTAGGTTAGGTTAGGTTAGGTTAGGTTAGGTTAGGTTAGGTTAGGTTAGGTTAGGTTAGGTTAGGTTAGGTTAGGTTAGGTTAGGTTAGGTTAGGTTAGGTTAGGTTAGGTTAGGTTAGGTTAGGTTAGGTTAGGTTAGGTTAGGTTAGGTTAGGTTAGGTTAGGTTAGGTTAGGTTAGGTTAGGTTAGGTTAGGTTAGGTTAGGTTAGGTTAGGTTAGGTTAGGTTAGGTTAGGTTAGGTTAGGTTAGGTTAGGTTAGGTTAGGTTAGGTTAGGTTAGGTTAGGTTAGGTTAGGTTAGGTTAGGTTAGGTTAGGTTAGGTTAGGTTAGGTTAGGTTAGGTTAGGTTAGGTTAGGTTAGGTTAGGTTAGGTTAGGTTAGGTTAGGTTAGGTTAGGTTAGGTTAGGTTAGGTTAGGTTAGGTTAGGTTAGGTTAGGTTAGGTTAGGTTAGGTTAGGTTAGGTTAGGTTAGGTTAGGTTAGGTTAGGTTAGGTTAGGTTAGGTTAGGTTAGGTTAGGTTAGGTTAGGTTAGGTTAGGTTAGGTTAGGTTAGGTTAGGTTAGGTTAGGTTAGGTTAGGTTAGGTTAGGTTAGGTTAGGTTAGGTTAGGTTAGGTTAGGTTAGGTTAGGTTAGGTTAGGTTAGGTTAGGTTAGGTTAGGTTAGGTTAGGTTAGGTTAGGTTAGGTTAGGTTAGGTTAGGTTAGGTTAGGTTAGGTTAGGTTAGGTTAGGTTAGGTTAGGTTAGGTTAGGTTAGGTTAGGTTAGGTTAGGTTAGGTTAGGTTAGGTTAGGTTAGGTTAGGTTAGGTTAGGTTAGGTTAGGTTAGGTTAGGTTAGGTTAGGTTAGGTTAGGTTAGGTTAGGTTAGGTTAGGTTAGGTTAGGTTAGGTTAGGTTAGGTTAGGTTAGGTTAGGTTAGGTTAGGTTAGGTTAGGTTAGGTTAGGTTAGGTTAGGTTAGGTTAGGTTAGGTTAGGTTAGGTTAGGTTAGGTTAGGTTAGGTTAGGTTAGGTTAGGTTAGGTTAGGTTAGGTTAGGTTAGGTTAGGTTAGGTTAGGTTAGGTTAGGTTAGGTTAGGTTAGGTTAGGTTAGGTTAGGTTAGGTTAGGTTAGGTTAGGTTAGGTTAGGTTAGGTTAGGTTAGGTTAGGTTAGGTTAGGTTAGGTTAGGTTAGGTTAGGTTAGGTTAGGTTAGGTTAGGTTAGGTTAGGTTAGGTTAGGTTAGGTTAGGTTAGGTTAGGTTAGGTTAGGTTAGGTTAGGTTAGGTTAGGTTAGGTTAGGTTAGGTTAGGTTAGGTTAGGTTAGGTTAGGTTAGGTTAGGTTAGGTTAGGTTAGGTTAGGTTAGGTTAGGTTAGGTTAGGTTAGGTTAGGTTAGGTTAGGTTAGGTTAGGTTAGGTTAGGTTAGGTTAGGTTAGGTTAGGTTAGGTTAGGTTAGGTTAGGTTAGGTTAGGTTAGGTTAGGTTAGGTTAGGTTAGGTTAGGTTAGGTTAGGTTAGGTTAGGTTAGGTTAGGTTAGGTTAGGTTAGGTTAGGTTAGGTTAGGTTAGGTTAGGTTAGGTTAGGTTAGGTTAGGTTAGGTTAGGTTAGGTTAGGTTAGGTTAGGTTAGGTTAGGTTAGGTTAGGTTAGGTTAGGTTAGGTTAGGTTAGGTTAGGTTAGGTTAGGTTAGGTTAGGTTAGGTTAGGTTAGGTTAGGTTAGGTTAGGTTAGGTTAGGTTAGGTTAGGTTAGGTTAGGTTAGGTTAGGTTAGGTTAGGTTAGGTTAGGTTAGGTTAGGTTAGGTTAGGTTAGGTTAGGTTAGGTTAGGTTAGGTTAGGTTAGGTTAGGTTAGGTTAGGTTAGGTTAGGTTAGGTTAGGTTAGGTTAGGTTAGGTTAGGTTAGGTTAGGTTAGGTTAGGTTAGGTTAGGTTAGGTTAGGTTAGGTTAGGTTAGGTTAGGTTAGGTTAGGTTAGGTTAGGTTAGGTTAGGTTAGGTTAGGTTAGGTTAGGTTAGGTTAGGTTAGGTTAGGTTAGGTTAGGTTAGGTTAGGTTAGGTTAGGTTAGGTTAGGTTAGGTTAGGTTAGGTTAGGTTAGGTTAGGTTAGGTTAGGTTAGGTTAGGTTAGGTTAGGTTAGGTTAGGTTAGGTTAGGTTAGGTTAGGTTAGGTTAGGTTAGGTTAGGTTAGGTTAGGTTAGGTTAGGTTAGGTTAGGTTAGGTTAGGTTAGGTTAGGTTAGGTTAGGTTAGGTTAGGTTAGGTTAGGTTAGGTTAGGTTAGGTTAGGTTAGGTTAGGTTAGGTTAGGTTAGGTTAGGTTAGGTTAGGTTAGGTTAGGTTAGGTTAGGTTAGGTTAGGTTAGGTTAGGTTAGGTTAGGTTAGGTTAGGTTAGGTTAGGTTAGGTTAGGTTAGGTTAGGTTAGGTTAGGTTAGGTTAGGTTAGGTTAGGTTAGGTTAGGTTAGGTTAGGTTAGGTTAGGTTAGGTTAGGTTAGGTTAGGTTAGGTTAGGTTAGGTTAGGTTAGGTTAGGTTAGGTTAGGTTAGGTTAGGTTAGGTTAGGTTAGGTTAGGTTAGGTTAGGTTAGGTTAGGTTAGGTTAGGTTAGGTTAGGTTAGGTTAGGTTAGGTTAGGTTAGGTTAGGTTAGGTTAGGTTAGGTTAGGTTAGGTTAGGTTAGGTTAGGTTAGGTTAGGTTAGGTTAGGTTAGGTTAGGTTAGGTTAGGTTAGGTTAGGTTAGGTTAGGTTAGGTTAGGTTAGGTTAGGTTAGGTTAGGTTAGGTTAGGTTAGGTTAGGTTAGGTTAGGTTAGGTTAGGTTAGGTTAGGTTAGGTTAGGTTAGGTTAGGTTAGGTTAGGTTAGGTTAGGTTAGGTTAGGTTAGGTTAGGTTAGGTTAGGTTAGGTTAGGTTAGGTTAGGTTAGGTTAGGTTAGGTTAGGTTAGGTTAGGTTAGGTTAGGTTAGGTTAGGTTAGGTTAGGTTAGGTTAGGTTAGGTTAGGTTAGGTTAGGTTAGGTTAGGTTAGGTTAGGTTAGGTTAGGTTAGGTTAGGTTAGGTTAGGTTAGGTTAGGTTAGGTTAGGTTAGGTTAGGTTAGGTTAGGTTAGGTTAGGTTAGGTTAGGTTAGGTTAGGTTAGGTTAGGTTAGGTTAGGTTAGGTTAGGTTAGGTTAGGTTAGGTTAGGTTAGGTTAGGTTAGGTTAGGTTAGGTTAGGTTAGGTTAGGTTAGGTTAGGTTAGGTTAGGTTAGGTTAGGTTAGGTTAGGTTAGGTTAGGTTAGGTTAGGTTAGGTTAGGTTAGGTTAGGTTAGGTTAGGTTAGGTTAGGTTAGGTTAGGTTAGGTTAGGTTAGGTTAGGTTAGGTTAGGTTAGGTTAGGTTAGGTTAGGTTAGGTTAGGTTAGGTTAGGTTAGGTTAGGTTAGGTTAGGTTAGGTTAGGTTAGGTTAGGTTAGGTTAGGTTAGGTTAGGTTAGGTTAGGTTAGGTTAGGTTAGGTTAGGTTAGGTTAGGTTAGGTTAGGTTAGGTTAGGTTAGGTTAGGTTAGGTTAGGTTAGGTTAGGTTAGGTTAGGTTAGGTTAGGTTAGGTTAGGTTAGGTTAGGTTAGGTTAGGTTAGGTTAGGTTAGGTTAGGTTAGGTTAGGTTAGGTTAGGTTAGGTTAGGTTAGGTTAGGTTAGGTTAGGTTAGGTTAGGTTAGGTTAGGTTAGGTTAGGTTAGGTTAGGTTAGGTTAGGTTAGGTTAGGTTAGGTTAGGTTAGGTTAGGTTAGGTTAGGTTAGGTTAGGTTAGGTTAGGTTAGGTTAGGTTAGGTTAGGTTAGGTTAGGTTAGGTTAGGTTAGGTTAGGTTAGGTTAGGTTAGGTTAGGTTAGGTTAGGTTAGGTTAGGTTAGGTTAGGTTAGGTTAGGTTAGGTTAGGTTAGGTTAGGTTAGGTTAGGTTAGGTTAGGTTAGGTTAGGTTAGGTTAGGTTAGGTTAGGTTAGGTTAGGTTAGGTTAGGTTAGGTTAGGTTAGGTTAGGTTAGGTTAGGTTAGGTTAGGTTAGGTTAGGTTAGGTTAGGTTAGGTTAGGTTAGGTTAGGTTAGGTTAGGTTAGGTTAGGTTAGGTTAGGTTAGGTTAGGTTAGGTTAGGTTAGGTTAGGTTAGGTTAGGTTAGGTTAGGTTAGGTTAGGTTAGGTTAGGTTAGGTTAGGTTAGGTTAGGTTAGGTTAGGTTAGGTTAGGTTAGGTTAGGTTAGGTTAGGTTAGGTTAGGTTAGGTTAGGTTAGGTTAGGTTAGGTTAGGTTAGGTTAGGTTAGGTTAGGTTAGGTTAGGTTAGGTTAGGTTAGGTTAGGTTAGGTTAGGTTAGGTTAGGTTAGGTTAGGTTAGGTTAGGTTAGGTTAGGTTAGGTTAGGTTAGGTTAGGTTAGGTTAGGTTAGGTTAGGTTAGGTTAGGTTAGGTTAGGTTAGGTTAGGTTAGGTTAGGTTAGGTTAGGTTAGGTTAGGTTAGGTTAGGTTAGGTTAGGTTAGGTTAGGTTAGGTTAGGTTAGGTTAGGTTAGGTTAGGTTAGGTTAGGTTAGGTTAGGTTAGGTTAGGTTAGGTTAGGTTAGGTTAGGTTAGGTTAGGTTAGGTTAGGTTAGGTTAGGTTAGGTTAGGTTAGGTTAGGTTAGGTTAGGTTAGGTTAGGTTAGGTTAGGTTAGGTTAGGTTAGGTTAGGTTAGGTTAGGTTAGGTTAGGTTAGGTTAGGTTAGGTTAGGTTAGGTTAGGTTAGGTTAGGTTAGGTTAGGTTAGGTTAGGTTAGGTTAGGTTAGGTTAGGTTAGGTTAGGTTAGGTTAGGTTAGGTTAGGTTAGGTTAGGTTAGGTTAGGTTAGGTTAGGTTAGGTTAGGTTAGGTTAGGTTAGGTTAGGTTAGGTTAGGTTAGGTTAGGTTAGGTTAGGTTAGGTTAGGTTAGGTTAGGTTAGGTTAGGTTAGGTTAGGTTAGGTTAGGTTAGGTTAGGTTAGGTTAGGTTAGGTTAGGTTAGGTTAGGTTAGGTTAGGTTAGGTTAGGTTAGGTTAGGTTAGGTTAGGTTAGGTTAGGTTAGGTTAGGTTAGGTTAGGTTAGGTTAGGTTAGGTTAGGTTAGGTTAGGTTAGGTTAGGTTAGGTTAGGTTAGGTTAGGTTAGGTTAGGTTAGGTTAGGTTAGGTTAGGTTAGGTTAGGTTAGGTTAGGTTAGGTTAGGTTAGGTTAGGTTAGGTTAGGTTAGGTTAGGTTAGGTTAGGTTAGGTTAGGTTAGGTTAGGTTAGGTTAGGTTAGGTTAGGTTAGGTTAGGTTAGGTTAGGTTAGGTTAGGTTAGGTTAGGTTAGGTTAGGTTAGGTTAGGTTAGGTTAGGTTAGGTTAGGTTAGGTTAGGTTAGGTTAGGTTAGGTTAGGTTAGGTTAGGTTAGGTTAGGTTAGGTTAGGTTAGGTTAGGTTAGGTTAGGTTAGGTTAGGTTAGGTTAGGTTAGGTTAGGTTAGGTTAGGTTAGGTTAGGTTAGGTTAGGTTAGGTTAGGTTAGGTTAGGTTAGGTTAGGTTAGGTTAGGTTAGGTTAGGTTAGGTTAGGTTAGGTTAGGTTAGGTTAGGTTAGGTTAGGTTAGGTTAGGTTAGGTTAGGTTAGGTTAGGTTAGGTTAGGTTAGGTTAGGTTAGGTTAGGTTAGGTTAGGTTAGGTTAGGTTAGGTTAGGTTAGGTTAGGTTAGGTTAGGTTAGGTTAGGTTAGGTTAGGTTAGGTTAGGTTAGGTTAGGTTAGGTTAGGTTAGGTTAGGTTAGGTTAGGTTAGGTTAGGTTAGGTTAGGTTAGGTTAGGTTAGGTTAGGTTAGGTTAGGTTAGGTTAGGTTAGGTTAGGTATAGGTTAGGTTAGGTTAGGTTAGGTTAGGTTAGGTTAGGTTAGGTTAGGTTAGGTTAGGTTAGGTTAGGTTAGGTTAGGTTAGGTTAGGTTAGGTTAGGTTAGGTTAGGTTAGGTTAGGTTAGGTTAGGTTAGGTTAGGTTAGGTTAGGTTAGGTTAGGTTAGGTTAGGTTAGGTTAGGTTAGGTTAGGTTAGGTTAGGTTAGGTTAGGTTAGGTTAGGTTAGGTTAGGTTAGGTTAGGTTAGGTTAGGTTAGGTTAGGTTAGGTTAGGTTAGGTTAGGTTAGGTTAGGTTAGGTTAGGTTAGGTTAGGTTAGGTTAGGTTAGGTTAGGTTAGGTTAGGTTAGGTTAGGTTAGGTTAGGTTAGGTTAGGTTAGGTTAGGTTAGGTTAGGTTAGGTTAGGTTAGGTTAGGTTAGGTTAGGTTAGGTTAGGTTAGGTTAGGTTAGGTTAGGTTAGGTTAGGTTAGGTTAGGTTAGGTTAGGTTAGGTTAGGTTAGGTTAGGTTAGGTTAGGTTAGGTTAGGTTAGGTTAGGTTAGGTTAGGTTAGGTTAGGTTAGGTTAGGTTAGGTTAGGTTAGGTTAGGTTAGGTTAGGTTAGGTTAGGTTAGGTTAGGTTAGGTTAGGTTAGGTTAGGTTAGGTTAGGTTAGGTTAGGTTAGGTTAGGTTAGGTTAGGTTAGGTTAGGTTAGGTTAGGTTAGGTTAGGTTAGGTTAGGTTAGGTTAGGTTAGGTTAGGTTAGGTTAGGTTAGGTTAGGTTAGGTTAGGTTAGGTTAGGTTAGGTTAGGTTAGGTTAGGTTAGGTTAGGTTAGGTTAGGTTAGGTTAGGTTAGGTTAGGTTAGGTTAGGTTAGGTTAGGTTAGGTTAGGTTAGGTTAGGTTAGGTTAGGTTAGGTTAGGTTAGGTTAGGTTAGGTTAGGTTAGGTTAGGTTAGGTTAGGTTAGGTTAGGTTAGGTTAGGTTAGGTTAGGTTAGGTTAGGTTAGGTTAGGTTAGGTTAGGTTAGGTTAGGTTAGGTTAGGTTAGGTTAGGTTAGGTTAGGTTAGGTTAGGTTAGGTTAGGTTAGGTTAGGTTAGGTTAGGTTAGGTTAGGTTAGGTTAGGTTAGGTTAGGTTAGGTTAGGTTAGGTTAGGTTAGGTTAGGTTAGGTTAGGTTAGGTTAGGTTAGGTTAGGTTAGGTTAGGTTAGGTTAGGTTAGGTTAGGTTAGGTTAGGTTAGGTTAGGTTAGGTTAGGTTAGGTTAGGTTAGGTTAGGTTAGGTTAGGTTAGGTTAGGTTAGGTTAGGTTAGGTTAGGTTAGGTTAGGTTAGGTTAGGTTAGGTTAGGTTAGGTTAGGTTAGGTTAGGTTAGGTTAGGTTAGGTTAGGTTAGGTTAGGTTAGGTTAGGTTAGGTTAGGTTAGGTTAGGTTAGGTTAGGTTAGGTTAGGTTAGGTTAGGTTAGGTTAGGTTAGGTTAGGTTAGGTTAGGTTAGGTTAGGTTAGGTTAGGTTAGGTTAGGTTAGGTTAGGTTAGGTTAGGTTAGGTTAGGTTAGGTTAGGTTAGGTTAGGTTAGGTTAGGTTAGGTTAGGTTAGGTTAGGTTAGGTTAGGTTAGGTTAGGTTAGGTTAGGTTAGGTTAGGTTAGGTTAGGTTAGGTTAGGTTAGGTTAGGTTAGGTTAGGTTAGGTTAGGTTAGGTTAGGTTAGGTTAGGTTAGGTTAGGTTAGGTTAGGTTAGGTTAGGTTAGGTTAGGTTAGGTTAGGTTAGGTTAGGTTAGGTTAGGTTAGGTTAGGTTAGGTTAGGTTAGGTTAGGTTAGGTTAGGTTAGGTTAGGTTAGGTTAGGTTAGGTTAGGTTAGGTTAGGTTAGGTTAGGTTAGGTTAGGTTAGGTTAGGTTAGGTTAGGTTAGGTTAGGTTAGGTTAGGTTAGGTTAGGTTAGGTTAGGTTAGGTTAGGTTAGGTTAGGTTAGGTTAGGTTAGGTTAGGTTAGGTTAGGTTAGGTTAGGTTAGGTTAGGTTAGGTTAGGTTAGGTTAGGTTAGGTTAGGTTAGGTTAGGTTAGGTTAGGTTAGGTTAGGTTAGGTTAGGTTAGGTTAGGTTAGGTTAGGTTAGGTTAGGTTAGGTTAGGTTAGGTTAGGTTAGGTTAGGTTAGG